>CM076997.1:4200899-5594233 GCA_039090855.1 Macrothele yani
AAATCCAAACATCGCCCTGCACGACCGCTGAAATACAGCAGCGACTCAGAGGCGTCGGACATTTCGGATTTGTCAGTTATGAATCCAACATTTAATATTCCACACCGTCCAGCACCACCAAAAGCTGGGCGCAAACGTCACTTGTCTCCCCAATCTGCTTCGCCGCAACAGCGACGAAGGCAGAAATCTTTGCATCCGCCCGGGTTTCGCCCCTGGAACCTCCGTTCAGGGCAAACAGGGCCGATGCCTGCTACTACTATCATGCCCCGTGGGCGTAAACGAAAACAAGCGATGTGGCCGGAGACACGTCCCTCCAAAAAGATACTGGAAAGACACAACGGGCCCCAGCATCAAGGGACTTCATATCCAAAGCCTGGGGGAGCCCGTTCCTATCAGCCGCAGCAGGGATTTCCGGACCGCCAGACTTCTGACCGTTCTTCTCAGCCGCAGGGATTTCCGGACCGCCAGACGTCTGACGTTCCTGACCGTTCTTCTCAGCCGCAGGGATTTCCAGACCGCCAGACTCCTGACCGTTCTTCTCAGCCGCAAGGGATTCCGGACCGCCAGACTTCTGACCGTTCTTCTCAGCCGCAGGGATTTCCAGACCGCCAGATTCCTGACCGACAACAGACCGATGTTCCATTACCGTCCCGGAAGAGATCCAAGCCACCTGATTTCCCCAGTCCCATTAGGCCTGGAAAACGTTTTCGCACTAGAATTTTTTATGCGTCCTCGAGATAAGTAAGTTCTCGTGGACAGGTTCTTTTCTCAGTTTATTGTTTTTCCTGCTCGACCAGTTGGCGTGTCAGAATTTCTTTTTTTCGTGTGGGCCTATGCATTCTTTTTGTGTATATATGTGTGTTTTTTTTTTATATTTCTTCTATGTCCATCTACTAATCCACTTTTTTTTGTATATATCTATGTGCTTAGGGGTAAAATAATAAAATTGTTACTGTTAGGCAGCTCCAGGTAAAGTTTGCTGCTGATACAGTTGTTCTGTATTTCAACGCATGAGGCAAACGTAATTTGAAATGAAAATAATAAAATTGTTACTGTTAGGCAGCTCCAGGTAAATTTTGCTGCTGATACAGTTGTTCTGTATTTCAACGACTGAGGCAAACGTAATTTGAAATGAAAATAATAAAATTGTTACTGTTAGGCAGCTCCAGGTAAATTTCGCTGCTGATACAGTTGTTCTGTATTTCAACGCATGAGGCAAACGTAATTTGAAATGAAAATAATAAAATTGTTACTGTTAGGCAGCTTCAGGCAATCTTCGCTGCTGATACAGTTGTTATGTATTTCAATGAATGAGGCGCACGTAATTTGAAATTAAAAAAGTGATTCCTGCTAGGCAGAATAAAAGGAAAGTATGCCGATGCAGGTTTGGTTTGTTCTACACTACAAATTTCACAGTCGAATACAGATTCGTAAATTGTTATGCCAAGTTGATAATGTAAATACGGCTACCACCAAACAACAAATCAAAAAAAAAAAAAGATCGAGAAACGTCAATCATCGAAATGTAAGACTTACACTCCAAAATTGATAGATTTTTCGGAAACCAAAAAAAAAAAAAAAAGAAAAAAAAAAGAAGAAAAATTAAGGGGGAGATGA
This sequence comes from Macrothele yani, assembly GCA_039090855.1. Classification (NCBI taxonomy): domain Eukaryota; kingdom Metazoa; phylum Arthropoda; class Arachnida; order Araneae; family Macrothelidae; genus Macrothele; species Macrothele yani. Next base: position 4,202,517 of record CM076997.1, read on the forward strand.
TGTAATGTATACTCTATATTCACTTTCCTTTTGATTTTACTATCTCTGGTTATTTTATTTTACTATGTAAATTATCTTCCTACTGAACGGAATATTATTTCACCCGCTGAATGAGATCTGGCAATGAGTGTAAGTCATGACGTGGTGGTAGCTCGTATATAGGCGCGTTCATCGAGAAGTGGGAGTGTTGTTGTGTGTTGTTGCGTTGTAGTTGTGTTGTTGCGTTGGAGAGTTGTGGTGGTTGGTAGTTGGTGTTGCGTTGCGTTGCAGTGTGTTGTTATGTAGTAGTGATATATGAGTGCCTTAGTTGACCAGGAGTCATCATAATAAACAAGTTGTTCTGTAAGTTCAGTCTTTTTCAATTCTTAGTTTTGTCAGACCTCTGTCTGGCTGTTAGGTTTATGACTTTGATTACTTAATATAAATAACCAGCGTTGAGACTTTGTTTAAGTTCATAATTAACGAGTAACAACACCCTTTTGGGAATTCATCATTTTGAAGCTTAGAGCATTATTCATTCATAATAATTAGCTTAGCAAAAAGATAAACAAAGCTAATTCATTATAGTGTGTCTAACATTCCAAATTCATTTTTACGATGCACGGGTATTCAGGAACGAATAAAGAAGCAACTGTTTTCTGTTCCCATCTTCGTTACTCTAGTGAACTCTGTGTACATTGTAGACCTTTGAGCAAAATTTGTTTCTTCTGGTGCTCCCAAATCTCAGACCAGTCGGCAGGAATAACCACTCACTGCTATAACATTCAACAAAATGAATGATCTTCGCTCTTTCCACGTTTATAAGTGATTCACGGAAAAATTCTCATTGGCCGCCACCGGGAGTCGAACCCAGGGTCTTCCAGTTACGCGCCGGATATGCTTCCGCTATACCACAGCGGCCTTGAATTCCTCCAGACTCACGCACGCTAACTGCCAAGCCAAGTTGGCAGGTTGCTTCTTGGAGCCCCGCACAATGCTGGGGATTCACCAAAGATGGTAAGCAGCAATTGAAGAAATAATTAGAAGGCGAATGAATAATTAATACAGACATTTGACGTGGACAAGGAACATCAAAAAAGATCTTCGCTCTTTCCACGTTTGTAAGTGAGTCACGGAAAAATTCTCATTGGCCGCCACCGGGAGTCGAACCCAGGGTCTTCCAGTTGCTTGCCGGATATGCTTCCGCTACACCACAGCGGCCTTGAATTCCTCCAGACTCACACACGCTAACTGCCAAGCCAATTTGGCAGGTTGCTTCTTGGAGCCCCGCACAATGCTGGGGATTCACCAAAGATGGTAAGCAGCAACTGAAGAAATAATTAGAAGGCGAATGAATTTTTTCCGTGACTCACTTATAAACGTGGAAAGAACGAAGATCTTTGTTTGATGTTCCTGGTCCACGTCGGATATCTGTATTAAAATGAATGATTCGTGAAGTGGGTATTTCAGAAGAAAAGCTCAGGAAAGGCACAAATAATTCAACGATGCTTTCCTTAAACCTCAAACTTAGAAAGATACGAGGATTGTACCGAAAGTAACGCAATAGTGGGCATAACGTTTTTATTAACGGACAGAGGTCGTTCAAATTTCACATATTGGCAAAGTAACTCTTCCTCTATAGTTCCCCTTCTTCTTCATTGCTGATAAATCATGGATTCCAAGCAGAAGCAGCGTGCCGTCACCGAGTTCTTGACGACGGAAGGACGAAGGCTGTCCGACATACACAGAAGAATGCTGACTGTTTACGGAGATGACACCATTGAGAAGAGCAATGTGCACAGAAGGATGAAGTTTGAAGAAAGGGAAACCAGCTTTGTTAAGACAAACCACGCAGCGGGAGACCATCATCTGCGACCATTGACGCGAATCATCAGCGAGTGGATGAATTGATTCGCGCTGAGAGACGAGTCACAATTCGTGAGCTTGTTGCACAACTGGACTGCGGTCACAATTCCATAGAGACAATGGTGGACGACTTAGGGCATCGGAAAGTGTTTGCAAACTGGGTACCTCGGCAGTTGACCCCAGATTTGGAGGGATAGGTGGAAGTCTGCTCTGATCTTCTGGAAGCGTTTGAAGCCAACAAAGACACGTTTTGTTTTCGATTTTGTGACAGGGGATGAAATGCGGGCGTATATTTACAATACGCAAACGAAGAATCAATCAATGGAATGGCGTCACAGCTCTTTTCCAAGGCCTAAGAAGTTCAAGAGCCAGCGATCAACACGAAAAGTCATGGTGACTGTTTTGTGGGACGACAGGGGTGTCATTCTCCTTGATTTTCTGAAACGTGGCCGTACTGTGACCAGCGAGCGGTACATTGAGACACTCAAGATGTTTAGAGAAGCCATAAGGAGGAAGAGACTGAAAAAGAATCTGGAAAGGATCCACATTCACCATGACACTGCAAGACCACACACATCTTTGGCAAAAAAAACAGGCTGGTCGGTGGTTCCCCATCTACCGTACAACCCAGATCTGGCGCCCTCCAACTTCCACTTGTTCGGTTCAATGAAGGACAATCTCTGGGGACAATGATTTGATGACACAGACGAAGTGAAAGTGGCTGGCTGTAAAGAAGAGAGTACAACAGTCCACACCTGAATTTTTTCAAAGAGGATTAGAGCGTTGGGTTCAATAATGGTGCAAATGTATCTCGTGTGATGGATACTATGATGAGTATTACATTTGTATAGAGAAAGAGTTACTGTAACAACATGTGTAATTTGAACGACCTCTGTCAGTTAATAAAAAGTTATGCCAACTTTTGCATTGCTTTCGGTACAACAATCGTATATGTACTTCAGAGCAGTCTACCTACTGATGAGTTCACCAGCAGTGCAATTAGGTAGGAGGAAAAAATTAAAGCTGCCTATCTGTTTCTGAGTTGAAAAGTTCAATAATAATAACCGGAAACCTATTGAAGAGGAGGAATATTCTACCGTAACTATAGCGGTCCCTCGTTCTTAGGCCAGAAAAAGAATCAAGAGCAGAGCGAAAACTCATGTCTCATATAGTGTTCGGAGCCAGACACTCAGCATATCGTAAGTATTGGACTGGTTGGCAAGTCCTGCTGCCTTTCAGTTTATTAGTACTAATTACCGGCGAGCATGGCGCTAACTTTTTGGTTAATCAGCTCTTACGATGAGAACAACCACGCAGCAAAAAACACTGAACTGATTTCATCGCAGTTTTTGACATTTAGCTTGACGTTGTTTGCACTTATCCAGTAGTTCCAAATAACGGATATTTCAGTGCTTTCGGATGTTCAGACGCAATCCATATTGCATATAAAGTCTAAATATAGTTATTGTTAGACTCAACACTGGAAAAGCGGTAGTAATCCGTTCTATCTAAAATTGGTTTCTAGTGAGCACAGATTATGTTGAATACCGTGCACGCCTACTAAGGAAATAGCCAAGACTGCTTTATTGAAATTTTAAAAGATTCGTTTTTGAAATTTTCTCAGGCTACACCTATTGAAATATTATTTTCCACGATGTACGTTCGTAGGCGATTACGTATAGGTACATCAGATCAAGGCTGAATGTGATGGGATTTGGATTTCTCCCCTTCCTCTCTCTTGGGATTTGGTTAAAGAAAACAAAACGCAACAGGTACTTCGAAAAAGGGACACAGAAAGAAAAAAAAGGACATTGCTTTTGTTCTCTCTGAAAAAAATAAACTCGAGTTCTTGAATAGGATGATGGTAAAGTTTCTTTACAACATTTTAGCTTCTGTTTGGGCAAGCAGCTACATTCTTCCTCTCACTGATGACTCAGAGTGTCACAAAGTGACGTAGCAAGAATAAAGTCTTTTGTTGTTCAAATTCTAAAGGCGATTAATTATCCCCCGTGTCAGTGCTTCCCAAATTTCAAACATTATGGGGAGGGGGAGTATTTTTATCTTAATTACTGTTGTTTTAATTTATTATTGTACATAGTTTTACTAAAAAAAAAAAAAAAAGAAAAACAGTGCGAAGGGTGCCCGTGTTTTCGAACTCTGTTGATGACAGCATTGGCGTCCACGTCGATATGAGGCGTACTCAGACGCAAAGAGTACGACAATTGCAGATTGTTTCTTGATTTGGTTTCGATTCCTACCATTGCCGAAAATCCAACTGCACAGATGTACAAAGATGTGAATGGGAGCAGCGCCTTCGAAGTTTCGGTAGATAGGTAGATGGATTTGAATATATTTATTGAACAGACAGCCAGAACTGGGTTATTTTTCAGCACGTCTTTTGTGAAAAAGATCTTGCTTATGTTACCGGTTTGTCCGTCCGTCCGTCCGTCTGTGGACACCATATCTCTGCAAATATTAGTCCGATATGAAAAATTCTTTTTGCATTGGTAAGAAAAGTTTTCCTTCATTTTGTTTTTCATTAGGATGCATAGTTTCGCCGCTAGAAGGCGTAAATGCAGATGATATCGAATTCAAAATATATTTCATTGCATATATTTGCTTATAAACATCCTATTGAAAAAATTATTTTACCTTTCTATTCCATTTATGTCGAAGTCTATTTCAGGTATAGCCACTTTTTTCAAGTTACGCATAGACGTTCCGCTAGGGGACATGAAAGTAAATTGCGTTTCCCCTGATATATCTGCTTCTAAAACTCTGATTTGAAAAATTCTTTCTGCAGCGGATACAGCTCCAGATTAGAAATCTTTTGCATGTGATTTCTAATTTTTGTTAAAAAAAATAGTTTGCTCACTACGGGGAGTAAGTGTTAATTTTTTGCTTCTAATGCAGCAAAATTTGAGCTCCTGAAAACTCGACTGAAAAATTCTTTCGTGGACCGATACCACTCACATCGAAAACCCTTTGAGAATACTTTCTTCTTAAAATAATGCATGTTTTTTTCGCCAGGTGGCGTAAATACATATCTTATTTTTCTCGATATCTCTGCTTCTAAAAGTCTGATTTGAAAAATTATTTCTTTGTTGGAGAGCGTTTCTGCTGCGAAATGTTTCTCATATAATTTTAATTTTTTCTTAACGCACAAGTCCTCCACCACAGGACGTAAGATCACGTTTCCGTTTACAGCAATATCTGCGTCACTAAAAACCCGATTGAAAAACTTTTTTCTTCGGTCCGATACTACCAACTATGCAAACTCTTTGTGCATATTTTCTTCGCAAAATAATGCGCAATTTTGCCGCTAGGGGCGCAAATGTTTAATCTTTTTTCTCAATATCTCTGCTTCTACAGGCGCGATTAAAAAAATTATTTCAACACTGGATGCCATTTACCTTATAGAACACTTTATGCTAGTTTCTGAGGAATTTCGTAGTTCACAGTTCTCTCGGTAGGTGGTGTTTGTGTACTCCAGTTTGAATATGTATCGCCGCTTCAAAAAACACTATCAAGAAATTTCATCTTTACTGTATGGCATTCGCCACAACAGAGAAGTAGAGCATTACCCTCTTTAAATAATGTAAAGATTGTCCGCTAGGTGTGTAAAGGCCGAATCCTTTTTTCCCCGCTATCTCTGCTTCCGGGAGATGTATTTCAAAAAAAAAAATTCTTTAGAATAGCTTTTTCCATAAAGAATATTTTTCTCCTACTTTCAACTTTTCTATTATCCAAAATTCTTCCAGTAGCACACGTAGACTTATATCATGTTTCCTTCTATATTTCTCCTTTTAACTGTTCGATTTGAAGATCTCTTTGTCTGTGATACCTTTCTTGTGCTACGCGAAACTTTTTCTGCGTCATTTGTTAATTTTCGTAACATGCTTTTTTACCCGCTGATGGAACTAAGTAGATGTTTCTATTTCTGGATGTTTTATCGATTTTAGAAAGCGGTTGATTGTTTTCCTAAGCGGTTCTATTGACTTTCAATGGCTTTGTTAAATTTAATTCGCGTCAGAACGGATTCAAAAGATGTACTCATTACAACCAAAATTTCGGTGTCATCTTTCTTGCTGGCAGTTGAAATTCATTTTTAACGAAGTGTCTTGGGACAGATCGATGAGTTCTTCGTCGGTCTTTGCCTGTATCTTAGTGTCGTCATGTCATCTCTCCTGCTTCGGAAGGAGCCCCGGGAAGGGACATGAAGCCCAATTCTCATATTCTTGTACTATGAGTTTCACTTTTTTTGTCCGTTTTTCATTTTTTTCGTTTTTCCAGTTCCCTGTTTTTCTATGATTTTCTATTTACAAATAATTACAAAATTTTGACATTTCAAAATCTTTTCGCGGCCTACCAATAATTGGTACGCGACCAACAGTTTGAGAAACGATACTCTACGGCATTTATTTCTGCCTTGTCGAGCATTAGTTTGTAATACGTCCTTTTTCTGAGTGGCAGTTAGAAAGTATATGAACTTCATCTGTCTCTGGACTAAAACTATCATAGTAATTAAGGTACTATCAAACAGAAGTCATCCCTCCTAATCCTAATTCCTAATCCACGTCAATTGCGTGTATTAATTAAGGTAGTATTCCTTTTTGGCTTAATCGTATTTCTTCTAGATGTGTTATGTTCTAAGGCTTTTAAATGAAAAGATTTAAGGTTTGTTGCATTCGTTTCAAACGACTGCAAATCCTGAAGGGTATTCAAGAAATGAAGAATCCTCTTTTGCAATTTGTGCTTGGTTTGCGCACGTACTCGTCAAAAGGAAATTAAAATGAAAATGAACAAATGACTACAGCTACTTTCTTTAAATTTTGTTTCGTTATAAAGTGTTTAGTTAAGAATTCTGGGAAGCCCCTTAGGTAAGTATTAACATGCTACGATTAAAGTGACTAAAAAATTGTCGAGGAGCTAAAGGAAGTGTAAAACTTAAGAAATGGAAGATCATTGGGAAAATATCTCCCGGGGGCATTTATTTACTTCCTAACTGCTCATTGTAGATCTTCAATAATGTATTCTATTAAATGAGGGTTTCTTATGAGGCGAGTAAAAGATAAAACGGCAGCATTTGAAATAAAAGGACTTTCCTATTGTAAGCTTCAGATGCAAGAGCAATGTATGTCAGGCGCTCCACTAGTGACTTCTCTAAGTTTTACTTTTTATAAAGCTATTTTAACTGTTGATAGATATCGTTTCTGTTTTCTCAAGTGTCAATATCATCTGAGGAGCTCCTTTTGACGTTCATTTATGCATTTGATATTTTCGTAATTTGAAATATCGTAAATATAAAAGGCAAAAGAGAAGTCAAATTTCGAGACCTGGTATTTAAAGGGATAATAATATGTCTATTTCAAACTGTCTTCTTGTTCAGGAGAATGATAAACAATGTTTGACATTACATTAGAACTGAAGAAAATCTTTACTTCTAACATACTGGGAATAATCATACAAATTTTGCCAAGTTTCGTGAACTTGGAGAAATAACTAAATTTAATCCAATATTGGTGTACTGATGCTCGCTTAAATACTAAGATGTTCAGATCGTTTTCAGTTCCAAAGAAAAGAAAGTAATTGAAACATAGGTGATCATAAAAATGCTAATTTTTAACAAAATAATTTTCTTCAGGATTTGCTGCGGTTTTCGATGAAGAACAATTGTGAGTACATGAATATTTTTAAGCCCTTAGAAAAACTATTTACACTAAATTAGTTTCATAAAAATCTTAATTTGTTTTTTGTCAATTTTGAACATGGAAAACAAGAAGTGTTAAAACATATTGAAATGTTACCCGGGATACACTATTTTTTGAAGCGTCATATGTTCCAACAGTTTTTCGAGAAATTCTCTGAAAAACGACTGGAAGAAGGTTATCCTTTAACTAGAATGATGAGCAGCAAAAAGAATAAAGAATCTTTCATTTGAGTAATGTGTGTGAATGAATAGCAGAAAGCAAAATAAATTATTCTTACCACATTTATGCTGGACTCAAACACACTAAAGTATATTTCAATCTGTTTTCTTCCACGTGGTAAAGTTCGTCAGACAAAGATGGATGAAACTGCGTATTTTGAATGAGTCAAAAAACCGTCAACACAAAAACATTGTTCTAGTACTTGGAAATGCCGTAAGTCAAAACTGCATTTTTTTCAGTCCGCAAGTGTGTAACGGACCATCACAACAGAGTAATGCAAGTGTTGATACTATTTTTTATCAGCTGCGTTTTTTTGAGTGAAGAGCTTTGCATTACAGAAAATTGTAACTAATGCTAATTTTTTCGCTGCTGGCGATGTTCCTTGAAGAACAATTGTGCCTCACTCGTCGGCTGATTTGTCTCCACTTCCTGGGCCCAACACCGGCTCTGTATTCCTCCGTTTCATTTTACTTTTCCTGAGCATAGTTGCCTAGGAAGAAAGGGTTTTGTTTTTTACAACAGGCATACTGGGTGACAAAAATTGCGCGGGCAGCTAGACAACATCTGCATGCCGTGACACAGACAAGGAATATCATGGGAAGGGTTTCACACCGATTGGAAAGCAGACAGACAGGCACACAGACAAGTAGACAGGCATATTTATGGTTAGCTGTTCATGCTACAAAACACAATCTGTTTCCACGATTAATTGCAAAACCTATACACAGATCATTTTCTTTGCTAAGAATTCACCTTTTACATAAGTTTGTGATTTTCATGCACACCTAGATCAGCACAATCATGCGTATGTACTATTATGAAACTCGAATTTTCACCGGAAAAATAAATAAAAAAAATATAGCGTGGCATCTCCCGAGAAATAATTTCTTAAAATTAGTTCTGTGCTAAATACAGAAGCCGTGGAAAAATCCATTCTTGGCTAGCTTACAACGCGATATCTAGTTGCGACACGCAGCCATTTCTTGAATACCCACTGTCTAATGTCATTGAGCATTTCTGCCTTATTTACAGAAAAGGAAACGAAAAATTAATTATGTACCGTACAATGCTGTTTTTCTTGTTGAAGGCTATCAGTAATGTTCGTCACTTTTTTGTACACCAACCTACTAAATAAATGTCAGTGGGGTACGTTTAATGTGTTGTGACGAAAAAGTAAGCGAACATACTGAACTACATCGGCAGTAATGAAATGATCTGATGCAGTTGCGAAATCAAACCAAATGATGAGTGCGTGGAAGTAGGAAGACTTCAAAAGAAATAGTAGTTAGATGTCATACAGCAGAATCGTCTGTGCGTACGTTTGCTGTGGCTTTAGGCATTTCTGAAAGCCCACAGTTAGCCACGTACTGAAGAACTAAAGTTAGCAATGTTACTGTATCCAAGAAATTACCAAATACACTGAAATACTTACTGGCTAGTGGCTACGAGTGCCGAGAAAACTGGTGATTTCAACCAATCAAAAGACCCTGCGAAACGTAAGTCTGGAAAGATCACATGCTAGCCAATGAGCCTGCTACTAAAGCACATTACGAGCTGCAGTGCGATCATTTGTCATGAAAGAGCTGTCTTTCAAGAGTTTCAAAACTCGCACAGCTTCAACTGCCACATTGTAAAGAACATCGAATACTCTAGGAACGCTTATAGCGTAAACCCGTTCATTTTCGTGGTGTAATGTGCATAAAGATTCGCCAAGCTTTCACACTCCACTGGAAGGCTTTCTGAAGGCAATGTAGGTATAAAATGCAGGGAATTAGAACACGTTAGAAACAAAGATGATTTTTTTGAAAACAACGTGGGTCGACGTCCCGAGCAGTATTACGTGAGTTTTTATCAGCGATTATACGGTGAGCCGCGATGTGTTTCTCACTTTCAATAATGCATGCCAAACCATTGGTAGTTCAATAGAGACCATTTCATTGAATGCTAGTTTGCTGGAAAGGATTTCGACTGTTTTCCTGATGGCATTATCTTTACAGTTCGTGAAAGGGGCAATATTCTTCTAATACTATTCCATACAGGAGCGGCCGAGCAATGTATAACTTCTCTGGCGAGGGCTGTATTCTGCTGTTTGCTTGTTTGATTGAAGGTTTAAAGACCACCGTGAGTAACTCACTGGGCTATCAGCAGCCTCCTGTCCCTAATTTAGGGTCACTGGTTCCAGGAAAAATAAAAAGGTCAGTGCTGTAAGACAACCACAACATCCATGCTTCAACGGGATTTGAACCCGAACCCTTCTAGGACGAATGGTCATAAGCCAGCTCTTAGACCACTTCTCCACCAGGACGGCTTGTATTCTGAATGTCCTGGTTGACACTTTGCACGTGTTTTTTACGTCTAGTATCGCAAACTGCTGACTCCATGGGTGGGTAGAATCACGTGGTATGATCGAAGGACACAAGGTTAATTTACGAAAAAACGAATAATTCAATGAAAAGGACCCAGTATGGTGTGTAAATTGTGGCTTCAAACTTGCGGCTCTTAGGTTTCTTGTTAAACGGTCGTATACTCACTCGTCAACTGTTCGTTTTGTAACGTTTGGAGTTAGCAAGAATTATTGAGATTGTAAAATGTTTGATTATTCTAAGCAGACAGTCTATGGGCTTGTACATGACAGGAATCGTCTTGCGTTTACGTCTTTGCAACGAAATGTGCAGCCTTTACGATTTGTAGGTGCAATTGATTTTATTCCGGCAATTGTGAATGTGTTAAAAAACTTTTGTAGAGAACATAAATTATATTTTCGTATCAGGACTGCTAATGTTTATTCTTTGAATCATTGGGATCTGGACTTTGTAGATAACGTTAACAGACGTGGTGTTTATTGTGTGCCTCTCAGTTCTACTACTCCGGAGGTTTGTGATAAAATCTACATTGGTTCGACTATGGGCACTCTAGGGGTGAGACTGTTGGAGCACTATCATGCTGAACGTTCAGGAATGTGTTCGACTTCGTTGGCTATAACTGTGGCACTAGGAAAATCTACAACGAATTGGGAACAGTCCACAGTCTTTATGTCTGCACCAAATACAGCCACTTTGCTTTTTGCGGAGAGCTTGTGTATTTACAGACGCTCTTTAATTTGTTGTAATGAGGACTATCCGTCGTTTATTCCGGTACCGTGGCGTTTACTTATGAGGGACCATTTCAACGGGAAAGACGATGACGTACCAACTATGTAATGTTTGTATTTTATTAATTTATTTATTTCGGTAAGTTTTTTTCCTTTTGTCAATGACAACCCTTAACATCAGGTGTTGCGTTGCATTATGAGTTATCTATGAATGTATATGTCATCATGCTTGTGTTCATTTGTACCTTCGGCCTGGAGATGGGATCATAGTAAACCTTGAAATATCTCGCCCTCATTTGGTTTCAAATGTTTTTGTGTTTTAATGTGTAAATAAATGTCAGCTTTTATTTAGCAACACTTTTAAGTTTTTAAATCGTGCTCAGACAGTGGGAGTTTATATCGATTGCTATAATCAGCACGAATTCGTCTCATATTCACATCTTTCCTATTAACTCGAGCATAAGATCGGAGCATTATCCAATTAATCAACTTTGGTAGTTGATCTCACAATAGACTTTACAACAGAGTCGAGCAAAATACCAGCATTTACGTATTTGCCAGAAAATAATTGCAAGCATTGCAAGACTCGTACAGAAGATGTCAAGGTCAAATATGGCCCGATAAGGACTTAGTTTCTTTCGATAGGAACATATTTTGCATCTAACTGCAAATGCGTCATGACGTTTGGAGGAATAGTTTGTTTTTCCTAACTGTTTTGTACATGTGTAAGCATTGAAAATTTGGAAATTTTATGTTAAAAGAAATCAGAAGTGTGTGTGTGGGGGAGAGAGAAAGAGATGCAGAAATAACATCGATTCGAAGTTCAAATTAGTTCGATTTTTTGTTTTCAGAAGAGAGATTTAACTCGTGAGTTTCTAACTTATTTTTCCGTTGGTGAAAATGGGTTCATTCGTCAGAATTAAAATCAGCTGTTTCTCAAATTTTATACCTTGTTATGTTGTTATGTTTATTCTACGTAATTAACTAATTAAAGGAAAATTATCTTCTTAACAGCTTTTGCTTAAGTTGGACTAACTGACCTTGCTTGCTCTTACTGCATTGTATTAGGACTGAAACATGAAAATTATTCAATGCTTTCAGCAGTCGCAGAAACCCTTCCATTGGAGAGACGCAACTCCTCTTGGAAAGATTGTGAGTCCACGTTTGTCCTAGACGATGCATGCACAGCTGAAATCGGATATATTATTTCAGAATTCTTCTTCTTCTTCTGGCGACATGCCAAAATCAAAGATGTAGGCGGTTCGTCTCCATGACATGCGCACAGTCATGATGACGAATATCCTGGGGAATCAGAGTTATGATGAGATATGTTCTTGTCACCGTCTTCATCGCTTGTCAAGGTAAATCTGCCAGAAATAGCTCAGTACGTCGAATGCCGATTTGGAAATACAACTACGGATTTATGCAAAATTCGTGGAAACCACGGAAACTGCTAACTAGATGGTTGGCAATATACAACAACAGTCGCGAATCACGCAAGCGCGAAGCTGGCGGTTAGAGAACTGCGCCAAGCCAGTAATTCAGAAAGATTAAGGGGCTAAACCAAAAGCTACCAAATTTTAACAGAAACCCCCATGTTCCGGGAATTATCTGGGTGGGGTAGCAGCTCCCAGGCCAGGTTCTTGATCTTGTGGCAGGTCACCCATGCTGTATGAGGTCTCGCTGCATCCTTCTGCAGGTGGACGCCCTTGAGGTTCAGCAGTGCTGGTCATTTTGACGTGAGGTCTCATACGACGTAGTTCTGAATATTTTTAGGTAGGTCTGTATGTTTCTTTCATTAAAGAATTGAGAAAGACGTCTAGCTGATCAACCTTGGTACAGATGAGAAAATCCGATGTGTGATAACCAGTTTGCTATTTTTTAATGCTACAGCGAATCTTCTTTTTAGAATAAGATGGCAATGCAATAGATCGTTGAGACATTTGCGAGCACGTGGAACTAGATTTATTGATAGTTTTAGTATAGTAATGCATCGAAGTCACTCCTGTTGTAAACTTCTATTCTTCCCTGCTAAGATACTGCAAATGTATTACAATGTGTCATAAAGCTGTTGGCAACTGTCTGGTAGCAATTATCTTTCCGTAGTATGATGTTCCGGGTAACTCCATAGATATTCAATTTTAAGCCTTAACTCTATGCCAAACAAACAGTAGTTTTTCAACAACTTTTAGGGGTACCAGAAGTGGAGCCTAGTTCATAACTGTTAGTCTCTCCCAACAAGAATTTTGAGAGGATTTCACGAAATGGTCTGTACGATAACTAATAAGTCTAATTCATGGTAGGTAAAGCACCTCCAGAACATCACATATCTTCTTTCGGCTTGAAAAACGCTCTGAACGTCGTCCAGATGGAAGGATGGAAGGTTCTGTTGCTCTTGAGATACACTCTATGACTTGCACCTTTGGAATACAGACAAAAACTCGAATCATCTGACCAGATAATAGTTTCTCAATCGTGTGTATTCCAATGCCTATAGCGCTCATCATATTGCAACCGGGCTGCTTTATGTGTATATGTTAGCAGGACCCTTTGTCGAGGTACTGCTCTGCAAATATCCATGGATAGAAATTTTTTTCCCATGTTCTTTAGAAAGTAAACTGATGCGGTACTTTATTTACTGTCTGTAGCAGTTCCTGTCCTGATTCCCTTAACTACGAATGATACTCGTTCGCGGTTCCTATCTCTGAGCATTAACTATTGACCGCAGTAACGTCTACGAATAACAGTCTAACTAGTAGTACGCCACTGTTTATACACTCTGTTCGTTTCGAAACACCTGCAAATGCGGCTGGTTCTATAGCCCTATCAAATACAACAACACTATTTTGCCATACACTCACATCTTCGCTCTGACCCATGATTCAAAACAGGAGCAGAGTGTAACAGGCACTCCATTGGGAATGATGACTGCATAGCGAATGCAAACTCATACGTCTATATACAACACTGCATTACTACAAGTTCGAAATATACATCATTAGTCTAGGGTGAAGGTGACTAATTGTTTGTTCAGTGTGTATATGTTTTACGCTTGGAATCTCTCTACCACTTTGTCCTGATAAAAATAAAGTGGGTACAAATCCTGCTTTGTGGTATGGGACGTTATCATCTTGAAAAGTTCTGGAGTTATTCCTCTAACACTGACGTAGGTGTAGGCGGTATGACATTGTTCGGAATGTCTGAACAGGAAGCGACATTGAGAGTTTCAGAAACATCGACTGAGATAAATATTTCCGACAGGAAAAATCAATATCGTGGCATCTTCTCTGAATCTAATAATACAGCGCTGTAAATGGCCTCCTTTCCTGTAGTTTAACCTGACTCTTTTGCTTCGCGTAAATGTTTATGCTCCTTCAGACCCCAGGGACAGTGAACTTTACTCCCAAATAAGCGGCAAATGGCTTTTCGTGATGTAATTTTCATCTTATGCGTGTGTCAGATTTGCTGTCAGGACTAAGTCTAGGCAATGCTCTGTGAACCATAATACACTGCTGGACAATTGCTAAGGACGGATCATAAACGGCTATATAGCGCATAAAAAAGTAAGTGTGGTTGGATGCCAAGTGAAATAAAATAATGTCAGAATGCCAGGACATTACAAGAAAGACAGTTTATTGTGATCTGAAATCCAGAAAGCTTTGGAACGTGTTCAAGGGACAAACAGGCCATTTTGTGCAGAATACGTAAACGTGAAAAAAATGCAATTACCGTCCGCAGGCGTTCCGGCGTAAGATGTCAATACGGGATATGGCCACCATGAAGGGCGATGCAAGATTCCACACGTCGTGTCATGCTTTGCACAACATTATCAAGCAGCTGTTGGGGTAATTTATCCCATTCCTCTGTCAGTGCACGGATGAGGGTGTCCTTGTTTATTGGAGGGCATTGGCGACCAGCAAGACTCCTCCCCAAAGCATCCCACACATTTTCAATGGGATTCAGATCTGGAGAACGTGCTGGCCATACGAGGCCTTGAATATCCTCGCTCTCAAGACACTCCTGGACAGCGACTGTTCGATGACATGTTGCGTTGTCGTCCAGGAAAATGAATCTATCACCGACAGCACCACGGAACATGCGAACATGAGGTAGCAGAACATCATTAATGTATCGTTGGCCAGTCATAGTCCCAGTTGGAAGCACATAGAGGGACGTACGGCCATTGATCATGATGCCAGACCATACCATGACACTACATGTCGGATATCGGTCCCTTTCCTGTATGTTTGCTGGACAATATGCAGTACCACTATCACGCCAGATCAGTTGTCGTCGACAATCAGACGATAGACTGTATCTACTCTCATCTGAGAAGAGGACAGCAGACCAGTCGTTATCAGTCCAATTGCGATGTTGATGGCACCATTGCAAACGGGCGGTACGGTGACGTCTGGAGAATGGGATGCACACAACAGGACGGCAGGCGTATAGTCCTCCTTCATGCAAACGTCTGGCGACAGTTTTTCGGGAGATCCGCTTGCCAGTAGCAGCCATAAACTGATTTGCTACCCCACTAGCTGTGCTGCGCCGGTGTCTTTTTGTTGATAGCACTATGTACCGATCTTCTGCAGGTGTCGTACTGCGAACACGACCTCCACCGTGACGTTTGCTACACTCTCCATTTGTTTGAAATGATTTCCAAAGCCTTGAAACAACACTGTGGCTGACGTCGAACTCCCTGGCTGCTTCTGTTATTTTTCGCCCTTCTTCAATCTTGCCAATAATACGGCCACGCGTAAAATCATCTAGGTGATGTCGGGAAGACATACTGAAAATTGCAAGTTCGTCAATTGATTCTTTCCCTTTCAACTTTGCGTTTGAACAACAACGGTCAATACGCGTCAAATCCTTTATATCTCTTATCAGCGCTATGACGTCACGAACAAGTTCGGCAATCCAAAATTTGCATACGCACAACACGTCTTACTGTATCCCGCACTTATGCTAATTTCCACATTTTCCTGCCTTCCATTTTATGGTTGCTATCGTTGCTATTGTCATCCGTCCTTAGCAATTGTCCAGCAGTGTATATATCGCACCATCTTACCGACTGACATTTTGAGATACAAATCACTATTTTCACCAAGTGATTTTCATCTGACTGTGAAATTTTTATCTGTGATTGACGGCAGATGTTTCACGGCCACCGCAAATTGGAACATTCAGGCACAGTTGTATTGCAATAATTTTCCACCGGTATATTACCTAAATAATAGGTGGTTTTGTATCCTTCATATGAAGAGCTGAAGACCGCTCGATAACTAGTAGACATAGTATACGATCGTTGTTTCTCCTTCACCATTCTCTAGATTGTGATGGTTACGTAACTTCCCCCCTACGGTTTCTAACACCTCTACTACTCACATACAGGAGTCAAGTGTTTAAAGAAGCGAACTAACGAGTTTCTGACACAGCAGGATCTGTCAACGATTTTCTCTTTGTATCTCGGTGCTCGTTCTTCTCCCTCCCGGGAACAAGTATCCTAAAGTTAAAAGTGGGCTGCTCCTCCTAGTTTTTTCGATGGTTATGTAGGATGTTAAATATAGTAAAATTCACAACTACAACTACTGTGAGCGAACAAACTAAACTTGATAAGTTTATTAAAATTCGAAGCAGTGTGTCGTGAACTTGGAAATACGTATTTATCTTCAGCATAACTGAATATTTCCTCATAGTTAGACATATTGCTGCCGGTAGTAATGTCCAAAGTAACATTTACAATAAATGCACAGTTGACGTGGATTAGGAACATCAAAATAGAAGGCATCGTTCTTTCCACGTTTATAGGTTAGTCACGGAAAAATTATCATCGGCCGCCACCGGGAATCGAACCCAGGGTCTTTCAGTTACGCGACGGGCATGCTTCCACTGCACCACAACCGCCTCGAAATTCTCCAGACTCACATAAAAAAATTCTCCAGACTCACATAAAAAAAAATTTCAGACTCACGGGGCTGCAAAGAAGCAACCCGCCAGGTGGTTTGGAAGTTTGCCATTTGTGAATCTGGAGAATTTCGAGGCCGCTGTGGTGCAGTGGAAGCATGTCCGGCGCGTAACCGTGACCCACTTATGAACGTGGAAAGAGCGATGACTTCTATTTTTATGCAACATTTACAGTTCATCATCCACATGAGAAGTTTTTCCGAGGTTGCATCCTTCTTAGTTCTTTCCTGCAATCAAATCTATAACTCCAAATGTATCAAAGATTTATTTTTTCCGCGTGACCTTCAGGTATAAACTAAACATAATCATGTAGCTGCAAAACAATAAAATACATTTCTAACTTACGAGTGTGATGTGTTTTAGTGGCATTCATTCCACTAATGCAAGGCGTCTGAAATGCGGAGTCATGTTCAGGTCGCAATTACATTTTTTACTTTGAGACTACCACACATTATGTTCGATTTTAAAAGTTTGCTAATATAATTTGCAACATTTATGTTTTTATTATTTGCAACATTTCGATTTTGATAGTTTGTTAATATAATTTTCTTCTCATTTATTTTGGGCACATAATTTAGAACTCCGTTCCTCTATTAAAACTCGGCTTCCTCACCATACTGCGCAATAGATTCTTTCTGGAATTATTCGAAACATGGTTTCTATATTTTGCATAGAACAAATAAAACATTCTTAACGATACCATTGCTTTGTTACAATATCGTTCTGAATGAACACTTAACATTTTTGAAATTCTGCAGAATTGAAACTGCTGCTTCAGAATAGTATGATTACAATAATCTCAGCGAGAGACAGCGAAAGATTTTCTGTTCTGAGATTTTCACGAGTTTGAGCTTCTATCTCTTTCGCAAACTTCAGTTTATTTACTGAATGTCAAAAGCATAGCTACGTTATGTATGTTGCCTATCAAAATAACGTAATGTGGGAGCAGTATAACATCTGTTTGAAAAAACATATTTTCAGATATATCAGAAAGAACTTCTAAAATATCGATATGCGACAGAAAATTGTCCATATGTATTTGCCCTTTACCAGAATTCTTGTCATTCTTTTCTATATTCTTTGGGTGTTTCTTTGATCCGTCTATAATCTCCGCTGGTCTTTCTGATTAGAGTCCGTGCCTCTCATACCTATGTCAAGAGCAGAATGACTCACTTATTCAACACTTTATTGTTATGCCATAAAGTGAATATATGGTTCAGCTGAAATAATCAGCATGTTTTTTGTCAAAAAATTCTGCTCGCATTTCGGAGTAGATTATAGCTCTCCTCGCGTTTGTTTTTTCATGAATAAATTTATCGCACTTATATCAAGACGCATTGAATGCGCTTCAGAAGAAAAATAAAAATTCGTTTCACATGGCGTCACATGATGAAATGCTGGATGCATATATAGTATGAATGTGTGTTTACAGAAAATAACACAGAATTTTTTCTAAAAAACGAAAGACAGAAACAAAACTCGTTTCACGTTTTCGGAAGAAAAGAGTTACATGTCGATGAAATGTTTTGATAGGGATGGTGTCAATTCATAGATCCCTCGGTGTAGAAAACTACGCCGAGTGATCACTGAATTGTGACCACCCTATCAAAAGTGGAAGAGGCCCGTTTACCACGTTATTTCCGAGAGGACGCTATTAGTCAACCCACGTAGCATATATAACGTGCGAGTGGAGCACTAAGAAGTAAGATTCGGAGCGTGTTGGGTAAATGGAAGGATTGTGGGAGATCAGAGAGCGGGCGCTTCGATTCCCAAACGGCTGAACTGGTGGGTTGTTTGCGAGCCGCCAACGTTGAAGTGTACCAGAAGTAACATGAAAATTTTCAAAAAAAAAAAAACTGTACAGGACAGCGAAAGGTTGATGTAAGAGGTGGGCGCCGGGTCTGACTACTCATACAGGCCAACAGATGCAGCATTATTCAACAGTTGACTTCCCAGTACAACAGAGGTCAACCAGAACAGTATCTGTCATGACTATGCGTCGCACACTCGCACGTATGGGCTATAACAGCAGACGACTCCAACGACATCCTCTCCTAACCATGGTTCATCAGCGCAAAAGACTCGCCTGGTGCAAAGATCATGCAAGTTGGACGTCGGATGACTGCAAAAAAAGTGTGCCGGTTTGACGAGTCGCGATTTTTACTCCACTCTGTGGATGGTCGTAAACGTATTTGGTACAAAGAACATGAGGCCCTCAATCCATCCTGCATGGTCTGTACAGTGAAAGCCGATAGAGAAGGTTGTACGGTATGGGACATGTTTACCTGGCAAGAACTTGGACCCCTGGTGCATGACTGGTTCCCACTATCGTGAATTGTTTACTCACTCTGTACATCCAGCAATGTTGCAGTTTTCCCGAATGGCGACGGTGTCTTCCAAGATGACACTGCAACGAGCCACAGGTCCAAGGTTGTGCAGAAATGGTTTGAGAACCCAGTTCAGACTTTTAGCATATCGATTGGCCTTCGAACTTCCCCGATATCAATCTCATAGAGTACATGCAGGATATTATTTTTTTATTGGGAAGTTTAACGACCACTATGAGCAACTCAGTGGGCTATAAGAAGTCCCCCGTCCCTAATTTACGGCCATTGGTTCCAGAGAAGGGAGAGAGCCAGTGCCGTAAGATAAACACAACGTCCATGCCTCACCGGGATTCTAACCCGGGCCCATATCGGACGAATGATCAGAAACCATCGCTTAGGCCCCTACGCCACCGGGGCTGCGCGGGACATCATGGAGTATCATTTTAGGCGTCTGGATACATCAATCACCACCATACCTGCATTGAAGGCCGCCTCGTCACACACAGCTTGGTTGGCCATGCCTCCCAACTGCTTCTGGCATCTTATTGAAGCGATGCCACATCAATTAGCTGCTGGACTGAAAGTGAAAGATCCACGAAGGATCATGAGCCGCCTACTGACAGAAAATAATAATAGCTACATCATAAAACATGATATTGTCTGTTTGGGCCAGTGAACAGTATATTTCGTTTTAAGTACTGCCATGCGCCATGGCACTGCACCAGCTGAAGGCACCCAGCACAAAAATAATCGAACTTGATGTCGATGCTGAATGAAACACAATGACCACGTGAGCATGCAATCATCCTCTTCGCAGCTAACACAATTTGCGTATCGATTCAGAACAACAGATAAGGTGCCTATTAAATGATAGAATATGCAAACTTATTACTGTTATGTAAGCCGTGTGCCCGTCGGGGTTTTTTTTAATCTTTGCGTTGATTTAATTTTCATAAACACCTGCCTTATGGCTTTCTCACCAATGCATGACGTAATTGGCAGATTGTCTGACGAATTACGACTTAAATAACAAAATGTCTGAGAAAATTTTGTTTCCTGTTATCTTTAGGAACATAATATTTCTGAACTTTTTACATCATTTGTTTTGGGTTGGAAAGAAAGTACTGTATGCAAATGCAAGGCAACATAACAGTGTTAATTATCGTATGTACAAGTGCAATTTCGTACAAAGTGTAGTCGTCATCGTTTGCCACGACCTGCTCCCATCGTCTGGGCAGCTGTTGAATACCTGTAGAATTGTGGCAGCTTGGACGCAAAGAATGGAGTCAGTGTGCGTTCCCGGTTAGCGAAGCACTGTCCGTCCAGGAAATGCTGCAACGACTGGAAAAGGTGGTAGTCGTTTGTCCCCATGTTCCGGGAATTATCTGGGTGGGGTAGCAGCTCCCAGGCCAGGTTCTTGATCTTGTGGCAGGTCACCCATGCTGTATGAGGTCTCGCTGCATCCTTCTGCAGGTGGACGCCCTTGAAGTTCAGCAGTGCTGGTCATTTTGACGTGAGCGATGCGTGCAGACCATCGAGCTGACAGCAGTAAATATCGGCGGTGACAGTGGTGTTGTCCAGTAGCAACTCAAAACACATGACACCCCGCATATCCTACCAAACATGCAGCACGACTTTACGTGAGTGTAAGCCGTCTTTGGGAGTCGGCACCCGTTTCTGTTTTGGGAGCAACCACTGTTTTTGGGCGCTGACATCATTGTCATGCAGGATTCATTCTCCTCACCTGTCACCATGCGGTCCAAGAATGATTCAACATGGTCACGTGTAAGAAGGGAAACGCATGCACTCATGCGATTTGCTTTCTTCTCAACTGTGAGTTGATGGGGTACTCAAACTCCCTCTTGTACACCTTCCCAAGTTGACGCAGGTGCGTGACAATTCTCGTTTGTGTAGTCCCCAGCTGTTCAGCCACTCGTGCGGGGTCACACAGGGGTCGGTCTCCACTAGAGTCTCAAACATGTCTATATTCAGAGTTGCGGCGCGCCTTCGGGCTTTGGGATGGTCTGATAGATCAAACTTTCCCTCTCCAAACCGTTCGAACCAACGATAGCACTGACGATGTGATATGGCATTGGGGTACACACGGATGATGTTCCTTACAGCCCTTGCGGAGGTGCTATCGCGACGGAACTCATACAGCATAGAATGGCGGATGTGCTTCTTGTCCACTTCTATGTTGACTGGCGCTTACACACTTCGCTTAAAACACCTACCTGTTGATGTCATGCTAGTGTGCTGCGCAACGTGAGGGCCGATCGACACGCTACAGTTTATCAACTCACTGGCCGAATGAGCTTGGGGGCTACCGGAAGTGTGTCTAAAACGACAGTTCAGCGAACCCTGTTGCGTATGGGGCTCCGATGCAGAACGGATGGGCACTACATTTATGCTAACGATGGTGCATCGGAGGAAAAGGCTTACAAATCCGATACTGCATACGGCAGTATCGGATTTGAACCTCCGCTGATAGACAAAAAATTGCCTTCTCCGATGAGTCGCGTTTTCTGCTTCATCGAATGGATGGACGTTGGCTTATAAGGCAAGAAATATCGGATAACAAACACTCTTCAATCATTGCTGGAAGAACACAAGCAAGTGGGTTCAGCGTTATAGTCTGGGGAATGTTTTCGTGGCATTACCTGGGTTCACTCATACCTGTTGAAGGCGCTATGGACCGAATTCGTTATGAATAAATCCTTGAAGACCACGAACACACGCACATGCTGATTGTCTTCCCTGGGGCGGATGGGATCTTCCAGCAATGCGACGTATCACACAGCTAGAAATGTCCAAGAATGGTTGGACGAGCACGATGGAAACTTCAAAATACTTCCCTGGCCCCCTAATTACCCAGACTTACACCCAATTGAGCATCTGTGGGACCACCTCAATCGTGTTGTTTGCTCTATGGATCCTTCACCACGCACCCTCCAGCAGCTGTCAGATGCACTGTATTCAGCATGGCTCCACATACCTGTGAACACCTTCCAGCACCTTATTCAGTCACTCCCCGCCCGTCTAGCTGCCGTCCGCCACGATTGTTACTCTGGATATTAGCTGGTAATCACAATAATCTGACTCGACCGTATATAAACATGAGTTCTGCCAAGATAAAACGCAAAAAGAATGATACTGCATTTTCCATCCAAGATAAAACATCCAAGATAAAACAAAGTTTTCCATCCAAGATAAAACAAAGATGAAAATCAGGAAAATGTTATAGGAGAAGCTTCTAAATTCAAACAAACAGAAAATGCCCTTGGGGTGAGGGGATTTGGGAAAAAAGTGGTATCCATTTCACAATCACGTAGTTTATTCTTAACAGCAATTAGCCCACGAATCATTGGAAACACACTTTAATATGTATGGCGGTGATATTTTTATCGCTTCCCAATATTTTTGGAGTTGTTTCCTGTTTTCTCCCGGTCATTTTTATTTGAATCTTCAATATTTTGGGTAACCCCATAAAGAAATACTATGTGCGCCAATAATCTAGAGGATGAAGTGCCAAGATATTTACATCTCAAATCGCGAACATGAAGTGCATTAACTTTTGACAAATCTCATCTTTGGCACGCAATAGCTTAGTCTTCCGTGAAAACGCTAGTTCAAAAGTTATGGGAGTTTTTACGTAACCTAATAAGAAGTCATTGGATTACTCTTAAATGCCGCTTCCGCGAGACTGTAATATAATTCTCAAAATATAAGAAACTTTAAATATATACCCTCATTTGTGAGTTTTTACGAGGTGGGATGTGAGCTCCTATAATGAATCATTCACAAAACTTCGTTATTTTAAAATCGGTTTCTAATAAGTGATTCAGAGTTTACAATTTAAAACTTTTACCGTCAGCTTCGGGAAAACTATAATGTCTCTTGTGTCTAAGTTTTACCTCTGTATATAGTGTGAGCTTATAATAATGTCCACTGTATATAGTGTGAGCTTATAACAATGTCCACTGTATATAGTGTGAGCTTATAATAATGTCCACTGTATATAGTGTGAGCTTATAATAATGTCCACTGTATCTATTTGTGCAAGATATACAGACACGTTCAACCCAAATATCACAAACTAAAGTAAAGCATCAGAAAATGAAATAACTATGCAACATTTCAATGACCTACTTATAAAATTAATTATTCAGAATGTTTTACTTGAGTATGGTTCTAAAATATTCCCTAAAAGCAGAAATGTATGAAATTTGAACCATACCTTAAGTGCTGACCTTAGAACTACTACTTCACCCGAACTCTGTATCCAGGGTTCTCCATCCACTTGAACAGGCATGTCCGTTAGAAGTTTGATTCTTAACTGCAATGGACAAAACAATCACTTATTAAAATACTTAATACTACCTCTTGGTTAAAATCAATTTAACATTTATTAATGCATTAGTGTTTAAACAATAATGAAAATATAATTGAATAAATAAGTAGTCAAATAAATTAGTAAACTGCTAAAGGAATAAAGAAACAAATGCAAAAAAATCATATTCTATGCACATGTGAATTATGAATGAAAACTGACTGTTTACAGTTTTGGGAAATTGAAATTACAGAACGTTCGGAATATTATGATTGGCGCTGGGGAGCACGATATGTAATTTACTCCCCTTGAGAAATAGCAAGCACTAGAAATATTTGTTCTAATAATGCTTCATATACTACTATAAGCGCAGCGAAGGTGACATTAATTGCTGTAGAATATTGGTGACTTTATTAGCAACAACAGCTTAAATCTTTTTATTGAACTCCCTGAGATAACTTCCTCTCTCAGCCTCTCTTGTCTATTCACTGCAGTTTCTTTACTAAGTTTCTGGAATGTATTTATCAAGTTTACCTTCTTCAGAAGGTCCTTCAATAGAACAGTTTTTTCCTTTCTTACATGACAAAAAGAAGTACAGTAAAGCGTCGAAAATCCGAACTAATTGGGACCACTGATAGTTCGGATTTTCGATATGTTCGGATTATCAAACATGTAAAAAAGTACAGATACGCTAACTTTTCTACATTATATTATCCAAATACATGTACCAAAATTAAGTAACTGTATACAAAAGAAAAGTAGACAAAGAGTTTTTTCTTGTTATTACGCAATACGAAACAAGTTTGGCATATTTACTACTGGCGCGAATTCCAAAACTTACCAATCATTACAAGCTCGTTCCGATTACCAAGCGGTGTCATCATCATCATCATCATTTCAACCATTATCAATCCACTGCTGGACGAAGGTCTCCCCAAGTTTCCTCCACAACGGTCTGTCTTGTGCCAGTCTCCTCCATGTCACTCCCGCATATTTACGAATTTCATCCACCCATCTCCCATGTGGTCTTTTTCTGGGTCTTTTCCTGTCCCTTGGAATCCAATCTAAAATTTCGGCTGTCCATCTATGGTCTGTCCTTCTGGCAGTATGTCCAGCCCATTGCCATTTCAGGGATTTAACTCTGATCATGATGTCTTCCACTCTCGTCATTTTTCGGATCCACGAGTTTCTCTTCTTATCTCTCCTGGTTATACCAAGCATGCACCTCTCCATGCTGCTTTGAGTTGTTTGCAGCCTTTGTATGTTTCTTTTAGTTAAGGTCCACGTCTCTGCACCATACGTAAGCACTGGAAGGATGCATTGATCAAACACTTTTCTTTTAAGACATAATGGCATATTGCTCTTGAAAATTATGCTGTTTCTTCCAAAAGCTCTCCAGGCAAGTTTTGTACGCCTATTAATTTCTTCATCAATGTGACCCTCACTTGATATCTGCTGTCCAAGATAAACATACGTATCTGTTATCTCCAGTTTTTCTCCATCAATCGATAAATCTTCATTTCTTGTAAAAGCATTGAACATCACTTTTGTCTTCTGAAAGTTCATTTTTAATCCCACTTCTTTACTCTTGTCAGCAAGTTCCTGGATCATACTCTGCAGCTCTGATGGGGTAGTTGCAAAAATGACTACGTCATCAGCAAAACGATGGTGGGTTAGATAATCTCCATTAATCTTTATCCCTTTGTTTTCCCAGTTCAGTGATTGAAAGACATTTTCCAATGTGGCATTAAAGAGCTTCGGAGATATGGTGTCCCCTTGTCTCACTCCCTTTCCAATTTTTATGTGTGTTGTATTTTCAAACAGCCGAATCTTTGCACTTGCATTTTCATAGATGTTATTAATAATATTAATGTATGCATCTTCAATACCGCAGGATTTCAGAGCCGTGGTAACTGCTGATGGTTTCACCGAATCAAAGGCTTTTTCATAATCGATAAAAGCTATGCACAATGGAAGTTCATATTCCCTCGCTCTTTCAATTAGTTCTCTCAGTACGTGGATATGATCTATTGTGCTGTAGCCACTCCTGAATCCAGCTTGTTCTCTCGGTTGAGCCATGTCCAGTGTTACCTTCAAGCGGTGTGAAAGAACTTTAGTGAAGATTTTATAAACCACTGATAGGAGGCTGATAGGTCTGTAGTTCCTGAGATCCTCAATGTCACCTTTTTTATGTAGCAGGATCATTGTAGCATTGTTCCAATCCTCAGGAATCTTCCCTTCATTAAGGCATCGAGTGAAAATTTGGGCGAGCACTGTTTCAATTTCTCCACTTGCTTCTTGTATGATGTCTATAGTAATTCCATCTTCTCCTGGAGCTTTCCCCCGCATCATGTTCTTGATTGCATGAGCAACTTCTGCTGGGAGTACTGGAAGAACTCTGGTACCTTTCATGATGTCTGGAGTACATGTATCATCCCTTTCATATAATTTGGAGTAGAAATCTTTCACTCTTGTCAAACTTTCGCCTCTATTTCTTGTTATAGAACCATCTTCTTTTCTCAGAGCCATAATCTGTTTTCTTCCCTTACTGAGATGTCCCTTTGCTATCTTAAGGCTTTGGTTGTTTTCAATTGCTTTCCTCACTAGTTCACAGTTGAATTTCCTTACGTCTTCAGTGATACTTTTTCGTGCTGTCTTGCATAGCTCTATATATTCTACTTTGGAAGTCACATCTTCTTTAGTTGTCCTCATCTCTCTTCTTTTTTGCATCAACATTTTGGTTTTTCCTGATAATTTGTTCACATGCAACTTGTTCTTAGACCCAGCTAATTTTGTTGCTGTTTCCATAAGAGCTTTGGTTACTTTTCTGTTAACTTCCGAAATATCCACTTCTTCCGATGTTAGGCCTTCTAAAGCAGAGAATCTGTTCTTCAGTTCCAACTTGAAAGTATTATGGTGTTTTTTAAGGTTGGTTATGTCAATACATTTTGTTTGTCTTATGAGCTTGCCACGTTCCAGTTTAGTGTTGAGGTGCATCTTACATCTCACCAATCTATGGTCACTACCTGTGTTGAACTTGTTCAGCACACTGCAGTCTTCGACGACGAATTTTTTGTTACACATAATAAAATCAATTTCACTTGTCGTCCCAATTGGATGTCTCCATGTCCATTTCCTATGTGGCTTTTTCTTGAAAAAGGAGTTCAAGATGAAAAATCCTTCTGCCTCTGCAAACTCAACGAGAGTATTTCCACGCTGGCTTCTGTTGCCGTGACCGAATTTACCTACTGTAGTTTCATTCTGTTGCCGGTGCCCTATTTTTGCATTGAAATCTCCCATAATTATCTTCAAATGCTGCTTACCTTTATTATTTAGATGACGAATTTCCTCATAAAATTCTTCAATTTCTTCTTCAGGATGACTTGTGGTGGGTGCATAAGTTTGAATAATCTGAGCCTGGTATCTTCTCGATAGTTGGATAACGAGTCGTGCAGCTCTGTCAGAGGAACTTTCAACTTCTACCACTTTATCCTTCAGTTTCTTGTTTATTATAAATCCAACACCACTAGTCCTGCCAGTATCTGTCCCACGATAATAGAAGAGATGTCCACTTTTCAGTTCAATGAGATCTTCTCCTTTTCTCCTTACCTCACTTAGCCCCACGATGTCCCACTTGATCCTTTGTAGTTCCTCTTCCAATTCAAGAAGCCTTGAATCAGAAGATAGGGAGCGTCCGTTATAGGTAGCCAAGGTCAGCATCAAATGGCAGCCTAGTCCGGTCCTCCGGGGATTCTTAGCACCCTCTGCCTTCATGTCGCACTGGCCGCTGCCTTGGCCAGGTACATTCCAGCTGCCGGAGACTGAGGGCCAAGATTTAAGTTGTAGAGTCATTTTGGAGGTGTTTGGCCATAACTCACCACGCTGGCCAAGCGGGTTGGTGAGTGTGGGATAGCATTTCCTCTGATCCCGATGGTACAGTTATACCGCTATTGGCGGTCGTCAGAGCCCTTTTAGTGGGAACAGGATGCACCACGAGAAGGCGGGGTTGACATTTGTCAAGGAGAGGCTGTGATGTTACGCATCACCTGACCTTACACTTTATGCTAAGTGCAGGGGGAATAACTTTCCTCCCGGATCACAGTGGACAATGGGGCTGGCGGATGAATCAAGGAGTGGTACTGCCGTGGTAATGAGTCATAAAATCTTAGCCCCGCAGGTAACAAGTGACTGGGGAACTTTTCGCCTTTTGGCTCTGAGTATCAGAAGTCATCTCCACCTTCGACACGTCGCCCACAAAATTCTCGTACCCCCAAAATTAGGCGATTCCATTATCATCCAGTGCCTAGTTAAAATGAACAGACTATACTTAAATCCTCCAGCACCACAAAAAAAAGTGGAGGGGTGCTTGTTCGGATTTTTGACGTTTCGAATTTTCGACACTCTACTGCAATTATTAACATTAGGACACATAGACCTCAGAACATTTTAGTAGCTAATCATACCTCCATCCCCGAAAAATGGATTGAAATGGAGTCAATATTTTTAGCATGAACACTTTTGGGAGTTTATGCTTTTCTCTTCCTCTAAGCATTAAACTAAGGTAGCATCTAACCTATAGTTTCTCTATGGACAAAGAAAGCCTGACCTACAAGAGAACAGGAACAAAATGATCTTGTGTTTGTCTTTTCTTCTAGGGAAACCTACATAGAAATCTCAGATTACAAAATATGAGTTTGTTAAATCAGCAAACAGAGCAAGAAAGTACCAGCTTTATTTTTATTATTTTTTCTTTTGCATATAATTCTTAAAATTAGTAAAGTAAACTTGTGAACCTTTAGAGAAGCTGTGTTGACTTTTGTATGTATTATTCCCAATTTAACATTGTAGAATAACGAATCTTTGGTGGAACCATATCTAATTGAGGAGTTTTGCAACGATCTTGAGGTTTTATTTTACAAAAGTTTTATTCTTTGTCACTGTCTTTCAAGAGTTACACTTCTCTTTACGTGTATCCAGGGGCGGATTGGTCCACTTTCTTTTGTTCTATTTATTTTGAAATTTTGGAGCGGCGAGCGAATAATTATTTTGGTACTTATGAACAACAATCGTTAGTTTAATTTGAGTTTTATTTGTGTCTCAGAAAAGCTATATCTTAAAAAAAAAAAAAACGAAAAAACTTTTCCTTCTATTTATGTTGGGCGTTGTCTCTGAAATGACACAGCAAACTTCTCCATACATAGATGAAAAAAACACCTAAAGCACGATGTTATAAATTATTTAAGCTAAAGCGAAATCCACTTACAAGTAGGTCGATGGACTTGGAGCCCAGAGTCATTGGAATGCCCTCGTCCGATTTTCGCACTGGTTCGAGTCCCGGATGAAGCTTGGGGGAGGGGTGCTCGTCCTTAGACTATGGCTTTCTCCCTCCCTTGACCCCAAATTAGTGACAGGCGACTGCTTATAGCGCTTAGAAGTTCTAACAATAGTAGTGAAATCCCGGAACAAAAAAATAAAAACACAGAGAGGACTAACTGCTTGGAACAATATCGCCAGAATACAAAGCACAGGTACATTAGTCACACTGAATGCTCCTGGTACATTAGAAAGACATGCCAAAACGTATAGCTGCCGAAAGTATTCTAAAATCACCTACTGAAACCAAAAGCTTCACAAATTCCTACACCAACTGGAGCGATGCGAACCTGTTGTTTTCATCTACAGCAGTACTTTTCCTTCAAGCAATTCCTTAAATTGTGATTTTGGACTTCCAAACATCTCGCAGTTGACTAATTCTGATATCAGCTTCTTTTCTCGTAACATCTCAAAGCACATCTACATGTATTGCTCTACCTGAATTGTTATATATTTTCTTTTAATAGTGGTTTGTTTCCTGAAACTGATATTTTCCCATTCTTTATTTTCAGAACGGCAGTACGCCAGAGCTTACCTTAACTTGCATGTATTCCTATGTATGTATGTGGATGAAAATGCATACATATCCATGCGTGTTTGTCTAAAGCAGCGGTTTCCAACTGTTTTGCATTCGCAGACCAGCAAAACTTTGGGAAAACTTTCGCAAACCGGCGATGCGGAAAGAAAATCTTTAGACTATTTTGAAGCATCTAATCTCGTAATATTCTATATGATAATGATCACTGCGTACAATCCGTAATTTACATACCTTCGGTGTTAGTTATTTATACTCCTTACAGCTAATAACATTTAATCTGTTGATATTCTTTAATGATTAATAAGCGCAATTCATAATCATATCACAATATTCTCCTTGCCGTTCACAATGTACTCCTTGCTGTTCTTATTTTTTTCTGAGCCCAATGCGACGTCTGCCGCTGTTGCTTTGCGATAACCTTCTCGAGTCGTGGTTCCAGCGTCGTCTCTGTAAGGCGCAGGGCATGCAGCAATAATGTTCATTATGCTAATGTGTTTTGTTTTAATGGCCAAAACGGCTACCAAGGTTTTCTAAGTAAACGGTTTTTTAAAAGAAAGCTGAAATACGTGGTCGAAAAGGTTAACAATAATTTTAGAGCTTTGTCGCTGAGACTTGTATATTCTTTCCCCATAATACCCCAAAACTGAGTTAGATACTTGGATCTGAATGTCAATACCAGACTGGCATCAGCAGAAGTTCAACAAAGCTCTTCTTTTCTTGGTGAGTCAGCCTGCAGAAGATCAGATCTTCTGTGAAGAGATTAGAGATCCACACAAGCTTCACTCAAAAGACGATCATCATCATCATTGTCAGCCATTATCAATCCACTGCTGGAAGAAGGTCTCCCCAAGTTTCCTCCACAACGGTCTGTCTTGTGCCAGTCTCCTCCATGTCACTCCCGCATACTTTCGAATTTCATCCACCCATCTCCCATGTGGTCTTCTTCTGGGTCTTTTCCTGTCCCTTGGAATCCAATATAAAATTTCGGCTGTCCATGGATGGTCTGTCCTTCTGGCAGTATGTCCAGCTCATTGCCATTTCAGGGATTTCACTCTGATCATGATGTCTTCCACTCTTGTCATTTTTCGGATCCACGAGTTTCTCTTCTTATTTCTCCTGGTTACACCAAGCATGCACCTTTCCATGCTGCTTTGAGTTGTCTGCAGCCTTTGTATGTCTCTTTTAGTTAAGGTCTACGTCTCTGCACCATACGTAAGCACTGGAAGAATGCATTGATCAAACACTTTTCTTTTAAGACATAATGGCATATTGCTCTTGAAAATTATGCTGTTTCTTCCAAAAGCTATCCAGGCAAGATTTGTACGCCGATTAATTTCTTCATCAATGTGACCCTCACTTGATATCTGCTGTCTAAGATAAACGTACGTGTCTGTTATCTCCAGCTTTTCTCCATCAATCGATAAATCTTCATTTCGTGTAAAAGCATTGAACATCACTTTTGTCTTCTGAAAGTTCATTTTTAATCCCACTTCTTTACTCTTGTCAGAAAGTTCCTGGATCATATTCTGCAGCTCTGATGGGGTAGTTGAAAAAATTTCTATGTCATCAGCAAAACGAAGGTGAGTTAGATAATCTCCATTAATCTTTATCCCCTTGTTTTCGCAGTTCAGTGTTTGAAAGACATTTTCCAATGTGGCGTTAAAGAGCTTCGGAGATATGGTGTCACCTTGTCTCACTCCCTTTCCAATTTTTATGTGTGTTGTATTTTCGAACAGCCGAATCTTTGCACTTGCATTTTCATAGATGTTATTAATAATATTAATGCATGCATCTTCAACACCGCAGGATTTCGTAGCCATTGTAACTGCTGATGGTATAGCGTATTAAATAAGTTTATTTTTGTGGCGTAGTAAGTACAAAGATTCGCCAAGCTTTCGCACTCCACTGGGAGACTTTCTCAAGGCAATGGTAGACATATGTCTACCATTGCCTTTAACCTTCCGGGACAGGTGTTCAAAAAATTTGATCTAGCATTCCTCTGACTCCATTTCGATTCAAAAGGAAATAAATAAATTCAGTCCTTTCTCGTGGACAGGCAGAAAAATCCTCGTGGACCGGCAGAAAAAACCTCGCGGACCGGCGGTTGGGAAACACTGGTCTAAAGCACAGAAAGGTCTTCAGAAAATCCTTTTGTGCTCTCAATTATAAGGAGATTGCATATGCAAGCGATTGAAAGAATTCTGTCTCAAGATTCTGTACAGCGTAGTACGCCATGCTTGTGAAAGAATCGCCTCGAAATTCAGTGGATCAAATCAACTATGATGCGGTGCAGAATCTTGAGACAGCAGATAAAGATTGTCTTGAGATTTGCATCCTTTCTGCACCTGATGCTGGAGTTCACCGAACATAATTAAAAGTTTTCTGTTAAGAAAATTTCCACGAAGCAATACATCTTTCTTAAGGTCAAACGCGGTTTACTTTTAGACATGCTGCTTGCACTTTTAAACAGCTGTTTCAAGTAACGTGATCACCACTGTTTATATATCAACTGTGTTCCCGAAAACTAGGAATCTATCTAAATACATAATAATCAACACAGCTAGTTTGTACGCTTGTATATTTGATACATTGTCTGAAAATGTTTTCGAATAAACGGCATTTACTCACGTGCCCGCCTTGTGCGATTCTGACGGCACTTCTGAGACCACTTTGTATTTGTCCCATGTGCACAACACCAGTGACGCCAACAACTTCCAGCATGCCGTCATAATGTGTGGGCTTTGCAAACTGGTCCTCTTTTTCGGAGCCCCAAGGATTAGCACCGGAACCCCAACTGCACATGAAAAGAAGAGAGCAAATCGGAGAATTAAAACACTAATAAAGAAGAGACATTTTGCTCTGAAATTATATGTATTTCAGATGTATAGGTATAAGTGACCTGCAAAATTAAGACCTTTATCAACATTACCTTATCTTTCAGCTCGAACCAAAAAGCTCCCGCTATTTATGTATGCGGAAGCACACATTTTTCCATACGGATATACAGTAGCGAACAAAAGTATTTGGTGAAACACTTTTTCGACCATACTTTTTTTCTGCTGGACCAAATCGGGTCATTTTGGGATATGATATGTGTTATTCAGTTGTAAATATGACCCATATGCAGATAAATCGGAAACCTTAACACAGATCAGGTACCGAGCTTAATCGCAAAGATAATACAAATTGACCTACAAAGTAGGTGTGTATCACATTCATTTAATGAAACGATAACAGAAAACAAGTAGGAGAAAACGACAAAACAATAACTAATACTTTGTGGGATAACCACAAGACTTAATAACAGCTGCACTACGAGCCTGCATCGAGTCCACTAGCTTCTCGACGGTGACCTGCGGAATTCGCGCCCATTCTGCAGACAGCTGGTCGAACTTCTGGACCCTATTCCGGCAGGTTTTCTTCGCACATCGTCTCTCCAGCTCCTACCACATGTGCTTGATGGGGTTGAGGTCTGGAGATTGGCTTGGACAGTCTAGAATTGTGACCTGTTGCTGCTGGAAGGCTGCCTTCGTTACTCTGCAGGTGTGCTTCGGGTCGTTGTCTTGCTGCATGATCCATCCGGGTGACATGTTCTGGTTTGCCCATGGGAAGAAATCGTTGATGAACATGTTCGTGTAGCTCTGGCCGGTTATTATTCCGTTAATCTTGATTATGGGGCCCATTCCATTGCGAGAGAAGGCGCCGTAAACCATGAGCGATCTTCCTCCGTGCTTAACAGTCGACTGAATGAACTGGGGTTGAATCTCTGGCCACATGGACGTCGTACGTATCGGTTGTCATCGCTTTCGAACAAGTTGAACTTGCTCTAGTTGGTGAAAAGCACCTTACTCCAGTCCGCCGCGGTCCAGTGTCGATGACGGCGTGTGAACGTGACTCTGGCTCGTCGATTCTTGACTCCGATGAGGGGTTTCTTGGCTGGGCGTCCTCCATTAAATCCCCCACCAATGAGACGACGGGAGATGGTCATTCGGCTGACGTTCAGGTCGTCGCTGTGGCGGAATTCGGTTGCGATGTCCACAGCAGTCAAGGTGGGATCAGCAGGAGATCGACGGAGGATGCGTCTATCCTGACACAACGTAGTGAAACGAGGCCTACCACATCGCGGACTGTTCTCGACGGTTCCAGTCTTCTAACGTTGCAGGATAGCTGAAATGGACTGGTGTCGGATCCTCAGGGCCCTCGCAATGTCGGTGACGCGCATTCCGGATTCCATCATGTTCACGGCCGCCCGGCGAGCTCCAACAGGGATCTCCGCCTTTTTACCCATTTCTGAAAACCTAAGATTGACTTATTATCCCACTACACATCACAAAACCCACAAAAATCACAAAAAAACCATTAATTCATGCAGCAAACAAATGGGTAATAATTGGCGACTCTTGAATATGGCAAATTTCGAAAGACAAATTCGTTCTGAACAAAATACAAACTACGCGGCATTGTAACCCCCAAATCAACACATATCATATCCCAAAATGACCCGATTTGGTCCAGCAGAAAAAAATTTATGGTCGAAAAAGTGTTTCGCCAAATACTTTTGTTCGCTAATGTATGTATGCATGTACACATTTTCAGAAATTCCTTGAGCACTTTTAAAGTCTTAAACTTTTGCCAAAGAAATTCTGCATGAAAAGTTATAACAATTTTCTCTTCAGTTTAAGACCTGATAATAACTGAAAGTTGCAGCAGTAGAACACATACGGAGATTTCTGCTGTGGCGAGCCGTACGGGACAGACGAATTACCATAATACAAGAAAGCTGAAATCACTCTGACGTTGTTTCTTCCTATTCAGAGAAAACAGTTTAAAGAAACGAGTCTGTTAAATGGCAGACTTCGTTCCACCTAGAGATGAAGTATTTCAAAGTCATTCACTTCGAAAGGCTTGAGGAATATAAATGCGTTAATGAAACAGTTACTTCCAAAACTGCTTCTGTAATCGTTCTCAAACGGTGCAGCCAAGAGACGTCTCTCACGAATGCGATTTTTTTAAGACATTAATATTAGATTTTTACTTTCGGCATTCATCTATTCATAGTCACCCTGGCATAACTCGAGGAATACTCATCTGAGTTTGGAACCATCCAGTGGCTCCTAAGGTCCCAGGATTTAAACCATGAGGAAGCTCTCTCTGATGCCGTGGAACGGAACAACAGACCCACGGATCCCCGACCGACGTCTCGGGCGGTGTTGTGGGTAACGCTGCAACAGGCATGGCTGGCATTGCGTTCGGAAACCCTCCGGCATCTGTTGGAGTCGATGCCTCGCCGTTTGCATTTGCGCTACAGGAGAACCAACAGGCTATTAGGTAGGTATCTCTAATGTTTTGTACACTGAGTGTATAACTTCATCTACCAAACTGAGGAAGATTTGAAAAAGGTGCATTATGAATACACGAAGAAGGATTTTGAAAGTGCATGACTTAGTGTTTTCTTTCTTTTTTTTTTTGTCCAGAAAGAAATCAAATCCCGAATGGTGAATACTGCAGAAAATAAAGACACACACACACACACACACACACACACACACACACACACATACACGCGCACGACGCACGCACGCACACGTACAGAATACTTTCTAAAAGAATATTTCTACTTGCCATAAAACTGGATACCATTTCTTCCTCGACTGAGACAACGCATTACACGAATATAGTTCACCAGTTTCATTCACCAAGACATTCCATCATTTTGCGTCGGAAAGGGGAGATGGGAATGTCCTTTACACAAAACTACCCCAGTTTAAGCTTGCAGAGTAGATGACGTCATGGGTTTCAATGCATTACACAAAACCCAATACCGCACTCAAGTAATTTGATTCAAAAAGCCAGATTTTTTATTTGCTAGCTCTGACTACATTTTGCAATGTTTCAAATGTCTGGTGCTTCCATTGGAAAATTGTTTTAAAAATAATAAGGATGACATCAAACGTTTATGTTAACAAACAGGTCTGCTGATCAGTGTTGCCCTTTAGAAATCAAATGGAGCATATTGTAGAGTACCGGTGTATACGGTCGAGTCACATTTTGTGACCACTAGCTAATATCCAGAGTAACCGCCGTGTACAGCAAAGACAGTAGCTAGACGGGATGGGAATGACTCAGTAAGATGCTAAAAGGTGTTCACAAGTATGTGGAGCCATGCTGACTGCAGTGCATCTGACAGCTTCTTGAGGGTTCGTGGTGGAGGATCCATAGAGTGAACAACACGATCGAGGTGTTCCCACAGATGCTCGATGGGGTTTAAGTCTGGGAATTAGCTGGCCAGGGAAGTACTTTGAAGTCTTCATCGTGCTCTTCCAACCACTCTCGTACTTTCCAGCTGTGTGACACGTCGTATTGTTGTGCTAGAAAATCTCATCCGCGCCAGAGAAGACAGTCAGCATGTATGTGTGTACGTGTTCTGCAAGAATGGATTCATAACGAATTCGGTCCACAGTGCCTTCCACAGGTATAAGTGGACCCAGGGAATGCAACGAAAACATTCCCCACACCATAACGTTGGCCCCACCAGCTTGTGTTCTTCCAGCAATGGTTGAAGAGTGTTTGTTCTCCTATGTTTCTCTGCTTATACGCCAACATCCATCCGTTCGATGAAGCAGAAAACGTGACTCATCGGAGAAGGCAATTCTTTGCCAATCAGCGGAGGTCCAAATCCGATATTGCCGTGCAAATGTAAGCCTTTTCTGCCGATGCAACTCGGTTGGCAAAAATGCAGTGACCATCCGTCTGCATTGGAGCCCATACGCAGCAGGGTTCGCTGAACTGTCGTTTGGTTTTCGACACTCTTCCGGTAGCCCCTAGTTCATTCGGCCAGTGAGTTGCTCCATTGTAGCGTGTCGATCGGCCCTCACGCACCTTCGAAGCCGACGTTCATTTCTCACATCAATGGCACGTGGTGCTCCGCAGTTGCCCCGTCGCTTATTCGCAATTGTGTCCATTTCTCCAATCACGATACACTTTAACCACAGCAGCACGCGAACAGTTCCCAAACTGCGCTGTTTCAGAAATACTGCCCGTCCTTGGCTCGAAAGCCGATAATGATCCCTTTTTGCAAATCAGATAAATCGCTCCTTTTATCCATGACAGCAATGAGTGATATGTTTTTAGAATGCCTACAGCACACCTTATATACCCTCCAATCCAGCTCACGACACGTGCCTTCTTTCATTGGCTACGCGCTGTTGACGTCGAAAGTGGGGGGTGGTCACAATAATGTCACTGGACTCTGTAGTTCTTCCAGCAGCACAAACTGTAAGCAGCAACCACAAAAAAATCAATGTCTTCCTTAACTTTATTAACGATTACGTCGTAAGTAATGTGCACGTTATTTTGAGGATAAATTTTTTTAACCCCCAGCTAAAATTTTTGTTGTGAAATTTCTGGACAATCATAGCGAATCAAATTTCCTGGTCTTTCTAAACAAAATGTAGCTATAAAAAGGGAACGCCGGATTTACTCATTTTGGAAGTGAATACAATCTTTTAACACACGCTTGTGCTTTGATCGAGATAATGTTAAGCCCGCTAGATTATTTTGAAAGCTAAACCACTTCGTCCTCTTCGGAGGCACGTTTCTGTTTTACTACGTAGGACCAGGTGCTTAATATTCATGCGTTTACTTGGGATTATGTACGTATATGCTTCCTCATATTTTAAAGAAATCTTGGATCTTTGTTTTCATCATGACTTTCATTGATCTCAGGCAGTACGTTTATCTTCTCCCTGCAGCGCAGTCTTGTCCATGAAGAATTATCTTCATTATTGCTGAAGATGCAGTTTCACCGAGAAGTTAACTATATCCCTTATTCTTCAATACCTTCCATTTATTTCAATGCCTTCATAATGAAGGTTGGTTCTAAGAAAAAAGAGCAAATCTGCATTTATCTGCAATTCTTTCGCATCCTGATGTAAAGAGATGTTCGAAGCGCAGTAACTACTTTAAATGAATTATCAATTTAAAAACGTTTATTAAAAAAGAAGAAAATGTTTTTCAATATGGTCTGTTTGTGTCATCCCCGAATGGACGACAACATTACATTACTATATGGTGTATAGCATATTTCAAGGCTATGCAATCAATGGCACGATCCTGCCTTTGACCGGCTGGAACGAATTCACTCGGGATTAGCAAAATTGGCTGAAATCAGCTCGAACGAATATATTCGTTGTCTAAAAAGTAAACCTAACGCGACTGGAACGAGTTAAACCTGCACTTCAGGAAGGGTTACTCTCCCCTTATATTTAAAGCGGGCATTTAGGTGGATGATTGACACCCATCGTTTCTGATTGATTACCTGCTAAAAATCTAAAAATCTAAGAAAGGACAGAAAACATGTTTTGGTCACTAACCAGTGTCATGATGTCCGTGTCAGAGAATAAACGACTAAAAAACCTGTCATTCGCTTATCACCAAAGACAGGTTTATGAATTGTACTGCTGAGATAAGGAGGGGGAAGAAATTATTTTGCCGTAGCTTTCGTAAAACCCTGTCTTATATCAATATTCCTGTTTGGGGAGTGCAGAAAATGTTGGACACCATTTGATTCAGGTACAACGTCCACTTAAAGAGTTAACGTAACTCTCGAGAGTATAACAGAAAAAATGTATCAAAGTAAGTAAAAGAGAGGAAGAAAGAAAAAAGAAGCTAGTGGGAGCAAAACAGTTTTTTCCTTTAGTGAAACGGAACAAATCTAATAACAGAAACGTAGTTTCAGACAATAAGGCTCAGTGTTCTACTTAGTGTATTCTTTGGAATCGCAGTTTAAAAGAAGAAATTTTATAAGCATCTAGTTTGAAACACCCACTTGATGCGAGTAATTTTTGTAGCACAACAATATTAAAGGAATTAAAAGTGTCTGGATAAACTTTCGGATAATTCTCCTGGCTGGATGAAAATACAGATAGTGCAATCTAAGACCCTGTACATTTGAAATCCTGTTCCGGCAAAAACAGTAAATCGACCACATTTTAAAAATTAAACACCATAACCAGCTTCATCGCTATAAAAGGCTCACAGAAATCTGTCTTCAGGAGACCACAGAAAAACATCCTTCAGATTTAACATCATATTTCGCATTTAGAGGCAAGAAAAAAAAGTAAATACAAGGTAATAAAAATATTACTAAATCATCCTTGTGAACCCATACCTGAGAATGTTGAGAATAATTATTCCTTCTACTTGAGGCAGTTCTACTGGTTTGCCGTCAACTTCTAGTTTGACTTCCTTGTGAAACTCTTTCAGCGTTCTACGACTCACCATTTTACTTATTCCTATTCTGAAATACACTCCTTTATTGTGCAACCTGAAAAAGATGTCATGTGTTTATAAAATTAAGTTGAAACATTTCTCTTTAGTTGCATCCATTAGTATCTAAAAGTAATACTTTTTATTCTATAGTTGTTAAAATATCTACAACGGAAAATCACACATTGTCTTGTAAAGATTTCTAGTCTGTTCAAAGCTTCCCTATTTTACCTACCATACTCTCGGCATTTTTCCTGAAAATTTATTTTACTGATGATAAATCAGTCTGTATTTCAAATAAGCTGATGTCTGATCGTCATTTTAAGCAAAAAATTACAAAAACGATTCCCGCAAAAGAGGCTGCAAAATTTTCAGTGATAATTTTTCAAAGTCAATCAATCAAAAACCAATCAAAATCTTTATTGCACACATTTAAAATTTATAATCATACAAAAGTGGAACACACCAGGAGAAATCTAAACATATTGGTTGTAAACCGATTTCCCCTATAAAATATGAAAAACGAATGAAATTAAAAATGTATTAAAGAGATCAGGATGATCAGGATGTTAAAACATGCAGCTTTAATCTGTAACGTAATCCGCCTTAATGCGTTTCTCTGAGTGCACTGTCAATATCCATGAGCTTACATTCAGGCTCAGAACTTATCAAACACCCGTCGTAAATAACTAACGTGAAACTATGATATTTTCAGTGCATTCCGTTAAAGGTATATTATTTTTAAAAGGTGCCAAATTTTCATTATGTCTTTCCATGAAAGGAGCATAGCTGAAACTGACTGAAAAGAAACAGCAAGGGTCAAGCGTCTAATGCGTGAAAGAATTAAGTTCGCATGAGATTGTGACGTATACTGTAATTTAACTTTCATTTTTAGTTCCTTTTCCTATGTAAGTTTTTTCTCTTTTGCACTTTTTCAAACTTAACGTAATATCTTCTCTCTCACATGAATGAGGTAGGCAACATTTTTGAGATCAGAGAGAGTGACGTATGAATGTGATAAGAACGATAGCTAAAAAGGACAATACAGCAGTTGCTTAGGGGATGTGTGTGTGTGGAGATGTTCGATCGCTGTTAAGATAGATGTGAAGTTCACAATTTGTAGTGCTATATTGTGGAGTTCATCAAGTATTGTTGGACCAATAAAAAGTTATCGGAAGTTTGACTTCTGTATATGTTTCGTCTGGCCGTAAAAACTTAATTAGAGCTATTTCGTGCAGCTATTGTATCGCATTCTCATTTAGTTCAACATTTCCTTAGTCACGGTTTTAGACATAGCGTAACACCAATCTCGCACACGAAAAAGGATTACGTTATAAGATATTTCACGCAGTAGATTATTCCAGAAAGGTAAGGAGAGAATCATCTGTATGAAGTGAACACTTACTTCTTTCAAAACGTGAAGCAGAGATAAGGTTTCCAAACAAAAGCCTGTTACAAGAAAACACTTAGGAAAAGGGAAACCAAGAAACGTTTTTGAGTTGTCCTACGTGGCGTAGAAAATAGACTTAAAGATGTGGAACAGCGGGTGCTCAGATTGTTGATTACATGACGGAAATTATTAGGTGTGCAACTTAACTACCGGCCCCTAAACGCAAGCTATCATAGAACGTCCGCAAATGCAAATAGCTGCGTGCGATAATGGCTGATTGCAGCGCTATCCAACAGCTTTCCAGGCAACCGTAACCGCTCACAGTTGTAGTGACACAAGGGACGAAAGTTGACGGTGAAAGCAATGTCGTTCGAGAAGCAGCATTTGAGGCAGTGCCTCCTGTTCGCGTTTCAACTGAAACAAAAGTGCCGCGGAAGCCCAGCAAATGATCTGTGTTGCTTTGGGTGAGGCTGCTGTGTCCTACAGTACGTGTAAGAAGTTGTTCCAGCGGTTTAAGCAGAGAAATTTCGATCTGCGTGATGCAGAACGTCCAGGACAGCCACAGAAAGTTGATGATGAGGAACTGAAACAACTGTTGGACACGGATCCCTGTCGCACACAGTCAGAGCTCGCCCAGGAACTCGGAGTAACACAGCAAGCCATTGCAAAGCGCATGCACAAGCTTGGACGGATTCACAAAGAGGACCGTTGGATGCCCCACCAACTCACAGCTGCGAATAAATCTAGGCGCTACGATGTTGCTGTGCCTTGCTCTGCAGAATCAAGAAGAAGGATTTCCTCCACAAGATTACCTGTAATGAGAAGTGGATCCTCTACGATAATCCTAAGCAGCGCAAATCGTGTGTTTATCCAGGTCAGTCTACCACCATTACCGCCATACCGAATATCCATGCCAGGAAGTTGTTGTTGTGCATTTTGTGGGATCAGCGCGGTGTCGTACACTATAAGTTGCTCAAACCTGGTGAAACGGTCAATGCTGAGCGTTATTGTCAGCAACTCATTCGTGTGACTGACGCAATGGAGACGAAAAGGCCATACACCGGCAAGGTTTCAAAATCGCTTTATTATTATTCATCATAAGAAAACATAAGAGGGAGACGTACAGCGTTGGGCGTCTCACTGGGAAATAATACAAAACTGTTAAAACAGGATGGTATATACACTGCAATGACAATGGGGATGAATAACAAATGCTGCAAGCAAAGCTTATTGCATAAAAATTGCAAAAGTGACAGAGAGAAACACATCGTGTCACATGACATTGGCTGGGCATGATTTACAGGATAACACAGGCGAAACAATAGTACACAATTAGAAAAAGAACAGCACAAACACCGCCGTGAAGGTAAAACATTACATACATGAGATAAAAACACAGCGTGCACAATTGTGCAAGTTATTTAACGAGGGCACCAAAGCAACATAATACAGGCGGGGTTAAAGTAAGTAATGTACACGAGTAAGCATGAAAATGCACTGAGATGACATTAGCATTCACAATTCAACGGTAGCGTGGATTGCACGAGTCGTAGAGTGGAGGAGGGGCACCAGGGTGTCACGGAACTCAGCAAAGGAGGTGTAGAATGTCCTAGGGTACTGATAGGTGTAGCAGTCCAGAATCAACCGCAAACCATGGAGCGGCCGGTGCCCAGGTAGCATAGAAGGTGACTTCTCGACGACTGGAAGAAGCCGACTGGTACTCCAGGCGGAGTCGAGAAAGCAATCGATCTTGAAAATGGCACAAAAGTGCTGCGCTGGCCTGGTGTAAAGAGACCGGCGAGGAAACGCTGCGAAGTTGTTGATGGTATACGTAAATAACGTGTTTAACTAGCACGAAAAGATAGGCACATACTAACGGAAGAGTCGTAGGTGGCTGAGCCCGCAGAAGAAGATGTCTGTAGGCAGTGAACGGAAGATCTTGAGAACAAGAGCGACTGGCAATCCGGAAAGACTGGTGGAGGAGAGGCATCAGGATGGGACAGCAAAGGTAGACGTGAGAAACGTCTGCCTCCTGGGCGCAGAAGGAGCAGAGAGGGGAGGAAAGAAGAGACATGCGAAAGAGAAAATACGGAACAGGGAGGCGATTATGCAAAAAGAGCCAGTGGGTATTAATTTCAAGAGGGGCGGATAAGGGTGAGCGGGCAGTGGCCCAGACAAGAGGAAGAGAAGCAGGGGGAACCTCCAGAATAGAAAGCGGTGAAGGGGTGGCAAGGTGCACTAGAAAACGATAAAGAGATTTAGAGGAGAGAGAGGAGAGAGGAAGAACCGAGTTTGTGAGTCGGAGGAAAAACGGCAGCGGAAGAGGGGCAGAAAAGACAGAGACGAGACCAGTGGGGGAGACAAGATCAGGGAAAAGCGAAAGAAGTGCAGTTAGCAGAGAGTCATAGACCAAATGGGCGGATGGGGACGAGAGAATAGCAGGGGGAGGCCAGAGAAAGGGCGCCAGGATAGATCCGAGTTAGTGAGGTCTTGTACGGTTACTACACCTGCTCGGAGCCAAGAGGGGAATGAAAAACAGGGGAGATGGGGGGGATGAACAAGGGAGTTGAAAAAGAGGGGTTCAGAAAGAAGCTCTAGAGTTGAAGAGGGAGGGGAGCAAGGGCAAAAGATCGATCCTGTTGCTTCAGGATAACGGGCGTCCTCACACCGCGAAAACGACTTTAACACGATCACCGACCTTGGATGGGAGATTTTGTCCCACCCGGCGTATTCTCCAAACTTCGCCCCTTCGGATTATCACCTCTTTCTCTCCCTGCAACATTACCTGAGTGATAGGCACTTCACTTCTGGTACGTATTCAATTTGTTATAATTTGCTGTCAACGTGTGCCTGTGGCCAACAATTAAGTTGCCCACCTAATAGTTTTCTTAATTTCGAATAAGTCGCTCGATGAGCTAAGCTATTTCTTTTGTGCTTCCAATGGCGGCAAAGGCGCGCAAACCAAACAGAATAATTCTAGTGCACGAATCTTCATCAGCCGTAGAACAGAAATGTGGCATTAGTTGAAATAAGAATTTCAGGCAAACATTTCCCTGAAGGAGGGTTAAAGTAATCACGAAAATTATCCCATAGTCTTGGTACTGCGACGTACTACAGAGGTGAAGCACGACGTGTTAAGACGACAGATCTGCAGCGATACATTCCATCGGTGTTCCTTAGTCTGTTAGAGCAACTCACTCCGGAGCGAGGAGACGCAGGTTCAATCCGGTTCACCAAAATTCCTGTTTTCACATTGGCGTCCGAACGTAAAATGGATCTACTGGACGTTGGGTTCTTCGAAAAATGTATGATGCTCGTTCCACAGGTTGTCTGGAATTAATGATAAGTGCCTTCTTCGTTTCACAAAAAAAAAAAAAAAAAAAAAAAAAAGAGAGAGAAAGAAAGAAATTAAGAGAGAAGCTTGTAGCAAAAACATTCATGCTGAAATAACACTTGGTAAAATAAAAGACTGTCTAAGAACGATTCAAAACCAATACATTTAGCTCAATCACGTTTAAAAGATGAAATTTATTTACAGCTAAAACCACTAGTTAAAATAAGTAAAGGCGAGATCTTTCGAGGTCACCTTGACCTCATCCTCAGACCGAACACCACAACGAGCGATTGCACAGATATATATACTGTACCGTGATATACAACATAAAAGACCCCAAAATGCATTAAGAGGTGAAATACGTGTCAAAACGACAACTCTGTAGCGATGTATTCCGTCGGTGTAGTCAGTGGCGTACCGGAATCCCCCCCCACACACACACACACACAAATATATTTTCGAGGCCTTTTTGTCAAAATCTAATAGCTTTCAATTATCTAAAATTTTAAATTCCACATTATTAACTTGGTTTTATAGGTTTTTTAATCATTCAAATTCTGCGGAACCTATAAGTATTTTTCGTAAAACCAAAATTATTGAACTTTGTCGCATAAAACACAAGTGTGCAAGTTATAATTAAAATTATAGTCGTACTTTTGTAACATTACATAGTACTGCAAAAAAGGACTTGTAATAGTATAAACCTAGGCCCAAGTTAATCATATCATGCAAATTTTATTATTTTAGAGAACTAAGGCCATCTTCTTGAAATGTCTCACGATCTTACACACAAAACACCTAACTGTGGTATGACAGTGTCTAATGACCTTTTCCAATTTATACGAAAATACGAAACATAAGCAAAAATAAGCAAAAAGTAAATGACACTTAAGAATTATATAATCCTGAATATATAAAAAATACATTAAGTTATTTTAATTCTTATATGTATAAATAACACGTTTTACATAATGTTAAACTATTTTGCTCATATTAAATTTTTTCTCTTCACTCTGTTATAAAAATGACACAGGTTTCCGTTTCTTGACTCCCCAAATAACACCTTTCAGTTCGTTATATTCTAAATGATGCGTAGTTATGTGCAAACACCTGTAATACATGACATTTTATCCTCATTGGTATAAACATTACATTCATTGAACTGATATTTCCTTCACATACATGTATAAGGACCATTGTTTGGCTGTG
Source organism: Macrothele yani (assembly GCA_039090855.1). Lineage (NCBI taxonomy): Eukaryota > Metazoa > Arthropoda > Arachnida > Araneae > Macrothelidae > Macrothele > Macrothele yani. The sequence goes on from CM076997.1 coordinate 4,247,115, forward strand.
AAAAGGGGCCTCCAGTTGTCTAGAATAGCTACTTTTCCATCATCCAGTTTTTATAAACTAAATCCGCGAAAATGTTTTTAAAATGTTTACGGACTTATTTAATGAAAAACAGAATACAAAAATTTGCTTTCTTTATTACTTAAAAGTTCCCGTGAAAAAAAATCCAGGCTATTTCTTTAACCAGCCTCATATGCAGTTTCCGGAAGAAAAATTAAAAAAAATTGTAAAACATTTTTCCAGTAGTTGGAGGCCCTTTTAGCCGTAAGCCCTCCACCCCCACCACTCCCCTCGCCGCGATGCGGGGGTTATGGGGGCTATCATTACGTCCCTGGGTGTAGCTTAGTCGGTTAGAGCAGCTCACTCTGGAGGGAGGAGACTTGGCTTCGATCTTCGTCAGCAGCAAATTCCTGTTTTCGCAGTATGAATTTATGTTTGTCAAACTACAATCGCACACGCCTTTAAATATTTATGATTATTCTCAGATACACGAACTTTCTTGTAGTATTCCACTTTTCAGTCGAATTTAAATAGACTTCGTTTGCAACTGAGAACAGTTTTAATTGCATCATTGAATTTACACAAAAGATTCGTGTAACCTCAGCCGACTTTCTCAAGTGTAGATTTTTTCCCTTCAGTCTTTACTTACAGAAAAAGATCAGAACAGGAAAAAGTCATAATTTAAAGGAATAAAAACTGAACAGTAGAAAAGGGCAGAGTTGAAATGTAGAAAAATGAATTTATCCAAGACGACAAGATAGCAGCCTTGCATTGTGGTATAGGAAGCAAAATGAATCTCTTTCAAGGATGTAATATGCCTGAAAACGAAGAACAAAATAAATATTCAAAATGTTTGAATAATGCGAAAAATTCGAATACGCGCTTGAGCAATATCATCCTGCAACAGATGGAGCAAGTAAGATGATTCGATTTTTCAAATATCTAAGCCTGTTTATATGTATGAGAATTCAGATGTCTTAATTAGTAATGTAAACAAGGAAGCAACTTAACAAATAGGTGAACTGAAATTCTTGAGTAGCGTGGTACCTTCTAATGAGAAGAATGATGCAAAATTTCCACGCGAAATGTACAAACATGATATGCGAGAGACATACACCAGTTATTTCATAACAGAACGGAACGTAAGCCGGAGTTTGATATAAAGCATGCGCAGAAAGAAAAGAGAAAGTGTTTCCAGAAATCATTAGCGTTTTGAATCGGCTAAGCACAGTGAATGACAGACAATATTCAAACTACAGTTTATGCATCAGAACAGCAGACGCCATGAAGAAAATATTGCATGGACCCTCGAACAATCAAACGACAGTGAAAACCCTAAAGTCGGCATGGCGATCATAAATAACAATTGCCAGTGAAAATAAACGGTATACCCTCTGCATGAAACTATTTTATTGCCTTACAGGAGCAGCCTTTCTCGTAGAAAGTCGAGGAAGCGTCCAGCTACACGGGGAAGTCGACATCCATCTGATTGTACGAAAATGTCTTGAACTGAAATGCACAAGCCCAAGACTATGATTTTCGCATTAATACTATGACCAAATAAATTTATTGGGTAATGGTTTCCCTCTTTCCGTTTAAGACCGCACTGGTAACCGAGTGGTCAGTGGGGGTCATACTAGGGATGAGCTACGGACTCCCGGTAGCTTTGGATGCTCACGGGGGCTGTCAAACCCTAAAAGAAAAAATCTTTGAAGAATTAATGCATGGTCCGCCAGTTAAAATTAAATATTCAGGAATAAAAAGATTAATGATTTTAGGGATGCATGTAATGCTTTGAAAAAATTGTGCTCAGGGTTAGAAATAAAACCATATTTTTATTTTGTGTATGTCTTCTTTCGGTAAATAATGTTAGCAACATGTTCGGATTCTCAAATTAAACTGGATATTATGGCAGATCAATTGCTCAGAATAACATTATCTAATGTTCACGATATCCGGGATGTAAAGGTCTGCAGTGATTTCACTTCCATAAGTCAAATCAACTTGCGGAACACATCGCTAATATCCAGTGGCTCCCCCGAAGTTTATGCTCACTGAATCACAACCACTCCTATGCAAGGGAGTTACACCCGATACTAGTGTAGCGATCAGGAGTCCATGGCCTGTAGCCAAAGGGGATCAGGTTGGCTGTTCAGCTGAAAGCGAAGTTGCGGATGTGCTGCGCAAAACCAAAATCGGAGTTTAGCAAAATCGCACGAAGGATTGGTGCGGTGCGTCCTCTTCAGAAACAACAAAACTTGTAGGTTGTTCGAAGACTTCTGTGGTTTAAGTGAAGCCGGAGTGACACCGAAACGCGAAATAATCAACAGATGACGCAACTCTAAAGGGGATGGCGAAAAGCAAATTCCACAGATAAATGACGGATGCCGGGCGTTGTACAGGGTAATCAATAGCGCAGTTTTTGTAGTTGATGAAAGTATAGTTACTCCAATAGCCATAGTATAACATCCAATGCCTGTGTTACTATAAACAGTTTGAGATTTTTATACTAGTTCACTTGAACTCTTTGTATTAGGCTGTGTCAAGCAATACAATACAGGTCAACCAGAAACAATATCCCGCGTTACTATTCTTTGCACGCTGTCACGGATGAGCTACAACAGCAGGCGCCCAATACACCACCCTCTCTTAACAACATTCCATTGACATAAACATCTCTCTGGTGACAACAGCATGGTGATTGGACAACAGAAGTTTTGGAGCAGGTGTGCTGGACCGATGAATCATGATGCTTCCAGACTCTCACAGATTTTTAAGAATGGTGATTGGACAACAGAAGTTTTGGAGCAGGTGTGCTGGACCGATGAATCATAATGCTTCCAGACTCTCGCAGAATTTTAAGCATGGTGATTGGACAACAGAAGTTTTGGATCAGGTGTGCTGGACCGATGAATCATGATGCATACTCAATTTTGCCGATGATAAAGTCCTTATTTGACTTCACCAACATGAAGCCATGGATATTTCTTGCATGGCATTGTCTATCCAGGCTGGAGGGGTAGGTTGTATGTTATGGAGCGTGTTTAACTGGCATGAACTTGGACCTCTGGTGCATATGGTCCAGCTTATAGACGCCGGCTACTACCAGGGACTACTTGCGGACATGTATTTCCACAGTACCTCCACCAGAGAGGGACGAGTTCTTTCAGGACAATATTGTCCCATGTGGTCAGCCTTCCTCGTGAAGGGAGGGTTCGACGAGCACAATACTGATATAAAACATCTAGAATGGTCACCAAACTCGCTTGACCTTAACTTAAGTGTACATCTGGGAGACGTTGTAGAATTCCAGGTATGGCAGCTGGGCACATCACCCAAATCCATACCGGAAATGTGGATCGGTTGCTGATCACCACACAATTGTACATGCATTTCCACCTCGTGTCATTGAGCACTGCGTGTATAACACCAACTGATGGCACAGTACTCATGAGTATTCTCATCATCCACGAGTATTGCATCCTTCTCAGGAGTAGAATCTTTTTATTGTCCATCGTAGATTATCAACAGATTATTTCATTGAGGAAATATTATGCGTCAGTTCAATGAAGCACAGGGGCCTATTTAAATACACATATGAGTTCAAAATGGGTTTAGAAGGACAAAATTCGGCAGCTTCGCCTGCCTACAAATAAAACTTGGGGTAAAGTATAAACTTGACAGAAAAAATAATAATTTTCATGATATGGACGTTTTTTCGTTTATGAGGTGAGATGAAAGTTGCGTTTAAAATATGTCTCTATCATATATGTAAATTCGTTAAATTAACTTTGAAATAATTTTTTGGGTGCCGTGAGCTTTTAAATGAAACGAAGGAATTCGGAGAACTATCCAACTTTATTTAAAATCGCGCATTCGACTTTTTCTTTCAATCTGAACAGAGTACCCTCAACGTATGTGCGATGTAAACAAGTGGTTGAGTGGTCTACTATGTGCTTCTAACTCCTTGCACAGCTGACTGCACGTAGATGCTGCATTTGTTTTCAAAACAGTGATTACGTATCATCTGTCAGACCAGTGGTCCAAAACTCCCAAATTAGGAACGGCCGACTCGTCCTGACATTAGATGCTCCTGGAGTCACTAATTTTGAAAACTACAAATAAATCAGAATAACTAGTGTCCTTCATTTGATTTAGTTTCTATACACCTATGCAAAAAATCAATATCCATATAATTTTAAAAGCTTTTTTATTAATTATGCAACCACTTAATTAAGTCTGTTTAAAAATTATTTTTCAAAACCAAATTGGTTCTCCATTTCTTCTTAAACTCGTCCTGAGAGTCATGCTTTTTACTCGCGTCTGGATACCCCTTGAACGCACAGACACACACACACACACACACACACACACACACACGCACGCACACTAGCACTACCTGGCTCGTCAAATACTGTAGTAATTTTTTGCAATTTGTGCTCCGTGCTTTTTAGTTACCTGCTATTGAACTTGTCAGGATTCTCTTCACGGGCATTGTGGAACTCCAGGCAAAGCGAGGCATCCAGTCCGATGCCAAAATAGTTGTTCATTACACAGATAAGGGTGTTGTCTTCGGAACCACTTGGAGCAGTTGCTCCAGGTTTATCCTCCGATTTGTCGTCCGTATGAAAAACCACTGTCCACCTGAAATTCAAAAGAAATTTAAGCAACTCGTTTGAATCACATGCCACTGAAACTCCTAAAACAGTCATATCATAAAATTTCATAATGATAACAATGGCATACTTGTCACTTTTTTCAAGGCGGAATGATATGACGTTTTAACATATATGTGATCAATGCAATGAAACTTATGGGATCGTGAGCGCTTTACATTTGATACTGACTTGAAGGAATAATACACAAGTGAAATTACTTAGAACAAAAATGCTTCAGGGAATAAGTATCAGTTCAACTGCGATTTCTATTTTGTCCGTTGAGTGTAAGACGTATTTAAATTTTAGTTGCGAAATAAGAAACAGTATGTAATAAGTCAAGGCTTTTTATATATCAGACTTCTTATGCCCGCGAAAAGTATGAATGGGGTAGCTAGACACTGAGGGAAACCAGAAGTGTAGTCTTTCATTCGATCTGGAGTGTCCAGTCATACATTTTTTGAAACATGAATGGAGTAGCTAGATACTAAGGGAAACCAGAAGTGTAGTCCTGCATTCGTTTTGGAGTGTCCACTCATACATTTTTTGAAACATGAATGGAGTAGCTAGACACTAAGGGAAATCAGAAGCATAGTCTTGCATTCGTTCTGGAGTGTCCACTCATACATTTTTGAAACATGAATGGAGTAGCTAGATACTAAGGGAAACCAGAAGTGTAGTCCTGCATTCGTTCTGGAGTGTCCACTCATACATTTTTTGAAACATGAATGGAGTAGCTAGACACTAAAGGAAACCAGAAGTGTAGGCTTGCATTCGTTCTGGAGTGTCCACTCATACATTTTTTGAAACATGAATGGAGTAGCTAGATACTAAGGGAAACCAGAAGTGTAGTCCTGCATTCGTTCTGGAGTGTCCACTCATACATTTTTGAAACATGAATGGAGTAGCTAGACACTAAAGGAAACCAGAAGTGTAGGCTTGCATTCGTTCTGGAGTGTCCACTCATACATTTTTTGAAACATGAATGGAGTAGCTAGACACTAAGGGAAATCAGAAGCATAGTCTTTCATTCGATCTGGAGTGTCCACTCATGCATTTTTTGAAACATGAATGGAGTAGCTAGACACTAAAGGAAACCAGAAGTGTAGGCTTGCATTCGTTCTGGAGTGTCCACTCATACATTTTTTGAAACATGAATGGAGTAGCTAGACTCTAAGGGAAACCAGAAGTGTAGTCTCGTATTCGTTCTGGAGTGTCCACTTATACATTTTTCGAGCACGAGTAACTAAACTTGATACTGCTTTACTGTTTAGAAAAAATATTTCGCTTTCTGTGTCCCCCTATCCATCTTCAAACGGAACATCCCGCATTATAGCAAGCTATTCGGAACGCGTATCTTTCTTACTAGCTGCAGATTTGACTTCGAAATTATGTCTTTCAACACCTCTTCTTCCAGTGCTGATTCTCAGTGGCCATACTTGTGAAACTATGTCACTCAGTAAACAATAAAATATCTATGTCCGTAACAATTAGCACTCAACAGAACTATTTTAATTTCAGCATTTAAATGGTCATATGTGCACGCTGAAGTACCAAATGATTAGGAATACGTAATAGCAATCGGGCACGTGCCATCTTCACTTACGCACGCAACTATGATGTTGAGATGGTTTTATAAACGGCTCACTGCAAAGGATTTAGACTTGTACAAAGTGTAGACAGTTGCAGTATGGAAGAGAACTGTGATTTAAGTGACTCTGAAAGCGTCATGGTAGGGGCGCTAGACGGGCAGGTGCGAACATCTCAGAAACAGAAAACCTTGTCTGCTGTACACAAGTAACTACATCGAGGATGCACAATGAGTGGTGCATAAACAAAAAAAGCAGTCAGCGGTCTCCCTGTGGGATGACACGACTTCTTTTCTAAGAGCAACGGCAGCTCGATGAGATTGTGCGAGATAACAGACGAGCTCTGTTCCGTCAAGTTGTGGCGTAGTACAGCATCAAGGAAAGAATTTAACCATACACAGTCCGACGAATTTGCCAAAAAAATGGGCTGTAACAGCAGACGACTATTTCGTCTGGCATTCTTCGCTGCTAAACATAGACAGCGAATGAAGGATGACAGAGCAGCAAAAAAGGTCATCATGTATGGACCCGGTGGATATAAGCCCAGAAGACGACTAAGAAAGAGATGGCTTGATGACGTGGAGGATGATTTAAAGAAAATGAGAATAAAGAACTGAAAGAATAAGGCACAGAATCGTGAAGAACGGAGGGCTATCCTGAAGCAGGTTCAGGTTCCAGATGGACTGTAATGCTAATGAGTAGTAGTAGTGCTAATAATAGACAAAGTCGTCTGTAGGGAGCGCAACAATTGGACCCTTGAGGACTGGAAAATGTCGCCTAGTCTGCTGAATCTCATCTTCATTTAATACACGACAATAGACGGACCAGCACAAATCTATGGATTCCAGCTGCCTATAGCATTAACTGTACAAGTTTGTGTAGGGGGTGTAATGGTTGGGATCTGTTTTTATGGTGTGCATTGGGTGCCTTAATGCCTCTGGAACAGCATTTGTATTCCAAGAGGTGTCTTAATATCAATGCGAACCAGACGCATCCATAGATGTGAATGGTATTTTCTTACGAAGAGGACTACTTGCAGAAGGACAGTACGCCATGCCTCAAGGCGTGGCATACTATCCAAGGCATTGCGTACTATCACAATGTCGAGCTCCGGACAGTGACTTCAAAGTGATAAAATGGCCCCATAGTCCCCATACCTTAACCCAACTGAACACCTGTTGGATGATATTGGGAAAGACATTCTTAACAAAGATCTTTCACCAGCGAACATTCAGCAATTTACAAGCGCCATCACATCCGCTTGGCTGAACATAGCTGTAGAACAATATAGAATCGAGGCTGTTTTGAAGGTCATGGGCGACCCAATGCAGTAAGTAGTTGGTAGGTGTTCTTAATAATTTGCTACTTCATTGTAGCTTAAAATAGAAAATTATAAATAACACCTACAAACTACTAACGGTATGTATGTATAACAATAAAAAGCTATATTGCATGCTATCAACATACCTATTTGTAATAAAAATGTCTCTCGTTTTCCTAATTAAAAGTTTGATAGAGAAAATCAACATATTTTAACAGCGAAGAGGCACAAGAAATGCAAACGGTCTTTAGTTATTATCCGTGAAGGATGAAGTCTTTCACCATTAACTATACGAGTGAATACAAGCATAGTACTGGCAACTTTCTTCACTGCTTTCGCAGTAATTTTGGTTTACAACAACGCTTACTTACTTCATTCCTTCTCGTAGGAATGAGACAAAGCGTTTATGCCATGAGTACGGTTTCATGTTCTGGCACTTTTAGGTACAAAGAAGAATGTTCATTTTTCGAACCCAGCAATTGTTAGATTTTACTTGAGGGTACTGAAACCCAATATTTGTTTTCTTGAAAATTCTTCAATGTTTACCGTAGGAGAACAAGGATTCCAAGTTTCAACATTTACTCAAACAAACTTGTGATACGGTTTTTTCGTTTCTCTATTTTTAAGTGCGTGTATTTTAAAGTTAAAACTATGGAACGTTTCTTTGCACATTAATCACGTATTTCACTCGCTGAACTGAGAAAGTGTTCAACCTACCACAATGACCTTACCAACATATTTCCGCATCTTAGGAATGCATCTGCCAAAAAATCAAGAAAATTTTATTATAGACACATACATATAATAAAATGCTTTGCTCATGTGGTTGTATTTCGGAGAAAAAAATCTTTAATTCCAACTGAATTGTGTTGTCTCCAGGTAAAAATATTTTTAGGTACATTAGTTTATGGGCATGTACCGTAATCAAACAAATACAATTAATATAGTTTAATCCATTGTGACTCATATCGTCTATAGATATCGATGTCTGAAAAAATGGAAAGTATCAAATCCTTTTAACGGAACGCATCCTTAAAACATAAAACTCTAAGCTTCCTCTGAACAATGTGTGCCAAAAGCTTGGAGTTATTATTCTTCAGGCATAGTGAATGAATCTTACTTTTCTAGCAGTCAGTTGATAAACCATTTTCAATCAAGCATGTGATTAAGAAGAAGAATATTCAAGTAATTTAAAAACACTAAAAGTTTTATTAAAATTATTCTGGAAAAAAAAACGAGATCTTTCACTACCGAAACATTTTAAAACTTCTGTTTATAATATTTCCCAATGGAAATGGAACCATTTAATTTAGGCTGGCAGAGGTCTTAAGCCGAAAAGAAAGCAACACCAATAAGGCATAGCAGCACAACTTCAGATCGAAAGGACATGAAAATATTAAAACTAACTCGTCTGGAGAACATGCAGCATTAAGGGAAATGATTCTGTACAAAGGTATACAAATATTCGAAGGCCACAGTTGCTGTGAAATCGTCTCGCTATTTACCATTAACATGGCACCGGAATTACTCCCCACCTTCGAGACGTGGAACCATTGCAAATAGCAAAGTGTCTAAGAGAGCGACATAAAAAATGTACGAGTACCATTTGCAGGAATAGTGTTAATCAACAGTTGAATATTAACAATCACTTTCTGAACCCTACTAATAATCGACAGATAGAAACGTCAGATGCATTCTTGTCTTTGTGAGTAAAGAGAGGCAATTGTTGAAGGAGTTTAGTCGTAATTAGGAGAAAGAGAAATTAACTTACTTGCTAAATATCATCATCATCATCATTGTCAACCATTATCAATCCACTGCTGGACGAAGGTCTCCCCAAGTTTCCTCCACAACGGTCTGTCTTGTGCCAGTCTCCTCCATGTCACCCCTGCATACTTTCGAATTTCATCCCCCCATCTCCTATGTGGTCTTCTTCTGGGTCTTTTCCTGTCCCTTGGAATCCAATCTAAAATGTCGGCTGTCCATCGATGATCTGTCCTTCTGGCAGTATGTCCAGCCCATTGCCATTTCAGGGATTTAACTCTGATCATGATGTCTTCCACTCTTGTCATTTTTCGGATCCACGAGTTCCTCTTCTTATCTCTCCTGGTTACACCAAGCATGCACCTCTCCATGGCTCTTTGAGTTGTCTGCAGACTTTGTATGTCTCTTTTAGTTAAGGTCCACGTCTCTGCACCATACGTAAGCACTGGAAGGATGCATTGATCAAACACTTTTCTTTTAAGACATAATGGCATATTGCTCTTGAAAATTATGCTGTTTCTTCCAAAAGCTCTCCAGGCAAGTTTTGTACGCCGATTAATTTCTTCATCAATGTGACCCTCACTTGATATCTGCTGTCCAAGATAAACGTACGTGTCTGTTATCTCCAGCTTTTCTCCATCAATCGATAAATCTTCATTTCTTGTAAAAGCATTGAACATCACTTTTGTCTTCTGAAAGTTCATTTTTAATCCCACTTCTTTACTCTTGTCAGCAAGTTCCTGGATCATACTCTGCAGCTCTGATGGGGTAGTTGCAAAAATGACTACGTCATCAGCAAAACGAAGGTGGGTTAGATAATCTCCATTAATCTTTATCCCCTTGTTTTCCCAGCTCAGCGACTGAAAAACACCCTCCAATGTGGCATTAAAGAGCTTCGGAGATATGGTGTCCCCTTGTCTCACTCCCTTTCCAATTTTTACGTGTGTTGTATTTTCAAACAGCCTAATCTTTGCACTTGCATTTTCATAGATGTTATTAATAATATTAATGTATGCATCTTCAATACCGCAGGTTTTCAGAGCCATTGTAACTGCTGATGGTTTCACCGAATCAAAGGCTTTTTCATAATCGATAAAAGCCATGCACAATGGAAGTTCATATTCCCTCGCTCTTTCAATTAGTTCTCTCAGCACGTGGATATGATCTATTGTGCTGTAGCCACTCCTGAATCCAGCTTGTTCTCTCGGTTGAGCCATGTCTAGTGCTACCTTCAAGCGGTGTGAAAGAATTTTAGTGAAGATTTTATAAACTACTGATAGGAGGCTGATAGGTCTGTAGTTTCCGAGATCCTCAATGTCACCTTTCTTATGTAGCAGGATCATTGCAGCGGTGTTCCAATCCTCAGGAATCTTTCCTTCATTAAGGCATCGAGTGAAAATTTGGGCGAGTATTGTTTCGATTTCTCCACTTGCTTCTTGTATGATGTCTACAGTAATTCCATCTTCTCCTGGAGCTTTTCCTCGCTTCATGTTCTTGATTGCATGTGCAACTTCTGCTGGAAGGACTGGAGGAACTCTGGTACTGGTATCTTTCATGATGTCTGGAGTGCATATATCATCCCTTTCATATAATTTGGAGTAGAAATCTTTCACTCTTGTCAAAATTTCGCCTCTATTTCTTGTTACAGAACCATCTTCTTTTCTCAGTGCCATAATCTGTTTTCTTCCCTTACTGAGATGTCCCTTTGCTATCTTTAGGCTTTGGTTGTTTTCAATTGCTTTCCTCACTAGTTCACAGTTGAATTTCCTTACGTCTTCAGTGATACTTTTTCTTACTGTCTTGCATAGCTCTATATATTCCACTTTGGAAGTCACATCTTCTTTAGTTGTCCTCATCTCTCTTCTTTTTTGCATCAACATTTTGGTTTTTCCTGATAATTTGTTCACATGCAACTTGTTCTTAGACCCAGCTAATTTTGTTGCTGTTTCCATAAGAGCTTTGGTTACTTTTCTGTTAACTTCAGAGATGTCCACTTCTTCCGATGTTAGGCCTTCTAAAGCAGAGAACCTGTTCTTCAGTTCTAACTTGAAGGTATTATGGTGTTTTTTAAGGTTGGTTATGTCAATACATTTTGTTTGTCTTATGAGCTTGCCACGTTCAAGTTTAGTGTTGAGGTGCATCTTACATCTCACCAATCGATGGTCACTACCTGTGTTGAACTTGTTTAGCACACTGCAGTCTTCTATGACGAATTTTTTGTTACACATAATAAAATCAATTTCACTTGTCGTCCCATTTGGATGTCTCCATGTCCATTTCCTGTGTGGCTTTTTCTTGAAGAAGGAGTTCAAGATGAAAAACCCTTCTGCCTCTGCAAATTCAACGAGAGTATTTCCACGCTGGTTTCTGTTGCCATGACCGAATTTACCTACTGAAGTTTCATTCTGTTGCCGTTGCCCTATTTTTGCATTGAAATCTCCCATAATTATTTTCAAGTGCTGCTTACCTTTATTATTTGCTAAATATATAATTAATTAAATTTTTATTTATTTAAAAGTTATAAATTTGAATCAATTTGCAAACACATTTCATCAGTGACGGATCTTGGGTCTGAGACCTCGGCTATCTCCACCCCCCACCTCCCTTCCCCTCCCAGTATTTTTTTTTTAAATTGCGAAGTTTAAATTTTAATTGTTAAGTAATAGAAGTAACTTCTTTTCCAAATTTTAGGTACATGCTATTGCTAACATGATACCAAATAATTATGAGGAATAGGATTTGAACACTTATTTGTACATGACATTCATTCTTCTTCTGAATATTATATTTATACATGCACTTCATTCTTCTTTCCTTTTGTGTGAACTTGAGTGTTACATTTTCAAAAACGTTTCTTCCGAGTACTTTTTCATATTGAAAAAGAATATTTTTCTCTATTGACAAAACGGCCAAGCTACTCAAGTGTACATGCCCTTGTGTGGCCCTAAGATATGTCTTAGGGCCACACAAAGGCCTTAAGACATATCTTAGGGCAGTTGCAGTTGCACTTGTCGATGGAAACTTTAGTATTAGGTCTGCTAATTTGTACATCTCAATAAACACCATGTCCAAATATTCAATTTCATGTAACAAATAAAGTCTCTTACTAATTTCTTTTTGTATTCATGAAGGGAATAAAACACCTTCAGTTCACTTTTTGAGTTGAACTGTATCAAAATTTGTAGCATAGGGTTCTTTAAGTTTTGACAGTACATGTTCAGGAAAGCTTTCACAAAACTTATCAACAGTTCAAATCCAACAAAGCCACGAAATTTAAGATATAATATCACTGATTTTAATTAATTGACACTTCACTCAAACTGAAACAACTCTCGCGAAACACGTGTTGTTACACGCGAAAGCATGCGAGTGACTGAAGTAGTCGAAGTCTTCTCTCTTGTGAGCAAACTGTTGCGCAAAGTATTAGTCCATTCCCCTCCATAAGTTCATTCATGTTGTCATGGAAACGCTAGCAAGTGATCGTACCGAAGGTCTTCGAATCAGAACAGCGAAGACTCTGGAAGAGCTGCTTGCGTTATGCCGTTGGTCTTCTCTCGCCAGACTGAGTCAAAGAAGCGAATCCGCACGTATTTTTTTCGCAGCGGAAGCATCGACATAGCTTAATGCCGTTGATAATTCACTTTTATTTGTGTATATTTAATTGACTTTTATTTGTGCATTCTCTGGGCTTCGCAGCTACCTCAGCTAGCCTCGAATATATGTCACTGCATTTCATATAAAATACGTAAACACTCTGAATTACATGCAAGTAGTGACATTAGGTTTAAAATAAAAGAAAAATAAATGTGACGGAGTGTAATACCGAAAAACAAGTAAACCCGAAACGATGGCCTACCACTGGACATGAGTGTGAAAATGTAAAGTATTTCACATCAGATATGCAGGTGAAAATTACACTGAATGAAACAAAATCATGACATAATTTATGTGATAAGTACATGTATTTCCCCAAGAAGTCCGAGAGCAGGAAGGAGTTAGTACGACGAATGCCTTGGACTAAGATACAAATGTTCTGCAAAATCATTATCAATATTTCTAACAAAAATGAAACTTAAAAGCACAGAATGTCACGCATCTTCTCCTTGCATTGCCAGATACGATACATCTTCTCATTGCATTACTAGGTATGATGCATCTTCTCCTTGCATTACAAAGTACGGTAAATCTTGTTTACATTTTCATTGACTTGCTGATCACTTCCTTTCTTCGCTGGAAAAAAATTCAGGTTTATATTTCTGACAATTAATGTTGATATAAATTCCTAATTTGTCGTGGTCAGTCTGTTTTTTTTTATTGTTTTGGGTTAGGTGTGTCGAAGAAACTCACTTAAAATTTTTTGTCCTATCTGAATTTTTTAATTAAACTTGACAAAGTATAGGCTGCTTCAAAAATTTAAGTGAGTGAGATCATGTTATAACGTTTTAGAAAACTAATTCTCTTAAAAAGAATAACAGGAAAATATGAGCTTTTAAAGTGAAGTAATATTTGATTTAATTTTCAGTCATAATAGGTAGTCATCAAAGCGCAATAGATTTCATACGGGAAAATATTGCTTTTTTGTGACTGAAACATTGCATTATATTTTCAATTTTAAATTCTTTAATTATTAATTAATTAACGAAGCATCTCCTTCTAAATTATTCTGAGAAAGCGATTCAATTTTGCTCACTGAAAAACAATGAAAGAATATTTTGAAAAGATTCTTTCAGCAGTGCGAAGAGTTTGTTGCATCTCACAGCCTTAAATTTCAGCTGAATCAAATATTATTTATCCTTTGATGTTTTCTATGAAATCGTTACCGTGTGTTCTATTGCTTTTAAATTTCCCGCTGATGGTTGTTTTGTTTAAGAAAAAATTAATACTTCGCTAATCATGTCATCAAGAAGTACTATACGACATGGGCTTCAAATTTTCCAAATATCGGAAATTTTCAGGGGTGATCGAAGTCAAGAATAATTAAAATTTGTACGACAGCAAAATGATACTCAAAAAATTGCCTTTTTTTTTTTGTTTATCAAAGATTAATTTTTTCACACGTTCCTTTCCTTCTGGGTGACAAAAATCACGAGACCTAAATGAAAACTTTAGAAAATTTTAGGTAGAACACAATTTCAGCTTTCATTGTTTGCAAAGAAACAAGAAACTGTAATATATATACACCTTTCAAAGTGAACGAACAAGAGTATCATCAGGTGTTTCATAAACTTTACTTCTTATATTAAAAAAACATTTTTGGTAGTACGAAAATTGGGCTACTAAATGATAGAAAGATAGATAGACCACATTTATTAAACATATTTAGCAACAGGTCCTCCAGAAATAGAAAATCAATCTTGTGCATGTGTATTGTAATTTAAAATGATGCCCACTGTTAACACAGACTGAGACATTCATGTAACCTTTTTGCAAAGATATGTGCGACAGACTCAAATTACCAAGTGAATTAGTTCATTATATTGCCAGAAACATTGTAAAGTTGAGCGAATACATCAGGCATAATATGCTCATAAAGTCAAACGATGTGAACGGAACAAACTAGAAAAAAATAAAAAATTTGCTTAACGTAAGTTTTACGGAGAATAAAAAATTGTAATGTTAGGGGAAATGAAACACTCTCTTAAATAAATTTGGAAGCAAAGCAACATTTAATTGCCAAAATCAGGTTTAAATGAAGAGAAAAATCGTGGTAATTTAGTCAGATCAATACAGTAGAATCAACAACCGCCAGGGCAGTAGATAGGTCCTAGAACCAGGAGGGGGCTGAAGGTGAGGGGCTCTGCGTTCAAATACAAACTGAATTTTTCGATGAATACAGACGCAAATTTTGTTTTGTTTTTAACCTCCATTTTTTAATTTACTTTATTAGCGAATAATTATGCCAAAAATTAAAAATTATTACATAAAATACAAAACATGAAATAAAAAAGGGGGTACAGAAAACAGAACTTACTTGAAATACAAAAAAATAAATCACATTCTTTGAATTTGCTCGATAGGGGTTGAGTTGTACGTTCTTTCCGCTGGAGTCAAAATAACTCCCAACTTGAGTGATTTTTATAATTTACTGTTCTGGTCTCTTTTTCATGGATCCAAGCAATACCATTAGGGATTTACTGATGTCATGCTTCAATCTTTTCTACTCCTCTTCTTCGGTTCCATTTTTTCTCCACCTTTAATCGCGTATTCTCCTTCGCTGGTTCTCGGTGGTTGCCACTTTTTACCGTGGTCAATATCCACATCCCTTTTCCTTCTCAAAAAGCACCAGAATCCCGCAAAAAAAAATCTTTCTTTCCAGATCAAGCATCGTAAAACCACTCGTGTTGGACGAAAAACAATGGAGGAAAAGGTGTTGAAAGCTATTTCTCTCGCGCGAACGCGCAAGGATTTCCCTTTAGCACTGTTTTTCAAAGCGTAGAAAGATACATGTAGGTAAAACGTCCCCGCGACAGCACTTCTTTGTAGGCAACGAACGACGTGGAAGCTTTTAAACAGCAGCTAAGCATCTCATAGTCAGTTACCAAATGATGAACAGGGATTTAGCCTTCTGCCCAACTACGCCTCTACCTCCGTTATTAATTCTTTTTATCTTTCTTCTTTTTTTTTAATGATCTTTAAAATTTTGCGTTTCTCCAAAAACAAAATTTAAAAAATAAACTTCCCTGTCCCAAAACATCAAAAAGCCCACCGTGTGACAGAGAATCATTGGCACAGCTGCTCTTACTGATTCCCCTTTAAAAGTAATTTCTGGGTAGTTATTCATTATTTGTGCTGTGTCACTCCATTTTTCTTGTTTTTAAAAAATGTAATGCACGACAAAATAAGGAAAAGCATTTATGCTTATAATGAGCAGGGTCGGATTAAGAGGAGGAGAGGTCTATAGGGGCTTACCAAGAGCCCAGGAGGCATTCCTGGTCAAATAATACATAGACAGATATATATAGGGAGAGCGGTTTATAAAATAGTTTTGCTTTTGTCTCGTATGATTTCTGCTTGGTCAGAAACAGAGGCTGGTAGATGAACAAATTTCAAGGCGGTGACTCACCAAGGGTAAAGGTTTAATGTCGCTGTGTACAGAGGGGTCGGCGAGACAGTTTCAGCTTTTCCATTACCACACACACACACACACACACACACCTCCCAACTTGCAACCGTTAATGGTCGAAGTCCCCTGTGGCTTCACATTGCATAACAAAAAAGATGCTCTAACAAAAAGTATACAATGCTACATCATTAGGAAATCCAAGACAACATCTAGGAATATTTAGCTTTTAACTCATGTTCTTATGAAAACAGTGGAAAATACACTGACTTATTATGAAAACTCTGCAGATAATTTATTAGTTTGAAGAATTCACTACGTATTAATTATCACAAGCATATTGCTACAGTTTCATGTTTTAACGGACTTCATAATGGTTCTCCATCATACGTTCTTTGTGAGACCACTCAGATATCTTAGCCTAGGGGCCCTCTCAGACGTCTTAGCTTAAAGGCCCACTCAAATGCCTGAGCCTAGGGGCCCACTACGGCCTTAATCTGGCCCTGACAAAGAAATATAAAAGTCATTTTCATAAACCAATGAAAATGAAAGTTCAAAGAATTTACAACAACGTGTATTTTCCTAGTGGGGTTTGCTTGCCTTGCAGTGGGGTTGAGGTCCTATCTCCAATCTAGCTACGGCCCTGCCAACAACTTGAAAACTAATGCTTACAGAACAACAAGAATTGTTTCCCCTTAAATTGGGAAAAAGTTAGGTAGGAACTCGTTAGATGGCAGCACAATTAACGCAACCCATAAAAGGCAAGATTTGAATATGCACCGCAGCTGAGAAAAGCTGTTTAGTCTGCGCAATGATTTAAATATCCATATCCAGTGACATCCAATACAGTATGTAATTCTCTTTTTTGGGGGGGAGGGGCGGAGAAGAACCGGGGTTAACGAATTTAATGAGCGTCTAGGGCTGTAAGGAGTCACTCGTCCCAAATTTAGAACCCCTGGTTCCGACGAAGGAACAAGTCCCATAACAAACGCGTCATTCATGTTTTGTCTGAGCCATATCCTAAGTTGAAGGATAAGCCAGAAAGAAGCGTGCGCCACAAACAACTCGGGCGCCAGTGTGATACGGTATACAACTGTAACACGTTGCGACAATGCTTCCTTTTCTTCTGTTTGAAAGTTTTACGGTGTCTCTGCAATAAATTTCAAAAATCTTTCTACCTCAAGGTAGAGAGTGTGTTTTTAAAAAAAGTATAAAGTCTCTGCCATCAAATATCCTGCGTCGGACAAATCAGAGAGTGGCAATATCATGAAAGATATTCCAGGTGCAGTCATTAAAAACCAAGATTAATTTACGATCGTTTTAAGGTTCTTCGATTCTAAAGCTATTTTTTCAGTATTTGACAAATACCACGATAAGTGTAATAAACGTAAAGAACTCAAATAAAATTAAATAAAAGTTTTATTTTTTTCTAAGCTTTTAATGAGTTGTTTCTTTTCTTCTCTGGCTCTCTCTCTCTCTCTCTCTCTCTCTCTCTCTCTCTAAAAACATTTTATTTTAGTAACATATTTCATACATCGTCTGAATTAATTTCTGCTGCGTCCATAACGTCTGTAAATAAAGATAAAACATTTTTAAACATCACTGGTTCTTTGAGAACTATTTCTTATGATTTTTGGTTTAAAATATTTCTTACCTTCGATAAATGTTTTTTGAATCCCTAACATGTCTATACTTATTTCTTCTGAATCTGTCAGATCTTTAAACATATTTAAACTTTGTTTCCCAAAATTTCATGAACATTGTGTAAAGTATTTGAGTCAATAATTTTAGGAACTTCATTTTACCTGTCTAATCTGATTTCTTCTGCATCTATGACATCTTTTAGGATGGACAAGGGTTCTTCGCCCCCGGTATATCCTGGGCCCCACCTGAGCACCCTGGCCAAATCGTTTCCTGTTCCTAAAGGAAGAATGGCACAAGGTGGAGACTGGCATTCGGAGTCTTGACCTACGTTGTCCAAGCACTGAAGCACCCAGCCAACAGTTCCGTCTCCGCCGCACACTAGGATCTTATAATCACGAATGTATCGAAAAACGTACAACCTTAAAGGGATAAAAGCATGTAGGATTATGGTGATCATACGAAAACAATCTCATTTTACATACAATATGAGCTGAACGCTCTCTTTATTTAATGTGCGGAAAAGAACTATACAGCTCGAACTTTGCATATCAATACAAGCATTAAAGTTAGGTTTAATACCAAAAGCACAAATCCCTGTGGAGTAAAACTAAAAACGTCATTTTATCATGATCTGTCGTTCAGAGCAAAAGCAATAACAATGTCATGTAAATCACTTTTGGATTCCGACATTTCCTTCCTTTGTTACCCGTATTTTGATTTGTGTTCTTTTGTACATATCAAGGCCGTCTAGAAAACATAAGACCATGACATTAGAGAAAGGAGTTCCTAATGTTGCGTTTTCTAGACGAAACCTTGGTTTTCCGGTGACGTCATCTGTTAGTGACGTCACGCGAAAACCAAACTGTGCGATTGGCTTCCAACCTATCATGCATGACGACAAACAGGACACCGACATATCAGGCCGTGTAACTTAAGAATGACGTCACAAACGGAGGGAACTCATTTCTTTAATGTCATGGCATTGTACTTTCTAGACGGCCTTGGTTGTATAAAGATGAAAATTCGATAGATGCAATCAAGTGTTATTCTTTTGTATGGGTGAACTTAAAGGAAAATCTTGTTTTATGGGTAAAATTTACCCAAATTTCAGTAACGTTCCGTTTACACTACGAAAGTTATTGAAATTTTACATAACGTTGAAATTTCATAGCATGTGTGCCCCAGTGCATTAATTGATATGCATGAATTTGATATGCTATACATTAATTTAATATGCATGCCTCATATCAAATTAAGGAAATAGAACTGTAATGATCAAAGCAATATTAATGGGATAGAGGATTAAAAAATCCTCTACGAATTGCACAATTGGATAAAATGCAATGTATGTCTGTGTTTTCCAATATTTTTTTTGTATTTTATTTTTTCCTGCCATTGGTCAAGTAAGGAGTGAAGCACTGTGATAGATGCTTTTACTGAATTATGCATTAAAAACAATAAGATTTATTTTCAACATTTCCAGCTGATGCAGATCGTAAGAACCCGTGTTAATATAATGGAATGGAATGATTAAGTCTCAAAATAAGAGGCACTTTCAGATGTTTTCTCTCTCTCTCTTTCTCTCTATACAACCCATGGGTGCTACCGAAATACCACCAACAGCCACGAACAGCCATTATTGACCAGAAGTCAATTATTAGATCAATAATCGCATGAGCATCACAATATTACCAGCTCACAGAAAAAATTTGTAAAAATAGGCAGCTTTGCTGCAGATCTCAAAACTAAAATAGTACTCTCTCATCAGAAGAGACAGAAATTTATTATAATGCTATTTCCATCATCATAAGAACAACAATACGTGACAAACTACTCTTCTGTGTTCTTGAGTTAGCAGTGACCGTCAATGCTGCTAACCCTCTGGCTGGAAAGTATTGAATTCTGGTGCCATGAAATTTTAACCTAAAAATGAGCTTATGTGACGCATGATTGAAAATTAAATTGTGTCAAGAATGTTTCCCTTATGTTGGAATTACGATTAAAGCAAATCAAAATGGCGGAATTTTTATAACGACATACAAACGCAGCTCCGATGATAATTACCATACAAAAAAACCGGGTGAAAATGAGAAAATGCAGATATTTTATGAGATAAAATGATGTTCATTTGTGAATAGATTGTTTGCGCCCCCTTCAATAGATCAGCATTGCAGGAACGCCCGCTTCCCTTGGACTAGTGGTTCGAATTGGACCCGAGCTCGAGTCTCAGATATGATTGGGTGATACGCCTGTCCCACGGCACAGGCTCTTCCCATTCCCTGGAACTAGTTGCCCAAAACTAAAGATGGACGATTGCACATAGCCCTTGTACACACCACAGCTACTGAATTAGAAATCTTTAAGCAGATGTACGTGTGACGTGCCTGCCCCGCAGGACGCACAGGAGATAATGGCAGATAGCAGTGAGAGCACATGTCCGCGTAGCTCAGTTGGGAGAGCGACTTACTCCGGAGTGACGGGACCCGGATTCGATGTCCCACGCGGGAAAACTTGTACGTCATATTTGCTCCCGAACTTCCAGGATGACCAGGCTCTTAAGTTTCTCGCAATGATGTGATTTCCACACGGCGAGACAGGAAGAATGAGAATCCTTTCTTCAGTGCTACGAAAAAATAAATCAGTGTGATGTTAAGTTCCACACACCAAATTGTCTGGGATTTCTCAAATGCACGTTCTTCATAGGATGACTGCCTACAGCGACCACATAGTCCCGGCTGATCCGTGGGCCATGCCCCAGGCCCTCTTGGGAGATGTGTCGTGCCTACCCCGCACGACACACATGAGATAAAAGCAGATATAGCAGTGAGAGCACATGTCAGCGCAGTTCAGTTGGGAGAGCGACTTACTCCGGAGTGAGGGGACCCGTCTTCGATGCCCGGCGCGGACAAGCGGACAAACTTTTACGTTATATAGGTAGAGGTCACTTAGAGGTATGGAAAATTCTTGGTTACATGGATCACCACGCAATCTAGGCAACTATTTAAGACTGCTTCTCGTCAGTAATTATCAGTAGTGTTGATCACAATTGGAAAAACAAACGATATTTCGGAATTCGATGAAGGGTTTCTTGTGGGTGCTAATTTGACTGGAGAAAAATTTTTGAAAACAGCAGAGCTGATTGGTTACTCAAAAGGTGAGATATCCCGGGTCTTTAATCAGCGGAAAAACAATCCATATTGCTTCTCTGAGAGGCATAACTGTGGCTCCTCGACAATCTGTCAGGAGCAAGATTGCCGTCGTCTGAGAAGGCTTGGATGGAGAAACAGGACTTCTTGCGTGCAGCAATCGACTGAAGCATTCAGTGAAGGCTGTAACCGACCCACATCTCAGCGAACTATGCGCAGGTACAGTAATTGAAGATCCGTATTGGCAGTCGCTCACCTATATGGAAACTACTGATTTCTGCGAAGAACCGGAAAGTTCAACTAAAATGGTGTCAAAAACACCGTGACTGTACATTGGAGGACTGAAGAAAAGTCATGTGGTACGACGGGTACAAGAAGGTGTACCGACGATATGCAGAGAGTTTGGCGGGAGCCCCATGACGCAATGCGTCCAGCTTGCCTTATAAGCATATATCAAGATTCTGGAGGTGGTGTCAGGGTGTGGAGCAGGTTCTGTTGATACAGAACGGGTATCCTGATATTGTTGGAAGATCGGGTGTCTTCCAGCTATTATTTTAGAAGGTCGGGTGTCCTCTAACGACCTACTACAATGTTGGTTTTTTAACCAGAAGGTGACGACTGTTTCATGGACGACAGTGGTACTGTCCATCGCGCAAAATATGTACAGCAGGGGTTCAGAAAGCATGAAGGTGTCTTCCACGATGTTCTCTAGCCACCACAGAGCCCGTATCTGAACCCCATTGAGAATGTATGGGACACGTTAGGAAAACAGTTTCAGGAGTAAAGTTCTCTTCCGTGAAATCTGAGCCAGTTAAAGAACTGTTTGGTGAACGCCTAGTATGCTGTAGACGTATATGCACTGCTGACATTCTTGTTCAACGGCAGACTGATGTTTATGGGACAGTAAAGCTAACCCGAAAAGATATGCCAAATGACATGAAGTCAGCAAACCTAAAGAAAGGTGGCGTCATAGCTTATCAGAGAGGGAAAATTGTGGCTCTCACGTGGAAGGACAAAAAAACTGTTTCTTCTCAGTAGCCTACATGGCAACGAGACTACAGACGTAAAAACAACGACAGGAACTGATACTAAACCTGTAGTCATTCTGGATTATAATAACACAATGGGAGGAGTCGACCGAATGGACCAGATGCTGTCATACTACCCTGGAGTCCGACATCAGCAGATATATTACGTGAAAATTTTCCATCACCTTCTTCATATATCGGTCTTCAACACCTTCATTCTGTATCGGCAGCAAGGTGGTGCAATGGATCATCTGGCGTTTCGACTGGATCTTATTGATAGGATAGTAGAATAATATCACATGATATATCCTCGACAAAAACCAGGCCGACCGTCAAGTGACGGAAATTCATCCAGACTGATCGAATGGCATTTCGCTGAAACATTCCACCCACACAAAAGCAGCCAGCACCAAGGCAAAAATGTGTTGTATGCTGGCTGCTCTAAAGTCGTTGGTGGAAAAAAGGTTAGGAAGGAAACTCGTTTGTGGTGTAAAAACTGCCAAGTTGGACTATGCGTGGACCCTTGTTTTAGGATTTATCATACTATGCGATACTTCTAATTGTATCCGTCCTCATGGAGAGGTCTGTACATAGGTTGTATCTATTCTGCTTTTGTTCCTCCGTTTGTTGGGGTTACCCTGTATATATTTATGCACTGCGGGGTAAACGCACTTCTAACATATTCAACGCTGGGTGTGCCTAGTTTCAAATTCAACGGTCAAAGGGTTAAAGAAATTTAAAGAATTCTCTAACGATCTTTTTTAAGGAGAAAAATAGAGCGTTGAATTAAATTTTCAGTATATTTGTGCGAAATCAATTTTTAAAATTGTACTCTTGAAGAGTTTTCCAGAAAACTACGAAGCATGGTGACGGTATGCAGGAAATCGTAAAAAACAAAACAAAAAAAAAACAATATATTATATGTGAACCACATATTTTTTAGGACGTTTCCTGGGTGGACCCTCACAGAGAGGGGGACCAAGAAACTCCAGAGGGGTCAGGACCCCCGCTTCCCTACATTCTGCAGCCCATGTGCACTCCAACACCTTGGGGGATCTATGTCAAACCACATACTGCAGTAATGCGGGTTAAAGGAAGTCCAACCCGGTATAGAATAAATGTTTGTGTAGACTTGCTCACGGTTGTACTGAAACCCTTGAACAAAAGACTTGCTCACGGTTGTACTGAAACCCTTAGAGAAAAGCAAATCGAAGGAAAAGCGGAATTAATGATAATCGTTATACAACCAATACTGCTTACCAAGACGTTTTCTAATAAATATTATTATATATTGCATCATTCATGTAAAGATTCTTTTATTTATTATATTACAAACATTTTAGTAAAGACGTCTTGTCTTCTCTTTCCCTTTCCCTTTACTATCATTTTTATTTCTTTAAAGAGGACTCCTTACTTTTTTGATCTTTCGAAAACAGTTTGAATTTCAATGTTACGGTTCATTTTTTTTTACCTGTGATTTTGGAACAAAGAAAAAAGAAGGAACGTTGCATGAAAATTTTATTTGACCTTTTTTTTTTTTTTGAAGGTTTAACGACAGCCGTGAGCAACTCAAAGGGAAATAAGCAGCCGCCCGTCCCTAATTTAGTGCCACTGGTTCCAGGTAAGGTAGAGAGCCAGTGCCGTAAGACAAACACAACATCCATGTCTCACCGGGATTCGCACCCGGACCCTTTACGGACGAATGGTCATAAGACAACGCCTAGACCACTGCGCGCACTGGTGCGGCTTTGATATTTTGAGATCGTAAAGAAATAATGAGGGATGTCAGACGTTTAATTTTGATGTACATCACAAAAACATTTACCGACATTATGTTATTATGATTCGGAAATTTCACGTGTTATGTAATGTATTATACACCTGGTGCAGTTCCATTTTCTGTAAAAATGGAACTGCGTCAGTTATATAACGCATTCGATTTTCAAACCCATATATGAGGGCAACTTGCTGGTGAAATACTGAGCTTTATAAGCATGATTTCGTTAGCGCGGTCGTAGTCCACACAAACATTGTATTTAGGCGGTTTTCTGTAAACATATTGTGAAGTGCCTGCCACGCAGGACGCACATGAGATAAAGGCAGATAGCAGCGAGAGCATGAGTTCGCGTAGCTCAGTTTGGAGAGCGACTTATTCCGGAATAAGGGGACACGGGTTCCATGCCCGGAGTGGACAAAAATGACGGAGAAATTTACTTCGTTATAATATTCCTTACGGATGTTATGTAAAGACAAAATGGGATGGTCCACCCGTGGCTAATGAAAATAATCAATCTTGACTTAAGCTCCTCCCCGGTGGCTGAGTTTTCTAAAGTGCTGACTTCTGACTCTTCGTCCGAGATGAGCCGGAGTTCGATTATCGGATCAAGTCTGGGTGGTGTGTTTGTCTGATGGCGCAGTTTTATCTCTTCCCTGGAATTAGTGAACCTAAATTTGGGACAAGCGATTGTTTATAACCCTCAGATTTGCTCAAGGTGGTCGTTAAATTCCAAAACAAACAAATAGCCGTATTGACCAATTCTTGATAAGGGAATGGGTATCTTTTTATGTACCATTGGGATAAAGGCTTCTATGTAAATAATAGGAACTTGTGAAGGTTTGTGTTTGAGCTATCGAACCCAGTGAGCATTCAAAGCCATTAGGAGTCCCTATTCCGTGATTTAAGACGACTGGTTCCAAAGAAAGAATATTACCGACGCCGTTCGACAAATGCGATGTCCCATGCCTTATCCGAGGCTCGGCCCCGGGCCCATATCAGATGAGTGGTCAGAAGCTTGTAGGACGATATCAAAAATCTCTTCCATTCAGTGCCACGTCGTGTAGAGACTGTGATTTTTGGTCGAGGTGGCCTCAAACGATACTGAATTTTGAAGTTCGGTATCGTGTGAGACCACCTCGACAAAAAATCACAGTCTCTACACGACGTGGCACTGAATGGAAGAGATTTTTGATATCGTCCTGGGTAAAAACCTGCCATGCTGCTTGACCCGAATTCATTTGTAGTGTCTGATGGAGGTGCTTGACGGACCAGTCTCTTAGTTACCATGTCTGAGACATGTTCGATTGGGGACATATCTGGCGAACGTACAGGCCAGGAAAAAAGTTGGATCCGCCGTTCATGGAAGATGTTTTGGGTATTTCGGGTCAGATATTGCCAGGCATTGACCTTCTGTAATACAACGCCAGGACAACTCTGAACGAAGATATCACATCTGCCTCTGAAACATTCCTGATACACCGCTGGCCTTTGAGGGTTCCCTCAATTCGTATCAGATGAGATCGCAAACTGATCCCAATCGCATCCCAAACCATGACGTATAGCTCTACAAATTGAACCCAATTGCATCCCAAACCATGACGTATAGCTTTACAAATGTAATCAGGGACTTCCCATGTAACATGAAGAATTTGTGGTATAAATTTCACTTGAGTAGCGCGATTCTCTCTCTTAGTGTTGCAATTTTCACAAACAGTAGCGTACCAAACTGCACTTGGAGAACCTTGAAATAATTTCATAAGCGATGAGGAAAAGGTCGGTATAATTGTAGTATCGTTATTGTATTTAAATCAACTCGGTGGTGGAAGTATTTTTATAGATTTTCGAAATTTCCTCTACACTTTACTGTTTTTGCTTTTAAATGCTTTTACAATTAAATTTTTCAGCATTAGCTTTTTAAAAGAACCTTTGAAAGAACAAAAAATAACAAATAACAAAGCAAGTTTTTTTCTAAACCTACAAATGCCCACTTTTTAGTAACTGCGAATGATTAACAATATAAAATGTAATATATTTATTATAGAAGCTAAACACATTTCAATGCAATATTTCTCCATTTCTGGAAATTATTAGTACTTATAAATGCTAGAAGATAAGCATTTATTTCCATTTTGATGCTCCCTGCGGTTGGTTTAGGGGGAAATGGCTGTTACTTTAAATTTTCGAAATAACGAAAAATATCAGCATTAAATTATGCATAAGTGTCTAACATGGACGAAAACAAAATTATTTGCAACATTCCGGAGAGTAAAAGAGAAATGGTCCTTAAAAATTTTCTATTATACCATTGTTGTGGCAAATCTCCACGGATACCTAAAAAATATGTTTTTTTTTTATGATTCTGTGGTTCACATTCTGTCGGCTTTTCAGAAACAACTTGGACTTAAAAACAGACACTCTTCATGACTCTAGGAAAGCTCATAAAAGATCGCACAATAATGGTGTTTCTATTCCCATAGTTGTGACCTAAACTTCAGCGGAATTTTCGGTTGGTAATTTCAAACTTAATGGGTAAAAAAAAATAACTGTATGGTTGCGCTTAGGAGTTCTACATGATTCTGCTATAAATTGCATATCCTCGTGGTGGAATACTAGTCTGTGTTATTGGTTCAAAGATGCAGATGTTCTCACTCAACATGAGAAATTTGTGCTTGTATCATCTCCCCTCTTAAATACGCATCATGAAAACGTGAAAAACCTGACAATTCTCACGGCGTCTTTTCCCAGCTCTCTCTAATGTTACATTTTAAACCTGTGGCTATTTGTGGGAGTGTTGATCTTGCTTTATATCTTTCGGACCGCTGATGAAAGTTTGAGAACCGGTGTTGTAAACACAGTAAAGGGAACAAAATCAAGTTTGCACATTTCGGAAAAACTTTGCCACGTTTTACGACCACAATACATACGCACAGTTTACTGGAAATGAAAACAAAAATAAAATAGAAACATGAGTATAAATAAAATCCTACCCTGGCAAAGGTCCTCCATTTTCCAAGTCATACACCTGATACGGATTAAGAAATCTTCTAAAAGATGATATAAGTTCCATTCCTTGACAACCACCACTTTTTACGTTGACAAACACCAAAAGTGGCTGTAGAAGAAATTTTTAGGAAAGTTAGCACTGAAGACCAGAAAACACACAGGTTAGTAATTCTGAATTAACACTGCAGGCGTGAATGTTTGTGCGATTCGTAACAACTTGAAAAAATATTAATAAACTTGACAACAGATCACTTGGTTTAAGTACAAAAAATTCAGTGAATTTGAACAAACGTTATACAGATACTGTATATATTTTCAACCGAATGTTTTATTTACAAAACAATCATAGTACACAGCATTATTTTAAATCACATAATTGCACAGATGCAAAAAGTACCGTGAATTCATCGACTTACCAGGGTGACTTAAAAGTCATTGACGTCTTCTGATAGGTGGTGAAAACATGTGTAAATGCACAAGCGTAAAAGTTTAATCTTCAAAATAGAGTCCTTCGTGTTTGATGATCCTAAAACATCATGATGCCACGTCTTGAATTCTCCTGCGAAAAATTTCCTTTCGTTTCGAGGGGGGGGGAGTATTGGACCCAGAGTTCCACATTGTGGATGTTTTGGAAGTGTTTTTCCACGTAGAAAATGTGTTTTGGACCAAAATAAGTAGTAGTCCGAAGAAGCACGATCCAGAACACAGGGTTGGGCGTTAGTTCAACCTCCCTAGTCCCTGTATTTTCCTTAGTTGACAGGATACGATGAGCAAAAGCATTATCCTGTTAGAGGATAACTCGTTTACGGTTCACCACAGCAGGGTACTTTCAGCTTAAAGCGGCATACACCCTCTCGCACTGGCCACAGTGCAGCTGCGCATTAATGCCTCGGCCATCTGGAACCAGTTTCCAATGAACAGGACCCTCGGAGTTCCACCATTCGCACAGCAAAGCTTTGTTATCAAAACCTGCCCTTTTGCGGACCACTTCTGTTGGCTTTTTTTTAATCTAACCACTGTCTTCTCATGTCAGGATTCCGGAACTATATCCACTTTTCGTCCTATGTCAAAATTCGTCTAAAAAAACAGTCATTCTGGAACTCTTTCAGCAATTGCCGACACACATGCACACGTCGCTGAACTTGAACATCAGTCAGTTCACGAAGTAGTTTTTCGTGAACTGAGGTCTTCCCAGATCATCAGATTGTTGTCTAGTGCTTGTGCACGTATTTGACTCTATGGCTCGTCATACAGCTTCAGAATTTACGTCGAAGGTCTTCCAGCATGTGCTTTCTCTTTAAAGCTGTCGTCCCATTTTTAAATCGCTGAAAACAAAATCTTGCCGTTGTTTCAGACACTGCTCGTTTACCTTCCACAGCTGAAATTTCCCTCGCGACAGCTGCAGCGGTCAAATTTTCTTTTAAAAGAAACCGTAACATCACTCGGATTGTGTATTTCTCGTCCATAGCTTTTGACGTCAGGAAAATTTCCAATAAATCCCGGCAGTGTGTGTTCCTCTTAGTACCGGCATAGCAGAGCAACTTAAGCGTCCGGAACCAAACGAACTTCTGACACATACACTGAAGAGCAATTGAATTAGTGATACCTGTTTGGTAACGTGTAGCACCATCTTTCGGCCTGATGACGGCGGCGATTCGTCTCGGCATGGACTCGACAAGACACCGGAAGCGTTGGGAAGCCATGCGGATCCACGACCGCTTAACAAGCTCCCACAGTTCACGAAGATTTGATGGAGGGAAGTCAGAGCCTCGAACATCTCTCTCGATGGCATCCCAGATGTGCTAGGTCAGGTGACCTAGCTGGCCAAGCAAGCGAGGTCACGTCGGTGGAGTGTTCATCCAACCATTCGGATACGATTCGGGAGCGATGGCACGGTGCATAGTCTTGTTGCAGGGTGAGGTCCCCAGTGGGATGTTGAAGACGTACAAACGAGAGCAAATGGTCGTCCAGGATATCCCGGTAACGTTGACCTGTGAGGTATGATGTCTCACGTATCAGGGGTCCCATTTCAGCCCACGTAAGCAGTTCCCAGACGAGAATGCCACCCACAGCAGCTTGAAGAGTACCCTGCTGGCAATAAGGATCCATCGCTTCATGTGGATTGCGCCGTACTCGTATCCTGCCATCCGCATGTACCAACGTGAATCTCGACTCATCAGTCCAGGCAACATTTTACCTCATGTCTAGGGTCCAGTGGCGATGTTCCCGCGCCCATGCTAATCTTTACACCCTGTGATGTGCGGTCAGCAGCGGTACCCTCGTGGTACGATGGCTTCTGTACCCCATAGCGAGGAGATGGATCTGGATGGTGTAACTGCTTACACGTTTCTGTGCACCAGCGTTAAATTGCCGAGTGATTTCTTGCACTGTGGCCCGTCTATCCGCTGTTACAATGCGAGCTAGCCGATGATGACCCCGCTCATCCACACGCTGTTGTCAACGGCAGTTGGTCCTTGCAGGGATGGTTTTACCGGGTTCGATGTACTCACGGTCACCCGAGACACAGTGACTCGTGAAAATCCCAGTGTCTGCACGACTTCCGAGATGGAGTGACCCATTCGTCGGGCCCCGACAATTTGCCCACGATCAAATGCACTTAAATCCTTCGTCTTATCCATACTGCGTCCGACTCTTACTGATTCCCGTCGCATCGCTCCTTATATTGTCGGATCACTGCATACGTCATGTCGTTTCCGTTTACAACGCCGCCCGCAGCGCCACATTTGCATAACGCCGACTGTCTCTAATTCAATTGCTGTTCAGTGTATTTTATCGGATGAAATATCCGGGATGGGATCGTATCTCTGGATTAAAGCATCTTCCCTTATTTCAGGCAATCCCGTAGCCAGCTCTGAACATGAAGAAAAGGGGTCTGGGTCAAAACACCGACACCCAAAACACCGACAGGACAAAACACCGACGCCCGAAACACCGACACCCAAAACACCGACAACCAAAACACCGACAGGACAAAACACCGACAAGCCAAAGCACCGACAAGCCAAAACACCGACAGGACAAAACACCGACAAGCCAAAGCACCGACAAGCCAAAACACCGACAGGACAAAACACCGACAGGAAAAAACACCGACAGGACAAAACACCGACTGGACAAAACACCGACAGGACAAAACACCGACAAACTGTCAACATTTTACTTCAACAGTTTTAAACTTCAAGCCTTGTATCGTACTTCTTTGACAATAGTCGGCGCTGCAGTACCAATGCAAAATTTCCTTTGTTAAAACTGCAGTAAGGAGCTATATAAAAATTTCAGTTTTTCCTGTATATTTAAAATTGTTTGTTTGTATGTCCGCTATACAAATCGACAGTTTTCAATTTAGAACCACAAAATTTGGTGTACTACCTCATGGTACTCTAAGTTAGACCGTAAACCCTTTTTGGAATGGATCGAGGCCCGGGTCAAGGGGGCCCATACAAAATTTTCGTAAATTTTACAGTTTTCAATTTAGAACCACCAAATTTGGTATAATATCTCATGGTGCACAAAGTTAAACAGTTGACCGTTTTGGAAAGTGGTCGGGGCCCGGGGTCAAGAGGGCCCCATACAAAATTTTCGTAAATTCTACAGTTTTCAATTTAGAACCACCAAATTTGGTATAATATCTCGTGGTGCTCTAAGTTAGCCGCAGACAGTTTTTGGAAGGGGTCGGGGCCCGGGGTCAGGTGGGCCCATACAAAATTTTAGTAAAATCTACAGTTTCCAATTTAGAACCACCAATTTTGGTATACTATCTCATGATACTCAAAGTTAAACCGTTGACCATTTTGGGAAGTGGTCGGGGCCCGGAGTCAAGAGGGCCCCATACAAAATTTTCGTAAAATCTACAGTTTTCAATTTTGAACCACCAAATTTCGTATACTACCTCATGGTACTGTTAGTTAGACCGTGAACTCTTTTTGGAAGGGATAGGGGTCAAGATGGGCCCACACAAAATTTTCGTAAATTCTACAGTTTTCAATTTAGAACCACCAAATTTCGTATACTACCTCATGGTACTGTAAGTTAGACCGTGAACTCTTTTGGAAGGGACAGGGGTCAAGGGGGCCCCACACAAAATTTTCGTAAATTCTACAGTTTTCAATTTAGAACCAACACATTTGGTATACTGCCTCATGGTACTCTAAGTTAGACCGTAAACCCTTTTTGGAAGGGATCGGGGCCAGGAGTCAAGGCGGTCCCATACAAAATTTTCGTAAAATTTTCAGTTTTCAATTTAGAACCACCAAATTTGGTATACTATCTCATGGTGCTCAAAGTTAAATCGTAGACAGTTTTTGGAAGTGGTCGGGGCCCGGAGTCAAGGGGGGGGGGGGCAATACGAAATTTAGGTAAAATCTACAGTTTTTAATTTAGAACCACAAATTTGGTTATCTCATGGTAATCCGAGTTAGCCCCTGGACGGTTTGGGGAACGGGTCATCGGGGCCCGTTGTCAAGGGGGCCCATACAAAATTTTCGTAAAATCTACAGTTTTTAATTTAGAACCACCAAATTTGGTATACTACCTCATGGTACTTTAAGTTAGACCGTAAACCCTTTTTGGAATGGATCGGGGCCCGGGATCAAGGGGAGGCCCATACAAAATTTTCGTAAAATCTACAGTTTTCGGTTTAGAACCACCAAATTTGGTATACTGTCTGATGGTGCTCAAAGTTAAACCGTTGACCGTTTTTGGAAGTGGTCGGGGCCCGGGGTAAAGTGGGCCCATACAAAATTTTAGTAAAATCAACAGTTTCCAATTTAGAACCATCAAATTTAGTTTACTATCCCATGGTGCTCAAAGTTAAACCGTTGACCGTTTTGGGAAGTGGTCGGGGCCCGAATTCAAGAGGGCCCCGTACAAAATTTTCGTAAAATCTACAGTTTTCAATTTAGAACCACCAAATTTCGCATACTACCTCGTGGTACTGTACGTTAGACCGTAGACAGTTCTTGGAAGGGGTCGGGTCCCGGGGTCAAGTGGGCCCATACAAAATTTTAGTAAAATCTACAGTTTCCAATTTAGAACCACCAAATTTGGTTTAGTATCTATGGTGCTCAAAGTTAAACCGTTGACCGTTTTGGGAAGTGGTTGGGGCCCGGGGTCAAGAGGACCCCATAAAAAATTTTCGTAAAATTTACAGTTTTCACTTTTGAACCACCAAATTTCGTATACTACCTCATGGTACTGCAAGTTAGACCGTAAACTCTTTTTGGAATGGATCGGGGTCAAGGGGGCCCCTCACAAAATTTTCGTAAATTCTACAGTTTTCAATTTAGAACCAACAAATTTTTTATACTACCTCATGGTACTCTAAGTTAGACCGTAAACCCTTTTTGGAAGGGATCGGGGCACGGAGTCAAGGGGTTCCCATACAAAATTTTCGTAAAATTTACAGTTTTCAATTTAGAACCACCAAATTTGGTATATTGTCTCATGGTGCTCAAAGTTAAATCGTAGACAATTTTTGGAAGTGGTCGGGGCCCGGGGTCAAGGGGACCCCAAACGAAATTTTCGTAAAATCTGCAGTTTTTAATTTAGAAACACCAAATTTGGTTATCTCATGGTACTCCGAGTTAGCCCCTAGACGGTTTGGGGAAGGGGTCGTCGTGGCCCGTTGTCAAGGGGGCCCATACAAAATTTCCGTAAAATCTACAGTTTTCAACTTAGAATCGCCAAATTTTATATACTATCTCATGGTGCCCTAACTTACACAGTAGATGGTTTTGGGAAGGAGTTGGAGCCTTGTATTGGTCGGAGCCCGGGATCACAGGGCGCCCACCCAAACTTTTCCATACAATCTACAGCTTTCAGTTTAGAACCACCGAATTTGGTATACTATATCATGGTACTCTGAGTTTTACCGTAGACGGTTTTTGGAAGGGGTCGGGCCCGGCGTGAAGGGGGACCATACAAAATTTTCGTAAAAAGTTCCATTTTGTACTTTTAAGAACTTCAACGCAAATTAGCACTCCAATATCCGATGTACGGTCTAAGTTGGAGACCGCAGATAACAACAGAGTGAGAAAATATCTATTTAATGGTGTATTAAAAACACAAATGAGTAAACGTTAGTTTTCACCACCAACGGACTGCTTCATCAGGCAGAAATACAATGTAATGTAAAAAGAGAGTTCCAGATATTCAAAATGGTAAACAAAAGGATGATCAATGCCAATGTCAAGTCACATGCACTCGACGTGTCATAGGTACATTGCATTTCAGTGTCGCTGGATTTTCAGAAGCGCACGCCAGTGCACGGCTCTACTATAGATGTCTTTTCGAAGGTAAATATTTCCACTCCATTTCCTTTCTTTTTTGGTTCGTATAAGTAAATTAAGTAAATCAATTTTTTTTTTCACAATTTCAGCCATCCTTGCTCCTATTTTTTTTTTTTTTTTTTTTTTTTTTGCAGAAATACTACTGCATCAGCCAGACACTGGCATTGGCGGGCATTAATTTGGAAGAACCCTGCTTTTCACATGGACAACTTAACGTTGCGTGCTCAAGGGTTGGCAATCCTGAAACTCTTTACATTTTTGCTCCCAATTGATAAACTAAAAGTAGAGTTTATCAAAAAGCAATAACCTAAATGAATTAAAATAAATTTACTGGAAAATTACAGGAATACCTTTTTAATATATTAACTTTCACCAGGTGAGCTTGGTGTTTCCACGAATAGTAATATTTACCCGGGAAATACCGGGTACCCCTGCTAGTTTGAGATATAAATTACCTCGGTTTTGCAGATTTTTTTCAGCTACATAGGTTACGTTTTTAATTTCGTATTTTTTAATCGCGGGGACCTGGGCAGTTTCAACAATTCTTAGTCACCTGTACTCATGTTCATAACGTTTATATAGCAAGACATGTTAATGCTTTTAAACGTACATAAAATGCCTAAGTGATTGTCCAAAAATTATGGGCGCCCCGGTGGCGCAGTGGTTCTAAGCTATGGCCTCTGATCATTCGTCCGTAAGGGGCCCGGGTACGAATCCCGGTGAGGCATGTATGTTGTGTTTGTCTTACGGCATTGGCTCTCTCCCTTCCCTGGAACCAGTGACCCTAAATTAGGGACGGGCGACTGCTTATAGCCCATTGAGTTGCTCACGGTGGTCGTTAAACCTCCAATCAAAAAAAAAATCATGTTTTTTTTTTAAGTCCATTGTGTTTTTCCTTCATACTGGCCCCCATTTATTCCATCATATTGGACCTGGCCACGCATATCATGAAAGCTGAAATCTTCAAAATTCAAAAAAAATTGAAAATAAAATGTTAGTCCTTTGCCCGTGGTATCCGTTAGTGAACAAAAGAATAAATCATTTTGCTCTGATTTTAAGTCGTTTTCTATTGAATTATATAATGAAGTAAATTTTTACAAAAAAAATCAACGTGCCACGTAGCATTTCCATTTTTCACAATAAAGCGTTTTTATAGCTTTTGCCATGTCTCTGTTATTAATTTATTAAACGTAAAATTTTATTTGGGATTCTTGCCTATCCTTGGAATTTGGCGACTTGGCACGTCTCTGGTTCTCGCTATGACGTCACAGCCCCCATGAACCGTTCTTTGCAGAAGCTTAGAATACTAATCTTAAAACAAAGGAACGACCCAGCCCTTCTTTTTCTATAGCCCTGGTATGTCGCCACCTTTACGAAAGCTCAGAGATGTAATAGAAAAGATAAGCATGCAGACAATGTATTGAAGAAAGAATAAGATATCTCCCTTCAGCCAAGGACTAGCAGGAAACACCCCAGAGACATCACTGCCCACGTACAACACCCAGGGTGCTGCGGGGTACTGCAAGTTTTAACCACAGGAAAACCCTGGGAGAAACCCAGTTTCTCCCAGCCTCACAATGCGCTTTGTTGGTATGATAGAGATAAGCAACAAACTGCGGCCGAAAAATTATCTTGCAATGAAAGCTATTACCTCCCACCCAGAGCTGCCTCCCAACTATCTAATGACCTTCATTTACTTACACTCCTACGAAAAGGTGAGAGGGGAGCAGGTTATTAAATTCGTTAACCTTGGACCGAACCCAAATCCTCGGAGCGAGGAAAATCACGTTACCTAAGAGCACTAGTCTTTTTGTAATCAGTCTGTTTCTCAGTTCCATGAGTAACAGAGGTTTTGAAGAAGTTCCAAGCACAACCATGTCGGAAATATGTACGTTTGTCGATTCACAAAAGGGAGGGAAAAACTGAGTTTAAATTGATTTCTTTTCCTTAAAGAAAGACAACGGTGTAATAAATTTTACTGGATATGCGATCAGAAGAGTAATGGCTGCAGAAGTAGAGCAATTACATCACTTGCAGGTGCAGAACATTATCTTATAAGTGCGTCCGAGCATAACCATGCTCCTGAAAGTGCTCGATCTGAAGTAGCCCAGAAGATTGCGGACATCTAAGAGAAGGCCAGAACCACCAACGATTTACCCCTGCGAATTATACAGGATGTAGCCTCCGAAATGTCTCTTGTGGCTCATCAGAGCATGCCGTCGAAAGAAGCACAGAGGAAATTGATAAAAAGAACTAGGAGGGTTGAAATGCCACCTGAACCTGCAACTGTGGAAATACTAAATATACCTGAGTTATTAAAATACACATAGGACGGGGAATTATTCCTA
The DNA here is from genome assembly GCA_039090855.1 of Macrothele yani. NCBI lineage: Eukaryota > Metazoa > Arthropoda > Arachnida > Araneae > Macrothelidae > Macrothele > Macrothele yani. The sequence goes on from CM076997.1 coordinate 4,282,755, forward strand.
TTAAAAGACTTCTATGAGAGGAATGAAAAAAGTTTAATTTTTTCAACAGAAGCTAACCTCAAAATGTTGAGTGAAGCTGCATTTTGGGTGATGGATGGGACTTTTAAAACAGTGCCCAATATTTTTAAACAGCTGTATTCCATTCACGGTCCCGTGGGTCCTATGAACAACTGTAGAGTTTTGCCGTTAGTTTACGCTCTGATGACTAGCAAATCGCTAACCAATTACTTCTCATTTTTTGAAGAGCTAAAGACATTTGCCACTCAGAAAGATATTATTTTAGATCCACAGTGGGCGATCACTGATTTTGAGATGTCAGTCATCAATGCTGTAAGGGCCGCCTTTCCAGGCGCTAGACACCACGGATGTTTCTTTCATCTTGGGCAAAACATTTGGCGCTAAGTGCAGGCTACTCCTGGCCTGCAATCGAGATATTGTAGTAATGAAGAGTTCAGCTTGATAGTTCGACATCATCCGGCGCTTGTTTTTCTTCCTCCTGAAGATATTGATAATGCCTTTAACGAGATAAAACTACTGTTTGATGACGAAGCGGAAGATTTAGTCAAATGGTTTGAAGAGTACTATGTCTTGGGAAAAGTTCGTCGTACAACACGTAGCGGTGAAGAACGGCGAAACGAGCCAATCTTCCCACCAACTCTGTGGTCAGTGAATTCAGGAGTGATCCCACGCACTCAGTGCTTTTTACAGTGCTTTACAGTGAATCGCGGTTTTGTCTCACCACGGATGATCGCCGTGTGAGAGTCTGGAGAAGACGTGGCCAACGGCGGATTCCTCTGCCATTGTGGAGGACCACACGGCCCGACAATGTAGCATCATGGTGTGGGATGCTATCAGCGCCAACAGCTGCTCACCGCTGGTACGTAATACTGAACATTGACTGCAGGGCAGCCCATACGCCGTTTTTCAGCAGGATAACGCCCTGCCGCCTACCTCTCGGATCAAGCTGAATGCTTTACACGGTGTGCGGATGCTTCTGTGACCAGCACGATCCCCGACCTCTCGCCCATCGAGCATATTTGGGACACGATTGGACGTCTGTTGAGTACCCTCCCACCCCCGCAAAATGAAGATGAACTGTGGACGCGGATCAACACCACATACATGGTCCACGATACCCCAGGACTCTATTCGGACTCTCATTGCCTTGATTCCACGTCGGAGTCAACGCTGTATCACCCAAAATGAGGGCCACACTCCTTATTGATCATCCTGTATATTCGGCCACTGGAGGGTGTTCCAGGGCTGCGTAGGGTGCCGAATGTAACAGTGACAATTAAATCATTTGTTATATTTTTTTTTGTCTGTATGTGACAATTAAATCATTTGTTCAGGACCCACTTGGTTATCTGTGTGTGCAGTTTGGTCAGTTTTAGAGCATTCCTTCATGGTGTGGCATTTTCTCTGTCAGGCAGTGTATTTTACAGTGCTTATATATTGAAACTAAAACTCCTGATAAAGGTTTCTATTTTATATACATTTCATAGTAAGAATTTTATTTTGGATTCAAGCTTTTCTTCTTTAACTGCTGAAATAAAATTTGTCTGTACAGTTTTTAAAAGCGGATTTTCATTTCCCAGAATTCATAAGAATCTGCGTATTCGGTTACATAGAAAATGTCGTACATTAGGAAGTTATAATTTTCTTCTTTAACTGCTGAAATAAAATGTGTTTGTACCGTTCTAAATACAGTTTTGAAAAGCGGATTTTCATTTCTCACAATTCGTAAGAATTCGTTTTCAGTTACATAGAAAATATCGTACATTAGGAAGTTGTAATCATACTAGTACAAGCTTGGGTTTAAACCGCATGAACGTACTACACTCTACATTATTCTTTCAAATGTTAAATTTCAGTGTTATGTGAAAATCATTAATTAAAACAACTGGAAAAACAATTCACAAGAAACAGTTCGTTTCATCTTGCAATTCGAGTTGAAAGCCAGGATTTTAACGGATGTTCTCGTATAAATGTATTTACATGTGTATATGGCACAAGACAGACCGTTGTGGAGGAAACTTGGGGAGACCTTCGTCCAGCAGTGGATTGATAATGGTTGACAATGATGATGATGATGATTAATAAACGCATTTTATTTCTCTATTGATACCTTTTCCCCCACTATTCAGGAGGCTTGAATGGTGAAACCAAATAAGACGGCTTTATTAATATTCACGTCAACTATGAAATTCTTCAACAGCTCTTTTTATCCATTCATATCAATGTTTGCCGGCTCAGTCCACGGAATCGAAGTTTCTTTAGCAATGTTCTTTGTCCCTAACGTATCGCTTCCAACGAAGTACGGAAGTGATATGTTATTAGGGCACAAGATGACGGTTGCTTCTTCTTCATGACTGAAGGGAGTGCCCGTTAACCGCTGTTAAGATGTTCTATTGTGTGCAGGCTATTGTTAATGTTATTCGTAGTGCACATATTCTGTACCATCTGAAACTCACCGTTGTTTAGAAGTTACCGCTATTCGGTGATGTCTCTTCAATAAAGCTCGGTGAATGCACAGTAAAAATAAACAACAGCTAATATTTAATAACATTTAATTTACTGGCGTTTAAAATACTTCATACAATACACTTTTGACATCGTTCGTATAATTACTGAAAGCTGTGGTAAAAGGCCTCTTTCGTTATTTTCTTCAGCTGGGTTGTCACGCCGTTTGAATGTTAGAAATATCAATGAATTTCTTCTTTTTAGTGCTGATATCGAAGGGGAGGGGGATCACTCACTGAGCCGGCGCCAGATCAGTATAATACGGTGGGTTACTCAATGCAGCAACGGCTCGCTTACCAAGAAATTTCTCTACTGTCTCTGCCGAATAGGACTACGATTTGTCATGCTACGAGACCATGTGCAAAGGTCGGCCCTACGGGACGAATGTGTTTCAACCAGTTCCGGGCGATTCGCCCAACGAGGATTGGTCCAATGTCCGATTCGTCCAATGGTACGATTGGTCCAATGCCGATTCGTCCAATAGTACGATTGGTCCAACGCCGATTCGTCCAATTTTATCATCTTACCAACGATAAACTGTTCAATTTTCCAGAAAGGAATAATGATTTAAATTTTTCTGCTTATTATATCCTTTTGAAAGAGCATTTCCGTATATTTGGTAATTGTAAACATTTTACATAAACCTGGTAAAAGGCACTCAATGGAACATTTCTCAGCTGTTTGCAAAGCACCTAGGAGCGGGCCTTTTTACAATATTTTTTAAGTTACAACCTAGATATTTGGTATTTGTAAACCTTTTATGAAACCTTATAAAAGGCACTCATCGTATCATTTCTCAGGTCTTTACAAGGCACCTAGGCCGCGAGACTTTTTAGAAGTTTTTAAGTTACAACCTAGATATTTGGTATTTGTAAATATGTTATAAAACCTAATATAAATCACTCGTCGTATCATTTATCAGGTCTTTCCAAGGAACCTATAGGCAGGGGCCTTTTTTTCAGAGTCGTGTCTTAGGGATTTCAATAAAACATTCAAAGTTTTAGAAGATTAAGCAATTGAAATAGAAAATAATACTCTTTAGCTTTATCATACGGAATTTTAAATGGCAAGAAATACAGGATTTAAAATATTTATCTGACTTCCCATTTAGGGATATAATAAAAATGAGGAAAAGTGAGGAGCACTTAGCGCCCACGCAAGCCCAGATATGCCGCCATTTCTACAAGAATATATATATAAAACATTGAACATACATGACGGGCGTCTCCTTAACTATTGTAGCCAAAAAATATCTCTTATGGGGACATATACTAATCAATTGTATAAAACTAAAAACAGAATTGGAAATTACTGGTTTTGATATTAAATAACCATAAACTGAAAACTGAGGCTTCAAGAAAGCCCTCAAGCAATTATGCGTAGTTTCAGCTAAAATGAACTGTTCTAATTTTATTATTATTTTTTTTTTTCCGGTTGCAAACTTTTCCCAAATTCGTGACAATTTTATTTTCAGTATTAACGATACTTATATTTGAAAGTCGTTTCTGTTTCATATTAGATCAACAGTAATTTTTCGTGATTTTAAGTTCGGAAAACGATCTTTTCTCTCAAGCCACTGTTTCAGACAGTAGAAATTTGCACAGGGGGATGTGTTGACCTTAGGCAACCAGAAAAGTCCCCAACAGGAAAACTCTCCCACATCGAAAAGGTCCCCCATCGGAAATGCCCCTCACAGGAAAAGTCCCTCATCTTTTTCAGTCAGGGACCATGCACAAATTGCATTTGACACAAAATATCAAACGTGGGGGAGATTTCCGGGGTCATCATTTCTATTCCCACGCTGTTTAAAACAAGTTGCAGCCGTACAAAGTGCTCAATTATGTGGGGGAAATTTCCGGGGTCGGCATTTCAAAATTTTACCGCAGTTTAGAGTAAAAATCGGTTTACAATTAGCAGGGTTGGGTGAGGGAAATGTCCAGGTTGGTATTTCCACTTTTACCGCGGTTTTTAGTGGAAAACGGTCTTACAATCAGCAGGCTGACAGGGTGAGGGGAAATTCCGGGGTCCGGATTTCTTTTCCATCGTTCTCATGTTCATAATGTTTACGTAACAAGTCAATAATATTGCGATGTTACGCAGGCAGAAAATATTATTAGGCCTAACGCCTAAGCCCTTCTAAAAGTTTTCATTCCGTCATTTCCATATTCCTAAAATTTACGTAACAAGTAATGTCAGTAATACTGCGCTATTACTTATACACCAAACATTGATTAATAGGCCGTAGGCCTAGAGCTTTTTCTTCGCCTATGCGATATTTGTAAAATTTACAAAAAAGTTAAGTTAATAGCTTGGCGAGTTAACTTTTTCTTCGCCTATGCGATATTTGTAAAATTTACAAAAAAGTCAAGTTAATAGCTTGGCGAGTTAACTTAGGCATTCAATATTAACCATTAGGCCTTAGGCCTTGGGCCAATGAATTAATAATTAGTGCCTAAGTGCAATATGATTAACTTGAGTTCATGCAAAAACGTTATGAATATGACATCGTTAGAATGAAAACTGTTAAAAAGGCCTAGGAACTAATATTTAGTGCCTAAGTAAGAAGATTATTACCTTGTCTTGTTATGTAAACGTTATTAATATGACATCGGTAGAATGAAAACTGTCAAAAGAGCCTTGGTCTAGTTATTAATTATGAATGCCTAAGTAAACGCGCCCAAAACTATGTTCCGAGGCCTTCCACGTTATAGCCCCCCCCCCACCCTCACAGCCAATTGATATATGATGTTCGTTCCTAAGAACCTTCCAAAACCAAGATTGGGTGAATGGATGAAATCCTCCCTGCTTTGTTATAATTAATCTGTGAACCATGAGGATGGATCGAGACCGCTGAAACTCAAACAATAATTGCTAATGTCCAAAATTAATGAATGATGGCTTGGTTAAAACTCAACAACTGTATTAGATATGTCTGATGGTGGAAAGTCAGTCCATCTGTCGAGTCGCTGTCTTTGGTTGCATATCAAAACGTCCATTATCTGGTGAAAAGTTCGGAATTCGCCAACGGTAATTTAGCGTCTCTCTACTAACGTTATTCCCTAAAACTTGAGAGAGAGTCTTTCTTCTCTGAGATAAGACCTATATCTCTCAGTGATCTCCTTTCGAGCGGTAACAAAATGCAAGTTAGACCTTCGTCTTCGCTGCCTAGAAGAACGATCTCCTTCGGAATATCTGGAGATATCCGTGAGAATCTCTGAATATAAGACCTATATCACAGACTCTAACTTCGAAAACATCTCGTGACTGTTCGGTACGAGACCGACATACATGGACCCCTACCGCCTGGGTCCGCTCGCACTCGACGTCTTTTGAGCTACGACTACGGGAGAACTTATTCCTCTCCTTACCGAAATCAGACTAACTAACATTTTCTCGGGCTTCTCTCTCTCTCTCTCTATCTCTCTCTATTTCGCCCCCGCCGCACGTACGTCACTTCCGCTTCCTTGCCTTGCTGGCGTCCCGCTCTCCCTCTCTGTGCTGACGCCTACGTCATGCGATGACCAGGAGTTTTTCTATCTTACCGTTTATTGGACGCGCCCATCCTGTGTACGAACATATCGGACCCTCACCAGATAGCCGGCCCGTTTGATGTACCTCCGTTAGCGGCGCTGTTTTGGACAAACTTAACTTACTTTAAAGTACAATAATACATTAGACACAATACACTTTGCTACATACATACAATAACTAATGGTCAGCTTGTCAGACATCCTGACGTCTGCTCTTCGCTGAAAATGTCTCGCGGATATTGTTAGCTTAATGGCTGATAGTTATCTTGCTTGGGAAAGGAATGTGCCTTTCTCCGAGCGTGTGAAACCCAGCCCTTCTTTGTATCACACAAATAATTTCAAAAAGTTCTAGAATCATCCATTTTCTTCTTTGTCCACTGGACTACGTTTTAAGTTTTGTTAATATTCATATACATGGATGTTCACATCATAAGTTCATATATCACACATTGGTTTAATATTATATCGGCATTATGTTGCCATCATTAGTCCATTAATATATGAATTTCCTGATTATACAGGTATAATGTTTATCTGATTATCTCTCTCGCATAAATAATGCTACAGCTCTTACATGAACTTTACGAATATCACATAGGCGAAGAAAAAAGTGTTTAAAAGGCCTTGACCTACGGTCTATTAATTAATGTTTGCTGCATAAGTAGAAGCCCATTTTGACATTACTTGTTATATAAATTTTAAGAATATGGGAATGTGACGGAATGAAAACTTTTAGAAAGGCCTAGATGTTAGACCTAATAATATTTTCTGCCTGAGTTGTACCGCGGTAATAATAATTTGAAATGTTACGTAAACGTTTTGAACATGAGCACGATGGAATAAAACATGCAGACCCCGGAATTTCCCCCACCCTGTCAGCTTGCTGATTGTAAGACCGTTTTTTTACTGTAAACTGCGGTGAAATTACACTAAAAAACTTAGGAAAACCGCTAAAAACTGTGGTCACAGTTGAAATACTAACCCGGAAATTTCCCCCGCCCCATCCAGTTACTTGTAAGACCGTTTTTTACTAAAAAGTGCGTAAAAGTCGGAATGCCGACACCGGAAATTCCCCCACCCGATCCAGCTAATTGTAAGACTGTTTTTACTTTGTATAAACGGCGGTAAAATTTGAAATGACGACCACGGAAAATTCTTCCACATATTTGTGCTCGTTGAAAGGATGCAACTTGTTTTAAACAGCATGAAAATGGTTACTGTGAGAGCGGGAACTTTCCTGATGCACGACACATAATTAATGGAACATTAAGCCTGTGTAATCAGGAAATCACACATGAAATGAACTAGTAAAAAATACATTAGGTTTTATAATGTAATACAAAAATTAATGTATGTTGTATGGGTGTACGACGAAAAACCTCCATATATGTATTTTTCTAATGGAACCTAGAATGTATTCCACAAAGACAAAGAACTTTCGAAAGTTCCAGAACATTTTGTAAAATATTTGAAGGCTACAAAGAAAGCCAGAAGTACTCACGCTCAGGAAAAGATACACCTTTCTCGAGTACGATAAAGATCGACCCATTAAGATAATGGCATCCGGCAAACTTTGTTTAACGAAGAACAGACGCCGAGAAGTCTGGCTGTCTACACATCAGCATTGTATGTGGACAGGAAAATGTATTGCGTTCATATATGCTTGTATCTCTTGCGGTAGGTTAAGCCCATCTAAGAAACGCCACCGATCAAACGATCCGGCTATTCAGTGGAAAGAATAAACACCCGCAGAACGGATAGGCACGTCGACGCCATCGAGGGGAAAAGGAGCAAACGCGCTGGCCACGAGGACCTCGCTTGCCAACAGGGAGAGTAGTAGTAGGCCCTCGGGCCCAGGAAGCGGCAGTAACGTACGTACAGTGAGGAAGCGAACGAAGACAGAGCGCCAAGCGAAAAGGGTAGTCTGTCGGTTGTTCACGGAACGAACGGAGAGGATCAGGGAAGCTTCAGCTGATGCGACTCGAAGGTTTTTCGGGTGCGTGTGTACTCAGAGTAAAGGTACGAGATGGTCCAGTCATACCATATACGGTGATGGAACTATTATTTTCTAGGTTAAGGAAAATCGGCGGCACAGGTCTCAGGAAGACAGACTCTCGCGATTTCTTCCGTTAGCCGGAGAGCGTAACTTAGAAATTTGGTGAAACAGGTCCCCGAGACGGGAACTCTCACCGATTGCGTTGTTCTTCAGGTAGATAGGAAACCACGGAGAGATACAGGTTTTAGGCATTATCGAGAAAGACTATCTCTCTAGTTCACGAGTATCGGTAAATGATAGGCGCCAGTTTATAGGTTGGCCGATTACAAACTTTTCTCTTTACACTGGAAGAAAGACATTTGATTTATCACTACAGAGAGCGTTTCTTTTTCTACGGACAAGCTTACCTGCAAAAGCCTCCCATATTATTCATTAAATGTTGTTACATTTCAATCAAATCTTTCAGCAATTACTTTGTAGTCATTGGTAGTTTTTATCTGTAATTTTTCGGCAGTCTCAATCTATCCTCCTGGTTCACAAATATTCTTTATAGTAAAGTGGGGAGGAGTGTCCGTTCACTCAATATTAATATTGGGGTAAGTTCATATGAACGAACCTGGTGCTTCTATTGGCTGTGAAGGGGTCCTATAACGTAGACGACTGCTAAACATAATTTAGGGCGTGGCCACATAATTAGCTGGGTACGTTCGCCCCTACAGTTACCTCAGAAATCTCTCCCACAATTGATATTTTGTGTAAACTGCAATTTGTGCACGGTCCCTGACTGAAAAAGGTAGAGGACTTTTCCTAAGGGAAACTTTTTCAATTTCGGGAACTTTTTCCGAATGAGGGACAGTTTTCCTGAGTGGGAGTTTTCCTGTGGGAAAGTTTTCCTGTGAGAGACTTTTCCGTCCATCATTAGCAACATCATTCTTTCCATCACGCGAAAAGCTGAAATTACATCAACACGTAGTGCAAAATGCATGTTTTTCATTTTTTTGAAGATTTTGCAATACACGAGAATTCCGCAGAACACGCATCACGGAATATTTTATAGTAATCCCACCCAATCCCCCTTTATATTGCTGCTCATAGCGAATCACTAATATTAAATTTATTGACACTTGAAAAAAAATGCAAGTAAAACTGATATAGTAAAACAATAACCGCTTAAAGAGATGCAATTTGCAGAAAAAAATAGTACCCCAACATATTAATTGAATATACCAAGACATTTTTATGCACGTTAATGAGCGACGAACAAAGCACGGTTGGAAAGCGTAGAAAACTTAAGAAGCAGTGGCTCGAATGAACATTGGATTTACTTTTTTTTTTTTTTTTTTTAACTTCCTCTTATAGTAACATTCTTTCTTTAGGTCAAATTTATTGCAAGAGAAGAAGTTACGAAACCATGCCCCAACGCATTCTTAATTTCACAAAACTGGCAGCTTTTGCTTAATTTCGTCATGTTGGGTATCGATCTGGGCTTAAAAATTCCACAGATTTAAAATCCGTTTGAATTTTTTTTTTACGATAACTACGTTCTGAAATAAAATTTTGAACTGGGAGAAATAAAGACACGTGCTGGAATGCAAAACACACCCCACGCTGGCCTACTGAGAAGTTGCGACCCGGGGGACGAACAACGCATTGTCTGAAAAGGAGAGGAAGGGGGGGGGGGGGGGGCATAGCGAGAGAGAAATAGAGAGAGATGGACAGAACCAAGCCCAAGATTAAACAAGACCACTTAGTTGGCGCAGTCCAGTTTAAGCGCGGCGCAAGTTTTACTGTTTTAGTGTCTGAAACAAAGCAAAACAATAAACCTAAACCGTGGAAAAACTGCTGCAAATGTTCCCACATAAACACATGTAACTGAAAAGTTATTCGTAACTTACATCGGCGCTTTACTTTGAATGGATTAAGTTAAATAAAAAAAGTTCCGTAAATGATACGGGTAAATCGTAAAACTTGGCAGGTATGTGCTATCATATTGTCGAAATTTAAGCATCAGGACCTGCTTTGAATTTGGGATATGGTGTACACCCGCCGAAATTTTAATTTCGTATATGCCGTGTGGCCCAACGCACGTTTGGGACATGATGTACACCCACGTGATTTGTCCACCCGCCGAATTTTTAATTTGCATGTAGTGTGACCCAACACACGTTTTGAAAAAGAATCCGACTTGTCTCAGCTGGGGGGAGGGGGGGATCCCAAAATAAAGCAAATGCAATGCAAATCAAAAACAACACACCAGATCTCTACGGGAAATGGCAAATTCGTACCAGGGAGATTTCCCCCGCCCCGAGTCAGCGACGTTACGGAGTCATAGACAAAATGCATACGCCGCAATTGCGTTTCTTTCACAGATCTTGTCAAAGTGTGGAAGTTTTCCTAGTAGAACAAAACGAAATGTACGTGTTTTCCTAGGGATATAAATGCGTTTGTAAGATCATAACGACACAAGGTTTATGTAGAAGCTTTGCCACTCACTAAATCTTGAGTTATGGCTTTAATATTTCGCATGTCATGCAATAAAGGCTAATTTACAGGGACTCAACAAATCGATCTTCAGGTGTTGACAAGATACCCACGTTACGGGCCTTTTTCGGAGATTTTAAATTACAACTTTGATATTTCGTATTTGTAAACATTTAATAAAACATAATAAAAGTCACTGAACAGATTATTTCAATGGATCAGTTCTCAGCTCTTTACAAGGCGCCTAGGCAGCCGGCTTTTTTTAGATTTAAGTTACAACTTAGATATTTGTTATGCAACTTAGATATCCTTGTTAACAGTTTATAAAACTTAATAAAAAGCACTCAACAAATTATTTCGCGGTTCTTTACAAAGCACCTTGGCCGCGAGCCTTTTTAGATTTCAAGTTACAACCTAGATATAGTTAGAGCTTTTAGAGCCCATGAAAAATATCACATATGTTTGTTTACCTTTAGGGGTTTAACACCCCTTAATTCAAAATTTTCTTTCGTCTATTGATGGCGTTGTCTAATGTTTTTAGTTTGAGCTTCTTGAACCCATAAGAAAGGTAATATATATTAGTTTAGGTTTGGGGTAACGCCCTTAAATTTCAACATTTCTAAAACAAAGTGTAATTTTTATAAGGTTCATAAATATTTATTTGATCAGTTTTCTTACACTAGATCGGAAACGTCCTCAGACGTTACGCATTATCTACAAATTATCCGTAGTGGGCATGTGTCCGGTGGGCAAGTGTCCTGTGGGCTTTAGTCCGGACCTCCCTCTTCTTATACTTCCCAGTTATGTCAATATGATTAACTTGATACGTAAATGTTATGAATATGACATCGGTAGAATAAATACTGTTTAAAAAGCCTAGGCCTTTAAACAGTAATAGTAAATGACGGAGAAATTTACTTCGTTATAATATATATATATTAATTTTCCAGTAATATGTTTAAAGTCACTGAAAAATTGGCCTCCATATATAATACTGCAATAGCTTCCAAACAACTTTGATACTATTCTTTATGTTTTCTTAAATTCAAGTACCTGGTTTACACACAAATTGTAGAATATATCAGAAGGAAGCCACACATTTAATTTGCTATTTAACGAATGGGAAAACGATTAATGTGGTTATAATAATAATTCAAAATCTGCAAATTTCGGTACTTGTATGACAAAGGCCGATAACAATTTGAAAGTCGGGGCGATTGGCAACTAAGAAAACATTACATAAAACTTAAAAAAACGTAATAATAATAAATGAGAAAGTCTCCCCAAAAAGGTTTTGTTTTAATTTTTTTAACTGCAGGGCCTCGTAAGTGCGCTTCCTGGGCAACTGCACCGATCGTCCAGGCGGCCCTGAGAGTATGTATTAAGAAATAATCCTGAATCCAGGAGTTTCCGTATCGCTGTAATGTGCTAAAAACCAAATAATACATTCGAAAACCTTTGAGAAATCTCTGTGCTTTATACAACATTTGCACAGTGGATTTCCCATTTCATTCATTCAAAAACTTTTTTAGCTAAATAATAAATAAAATATCATTTCCCACAGAGATAACATACTATTTTCTCAGTACATCTGGAAACGTAGCGCAGTCCACTGTATTTCTAAAAAAAAAATTAAAAAATGCGTACTGCATACACGTTCAACATGTAACTAAAAAAATATCTTTGGAACACCTAAAGTTTATGTATAACTGATGAAATGGAATAGTAAGGAATATATTTAACGAAGGTGTATCTTATCCACCCAGATGCGTTTTTGAAAACGAAAAAATCGTTTGTCTGGTGGTTGTTAGTTGAGGGAAGCATGAGCGGTAGGATTCCTTTTGTCTTTCCTCCCATCACCCTTAGGGTCCTAAGGGGAAGGGTGCGGGGAGAAATACAGATAAACAAGAGATACGAACTCGTGGGTGAATCGGTTTCACAGCGTTGACAGTGTAATCAGCTTACCTTTGCTCAGAGTATAGTTTCGCGGAAGAAAGAAAAGTTCTTTTCTTCCCCATCTGTAGACTGATATTACCAGTAAAGCACCCCCCCCCCCGCCCTTCCCCACAGGATTCGGACGGGTATATTGGATTGTAGAAAAAGTAACACCACACATTTTCTTAATCGCAGTCGAAGGTTTTGCTCCCTGGGTTTTGCTACTGGTAATTTTAGTTCCAATGCTGAAAATTCTCGGGCACGGAGAACTGGCCCCCGGAGAAGTGGCCACCGGAGAACTGGAAACATTGCAAATTCAGTGCCATAAAATTGTTCTGCATAGACAAATTTCGTGTGGCTATATTCTCCACTACTTGAGCAACTATTGTTCATAATTTTTTTTTAATATTTCATTTTCAGCAAGAAATTTAGAAATTTCCATGATTTTCGGAGCTAAGACTAAGCGAAGAACTGGCCACCGGAGAACTGGCCACAAAAATTTTAAGGGGCCGTTTAGCAGCTACAACTCGACACATTATCTGAAGGCATATGCCTGCTCAGGAATCCTGTCGGGGGGGGGGGGGGGGAAGGGTTGTAGCTTGTAAATGCTAAAAATCTTCGGATCGGACGAGAAATTCTTCATATCTTGCACTTTTGGTACTAACCCCTTGCCCCCCCCCCCCCCCCGAACGGTTTTGCAGAGTAGGCACTTGCCTTCAGATAATGTGTCGAGTTGTACGTAGCTTTTCAATGCTGAAAATCTCCGGATCGGACGAGAAATTTTTCATATTTTACAGTTTTGGTAATTCCACCCCCACTCCCCACCCCTGACAGTATGCTGAGCAGGCACATGCCGTCAGAAAATTTGCCGAGTTGTAGCTTATAAATGCTGAAAATCTTCCGATCGGACGAGAAATTTTTCATATGTTACACTTTTGGTATTACCCCCCCCCCCCCCCCCCCACCACACACACACACACACACACAGGTTTCCAGAGTAGGCACATACGCTCAGATAATGTGTCGAGTTGTAGCTTGTAAATGCTGAAAATCTTCGGATCGGTCGAGAAATGCTTTATATTTTATACTTTTGGCACCCCCCTCCCCGCCGCCCCGGTGGCGCAGTGGTCTAAGGCGCTGGCCTATGATCATTCGTCCGTAAGGGGTCCGGGTTCGAATCCCGGTGAGGCATGGATGTTGTGTTTGTCTTACGGCACTGGCTCTCTCCCTTCCCTGGAACCAGTGACCCTAAATTAGGGACGGGCGACTGCTTATAGCCCATTGAGTTGCTCACGGTGGTCGTTAAACCTCCAATAAAAAAAAAAAAAACCCCCCTCCCCCCGAAAAGTTTCCTGAGTCAGCACATGCGCTCAGATAATTCGAAGACTTGTAGTTTGAAAACCCTGAAATCTTCTGTTGAAATGTAGATCATAAAGGTTTTTTATAAAAATTACATTAATTATCGCAATTAAGAAAAGACGAAATTACGGAAACTTTATATGACTCAGATAACCAACCTCTGGGTGTCGTGGGCATGAAGCGGTCAAAAACGCAATTTTTATGCGACCCCTTAAAATTTTTAAATTTTTGTCGTCAGTTCTCCGGTGGCCACTTCTCCTACACCCGAAAATTCTGTGTCCTTGATGAGGGACTTCCGGTTTCCCCATAGTTTTCCCGATTCCTGACTTTCCGGTCGTTCATTTAGTTGAGAGACTCCACATCCTTAGCAATGGAAAAATTCTTTAACATACGCGGGGAATTAAAGTAGCTTTACATGGCTACATCCAGTGGCGCACCCAGGAATTCTTGTTGGAGGGGGCTATCATCATCATTATCATCATCATTGTCAACCATTATCAATCCACTGCTGGACAAAGGTCTCCCCAAGTTTCCTCCACAACGGTCTGTCTTGTGCCAGTCTCCTCCATGTCACTCCCGCATACTTTCGAATTTCATCCACCCATCTTCCATGTGGTCTTCTTCTGGGTCTTTTCCTGTCCCTTGGAATCCAATCTAAAATTTCGGCTGTCCATTGATGGTCTGTCCTTCTGGCAGTATGTCCAGCCCATTGCCATTTCAGGGATTTAACTCTTTTCATGATGTCTTCCACTCTTGTCATTTTTCAGATCAACAAGTTCCTCTTCTTATCTCTCCTGGTTACACCAAGCATGCGCCTCACCAGGCTGCTTTAAGTTGTCTGCAGCCTTTGTATGTCTTTTTAGTTAAGGTCCACGTCTCTGCACCATACGTAAGCAATGGAAGGATGCATTGATCAAACACTTTTCTATTAGGACATAATGGCATATTGCTCTTCAAAATTATGCTGTTTCTTCCAAAAGCTCTCCAGGCAAGTTTTGTACGCCGATTAATTTCTTCATCAATGTGACCCTCACTTGATATCTGCTGTCCAAGATAAACGTACGTGTCTGTTATCTCCAGCTTTTCTCCATCAATCGATAAATCTTCATTTCTTGTTAAAGCATTGAACATCACTTTTGTCTTCTGAAAGTTCATTTTTAATTCCACTTCTTTACTCTTGTCAGCAAGTTCCTGGATCATACTCTGCAGCTCTGATGGGGTAGTTGCAAAAATGACTATGTCATCAGCAAAACGAAGGTGGGTTAGATAATCTCCATTAATATTTATCAGTTTGTTTTCCCAGTTCAGTGATTGAAAGACATTTTCCAATGTGACATTAAAAGCTTCGGAGATATGGTGTCACCTTGTCTCACTCCTTTTCCAATTTTTATGTGTGTTGTATTTTCAAACAGCCGAATCTTTGCACTTGCATTTTCATAGATGTTATTAATAATATTAATGTACGTATCTTCAATACCGCAGGATTTCAGGGCCATTGTAACTGCTGATGGTTTCACCGAATCAAAGGCTTTTTCATAATCGATAAAAGCCATGCACAATGGAAGTTCATATTCCCTCGCTCTTTCAATTAGTTCTCTCAGTACGTGGATATGATCTATTGTGCTGTAGCCACTCCTGAATCCAGCTTGTTCTCTCGCTTGAGCCATGTCCAGTGTCACTTTTAAGCGGTGTGAAAGAACTTTAGTGAAGATTTTATAAACCACTGATAGGAGGCTGATAGGTCTGTAGTTCCTGAGATCCTCAATGTCACCATTTTTATGAAGCAAGATCATTGTAGAGTTGTTCCAATCCTCAGGAATCTTCCCTTCATTAAGGCATCGAGTGAAAATTTGGGCGAGTACTGTTTCGATTTCTCCACTTGCTTTTTGTATGATGTCTACAGTAATTCCATCTTCTCCTGGAGCTTTTCCCCGCTTCATGTTCTTGATTGCATGTGCAACTTCTGCTGGGAGGACTGGAAGAACTCTGGTACTGGTACCTTTCATGATGTCTGGAGTACATGTATCGGAGGGGGGCTATATATACGTATATATAGTATACGCACACAATGTGTGTACACACATTTATATATATATATAGTGTACGTCTATTGTTTATATACGGTTATGACGTACGTCGCTCCTTATCTCTTTGGGGCTTTGGGAAGAAGACATCATGTAATAGAAGACACTATGTAATTTTTTGAACATGTAAAATAATGTTTAATTTGTGACGTTCGTCGCTCTTAATCTCCTTGTGGCTTTGGAAAGAAGACACCATGTAATGGAAGACATTATGTCAGACACTATGTAATTTTTTGAACTAGTAAAATAATATTTTTGAATGTTTAATTTGTGACGTACGTCGCTCATAATCTCCTTGGAGGGCATTTAAGCCCCCAAAGCCCCTCCGTGGGTGCGCTAATGGCTACATCTATATCAAATACAGAGTTTATGAACACCACATGTTTCGTAAGTGAACGCAAGCGAACCGACCGATGCAATGTTTATATTCTAACAAATCCTGAAATTTCAGGTGATTCTATCAAAATCGTGAAACAATGGCAACTCCTCAAACAACAAGAAAATTGCAACCGAAAACTTTCGAGAAGAAATAAATGTGTGCGCCATCGATTCAGATGATAACCTGATTTTAATTTATTCGGCTGTTGCGCATGGCTTTCAGTATAACGACATTGCAGACCTCAAGAAAGAATAACCGACCCCGGAAATTTCTTCCACCCCATCCTGCTACTTGTAATATCGTTTTTTTGCTACAAACTACAGTAGAATAAAAGTCGAAGTGCCGTCCCCGAAAATGTTTCCCACATTTTTCTACTACTTACAAAGCATCTGTAGATTGCAGTGAATACGGAATTACCAAAACCGGAATTTTCCCCTACCCCATCAGCCTACTAATTGTAAGATCGTTTTTCACTGAAAACCGCGATACTAGTCGAAATACTAATCCGGAAATTTCCACCCCATCTTGCTAACATAAACTACTGTAAAAGTGGTAAACATATGTAGGTTGCATTAAAAAATAAGGAAAAGCCGACCCCAAAAATTTCTACACGTTCGATATTTTGTGTCAAAAGCAATTTCTGTACGGTCCCTGACTGAAAGAGGTGGGGGACTCTTCCGTCCATCCATATGAATGGATGGGGAGCTAACAGTTCGTCTTTTTCTTATTACACCGCGAAGAATGCCGAGTAGTTCACTACTCGGAATGCTTTCACGTAAACTGAACAATTTGCTTTACTTTTTGTAAAAAAACTTACACATGTATGTTTCCTTTTCGCTTTTCTTCTAAATAGCCAAATCTCTAGAAGGGATATTTAATTGATTATGCTGAAAACCAATAAAATTGAAACTAAAACCTTATCAGTGCAAAAATGAAAAATATCAGTATTAAAGTGATTGGGGGAGAGAGGCACATTGGTACTGCAAGTTCTCACGATGTGGTTTTGGACGTTTGGCGAAAAAATTCTATATGGAAAAAGTTTTGTACCGATAAACTCTTACACTTTCTCATATAAGGGATTTTTTGTTGTTGTTGTTGTTGTTGTTGAGAGTTTAACAACCACCGAGAGCAACTCAACTCAGTGGGCTATAAGCAATCGTCTGTCCCTAATTTAATGCAACTGGTTCCATGGAAGGGAGCGAGCCAGTTCCGTAAAACCAGGGGCGGGGGCTTCACCAAATTGGGGGGGGGGGGGCACGCTTCTTCTATTCTCAAAATAACAATAAAAAAAAGGCAAAAAGATAAACTACGTCAACGTCGTATATTTTAAAACACAATTGTAATTGTTCATTAGTAAATGCACAAGGAAACAGAAATATTCTTTTATTTAAAAATAAAATTGAGCCTGTGATTTTATAGAAATATCCAGAAATGCTTTATTTCCAAACATTTGTAAAAAAAAAAAGTGAGAAATTAGTGAGGTTACTCGAACAAAGAACGAGAAGCACAAAAAATAAATTGAGAAATAAAGGCGCAAGAGGTTATCCGTTTCTGTATTTTTATTTATTTTATTTATGATAATTGTTTTAAACATTTCCCACACATCGTGAGAACATATCAAACACAATACGGGGATGGCAATCAAGTTTCCTATCAAATGAGCAATACTGAATATGTATAAAACGTTTTTACTTATTTTGCTATTTATTATTTTCTTGGAAATAAAGAGCTTTGGCCTCATAAATGGAGCTTGGTGTACTTTATGAGAACCAAGCGATTATTTAGTTGAACAGAATGAAAGACACTAGGTGGGCACTTCTCTTCCAGTAAAATTATTGAGGGGGCAAGATTCGCCTTGCGCCTCCATAGTCGGCGCTTCTCCGTAAGACAAACACAACATCCATGACTCACTGGGATTCCAATCCGGACCTACTTGGACGATTGGTCATATGCCTGCGCCACCAGCAGGGGAGGGAGGGGCACTGTAGTTTTAGGAAATGTACTAAGTCACGGCAATTTATTTCTTCAAATTAAAGTACATTTCTCGCTTGTCTTACATAGAAAGTTTTCTCGAAATTTGTTTCGAGTCCCCAATCCAATTCTCCATCATATAGGCCAACAAACGGCAATCTTTATACGCCCCCCCCCCCCATGAAAATTCAAAGTTTCCCTCGGAGGAACGGCAATTGGTGCCCCGCCCCTTAATGAAAAACATGTGGCAATTTTCCTGTGTGGAAGTTTTCCAAGTTACTGAAAAACGTGTCGCAATTTTCCTGTGTGGCGGTTTTCCGGCAACCAACGAAAATATTCGGCAAAAATTATTTTGCAGTGGAGCCGTTTCTAATGTTCCTTTACATAATTTAGCTGACGTAATGAGCCCTTATGTTCTGGTGAACTGCCAAACGGATTTTGCATCTTTGTGATGCAAGAGAAAAATTTACAAAATGTAAATAAACATAAATAACTTTGAGAAACCATACTAATCGTAAGATGTTTCGGTTTCCTTGTCGACACAATAAATGGCAATATGTTGCATACAGGTGCACGAAAAAGTCCCCCACATAGGAAAATTCCCCCACATAGGAAAATTCCCCCACCTTTTTGAGTCAGGTATAGCGCACAAATTGCATTTTACTCAAAACCTCGAATGTGGGGGAGATTTCTGGGCTTGCTTGTGATTTCCATTTTCACGCTGCTTAAAACAAATATGTGGAGGGTGAATTGCCGGGATCGGCATTTCCATT
Source organism: Macrothele yani (assembly GCA_039090855.1). Lineage (NCBI taxonomy): Eukaryota > Metazoa > Arthropoda > Arachnida > Araneae > Macrothelidae > Macrothele > Macrothele yani. The sequence goes on from CM076997.1 coordinate 4,301,786, forward strand.
TTTCCCGCAACTTTCAGATGTTTTATAAGATATCCGGTAAACCGTCAAACAAGAAAAGCTTCACATTATCTTCAGCAACTTGGAAAAATGCCACACATTGGAAAACTGTTACCCAGGAAAACTGCCCCATAGTTTTCACTAAGGGGCCGTCGTGCACAAATGCGGTTCACTGTAAACTGACACACAGGAAAACCGCCACACATCTTTCAGCAACGTGGAAAACTGCCACACATTGACAAAGTGTCACACAGGAAAATTGCCACATGTTTTTTACTAAGGGGCTGGCCACAAATTGTTGTTCCCTTGGGGAACACTTTAAATGTGTGGCATATTTCCAGTCAGGCAGTTTTCCAAGTTTCCGAATTATGTGTGGCAGTTTTCCAAGCTGCCTCACGACGGAAAGGAGCTCTTTTGTTTGTCTGAATTTTCATGCCGGCTCACAACTGGTCATAAAAGTTCGGGGAAGGGGGGGGGTATAAAGATTGCTATTTCTTGGACTATATTGAGAATTGAATTGGGAACTCTATAATATGTAAGCCAAACGAGAACTGTACTTTAATTTGACGAAATAAATAGCCGGACTCCGTACATTTCTTTAAACTACGGTGTGCAGTGTTCGACGGAACTACAGCACGACTCACGCTGTGTTCAGAAAAGGACGATAAGATGGGATTTTTTAAAAACGTTGAATTTTTACTTAGGCGTTAAGTATTTACATAACATGTCCAGCTTGTAATATTTTTTTGTAACTTAATTAATTCATAAGCCCTACACCTTGGCCTTTTTAACAGCTTTTAATACGCGGACTTCATATTCATAACGTTTACGTATCAAATCAAGTTAATATGCGCTTTTACTGAGGCACTAAATATTAATTCACAGGACCTATGCCTAGGCTCTTTTAACAGTTTTTATTCTACCGGTTTCATATTCACAACGTTTACCTATCAAATCAAGTCAATAATATCGCGCTTTTTTACTTAAGAACGAAATATTAATTCCTAAGGTCTAAGCCTTTTTAATATTTTTACTCTACCGATGTCACATTCATAACGTTTACCTATCAAATCAAGTCAATAATATCGCGCTTTTTTACTTAAGAACGAAATATTAATTCCTAAGGTCTAAGCCTTTTTAATATTTTTACTCTACCGATGTCACATTCATAACGTTTACCTATCAAATCAAGTCAATAATATCGCGCTTTTTTACTTAAGAACGAAATATTAATTCCTAAGGTCTAAGCCTTTTTAATATTTTTACTCTACCGATGTCACATTCATAACGTTTACCTATCAAATCAAGTCAATAATATCGCGCTTTTTCACTTAAGAACGAAATATTAATTCCTAAGGTCTAAGCCTTTTTAATATTTTTACTCTACCAATGTCATATTCACAACGTTTACCTATCAAATCAAGTCAATAATATCGCGCTTTTTTACTTAAGAACGAAATATTAATTCCTAAGGTCTAAGCCTTTTTAATATTTTTACTCTACCGATGTCACATTCATAACGTTTACCTATCAAATCAAGTCAATAATATCGCGCTTTTTCACTTAAGAACGAAATATTAATTCCTAAGGTCTAAGCCTTTTTAATATGTTTACTCTACCGATGTCACATTCACAACGTTTACCTATCAAATCAAGTCAATAATATCGCGCTTTTTCACTTAAGAACGAAATATTAATTCCTAAGGTCTAAGCCTTTTTAATATTTTTACTCTACCGATGTCACATTCATAACGTTTACCTATCAAATCAAGTCAATAATATCGCGCTTTTTTACTTAAGAACGAAATATTAATTCCTAAGGTCTAAGCCTTTTTAATATTTTTACTCTACCGATGTCACATTCACAACGTTTACCTATCAAATCAAGTCAATAATATCGCGCTTTTTTACTTAAGAACGAAATATTAATTCCTAAGGTCTAAGCCTTTTTAATATTTTTACTCTACCGATGTCACATTCATAACGTTTACCTATCAAATCAAGTCAATAATATCGCGCTTTTTCACTTAAGAACGAAATATTAATTCCTAAGGTCTAAGCCTTTTTAATATTTTTACTCTACCGATGTCACATTCATAACGTTTACCTATCAAATCAAGTCAATAATATCGCGCTTTTTCACTTAAGAACGAAATATTAATTCCTAAGGTCTAAGCCTTTTTTAATATTTTTACTCTACCGATGTCACATTCATAACGTTTACCTATCAAATCAAGTCAATAATATCGCGCTTTTTCACTTAAGAACGAAATATTAATTCCTAAGGTCTAAGCCTTTTTAATATTTTTACTCTACCAATGTCATATTCATAACGTTTGCACATCAACCAAGTTAATGGCATTGCCCTTTTACTTAGGCACTAAATTTTAATTCATTTTACGAAAATTTTTTATGGAGCCCCAATGACCCCGGGCCCCGATCCCTTCCAAAAAGGGTTTACGAGGTAATATACAAAATTTGTGGTTATAAATTGAAAACTGTAGATTTTACGAAAATTTTGTATGGGGCTCCCTTGACCCAGGCCCCGATCCCTTCCAAAAAGGCTTTAGGTCTAACTTACAGTACCATGAGGTGGTATACAAAATTTGGTGGTTCTAAATTGAAAACTGTAGATTTTACGAAAATTTTGTATGAGGCCCTCTTGACCCCGGGCCCCGACCACTTCCAAAAACTGTCTACGGTTTAACTTTGAGGACCATGAGATAGTATACCAAATTTGGTGGTTTTAAATTGAAAACTGTAGATTTCACGAAAATTTTGTATGGGCCCCCCTTGAGCCCGGGCCCCGACCCCTTCCTCAAACCGTCTAGGTGCTAACTTAGAGCACCATGAGACAATATACCAAATTTGGTGGTTCTAAATCGAAAACTGTAGATTTTACGAAAATTTTGTATGGGGCCCTCTTGACTCCGGGCCCCGACCACTTTCCAAAACGGTCAACTGTTTAACTTTGTGCACCATGAGATATTATACCAAATTTGGTGGTTCTAAATTGAAAACTGTAAATTTTACGAAAATTTTGTATGGGCCCCTTGACCCGGGCTAACTTAGAGTACCATGAGGTAGTATACCAAATTTGGTGGTCATCCATTCCAAAAAGGGTTTACGGTCTAACTTAGAGTATCATGAGGTAGTATACCAAATTTGGTGGTTCTAAATTGAAAACTGTAGATTTTATGAAAATTTTGTATGGGGCCTCCTTGATCCCGGGCCCGGACCGCTTCCTCAAACTGTCCACGGTCGAACTTAGAGCACCATGAGCTGTTATACAAAATTTAGTGGCTCTAAATTGAAAACTGTAGATTTTACGAAAATTTTGTATGGGGCCCTCTTGACCCCGGGCCCCGACCACTTCCACAAACGGTATACGGTTTAACTTTGAGCACCATAAGATAGTATACCAAATTTGGTGGTTCTAAATTAAAAACTGTACATTTCACGAAAATTTTGCATGGGGCCCCCTCGACCCCGGGCCCCGATCCCTCCTAAAAAAGGTTTACGGTCTAACTTAGAGTACCATGAGGTAGTATACCAAATTTGGTGGTTCTAAATTGAAAACTGTAGAATTTACGAAAATTTTGTATGGGGCCCTCTTGACCCCGGGCCCCGACCAATTCCAAAAACAGTTTACGGTTTAACTTTGAGCACCATGAAATAGTATACCAAATTTGGTGGTTCTAAATTGAAAACTGTAGATTTTACGAATTTTTGTATAGGGGCCCCTTGACCCCGGGCCCCGACCCCTTCCTCAAACCGTCTAGGGGCTAACTTAGAGCACCATGAGATAGTATACCAAAATTGGTGGTTCTAAATTGAAAACTGAAGAATTTACGAAAATTTTGTATGCGGGCCCCTTGACCCCGATCATTTCCTAAAAGGGTTTACGGTCTAACTTAGAGTACCATGAGGTAGTATACCAAATTTGGTGGTTCTGAATTGAAAACTGTAGATTTTACGAAAATATTGTATGGAGGCCTCTTTGACCCGCCTCGAACATTTCCTCAAACCGTCTACGGGCTAACTTAGAGCACCATGAGATAGTATACCAAATTTGGTGGTTCTAAATTGAAAACCAGAATTTATAAAAATTTTGTATGGGGCCCCCTTGACCCCAATCCCTTTCAAAAATCATCTGCAGTCTACCTTAGTGTACCATGAGGTAGTATATCAAATTTGGTTCTAAACTGAAAACTGTAGATTTTAAGAAAATTTTGTGCGGACCCCTTCCAAAATCCGTCTACGGTCTAACTTGGAGTACTATGAGATTGTACACCAAATTTGGTAGTTCTAAATTGAAAACAGCAATGCCGCAAAATTTTTGTTTTGCCGTTAAAAGCCGTCGTACAAACTTTCTGATATTACTTGATCCTTGACATACAGCGCGGACTGCTGTTGGAGAAACAAAATAGAAACGAGATGTCGGTGTTTTTTCCTGTCGGTGTTTTGTCTTGTCGGTATTTTGTCCTGTCGGTGTTTTGTCCTGTCGGTATTTTGTCCTGTCGGTGTTTTGTCCTGTCGGTGTTTTGTCCTTTCGGTGTTTTGGTTGTCGGTGTTTTGGGTGTCGGTGTTTTGGGTGTCGGTGTTTTGTCCTGTCGGTGTTTTGGGTGTCGGTGTTTTGACCGGCACCCGAAGAAAAGGGATGCAAATTCTATTTATAGCGTTTATTTACAAAGCTAATGGGAAGCGATTTCTGTACATGAATGGCTATTTAAATACGGAGGGAGGGCCTTATATGCACCCATCAGTTATCAAAGTTTCTCCTGCCCAGGAATAAGAATAAGTGAAAGTCTTACTTTCATTCAGTCGCCCTGGGAGGGAATTGTACTGAAATGAAGGGGGGGGGGATGAAGCACACAGAATCGGAATAGTGAGCAGTGTAATAATCCTTCTCGGGGGGGGGGGGGGGGGCTATAATGGCACTCTCGAAAGGCTGTCCGCACAAAAATCGACAACGCCGAGGCAGCCATTTCCACGACAAGAGTGGTTCCGAATACTTTATGCGATTTTTGTCAACTGCTTCAGTTTCTTCACAGAGTTCTCAACAACGCTCTTTTTCTCCATCATAAATCTCTGCTGGTGCTGTCTTCTTTTCTCACCCTTGACCGAAGTGCAACAGACAGACAGTGTTTCACTTTTTCGCATTTCCCTTTTTAGTCTGAAGTGCCGGCGTGCTTACTAGTCTTGTAAACATTCATCTCGGCCCGTCATACGCCACCCAAACTGAAGGAATACGCCTCCTTTAAAGACCCCCTGTCTGCATTCCAGAGAAAGCGTTCTCCTTCCCTTTTAGTACCCAACAATCCGCAACACTATTTATACCAACTAGAGGATGCCGGTTTTCCGGTCATGAATTCTTATCTGCATAACGTATGCGCACGAATTAATTGCCTGGCCCAGGACGACTCTTCAAAACGGCAATGACTTTTGAATCACCCTAATACTTAGGGGAAGAACTGGGAAGTCAGTTAGACGTCTTTATAAAATCAGTATGACTTCATTCAGAGAAATAAAAGCAACAGTTTCCGCCGGGCTTCTTCTGCACTATTGAAACATTTTTTCTTGAAATCTTAACCAACCACTTGGTTTTTCATAATTGTTTCCACGTGATCAAATCATTTTCCTGCCAAAGATATTTCTATTTAGCAAAATGAAAGAGTCTTATATTCCATTCAGCATTAGTTATAACATTTTTTTAAATTTCGAGGCGTTTCTGCATATTTATACTAGTCATAACTCACAGAAAGCGGCTTTTATTTTGTTTCTGTGCAAGCTATGTGGATTAGAATTGGTTCACTCCTAAAAAAATATGAATTAGAATTGGTTCAGTTGTGTTCTCTTTTAACAGATAAATTATTATCAGGGGCCTGATTAGAGAAACGTAAGTATGGCTAATCGAGAGTTTGCACGAAGACTAGGCGTTTTTAGCTTTACTTACCTATATCCAATCAGACCGCTGATAGTAATTTATCTATTAGAAGAACACAATCTGAATAAACATCCATCGTAAACACTTCACGACATTTTATTCTCTTTGCGAATAACTAAATAAGATTTAATCAACATTAGTGAAACATTCATCAACATTACACATCATCAACAAAATTTGAATTGCATTTTTTCTTCTGTTGACGGCACTTCTCTTTTCCACAGCGGTTTCGCTATAACGGGCGCCAAATGCAACATCGAAATCTAGTTCCACTTTAGAGGTGGTGCCATCCAGCGGTTGAATGGGCGCCAAATGTAACATCCTCTCCACCTTGAGTACCACCAGTGGTACTCAACAAGGTGACACAAGGAATCTCATGGAACGATTTATCAACAATCCCCTTCTTGTCACGACTCGTGGTGACGTCTTCGTCGATGGTGCTTCTTTAAGTTCGTGCTTAACAGGTGGAATCACCATTATTTTCTTTAGCAGGACTTCGTCCTCATCGTTAGCCTCCATGAGGAAAAGACGCTATATTAGTCGCATCACTTCTCCCGTTTTAGTCTTTACCTTTCCCACCCGGATATGTCCATCTTTCCCAGGATACAGATCCACTATTTTGCCAAGTGGCCACTCTGTGCATTTGTTGTTATCACTTCTAAACAAAACCACCTGTCCTACTCTTATGGTACCCTTATCTTGACAACCTTTCTTGTTATGTTTAAGTTGGCCCAAGTATTTTATTCTGAATCTTTTCTTTAAATCTTCCTTGCGATATTTCCATCATTTGTTGAATTCCACTCGGTCAATGAAATCGAGACCAGCCGTAGAACTTTTTACATTGTCTCTCAGAAACGTATTCGGAGTCAAGGGAATGAAATAATTTATATCCTCCAAGATATACGTTAAAGGGCGGGAGTTTATGACTTTCGGTCAAATTTGAAGCTGGCAGTGTACTCGCGTGGGGGTGTTTTTCGTGGTATGGTCCCGGCCCATTGCTTATCGTGGACAAACCTGTTAACCAGCACGTCTACCTCGATATTCTGGACAATTATACCCTACCAACTGTGTGGCAATACTATGTAACCGAGCCTTGTTGGTACCAGCAGGATAATGCACCGAGCCATAAAGAAAGAACTCTTACGGCGTGGTTTGACGATAATTCCGTATCGTGTGTGGACTGGCCAGCACAGAGCCCTGATATTAATCCCATAGAACGCCTATGGGATGAATTAAAGCGCTGAATAAGAAGTCTGGAACCAAGGCCTACTGCTAAGCAACAGTTAACCGCAGCATTATGTACTGAATGGAAGTGCATACCTATCGCTGTGTTCCAAAAACCTTGTCGAAAGCATGTCTCGAAGGGTCAGTGAATGCTTTAAGGACAAAGGTGGACCGACACCGTACTAATGTATGTCAATAAATGCTATGTTGTGTTTCTCTTCTAAGTGTCCGGTCACTTTTGTCAATATAGTGCATATTGATTCGTGGCAAAAAAATTGTTCCTTTAAATAGTGTGAAATCTTAAGGAACACCGTAAAGAACTTTCATTACCATTATAAACTTCGGTTTAAACATGTCTTAAAAATGTGAGTTTCAAAACGCTCACCAAAACGTAGTGCTTCATAAACATTTGTGAAAATGCTGCTATCTGAAAAAAAAACTAAATGAGAATTTCATCAACTACTATTATCAGGAAAAAGGAAAAGAATTTCTTAACAACGATGAGAATTCTTTTCCATCATTATCAGCCACCATTGTTATGAGGATATGTATCAGCATCACCCACTCTCTGCAGAGATGCACTTGGAAGCGCAGTCGAAAGATTACTGCTCTAACTTGGGGAAGTTGAGTTCAAACGATTTGCTAATTTTACTTCACGACGAAATTTTCCTAAGTTCACTGGAATTTCATGCATATTTGGTGACAGTTACAGAAAGATTAGTGGACAGAATTATTAACATATTCAGAGATGTTACACTGAATAGAAGTAAATAAATAAATAAAACGTGCAATATTAGTTCAATATAGAATGAAGCTGCGCAGTTAACTAAGTTTACAATCTAATAAAAATTGCCTTCGTACAAAATTACGTTAGTACAAAGAGTTCGTCATGTGCCATCCATGTTATATACGTATATCTAAAAATAATAACTACACTGGTGTGCAAAAATTAAGGACGAAGAGGAGAAATTAACATAACAGCGGAACGAGCAGGCAGAACGGACCGAAAGACCACTCAGGAGATAGAGTAGGGTCCGGTACGGTAGGGCATGCGCATATATGCAGCATGACGTAAGGGGGGGAGTGTCGGAAGGGTATAAAACACACGGGTGGTGTACGCTCAGCAATTCGGTGAAAGCTATTGCACGGTGTACATCGGTTTGAACGATGTCGAGTTGCTGCCAGCGTGTGATATGGCCAACAGGCAATCCAGTAGACGACATCTGGATGATTTTACCCGAGGTCGCGTCATTGGGAAGTTGGAAGAAGGTCGAAGTGTGACTAGTGTGGTCGAGGAGTTCGGGATCGCTCACAGCATCGTTTCACGAGCTTAGAGAGCATTTCAAACGACAGGAACAGCTGCCCGAGAGTTTAGCAGTGGTCGTCCACGAGCAACCACGGCGGCGGACGACCGGTATCTTGTCCTACAGGCGAGAAGAGTCAGACGGCATACAGCGGGAGAAATCGCAAGGCACATGCAACAAACAACTGGACGTCCGTTATCGCTTTTTATCATGGCCAGGAGGCTGCACAAAAGTGATCTATTTGCACGACGACCAGTACGGTGTGTGCCATTACCGCCTGCTCATCGGAGACGGCGGTTTCTGTGGTGCCAGGAACACAAGAACTGGACACATCAGCATTGTGGTTGAGTTCTCTTTACGGATGAGAGCCGACTTAGTCTGACGGGCGATTCTGGACGTATGCACATCTGGAGAGAGCAGGGAACACGCAATTTCGCCTCCAACATCATCGAAAGGGACCGGTTTGGAGGTGGCGGAGTTCTCGTTTGGGGCGGAATCATGCTTGGTAGCCGTACTGACCTCCACATCTTCCAAGGAGGTTCAGTCACTGGCGTCCGCTATTGTACCGAGGTTCTCCTGCCTCATGTGCATCTGTTTAGAAGTGCTGTGGGTCCTGAGTTCCTCTTCATGGACGACAACGCTACACCTCATCGTACAGTGGCTGTCGCAGAGCCATTGGAGAGTGAAGATATTCAACGCATGGATTGGCCCGCAAGTTTCCCGGACCTAAATCCAATCGAACACGTGTGGGACCTTCTCGCGAGACGCTTGGCAGCACGTCACCAGCCGCCAGCAACGATTCCGCAGCTGCGATTGGCGCTACAAGAGGAATGGGCCGCGATGCCTCAACAGCTCCTTGACAACCTCGTCCTCAGCATGGACAGACGTTGTAAATCCTGCAACGCAGTCAGGGGGATCATATCCCTTACTAAAGACTGGATTTTTCTTGGCAGCCGCCTATCACATGGACGTTTCTGTCTTCTGTCCAGTTGTGCTCGAAGCTACCTTTTCAGTAAAGTGCTTTTGTATCCTTTGGATTCCTTGTTTGGACGGTTTTGCTCACTTGTCCCATATTCTTATATATTGGGGATCTTACGTATGATTTGAGTCGATGTGGAGCACTTCTGCACGACGTTACATTCGAAAAGCCGTCTCGTCCTTAATTTTTGCACCCCAGTGAACGTCAAAGGAACGAAAAATTTTCACTGCTTGTAAGATATGAATTTCTATTTGAGCTAAAAAATCATTTCAAGCATTCTGCAATACGTTAAAGTGGATTACCTACCCTAATTCCTGGAGGTACCATATCTGCAAGGAGGTTTGGTAGAAGTAAAACTAAAGGGTTCTTTCCGTCGAAGGTGGTTTCCCGAAGGATATAGAAAGCTTTCACTGCTATATCTGCATTATCATATGTGATGATTAGGGATCCATACTCATAATAAATGGGACCTATTTCTCGAAATTTGTACGCTGTGAAAAGGAGAAAACAAAAAGAAAAACAACGGTTTGTCAACTTCAGTTAGATTGGAAATGCATCTTAACGGCATCGATGGAAAAGTAAACAATATTTGTTAGAAAGAGCAATGTAAATAAAACAAGAACACAAAATCACATTTTATATTACACATCTTAAAACTAAAATTAAAGTTTTCCTTCTTTTTAATTGTACTATGAGTTGAAATGTAAGGGATTTGAATACATGACACTTTTCTTTCAGTGTTTCAATAACAAAACTTCTTCCATGGTTGACTTTTACAACCTGTATAGCTTTAGAGTTATTTTAAGCTCTTCTAAATTATTATAATAGTATAATAAAATGTTCTTTATTGTATTACCGTTGAACAATTGTCATTGCAATGTGTCACTTGTACTCACTGTTTACTAAGAGCAGCCTGTCTTGGTCATTCAGCACGAAATTTCTAAGTGTTTCTGACTATTGCTAGATCTTGCTTAAAAGTTAGCTCAGATTGTTTTACTGATAATAAAAATACCTTCTTGTCTTCAAATTTCAAATTCAGTTTGGCCGATAAATTAGAAGATTTGTAAAAATATTTGAACGTCTTCAAAAGTTTAATAAATGAATTGAAAAATAATTATGTGTTAGAAGTTCCGAAACACCGCTAATTAACGCGACTGATTATTCTTTTACTTTATCCGTTACTTGAAAGTCCGAGTTCAAAATCATGAAACATTTCAGAAGACGAAAAATCTGATTCAGGCCAAACTAACTTTATCCTCCTCTTTCGAGTGTGTGTAACGTGTCTTAACGTTACTATATTTGCTCACCACCGAGTTTTTCACAATAGAATAAAATAGAGAAAAGTTTATTTTTTAGTTCTTCATAATCAATATTTGATTATGAAGAACTAAAAAAAACAATAAAATTATGAGTTTTCCATTATAGAATGCAAAAGAGAATTTTTTTTCGTTTCCCATAATCAAATAAAACAACTTTCCCATAATAGAATAAACTGATGAGCTTTCTATAATAAAATAAAAAAAAAGTCTTTTTCTTTGTAGTTCCATAATTAAATAAAATTAATTTTCCATAAGAGAACAGTTGTACATAATACAAAAAACCAAAATAAAACCGTTGATAACAGAACATTTTTCCGCAATAAAATACTGTATAATTATTCCATAACAGGACAAAATAGAGGAAATTATTTTCAAGTGCCTTGTGCGGGTGCAAAGTCATAAGTAGAGTTGAACCGAGTGAACAATTGCTGAATTATTTTCACCGTGTTTAAAAGGTGAGCAGAATTTTTTGTTCCATTTCTTTTTCTGTTTCTAAAACGAACTCTACGGAGTTGGTTCACCATCAGAAAAGCAAGAGGGGCGGTTGCGTTCTGTGTATCTGATGAACTATATGTTTCTTTACAACGTACTTTCCTTCAGTTCTAGTCAGAAGAGTCATTATTCGGGTATTTGTGCAATCCTAGACTCAGAGGTGGAATAGCACTCTCTACTGGAGATATGCAGAGATGTAAAGCCTTAGTCAAACATAAGCTTGCTGTAAGCGCGAAGACACCAAGGAAACAAACGACCATGACAGTGCTAAAAAAAATTAGTTACATCGAATGTGCATAAAGCTTTCATGATCTCCATGACGGATAAATGATCATGGTGAAGCTTGGGCTATATTCATTGCTCAGGAACGGTTCTTTAAGTGCATGAACACGGAGTGCCACTCGTCGTCTGGCTCAGTGTATGATATCTTCCATGTCACGCCAGGTAACCATAATACATCTGAAAGAATGGAATATTGTGTTTGTGTCCTATGCTGAATGTAGCGGTACCAGCTGACTCGTAGGATTTATCTGCAGAAAGGTTTTGAGTCCTCAAATCCTGACTCGTAACAAACCTTGGAATGTTGTTGGTTTCCCAACCCGCACAACGGTATTCTCCTTATCGTGCTACTGATCTTTGTAGTAACCTTCAGCATATTCTCATGTCAGGAACTTCATTGCTACATTGGACTAAGTCTTTTTGCCACCTTACCCACTTTAGTAGGCGTGGTGTAAAGATATGTATGACCCATAGTATCGTAGACATAGATGACTGAGTAAGATGTACATATATACATATCCCTAAGCTGTTCCCTGCGATCCAGAAGTTGGCTTCTCAAAGAAAGTTCACCTGCCAGATTAAAGTTTAAAACTGATGGTTTTAGATTTCACTTACCTTCGATTTATCGAGCGTCTCCATTTACAGCAATCTCGACACACAACTCAAGAATCATTGATATTCATGACATGTTTCACACAAGAACTTTCGTACCACATATTCATTATATTTTTCTTATGCAGACATTCCTGAATCTGATCCTCCCATAATTTTCTTGGCCTTCCTACCTTTGTTTCCTGCTACTTGGGCTGAAAAAATTCCCTTAGTAAGCATCTCATCACAAATTCTTCGACGTGGCCAAACCAGCTAGGAGTATTTGTCTCCACCTTCGTAACAACATTTTGCTTCACATTAAATATCTGTACACATCTTCGTTCCTCACATGATCTGAACGCGTCTTGTCACAAATATTCCGTAAGTAACGCATTTTTCCAGCACACAAATAACTCCCATGTCTCTTCTGTAGCACCCAAGTTTCAGTGCCATACGTCAGAGTAGAAGCAATTACATATTCATACATAGCCGTACGGACCTCTTCGAGCCTTTGATATTTTAAAATCCTCTAAGGCAGCTATAACTTTTAAAATGAATATATTCGTCTACTAATTTCGCCATCTGATATGTTTTCTCTGTCAAACATGCCTCCTAAGTATACAAATTCATTCCCCTATCCTATCTCTGTATAAATACGAACAGTTCCTTGCTTGAAAACTATAGCTTTAGTTTTTCTCTTACTTATACTCAGTCTGAATTTCATACAAACTTCCTACATCCGAGGCAACATACCCTGTAACTCACTTTTGCTCTCCACCAGAAGTACCGTGTCATCAGCATACAGCAATCTGCAAACATGGATATTCCCAAAACATAAACTAGTGTTATTTACAAATTTTGAAGATGACAATCCGATTTTTGGCGTAAATGTGACAAGGATGGTAAGTCAGATAATATCCGAAAACTTGAAAATTTTCATCGTCCTGGAGAGGGACCCGAACCCGCGTCTCCCAGAAAACGCCTAGGCATGCTATCCACTACACCACCCAGAACGACCAAGTTTCAAGTTTCCGATCAATTGCTTCTCCGGGCAATCACGGGATAGGATTATTAACCTCCAGATTCGCTAAACATGAATGCCGGTTGCTTCGACTAGCGAATCCTGTGATGGTTAAATTCAAATTGATCGGAAACTTGAAACTTGGTCGTTCTGGGTGGTGTAGTGGATAGCATACCTAGGCGTTTTTCTGGGAGACGCGGGTTCGTGTCCCGCTCCAGGACGATGAAAATTTTCAAGTTTTCGGATATTATCTGACTTACCATCCTTGTCACATTTGCGCCAAAAATCGGATTGTCATCTTCAAAATTTGTATTATATGGCGTAATCCCGTATTTCTTTCATGATAGTGTTATTTATTTTGGCATTATGCAGACATGCATTCGTAAATAGCCATTGTTACATTACACAACCTTGTCTAACTCCTACACCGATAGGAAACCATTTCGATAAAACACCATTCACTCGTACACATGCTGCACTGCCAGCATACACATCTTTCACACTTTTAAACAGGTTCTCAGCTGTACCATAATCAATCAAAGCTTTCCACAGAAGTATCCCGTTCACTCTGTCATAAACTTCCATTGAGAAGAATGTGTAAGGTGTAAAAATGAAATACTAAAGTTTACAGGTGATTACTTCATTTTCCCTTTGTTCAGAATCCAGATATCGGGAAGGAGACAGGACCATGACATCAGCTCAGCCCTTCTAATAACAATAACAAGAATTAAAAATATAAATATTAGAAAATTACTGTTTCTCTCTGTGTCTCTGAATGCAAATTTCTATTTCGTTATATAGTCTTTCTTGAATAGGAATTTTTCACAATTTTTGATGCGTCGTTGGTCTTGAAATATGGCCCTCGAAACAGCGGTAATTAAGTAAGATCGTTTGGGCTTTGCTAAACTCTCTACAAAACACATACAATAAATGCCAGTTGTGTTTATGAAACGATATCTTACACGAAATTCAAAACAGATAGGTTTTGTTTTTCTAAACTTACGTTTCCCTAACATTTCTAAGAGAAGCATTTCATACTGTTTTTGCGATTGGTTTGGTTGAAGATTTCCGACAAAGAGTGCGACAGAAGAACTTTGTAAATCTTCTTTTTGCCTCAGGCAAAACCTTGTGAGTTCCTTTTGCCTAATCGACTCCTGAAAAAAAGTAAAAGAAATTATCGAAATTAAAATTGTAGAAAGTTTTTAAAATTATTTAACTTGACGCGTGAAAGATACGAACAGTCATTTTGTTGTTTTGATTTTTGAAAAGCATTAAACAAAATCAATGAGCAAGACAAACAGCTCCCACAGGATATTGCATACAAATGGTTATGAAAATTGCATGTGCTTTATATATTTGGTGTATTCTGTCTGATATATATTATGATGTCAGTCTTGTTCAGTGAACTGTCAATGGTGCTTGTCCTCTCAATTTCGGAACATGCACTGGCATGAGAAAAAATATTAGATACTGAAATATATATACTCAGGTAATATTAGATACTGAAACATATATAATCAGAGAATATTAGATACTGAAATATATATACTCAGTTAATATTAGATACTGAAATATATATAATCAGAGAATATTACACTGACGGAAAAAAAATCCCAACACCAAGAAGGGGTTGTCTTAGATAAACGACAGTTGGTAGGCGGTGAGAGTACATCTGTAAGATGACGTCTATGCAAATTTCGCGCTCGACGCATACGTGTGGCGCTAGTAGCGCCCTCGGAACACGCAAAGCAGGTTTGCTGTAAATACGCGCCGTAACTTTCGTGAGCGTTAGTTATCGTTGAGATTCGACTTAGGGTGTTGATGTTAGTCAAGAATGCCTTTAAGAAGACGAAGAAGCCATTATCAACAGCTCACGGAGTTTGAACGAGGTCGTGTAATAGGGCTACGAGAAGGTGAATTTCCTTTCCGCAATATTGCAGAATGACTTGGCAGGAATGTAGCCACTGTGCATGATTGTTGGCAGCGGTGGTCCAGGGAAAGGTACTGCCTCAAGAAGACCGGGTTCCGGCCGGCCACGTGGCACTACTGAGAGGGAAGACCGCCGTGTACGGCGTATGGCCGTGGCGCATCGTACCGCGTCTGCGGCAGCAATTCCAGCTGCAGTTGCCACCACAGTGACACAACGAACTGTTACAAATCGGTTACTTGAAGGACAGCTCCGAGCCAGACGCCCTGTAGCGTGCATTCCACTTACTCCAAACCACTGCCGTTTGCGACGTCAGTGGTGTCAAGCTAGAGCTCATTGGAGGACGGAGTGGAGATGTGTTGTGTTTTCTGGTGAAAGCCGGTTCTGCCTGGGTGCCAGTGATGGCCGTGTGTTGGTTAGAAGGAGGCCAGGTGAGCGCCTGCAACCAACCTGTCTGCGGCCGAGACACACTGGACCTACACCTGGATTTATGGTCTGGGGAGCAATTTCCTATGACAGCAGGAGTACTCTCGTGGTTATCCCACGCACCCTGACGGCACAGTTGTACGTCGGTTTGGTGATTCAACCTGTTGTGCTGCCATTCATGAACAGCATTCCAGGGGGTGTTTTCCAACAGGATAACGCTCGCCCGCATACCGCTGTTGTAACCCAACTTGCTCTACAGAGTGTCGACATGTTGCCGTGGCCTGCTAGATCACCAGAGCTTTCGCCAATCGGGCACGTATGGGACATCATTGGACGACAACTCCAGCGTCACCCCCAACCAGCATTAACCGTCCCTGTATTGACCGACCAAGTGCAACAGGCATGGAACTCCATCCCACAAACGGACATCCAGCACCTGTACGACACAATGCATGAACGTTTGCGTGCTTGCATTCAACATTCTGGCGGTTACACCGGTTATTAATGTACCAGCATTTCACATTTAAAATGGCTCTTCTCGCGCTCACAATAAGCTGTGATCTTGAAACCTTAATCGATTAAATATGTTACCTATACAAATGTATTGCCGCCATTTCATTCCTCTACAACTCTTTTTTCGTGGTGTTGGGATTTCTTTTCCGTCAGTGTAGATACTGAAATATTATTTAATTCGTAACTCATAATCCATCATCAATACAGGAAAATCTAACTTAGTTATTCTAAAAATTCTCTAGTGGCTCATATTCAAAGAATATTAGATAGTGAAATATTATTAACACAGGATCTGATATTTTAATACAGGAAAATCTAGCTTAAATACTATTAATACAGGAATATGGTATTCAATACAGGAAAATCTAGTTTAGATATTATTAATACAGGAATCTAATTTATTGATACAGGAAAATCTAGTTTAATTATTCTTAAATATTCTCTAGTAACTCATGCTCAGAGAATACTAAATACTGAAATATTATTTATTTCGTAATTCATAATCTATCATTAACACAGGAAAATGTAGCTTAATTTGCCCTTGAAACTAAACCTGAGAAGTACTATTTGTATGCTATTCACACCAACATTTCATTAACTCTTCCATAACTACACTAAGAAAAATCAAAGTGAAGACATTTATGTTCGAAGAGCATAAAAGTCCACTTTACTTTACTTGTTATTTTGATCATAGATAGAAAAAAATGCTTTATTTTTCATATTATTCTCGAAAACTATGGGTTGTGAATTTTTATATCTACTGAAAACTAAGTATTTTTAGAAAACAGTAATATTATTTCTGATGGTGAAAATGTTCCGCCATTTTCGGCTTTTTGTGTAAACCGTAAAACTACTTGAAAGTCGCCGATGATACAAATTACAAGATTTCAATCAGTTTTTCAGAAATTTTATCATCTCCAGGGATGACAGGAAGGGAAATTTTATTTTAAGAATAATCGGACACTATTGTATTGCTTTAAGAAAGACGGAAATATTAGACTGATTCCCGTAGTTCTTGCGCAATCATCCAAATTCTTCATGGATAATGAAAGGGATAAATATTTAACATTTATATCGGTATATCAGTTGAAAGGAGCATAGAAATCGCAGACAAAAATGCAAGGCATGTGACACTTATGCATTTATTTTTAAATCAGAAGAAGTAATATTTTGCAATCTTGGAAATAAATGGCGTCTGAAGCATAGGTGTTTTAAGAGACGCATTGCGTATTTTTTTAATTCCATGTTATTAGTACATATTTTTCATTTTTTTTTCATAGAACAGCCTTATTTGGCTTGGCTTATTTGATGTCATACACAAATGTAATGCTCAAATGGTACAAATTCTATACAAATGTCTAATTTGCGAGTTCAGTGAAATAAGTTGACAAAACTATCGATTTCGTTAGATACGCAAATTAATTGTATATTTTAGAAAATCTTGGGCATCACTTTTTTTCTTTGTCGTTTTAGGGTTTAATGACTTCCATGACAAATTCTTAGGGCTATGTCGCCCTTTCCTAATTTGGTCCACTGGTTTCAGAGAATACAGACAGAGAGGTAGAGCAGTAATTAAAAGTGCGTTATTTATGTCTCACCCGTGTCTATGGACGATTTGCCAGAAACCTGCTACATTTTTTCTGACACACAACGTTGTTGTCAGCAGAGGAATGCTACTTCTAATTCAGGAACTATTTCCCTAGGAAGACTGCAGTTGGGTCCAAGGACCCAACTGCAAATCGTTTTAATATCCTCGTGCTTCAGCCATATTAAGTAAAAGAAGATTAATGTATGCTTGATTCAATTGTGTACTCGATACAGTTTGACATTAAGCTTCTGCCAAAGGAGGTATGAGCCCAAAAAGGTAAGGAATTGCTGCTCTAACCCTTTAAATACTGCAGCATATTTTTGCCGTAACAACTAACGGCACTACAGAAAAACAAATATGAAAATGCTGATCCTTTAAGTAAGACAAGAAGAATGAAGCGCTTGCTTTTATACATATAAGGAAACTGATATATTTATTATTTAGGTTAGGGAAAAAACAGATCTATTTGCATATTTTTTAATGTTGGGGAAACTCTATCCTAAATAGATTTATATAATCAGCAGAGAGGAGAATTTTATAACGTATCCACCGAATTCCATTAAAAACTAGACATTAGGATTGAGTGCCATGTATATTCTTGAAATAGCTCGTCTAGAGGACTGAGTGCTTCCACGATTGAAATAGCACCGTTGACATATCCCAACTAGAAAGACGTTCCAAATTCACCGTAGTAAGAGTGTATTACAACTGGCAGAAATGGTGGCAAAACAATCATTTGACATAAAAACTAAAAACGGAAACACAATTTAGGTACTGTATGTGCAAGACGTGTAGAACATATCGTAAGGTCTATCAGGTAAATTTATACAATTAAAATTAAAAACTAAAAACGAAAACACAAATTAGGTACTCTATGTGCAAGACGTGTAGAACATATCGTAAGATCTATCAGGTAAATTTATACAATTAAAATTAAAAACTAAAAACGAAAACACAAATTAGGTACTCTATGTGCAAGACGTGTAGAACATATCGTAAGATCTATCAGGTAAATTTATACAATTAAAATTAAAAACTAAAAACGGAAACACAATTAGGTACTCTATGTGCAAGACGTGTAGAACATATCGTAAGGTCTATCAGGTAAATTTATACAATTAAAATTAAAAACTAAAAACGAAAACACAAATTAGGTACTCTATGTGCAAGACGTGTAGAACATATCGTAAGATCTATCAGGTAAATTTATACAATTAAAAATTAAAAACTAAAAACGAAAACACAAATTAGGTACTCTATGTGCAAGACGTGTAGAACATATCGTAAGATCTATCAGGTAAATTTATACAATTAAAATTAAAAACTAAAAACGGAAACACAATTAGGTACTCTATGTGCAAGACGTGTAGAACATATCGTAAGGTCTATCAGGTAAATTTATACAATTAAAATTAAAAACTAAAAACGAAAACACAAATTAGGTACTCTATGTGCAAGACGTGTGGAACATATCGTAAGATCTATCAGGTAAATTTATACAATTAAAATTAAAAACTAAAAACGAAAACACAAATTAGGTACTCTATGTGCAAGACGTGTAGAACATATCGTAAGATCTATCAGGTAAATTTATACAATTAAAATTAAAAACTAAAAACGGAAACACAATT
Organism: Macrothele yani; assembly: GCA_039090855.1. Taxonomy (NCBI): domain Eukaryota; kingdom Metazoa; phylum Arthropoda; class Arachnida; order Araneae; family Macrothelidae; genus Macrothele; species Macrothele yani. The sequence continues at coordinate 4,321,024 of CM076997.1, forward strand.
AGGTACTCTATGTGCAAGACGTGTAGAACATATCGTAAGGTCTATCAGGTAAATTTATACAATTAAAATTAAAAACTAAAAACGGAAACACAAATTAGGTACTCTATGTGCAAGACGTGTAGAACACATCGTAAGGTCTATCAGGTAAATTTATACAATTAAAACTAAAAACTAAAAACGGAAACACAAATTAGGTACTCTATGTGCAAGACGTGTAGAACACATCGTAAGGTCTATCAGGTAAATTTATACAATTAAAATTAAAAACTAAAAACGATAACACAAATTAGGTACTCTGTGTGCAAGACGTGTAGAACATATCGTAAGGTCTATCAGGTAAATTTATACAATTAAAATTAAAAACTAAAAACGGAAACACAAATTAGGTACTCTGTGTGCAAGACGTGTAGAACATATCGTAAGGTCTATCAGGAAAATTTCAGTGGAACAAGAACAGTTTATGGGGAAACTGTGCGACGTCCTATCTACCAATTAGGGTTTCACAGCGGACAACCAATTCAACATCGCTTCCTAACTGCACTTCACAGGTAGTTGAGTCTCGCAGGCAGTTGAGTCTTCACAGGCAGTTGAGTCTCGCAGGGCCCAAGTACACCAAGACTGAACTGAAGATGACAGGAGAAAGAATTTCTCGTCAGACAGAGCACGTCTTTTCTTACATCATAATAATAGCAGGGCAAGATTGTAGTACAAACAACATTACGCGATGTAACTTTTACGCATGAAACATAGCATTAAAGGCATAACATTTAGGCAAGTAGCGACCGTGTCATAGTTAGCGGAAATGTGCGTGCGTGCGTGCATGTGTGTGTGTGGTATCATCAACAGCCATGATCAATCCAACGATAAGGCCTCCCCAAGTTTCTTCCACAACGGTTTGTCTTGAGACAGTTTCCTCCATGACACTTTAGCATACTTTCGAATTTCAGACACCCATCTGTAACGTACCAGGAGATGTGACGTACCTGCCAGAAGGTCGCACACGACATAAAGGCAGATAGGAATCAGAATAAAACGTCCGCGTAGCTCAATTGGTAGAGTGACTTATTCCGGAATGAGGGGGTCCGGGTTCGAATCCCGGCGTGGACAGAAATGATGGAGAAATTTACTTCGTTAAAATGGCGCCCGAACTATCCGGATGACCCGACCGTTCAAAATCTCGCAATGGTGTGATGTTATTTCCACACCGCGAGATAGGAAAAATCAGAGTGTCCCTTCTCCAGCACTTCGAAAAAAAAAAAATAAGGGGGAGATGCAGTAACGTACCAGGAGATGTGACGTACCTGCCAGAAGGACGCACACGACATAAAGGCAGATAGGAATCAGAATAAAACGTCCGCGTAGCTCAATTGGTAGAGCAACTTATTCCGGAATGAGGGGACTGGGTTCGAATCCTGGCGCGGATAAAAATGACGGAGAAATTTACTTCGTTATAATGGCGCCCGAACTATCCGGATGACCCGACCGTTCAAAATCTCGCAATGGTGTGATGTTATTTCCACACCGCGAGATAGGAAAAATCAGAGAGTCCCTTCTCCAGCACTTCGAAAAAAAAAAAAAAAAAAATAAGGGGGAGATGATGTAACGTACCAGGACATGTGACGTACCTGCCAGAAGGACGCACACGACATAAAGGCAGATAGGAATCAGAATAAAACGTCCGCGTAGCTCAATTGGTAGAGTGACTTATTCCGGAATGAGGGGATCCGGGTTCGAATCCTGGCGTGGACAGAAATGACTGAGAAGTTTACTTCGTTATACATCCTCCATGTCTTATGGGTCTTTTTTTTTTCTTTGTCTCCAGTCCAGTATTTCAATTGTTAAACAGTGGTCAGTCCTTCTACCGGCATGTCCATACAATGGACGTTTCAGGGTTTTTACCTTTTTTTACCTTGATAATGCCATCAATTCTTACCATTTTCCTGACCCATGAGTTACTCTTCCTTTTTTTCTTCTTTCTTTTTTTTCTTTTTGTTTTGTTTTAGGGTTTAACAACCACCGTGAAGTACTCAATGGCCTATAAACGGTCGCCCGTCCCTATGTTAGAGCCACTGGTTCCAGGAAAGAGAAAGAGCCACTGCCATAAGGCAGACACAACATCCCTGTCTCGCCGAGATCCAAACCCGGACCCCATCTCGAACGAATGATCAGAAGCCAGCACTTAGACAACTGAGCCACCGGGGTGGCCTTTTTATTTTTCCTAGTTGCACCAAGCACGCACCCAAAGCACATGCAGAGCTGTAGACAACTTTCATTTGTCTTCAGCCCCTGTATTTCATTTTTATGTAAGATCCATGTCTCAGATCCATAAGTAAGAACAAGAAAGATGCATTGAATAAACTCTTTTCTTTTAAGACATAATAGCAAATTACTCTTAAAAATTGTACTGTTTCTCTCAAATGCTCTGTAAAACTTCGATGTTGTTCCTGCTTACTATCTGTTGCCCAAGATAAATGTAGGCATCGATTACCTCTAGATCTGCGCCATCAACCACTAAATATTTAGTACTTTTAAAAGCATTGTAAATCAACTATGTCTTCTGAAAGTTCATTTTTCATCCCACTTTTTTACTCTTTTCAGCAGGTTTCTGAATTATACTCTGCAGTTCTGATGAGTATTTGTAAAAATGACTATATTTTTTAAACTACTATGTCAAAAATGATTGTAGTTCCTTTTTCTTCACTGGCTTATTTCAAATTGTCCACATTAGTTCCATCGCCCGCTGGAACTCTTTCCTCTTTCATGTTCTTAATTGCATGGGCAACTGCTGCTGTAACCAGCGGTGCGATTGATTAAGACAAAGTCTGAACCAGTTGCTCCTGGATGAAAAAGAGAATTTCATCTCCATACCTCACAGCTTCATTATATGCTTTAAATTCGACTCTTCTCTTTAGAACATTAAAACCATTATTCGAAACCTAGGTTAAAGAATCGAAAAACCATTTTTGTGTTTTAGGGTCCGTGCCGGAGTTTACTTGCATCACTGTGACCCATATTCAGCCCCTTATCCACTTCAGTTTTTCAGATTTTGTCCTCAGATCTCTCTGTATCTCTGTATCTAAAGAGAGATACAGAGAGATCTGAGGATAAATTTTAAATCCATTCCTCGACACCAATTCACGCAAATTTAAATCCGTAACTCGACATCCTAGTTCAAAGAGTAGAAAAATGTTTTTTGTTGTTTTGGCATTGATGCCGGAGCTTGATTGCATATTTGTGACCCATGTTCAACACTTGGCTACTTCAACTTATCAAAATTCAGAACAAAGCCTACCTTTGTCTCTCCAGTTTAGCAAACGACATGTTGAGAGCTTTCAGTTCAATATTTCGAAACAGTTTGGACCCTGTATGTCAAACTCACCAAACGCGAATTCATGTTCTCCCAATTGTGTTGCCGTTCTTAACCGGTTACTCCACTACCGTGCGTATTGCGGCTAAATACAGGCTCTCAATTATCACTTGTGAAATTTCATGAAAACTCACATTTGTTTCAGTAATGTTACTTTAAATCGAATAATTATTCGCAGCAAGGTTTTACTTATTGTAATGTAACAGTGCTCTCCAATCATCTGCTATATACACTTCTGGCCACCCAAAATGCAACACCAAGAAGGAAGCATCCGATTGACCTGAAATTCGCAGCATGCATCGCCCGCGAGAGGACATGCAAACGATTAGCATTGCAGGGCATATACAAATCATGTGATCCGGGCACGCCACCGAGAAGCACTATAAGGAGGGTGCACAGAAGGCGGGGTGAAAGTAGTGGAAGTGTGTTGTGCTGCCGGACCTGTGCGTGGGAAGCTTCCTGATGCCTCGTCGCAGAATACGGCAGTCATACCAGCACGCTTCGGAGTTCGACAGAGGACGAATAGTGGCTTATCGTGACAACGGTTTATCGTACCGAGACATCGGCGCCCGTGTGGGACGACATCGAGCCACAGTGAGGCGAGTATGGATTCGGTGGGTGCAGGAGGGACGGACGGACCGACGTGAACGATTGCCGCAGCCGCTGCACACCACCGAACGAGAGGACCGGCGTGTTGTGCGGCGGGCATTGATGGCTCGCACCGCCACATTACGAACGTTAGCGCAGGAATTACGCAACAACCTGTGTCACCACGTACCGTTCAACGTCGTCTGCAGGAGCCGGGACTTGTCACGCGGCGCCCATTGCTCAGATTACCATTGACGTTACACCACCGGCGAGTGAGGCAGCAGTGGTCCATTGAACGCCGCACCTGGACTACGGAATGGCACGACATTGTCTTCTCCGACGAATCCCGCTTCTGCCTGCAACACCACGATGGTCGGAACCGCGTGTGGCGGCACCGCGGCGAGAGACTGTATGACGCCTGCATTATGCATCGCCACAGCGGTCCGTCACCTGGCGTTATGGTTTGGGTCGCAATTGGATATGACACCCGCACCCCTCTGGTACGCATCGCCGGTACACTCAACAGCCATCGCTACATCTCCGACGTTTTGGAGCCTGTAGTCCTCCCTTACCTGCAGGACCTGCCAGCGGCCACGTTTGAAGAGGACAATACACGCCCGCACGTGGCACGCATCGTGCAACAATTCTTCACGGCCCACCAGGTGTCACTGCTGCCGTGGCCCGCCTGTTCTCCCGATATGTCGCCCGCCAAACACGTCTGATCGCTGATCGGCAACGGACTGGCCCGGCAAGCACCACCCGCGGCTACGCCTGATGAACTGTGGCAACGTGTGGAAGCAACCTGGACCGACATACCCCAAGCCCACATCCAAAGCCTCTTTCGTTCGATGCCGCGGCGTGTAGCGGCCGTTATTGCCAGCCATGGGGGCAACACGAACTATTGATGTATGCGTGTTCCGCAAGTCGCACAGGCCTGTAAGCTCGATCGTTTCATCTTTGAATCTGTTGTTATGTGTCCAGTACATCTGGCTTTGCTATCTTGTGTGCTTCTTGGTGTTGCATTTTGGGTGGCCAGCAGTCTAATAAAGGGTATTAGCACCATATATTTTGAGAACGTCATTGAAGATTTGATTGGGCTGGAACATTCCTTAACGAGGTCAAATGTTATAATAATAGGATGAGCCTCCTACACCGCACTGTGATAAGACAAACACATTTTTTCTTACTCTGTATTTAAATAAATCACTCCTAAAAAGAATCATAGATCGGCTGATATGTACCTTTGTCAACCGGTAAAACAACTTCCTCTAGACTGAGACCACCAGCCAGGTTGTAAAGGTCGAGTCTCTAGTTTCCTAAACAAACATTTATGTATTTTCTAAGAAATAATGTATACTGACACTTCCATCTGTTATTTTTCCATTTATCTTCAATAGAAAATTACTATTAAATATGTAAAGAAATAAATATGCTTACCCTTGCTATATTTTTGAGTAATTCCCATGGGCTTTCCTGATTATCCATAGGTCTTTCGTGAACAGCTACAAAAATGAAAGGAAGAATACTTTGTTAGAGAGATGCTGCACATACATTTTGTTAGATTACTGTTTCTATGCAATATAATTGTGAAATTAGAGCTTTTAACAATATCAGAATGAATTGTATTGAACGCATTTATTCGTGTTCCGTGAAGTATGCATGGTTCTGCATCTTCTTCAAGCACTGCAATTGCTTTCTCTTTGGATGTAAGTTAGTGAAACCGCTTATTCTCCAAAAATAAAACCGTCTTCAAACAAAGGAAAGTGAAGAATAGACTTACACAAAGTAGAAAAACTGTAACAGCAGGAGAAATATAACAGCTAGCCAATGGTAACACATAACATTCCAAATTCCAGCTGTTAACATACATTCCGTTTACCTGAAGAACATGCATCCTGATTCAAAAGACACATCTACTCGAATTGTAAAAGAAGGGGTATAGAGAATTCGAAAACATAGCTACGGATATTTTTTGAATAAGCGTGGGAAGTAAAAAAGTTGCTTCTGTATTGTAGATGCAGTTCCTTTATTTACAGTATGGAATTTTCCGCCAGAAGAAAATTTTCCGAAGGGTCCCAGAAGGACATCCCTTTTTCTTTTCTAATACATGAGAGGTATTCTAAGAGCAACGAGGTTGTTCATACAATAATTCAGAATCTGAGAATTCCTGATGAAAAGGTCCCTTTCTTTTTTACTAAGTGGATACCTTCTTACGCCATTCATTTTTATAGCATTCCATTCGTGCGTATCAAACACGGTCAGTACACCATTGGTACACCCTGTGTAGAGTTAAGGCGAGAGACCTGACTATAGCGTTTCCATGGCAATTATTGCAATGTACATCAGTCATAAATCTTCACGTGCTTTAGACATCATTGTTAACATTATTGGAAAATTCTTTCGAGCTTAACATAAAACTAATTGCACATATGTGCCTTAAATAGGAAAGAAAAAGTTGGAGCGTTAAACATGTTCCTAGAAAACCCATGATGTAAAATATATGACTTGTACTTTGCACTAGTATTGAAATAAGGAAACAAAAATGTGTCGTGCTACTTAATATCAATAAAGAGCAACAATAGTTTTAGTTTCACATCATTTTCAAACTCTCTACGCGCACATAGCGACCTATGCATTTTGAAAATTCTTAGTAATGTTTTTATGAAAAGTCAGTTGAATGTTAAGATACTAGAAAATGATAACTATGCAACATTTTCAAGAGGTTTCAGAAAATGGTATTGAACAAAGATTACTTTGTAACATTATTTTTGCGACGCACTTATATTAGGATTTACAGTAAAATTGCATTTAAATCACCTCGTACTTTCTTTTTAAACCTCTCCACTGACCAAATGGTCTAGAGCACTGGCTTCTGGCCATTCCTCCAGGATGGGCTAGATTTCTGTTACTGGGTGAGGCATGTGTGGTAGGCTTTTCCTGCTATATTTTTGGTTTTTTATCTTCCCTGGAACCAGTGGCACAAAATTAGGAATTATTGACAGATTGTATAGCCCCATGAATTGCTTATACTGGTCATTAACACTCTCCCTAAAGATTTCAATTATTCTTTCCTGAAATTTTATGAAAAGCAGTTCTGTTACCCGTGTGGAATGATGAAATGTTAACTTCATTACTTCATTCTATATAGTTTCTGCCAACATTTTAAACAGCCAAAAAAATTCTATCTAGTTAACGCTCATGTTTACTTCGATTTTTCCATCTGTTTTCTTCCATGGTTATGGATTTCCAAAAAATAGCCTCGGAAGAAAAAGTTGTTTTATGAAAAGCGAATGCTTTAATAATTGTTTTTCTTTCTCGTGAACTGTCTTCTTGTTTGCACATAAACCCAGAAATTAGCCTAGACTTTTCATTTATTTATTTATTTTTATTTCAGGCTCAAACGATCACAATTAGCACTTCCGAGGGCTATTTCTTTTTGTTGGAGGTTTAACGACAACAGTGAGCAACTGAACGGGCTATAAGCATTCGCTGGTCCTGCACATTTTTGGCCAGTGGTTCCAGGGAACGGAGAGCGCCAGTACCATAGGGCAAACACAACATTCATGCCTAACTAGGATTCAAACCCGGACCCATTTCGGACGAATGGTCAGAGGCCAGCGTTTAGACCACTGCGCCACTGGGGCGGCCCTCTAACAGCTACAAGCAGTAGCTCATCTCTGATTTGCGGCCTCTACGGAGAGGGCCGAATTAGTATCATCCAACAAGCGCGTCACCCATGTCTCATCCTTGACTTGAGGCCGGGCCCTTCTCGGAGGTCTGATCCGGGACCGTATTTCTGGTTTTAAAAGACTCGTCCAAGCCAAATGTTCGGAGAAAGAATGTAATCCGGTACTGTGTATGCGAACAGTTATTTCTTGTTTGCTAAACTTTAACATACAAATTTAACGGAAATTTTAGTTCAGATACATTCGAACAACGTGATTCTGCATCGAAGGTGCCAAATATCATGTTGGTCCTCCACATGAAAACAAAACAGGTCTTACTCGGCGAGTCATCGACGCCAAAAGATTTCTGAAGGTGTCTTATGGTATATGGTACCAACACATTACCAGCTGGTTTTTTAACTCTTGTAATTTAAGCGATTCAGAGGCCGCAGATCGAATTTTCTGTTCCAACACAAGCCACAGATACTCGATTGGATTGATGTTTGGGGAATTTGAAGGTCAGGGCAAAGCCAAGAAATCCTCCTCATGTTTCGCGAACCATTCTCTAACATTCCAGTAAGTGTGGCACGGAACATTATCCACTTCAAAGGAATCACTACTAGAGAGGAATACCGTTGCCATTCTCGAACATTCATGGAAGTGTGGCACGGAACATTATCCACTTAAAAGGAATCACTACTAGAGATGAATACCGTTGCCATTCTCGAACATTCTAGGAAGTGTGGCACGGAACATTATCCACTTAAAAGAAATCACTACTAGAGATGAATACCGTTGCCATTCTCGAACATTCTAGGAAGTGTGGCACGGAACATTATCCACTTAAAAGAAATCACTACTAGAGATGAATACCGTTGCCATTCTCGAACATTCTAGGAAGTGTGGCACGGAACATTATCCACTTAAAAGGAATCACTACTAGAGATGAATACCGTTGCCATTCTCGAACATTCTAGGAAGTGTGGCACGGAACATTATCCACTTCAAAGGAATCGCTACTAGAGATTAATACCGTTGCCATTCTCGAACATTCTAGGAAGTGTGGCACGGAACATTATCCACTTAAAAGGAATCACTACTAGAGATGAATACCGTTGCCATTCTCGAACATTCTAGGAAGTGTGGCACGGAACATTATCCACTTCAAAGGAATCGCTACTAGAGATTAATACCGTTGCCATTCTCGAACATTCTAGGAAGTGTGGCACGGAACATTATCCACTTAAAAGGAATCACTACTAGAGATGAATACTGTTGCCATTCTCGAACATTCTAGGAAGTGTGGCACGGAACATTATCCACTTCAAAGGAATCGCTACTAGAGATTAATACCGTTGCCATTATCGAACATTCCAGGAAGTGTGGCACGGAACATTATTCACTTCAAAGGAATCACTACTAGAGATGAATACTGTTGCCATTCTCGAACATTCCAGGAAGTGTAGCATGGAATTTTATCCATTTAAAAGAAATCACTACTAGAGAAGAATGCCATTGCCAAGGAAGGATGTACCTGGTCCACAGTGATATCAAGGTAAGTGGTAGGAGTCATAGTTTCCTGCACATGAATGAGTGAACCCAGGGTTTTACAGAAGAACATTGCCCAAAGCATTACACTTCATCCATCGGCTTGTTTTCGTTCCACGGTGCAACCTGCTGCCAACACTTCCCCAGGTAAACGACGCGTACGTAACCTGCTGTCCACATGGTGCAAAGAGGAAACGAAATTCTTCTGACCAGACAACCTGCTTCCAATCATTCAAAGTCTATTTTTTTATGCTCGTGTGCCCATTGTCAGCGCTTTCGACGGTGAACTGAGATTAGTATAGGCACTGGGAGCGGCCTGCGGCTAGGCAGCCACATTTTCAGCGGGGATACATTTATTTCACATTACTTCCGTCACCAGCATTCGAATTACCAGCGAGTTGCACCACAGTATACGTGCTGTTGGATTTTACCATACAGGATAGTCTTCTGTTACCTTTACTATCGATGAGCCGTGGTCGGCATACATCTTGCCGGCGGATGGTTGTTTTTCCCTCCTCGGGCCATTTTGTGATGGTACTAACCACGGATGACCATGAGCACCCCCGTAAGCCTTGCCGTCTCGGAAATTCGGTGACCCAGAGTCGTCTGGACATTACAATTTGGCCTTCATCAAACTCGCTTACATCCACTGCTTAACAGAGCTCAGTTAATCAGGTGCTATTTATGCAGCTTCATGGCCTTCACACGCGCCGTCGTTTACCTGTAGTTGCTTCGATTTTCATAAAGATGCGCTTGTCGTAGTGTTTTGGCTCTTCAGTGTATTATAGGAGGAAATTTCATTGTATTACTTCCCTTAAAAGAAATAATCACTCAGTGAATGAAAAATTGTTTCAGCTACAGAAATCTTCTCCTATGCTGATGTGATGTTCACAGCTGACAGTTTTAGAAGACTCAAGATTTTAGTACCAATGCCCGTCGATCTTCTAACTGTCTGTAGCCACCCCGGTGGCGCAGTGTTCTAAGCGACGGCTTCTGATCATTCGTCCGAGATGGGTCAGGGTTCGAATCCCGGTGAGGCAGGGATGTTGTATTTGTCTTACGGCTCTGGCTCTCTCTATTCTCTGGAGTCAGTGGCCCTAAACTGAGGACGGGTGGCTGCTTATAGCCTATTGAGTTGCACACGGTGGTCGTTAAATCTCCAATAAAAAAACTGTCTGTATAGCGGTACAGCAATGTAATTAATTTCATTATGTCTAATATCATATTTGATTCTTCTTCAATAAAATATGTATTTGAAAATTATACTCAGTTTTCAGAAAACTAATTAAAAATAAAGCATGTACAGCTTGTGATAGCTTAGTCCGTTAATTTGTTTAAAACCTAGTGAATAAGCAGAGCTCAAAAATAATCCCAAGTAACTTCAAGCAGAGTTGTTCCAATTAATAACTCCACTAACATTTTCTTTGCAAATGCAATGCAATTACTCGTGTGTGCGTTTGTCGGAATAAAATCACTAATGTGTCACTCTTAAAGTGATAATTTGAACAAAAATGAATTTTTATGTTCCTTCGAATAAAAAGGTCAGCTCGTAGATGTGAGCAAACCTTTGCCTGAAAAAGAAAGAACCATTTTTTTTTGTAAGGGGAGTTTCAGCGCATATATTCTAAAAAACAAAAATGTTGGAATTTTTAAATAAAACATTGATACACCGCAAGATATTATTGTACTGTGACTTCAGTCTTCACTATCATCAATCGTGGATTCCTAAGCTGGCACTGTCTATATATCAGAAAAGTTGATGTTGGTTAGACATGTTATCACAGATCTACAGCACTGAATTTTAAATTTCATCATAATGCATTTTGCTGCTACACATCATTTTCACTAGGAGAGGAGCGTAATACTCAGGAAGACAGCGACGCTCTCTACTCTTTTATTCCAAAATATTAACTGGAAATCATTTCACGCCATACCTGATTTCGCGAAGTCATTGGAATGAACGTGAGACGAGTCAAAATAATTAAGCATGTTTATAAAAAACGAAAGAAAATATCTCTTTTCAAATTAGTTCAGTTCAAGAGGAGTAGAGCGTACTATTGAATAAAAAAATGTTTTTTTGTATGTTGCTATAAAGAAAACTTTATGAATGCTTCCTGGTGTATGTATTTAGTGAATGTCAAAAGACATTTATGTCTGATCCTGACAGATGACTTCGGAGGGAAGAGACTATTCCAAAGAGGGGAATTTTTCCAATATGAAGTTTGTCCGTTGATAATTCGTACGAAACCCCTTTCAGAAACCCTCCGGCATCTGTTGTAGTTGATGTCTCGTCGTGTACATGCTATTATTCGCTCTAGAGGAGGACAAACACGCTATTAGGTAGGTATCTTTAATGTTTTGTCCATTGAATGAATATCTTGTAGACATATTTACTGCTAAATCTTTACAGAAATTAAATGTTATGGTTTTGTGTCAACAAACAGAAGGGAAAGGCTCTTTCTGTCAGTGAAACGGTTTATTCTTTTTTCTAAGCTTGTATTGGTTTGTGCACTGCTATTTAAAAAAATTATGAACTAAAAAATCCAGGAAAAAACAATTAAGCAATGCTTGAAGACTCGCCACACCAAAAAATAACAATAATAATAAAAGAATAAATAAAAAACTGTAGCCGAAATAGCCTAACAAAGGGAAGGGTCTTTGAAAGTTCGAATATTTTTCCTATTCAACTCCGCGATTGACAAATTTACGAACTTCGTAAGGATTTTGTGGTAGGGTAAGAAGTCTTGCCTCAGCAAGTAAGTTTAAAGTTTTCTATAGATTTGAAAATATGACTTTTCACAAAATCGGCTCAATATTTTTCTAATATCATCGTGCAATTAAAAAATCTGCAATTAAAAATTCGGAAAAAATTTCAAAATTCCAAATTAGACGAAAACGGAAACATTTCAGAAGTCAGGAAGCGATGTTTATTTTGTATGAAATATTCTTTACACAAGATGTTTCCAATGCGGTGTATTTCTTCGACGTCGGACTAGCTTAGCAAGGAAGTTAACGTTTGTTAATATCTGTAAATCACATCCAAATTTTGAAAAGAATTTTAAAATAAAAATGTCAAATATATGGCGCCAAAGTAATAGAGTAGCTGATTGAGGTATTTCCTTTTCCAAGAAAAGAAGAGTAGTACTAAAACCTGTCTGCACAAACTGATGACTAGCTGTTGCTTTTTCTATATGAGGAAAATTAAGATGTCAGCAATATATACAAAATTTTCATTTTTTGCTGCCGAATGACCGCTTCTTAGATTTTTATGACGTGAGTTTGGAAGCTGAAAAAAAAAGCAAAAACAAATTTACGAAATTCAAAGAATCAGAATAGGCGCTTTGTAACTAAGATTCAACTTACATCCTTTGTCCAACGATACTTCACTGAGCCGGTATTTCGTAACATCTGACCGATCAAGCCCAAAACTTTCAAGGGATGCAATCATAACATCGTCTACTTCGGTGTCACTTGTAACAGGTATCACTAGGTGGTTTTCGAGGGCCCTGTACAATTATAGAAAGGAAACACGTTATTCAGTCGCTCACATATGAATTTTAAAACACTATTTTCAATATAATTTATGACTACTAAACTTGTGATGTTGAGATTTAATAAAAATAGCAACGTTTGCTCACAGTTAAATATTTATTTAAAATCGACTATAGTTTTGCAGAGCGTTTGGCTTGGCATTTGATTCGTCCTAATGATACCGAAGACAAAAGCACTGCAAAACTATAGTCGATTTTAAGTAAACATTTAATTGTGAACAAACGTTGCTAATTTTTTAAAAGCGATTTTCAATGCACACGCAATCATTGAACATTCAAGATATACACTGGCGGAAAGTGAAAAAAGAACACCAAGAAGGAGACGTCTGATACCAACGAAATTTATACACCATAATAACGGAATACAGAGGATAACGTGATCAAAACATTATGGCAAAATACTGCTGTATTTGCTGGTAAACTGAAAAATAACATTTCCCTGTAACATGGTTAGTACGAGGTTGAACCGCCATGAACTGCGTCACACTGTGCAATTCTGGCATGGAGTCTGTCGTACAGATCTTGGATGTAAGTTTGGGGTATTGAGTTCCAAACATCCTCAACCTGGACGCGTAAATCGGGGATGGTCGTCGCTGGCCGTGGAGACCGGATAAGTCGTTGTCCCATAAAATCCCACACGTGCTCAATGTTTGCATTGCACGTGCCGTGTGTGGGCGTGCGTTATCTTGCTGGAAAACACCACGATGGACCGACCTTACAAATGGCACAACAACGGGCTGAATGATGTTGCTGATGTAGGAGGTGCTGTTTAACGTACCTGGTACAAACACTAGTTGTGTACGGGAGTAATAGCTGATTGCTCCCCACACCAGGAGACCTAGTGTAGGCCCTGTGTGTCGCTGGCGGATGCAAGAAGGGTGGAGACGCTCCCCTGTGCGTCTGCGGACAGGCATACGGCAATCGGTGGCTCCCCAGCAAAATCTACTTTCATCGCTGAACACGACAGATCGCCATTGCGTTCTCCAGTGCAGACGTTGGCGACACCACTGCAGCCGTTCCTGACGGTGAGCTGGAGTCAGAGGTACACATGCCAGAGGCACACGTGCACGTAGTCCTGCATCCAGTAGACAGTTGCGGATTGTTCGCACAGTCACCTCAGGTGCAATGGCAGCTCGAATTCGCGTCGCAGTGGATGTTCTGCTTGACAATGCTGCTCTTCTTATGCGTCGATCGGTCCGCTCATCAGTCCGTCTGTGACTCCCGGTTCCACGTCTTTTCGTGTGGGAATGTTCCTCGGACCATCTACGCCACCATCGTGCCACCACCGATACTTCCCGTCCAATTCGCTCCGCAATACGACGATACGACCACCCGGCCTCGCGGAATCCGACTAGACGACCTCGCTCAAAGTCCGATAACTGCTGAAATCGTACACGTCTTCCATGTCCAGGTATTGCAGCTTCTTCAGGGTCTTTGCACGTGTCCGTACGTCGACGACTGATTACATTCACTTTTCCGTAGTCCTTAAATACCACCGACGATAATTTGCATATTATGCCGTGCAGTAGCGTAAGCGCTCACCGGTTGGTCCCGAAATGAACATCACACCTACGTAAAATAGACTCCATTAACATATGTAAATTTCATGATCGTCCGCCAATTCCTTCTTGGTGTTCTTTTTTTACTTTCCGGCAGTGTAGATACGTTCAAATCTTATTCATGGAAATTTTTTTGTATTTTATAATTAAAATCATTAATGTCACTGAAAACTAGCAAAGTCCTTTTCACAGAAAGGAAAGGCACCGTTTAACATAGGGGTCTTATCAAGACGATAGAAATTGCCACTTTAGTGGTTTAAACGTAACAACTAAATCCATTCTCCTAAATAGTACAATGGCTTGCATGCTGGGACGGAAATAAGCAATGGCAGTTAATGCGCCATGGTATAGTCTTATTCTATTCAAGAAAAACAATAAATTTGCAACTGCAGAGTAGCAGTCCAAAAATGCTTCATAAAGCTGGCCTGGATGCATATAAAGCTGATACTTCATAAAGCTGACCTTTCCAGCACAATGAAAATGCTAAAAAGTTTAAAATTCAATGAAACAAATCTCCAACTACTCAGAGGAAATTTGTCATACCATTGCCCATAGACTCCGGAATGAACTTTTATATGTATTGCCAAAACTCTTCATAAAATTCAAAAATTTCATCGCCCTGAAGAGGAAATAAATCACGTGTCGCCTAATTTATACCACCAGTGTGCTATCCTTACATCAGACATTCCATTTCCAAGAAACTGAAGCTTATTGTACGAAAATCTAAGCAAAACTTCAGATATGATTATAGAAGCTATGAAAATGCATGTCCTGAATGGTGCAGTGAGTGATAACATGTTCGGAAGGAAATCGAGAATGTAGGTTCGATTCCCATTGCAAGGTGTTCCAATGAGTTGAAAACGGTGGCCGTTAAACCTCCAATAAGAAAATTTCACGGTGTCATTGCTTCAAGTTTCCTGCAGAATTCGCCTTAAGGATAAAAGTATGTTCTGGAGTATCTGTGCTGCTGATTGGAGAATATGTTCAGAATTTTATAAATGACTTTCCACTCAGATCGCGCATACTGGAAAAACTGGCTTTTCAAGCGTCACTTTTGCCTAGAAATGGTCTAAGTGCTGATCTGTAACCCTTCTTCCGAGATGGATCTGGGTTCGAGAGACCCAGTTAGTTAGGCATGGATGTTGTGTTTGTCTTACGGTACTGGCTTTCTCACTTCCCTGAAACCAGTGACTGTGAATTAGGGAGGAGCGACGGCTTATATACCATCGAGTTGCTCACGGTTGTCGCTAAATCCCCCCAAAATAAAATTAAAACACCTATTATAAATTCTTAGACTCCTTCTTTAGTTCCGATACGCCAACTTCATTTAAATGGTGTCTGCTCTTGAGTTACAAATCAAGGATAAACAAATTTAGCGTTGCCTACTTTATTCTTCTGGACGAACATAGAAAAAACACTCCACCATGTATTATTCGTGGTTCGAACTTAGGTTCTACATGTACCGGTGCTCAAACGTCCTCACTCTAGACTACAGGTTTTCCAGGCGATAGGTGCAATTTTCGTTTGTCTTTATTCGCTTCAGGTCAGAAAGAACTTCACAGACACTGACACGTTGAAATACTTGAATGCTTAAGCATTCAAAGATAATGCGTTTTTCTTAAATACAGCTGCTCAATCGAGCAGGGCCTCCCCTGTGGCTCAGCAGTCTAAGTAGTGGCTTCTGATCATTTGTCCGAAACGGGTCTGGGCTGGAATCCCGGTAAGGCATGAATGTTGTGTTTGTCTTATGGCACTGGTCTCTTCCTTCCCTAGAACCAGTGGCCCTAAATTACGGAAGACTGCTTATATAGCCCATTGAGTTGCTCATTGTGGTCGTTAAACCTCAAATCCAAAAAAAAAAAAAAAAAAAAAAAAACACGCAGGAATTTTTCCTGTAAAAAAAGAGGTATCTTTCAAGACTAGGTTTCTTTCTTTATTTTTTGTAATCTGAAAATAATTGATGTTTAGATGCATTTTTTTTTCATTACTTCCGAAATTCAGTTCATTAAACAAATGTATTTTTTTTTTTTTTTTGAAATTTTGACAACCACAGAGAAAAAGTTTTTTTGCTTTTGCATAATTTTCATAGTGTGGCATGTAGGAAATCATTCCTTACCCGAGTTTTCCAGGATATACTTTTATAAAACCGCAGTCAGGATCTGGAGGACGAAACCGAAGAAATATAGACGGCCTTTGTCCATCCCTTCTGGTTAAATTTAAAACAGGTGTAGGATCATCTACTTCTTTTTCGTTGGGTTCTGAAAAGAAACAACAACAACAGAAAACGTTGTTGAATTTGAAGGGAAAAACATGTTACGTAATATAATCTGTCGCTGCTTTATATATAAGCTTTGTAAAAATATTTGGCGAACTTAAAAAAATGAACAAAATTAAAAATACGGTCAATTGCACCGTCTTATTCTTAAACAGTTCGCACTATTTCAAGCAGAATTGTAAAGAATTTCGTAGCATCGATATTTCCATACTAGTTTCCAATGCTAACTATGTACGATGTATGGCAACCATTTCGCCAAACATCACACTTTTGTTAATAACTATTTAAACATAGCACCTTTCCCCAAGGAATTTCAAAAGTTTGTGATAAATTCAAAGTCGATATCCTACATTTTCTGCTCTTGTTTCGAACTATATAACTGAATATCTGCTGTGATCTGCAATCATACAAACCATGCACTTTTCTTTAACATATAAGGAACAGTGCGTTGGCAAAATTTTCTCAATATTGCGCCACGCTCATGTGAAACATTTTCTCGAGCTTCATTTGCCACAACACCAGTCTAACAACGATGAGTATTTTTGACAGATTTTTTTGCCAAGAGCACAACCTAAAGAGGAAGTAGATACATTTTAGAATGTTTTTTGATAAGAAATTACAGAAAGTAAAAGAAATTCAAAGAATTGAAACTGGCAATAGTATGTTAGATGAACACGAAAGGAACATCTGCTGCAATCAGATATCGTGTGCTAAGAAAATGAGCAACTAAATAAGCCGTGGATAGAAAGTTATGTTCTTGCTCTTTTCGGAAAGAAACGTTCGTATTCCGTGAAAATCATGGAATTAGCATTTCGAAATGTAAAACAAGCAATGTTATTAATAATAAAGCGATAATCGTCAAACATTGCTTTTAATAGGAGGAAGAACACCAAACGAATATCCAAAGAAGATACGTACTTTTAAGACTATTTCAAAAGTAAGGTATCTGGTCTTAAAAGAAAATCCACCGACCCAAAAAGTAATCGCCAAGTCGCTAAAACTCTCTGTATCAACTATAACAAGAAAGATGACACCGAAGGGTGTAATGAGCACGTCTTTTGAATTCGTTCTGACGCAAATTAAATTTATCAAAGCTATTCAAAGTCAATGGAACTGGTATGGAAAACAATAGTATATGACGGAAGAAAGAAGTTTTTCAATCGGGTTTTTAATCCCTCAGATATTGCTGTAAACGCAATCGTGAGCTTACGCCCTTTGGTTGCAGACTTGTGCTTTAAGAAAAACATGAATTTATATGAGAAACATTTCGCACCGGAAGCGCTCTCCAACATAGAAAGAATTTTTCAAATCGGACTCTTAGAAACAGAGATGTCGACAAAAATAAGATGTGACTTTACGTCCCCTGGTGGGAAAACCATGCATTACACATGTATTTTAGGAAGAAAGTATTCTCAAAAGGTTTTTCCATATGAGCGGTATCGCTCCAAGAAAAAAAACTTTAGTCGAGTTTTCAGGAGCCCAAATTTTGCAACAAATATATCAGAAGCAGAAATTAACAATTATTGTACCTGGTGGCCAAACCATTCTTTACCAAACATTAGAAATTATGTGAAAATTATTTTCCATCAGGTCTTGTATGCGATACAGGAACAATTTTTCAAATCGGAGTTTTAGAAGCAGAAAAACATTTCGCATCGGAAACACTATCCAACAAAGAAGGAAATTTTCAAATCGGACTCCTAGAAGTAGAGATATTGACCAAAATAAGATATACATCTACGCCCCCTGGCGTAGAAACCATGCATTTTTTCAAAAAGAAAATATTCCTAAAAGGTTTCTCGACATGAGTAGAATCGGTCAACAAACCACTTTTTGTTTCAATCGAGATTTTAGAAGCTCATATTTTGCTGCAAATACATCAGAAGCGGTGTGACGTACCTGCCAGCAGGACGCACACGACATAAAGGCAGATAGGAATCAGAATAATCGTCTGCGTAGCTCAGTTGGTAGAGCGACTTGTTCCGGAATAAGCGGCCTCGGGTTCGAATACCGGCGTAGACCAAAAATGACGGAGAAATTTACTTCGTTATAATGGCGCCCGAACTATCCGGATGACCCAGCCGTTCAAAATCTCGCATTGGTGTGATGTTATTTCCACACCGCGAGACAGGAAAAATCAGAGAATTCCTTCTCCAGCGCTTCGAAAAATAAAAATGTGTGATGTTGCATTCCACACACCAGATTGACTGGGAGTTCTCAAGTGCACGTTCTACAGTGGATGGCTGCCTGCAACGATTCATGGTCACGGCTGACCCGTGGGCCATGCCCCCGGCCCTCTTTCGGGGGGGGGGGAGATGTGACGTACCTGCCAGCAGGACGCACACGACATAAAGGCAGATAGGAATCAGAATAATCGTCTGCGTAGCTCAGTTGGTAGAGCGACTTGTTCCGGAATAAGCGGCCTCGGGTTCGAATCCCGGCGTAGACCAAAAATGACGGAGAAATTTACTTCGTTATGGTGGAAATTAAGACTTACGCCACCTGGTGGCCAAACCATTTTTTAAAAAATTTAGAAATTATATGCGAAGGATTTCCCATCAGGAGCTGTATCCGGTACAGAAAGAATTTTTCAAATCGGAGATTTAGAAGCAGAGATATAGGGGCAAAAGCAATTTACCTTTACGCCCCCTAGCGGAAAGTCTATGAATTACTTGAAAATTTTGAAAATATATGAAAAATATGTCACACTAGAAACACTATCCAACAAAGAAGAAATTTTTGAAATCGAACTCCTAGAAGTAGAGATATTGACATAAATAAGATATACATTTACGCCCCCTGGCGGAGAAACTGTGGAATATTTTAAGAATAAAATATTCCGAAAATGTTTATTGATGTGAGTGGCATCAGTCCACGAAAGAATTTTTTCAGTCGATATTTTAGAAGCTCAGATTTTATGGCAAATACATCAGAAGCAAGAATTAACACTTACGCCCCCTGGTGGCGAAAGTATTCTTTACCAAAAATTTGAAATTATATGCAAAAGATTTTCCATCAGGAGCTGAAGAAAACATTTTTCAAATCGGAGTTTTAGAAGAAGGGCTATCGGGAAAATTGTAATTTACTTTTATGCCCCCTAGCGGAAAACCTATGCGGAATTTGGAAAAGTAACTATATCTAAAATACGTTTCGACATAAGTGGAATCGAAAGATTTTATAATTTTTTTCAATCGGATGTTTGAAGCAAATATGTGGAATAAAACGTATTTTTGAATTCGACATCATCTGCATTTACGCTCCTTAGCGGCGAAATTGTACATCGTAAAAAAAAAACGAAATAAGGGATCATCATTCGCATATTTCAAGCTTCCCAATGCAAAAAGAATTTTTCATATCGGTCTAATAGTTTCAGAGATATCGTGGGTACAGACGGACAGACAAACTGGTAACATAAGCACGATCTTGTTTTATAAAAGACGTGCTAAAAAAGGTAATAAACAAAGCTATAAATAAATCTGAAAAAAAACAAAAAAACATAACATAATGTTCACAGCCTTTTGCCTAGGCACGTGGCTGACCGCAGAACATGGTGTAGACTTCTTTATGGAAATCACTTAGTCGGAGACATTTGGAGATTTATTGTGACTATTGATGAAGCATGGATCTACCTAAACGACCGTAACGAAAAAGATCGATTTTCTATCGCAAAAGAGCAAATAAAGACGTGCAAACAAGGTTCAAAGAATCCAAAGAAAGTTTCAGTAAAGGTTTTTTGATCATTGCTGGTTTCTCGTACAATGGGAAATTTAAGTTAAGGAAAGTTAGAAAGAATGTTAAAATCGATTCACCGCATTACCAAAATAATGTTTTAACTCCTATATTGAAAGAGAAAATATCATTCTTTTATCCACAGAGCCTTCAAAGAGTAGAACTCAATCAGGATAAAGCAACCAGTCGTACATCCAAATCTACCGCTCTATTTCTTGAAAAAATAAAGAAAGAGATGGGTATCAAATCTACCCTTTTTGGTTTGGCATGCGTTATTAAAAGATAGAACCACATTGCGACACACTGTATAATTGCGGAATAAAAACTCACGTAATACTGCTCCTGATGTCGCTCACGTTATTTTCAAAAAAATCATATTTGTTCCTTGCGTGTTCTAATTCCCTGCAGTTTATGTCTACATTGCCTTGAAAAAAGCCTCGTAGTTCAGTGTGAAAGCTTGGCGAATCTTTATGCATAATACGCCACGAAAATAAACGGATTTAGTACGCTAAAGCATTCATTGAGTACTTGTTGAACGGGATTCACACCTAAATAATACAGTAAACAAATCTATACAAACTCCGTTTATTGGTGTGAAAGTATAATTAAAGAATGAATACAAGGGGAAATTGTATCTCCCGAGCTTTCGCTCTCCAACCGAGAGGCTTTCTCAAGGGTTGCAGACGTTACTAACAAGTCTGGCGAGTATAATCAAAAGATTTCGCCAGACTTGTTAGTAACGTCTGCAACCCTTGAGAAAGCCTCTCGGTTGGAGAGCGAAAGCTCGGGAGATACAATTTCCCCTTGTATTCATTCTTTAATTATACTTTCACACCAATAAACGGAGTTTGTATAGATTTGTTTACTGTATTCATTGAGTACTAGATAGTAACATTTTAGTTTTTGCTAACAGATGAAACAATTATTAATTCGTAAAAGATGATACAAATATTTGGCTAGAAACACGTAATAAAAATACTCAATTGGTAACACATGGAAATAATGTTTAATTATTAACAGATGGTAGTAATACTAGTTAATTAATGACAAAAATATTTTTTAATAGATTATGCTAGCTCTTGGATGGCAATCTCCATCAACAATACCTAGAAAAATCATTATACTTAGAAAAATGCTAAAAAGTAACAATACTTAGAGAACTATTTATACGGTTCAGGAGAGAGATTCATAAAATAAAGTATCACAATTCATTTCGCCCATCTGATTTGCATTTAACTTATCTAACAGACAATTTCTTGAATTCTTCCGTAAATGAGTACAACAAAATGACCACTATTCAAGATTATAGTAGCTAAAAAGTTTGCCTTTTTATTAGATAAGTTTTCGTATTATGTCTTGGGAAAGAAAACTTCGCCGGTAATGAAATAATGGGGGAAACAGTTGTAGGCAAGACTTGCTTCAGGAATGTAACTGCACACTAAATCTACGTAAACCGCCCAAATTTATCACCACTTATTGGTCACATTTCCAGAAAACGAGAGCTTAAACATACCAAATAAGTTTTATCTCAAAGAATAAGTTCCTAAATTTGAATAAAATTGAAGAAAGGCAGGAAAATCAATGTCCATACAAATTAATAAAGCTACAATTGTGAGTAGACTATATCTCTTATCAAAGTTTCATTCAGAGTTAACGAAAAACATTCTTATCCTGGAGAAATTGACATCCAAAGCTTGGTTTCCATATTGCATTTTTTTTGAATCGATGATATATTTCTGTGCTTCAGACAGATCTTTTTAAGTTCAAATCGCCTAGACTCTAGCGCATTATATTACACTGGTATGAGTGTTCTTCTGCAGACACAATATGAAGAGTACCTAATAAAGTGGTTACTCGGTGTGCATGGACAGGGTATAAGCATCCATAAGTGTATGTGCATTTTGTTCCGTTAAACAACTATTATGAACACCAGCGTCATTCATTCTTAATTTACAGTTTCTGATTATAAAAAAATGAAATTTGTTCTTCATAAGTTATGGCCCTCCAGAAGTACGTCTTTAATGCTTCGGGAAATGAGTTCTTTTCTGGCGGTCGGTTACATATATTCTGGACTAGCAGGAAACGTTGCCACCCTAGATAATTTTAATGATTGAAAAATATATTAAGAAACATGTGAGAATTCATTCGGCAAGGTGAAGAATATCCACATTCAAAATCTTCTTGTTTTGGGGGGAGAGGAGACTAACAACCACCTTGTGCTACTCTGATTAATTCCTTTAATTTATTCCTATGGCAAGAAGGTGAAGAATACTGGACAGCCCGTGTAGCGCCGTGGTCTCAGCTTTAACTTTTGACCCTTTGTCCGAATGGATCTATGCTCGAGTCCAAGAGGAGCCATGAGTGTAGCGCTTGCCTCACGGCTCTGGTTCTCACCCTTCCCTGGAACCAGTGGCCTCCAACCAGAGACGAGGGACTGCTCATGGCCGTTACGGTTACTCACGGTGATCGTTGAACTCACCAAAAGAGGCCCTCGAAATAAGACCGGCCAAGCTTCAAATCCAAACTACACCGTTGCTGGTAACACAAAATTGTTCAGGATGTTAAATTTGTGAAACGTAGCTTACATAGACATAAATATAGATATAAATCAAGTTGTTCTTTCCATGTAACATAACCGCAGAAATTAGAAGTTTAAATTTATTCCATGTGTTTTCAATTTGATATGTAGCTAACATGTAGTCCAATTAGTGATGTGCGTAGTAGAAACTCTAGGCTGTTAGGATAGAAATCGAAGAGGACTTTTTTCATGAAGATTCGGTGACTTCAGTTAAGGAAATTTTAATTTTGTTCCTTGGTTGTGCTTGCCAATATATGTAGTATGATAACGCATAAATACTTCATATGCTTAAACATAGTAATATCTGATCTAAACAACTGATCTTAAGAGGGCTAGTTTTTTATCTCTTAGTGACAGCTCTGCCTTTTACGCATTAATCTTGACATTGCATTCGGAACATTAGTTCTTCGTGGCACTCAGACTATACTGAAGCAGTGTCTAGAAATGATCGTGTACAACAGCTGCAGGTTCGTCAGCTTGATGGAAAGAACGCTTTGTTCTCAAGTGGAGATACATACTATATGAAGAACCAGAATTAATCCATTAATGCGAATAAAAATCACTAGAAGTTCCGAGGCTGATTCAGTAATAACACAAGAGAGAATCGTCTGTTGAAGGAGGCAGTAAATATAATTTTATTTGGAATATTCTAATAGTAGTGTGTGAATGCATAATACCGTTAAAATGGGCAGGGAGCATAAGGGAGTTTCCAAAACATTTATGTTATCATATGTTAGATCAAATTCTTTTGAGAAATCGAAGAGTACCTTGAAAATTTACAGTCCCATTTTCTTGACTCTTGAAATGTTCTCCACTATCCAAATACTGTATCAATGTGCAATCAACTTCTACAGGCAAAAGCCACACTGAGAGGTTTGTGGTTATCCTGCACATTGATGCAAGGGTTTTATCCTGTAAAGACTAGTCTATCAAAAAGGATTTCTTTGAGCCGAAGAAGAACTGATGAGACTGAAAGAAGTGAGAAGATTTGTGGCAATGAAGTTCCTGGATTTTCACGAGTCTGCAAAGTGTTGTAATGAAGTACAGCTGTCAGCATGATTTGTCAATATGGGACTTTGTGGTCAATCTTAAGCATGTCTCAAATTCAGATATGGGAAAGCTTGATGAAACTGAAAGATTCAAAGGTTTTCGACAGAGTTTGTCATATACGTCTTCTGAATCAAATCCACTTTTATAATCCAGATTATATAAGCTAATAACTCTCTAAATTCCTTTCTGACAGTATAATACGTATACCTGATTTCACATTTTATGTTGCATCATTCCCTAACGCAACTGTGCTTTGAAGTGCTATTATGCCACCTATTTTCGCATACATTTAAACTACGCCTTTCCTTTACAGCTAATAGAATTCACAGTTTTCCTGATGAGGGTACCCTTTTACCTCACGTCTTTGATTGTTGACGTAGACTTAACAAACATCAATTTCTGCTCATTAGTGTTCTTTCTTAATTAAATGGAATACTAAACTCATTTATTGATAGGGTAATGAGAGCTTACAGAGTTAAAATATTGCAAAATACAGATCTTTCATACACCGCAAAAATAGAAAACTAAAAATGTCCTTTCGTTTCTATGTATTGTAACCACTTCATAGGCCATACTTCTTTCTTTTACTTTGTTTAACTATTTACTCCGACTTGTCTTGGTGCAACTACATTTCTTCTGTTGTAAAATCATCCTGAAAGAAGGCTAAGATATTCTGTGATACCTTCTGACGGAGTAACTTTTGGTATTTAAGTCTCAATTTCGCCCACCCCTGGAGTACTGTTGTAAAATTTGGCGTAATCCGTTTGAATCAATTATAACTTTTTTGATGCTGTGCCATTTATCGTGTTCCTTTGTTATGTTTGCTTCCATTTCTATCTTTTCCTTTGAGTATGGTTTTGTTCGTGGATTTTCTTTTAGATCAAAATGCATTATATACGGGCTCGTTTTTTGAGTCCTCCTAGGCTTAGCTAAAGATTTTTAAGGATGTCTTGTTTGTTTACATAACGGGGATACTTTTGTGTTGATCTTCACTAATTCCATGTTCTGGTATGCAGACTTTTTTTCTTTGTATTGTGTAGTTGTGAGTGGACACACGTTTTGGAATTTTATGAGTTGTGTCAGGACACTCTTTTGGAGCTCTCGAATTCAAGAACTGAACTCAAAAGTTCACAATGGTTAAACCGAAAAGAAAAATTATTTTCCGGAGTTTAGCAACTACGCATGAGCATCCAAGACTAAAAGAAATCTCCCGTTTGCCGCTCCGATGACGCAGTGTTCTAGGCGCTGGCTTCTGACCGTTCGTCCGAGATGGGTTCGGGTTCGAATCCCGTATGGCATAGCTGTTGTGTTTGTCTTACAGCAATGACTCTCACTCTTTCCTCGAACCAGTGCCCATAAATTAGGGACGGGTGTTTCTTCTTAAGCCCATTAACCCAAGAGAATGGAGAGATCTAGGACTTCGAGAACTGACTCAACACACATGTCTTTCTCGGGATTTGAACTTTGGTTCAAAACGAGAAGCTAACGTCCCTAAACCACTTGATCACCAAACGACCGAAATACTTCTACATTCAGCATGTTACGAAATGGAACTATTTTTTCAATTTGAAAATGTTAAACTCTTTGAAAAATATTTTTGTTACCAACACTGAAGCAACGGAGTAATCCAAATAGAAATGCTTCAAAATCCTTTTTTTTTTTTCTTTGGGAGGGGAATTAACAACGACAGTGGGTTACTCTTGAGGCTGTGCACAGTCGCTCTTCCTTACGTACGGTTACGGATTCCAGAGAAAGAACAGAGCCAGCACCATCAGACAAATGCACAGCGCTTATACCGGGTTCGAGACTCGAATCCGGACCCATCTCCGACGAATTGTCGTTCAGCCACTGGGGCAGCCAAAGTTCTCTCCTACTTCAGTTTAACCAACAATGAATGTTTGAAAGTGTAATTTAATTCTTGTTCTTTATTGTTCCAGAGTGCCACTGTTAATCGGAGTGTTTAGTTTACTCTTCCACATACAACAAAGCAAAATGAGAGGTTGTTCATTATTCCGCATTTGGAATTCATCTCAGTTACTCAATAGTTATTACATTGTGTTAGCTTTGAGCAGATAAAATAGTACAAAATAAGATGGCAATTTCTTATTTATTTCTTACTGTTTTATCAGTAAGAAATAAGAAATTGCGGTCCATTTCTACGCTGAAGTCTTCGAACTGAATAGATCTGGTTTCCAAAACTGTGTTCAAAATAATGATAGATCAAATCAACCACGTTTCTACACAATTGTACTTTTTTTAAACTAATGTAGTTCCGCTGAGCGTTTGACTCAATTTCATCTCGACAAAATGGAGTGTAAATACTTAACTCATTGTGGCATCATCAGCGCACAGATTTTGGTGAGCTAATTTGGTGACTGAAAATGCAGTCAATATGTCCTTGACAAGTCGTGAAGAGTTGAGATATATATGCAACGACGTAGCATAAAACTCTGTGGCTTTCAGAAAGCTGATGATGTCACAATGATTAAAGTATTTAATCTGAATTTAAAGTTTGGCCAAACTCTCAGCGAAACTACAGTAATATTTTAAACAATTAATATTAAGCTGTAGATTAAATATTTTATATTCAATCTAAATATTTGATATTTTATTTTTATTATTTTTATATTAATCTGTAGATTATAAATTTAAAGCTGTAGATTTGTACTCTTTCAGTATCAAAAAAATTGTAATCAAAGAACTTTCACAAATAAACAAGAATATAGTTGATATGTTTCACGTATCATAACCTTCGTCAGTGCTTCGGGAATGAGTCTTTGTACGTACATACAGTACATATACTTAAATATTAATATCATATTAGGGTTCTTTCTGTTGTATATATGGCAGAGCGTGCAGAAAGAGGACTTTAGTAGGGAAACTCAATAACCGTCTTCCGGCTACATTTTTCTTGTGCAGATCCAGAAAGATAAACACTGCTGATTTGTATTCAAGTGCTGCTGGTGATCAAGTAGTTGCACGAACAGGATATTCAATTACGAAGGACGATTGTTGGTCTCCTTTGTACTATGCTATGTCCCCGACAATACCGTTTTTGGACTGCTCTTATTCATTTATCGTCTGATTTTATTAATCGGAGCCGGAATTCGTGTCTCATCATTTTTTTTCTTCTTCAACCCGATCTTATTTTCAACTGTTTCAATTTTTGCATTGCGAATTTTTTTTTCCTTAGAGCGCACAAACTGTTTTGTTATTGTAAACCTTTCCGGAACAAAGTGAAAAAAAGAGCAAATCTCTCCACCTTTAGCTCACTTTCATAACAGCACTCATTTGAAAATGTTTGCTCCATACAAAAAACTATAACAGTGTTACTACTGTACAAAGAGTTTCTCCTGGCGGCAAAATTGTATCTCAATCTGTAGTAACAGCACGCTGATACTTTTGCACAGATATGTAGCTATTTTTGTAAGGCAACCATATTTTTGCATTCTGGATGGGATAATTTTCAACCAGTCTCCAAACTCCGCCAAGAGTTTGAAGATTTCAGGCGAAGTTTGGAGACTGCAGCGCGTAGTGCAAACATTTGAAAATACATTCGTTAAGTAGAGCAATGTTGGCAATGAAACTGTTCAGACTTACCTAGTGCATCTGTTATGTAATATAATTTAGGATCATCATATATGTGGAATGCTCGAAGACTGGCACCCTGCAAAATGGAAAAAAATTACATTAGTTCAATGTTTCCATGTGCACTGCATCTCCTGTTATAAAATTTTATGCTTCTATTTTTATTCAAGAAAAAAACAAAGGCGGATTGAAATAGCTCATGGGAAGGTACGTTCTTTCGGAGAACTGCAATTACATAGATCCTCTCATTAAAATAGGAGTTGTTGCCAGCAGGATTTCTATGTTGTTCTTTCTTTTTCTAAAGATCCAGGAAAGATGCTTTAAGAAAAGGCCGGTTAACGATACAACTGTTGCGTGTAGGAAAAAGAGAGCAAGGTTTCTGTTGTAAGTCTTGCGGAAGGTAGAACATTCCAAACTAAACCGAAGAGGCTGCTACTATGATTTCAGATGACTCGAGGACAAGGCTTTCGGCAGGAATTTCTCTATTCCTTGAAAGTATGATACCGCCATCTTATCAGTGTTTCGTATAACTATACAGGTATTTGGGACTCCATTGTTCCTTCATTTCTTGACTTCATTTTCATCTTCTGTGGATATTAGCCAGATTACATCCTTAGCTTACGCATGATTGCCAGAGTTAAATGAAGGGAAGGTCGACATCTCCAAAGATCCATCCATTTTTGACCTGTGATCGATAAATATTCCGTGTCTGCACCTGAACTATTTCGCCTTTTCATCACATGATACGTCTCTGAAAAGACTGGTACTTATAAAACACAGAAGTTGTTGTCCTTAACGTTTACAGTTAAGATTCATCTCACTGCAAAGTACTGTTTACCCGGCATCCTCTAACCCTACTTCCATTGTCCGGTAGCGGTGAACGTCATGCAATTTTTCGTTAAGAGATCATAAATAGGAGCTTTCAGCAAAACAAATGTAATATAAATAGTGAAACTCCATAAAATATGGAAAACAGCATATGTCAATACGAACGTAGTGCTTTAGGTAAACACACACGTAGAAGATATAAAAATTAACGGTGTTAAGATCAAACAGAGGCCATCGCTCTTTCCACGTCTGTAAATGAGTCACGGAAAAATTCTCATTGGCCGCCACCGGGAATCAAACCCAGGGTCTTCCTGTTACGCTTCCACTGTACCACAGCGGCCTCGAATTCCTCCAGACTCACACACACTAACCATGAAAAGTTTTCCGTAACACATTTATAAGAATTTTCATTTACTCATATATTTATACTAAGGCTAATGAGTATTTTTCCGTGACTCATTTATAAACGTGGAAAGAGGGATGAACTCTGTTTGATGTTCCTGGTCTACGTCAAATGTCTGTATTAATTATTCATTCACCTTCTAATTATTTGTTCAGTTCCTGCTTACCGTCTTTGGTGAATCCCCAGCATTGCCTGGGGCTCCAAGAAGCCACCTGCCAAATTGGCTTAGCAGTTAGTGTGTGTGAGTCTGTAAGAATTCGAGGCCGCTGTGGTGCAGTGGAAGCATACCGGCGTGTTACTGAGAGACCCTGGGTTCGATTCCCGGCGGCGGCCAATGATAATTTTTCCGTGACTCATTTATAAACGTGGAAAGAGCGATGACCTCTGTTTGATGTTCCTGGGTCACGTGAATTGTATGTATTAACGGTGTTAAGATCTTTCTAAAATTTGCAAATACAAATTAGGAAACTAGTACTACTTCTTGGGGATTAACGACGTTAACGGTCGAAAAAACAGAAAACAGAATGTGCAGCAATATAAGGTGAGAACTCGAAATTCAAATTTTGTCAACACTTGCGAAGTAAGTGAAAACAAGAAGAGGCATCTGGATTAGAATGTAAACTTTCACATATTTTAAAATACAGAGAAAAGACAGATACTTTTCTGCAATTGGTTACAAAGGATAAAATGAGGTAAAATGTTTAAAATGCCATACGACTTCAGAAACCCATAAAACTAAGTTAAGTGATAAAGCAGAAGAATCTCTTCCTTCTAATATCCTTCACCAATCGTTCTGAAACTTCTGCTCTGTAAAGGAAGTATCCCAACCGTGACTGCGTTTTGTTCCAATTTCTGAACAAAAGCATCCGAAGCACATAAAATATTCTGAAACGTAATTTAAAAGAGTTTTTTATTTCTTTTATTTTTATTGGTGTAACGCTGTTTAATGTCTTTCTTTTCAGCACAGAGGTAGCTATGACAACAAGACGACCAACTGTTTCAACCTGGGAAGATGATTTTTACTTTAGACATGTGTTCTTAAAGTCAGCTCACAAGGTTTCCTTTGGAAACATGCCAGGATCCAATCGAAAATTGAATAACATTTTAACCAATTTCCACATCTACAGAGAACTTTTAAAAATGTCTTGATCTTAAAGCATTGCTCTGGTAGAAAGTGACAAGTTTGATATCAGAATTTAGCAAATCGTACTGGCTGTCTGAAAACACCGGATCTTAACTGCCAAAGTTAACCTGTTTCCAGTTAATGCTTATATTTTCTTTCGGAAAATTCCTGGACTAAGAGATTAAACCAAGTATTGCCCCGACACTTTCAGTAAAATAGCCAACCTGCGGTTCCCATGAAAGCTTATTTTCGTGAATAAAATAAAGAAAAACAACCTTTCTCAAGATAACAGAAATTTTGTGATGTCTTCTTCAGACCGTTTAGAAAAAACATTGTTTCGCATCTTCTACATCCGCAAATCGTGAATACCTGAGGTTCAATCAGTACCATCAGACTGAACTGAAAGGAAAATGCTTTCATTTTAAAGTTTACCTTTTTATTCCTGCACAAATTCATACATACTCCATTGAAAACCTTCAGTATATCAACAAGAACGGAAATTTTGGCACGGTTCCTGTTTTGTCGCATGCACTGTGGCTTCAGAATTCAATACGCGTGGCTCCGCAAATCTCGCTAATCATAAAGTATATGTTTTGTTTCTGTTATTTTACTTTGACCACGAATAATGATAAATCATCCGGCAGCCATCTTGGCCATCTAATTGTGAAAACCTGCACTGGTATCCATATTCAGTCGTTTCAAGCATCGGAGATCAGCATAAGAGTAAATTTCATATTTTGTATTTCAAACATATTATTGTTTCAGACGTCGCAGAGATGGCTGAGATTCAATGAATCACTGTCTAAAATTCAAAAACAAATCGCTCTGGAGTGCAGGACACATTGAGAAAGGCACGTTATTTTCTTTTCTAGGTGTTTGAAGTGAAAGTTAATATGTCGCCCATTTTGCTTTCACTATGCTTTCTTGTTTTGGTCCCAGACATTTCCATTGAACCTGAAAGCAGCTTTAAGCTTTTAGTATTTTAAAGACATTTGTTACTCAATTCAAAAACTTCAATCTTCATCATATTTTCTTCAACCGTTTTCAGTATACTTCTGGCAAAGGCCTCACTTAAATGTTTCCATTGTCCTTGTCGACCATCGCACGTTTGTAGACAGAAATCTATCTTCCTTCCAGTTCACTCTCTCTCTCTCTCTCTGTCTTTCTCTTGTAGTTGTTTTCTCTCGCTCTTTACACCGGTTTTCAGTTCCATTCAATGATTAGTTTTGGCCACCTGTTTCCATGCGTGTTAAGACCACCTGAACGGTGCGTTTTCTAAATACTCTCTTACTTCCTAGACGTGATCCTTGGTTCGCATTCTTTGTTTAGTTTCACTTTGTCTGAAAGTCACGCTGTAGTCATATTTCTGTCATTCTTCTTTCGAGAACTCTAAATTTGTGTATGGCTTTCAGATGAAGTCCAGTTTACAGAATCACTAAAACAATTGAATATAATAAAGAATATATACAACACATTTTGGGACATGCAATGATTAAAACGTCAGTGAAAATGCGCCTGCGATTACGCTGCAGTGCCCTCTGAACTGTCCGGTCTTGAGTGTAAAGAATTGACTCAAACGAGATGTTGCAATCAATAAAGAGCCGACACTGAATTGAAAGAGTGTTTCTTGTGTCTCACTATGTCCTGTCGCCGAAGAAGATCGTGTTATGAATACTTGAAGGACTTTAAGCGCGGAAGGATTGTTGGGATGAGAGAAGCTGAACTTTCCTACCGCGAAATTGCCATTCATTCGAGGTGAAGGCCAGTACAGTGATGTGAACTTGACGTCAGTGGGCAGATGAGGTTCGGACGCCCAGAAATCCTGGAAATGGACCGCAAAATCGCACGACTGCGTGGGATGACAGATACCTCTACCACATGGAAGTGATCGGTCGCACAGCGATGTTCACGGACTTAGCGCAGCAGTGGAGCACTGTCGCAGGTCAGACTTTGTCTTTCAACAGAGTTCAACATCGTCTGCTTTACAGAGGACTGGTCAGTCGCAGTCCATTACTGTACATTCCTTTGACCCTGAACCACAGACTCCTCAAGACACAGACATTGGCTGGCTGATTGGCAACCGGTCATTTTTCCTGATGAGTCACGATTCCGTTTGATGCGTCATGATGGTTGCTTACGTATTCGACGACATTGTGGTGAACGGCCCCTTGCGGCGTCATATAGGCCCAACGCCGAGCTTCGTAGTTTAGGACACCATTGTGTTCAATTCGCGATCTCGTCTGATACGAACTGAGGGAACCCTCAACAGCCAGCGATACATCAAGGATGTTTTAGATGCAGAGGTGACACCCTTTTCCCAGAGTTGTCCTGGCGCTATATTCCAGCATAACAATGCTCGGCCACATGTCGCTGAAAATGTCCAAAACCCCTTCCATGCATGGCAGATACTTTTTCTTCCCTGCCCTGCACTTTTACCAGATATGTGCCCGATCGAACATGTTTGGGACATGGTAGCTAAGCATTGGCCCATCAAGTGCTTCCCCCAGTCACCACAAATTAGCTCTGGTCTCGCATAGAAGCAGCATGGCAGGCTATTACTCAGGACAAAATCAAAAACCTCTTTCATTCAATGCCGTGCAGTGTAGAGGCTGTTGGTTTTGCTCGATGTGGCTTCAACAAGATTCTTCGCCTCAAAACACAATACTGACTTTTGAAGCTAAGAATCTTGTATAGCTCTACAAATGTAATCAGTTATCTCCTGTAGTATGAAGAGTCTGTGATATAAATTTCATTTGAACAGCGCGTTTCTTTCGCTTTGTTGCAATTTTTACAAATAGTATTGTAAATAACACAACAGAAGCTACAGATTCTACTAATCAAGGAGAAATGTTTCGATTTGCTCAAACGGCAAATTGACATAAACAAAATTCATAGAATGAAGATTTGTATTAGAGAAAACCCACAAGCGCGGACGATCAGCTTTGGTATTTACTGTTATTATCTGCCATTGTGCAACTCCGATTTGTAATTTAGGAGATGAAATTGCTAAAATAAGAGGATAATATTTTTCTTTTTCTTTCTTTTTCTAATGTGACGTGAGAGTTCATTGGGACTATAGACATCACCTTACGATTTTAAGTCATCTGTACTGTTACAATAGCTAAGAAATTGAAGTATTCTTACTATAATTTGCTCTTTTGTTGCTGTTCTAGAAATACTGATTGTCCTAAACATCCGACTCTTCATGGACCCGTTGCCATCATATACTTTGATGATTTCTGAAAAATAAAAATTTATTTACAAAGAATGACTCTCTATATAGGCACTTACGCAAGGCAAATGAAATGAATAATTAATTTTTTTAAAAAACTCTAAGATCGTAGAAAAAATGTAGATTGGAAAGTCATCAGTAAACCAGCTTCAACACTTCTTTTTTGTGCGATTTAAATCTTTTGCGTCGTTTTCCTTCATGATCAATGAACTGATTTTAACTTCTAATATACTTTTTTTGTTTCAGTATAATATTACACAGAAGAACAGGGTACAAGTATCCATAGATCATTTACGTGCCACTTTAAGTTTCAGTGACTTCTACTCAAATCTCTGGCTAATCTGGAAAAAAGTTACTTTATTGCAACAGGTGTTCCAACCAGATGTGTATCATTTGCAGTGTGTTAGTCGTATTACAATAGTGGGCGGATTATATGTAACTCCCTGACAACGTTTAACGGAAGGAAAAGCCCGACGAAATTAATAGGTTTTGTGTAGGTTTTTGGCATTTAGCGTTTTTAGTTACATTTCAAATGGCTGAATTGATTTTTGCCGCTGAGCTCGAGAAGTGATGGATAGAAGTGAGAGATGAATTAAGAGTCCTCTGACGGAGGACTTTCCAGGACCGATGTTACTCCAAAGTAGGATTAACTTTTTTTATTATGTCATTTTATCCGATATACTCTTAAGTTTTAGAGTCTATGATTTATAACGAAGTAAATTTCTCCGTCATTTTTGATCTACGCCGGGATTCGAACCCGAGGCCGCTTATTCCGGAACAAGTCGCTCTACCAACTGAGCTACGCAGACATTTGTTCTGATTCCTATCTGCCTTTATGTCGTGTGCGTCCTGCTGGCAGGTACGTCACAGATTGCTTTGTGCATTATTTATAATTTTATTGCACATTGTTAATTTTATGTTGCAAATTATTAGGAACAGATATTATGTACCCAAAACTTAACATAATAAATTGAAGTACACTACAGATGTGAGAGTTTGTGCAAAATTGTACGGCAAAACCTGCCTTAAAAATGTATTTTAACGCATTTTTTGATGTTTGACATTTGTATTGATGAAGAACATTTTAAAAACATCTGTCAAAGTGTAGTGTAACATGACTTTAATTCCATCAAACAACGTTTATTTGTTGTTGTTGTTTCTTTCTAATTTTGTTAGTCTTCGGACAAGAAACATGCTATCTATTTTTGTCTTTCTTTATTAAATAATATAATCATCATCATTACCATCATTTTCAACCATTATCAGTCTACTGCTGGATGAAAGAATCACCAAGTTTCTTCCACAACGGTCTGTCTTGCGCCCGTCTCCTCCATGGATGGATGAAATTCAAAAGCATTCGGGAGTGACATCTCCCATGTGGTCTTCTTCTTGGTCTTTTCCTGTCCCTTGATATCCAGTCTAAAATTTCAGTTGTCCATCAGTGGTCCGTTCTTCTGGCAACATTTCGAGATCATTGCCACTTCAGGGATTTTACTCTGATCATGTCTCTCGCACTTGTCATTTTCCTTATCCATGAGTTCCTATTCTTATCTCTCCTGGTTTCCCTAAGCATGCATCTCTCCATGCCTCTTTCAGTTGTCTGAAATGTTTGTATGTCTTTTTTTAGTTACGGTCCAAGTCTTTGCTCCGTACGTAAGCAATGAAAGAATGCATTGATTAAATACTTTTCTTTTAAGACATAAGGGCACATTGCTCTTAAAAATTGTACTGTTTCTTCCAAAAGCTCTCCATCCAAGTTTTATACGTCGA
Organism: Macrothele yani; assembly: GCA_039090855.1. NCBI lineage: Eukaryota > Metazoa > Arthropoda > Arachnida > Araneae > Macrothelidae > Macrothele > Macrothele yani. The sequence continues at coordinate 4,355,878 of CM076997.1, forward strand.
TTAATTTCTTCATCAATGTGACCCTCGCTTGATACTTACTTCCCAAGGCAAATATAGGAACGTTAAGTAAAATGATTAACCGTATCCGACAAACAAACAATAACTGAAATGCGACGGTCTGAATATGGAAATCCTTCAAGCGATCTCACGAAATACAATGAGCGAAAAACAACAAATATTTCTAGAAGTGGCCCCACCAGATAAGCTACAAAATGATGACAGAAATATAAAGAAGACTCTAAGGGTACTTGAATGCATAAATGGAGAAAGAGAAATGTGAAGTCAAAGAGCTGAAAACTGTGGTGCAAAAAAATTGCTAGGGGCACAAATTAGTTTTCATTTGTTGGAAAAACAATTCTTTTGCATCGTGATTATTCCTACAACTAGGTAGGGTCACTCTATTCTCTTTCTCCACTCTTTTCTATATTTTGTCAACTCACTTTTCACTTTCTTTTTGTTCGCGTCATTGTTGATACAGTCTTCCCATCTCACCTTAGGTCTTTCTCTGACTTTGCTTTTCAAGGAGCCTTATGTCCGGAACTCAGCATCCCATGCATTCCCGTCCCTTCTCAAAACATCACCATGCCAGCAGAATATTGCTGCTTGAGCTTGCTTTTAAAGCTCTGTCACTTTATCTGTTGACCTTATCCTCTCATTTCTAAACGTGGAAAGAGTGATGAATTTGTCTAGTTACATTGTATCGACTTAATTGAAAGATTTTCACCATTTCTCTCACCCTTTGGATTTATTAGCAATAATTAAATAGCTTGTACCGTTAAGCCTCACCAGATGGAGACGTCTCAGTTGCTGAGCCCATCCCTACGGATTTGTGAAGTCGGATGCTGACAGATAAACACACATAGCGCCGTGGATTGTTGGCACCGTAGCGTAAGGCGAACGCACTCGGCTAGTTATTGAGAGATTTGGGGTTCGATCCCAGCGGTGTCGAAATACAATATTTCGGTTGCTGTGTGGTAATTAAAGAAAAACGTGGAACGAGCAATGAATTTGTCTATTGACAAAAGTTTTACACATAAAATGAATTTGGTTTCATCTGTCAAAGGGACGTCGGTGCGGTTAATCATTTGAACGTCAAAGGAGTGGAACTTTGTTAGTAGCATTTAAAAATAAAGATATTTTTGATGCTTCTATATAAGCATAAAAAATATTTACATTTTTTCTTCCATATCTTTTTATTCAGAATAAAGTTGTTTTTGTGTAAATCGGTGAGTTATATTTGATTACTCATTCAATTCATAATTCCACAAAAATACTGTCGGAGTCATGATTCAATTAATGTAGTGCTATATTTTTGTACTTTAAATCGGGAAACTTTACATAGAACATGGTCTTGCAAAATGACGAACATCATCCTGCGTTTGCTGCCATTAGGATACCAGCACTTACGCGAATTTTATTTCCTTCCTTACTCGACGGCTTCGAGGAGGTTAACATGCCGTAACAAACCTGCAGCCCAGATCACAACAGATTACGTGGAATTTTGAGCTGTGATAGTTTGACGTTCATCAGTAGGGCACTATAAAGCTAGTTTCATAAAATTTGACGAAGGAAAGAAGAATTAGTTCTCAAGTGTGGGCGCATTTCTGAAAGAGCAGTGGCTACCCATCTATATTATCTTGATTGATATTCACGCGATTAATTACTTGGAGACTCTCATAGTGATTCCTGTAATACATATGACGTATAATCTAATTTAACTTTTATTTTTAGTTTCTTTGCCTGTGTAAATTTTGAGTTCATTCTCTTTAAGAGAGTTTTAAAAGTTTCAATCTTAACGTTATATTTTTTTCACTAACTGAATTTTATGTTATGGCGAAGTAAATTTATCCATCATTGTTATGCCAGGGGCGGGATTTGAATCCACAACTCTCGGCTCCGGAGCTCCGAGTACTATCCACTATACTACACTGGCATGTGCTTTCCCTGCTATCTGCCTTTATCTCATGTGCATCCTGGGGGCAGGCACTTCGCAATGTGGCAATAGTCTTGAGGTCAGGTTGAATGAGGAGTGTATATTTTGACAAGATAAAAACGATGTGTATAATGTGTGAAGCAAGAAGCGAAAAGTGTTGGTAGACTAGTGCAGCCTTGTGTTTACATATATATACAATTTGTTTATTCATAAATTACACACAAAATATAGGGGAGACAAAAACCTGTTCTCTGATTTAAAACCAGTCGTTATTGTTTTAATAAAAATGAACATTTTAAGCATTTGCCCGATTAACCTTTTACTGTTTCAGTATTTCTTTTTTTTTTTTTTACCAAAAATGCTTCGCAAAATCTTTTTGTTCGGATTTTTGGAATTCAGATAAAAATTCTCATTTGAAAAACAGAATTAAAATTTTTAATTTATAAATCAGCATAAACTGAACCATTGCCAAATATAATGAAAACAGAGAAATTCATAGTTACAATTAGTCATGGTCATGGTGACAGCTATACCATGAAAAATGGTTTTCAGTCTGATTATCAGTAGCTGTGATTCAGTGAGATACTAATATATATTTTCAAGTGGAAGAGAACTGAGATAGAAAATTCTGAAAAAAGTGAAACGCCATGCCTAACACAAAACGAAATTTCCGGTACGACTTCTTCGAGTAGAGATATCGTGTCAAATATAAATATACAGTACACTTCAGTCACAATAGATTGTCATGTAAATCACAAAACAAAATGATGATCTTGGAAACAGTGACATCCAATAAAATCTCAAATTTCCTCTTAGATCGTAATTTGAACCTATGATGTGCAAAACACAAATTCTTCCAATCCTACTCGTACCAGCTGAAAAATCGTACAATATCATCATCAACCATTTTCATTTCGTTAAAGGATGAAAGTCTCCCAAAGCCCCTTTCACAGCTATCTGCCTTGAGCAATTCTCTTTCATGTCACTCCGGCCTGCTATGGGATTTCACCCAGCTATTTTCTACGTGCTCTTCTTCTGGATCTTTTATAGTTCTTTTATATCAAGTCTAGTACATCTGTTTTGTTTTACTTTTATCATGATGTCATTCACTCTTATCTTTTTTCTGTTCCTTTTTCTTATCTTACTAGGTTACAACAAGTACTCATCTTTCCATGCTTCTTTGAGCTGTCCTCATCCAAGATATGTCTTTCTTAGTTAAGGTCCATATCTTTGATATTTAAGTAAAAAATGGATTGATCTTATGAAAATTGATTTTTCCTCGTTAAATATTATCTAACTTAACTTCCTCCAGACAAGCTGAAAGTTGGTATGCTGATAGTGAGTCAAATGGCAAACAACGTAAATAAAGTGTTTTGAGATAAAAGTATGAAGTGCAGATATTCGATGAGCGATTCTTGTCGGAGCGATGTTGATATACGTAGATTATATTGAGTGAGAAGAATGTGTTCGAGGAGTAATTCACGTTCATTGTGAGACATGATTGATTAGGTATTATTTACTGTATTGTGTTGAGAACGACTTATAGATGTTCAACTAGTCACGTATTTGGATATCAATAAAGTAGAATTGGATTCTTATAAGTAGAACTTTTTATCATCGAACTCTGGCAATTATATTCAAAGTGCATTCAACATGTAATTAAGTTAGTTTTTAGCAACGATACGAACGACTCAGAGTAATCTAGGAAAGTGATGATTTAAGCTTTCAGTGAAGTTAAGGTAAAGTTCTACTCTATAAGTCCCAATAATAAAACGGTAAATTACTCTTGAAATTTCACAGTTTCTTCCAAATGTATTTCCGACCAAGTTTTACACACCAGTTAATTTCTTCTTTAATGCGACTTGATATCTGCTGTAGGCAACATAAATATTTATACACTGCTGGCCACCCAAAATGCAACACCAAGAAGGACACGAGACAGCAAAGCCAGATTCACTGGACAAATAACAACAGATACAAAGATGAAATGATTGAGCTTACAGGCCCGTGCGACTTGCGGAACACTCTGACATCAATAGTTCGTGTGGCCCCCATGGCTGGCAATAACGGCCGCTACACGCCGTGACATCGAACGAAAGAGGCTTTGGATGTAGGCTTGGGGTATGTCAGTTCAGGCTGCTTCCACACGTTGCCACAGTTCATCAGGCGTAGCCGCGGGTGGTGCTTGCTGGGCCACTCGGTTGCCGATCAGCGATCAGACGTGTTTGGCGGGCGACATATCGGGAGAACAGGCGGGCCACGGCAGCAGTGACACCTGGTGGGCCGTGAAGAATTGTTGCACGATGCGTGCCACGTGAGGACGTGCATTGTCCTCTTGAAACGTGGCCGCTGGCAGGTCCTGCAGGTAAGGAAGGACTACAGGCTCCAAAATGCCGGAGATGTAGCGGTGGCTGTTGAGTGTACCGGCGATGCGTACCAGAGGGGTGCGGGTGTTATATCCAATTGCGCCCCAAACCATAACGCCAGGCGACGGACCGGTATGGCGATGCATAATGCAAGCGTCATACAGTCTTCCCGCTCCTGCAGACGACGTCGAACGGTACGTGCTGACACAGGTTGTTGCGCAACACACCGGCGCTAACGTTCGTGATGTGGCGGTGAGGGCCGTCAATGCCCGCCGCACAACATGCCGGTCCTCTCGTTCGGTGGTCTACCGCGGCTGCGACAACCGCTCACGTCGGTCCGTCCGTCTCTGCTGCACCCACCGAATCCATACTCACCTCACTGTGGCTGGATATCGTCCTACACGGGCGCCGATGTCTCGGTACGATAAACCGCTGTCGCGATAAGCCACTATTTGTCCTCTGTCGAACTCCGAAACGTGCTGGAATGACTGCCGCATTCTGCGACGAGACATCAGGAAGCTTCCCACGCACAGGTCCGGCAGCACAACACACTTGCACTACTTGCACCCCGCCTTCTGTGCACCCTTCTTATTGTGCTTCTCGGTGGAGTGCCGGGCGCACATGATTTGCATATGCCCTGCAATGCTAATCGTTTGCATGTCCTCTCGCAGGCGACGCATGCTGCGAATTTCAGGCCAATCGGATGCTTCCTTCTTGGTGTTGCATTTTGGGTGGCAAGCAGTGTATTAACGGGTAAACCGCTCCAGGAAGATTCGAAACCGAAAAGATTATCATTCACAGCTATGATTTGCAAAAATACCCTTTTCAGGCGACTTCTAAATGAATATACGTATATCGTGCCATCAATTACCGAATGGGCAGAATAAGACAAAAGCCCTCATATTTTTAATTGCATCCCTACATTATCAAAACAATATGCCAAAAATGTGAACAGCTTTCAAAAGCGCAAAACATTCTTCTTGTAAGTGGAATAAAGGAATAACCACCTGAGCATGATACGATAATAAATAAGCAAAACAATATATGACAACTTTTTAGACTAAATATAGGCTTCGTTCCATGTTTAAAGAATTTTTTTTTTCATTTTTGTCCACCACAAGTTTTATACATGGACTGGCCAATTTATTGCAGTCACTGGTCGAAAGGGCGCTTTATGACCTCACATTTCTACAAATATGGTGAGTGTGGGTTGTCATCTCAAAAAGAATAAAAAAAGGAAACAGAGGAAATAGAAAAAGGGTCTTTATACATAACAAAGTGGAGATGATTCATGAATTATTTTTAAGCTATTTCTTTTATGTACTACATTACTGAGCGCATATTTTTAAAGAAAAACGAAAAATAGACAAAATATCTCGATATATCCCTTACCTTCCTCTTTGTCTTTCTGAGACAAGTACTCGTCATAATCTTTGGATTTCATGTCCCCTGACGAAGAGAACTCCTCGGAAATGCTTCTGGCTACAAAACAGGAAACATGAAAAACATCATTATTCTTTGCAATGTGACATATTTTTCACATGGAAAAAATTTCTTGAACAGAGTGGATAAAACATTTTCAGTTAGAAAAAGAAAGTATAGTAATTAAGATAAAGACGAAATGTGTTTTACGTCTTTCAGTATAAGTGAAAATGCAATAGAAAACCTAAGAGAAGTAGAAGGTTTTTACTCTAATGTATGTTAAAGATACCTAGTCTTCTGCTATTTATACTTTCTCTTTTTTCAACGTTTTAGGTAAAAGTTATTACACTTTAGAATGCTTCTTATTTTTTCAACTTCGGATAGATTTTAGAAACTGTTAAATATTTATCGTTAAATTACTCATCTTCCGAAGGCGAAATAAATTTCAAAATTCTAACACATTTGTTTAGTGTTTCTTATGTTAAAACAGTATCGAACAACACTAATCTTCCATCAGACTTTACATATCCTGATATTTAAATCATACCTCGTGAATAGATCTAAAATTAATATTACTTAACTGTTTCTCATGCCAGAAATGCATGCAATCATTAGCATACTTTTACACAACTTCTGTCGCTTAACAAATGGAATAAATGTCAACATGCTTGTGCATAACGCTTTGTTTACCACTGTATCGCCAGGCTTATACACTGCCCTTTTCCAAATAACATCCCGCATAATCTTCGGCACTTCAGTAACAAATTAATCTTCAACCTGTTTGTACACGGTTTCATTCCTTAGTCATATGCGGAGCCTTTAAAGTTTAACAGGTGATAAACTCTGTAAATAACGTTTCTCATAGCGTATGACACCTTACATCTTGCAACACCTATTAAAGGCATTTTAGGGGGAGGGGAGTGTTAACTACCAATGTGAGCAACTCGATGTCGTCCGTCGCTAATTTGGGATTATTGGTTTCAGGGAAGGAAGTGCTCCAGTGCCGCAAGACAATCAATACAACATCCATGCTACACCTGGATTCGAACCCGGATCCATATCGGACGAATAGTCAGACGCAAGTGCTTAGACCACGGCGTCACTGGTACAACTTAAAGGTTTTATAGAGTTTCTGATTTCATATTTCTAAAAGGTCTATCGAATATACTTTATGAGGTGTATGAGATAATAAAAGTTGTCTTCTGACGTTTTTTACACAATATATGATTCTCTGGTTTTCATAAGATCATACAGTTCTCATCACTTTTGTTCGCAGCATACGATACGTTACATATGTTCACCAAGTCTGTGCACAGTTCCTATTTCGGAGGGAGAATCTTCAGCACTTTTATTAATGGTTTCCGAATTTCATAGATGTCAAAATCTTGAGAAAGTATATACGCACATGTTAATGCCTCATAGATAGCATTTCAAAGAGTTTCTGATGTCCAAAACGTAGAATGATCTTTGACCTTAAAGGTAAATTTGATACCAAACACTTTACACAGTGTTCGAATTCTAAATTCAAATAGGTTGTAAAATCTTCAGCAAGCCTGTTATACTGGCTTCTCATGAACAACACGTAATTTACCCCTCAACTGAATTTTATTCAACATCTGATGTTAACAAGGAGGAGAATCGTCGAAGAATGTGGACGGAAGAAAATTCCGTGAGCAAGGTGCACTTTCATTGTTTAATAAATTTTCATAAAACCATGGTGCTTAAACTCCTTTTAGAAAATGTCATGATGTGAACAAAAAAATTCGAGATGAACGGCCTGTGTCTTAAAAAAATACACTTCACAGTACACATTCATCAGTCTAAAAATTATTGACGATGTCAATGTGCGATATTGCTGTCCTGTCAAATTCACTTCTGAGAAGGATGTTGAGAAGATTTAGATGCTTGCTTAAAAATGCCTTTTATTGTTGAGTATGTGGACAAAATTTAAGACAGGAGTGACGCAATACAGTATTGATTTGAATAAGAAACATCGAACAAACAGACCACAATGAGCCACTCTTGAGACCCTAGGTATTTGTCCCCCTACCATAGTTCTAGGCCTTTGGCTTTGGGAGAGAGCAATGCCATAGGTAAGGCGCACCACCCGTGTCCCTTGCGAGATATAGAAAGAGAGCCCAACTTGAACGACTAGCCAGAATCCAACGCCTCTGAACACTCAGCCAACGAAGCAGAAACAAAGTAACCTCAGTCAGCTGTTTATGAAATGATCGTGTTCTCTTCGATGTAACCTTTACAATTATTGTTTCATGATTTAAGTTAGTTTTTTACACCTTAGTTCTAGCAGATTTCCTCAAGCATCGCAAAAGGGACAGTTCCATTCGATCTTGTTATTTTCAAATATTCTTCCTCTTGAGATTACTTTCATCGCTGAATTCTGAATATGGCTTTAACGCTAATAAAATTAACTAGTGTTCGAACAATGTGAGTTTCCTGCCTGAACGACTCGGGTAAGTTTTCGTTACCTGAGTTATTAAAAGAAAAGTCGATGTAATGGTTATATATTTCGAACAACTTGTCGACAAAAAATATCCAATAAGTCTCTCCGTTTCCCTCATAGTTCATCAATTTCAGATTTTGACTATGTACTAAAGTGACCAGGCTCATTTAATCTCTTATGTTGAATAAAAAGGCTCAGGCAAGAGGTATAAATAGTAAAATAAATTTCGAAACATTTAGAAACGGAGTCGACGTTGGATTGGATAACTTCAAACAGTCTTTCGGTGTCTGTCGTTTTCTTGCATTCGAGTTGACAACAGATGATGTTTAAAACTTTTTTCGGTAGCAAAAAACCTACAAAATTTACTGGACTGGTTGCCTAAAAGGCGCTACAGTAAAAATGCTTAATTTTTTGTTTGTTTGTTCGACTGAGTATCTAAAACTTTCACGGGAAAAATGTAATTCCTAAGACCTCTCTATGAAATCGATGAATTCAAGAATAATTACGTAAGGAAAATATGGGCTATTTGTAATGCTTTCAGCATTGCTATACAGAAAGACATTACGAAGTGACCATCTAAAATTCCAAATATAGATACATCACTATAGGGAATGATTATATCAATTGGCTCAGTCTGTTTTCTCCAATCTCTGTTGCTCAGTTTTCGCGGTTTCGTTAAACGTGATCCTGTACTTATATTTTCCATAAATTCCCCACGTCGCTCATGATTGGAATCGGAATATTTAAAAAAGAAACAGCTGCTAACTTCATAGAGAAACCATCGAGGTAGCATTCTTAGTACCTCTTCATAAAACCAGATTTCATAATAATTAGCTATTCTGCTCGATAATTCACCTGCTGTTAACATGTGCTTGCCCATGTATGCGATCTGAAATGTCAAAGTTACGCAAAGTGAGAAACCTGCCAAAATCAGTCGATATTCACTATTTCTGACAACATCGTGTATATTAACAGATCAGGACTTATCAGTTAAAATAGAAAAATGGTAAAGTTAGAGTTATTTAACTGCAGATACAAGTTGAAAGTTTATAAATACAGAAAATCGATAATCCTGTCCTTGATTTTGTTAATTCCCATCATACCTATACGTTCACCATTGAAAGAATGTCCTTTATTATTTACACGAGATGACAATACGTGTTTTTAAATGTCAGTTTTACGAACTGAGCCAAACTCAAGAAAGAAAAGCTGGTCTGGACAAAATATGTGTAAGGCACGTAAGGAATTCCAACAATATGAGCGAGAGATTAGACGTATGAAGTTATTTCTGTTTCTCTCAGATGTTTTCTCTAGTTCTGCTTAAATGAGGAATAAACAGCTTATTTACTTTCACACGAATTCGTCAAATATTAAAGGGAGTGATGACTTTGGGAGGATTTTCTTTTTGCTGAAATTATCTTTTCTCTGGAAAAAATAAATTCAACTCCAGTTTCTACTTTGGTGTAATACGATTTTTGTCATGGAACTGTCATTTCAGAACTGAGTAAAATGCCATTCTGCTGGCAAATTCTGGATAATCCTGTTAAAACTTTTCACATAAGTTTATTGAAGTGCGATTTCAATACATTTATTAATTCCTCAACAAATTTAAGTCGACGTGATAAAACATTTAAAGTAAATTTCATTAGATTCAAAGCGCTTGAGAGTTAAAAGTTATTTTGTTTTCTCTGCTTCCGTAGTTTTCTTCCGATACAATCCTAGGATATGTCGCTCAAATATGTCTTCTCCATTTTTTTTATATTATGTAGCCACCTTTTTTGCTTTGTCTTTCTTCATGTCCTCCACGAGTTTTGTGACGGAACTGTCATTTCAGAACTGAGTGTTTAATAATCCTGTAAAAACTTTTCACATAAGTTTATTAAAGTGAGATTTTAATAAATTTATTAATTCATCAACAAATTTAAGTCGACATGATTAAAACTTTAACGTCAATTTCATTAGATTCAAAGTGCTTGAGAGTTAAAAGTCCCTTCCGTCTTTTGCTTGGTCTTTCTAGTCTTCTATTTTCTGCTACCGCTATACCCACTGCTTTTGGAATCAGGATTTTTACCTCTCACCTAAACATATCAGGTCAGTCTTATATAACTCCCTCTTGATTTTTCAGTTATTTTTATAATTCCAAGCTCTTTTCTAGTGTTTTCATCTCTTCTATGTTCTTTACTTGATATAATCTCCATCTCTGTTTCCTTTCAAGATCTTTTTCGTTTTTCCTTGCCATTCCAGTTCCCGATCCATATAAAACAACAGGTTTTACAACTATTATATATAAGTACCTCTGATTTTCCTTTTCTGGAGCTTTCATGTCACTGACATCTCTTTCTATTTACCTATCTCCCGTTTTCTATTTACTCGTTCCCTTACTGCCTTCCAACAGTTATCATTCTTTTGTGAGGTTGAGCACAAGTAAAGACCTCGAAATTAAAATCGAGCCAATTCCCTTAACTTTGGGACCGTTTGCCGTTAATAAACAAGTAACGTACCTTTGGAAAGTACTTAAAGGGAACTATAACGTGATGCGAAGAAACATGCTAATTAAGCTAATTAGATCTCTACCTCCGAATTTTTCCATATAAGAAGTATGCTATTTTATGCGCATGAAAAATCCCTTAAATCTTAAATGCCGTCCAAATCGGATGATCGATAGCGAAGATATTTGCCAACAAAGTTTGAGGGAGCACCCATATGCAGCTTTGTACATCGGGGAAACACACCTGGAATATTCTCTTTCCTGCCATAATAGCAATGTTTCTGGAAAACCTACATCTTGCCCGAACCTGCAGTAAATTGTCATCGCTTTTTCAATATTTAATGTGAGTTGTCAATTGATTCATTTTATACAGAGTACAGATGCGCAAAGGCCCTAACCGTGATCAGAGCCTTTTAAAGTACTGTATGCATCTGGGATCAACCGTTGAAGTGATAAAAGCTTGTTTCAATCTTTTTTGAGAAACCCGATAAATGTGAAATAATTGCTTCCTTCCGACCCGCCGAGCAGTTGAGTCCAGGTATTTAAACAGTTTTTCTCTTATTAATCGTTTACCTTCCATGTCATGCACTCAAGAATTTGTATTTTGATTTATTGAGCTGACTTTCATCTCTGTTTTTACCATATTTATCTTAGACCAATTTTTGCAAAGCAAAAATAAAAATAATAAAAAATTTAGAATGGCAAATTGCAAAAATTCGTTTCTTCTTTTTACGGGAATTAATTGTCACCATGAACAATCCTCAGACCTAAAAGCTGTCGTCTGTTCATAATTTTAAGCCACTGGTTCCAGCGAAGAGAGAGATCCAGCGTCGTCGGACAAACACTCCACTCATGTCTCATCCGGGACTGGAATCTGAGACTACGTCGGACAACTAGCAGAACCAGAACTTTTGACTATTCGGCCATCGCTGGACAAACACTCCACTCATGTCTCATGCGGGACTGGAATCTGAGACTACGTCAGACAACTAGCAGAACCAGAACCTTTGACTACTCGGCCATCGCCGGACAAACACTCCACTCATGTCTCATCCTGGACTGGAACCTAAGACTGCGTCGGACAACTAGCAGAACCATAACCTTTGACTATTCGGCCATCGCCGGACAAACACTCCACTCATGTCTCATCCGGGACTGGAATCTGAGACTGCGTCGGGCAACTATCAGAACCAGAACCTTTGGCTATTCGGCCATCGCCGGACAAACACTCCACTCATGTCTCATCCGGGACTGGAATCTGAGACTGCGTCGGGCAACTAGCAGAACCAGAACCTTTGACTATTCGGCCATCGCTGGACAAACACTCCACTCATGTTTCATGCGGGACTGGAATCTGAGACTACGTCAGACAACTAGCAGAACCAGAACCTTTGACTACTCGGCAATCACCGGACAAACACTCCACTCATGTCTCATCCGGGACTGGAATCTGAGACTACGTCGGACAACTAGCAGAACCAGAACCTTCGACTACTCGGCCATCGCCGGACAAACACTCCACTCATGTCTCATCCGGGACTGGAACCTGAGACTGTGTCGGACAACTAGCAGAACCAGAACCTTTGACTATTCGGCCATCGCCGGACAAACACTCCACTCATGTCTCATCCGGGACTGGAATCTGAGACTACGTCGGACAACTAGCAGAACCAGAAACTTTGACTACTCGGCCATCACCGGACAAACACTCCACTCATGTCTCATCCGGGACTGGAATCTGAGACTACGTCAGACAACTAGCAGAACCAAAACCTTTGACTTCTCGCCCATCGGTGTGGCTTCTGTAGAATCACAAGTGCTCTGTACAATGTAAATTATTTCATTCTCATTAATTGTTCTTTAACGTGCAAAAACACATAATTTTATGGCACAGAAAATTTTAGAATTACTAAAAGAAAATATAAAATTTCTTTCATAAGATTATGAGAAGCTTACGTGAGAGCGTTTCCCTCTTCTTCACTTGAGCGCCTATTATCGTCTCTAGAGGAACGTCCGTCCTGGGAATGCTGACGCAAGCAGGCGGCAGCATAATACTCTCTAAGCACCCAAACGTGCATGCCGTGCATAGCGACTTGTAGCATAACGGGTGAGCCTAGATCCAAATGTTTAAAAACAGCCAGTCGTTTTACACACACTTCTAATAAATACATAGAAATTCATCAAAGCTTCGAAATAAAATTTATACAGCTAAAAAACATTTTAATTTGCAACAGAACGAAGAAAATCAACTTATTTTCAAGATAAAAAAAACAGCTTGTGAAACAAAGTGGATGAAGGGAAGTCTTTTCGTGGGAGTTACAATAGCTTCATTTGAAAACACAGAAAGGTTTAATTTTAGCCGATTCCGAGTGGGAAGAAATCATTCATGAACCAGTGTTTACAATTTTGGCCATTCCGGGGGCCAAAATTTTGGCCATTCAGGAGATCCCAAATTTCCAGATCAGGTATTAATCGATCTCTTCCTTTTCTGAAACTAGTGTCCGTAATTCAGGGGCAGATGACTGCTTATAGCCCTTACAGTTGCTGGTCGTTAAAACTCGAAACAAAAAAAGGTTTCCAGTGTACTCTGCAAAAGTTATAACGAAACATCGTTTTCTCTTCCTGCTCCTAATTCGAAATTTTTTTGAATGATCTTGTCACAAATATCCAGTTTTTCCCGTGTGTGACGTAGAAGCACTGTGAAAGATTGCTCTTAGAATAGGAATATATATCTCAGGTTTTTTGTGATCTTACAGTTGTCCAAACAACGGTTTTCCATGTGCGTCAAAGGTGATGTGCAAGAACCAACTCAGAATACCAAGCCTTAATTTAAAACATTTTATGAGCTTCCTAAGCGCTTTTTCTTGTGTCCCAGTGGAGTTCTTAAGAACAGTCTCAGGATATGAAATTCAGAATATTTGGTAAACTCAACGGTACCTTAGAGTTCTTCTTATGTTCGGCAGGGTAACTTCCAGAGAGCCCTTTATAAAGACCATAAGTGCCGTACATCTGAAGCCCCAATAAAAGTATAAAGACAAGCGCACTAGTAAGTAGCATTATACAGAGGGAAGTATCCCGAAACTTCATTCATTTTTTAAGCTTTCCAACCGTACGTTGAAGAAGCGCATATACTCCAGCTTTGTACGTCTGTCTGTCTGTTCGTCCGCACGATAACTCGCGTAAAAATAGTTCGATTTCGATGCAATTTTAGTATGTGATAGGGGACAAACTGGGAAGGAACCCTATTGAAAATGGGCGAAATGGGGTCAAAAATCAGAAAATTGGAGCGGAATCCATTCCATCGCCCTTATGCGTCATAACGTACGTAACAATACTTCGATTGCGACAAAACTTCATCATGTTGTTCCGGAGGTATACTGAACCGGTTCTGTTTGATATAATTGAAATGGGGTCAAAGGTCATGGCACAGGAGCAAGATTTATTCCACAGCGATTCTCCACATAACTTTATTAAGGATGCTTCTATTGCGACAAACCTTTAGCATGTTGTTTCGGAGGTATACTGAACCAATTCTGTTTAATATCATCGAAATGGGGTCAAAGGTCAGGGCATAGGAGCGAGATTTATTCCACAGCAATTATCCTCATAACTTGAGTAATAATTTCTGGTATGTTGGAAACCGTATCATAATCAATGCATTGCATGTTTTTACTAACTTGTTTGAATATGGTTTTAATATCTTAAAAAAAGAAGTAGGAGGAAATAATTTTTAACTCATATCCAGGTCACTAGGAAGTAATTTCATGATACATTTCTGAGAGTACTCCAGCAACATCTTGAAAAACCCTCTGGAGAGAAGTAACTGATTTACAGGAAGACCTCCTCCCTGATCACTCAATATCCTCCAAATAGAAACACGGTGAAAAATCCTCTGGAGAGAAGTAACTGATTTACAGGAAAATCTCCTCCCTGATCACTCAAAATCCTCCAAATAGAAACAAGGTGAAAAATCCTCTGGAGAGAAGTAACTGATTTACTGGAAGGTCTCCTCCCTGATCACTCAAAATCCTCCAAATAGAAACACGGTGAAAAATCCTCTGGAGAGAAGTAACTGATTTACAGGAAAATCTCCTCCCTGATCACTCAAAATCCTCCAAATAGAAACACGGTGAAAAATCCTCTGGAGAGAAGTAACTGATTTACAGGAAAGTCCCCCCCTGATCACTCAAAATGTTCCAAAAAGAAACACGGTGAAAAATCCTCTGGAGAGAAGTAACTGATTTACAGGAAAGTCTCCTCCCTGATCACTCAAAATCCTCCAAATAGAATCACGGTGAAAAATCCTCTGGAGAGAAGTAACTGATTTACAGGAAAGTCTCCTCCCTGATCACTCAAAATCTTCCAAATAGAAACACGGTGAAAAATCCTCTGGAGAGAAGTAACTGATTTACAGGAAAGTCTCCTCCCTGATCACTCAAAATCTTCCAAATAGAAACACGGTGAAAAATCCTCTGGAGAGAAGTAACTGATTTACAGGAAAGTCTCCTCCCTGATCACTGAAAATCCTCCAAATAGAAACACGGTGAAAAATCCTCTGGAGAGAAGTAACTGATTTACAGGAAAATCTCCTCCTGATCACTCAAAATCCTCCAAATAGAAACACGGTGAAAAATCCTCTGGAGAGAAGTAACTGATTTACAGGAAAATCTCCTCCCTGATCACTCAAAATCCTCCAAATAGAAACACGGTGAAAAATCCTCTGGAGAGAAGTAACTGATTTACAAGAAAATCTCCTCCCTGATCACTCAAAATCCTCCAAATAGAATCACGGTGAAAAATCCTCTGGAGAGAAGTAACTGATTTACAGGAAAGTCTCCTCCCTGATCACTCAAAATCTTCCAAATAGAAACACGGTGAAAAATCCTCTGGAGAGAAGTAACTGATTTACAGGAAAGTCTCCTCCCTGATCACTGAAAATCCTCCAAATAGAAACACGGTGAAAAATCCTCTGGAGAGAAGTAACTGATTTACAGGAAAATCTCCTCCCTGATCACTCAAAATCCTCCAAATAGAAACACGGTGAAAAATCCTCTGGAGAGAAGTAACTGATTTACAGGAAAATCTCCTCCCTGATCACTCAAAATCCTCCAAATAGAAACACGGTGAAAAATCCTCTGGAGAGAAGTAACTGATTTACAGGAAGGTCTCCTCCCTGATCACTCAAAATCCTCCAAATTCGAAACACGGTGAAAAAGGGATGCAGATATGCACTCACATATAGGCTCATGGAAATTACTAAGCGTTCACGTGATGACGTGTATTTTTATGCCAGCACACTAAAAGTAAAACGCGCAATTTTATTTTATTGATGTAGTCAAATTTAATAAGCAAGTTTTAATCGAATAAAATTTTTAAAACTTAAAGTAGAAATGCAAATATTATAATACTAATGTTTGATTTCGACGAAGTCTGTTAGAAATTTTATGTTTGTCATTGACCAACGAACGTTCAATGGAATGTTGTAAAAACACGTAATTCGAACTGCGTAAAGTTCAGAACGTTGGATCTCATCAACACGTGGTTCATATGACCTACAATTATTCTGATAGGTACCTATAGCGATGGGTGATGCGGATGAAATTTGAGGACTCGTAAATATATAGTGACAACAATAGACTTTAAATGATTATTTCTTTTAGAGTTTTGAAACAGTTTTTCTAGAAAACACCGACGTTCTGGGTTTGAGAGTTTTGTTGAATGCGCAAAAAATCCATTTTTTGTCACCTTACACACAAAAAACGCAGTTTCTCTATTAAATGACTGGTACATTGGTGTCCTGCTTCGTTAGTTTTGCATTACTGTGCATATTTGATATCGTACCCACGAGTGAGGTAAACAGATTTATGTGCAATATGAAATAACAAATCTACCTGACTGATATGTAAAATTAAATTTCTTTCGTACAATTTAACGTTTGAAGTAACGCCTGTTTAGATTTACTTTTCCGAAAACGTTTTCCTTTCTTTTCTTTTTGTTTATTTGTATATTAGCATCGCTTTTAATGCAGAAGAATACATGCAGCATGTCACGGCAAAACTGGGGACTTTATACATGCTTCGCTGTCAGCAGTATGAATGTCGTCTATTTTGGTCTGTCAACCTGCAGAGACATCATTACTTTTTAATATATGCTTCTCTCATGAAAGATGAGTTATTTTTTTATCTGCGCCACTGAAACGTTTTTCATAAGTAAAATACAGGTGCATGAACATTCAGACACACAGACGAACACGAACATTAAATCACCTTTGATGCTCATAAAAAGGCGCTGACTACGATTTGTAAAATTTAACACATGCAACTCTATAATAAGCGCGGGTTTTGAAACAAGTAGGGGGACTCAGAAAAAAATAATGGTACTTTGCTTAACGGGACCCCACTACATTAATATTGAACCCCACTACTTTCGTATCATGATGTACATTATAAGTTATAATATATTGGGTTGTCCGGAAAGTACTTGCCGAATCTGCACAGTTTGTTGATGATTTGCCGCCACGTGCCAGCGTCATTATATATAAATGAGGCAGCTTCATAAAAGGATGTGTGAAAAGTCCGTGTATCATTTTGTGCTGGAAGTCGTAGGATGATGAACAACAATCCTTTGTATTTACAGTATTTACAACATGTGTCATGCTTTTTTTTTTTTTTTTTTTTTGATTGGAGGTTTAACGACTACCGTGAGCAACTCGATGGGTTATAAGCACTCGCCCGTCCCTAATTTAGGGCCACTGGTTCCAGGGAAGGGAGAGAGTCAGTGCCGTAAAATAGACACAACATCCATGCTCACCGGGATTCGAACCTAGACCCCTTTCGGACGAATGATCAGAAGCCATCGCTTAGACCACTGCGCCACCGGGACGTCACGCGTGTCATAGTTTACCTCTAACATAAGGAAATAAAGGCAACGCAAGCTGCAGAGAAAATATGCGATGTTTAGAGGGACGGCGCTGTAATAGACGTAACAAGTCTCAAGGGGTTTGCCAGATTTGGAGATGGAAAAACCTTGAAAGACAAAGAGCGTCCTGGCAGGCCTTGTGCCACTGATGAGGACCAGTTCCGTGAACAGCTGGATTCAACTTCCGTCAAACAACACGGGATTTTTTGGGGGTTGGAGGTTTAACCACCACCGTGAGCAACTCAATGGGCTATAAGCAGTCGACCGTCCCTAATTTAGGGCCACTGGCTCCAGGGAAGGGAGAGAGCCAGTGCCGTAAGGCAAACACAACATCCATGCTCACCGGGATTTGAATCCGGACCCTTTTCGGGTGGACGATCAGAAGCCACTGCAGATGCTGTTCCCGGTTGACCTCTATTGTATTAAGTAGTCAGCTGTTGACCAGTACTGCGCCTGTTGGCCTGTGTGAGTTTTCGGACCCGGCCCTCACCTCTCACATACCTTTCACTGCCCTCTCAGTTTTGCTTTCAAGTCGTAGTTTGACTATTTTCACTCTATTCCTGATACACTTTAACTAGGACGGCTAGCAAACAACCCGCCAGTTCAGCCGTTTGCGAAATCTCTCCGAGCTCGTACAATCTGTGCTTTCTCAAAGTCCTATAAATACTTCCGTTTACCCATCACGCTCCATATTTTACTACCTGCTGCTCCACTCACACTTTATAAATGCTACGTCTGCCGATTAATCACGCCCTCTCGGAAATCACGTGGTCAACGGCCGCATCCTCTTTTGATAGGTGTGATCATAATTCAGTGATCACTTGGTGTGATATGGTTATTCATTAGTACTTTGTTTCTAAAGAACTCTTCTCTAGCAGCTAATAAATTACGTTTCTTGTGTTTTGAGGACACGGGAAAATCTTAACCATAATGTTTAATAAGTTATTTAATTTCACAACCCTAAATTGCCTCACATGAACTGATACTAAAACTTGTGCGATGCAGAACTTCGATATCTCCTCAAAATACCTTTAAAGGCAGCAAAATCCAAACCTATAAAACATTATTTAAGCATACTTCGCCTACTGCTATCATATTTTGATCAGAAATAATGAATGCAGAAATGAATAGAAATTACTTACGGTTACTCCACACCACTCACACCTCATGCCGGAGAGACACTCTGCTGACCAGCAAGTTTTTTTACAATGTTGACACTTTGAATTCGGTGGCAAGTTGCCTTCCCTCCAGTGGTGGTACTGGGTGACAGAAGGCTGTGGAATGGAAACGAAACTATGAAAAATCAAGAAAACAATGAGAAAATAAATATCATTTTTCATTCATTCTTTATACATGATCACGAGACCATTACTTTTACAAACAAAATAATTCCGGTTATTTCCATCATAAGGAACTCGTGGGAAATAATAAAACATCTGTGGAGAATTACTTGGTATTCGACGGAATAAAGCCATGTTTCCCAGTCTATTCGACAAAAAAATTAAAAAGGGTTCTCCAAAATTGTATTTAACTTGATTCAAATTTATTGTAACTCTGAATCTTTTAACTTCATCGATATTTGATTTTTTTTTCAATTTAGCGAGATTTCCCTAAAGATAACGCATCTTTCATTTCTATGGGACTCTACTAACTTAGTTATTTATGCTTGGATCTAAGCTTGACACCCAAGACCTCAGATTTCTTCTCTTAATATTTACATTAGATTTCTTTTTTAGACAACAGATGTGTTACATCACTAAACCCTTTTTCCCAAGTCAGAACTTCCACAATGAATGTTTTCGGTTCTTTCAAATGCTGGGGGAATAACATTTTTTCATCAGTCCAAAACATCCGATAAAGAATATCATTAATCATTCTATGAATTCAAAATTATTTAGCCAACCGTTTAATTATTCTTCGATCCATAAATGATTTTAAAGCATTTGTTAAAAGCAAACTTATAAGCCGTTCAAAGATCAATGAAATATCTGAAACATGAGTGAATATCTTCTTCCTTAAGTTTAAACTGATTTAGTTTTTAAGTCATGGAGAATGACTTCTAAATTTTATGAAAAATTCTCATCATCATCATTAGTGTTCTGCCTCTTTACAGGTTCAACGGCATCTCAGTAAGTTCTCTTCCTCCAGTTTCCTCTGTCCCTTGCTTCCTCCTTCATTTCTTAATAGCCTCATGTGTCTATTATATCATCAAGCATCATTAATCGTCTCCTTCCTCTTGGTCACTTTCCTTCAATTATCCCTTCTATCATTCTTTTCAATAGGCAGTCTCTTTTTAACACATGTCCTATCCAGTTATATTTTTTCTCTCATGGTCTAGCAATTCATTTCTTCTTCAAATCTTTGTAATACTTCATCATTGGTAATTTTTTTCAATCTACTTTATTTTTTCCACCGCCGCAACTGAAATGCTGTAACCCTTTCAATTTCCCAGGCATTCCTTGTGGGGTGGGGACCTGTATTTGAACCACAAGCATAAAGCAGGAATTTGTGTTTTACGTTTATTATTATGTCTTTTGAATAGTGCACAATATTTCTCACCATGGTTTTGGATCCTTTATCAGATTTAAAATATGGTGTTTCATTCATCTTTCATCCTCGAAGCGAGAGATTATTCAACAAATCAATCTTTAGGACATATGATTATATCCATTCTTTACGGGAAATCAAAAATGAAGCGCACTTGTGAGAAATTAGAAGGGGAGTAGGAACCTATGGCGTTTTCCAACTAAGCTCAGTTCGCACTCAAATCACATAACAGAAATTTGAAGGAATTCACTCCCAAAAATGAGGATATGCAAAGAAAAATAAGTTTTCTAGCAGTTCACTTTCAATTTGATTACTTGAACTGATCAGCTGTAAGCAAACCTTCTTTAATGAATAAAACCCTGTCCCGTTTTCCGACGAATCTCGGCTCACATTCAAACCACATAATGGAAATACGGAGGAAATCACTCCCAAGCAACAGTAAATGTATTTTACTTTGGACAGTATAGCTCAGAAACGCCCATCGCTTTATGACTTTATTTGAAAAAATAGATTTACATACAGCCAAATCAGCTTATCAGTAATTTACTTCCAATTTGCCTGCTTGAATTAGTTGGCTGTAAGTTCATAACCACACATTCTACAGCCGCCGCCTGACTTGTCACTATAATCCTGACGTGAGTGCTTGTAGATTATCTTGACGATTACACATATCTTGTTTTTGGAAACAGAGGTCCAACCCTTTAAAAATTTTGGAATTGATATTAACTGAAGTTCTTAAAACCGCCAACGGATACTTCAATCTTCCTTTAAAAGCAGTAGTCGAACCTCCTGAAAGTAGCAGTGGAGTCCTTTGAAAGTATCAGAGTATCCCCTTGAAAGAAACAGAGCAGCATCTTGAAAGCACGAGTAAAGCCCCTTGAAAGCAGTGGAACCCCTTGGAAGCATCAGCGGATCCCCTTGAAAGGAACAGTAGATTCCATTGAAGGAAACAGTTGAGCCTCTTGAAAGCATTAGTGGATCTCCTTGAAAGAAACAGTGGGGTCACTTGAAAGAAACAGTGAAGCCTATTGGAAGCAGCAGTGGATCCTCTTGAAAGCAGTAGTGCATCTACTTGAAAGAAACAGTGGAGCCCTTTGAAAGCCTCAGCGGATCCCCGTTAAAATCGGCAATGGATCCGTTTGAAAGAGATGGTGGATCTCCTTGAACGAAACAATGGATTCTCTTGAAGCAGCATTAAACTAAATTTGCTTTGGACACTATAGCTCCGAAACGCCCATCGCTGTACAACCTTATTTAAAAATCAGAGATGCCTTATTCAAAAACCGTTCAAATAAGTGTTGTATTTGAAGGAACGCTTGGTTGTTTTACGTAACGTGCTATCCAGGAGCGACAAGCGCATCTCATTCCAGGCGACTTGCTGTTCTAACGTACGTAAACCTAGTTGGAAACATCTGCTTTTAGGAAAGAACAATAACACGTTATTGAATTTAAATTGCTGTGACAAATATCGCTGTAGTTTCTCAATGACGCTGTATATCATTGGGGTTTTTTTTTCAGTTTGCAGAAACTCCTTTCGGTAATTCATGATTTTACAACACGTTGCAATTAAATAAAAAAAACATTCACAGGAAATAATCTGAACCACAAAATGAACAGCCAGGTATTTCTTTTTCTCCCCTTCCCCTTTTTTTTTGTTTTTGAAAAAAATGGCTTCAGCTTAATGAAAAACTCTCCCCTCTCTCTCTTGTCCTCCCATGACGTGTTGAGTTCCGCAAAGACGACAATGCGCTCTTGAGGATTACTGAAAAAGTAATGCAGCCGACTCGCTATTCCTCTGCAGCATACGGGTAAGGGACAAAATACGCCCGGGGCGGACTTCACAGGGAACCATCTATGCATTCGCATCCCCAAACACTGGGAGTCTGCGAAAGACCGCGGACTTGATGACCAGGATTCGAACACCCATCAGAAACGTCCGCCTGCTACACTGCGCGTTAACCAACTGCGCGGTGCCGGAAGTAATAAAAAACTTATTATTCCCATTCTAAGTAGAAGGGAACTTTCAAGTTTATAAACTGAGAAAGCTATCAAAACGAGATACTAATAATGCATTCCTTAACAATAAATAAAGTCTCGTTATATATTCTGAAGAATTTCCGTGCATACTATCATAAGAATATTGTTGGAAAGGGAGATATTTTGGTTTTACGCACAAAAAACATCAGCAAGCTAAGAAACTTGCAAAACAATAAGGCTTTATAGAGCGCAAATCTGACTCTGCCAATCTGTGATTCACAGTCCGTACCGATTCGGGGATATCCATTAGCGCACCTGCTAATCTGTGGTTCGCAGTCCGTACCGATAGGGGAATGTCCATAGCTGCCTCTGCCAATCTGTGATTCGCAGTCCGTACCGATACGAGGGTATCCATTAGCGCATCTGCTAATCTGTGGTTTGCAGTCCGTACCGACGCGGGGATGTACGTAGCTGCCTCTGCTAATCTATGATTCGCAGTCCGTACCGATACGAGGATGTCCATAGCTGCCTCTACCAATCTCTGATTCGCAGTCCGTACTGATACGGGAATGTCCATAGCTGCCTCTGCCAATCTGTGATCAGCAGTTCGTACCGATACGGGATGTCCATAGCTGCCTCTGGCAATCTATAATTCTCAGTCCGTACCGATACGGGGATGTCCACGGCTCCCTCTGCCGATCTGTGATTTTCAGTCCGTACAGATGCGGAAATGTCCAAAGTTGCCTGTGCCAATCTGTGATTAGCAGTCCGTATTGATACGGGGATGTACATAGCTGCCTCTGCCAATCTGTGATTAAAAGTCCGTACCGATACGGGAATGTCCATAGCTGCTTCAGCTAATCTGTGATTCAAATTTCGTACCGATACGGGGATGTCCACAGCTGCCTCTACACCTCGTTAAATGTCGCCCGTTGTGTGTTGTGGGCCTTCTGCAGCTTGCCGTCGAATGCGACTATCGAGGATGTTGGACATCAGCCTACGTGCATCAGTCACACTAGGGCGACGCATGTTACCTTCCTCCTACCAGTGTCGCCACATTTAGTCCACAGTTGTTGCATGCCGATGCGTTTCCTCAGTGATTCCACGCAGACCCCAAACAGCGGTATGTAGTGATATAATGAAGCCTCTTGTAAAGGTGCCCGTATAATGGTATGATTCCCGATGACCTTGCCCAGGCTTACACGTGCTTTTGCCACCGAGATCACTCCAATGCAGTGGCCCACACGTTCAGGTGAAGATGACCAAATTTAGCTACGTCCAGCCGTTTTATGGTGAGAGCAGTAAAATGCTCTCACCCAGCACTTGATACGTTAGCAACAGCGATCATTTACATTACCAAACTCTCGACACGCCCGCCAATTTGCATACGCTCCAACAAATACTTCCCGTTAATACATTTCCTGTATCGAGCAGTGTATAATAATGAATTGTGTGGGAGATTTAAAGTTTCGAAACGATTGCAAACTGAGCCACATTTAAACGTACGTCCTTTCAGAGGGTGTACATGACTGCCAATACATTTCTTATGCTAAATGATTAACTGAAGCTTCACAGTATGATTGAGAAATTGAAGCCCCTCCAGTAATTTTTCTGAGAATATGCTCTCTGGTTAGATAAAATAAAATTTCTGGCGTGTAGTGAATAGTTTCGCAAAACGCCTACATTCGCTGGTATTACTGGAGGCTGACTTTGTCCCGATGTTATTTCAAAACAGTTCCCTGAAGTTGTCTCGCGGCCGAATTGAAATCTTTAGAGAAAAACATTCGACCCATAAAACACTACAGAGCACAAATTCTTAGAAGCTTTTAGCAAATTAAAGCAAGTTCTGCATATGGCACTTACAAGATCTCTGCTTGGAACGTAGGTAGCGCATTCTTTACAATCAGCGACACCGAAGTCTTGGCACTCTACATGCACACAGTATTCACAAACTGAAAAGAAACAGGAACTAAACAGTCAAATCATGCAATTTTTATTTGTTTACTTTAATAAAATAATAACATGAGTTTAAAAATATATGTATTTACAGATTCGTGAAACGTATGAATGTGTTCGACATTATTTTATTTCTCGGTGCTTATGATAGAATGGAGAGGCCAGTCCATTCGCTTTGTTGAATAAACTTCGTAACACAAAACAATAATTACTTTTCTACATATTTCTAAGATTTTTTCTGCAAGAGGCAGATCGTAAATAAGACGCCATCCTTATTCTTTACTTTGACATCCATCACAAGTAAACAGCGAAGAACATCGTTATCAGCATGACATCTGTAGAATTAAAAAACAAATTATTGAATCCGTTTATTAGAAAGAAACGCGCACGTCTGTAAGATCACACTGATGCTGCGTGACATGTTAGTGCCATGTAGCTTTAAGATGATTCCAGAAATTCTGCTCCTACTACATTGACCTGTGACTCTAGAACATTTTGAGCACTTTCTTCTGGTTGCATTGCCTTTCATGAATGCAGGATGAACTTCGGTGTCGGCATAAGATCTCCGGCATCTTTATATACGGTGAAAATAATTTGATATACGTACAACATATACTAGCTAAATATAAAACCGTCTTTGCACGTTCTACGAAATGTACGTGAGGCACACAATGGCTCAAAAACTTTAATTAAAATGCTATATACATACGATAAAAACATTAGTACTTTCGAACTACTTTAGTTCATCATGATATGTAGTACAAAGATATGAAGGCCGGCACGGTATATATATATATATATATGTGTGCAAGAACATGTTACGTGGGGAATCATGGGAAAAATGTTAATTGCGTAATCAAGTGACGTAGACAGTGGTAACCATGGTACAATATATAACTTTATAATAAGTTTCTTCAGGTAGAAGGTATGTCATAAGGCACATAGTCATGGCAACAGCTGTCTTGATGTTTCAATATTAAGATGCTTTCAATCATAAGAATTAGTGATTTAGACCTTGGGGTTGCAATAATTTTTGCGTTGTCCCAATCTGGAATATTAGTTCCATTATAGGCATCACGTGATAAGGCAGTATTTTGTTGTACTTACTGTTATTCAAAAAACATCTTTACAGCAGGGACCAAAGTTTGCATACCCGGAAAAATTACCGATGCCGCACCATATTATTCCACAAGTAGAGAATGTTCTGTTAAAACTTCCGGTACCGGAAAGGGAATAAACATGGCAAAAAATTTCTAGAATTTTCACTGACCATCGTATTAGACCCCATGACCCTTTTGCTGAAAAAAATCAACTAAAGCAATCGCACAGGAACCCTGATATCGTTATATTACAGGGGGAGAAAACTTCTCAACTAGTTCTAATGAATAAACCTGAGTATACCGAAAAAAGCCAAAGGTCCTACCAAGGGATCCCACTCAAGCTACGATAGCTTCATTCAGGGCTTTGAAGGAAAATAATTCGTTTCCCGATATTATTGAGCAGGCTATCCATATACCACCGGGACCCGCCGTTCCTACTATCTTCTGCAAACTGAAATTACATAAACAGGGAAATCCAGTTAGACCCCTGATCTCCAGTCACTCTAGCCCTATCAGACCACTTAACGAAATACCTTTCCTGTTTTGTTCAAGATTCTATTTACGCAGTCAGAAATACCACCCAAGTAATTAATCAGATAAATTATTGTCCAACCTTGGTAACATTCCTTTTAAACTAGTATCGCTGGATATCATTAACTTATATCCAAATGTACCTATAGATGAAACCCATGGTATTATTGAAGCGGAACTTACGAGTTCTGGACGCACACAAAGTGAGATTACTGCAATAATGAACGCTTTAGGATTTCTCAGGAAACGCAGTTATTTCCAATTTTATGGTATTTACTACCAGCAAACAGACGGGGCAGCCATGGGATCGCCCTATCAGCACTGCTTGCTGAGTTCTTCTTACAACAACTGGAGGAAAATTTCTTAAAAAGCACTCCAATTAAACCACTGTATGACTGTCTGGGATGTAAGGCCAGGTGATGCGTAACATCACAGCCTCTCCTTGACAAATGTCAACCCCGCCTTCTCGTGGTACATCCTGTTCCCACTAAAGGGGCTCTGACGACCGCAAATAGCGGTATAACTATACCATCGGGATTAGAGGAAATGCTATCCCACACTCACCAACCCGCTTGGCTAGCGTGGTGAGTTATGGCCAAACCCCTCCAAAATGACTTCACAACTTAAATCTTGGCCCTCAGTCTCCGGCAGCTGGAATGTACCTGGCCAAGGCAGCGGCCAGTGCGACATGAAGGCAGAGGGTGCTAAGAATCCCCGGAGGACCGGACTAGACTGCCATCTGATGCTGACCTTGGCTACGTATAATTGACGCTCCCTATCTTCTGATTCAAGGCTTCTTGAATTGGAAGAGGAACTACAAAGGATCAAGTGGGACATCGTCGAGCTAAGTGAGGTAAGGAGAAAAGGAGAAGATCTCATTGAACTGAAACGTGGACATCTCTTCTACTATCGTGGGACTAATACTTTTTGTTACTTAATACTGGCAGAACTAGTGGTGTTGGATTTATAATAAACAAGAAACTGAAGGATAAAGTTGTAGAAGTTGAAAGTTCCTCTGACAGAGCTGCACGACTCGTTATCCAACTCTCGAGAAGATACCAGGCTCAGATTATTCAAACTTATGCACCCACCACAAGTCATCCTGAAGAAGAAATTGAAGAATTTTATGAGGAAATTCGTCATCTAAATAATAAAGGTAACCAGCACTTGAAGATAATTATGGGAGATTTCAATGCAAAAATAGGGCAGCGGCAACAGAATGAAACTTCAGTAGGTAAATTCGGTAACGGCAACAGAAACCAGCGTGGAAATACTCTAGTTGAGTTTGCAGAGGCAGAAAGGTTTTTCATCTTGAACTCCTTTTTCAAGAAAAAGCCACAAAGGAAATGGACATGGAGACATCCAAACGGGACGACAAGTGAAATTGATTTTACTATGTGTAACAAAAAAATCGTCATAGAAGACTGCAGTGTGCTAAACAAGTTCAACACAGGTAGTGACCATAGATTGGTGAGATGTAAGATGCACCTCAACACTAAACTCAAACGTGGTAAGCTTATAAGACAAACAAAATGTATTGACATAACCAACCTTAAAAAACACCATAATACCTTCAAGTTGGAACTGAAGAACAGATTCTCTGCTTCAGAAGGCCTAACATCGGAAGAAGTGGATATTTCTGAAGTTAACAGAAAAGTAACCAAAGCTCTTATGGAAATAGCAACAAAATTAGCTGGGTCTAAGAACAAGTTGCATGTGAACAAATTATCAGGAAAAACCAAAATGTTGATGCAAAAAAGAAGAGAGATGAGGACAACTAAAGAAGATGGGACTTCCAAAGTGGAATATACAGAGCTATGCAAGACAGTACGAAAAAGTATCACTGAAGAGGTAAGGACATTCAACTGTGAACTAGATAGGAAAGCAATTGAAAACAACCAAAGCCTAAAAATAGCAAAAGGACATCTCAGTAAGGGATGTCCTTTTGCTATTTTTAACAGTTTATGGCACTGAGAAAAGAAGATGGTTCTGTAACAAGAAACAGAGGCGAAATTTTGACAAGAGTGAAAGATTTCTACTCCAAATTATATGAAAGGAATGATACATGTACTCCAGACATCATGAAAGGTACCCGTAACAGAGTTCTTCCCGTCCTCCCAGCAGAAGTTGCACATGCAAATCAAGAACATGAAGCGGGGAAAAGCTCCAGGAGAAGATGGAATTACTGTAGACATCATACAAGAAGCAAGTGGAGAAATCGAAACAGTACTCGCCCAAATTTTCACTCGATGCCTTAATGAAGGGAAGATTCCTGAGAATTGGAACAACGCTACAATGATCCTGCTACATAAAAAAGGTGACATTGAGGATCTCAGGAACTACAGATCTATCAGCCTCCTGTCAGTGGTTTATAAAATCTTCACTAAAGTTCTTTCACACCGCTTGAAGAGGACACTGGACATGGCTCAACCGAGAGAACAAGCTGGATTCAGGAATGGCTACAGCACAATAGATCATATCCACGTATTGAGATAACTAATTGAAAGAGCAAGAGAATATGAACTTCCATTGTGCATGGCTTTTATCGATTATGAAAAAGCCTTTGATTCGGTGAAACCATCAGCAGTTACAATGGCTCTGAAATCCTGCGGTATTGAAGATGCATACATTAATATTATTAATAACATCTATGAAAATGCAAGTGCAAAGATTCGGCTGTTTGAAAATACAACACACATAAAAATTGGAAAGGGAGTGAGACAAGGTGACACCATATCTCCCAAGCTCTTTAATGCCACATTGGAAAATGTCTTTCAATCACTGAACTGGGAAAACAAAGGGATAAAGATTAACGGAGATTATCTAACCCACCTTCGTTTTGCTGATGACGTAGTCATTTTTGCAACTTCCCCATCAGAGCTGCAGAGTATGATCCAGGAACTTGCTGACAAGGGTAAAGAAGTGGGATTAAAAATTACCTTTCAGAAGACAAAAGTGATGTTCAATGCTTTTATAAGAAATGAAGATTTATCGATTGATGGCGAAAAGCTGGAGATAACAGACACGTACGTTTATCTTGGACAGCAGATATCAAGTGAGGGTCACATTGATGAAGAAATTAATCGGCGTGCAAAAATTGCCTGGAGAGCTTTTGGAAGAAACAGCATAATTTTCAAGAGCAATATGCCATTATGTCTTAAAAGAAAAGTGTTTGATCAATGCATCCTTCCAGTGCTTACGTATGGTGCAGAGACGTGGACCTTAACTAAAAGAGACATATAAAGGCTGCAGACAACTCAAAGTAGCATGGAGAGGTGCATGCTTGGTGTAACCAGGAGAGATAAGAAGAGGAACTCGTGGATCCGAAAAAAGACAAGAGTGGAAGACGTCATGATCAGAATTAAATCCCTGAAATGGCATTGGGCTGGACATACTGCCAGGACAGACCATCGATGGACAGCTGAAATTTTAGATTGGATTCCAAGGGACAGGAAAAGACCCAGAAAAAGACCACATGGGAGATGGGTGGATGAAATTCGAAATTATGCGGAAGTGACATGGAGGAGACTGGCACAAGACAGACCGTTGTGGAAGAAACTTGGGGAGACCTTCGTCCAGCAGTGGATTGATAATGGTTGACGATGATGATGATTATTACTGTCGTTATGTTGACGACATTCTAATTATTTGGCCACACAGTGTTTCTGGGCTTATAACTTTCATTGATGATTTTTCTGCGGTTTCTCCCTCAATCAACTTCACATATGAAATTGAACAAAACCATAAATTGCCATATGTGGATATTCTAATCTCTTATAACGAAGTAAATTTCTCCGTCATTTTTGGTCTACGCCGGGATTCGAACCCGAGGCCGCTTATTCCGGAACAAGTCGCTCTACTAACTGAGCTACGCAGACGTTTTATTCTGACTGCAATCTGCCTTTATGTCGTGTGCGTCCTGCTGGCAGGTACGTCACATCTCCCTCCCCCGAAAGAGGGCCGGGGGCATGGCCCACGGGTCAGCCGTGACCATGAATCGTTCTACAGTGGTAGCCATCCACTGTAGAACGTGCGCTTGCGAACTCCCAGTCAATCTGGTGTGTGGAATGCAACGTCACACACATTTATTTTTCGAAGCGCTGGAGAAGTGATTCTCTGATTTTTCCTATCTCGCGGTGTGGAAAGAACATCACACCATTGCGAGATTTTGAACGGTCGGGTCATCCGGATAGTTCGGGCGCCATTATAACGAAGTAAATTTCTCCGTCATTTCTGTCCACGCCAGGATTCGAACCCGGATCCCCTCATTCCGGAATAAGTCACTCTATCAATTGAGCTACGCAGACGTTTTATTCTGACTGCAATCTGCCTTTATGTCGTGCGCGTCCTGCTAGCAGGTACGTCACACTCTCACTCATATAATGATAGTCGTCCATTATCTTTCAGTGTTCATCGAAAACCGTCCAGCACCCCACAGATGATTCCATTTGCATCAACCCACCTAATTAGTCATAAATTAGCTTCTATCAGATTTCAAATTCGACGAGCTTACACTCACTCATCTGATCGAAGACTTCGCCTTCAAGAAATTGAATATGTTTATAATGTTTCTGCTGATAATGGATACACAACATACCTCATTAACAAGGTGCATTCACAGGTTAAACAAACTTATGCAATAACATTACACCGTGAATACCCCCAGAAACAGTATGTATCTTCACTTGACTATTACCCGGCCGTTACCGTCCCTTTGGGAATTATTTGTAATCGTTTTCATATAGGATTTGGACTGCATACTACTAATATATTTACATTAATCAAGAAGGATAGTTAGAAATTAATCAAGAAGGATAATCAGTTAGAAATCTCAAGTGCCGTCTACGTGAACACAAATATAACGTGCAGACCGCACAACAAAATACTGTCTTATCACGTAATGCCTGTAAAGGAACTTATATTCCAGATTGGGACAGCGCAAAAATTATTGCAACCCCAAGGTCTAAATCACTAATTCTTATGACCGAAAGCATCTTAATATTAAAACACCAAGACAGCTGTTGCCATGACTATGTGCCTTATGACATACCTTCTACCTGAAGAAACTTATTGTAAAGTTATATACTGTACCATGGTTACCACTGTCTACGTCACTTGATTACGCGATTAACATTTTTTTCATGATTCCCCACGTAACATGTTCTTGCACATATATATACCGTGCCGGCCTTCATATCTTTGTACTACATCTGATGATGAACTAAAGTAGTTCGAAAGTACTAATGCTTTTATCGTATGTTTATAGCATTTTAATTAAAGTATTTGGGCCATTGTGTACCTCACGTACATTTCGTAGAACGTGCAAAGACGGTTTTATATTTAACTTTATATATACTGTGCTTAAGAGAATAATTAACAAGCCTCATCTTCTCAATGAGACAGGTGTTTATGCCATCCCACTACAATATGAGGACGGCTCAAGGCATCGGAATGACCAAACGCTCGTTTGGAATTAGAATCAAGGAACGTAAAAGGGGTACAAAAGACGGTAAAATAACCACTTCCCTATCAAGAGAGGTCACGTTCAAGTCCGCTAATCCTATGTGGAATGATATAAAGAAATTAGCTTCATACTCCACACTCAAATATGCTGCCATTCGGAAAACCTTGAAAATCTTGACCAGCAGCGAGGCTTGCAATGATACCGTCTCTCTGGAGTTGCCACGCATTTGGAATCAATTCTTCAAATAATGCTGCATTTTCAATAAAACAGTACCGCGTTCCCAAATAACGCGACATCGTTTCTTCGAATGACTGATCACATTTGTGCCTATTCATTTATTGTTTAGTCAAGTCACCCCGTTCAAATTGTTGAAGTGTTCTATTGTTCACTTTGCAGTCAGCTGTCTAACTTCCTTGAAAAAGCCGTTTGGTTGATGTGCGAAAGCTCGGAAATTTTTATTTATTATCTGCCCCAAGAAATTTGGGTTACTAGTATAGTTATACTGTTTTAGGTGCTTCCTATTTTTCTGAGAGTTTGCAGGTGGCACTCTCATTTCGGACATTTCATTTACACTAATATGATTAAGAAAATATGATTAACGAACATGTAGGTAATGGAATTGTCTTAACTTCAACAATATTTATCCTAATTAGTCTGTTTCTTCTTAGTTAGAAACTGTAAGAAGGTATCATCATTCATCATCATTGTCAACCATTATCAATCCACTGCTGGACGAAGGTCTCCCCAAGTTTCCTCCACAACGGTCTGTCTTGTGCCAGTCTCCTTCATGTCACACCCGCATACTTTCGAATTTCATCCACCCATCTCCCATGTGGTCTTCTTCTGGGTCTTTTCCTGTCCCTTGGAATCCAATCTAAAATTTCGGCTGTCCATCGATGGTCTGTCCTTCTGGCAGTATGTCCAGCCCATTGCCATTTCAGGGATTTAACTCTGATCATGATGTCTTCCACTCTTGTCATTTTTCGGATCCACGTGTTCCTCTTCTTATCTCTCCTGGTTACACCAAGCATGCACCTCTCCATGCTGCTTTGAGTTATCTGCAGCCTTTGTATGTCTCTTTTAGCTAAGGTCCACGTCTCTGCACCATACGTAAGCACTGGAAGGATGCATTGATCAAACACTTTTCTTTTAAGACATAATGGCATATTGCTCTTGAAAATTATGCTGTTTCTTCCAAAAGCTCACCAGGCAAGTTTTGTACGCCGATTAATTTCTTCATCAATGTGACCCTCACTTGATATCTGCTGTCCAAGATAAACGTACGTGTCTGTTATCTCCAGCTTTTCTCCATCACTCGATAAATTTTCATTTCTTGTAAAAGCATTGTACATCACTTTTGTCTTCTGAAAGTTCATTTTTAATCCCACTTCTTTACTCTTGTCAGCAAGTTCCTGGATCATACTCTGCAGCTCTGATGGGGTAGTTGCAAAAATGACTATGTCATCAGCAAAACGAAGGTGGGTTAGATAACCTCCATTAATCTTTATCCCTTTGTTTTCCCAGTTCAGTGATTGAAAGACATTTTCTAATGTTGCATTAAAGAGCTTGGGAGATATGGTGTCACCTTGTCTCACTCCTTTTCCAATTTTTATGTGTGTTGTATTTTCAAACAGCAGAATCTTTGCACTTGCATTTTCATAGATGTTATTAATAATATTAATGTATGCATCTTCAATACCGCAGGATTTCAGAGCCATTGCAACTGCTGATGGTTTCACCGAATCAAAGGCTTTTTCATAATCGATAAAAGCCATGCACAATGGAAGTTCATATTCCCTCGCTCTTTCAATTAGTTCTCTCAATACGTGGATATGATCTATTGTGCTGTAGCCACTCCTGAATCCAGCTTGTTCTCTCGGTTGAGCCATGTCCAGTGTCCCCTTTAAGCGGTGTGAAAGAACTTTAGTGAAGATTTTATAAACCACTGATAGGAGGCTGATAGGTTTGTAGTTTCTGAGATCCACAATGTCACCTTTTTATGTAGCAAGATCATTGTAGCGTTGTTCCAATCCTCAGGAATCTTCCGTTCATTAAGGCATCGAGTGAAAATTTGGGCGAGTACTGTTTCGATTTCTCCACTTGCTTCTTGTATAATGTCTACAATAAATCCATCTTCTCCTGGAGCTTTTCCCCGCTTCATGTTCTTGATTGCATGTGCAACTTCTGCTGAGAGGACTGGAAGAACTCTGGTAGTGGTACCTTTCATGATGTCTGGAGTACATGTATCATCCCTTTCATATAATTTGGAGTAGAAATCTTTCACTCTTGTCAAAATTTCGCCTCTATTTCTTGTTAGAGAACCATCTTCTTTTCTCAGTGCCATTATCTGTTTTCTTCTCTTACTGAGATGTCCCTTTGCCCTCTTCAAGCTTTGGTTGTTTTCAATTGCTTTTCTCACTAGTTCACAGTTTAATTTCCTTATATCTTCAGTGATACTTTTTCGTACCGTCTTGCATAGCTCTATATATTCCACTTTGGAAGAGATGAAAAACTCAAGATGAAAAACTCTTCTGCCTCTGCAAACTCTATGAGAGTATTTCCACGCTGGTTTCTGTTGCCGTGACAGAATTTACCTACTGAAGTTTCATTCTGTTGCCGTTGCGCTATTTTTGCATTGAAATCTCCCATAATTATCTTCATGTGCTGCTTACCTTTATTATTTAGATGACGAATTTCCTCATAAAATTCTTCAATTTCTTCTTCAGGATGACTTGTGGTGGGTGCATAAGTTTGAATAATCTGAGCCTGGTATCTTTTCGAGAGTTGGATAACAAGCCGTGCAGCTCTGTCAGAGGAACTTTCAACTTCTACAACTTTATCCTTCAGTTTCTTGTTTATTATAAATCCAACACCACTAGTTCTTCCAGTATCAGTCCCACGATAGTAGAAGAGATGTCCACGTTTCAGTTCAATGAGATCTTCTCCTTTTCTCCTTACCTCACTTAGCCCGACGATGTCCCACTTGATCCTTTGTAGTTCCTCTTCCAATTCAAGAAGCCTTGAATCAGAAGATAGGGAGCGTCAATTATACGTAGCCAAGGTCAGCATCAGATGGCAGCCTAGTCCGATCCTCAGGGGATTCTTAGCACCCTCTGATTTCATGTCGCACTGGCCGCGGACTTGGCCAGGTACGTTCCAGCTGCCGAAGCCTGAGGGCCAAGATTTAAGTTGTGGAGTCATTTTGGAGGGGTTTGGCCATAACTCACCACGCTAGCCAAGCGGGTTGGTGAGTGCGGGATAGCATTTTCTCTAATCCCGATGGTATAGTTTTACCGCTATTGGCGGTCGTCAGAGCCCCTTTAGTGGGAACAGGATGTACCACGAGAAGGCGGGGTTGACATTTGTCAAGGAGAGGCTGTGATGTTACGCATCTCCTGACCTTACATCACCTGACCTTACATGTAACGTATAACTTATGTTACGAAGGTATAACATAAGTTATACGTTACAAACGGCGGGTGGAAATTCAGAGGTTGCCAAAGTTATGTTCAAAGAAGTTTTGGAGAGGTACGTGAAGGGGGCTTTGTGCTGATGTGTTGTGCACTTTTTTCCGATACAGAACCACTTGCAAGTGGCCGGGCGTTTGGTGGACTTAGGATGCGATAAATATAACTCCAGTGGCGACAGAGTATCAGTGGTTTCTGTCAAATCATAAATTCTGTATTAAAATTTCTTTGTTGCTGTTGAAGCAGATAGTTTTAAATTTAACGGTACATCTTTCGGTTAAGTACTAAGTTTTGAAATATGCTTCCGAAATTGTTGAATTTCATTTCTGAAATTGACAGATCAATTCTCTTTGGTGCATCAGTGTACAAAATGCACTAAATAACTTAATTCATATGGAACTAAAAGTCACTGAAATCTGTTCGATGGTGTAGGATGAAATTGCATACGAACGCAGAGCTTCCGGGAGTCAAGTGGACAAGTGGATAGGTTTTGAAAGGTCTTTGACCTAACATCTAAAATAATGCAGATTAATAAACAAAATCATTTGCGTATCGAAATTTAAAAACTACTGTATTTTATTTGTGATGCATGTTGTTGAAAGGAGCACAACACTGATATAAAGGAGAAAAAAATATCCACAGTCCCGGCTAGAAGGTACGAATCAATGCAGGCGACCATAGGAGAAATGATACCGAATGTATAAGTACATAAATCATCCGTAAAGAAACGATCGTTAGAAACAATGGAAATTCTGACTAGGCCAAGGAAATGTAATGAATGTGTGCTAGGTGAGCTGCCATCAGGTTGAAGCAACTTTAAGGAGACAAGAAACGGTTTGACGTAAAAATCTTCAATAGATTCACGCTCTACCTCACGCAGAACTTAGAGAACGTGACAATATCTATTAGAAATCAAAAATAGGCAATAGCAACTTTAAACTTTTGAATATGGTAACGGTTTTGGGTTTGTTACTCTGTATTGTTTTAGTTAATTAGTTAAATTAACAACTTTGAAGAGTCGATCAGTTCGACGTGCGAATGTTCGGTGTTCGTATGTATTAAACAGATTTGAGTTACTTTCACGTTCTTATGTGTTCTCTTGAATTTCTGTTCATTTTTTATATCAATTTACGGAACAAAAAAATGAAGGCAGGTACGCTCTCTCTATTCGTCAATCTGTGGTCCCCATTTCTCGAAAGATAATCAATTTAATAACTTCAAATTTGTCACCAAGACTTTAAAATGTGTACTTATACACTGAGTGGCCACTTTATTATGACCACCTGACAGTTTTAAGCTAATGAGCTATGGCTGCACGCTGTTGCCGCCAGAGTGCGAGGCTAGTATAAAAAGGGGAAAGCTTAGTGCTTGCGACAGTAGTAGAAGGGATTTTGGGGTGACGAGATGGGTAAAAAATGCGATTTGACGGACTTTCAACGTGGGATGATTGTAGGAGCTCGGAGCCATGGAGAGAGTATCACCGAAACCGCCGCATTCGTGAAATGTTCCAGAGCAGCTGTTGTTAAAGTGTTTAAAGACTGGACTGTCAGCCAAAAAAACTGGGTCTCTATGTGCAACGTGTGGTCGTCATCGACTAGTGACTGCTCGGGCTGAACGGAGAGTGTCCAGACTGGTAACAGACAACAGAAGGGCAACAGTGCAGCAAATTACAGACCATCTTAATCAAGGATCCCCTCAAATGATCTCTGCACGCACTGTTCGCCGTACACTGCATCGGATGGGATATAGCAACCGAAGGCCTGTTCGAACACCTTTGCTGTCTGCAGTTAACAAGAAAAAACGTCTCCGGTTCGCACAGTAGCACAAGGATTGGGCAGTCGATAATTGGAAACAAATTATGTGGTCCGATGAATCACGTTTTCAGTTGCCCCATGCCAATGCCCTAGTGATAATTTGGCAGAAACGGCACGAAAGCATGGACCCTAAATGCATTGCTACAGCCCTTCAAGCTGGTGGAGGCAACGTTATTGTTTGGGGAATATTTCCTGGCATGCTTTGGGCCCTTTAATTCGTGTTGATCCACGTCTGACTGGCACATCATATCTAAACATCGTTGCGGACCAAGTGCATCCTGTCATGTGGATGGTTTATCCCAATGGCGATGGCTACTTTCAACAAGATAATGCGTCCTGCCAGAGTGCTCGTATTGTACAGGATTGGTTTCAGGAACATGCCGGTGTGTTTACTTTGCTTAGGTGGCCCCCACAATCTCCAGATCTCAACCCCATTGAGAATTTGTGGGTTGAAGTTGAACGAGCCATCAGACAGCTGGATTCACAACCTTGCAATCTCCCACTCCTGGAAAGTGCTATTCATCAAGCATGGTCTCAGATTCCACAAACCACCTATCAACATCTCGTGGAGTCCATGCCACGAAGAATCGACGCAGTATTAACGGCAAAAGGTGGCCCAACGAAGTACTGAGGGGGTGGTCATAATAAAGTGGACACTCAGTGTATATCAAAAGTGTTAATTCCTTAGGGAATGGTACAAGAAAATTTGCATGATTTTAGGCCAACACGAGAACAAATTCTAAGTGGTCCCCGGTGGCGCAGTGGTCTGAGCGATGACTTGTGAGCATTCTTCCAAGAAAGGGTTCGGGTTCAAATCCCGGTGAGGCATGGATGTTGTGTTTGTCTTACGGCACTGGCTCTCTCCTTTTCTTAGAGTCAGTTGCCCTAAATTAGGGACGGGAGACAGCTTATAGACCATTGAGTTGCTCACGGTGGTCGTTAAACCGTTAATAAAACAAAACAAAATTCTAACCAGACTAATTTTTGGTACAAATGTTATAAACATTCTGCTAGTGGCTCTAATTAACATACTAATTAACATACTAATATTCCAAAGTAATCCTATTTTTGCTACTGCTGCCATCTTGGAAAAAATGCGGACGAGTCAATCTTTTGCGTTGTTTTCCGCATTGTTTTACAGAAAGTGTTCGATATAAACTATTTTGTGGAACGTAAAAAGACATTCGTGTAAAATGACACTACGAACCTTGAGATGTCAGCACTAGGACCACGATGCCTCCCCTGTGGCTCAGTGGTCCTAGTGCTGACTTCTAACCATTCGTGCGAGGTGAGTCTGGGTTTGAATCCCGGTGACGCATGGATGTTGTGTTTGCCTTACGACACTAGCTCTCTCTCTCTTCCCTGGAACCAGTGGCTATAAATTAGGGACGGGCGACTGCTTATAGCCCATTGAGTTGCTCACGGTGGTCGTTAAACCTTGAATTAAAAAAAAGAAATAAAAAGAACCTTGAGATTGAATTAATAGTAACGCGAGAAGCGACAGTTTTCTAAAAACAGAACAAACGAAAAAGCGATTATTTTTTCACTTTTATTTGTATTTTACTCAGCTCCCGTCATTGGGGAGGACCATTGGACCCCAAACAAAAGCGAAATTAGCCGCTGAATTTCTGAGCCAACGAGCACTGTCCTCTGCGCTAATCGTGTCCTGCACGTGTTGTGAAGATGGAACAGAGTACACATAGACGTGTTTTATATGCTCCAGTCTTGTTGCAGTGACTCTTAAGAAACTCGGAGTTTTATTAACGTTGTGGCAACACCACTGAACATTAATAAACACGAACTTAAGTAAAGTGAGGATAGCATTTTGAAGTTGTTACTAAACAATTAAGGGTGTTTCTAGATGGAATCCAGAGTATTCTCCACTTACCGCTGAGCTGCCGAACCGCTGAAGAAGAATGTTAGAGGTGTTCAGGTGTCATATCATAAGTGATTTTTCTCCAAATACTGATTCTTGCCGTTCGTGATGTACGCCGCTGGACAATTACTTTTAAACTGACCCTCTCTCCTTGTTTCCGTATGTGAACCGAGCGAGCATTGGACTCCACACAAAAGCAAAATTCGTTGCTGAAGTTCGTGATTCTTCTTTACAAGAGCCATAATGACTGCCAGCAGCCTCATCATTGCCGCTTTTATTCTGCCAGACACAACTTGTTGTAACGTTCCAGGAGATGTGACGTACCTGCTAGAAGGACGCACACGACATAAAGGCAGATAGGAATCAGAATAAAACGTCCGCGTAGCTCAATTGGTAGAGCAACTTATTCCGGAATGAGGAGACCCGGGTTCGAATCCTGGCGCGGATAAAAATGACGGAGAAATTTACTTCATTATAATGTCAAATTTGCATGTGAATATTTGCATGCAAAACTTTCAATGTGAACAACCAGCAATTTCTTGGACTTGAGGGACATTTCTTGGACAATAACTCTTCTAAGTAATAACGAGGAACCATACACCAATTACACTTAAATTAGTATAACTATATTAGTAATCCGAATTTCTTGGCGTAGATTATAAATCAAAGTTTCCAAGCTTTCGCACATCAACCAGATGGCATTTTCAAGCATCTGGTTGAAAACGTCTGTTTTTTAAGCACGTGTTTCGGCAGTTTGCTGTCTACCTTCCTTGAAAAAGCCATCTGGTTGATGTGCAAAAGCTTGGAAACTTTGATTTATAATCTACGCCAAGAAATTCGGATTATTAATATAGCTGTACTATTTTAAAAAACTCTTCTGCTGTGCATCGCTACCACTTGTGATATTTAGCGTATTGAGCAGATTTTGTCCTGAAACGTTTGTGCTGTCCGTAACCTGTAAATTCAAGCACATGTCTGTTCTTTTCTTGCGTCTTTCATCGCCTTCAATTTAATTTCCGTTAAATCGTTTTCCATACCTTCAGTAAGCTAGCTACCTACCAAATTTCGTCTCGATATCTCCATTTCTTGCTTTTCTAAAGACCCAAGAATAGATATACTTATTTTATTTTATAACCACCCGGTATTTAAAACACTATTTAAAAGTTGTATTTTTATTTAAAAATACATCACAGCAAATAAATATTTCCTTCTGTTCTGAAATGTATTCAAAAATGTATTCGTTCTTTTGTTCATCTCTGAATTACAAAACAAATCAATAATTAAGACAAATGTGGAACTATAGTTAAATACTTCTACTATTTCATTCAGGAACGTAAGAAATTAACACCAACCTTCACATCTGACCGCACAGCTGTCTTCAATTCTTTTTCTACATACGTTGCAAAATCTTCGTTTTAAATGGCCTGGCTCGCTCCAACAATGAGGAACAGGGTTCTGCAAAATAAGAAAGCTTATGCGGTCATGATCAAAGATGCTTCAGCTACTCGAATTTGTCAAATGTTTAAATACATAAATAATATTTTAATATCAGGCGCTTTCAAATAATTTCTTCCGCACACTGAAAGCTAAGTAATTTAATTCCTATGTCTGATACATTCCTTTATGTAAATTTTTGGTGCCTCTTACCTCACCGGTTAACAAAGAAGAGGAAACTTTGTATCTTCTGTGTTACCGAGTGTAAATTCTTAGCATCCTTTTTGTACAGTATTTCTTTTCGAAAAACTTTTCCGCATTTTTTACGGATTGCATTTCTCTAGAATTTCAAAACCTTCAGATATCAACGCTCCATTTTGTATAAATAAATTACTTTCTGTAGCAAATATATCATGTTTGATACTCTTTATTTTTGCTGGTAATTTGACCTTTTATTAGATGTTCCGCTTTGTTTCTTTTTACTTACGATATTCTAAATACATTTACCTCGTATACTGATCTCAACTTTCTTTAGCGATATTTTTTTTTATAAAAAAAAAACAAATTTCGACTATGCATGTATTCCTAAGCTAAATACATGTATAAGTAAGGTTTATTATGTAGTCGTAATGTCAGCAACATATGCACTAAATTCTGTGGCTCACCCAAGTGCATTTAGATATATATCTGAGTCTTCCTGACAGCTAAATTTTAGTTGAATTTTATCCACTTCAGATTCTGCAAAAACGCTACTCATTTAGAATGTACAATGCGCGACGGACAAATTCAAATCCCCAAGTTAGTGTAATGGATAATAATTCCTTATCGAATAGTCACGGGAGAGAAATGTTCAACGCTCCATTTTGTATAAATAAATTACTTTCTGTAGCAAACATATCATGTTTGATACTTTTTATTTTTGCTGGTAATTTGACCTTGTATGAGAGATTTGACCTTGTATGATATCTAATGATCAAATGGATAGGCTGATAGCAATAGCTATCACCCCTGTCCATTTGATAATTAGATATCATTTCTGAAGATGATGATATCTAATGATCAAATTGATCATTAGAAGCAGCGATATCATTTCTGAAGGCGAATGGTCAGACGAACAAACGAAAGGAAGGAGATAGATCATCTTGTACGCATGCCTGTTTCCATCCAAAACAGAAAGAATTTCTTTAATCTGACTGTTAGTGACCAAAATGCGATTTCGGCGGACGGACAGACAGACCAGCTGACGAACAGAACGACGAAAGGAGTGATGTCTGAAATCCAGTACTTTTGCAGAAAAACAACATTTTGAAGCAAAAGTAACGGCTGTACAGGAGAGGCAGACTGAAGGAAAGTCAACGCCAATCCTCTGCTTTCCTGTGTACGATTCTTATCCAATTCGGGAACACGTTTTTTTTTATTGGATGTTTAACGACCACCGTGAGCAACTCAATGGGCTATAAGCAGTCGCCCGTCCCTAATTTAGGGTCAGTGGTTTCAGGGAAGGGAGAGAGCCAGTGCCGTAAGACAAACACAATATCTATGCCTCACCGGCATTCGAACCCGGACCCTTTTCGGACGAATAATCAGAGGCCATCGTTTAGACCACGACGCCACCGGGGCGGCCAACGTTCGTTTGATTAGTTTACTGTGTAAAA
This sequence comes from Macrothele yani, assembly GCA_039090855.1. Classification (NCBI taxonomy): domain Eukaryota; kingdom Metazoa; phylum Arthropoda; class Arachnida; order Araneae; family Macrothelidae; genus Macrothele; species Macrothele yani. The sequence goes on from CM076997.1 coordinate 4,397,287, forward strand.
TACCACTGCTGCGGAGACCCAGCAAGAAAGATCTGTGGAAGCAAGAGGAGTCGCATAGCTCCCTATCCTACTCTGAGTATAGATTTGGCCTACGTTTCGAAAGTCGGCGTCGCAATTGAACTTCCAGTCTGGAACACCACAGAAATAAGCGACAGTCAACATTTGTGCCAACCTGTGCATCTATCCGTTTTCGCAGGGGCTCCGTGGTGGTGTGGGGTGACATGATTTGATGGTGTCACGTATCTATATGTTTATCAAGGGTACATGAACGCTAGTGAGCACAGAGATAACATCATCAAGAATACTGCGACACTTCTCCACGGTGAAATGGGCAACAGTTTCCTTCTTGATAATGATAATATATGACCTCTTCGTTCTCACATCATGGTTCTAGATCTCAAGGATCGCGGTATTCCACGTTTACCTTTACCGCCAGGATTTCCCAAGCATTTCCCCATTGAGCATGTCCGTGATGCACTGTATAGGCGCTTGGATGGGCATCACTCGGCACTTACAGACTTTCAGAACTTTATGATCTATTCTGCTCAGCTGTGGACAGCTCTATACCAAATTTGGTTAAATCTTCTCATACATAGCATGCCACGGAGGTGGCAAGCGGTTTTAGACAACTGAAGAGGTTTCACTAAGTGCTGATTGACCAAAGTAAGCCTCAGGCATTTCTCATTCCTTCTAATTCAGTGAGGTGTTCTCTAATGTGATCAACGAAATTACGAGGCAACGCCTTTTGTCTGACTATTTCCTGTCATCTACTTTATGTTCGGCATTCTATATTGCCCATAGTTTAACACCTGTTGTCAATCCCCATTTTTTCCGTGTCATCCCTAACGTTTTGAGCGCAGTATATTTGATATCCAATAAATAATCGGTGATCTTTATGGTAGCATATTTCCCAACAAAGCATTTAAAGAATTTTGTGTAGATTAGTTCAAGTAATCCATTCGTGAAACCTTCGAATAACGGTCACTGCTCCGACCTGAAAAAAGTGACCGTTGTTCGGAAGTTAGGCCTAGAAATAGCAAGCTAAGAGATTAGGGTTAGGTTGCGCTATAGGAAAGAAAAGGCAGAAAAATGTTAGACAGTAAAGATTAACTGCCCAGTTGGCTGGTCATGCGCAGTAAAGTAGGAATAAAGTCCACAGAGACCAAACCAAGAAACATCGCCCTCAATGGGCAAAATTCTAGGCTATGTCAATCACCCCCGCAACCCCCAGGGGCGCTAGAAACATAGATGGAAGCTGCAGCTTGCGTCAATTAGAACTAAAAAAAATATTTTCACTTAAGCATACCACTGTACCAGTTGTAATCCAACTCATTATACCCTTAGCAATAAATATTCTTTGTCCCTATCTTATCCGTCCTGCCCAAGCACCGAAGGAACTACGTATACTCCAAGGGAAAGGGTGTCCGTTAGATCTACTTCTGGGTTGACTGGAGTGTCCGTTGACCACAGTTAAGAGGTTTGGTTGTCCGTTAGATCTACTTCGAGGATGTCTGGAGTGTCCGTTGACCACTGTTAAAAGATTTAGTTGTCCGTTAGATCTACTTCGGGGTTGACTGGAGAATCCGTTGAACGCTGTTAAGAGGTTTCGTTATTCTGAAGTTATCGCTGATGTTAATTCTATGGATGTTCGGTACCAGCCAAAACTTGTACTCGCACGGGGGTTACCGTTGTTCGAAGGTGTCCTGTAGTTAGATAAGAACACAAGGGCTGTGGTCACGGTGTTTTCTAACAAAAGAAACTGTTTTAACCCATTAACCGGATGGGATGAATTAATTCAGGTTTATGTTAGGGGTATGCAAAAGTTTCCGCCGTTTTAAGGACAAAAGAGACAGGAACAATCAGGAAACCAGTACACATTTATTCAATGAAATATTGGCCGTTAGCATCAATTAATTTTGCCATTTTTCAGGCACCAAATGAATATCCCTGTGACAGAAGGACTCGGGTTTTGAACTGAAGAACGCAGTGACGAAATTTTTCACCTCTGGAACTGTGGTGAACCGCTGTTAGGCTAGGTCATGTTGCATAGAGCGAAACAGATGAGAGTTTGAGGGTGCAGTGTCCGGGGAGTAAACCGGATGCGGTAAAACTTCCCAATGTAACTATTCGAGGGTTGATTTCGTGGTGGCACCGACATGTGGTCTGGCATTATCGTGTAACAGGATGACTGAACGGCGTTCTTTACCTGTCCATGGGCGGTTTTGCTCTATTGCGGCGTTCAGTTTCATCAACTGATCGATATATCATTTCGCAGTGATTGTTTCGCCCGGTTTCAACAGTTCAAAGTACAGCACTCCATGCATATTCCACAACTCACACAACAGGACCATTTCTCCATGGATATCCTGCTCTGCAGTGGATGTTGATGGCTGGCCTGCGATGACCCAGGATCCCTTGCGTGCGGGGTTGTCGCAATCGACCCATTTTTCATTCCCGGTGACAATCTTCCGCAAGAAATTCTTCCCTTGAAACCTCTTCAACATGGACATGCAGATACCCAATCGTTGACCAATATTAAGCTTCGTTAAAGTATGTGGAACCCACTTACCAGTCTTCTGGATCTTTCCCAAGGCCTGCAGACGCCGTACCACCGTCGATTGAGCCACTTTCAAACGTTTCAACAGTTCCGTGGTCGATTGTGTGGCATCCTCTTGCAACAGCGATTCCAGCTTCTGTTCTGCGAGTTCCGGCGGTCTACCTGCACGTGGCTCGTCTTCCAAACTTAGATCACCTTATTAAACCTGGCAAATTATTCTCGACACGTCCGCTGACTCATAACCGTTTCGCCATACACCTGACATATTGAACCGTATACTTCACTCGCACTTTTCCCTAAATTAAACATGAATAACAAACAATGCCGCAAATGAACTTTAACTGACAGCACGGGTCGCCGGACGGTTAGACCCCTACAGCGCTCGCTAGTGGGGGCGGCGGAAACTTTTGCATACCCATAATAAAAACTGGCTGAAATAATCTAGAACGAATAAAATAGCTGTCTAAGAAGGGAAAAGAAAGCATTGCTTAGGGGAAATTAACACTTTCATCAGAAAGCGTTACTTTCTCCCTAGTTTTGTTATTCAAAGCGGTCATTTAAGAAAATTATTGACACTTTCTGAATGAGCCTGCTAGAAGTGGTGTAACAATGGCGACGAATCTAAAAGAGCAGAGAGAAGATGCTTGGTACTGCTGAGATGAAAGGGAGAAAGGAATTGTTTTGCCCTAGCTTTCGTAAAACCCGGCAGCTATATGAACATTTTCATTTGGGCAACGCAGAAAATTTTGGACACCATTTGGTTCAGATACATTTGTTGCTTATATTCAATATATGAACCCCTATATCAGTCTTCTATAAATATCCTATGAAATTCGACTACTTTAATTTTTTGTGAAATAAGCCTCTGGATTTAATTTGTGGACGGACAATGTTTCCTAAGTATTTTATTTCTCTGTCATGTTACTCCTTAAATGAATATACACATCCTGTAACCAAAGATGGCTAAATGGTCAAAGAATCAGACCTCTGGCTTAACCTCCTGGCCTTAGATGTGGCATGAGCGCGGCGCCTGTCCTACGGTGGTGGCCCACTCCCTTTCCAGGAACACGCTTCCCCAAATTAGGGAGAGGTGACTGCTTGTAATCATTAATGCTTGTTGTGGTCGTTAAACCTGAAAAACACCTTTTAAAATAACTAATTTCAAGTGGTCGCTATGAATATCTAGGTCTAGTAACAGTAGAACTTGAGTATTCTCTGGCTTCAGTTTAAGGATCAGTTGGAAATAATTTTCCCTTGTGTTTTCCAATATTTCCCTATTTTCATTAACATTCTTGTCAATGGAAAGCACAATAGTACCCCCCTCACACAAATGAGAAAGCGCGTAACGCGTTTGTGCGTGGGTGTCATTTAAAAACAACAGAAGAGATGTATTTATCCGACAAATGCTCAAATTCTGCAATTTAGTAATCAGGAAATTAACAGAATCGTATCTTAACTTCTGCAAATGTAAAATTGAAATCGTCTGGATCTCGGAAGAGTTTAAAAATAATCAGAGTCTCAGATTCCAGTAATGAAGTTCTTTTGCCACAAAATAATTTCAAACATAAACTTTCTCCTATCTTGTTGAAATTTTCGAGGTGAAATTCGTAGGTGAGAGTCGCCTTTTCATTATGGGCAGAAAGTGGGCAAAACATGAAGATGTATTCAATTCGTGTTTCCTTCGGCTACGATAAATGAAATGTTTTTAATTTAGGACTACTCTCTCCAAAGGGAGCTACTGATTCAAACATTATATTTGTGCTTCACTCGGAACTCAAAGCCATACCTTTGATGAGAGAAGATAATTTCTCAATTGTGGGCGCCTCGACAATTTTCAGTGTTCTATATAAATCCGTTTCATCTGCGTCAAAAACGTTGGCCCCCTTTCAGTTACATATAAATCACGATACGGAACTCAATTAACCTGCTTCTACGCATAACTTATTTATTTTAGGAAAGTTTTCAAAACAAGTCCTTTTATCGTTATCACGTTTTTGTTGTTCACAGTGATACACTCCAAGTTGAATTCATTTGAATAATGAAAAGTGCTACAGAATGAAACATATTCATTGTTTTGCTTCCTGTGTTTCTGTTTCTGCCGAGACTGTCAATGTTGGTGCTTTCATCGGGCTGATTTCCATGGTTACTCTGCTCTTTCACGCCGTGCATTCTCGTTATTTTTGTTACAAACATTAATGCACGCAAGCAGCTAACATTCACTTGTATTTTATTGTCATAACTGTTTCTATTTTTTTCATATCGGTGTTCGAAAGAATAACCAAAATCACGGTCTTTTATCTCTGTTTGCCACCTGAAGTGGATTCTGAAAATTTCGAACTTCAGGATTCTCAAACAACTCAAGATCTCTCGTACTCAAGTGGTGCCTCAGTGGCTCTTGACCTTTAGATCTTTCCAGATATACTTTAATGCCACCCAGTTTGGTAAGCACATCACGTGCTAGCTCGAAAAGCAGGCGAAATAATTACTTGAAGTTGAGCTGTAAAGCAAGTCAGAGACATAGGTTTCAGCGTCCGCAAGAAAATTAAAAACACAGAAAATTTTAGCACTCACTGCACGATTTCTTGACTGATTGTATTGCAAAATTTCAGCAAAACACTCAACTATTTTTATCTAATCATCAAAAAATTGTAGCATTGTTTCATTACACACACCATCGGCATACAAGAAGGAATTCACCGTTATTGCTACCAGAGTGAGTCACAAGTTTGTCCTGTTTTAAGCTGCACATGATACTGGGACTCTATCATTGTGCGAAACGCGCTCCTGCGTCGACTGAGTACCGGATTGGCGTGGAACACACCAAACTAATGACGTGCATTTGACACGGAGCCACACTGCATTATCTGGTGATCAGAGAATAGAGGTTGATGAGCGTGCTGTTTTGTGTGTGCTCCTATGCCACTGTTGGGAAAAAGGTTAAACGCGGCAGCAGCAGAGAGAAATTTCTGCCGTTGAAGTTGGGGAAACAGTGGAAAACAGCACTGCACGAAAATGGCTCTGGTTTTTGTAATCTTTGGGCAGCAGTCTCGAAAACAAGCCGAGGTCAGGACGTCCAAAGACCACCAACACTGACACCCTGGGCGAAACTATAACGGAGAACCCGGTACCAGTAGATGACAATGTGCAGCTGAGGTGGTGACTTCCTAATCTACCATCGTTCGTCACCTGCACCTGCTTGGTTTTCCCTCCAGACGCCATCGAATGGTTTCCCATTAATTGACATCCCAGTAGGGATGACGAACAATGGTGAATTAGGAATACCCCACCTCAACTGCATATTGTCATCTACTGGTACCGGGTTCTCCGTCACAGTTTCGCTCAAGGTGTCAGTGTTGTTGGCCGTCCTGATCTCATCTTGTCTTCGAGACTGCTGCCCATAAATTTCGGCACAAGCTTGGTTTACCCTCAAGGGGCCATCGAATGGTTTCCCATTAATTGACACTCCAGTAGGGATGACGAACGATGGTGCATTAGGGTGCCAGGGTGCCAGTGTTGTTGGTCGTTGGACGCCCTCACCTCTGCTTGTCTTCGAGACTGCTGTCTATAGATTTCTGCACCAGCTTGGTTCCCTTCCAAACGCCATCGAATGGTTTCTCATTAATCGAAACCCCAATAGGGGAAACAACGTGTTGCTCTCTGTCGCGGGTTACTATCAAATACACAGGACGATAGGCTTTGGCGTCGTATTGTTACAGGTGATGAAAAGTGAATATCACTACGTTATCCTATCACTGGGAGCCAGTAAATGAGGTCACGCCAGGAAGCATAACCAATGATGCAAAGAGGGTAGTTTAAGAGGAAAATCATGCTGAGAATATGGTGGAATTGTGAGTGTCCTGAGCACTGGGAACTCTTTCTAGATGGTCAGATTGCGAACGAGAAACTCTATGTCGAACAACTGCAGCGACTCCATGATGCTCTGCGGCAACGTTCCCAGCGCTCATCAACAGGGAGCGGGAGTTCCTCTAAGTGGGTAGTGCCCCAAATCTAAAGTGGTACGCCAAGTAATACAAGAATTGGAAGGAGCTGACATCCTACCCTATCCTTCACATAGTCGGAACTTACCATGGAGAGAAACAGGTGGTGGTTCATGGGAATACCATCTGTTTCTCTTCATGGCACATTTCCTACAAGGACGGCACTTCGCTTCAGTGGTGTATGTGGAATCTGGCATCAGAGAGTTTCTGTCGTCGAAACCTGCCGCGGGATCGTGGCTCTAGCAGAACGTTGGCAAAGGACTATAAAAAAAACGGCTTGTACTTTGAGGAACAAGGTGAGCATGCATGGCTTTCTTGTATCATTAAACGTTTTAGCTGCAAATGGGGCAAAGTTCTGACTCATCTTGGTAATTACACACAATTTCATTCTAGGCAAATTAAAGAGCCAAAAATGCTATCTACATAAGCATTCTATCTTTTTCAATATTACGCATTGTCGCCGAAGCTGTACTATTGTAGTGATGAAAAGACGATGGAACAATAATAAAAGCTTTATTTCTGGGACAATTCTTATTGCTGGGACAGATAGCATTGTCCTTGTACCCACAAACGTTTATTCTTCGTGTCAGGCGGTAAAACGTGCATTTTATTCATTGAATTTCAATTTGGCAACTAGAATTTCATCTTCATCAAGACTATTTGAGGAAATGATTTGATGTTAGTGGTTATTATCAGTGTGTTATAAGCACAGCCTGGTGTATCCATGGCAATGGAAAATACCTAACGGCTCAATGAAACATTTTAGTAATTCGTCCTCTCGCTGATTCCATAGTTTCTTACTCATGCGACATGTTAAGCATTTCCACTTTTGAGCGTAAAAAATGGGTCATTGTGTTTCGAATCTCAGCCATTATATGCCATCAAGAAGAGATAAAAGAATCCCAAAAAAAACATAAAAAAAAATTTTACGAGCTAATGAAAAACATCTGGATCAAGCTCAGATTCTGAAGTTCACGTATTGCAAGAGACGCTTCCAAACACATCGCATGTGTGATAGTCTGGCAGGAAATTTCCTCTTTATATCAAAAACGAATTTTTTGGGACATTGCTATTTATTAAGAAAATTCCTGTACTGAAGGAATTTCAGCACCATGAAGTACAGATCTACGAACTACTGAGCATCATTGTAAAAAGCCTAGTTTTCTGTCTTTTCGAAAATTTGTTTTAAGGTGGAGCCTTTTATTTTCCTAGAAGAACGGAAATTATCATTCCTTAAATTGGACGAAATACTGTACTTTGTGTTGGCATTGGGAATTCGAAATTGGCATCGCTTTATCAGTTGAAGCTACATCTCCAAGAGATTAAATCTTCTGCTGAAACATAGTAAACTGACTGGGGGATGTTTTTTATTAGTATCCAAACAACTTCATATTATCTGTTGGTAAAAACCGCTGGTAAATGTCTCATTTCATTTTTATTCCACCAGAAGGGAGGAAGTTATCTTTGCTTAGATTGGATGAAATACTTCGTGTTAGCTTTTGGGATTCGAAATTGGCATCACTTTATCAGTTGAAACTGCATCTCAAAGGGATTAAATGCATTCTGCTGAAACAGAGTAAACAAGAAAAAGACTCGAATGGTTTTATTAATGACCAAACGAAATCCGTGAAATCTGTTGGTAAAAACCAAAGGTAAATGTCTCATTTCATTTTTGTTTCACCAGAAGGGTGTAAATTATCGTTACTTAAATTGGATGGAATACTGTACATCGTATTGGCTTTTGGAATTCAGAATCCTCATCACTTTACGAAATGAAGATCTAAAAGGGATTGTAAATGCATCCTGCTGAAACAGAGTAGACAGAAAAAGGTTAGAATGTTTTATTAGTTGCCAAAGCTTAGGCAACATCAGTTGGGAGGAACGGAAGGTAAATGTCTAACTTCATTTTTATTCCCCTAGAAGGGTGGAAATTATCTTTACTTAGATTGGATGAAATACTTCGTGTTAGCTTTTGGGATTCGAAATTGGCATCACTTTATCAGTTGAAACTGCATCTCAAAGGGATTAAATGCATTCTGCTGAAACAGAGTAAACAAGAAACAGACTCGAATGATTTTATTTGTGTCCAAAACACTTCATGAAATCCATTGGTAAAAAACAAGGTAAATGTCACATCTCATTTCATTCCACCAGAAGAATGAAAATCATCATCCCTTAGACTGGATGGAATACTTCATGTATCGCATCGTGGTCGAGTGGTATGAAGCGTTGGATTCTAATCATCATTTGTCCAAGATGGGTCCGAGTTCGAATCCTGGATGAGACATGGATGGTGCATTTGTCTCACGTCACTGGTTCTTTCCTCTCCCTGGAACCACTGACCGCGAATTAGGGAAATTAGGCTGCTTATTGCCAATTGAGTTTCTCTCGGTGGTCATTAAACTCCCGAAAATGAAAAGTAAGTAGTTCTTCATGTTGGCATTTGATATTCAAAATTGGCATCACTTTCCCAGTTAACGCTACATCTCAAAGCGGTTAAATGTGTTCTGCTGAAACAGGGTAAACAGACAGGCTGCAATGTTTTTATGATTGTACAAGCAACGTTAACATTAAGAAGCTATACTCCATGTGTGTTAATGAGGTATTAGGATTTGTAAAACATAACGGCAAGGAGTAGAAAGTGTCAAATACACGAAGAGAGTATGGAACTGGGAAACTCAATCATCCAACTAAGTTTCGTAGCAGTTGATCCCTTAAGACAGTTCTCCACATGAGCACAGCACAATTCGGACCATACTTAAATGTGTCATGCTAATCTATGATCAGTAAAACTGTTGCGCAGCAAATCGTGCACTGTATCGCACAACCTTTGTCAAGTGCTAGTAGAGCAATGTAAAGCCATTTTCATCTACCTCATTCCATGTACAAGGTTTGATCTGAAGCTCACATAGACAAAAAAGCATCTGAGTGTGTTTGTCGTGGCACCTTATTAATCACATGGACCAATACTGAAATATGGCTAATATTTAGTCAGAAATAAATAATTGAACTGTCTGCAGGCATACAAGACCGCATCCTTTCGGTTACCTACACGAATACGTCTTTGTTTCCTCTAAAAATTGCTCTGCCATACGGACCTTTATCCATTGTCATTTGGCAAACAAAGCCTTATTTTCGTAGATGCCAGTGACAACCAGAAAAAATAATCAATTTAGGATTTAAATAATCAAATGGCAACAGCTTCAAAGTAGCACACGACTTATCCTTTTGAGGGCAATTATTGAACTTATTCTTCCCATCACGATCAGTAATAAATTTAAATCCATTAGTTATTACTCTCCCTGTCTCTCCCCCTCTCTATATCTCTGTATAGCAAATTTTCGCCAAAATGCTGATTCGAATATTGATGATTTAAAATGTGCCACCGTAAACAGAAATGTTATGTGTTATAACGAAGTAAATTTCTGCGTCATTTCTGACCACGCCGGGGCTCGAACCCGGGTCCCCTCATTCCGGAATAAGTCGCTCTACCAATTGAGCTACGCGGACGTTCCTTATCGCTGATATCTGCCTTTATATCGCTTGCGTCCTGCTGGGCAGGCACGTCACAGTGTGTTTGGTAGCCCTCCACCTCAGTTCGTCGACATGACATTTCAGCATTAATCAGCTTGTCATGCAGATAAACTCATGACAAGAGTTCAATTAAATAGCTGAAAAAATATGCATCACGTAAATTTATATTTCTCCGAGCTGTTCATTTATCGACGTTGCTGTTTTTGTCTTGCGTGCCTTCACCTAGAACACATACATCGAAGAGACATTACATTATGACCACCTACTTAACAAGCTGTAGAACTCACTTTAGCCCACGAAACAGTGGCCACTCGGGGAGGCATTGATTCGATGTGGTGGAGATAGGTATCCTGGGGTATCTGGTACCAAACTGTCAGCAGCAGGTCCTCCAGTTCTCGTTCATTTCGCGGTGGTGGCGATTTAGCGCGAACCTGCTTTTCCAAGTCGAACCACAAATGTTCGATTGGGTTCGTGGCAGCTGAATTTGGAGGCCAAGACACTAACAGAAAGTCACCAGCATGTTCCTCGAATCACTCCTTGACGATTCTGGTAGTGTGGCATGGCGCATTATCCTGTTGGTAATGGCCATCACCAGCAGGGGATGCAGTTCTCATGGATGAGTGAACTTGATCTACAACGACGACCAAGTCGTGGTTGTGCTATTGGGATAATGGGGCCTAAATTGTCCCAAGAAAACATCGCCCACAGCATTGCACCACCGCCGCTGGCCTGTTTCCTCCCGACAGTGCAACCAGGTGCCATAGTCTCTGTTGAAAATCGGCGTATCCGCGCTCAGAAGTCTACGTGATGCCCCAGGAATCTTGATTCGTCTGACCAGCGACCTATCAATTATCCACGGTCCAATCTCGATGATCTTGGGCCCATGTCTTGCATTGTTGGCGATGATGTGCAGTGAGCATAGGGACTCGGCTGGGTCTTCGGCTACACAGGTCCATGCGCATAAGGCTGCGATGAACTCTGTGCTGTGACGCATTGCCCTGATCACCACCGTTGTAGCTGCGGGTGATTTGTCAGGGCAGTAAGGGTCCTGGGGCATTCCATGCTACTTTTATGCGTGAGCAGAACGGAGCTACAAGAGATTTTTGGAGGAGGCTGACTAGCTGATGATATCTGTGTCACCAGTGAACTCGACGCACGATCTATTCGGTTGATATGCACTTTCATTAGCATTTGCTGGTTATTTTCATTTTCAAGGAAATCATCCACTAAAATAACCTTATGTGGGAGCGCATTGCCGTCTATAAACGGAAACTGTGGTCCAACAGCACTCCAAAAATGCCTCACGTAGGTTTGATGATTTCGTTCCTTTGTCTGGGCCCTTTCCAATTTCGTCCAAATAAGATATGGAGCAGCGCGCGACCATATGACATAACACCACCTCAGACCAGCGAAGCACCACCTCTGTAGTGGTGCATTTCCATGGTGTTTGGAGAATGACAACCGGTTCCGGATTCTCTCCAAATGACAACACGACGACTATCACTCGGCAACTGAACCTGGATTCGTCTAGAAGAGAACATGGACCATTGGTTTACGATTTAATCCCGGTTCCCGGCGTCGTCTGCAAAACAGCAACCTGTCTCTTCCCCCTGACCAAGCGTGTGGGTTACGAACTGTAAGTCGTCTAGCATGAAGCCTATTGTTCGTCGTTTGCCTTGATACTGTTTGCCCTCGAGCCACAGACTGTTGTACAGCGATCTCTCTCATTGACATGCTTCTGTTCCCCCTCGATGTTAGTGCCACATAGTGACTGGTCATTATAAGCGATTAAAGTATGTGGTCGACCCTGTACACGAGTACAATTAACGCTTCCTGTCACGTGTACCTTCTTCTCAACGTTGACACTATGTGATTGCTCATACCCATTTCCCTGACAACATCTCTTTGTGCTCGGCTTCGTTCCAAAATCCCAATAGCACGATGAAGTGCAAAGACGACCATATCCTATCTATGAAACATTTTGTTCCAGAAACAAATAGGTTTGCATGCGAACACTTTACTCTGGTGACAAAAAATGAAGTTTTCTACATCTATCCAGTTTTTTATACCATTACAGGTTTGTAATTTTTGTCTCTTATACACATTATGCCAGGAGTGTTAATAACGTCCGGTGAAATCTGTCATAAAGCGCAAAGGGAAAGGTTTTGAAAGGTACGGTAACCTGTACGACGCAATTAAGTACATGAGCGAGCATGCCCGTAACCGTCACGGAGCTGTGAGAAACATTAGGCACAGAAAGTGTGTTGAGGCAGCTGATGTAAGTGCATGTTGTTAGCAAGCAAAACTAGAGCAAACAAAACAGTATCAGATTCTGCAATTCCGAGTGAGCCCTTTCTGCGTTGACTCACCTACCTTATACGCCAGATCTAGCACCTCATGACTACATTTTGTTTCTACGACTTAACTTAGCGCTGAAAGTGAAGAGATTTGCATATATTTCTAACATTCAAGCTAACGACTCAGCTGCCGATGATAGCAAAAGAGGGATTTTCTCATGTTTTCCAGCAGTTATACAATGCCAAAAGTGTATTGCAGATGGGGTAATTATTTTGCAGGCTAGTAAAGTTAGTTCTTTTTAATATTATCTGCTGTCCATTTTTAATGTGCGTTCATTCAACTTTATTGACACTCCTCGTTGTATGTAATACATGCTACTCCGAAATTACTCCTACATTTTTATATGCCCACCACCATCTGCATGTACTTTTAGTTCTGTTTTCATCTCTCGTTAGGGCAGCCCATTTTGTCAACTGTCCTTAACTTTTGTACAACAGTGTAGTTTTCGTTATTTCCAGCTGACCGAGAATGAAAGTTCTGTGACATTACGATTCGTGCATAATTATATTTGTTAGAAAAGTATGTGATTTAAGATGAGATTCTTGATTAGTAAAATAATACAGAGATGATGATATTGTCTAATTATTCCCACTTAGGTGTCAGTCATATCATTAGCAATGCCTTTCCAATGGAGAGAAGATGCTCTGTTTGGCTACTGCTTCTTTTACTCTGTCTTGTTTTTTGGCGAGACTTTCAAACCCAAAATAAAAGATTAAATAGTCTTTAAGATCTCTTCTCACATTTCTCTAATACACTTCTGTGGTGCTTTGTAAATATTCCTGGTCTATAACAAACTATTTTGCATCTTCAGTCGTTTGAGAAATCATAGTTGCTTTCCTTTTAAAATTACTCCGTTTTGCCCACGAAATCATCTTTGTAGAACAAAATACATTCATCTTAGTATGTATTTTCCGTTTCATTGGATCAATATCTGGTGTGATTCAGGGTGTGCAGTTACATTTCAATATGAGTTCTTTCACTCCCCTGAAAGCAATAACTCTAAATTAGCGTTGGCCGTGTACTCCAAGACGTTGGATCAATATCTGGTGTGGTTCAGGGTGTGCAGTTACATTTCAATTTGGGTTCTTTCACTCCCCTGAAAACAATGTCTAACTTACGGTTGGCCGTGTACTCCTAGTCTTTAGAGCAATATCTGGTGTGATTCAGGGTGTGCAGTTACATATCAATTGGGTTCTCTCACTCCTCTGAAAGCAATAACTCTAAATTAGGGTTGGCCGTGTTCTCTTAGTATTTAGATAAATATCTGGTGTGATTCAGGGTGTGCATTTACATTTCAATTTGGGTTCTCTCATTCCCCTGAAAAAAATAACTCTAAATTAAGATTGACCGTGTACTTCTAATCTTAGATTCCCACGGGGGTAGTTAAAATGAATTGCATTGTGTGTTCTTTTGAGTGTGGATTACGAATAAAACTGAATAACATTGTTTAATAAGCGATGGACGCCCTTGTTTGCAACCTTCTCTCTGTAGGATCCAGGATTTTCTGAATTTGACTACCTGATATTTTCGGAATGAGAAAATCTCTGTTTACTCCAATCATGAGCAAATGACATTTTTGTTACTGTAATCAAGTTTCGGAGTTAAACTGAAACGCTTCAAAGAGAATTTTTTCTTTGGAGCAAACGCAGGCAGAAAACTTACGTTATATTATGTAAATATTGATTTAAAAATGTGCTGATAGTTCTTGTCTTGCAGTGACGGAAAACATTTCCATTTCTAGTGAAGCATGTTCTACATTACGGAAATACAGCATTTGTTCTGGACCATATGAACATAGTCGACGTTCCGGAAGGCATCGCTCCAGCTCTCATTAATTCTACTCCAGTAAAGATATTATACGTGAAGTATTTAAGTGATGTACTGTGAAAGAAGGTTCTTGAATCGGAATGCATACAGTTTCGAGTTTTGTTTCAACTATTTCATGAACGTGCAATCATTTTTTGGAAATTTAGGTTTCACAGTGTATCGGTATGTGCTGTTCACTCTTTTGTCCTACTCGTCGATTAATGAGTATATAATTTACAAGCGTACGAAATGCAAAGAGCAATAATTTTGATATACTGTAAAGCTTATACTATTGTCTAAAATACCACAAGGGTCCACCCAAAGTTTTTAAAAGAAAAAAACGTCATACCAACTTACTTTTAAGACAATAGTTGTCATCGTCGAACACGGGGACACAACTGTCTTCATACATCGATCATGTACTACAAAGTTGCACACTGAAAGTAAGAAAAAGAATTCATAATACTTAACAACAGTTTTTAGCAATATCAGAAATTTTCGTTACACAAAACATAAAAAAAAATAGTTGCATTATCCAAATACTTTGCGAATGTCTACATAAACCTCACTGAAAGTACCTTTGGTGGGCATTGACGTTTGTGTAACGACAACAGAAAGAAAACGAAGCTTCTGTAAAAAGAATTGCAATTGTGTTCTTTTAAAACATACTCGTACTTATAGTGTTCTCCCCAGTATCACAAGTACTACGGTGGCTAAACATATTCATTTTTTTTCTCAAAAACCATATATATAAATTATTGGAAAGCTAGAAACCAAATTCCTTTACAGTTTACTGTTCAACAGCTCCCATAAGTATCTATGACCATAAGAAATCGATAACCTCTCATTTAGAATCATTAGTTTAAAGAAACGGAGAGAGAACTTGTTCAAAAACAAGTCGAAAGAACAAACAAAGTATTTATACTTGCATAGGGATTTAAGCCCAAAACCAGCAGTATGACAAGTGAGAATCCAGCGCCCTAGACAAGAGTTATGGATACTCTGGAAAATTTATTTATTTTTTATTTACTTATTAACTACGAGTAATAATATACTGCTCCAATTGCAGAACAGTAGTTACTTTGTTTACGATGAAGGCCACACTGCGCGAGATTTCCAAACAGCAAGTGAACCAAAGAGAGCCAATCCATTTGTATAGCAGTACATTTCCTCGAGACACAGGTCTTTCTCAAATATTCAAAATATTCTAATCCATTTAAAAAATATCAAGACATAAAGAATTTTATGCAAGTAAATTTCAAAGCAAATTTAAGTTTTCATCAAAACCTCTCCATGGTCTATGTTATATACCGGTATTTCTGGATTTTGGACCGAATACCTGATAAAATATGGATTCTGTGTTCATTCACTAGGGACTGGCTCTCTTCCTTCCTAGGAACCACTGACTACAAATTAAGGATGGGCGACTGCGCTTAGGTTTGAACGTGATAATCATTAACACCAGTAGCGGCTCGTGCTCCTGAGAGTGTACGTGCTGCGACTTACCGATTTACACGAGGTCTGCGACCCCCCCTACCGCTTTCACTAAAGACCTTAAGAATTGGGCAATGGGATCATCTTGATCATCGGAGAAAATACCTGAGAGCAGATTTTTGTAATTACATATAATTAATATGATTATTCATTTTGTTCACCTCTTTGGCGGGTTAAATTTGTAATTGTATATTCGACAGAGTATTAAGCCTAATATTTTGCGGAATATACGGCTTGATCATTCTGCCCTGACTTCAGCTGCCTAGAAAACATTATCAGATCTTGATCATCGTGGGAAATAGCCGAGAACAAAATCAAAGTTCTATAAAAAGAACGAAAGTTTATTTATTTACTCATTTATTTTTATTTATTTATTTATTTATTTATTTTTAAAATAGGTTTTTATTCAGTTTCATATTTTTAACACGAAACTTTTTCACAGTGTGCTTCAATATACAATTCAGTCAATCACTCTTGCAACTTTATTATTTACGATTTTTAATGCACTTTGAAGAGCTTAAATATGAATTAATTATATATGGATTAACGAAATTACTCAACGTATTGCACAATTAAAGAGTTTATGAAATGCAAAAGAAAAAAGAAAAGAAAAAGAACGTAGATAACAAATTGCACACCCCTCCCAAAAAAGATTACGAAAAGCACAGAATAAAGAACAAAAAATTAGAAGCACAGATAGATTTTAACTGACTGATCAAGCAAACGTTATGAGAGCACAGAAACAAACAAACAAACCATCAGATAAGTTTTCCCTCTATTCTATTGGTCAACTGCCCTGCTCCCAGTTCCGATGGGAGAAAGAGGGGGTGGGCTCTTTGGTTTTAAACGCCGTTTGGTGCTGGCGATCTCATATCGTGCTGAGAGAAATACAGCACGCTCGAAACCCTTGTGGCCGGTTAGACCAGAGGACCCCCAAGAGGTGTAGGAGGCAGGAATGACACACTGTTGGTGCCGTGCTATTTGGTTTGTAGCACGAAAGACCGACCACGTAGGACGCAGCAGAACCAAGCTGCTATTCCCGTGTGCTAACCGACACCACAGGCCGAATGACAAACAGGAGCCTTGATTACGGCCCGTCTAAAAATCAGATTTTGGGCTGGCAGCAAATCATATGCATGCACTTTCAGGCTTTCAGCTACAATAAACAATACGAATCTGATTTCAAACATTTTTAACGCGCTGCAGCACGTAGTCACCGGCCGCCACTGGTTAACACTCGAAACAAAAAGACAGAAAAAATCCACAGATACTTTCTTTTAAAGGAGGTCCATATTTTTGATCTCAGTATCGTAAGTACTGTGCGTCATAGTGTTGATCTCGTGTCTATGACACAGATAGTGCTCATGGGAAAACATTTCTTTTAACCCTTATATCATCATCATCATCATCATTGTCAACCATTATCAATCCACTGCTGGACGAAGGTCTCCCCAAGTTTCCTCCACAACGGTCTATCTTGTGCCAGTCTCCTCCATGTCACTCCCGCATATTTACGAATTTCATCCACCCATCTCCCATGTGGTCTTTTTCTGGGTCTTTTCCTGTCCCTTGGAATCCAATCTAAAATTTCGGCTGTCCATCTATGGTCTGTCCTTCTGGCAGTATGTCCAGCCCATTGCCATTTCAGTGATTTAACTCTGATCATGATGTCTTCTACTCTCGTCATTTTTCGGATCCACGAGTTCCTCTTCTTATCTCTCCTGGTTATACCAAGCATGCACCTCTCCATGCTTCTTTGAGTTGTCTGCAGCCTTTGTATGTCTCTTTTAGTTAAGGTCCACGTCTCTGCACCATACGTAAGCACTGGAAGGATGCATTGATCAAACACTTTTCTTTTAAGACATAATGGCATATTGCTCTTGAAAATTATGCTGTTTCTTCCAAAAGCTCTCCAGGCAAGTTTTGTACGCCGATTAATTTCTTCATCAATGTGACCCTCACTTGATATCTGCTGTCCAAGATAAACGTACGTATCTGTTATCTCCAGTTTTTCTCCATCAATCGATAAATCTTCATTTCTTGTAAAAGCATTGAACATCACTTTTGTCTTCTGAAAGTTCATTTTTAAGCCCACTTCTTTACTCTTGTCAGCAAGTTCCTGGATCATACTCTGCAGCTCTGATGGGGTAGTTGCAAAAATGACTACGTCATCAGCAAAACGAAGGGGGTTAGATAATCTCCATTAATCTTTATCCCTTTGTTTTCCCAGTTCAGTGATTGAAAGACATTTTCCAATGTGGCATTAAAGAGCTTCGGAGATATGGTGTCACCTTGTCTCACTCCCTTTCCAATTTTTATGTGTGTTGTATTTTCAAACAGCCGAAACTTTGCACTTGCATTTTCATAGATGTTATTAATAATATTAATGTATGCATCTTCAATACCGCAGGATTTCAGAGCCGTGGTAACTGCTGATGGTTTCACCGAATCAAAGGCTTTTTCATAATCGATAAAAGCCATGCACAATGGAAGTTCATATTCCCTCGCTCTTTCAATTAGTTCTCTCAGTACGTGGATATGATCTATTGTGCTGTAGCCACTCCTGAATCCAGCTTGTTCTCTCGGTTGAGCCATGTCCAGTGTTACCTTCAAGCGGTGAGAAAGAACTTTAGTGAAGATTTTAAAAACCACTGATAGGAGGCTGATAGGTCTGTAGTTCCTGAGATCCTCAATGTCACCTTTTTTATGTAGCAGGATCATTGTAGCATTGTTCCAATCCTCAGGAATCTTCCCTTCATTAAGGCATCGAGTGAAAATTTGGGCCAGTACTGTTTCAATTTCTCCACTTGCTTCTTGTATGATGTCTATAGTAATTCCATCTTCTCCTGGAGCTTTCCCCCGCTTCATGTTCTTGATTGCATGAGCAACTTCTGCTGGGAGGACTGGAAGAACTTTGGTACCTTTCATGATGTCTGGAGTACATGTATCATCCCTTTCATATAATTTGGAGTAGAAATCTTTCACTCTTGTCAAACTTTCGCCTCTATTTCTTGTTATAGAACCATCTTCTTTTCTCAGAGCCATAATCTGTTTTCTTCCCTTACTGAGATGTCCCTTTGCTATCTTTAGGCTTTGGTTGTTTTCAATTGCTTTCCTTACTAGCTCACAGTTGAATTTCCTTACGTCTTCAGTGATACTTTTTCGTGCTGTCTTGCATAGCTCTATATATTCCACTTTGGAAGTCACATCTTCTTTAGCTGTCCTCATCTCTCTTCTTTTTTGCATCAACATTTTGGTTTTTCCTGATAATTTGTTCACATGCAACTTGTTCTTAGACCCAGCTAATTTTGTTGCTGTTTCCATAAGAGCTTTGGTTACTTTTCTGTTAACTTCCGAAATATCCACTTCTTCTGATGTTAGGCCTTCTAAAGCAGAGAATCTGTTCTTCAGTTCCAACTTGAAAGTATTATGGTGTTTTTTAAGGTTGGTTATGTCAATACATTTTGTTTGTCTTATGAGCTTGCCACGTTCCAGTTTAGTGTTGAGGTGCATCTTACATCTCACCAATCTATGGTCACTACCTGTGTTGAACTTGTTCAGCACACTGCAGTCTTCGATGACGAATTTTTTGTTACACATAATAAAATCAATTTCACTTGTCGTCCCAATTGGATGTCTCCATGTCCATTTCCTGTGTGGCTTTTTCTTGAAAAAGGAGTTCAAGATGAAAAATCCTTCAGCCTCTGCAAACTCAACGAGAGTATTTCCACGCTGGTTTCTGTTGCCATGACCGAATTTACCTACTGAAGTTTCATTCTGTTGCCGGTGCCCTACTTTTGCATTGAAATCTCCCATAATTATCTTCAAGTGCTGCTTACCTTTATTATTTAGATGACGAATTTCCTCATAAAATTCTTCAATTTCTTCTTCAGGATGACTTGTGGTGGGTGCATAAGTTTGAATAATCTGAGCCTGGTATCTTCTCGAGAGTTGGATAATGAGTCGTGCAGCTCTGTCAGAGGAACTTTCAACTTCTACCACTTTATCCTTCAGTTTCTTGTTTATTATAAATCCAACACCACTAGTTCTGCCAGTATCTGTCCCACGATAATAGAAGAGATGTCCACTTTTCAGTTCAATGAGATCTTCTCCTTTTCTCCTTACCTCACTTAGCCCCACGATGTCCCACTTGATCCTTTGTAGTTCCTCTTCCAATTCAAGGAGCCTTGAATCAGAAGATAGGGAGCGTCCGTTATAGGTAGCCAAGGTCAGCATCAAATGGCAGCCTAGTCCGGTCCTCCGGGGATTCTTAGCACCCTCTGCCTTCATGTCGCACTGGCCGCTGCCTTGGCCAGGTACATTCCAGCTGCCGGAGACTGAGGGCCAAGATTTAAGTTGTAGAGTCATTTTGGAGGTGTTTGGCCATAACTCACCACGCTGGCCAAGCGGGTTGGTGAGTGTGGGATAGCATTTCCTCTGATCCCGATGGTATAGTTATACCGCTATTGGCGGTCGTCAGAGCCCCTTTAGTGGGAACAGGATGCACCACGAGAAGGCGGGGTTGACATTTGTCAAGGAGAGGCTGTGATGTTACGCATCACCTGAACTTACATCCCTTATATATATGCAACTAAAGTCTTAATGTTTTAAGAATGACGTCAACATTTTGTAGCGGACTAGGTGCGGCACTGATAGAAATACCAATAAATTTCCTCAGGACTCAGCTCCAATCAATTTTAAGAGGTAGCGCGGAGAACCTCTTTTCCTTTAATTTATAGAAAAACAGTGTTTTTAATATGAACAGCAGAAGTAGTTTAGCTGCCTTTGACAGATTTAAGCAAAAACCACACGTAAGGCTGACTTTCGCAACTCTCCCATTAAGCATCGGCGGCAGACCTGTATTTCACTGGAGGTAGTAGTTTATAATAAAGGCAGTTGTTGACGTCACATCATTTCATCGCCCAACTTTCTGAAATCCGGCGAATATTAATCTGTAATGTGGCCTTTGCGTTCTACAGGAAGCAACTTTCAGAAGCATAACTTTCACGCTGACATACTCTTTTCTTCTCTCTAAAGCGTAGTGATTTCCTTCAAAGGATTTTTGTTTATTTCATCATCATCATCATTGTCAACCATTATCAATCCACTGCTGGACGAAGGTCTCCCCAAGTTTCCTCCACAACGGTCTGCCTTGTGCCAGTCTCCTCCATGTCACCCCTGCATACTTTCGAATTTCATCCACCCATCTCCTATGTGGTCTTCTTCTGGGTCTTTTCCTGTCCCTTGGAATCCAATCTAAAATTTCGGCTGTCCATCGATGATCTGTCCTTCTGGCAGTATGTCCAGCCCATTGCCATTTCAGGGATTTAACTTTGATCATGATGTCTTCCACTCTTGTCATTTTTCGGATCCACGAGTTCCTCTTCTTATCTCTCCTGGTTACACCAAGCATGCACCTCTCCATGCTACTTTGAGTTGTCTGCAGCCTTTGTATGTCTCTTTTAGTTAAGGTCCACGTCTCTGCACTATACGTAAGCACTGGAAGGATGCATTGATCAAACACTTTTCTTTTAAGACATAATGGCATATTGCTCTTGAAAATTATGCTGTTTCTTCCAAAAGCTCTCCAGGCAAGTTTTGTACGCCGATTAATTTCTTCATCAATGTGACCCTCACTTGATATCTGCTGTCCAAGATAAACGTACGTGTCTGTTATCTCCAGCTTTTCTCCATCAATCGATAAATCTTCATTTCTTGTAAAAGCATTGAACATCACTTTTGTCTTCTGAAAGTTCATTTTTAATCCCACTTCTTTACTCTTGTCAGCAAGTTCCTGGATCATACTCTGCAGCTCTGATGGGGTAGTTGCAAAAATGACTACGTCATCAGCAAAACGAAGGTGGGTTAGATAATCTCCATTAATCTTTATCCCCTTGTTTTCCCAGCTCAGCGACTGAAAAACACCCTCCAATGTGGCATTAAAGAGCTTCGGAGATATGGTGTCACCTTGTCTCACTCCCTTTCCAATTTTTACGTGTGTTGTATTTTCAAACAGCCTAATCTTTGCACTTGCATTTTCATAGATGTTATTAATAATATTAATGTATGCATCTTCAATACCGCAGGTTTTCAGAGCCATTGTAACTGCTGATGGTTTCACCGAATCAAAGGCTTTTTCATAATCGATAAAAGCCATGCACAATGGAAGTTCATATTCCCTCGCTCTTTCAATTAGTTCTCTCAGCACGTGGATATGATCTATTGTGCTGTAGCCACTCCTGAATCCAGCTTGTTCTCTCGGTTGAGCCATGTCTAGTGCTACCTTCAAGCGGTGTGAAAGAACTTTAGTGAAGATTTTATAAACTACTGATAGGAGGCTGATAGGTCTGTAGTTTCCGAGATCCTCAATGTCACCTTTCTTATGTAGCAGGATCATTGTAGCGGTGTTCCAATCCTCAGGAATCTTTCCTTCATTAAGGCATCGAGTGAAAATTTGGGCGAGTACTGTTTCGATTTCTCCACTTGCTTCTTGTATGATGTCTACAGTAATTCCATCTTCTCCTGGAGCTTTTCCTCGCTTCATGTTCTTGATTGCATGTGCAACTTCTGCTGGAAGGACTGGAGGAACTCTGGTACTGGTATCTTTCATGATGTCTGGAGTGCATATATCATCCCTTTCATATAAGTTGGAGTAGAAATCTTTCACTCTTGTCAAAATTTCGCCTCTATTTCTTGTTACAGAACCATCTTCTTTTCTCAGTGCCATAATCTGTTTTCTTCCCTTACTGAGATGTCCCTTTGCTATCTTTAGGCTTTGGTTGTTTTCAATTGCTTTCCTCACTAGTTCACAGTTGAATTTCCTTACGTCTTCAGTGATACTTTTTCTTACTGTCTTGCATAGCTCTATATATTCCACTTTGGAAGTCACATCTTCTTTAGTTGTCCTCATCTCTCTTCTTTTTTGCATCAACATTTTCGTTTTTCCTGATAATTTGTTCACATGCAACTTGTTCTTAGACCCAGCTAATTTTGTTGCTGTTTCCATAAGAGCTTTGGTTACTTTTCTGTTAACTTCAGAGATGTCCACTTCTTCCGACGTTAGGCCTTCTAAAGCAGAGAACCTGTTCTTCAGTTCCAACTTGAAGGTATTATGGTGTTTTTTAAGGTTGGTTATGTCAATAGATTTTGTTTGTCTTATGAGCTTGCCACGTTCAAGTTTAGTGTTGAGGTGCATCTTACATCTCACCAATCTATGGTCACTACCTGTGTTGAACTTGTTTAGCACACTGCAGTCTTCTATGACGAATTTTTTGTTACACATAATAAAATCAATTTCACTTGTCGTCCCATTTGGATGTCTCCATGTCCATTTCCTGTGTGGCTTTTTCTTGAAGAAGGAGTTCAAGATGAAAAACCCTTCTGCCTCTGCAAACTCAACGAGAGTATTTCCACGCTGGTTTCTGTTGCCATGACCGAATTTACCTACTGAAGTTTCATTCTGTTGCCGTTGCCCTATTTTTGCATTGAAATCTCCCATAATTATCTTCAAGTGCTGCTTACCTTTATTATTTAGATGACAAATTTCCTCATAAAATTCTTCAATTTCTTCTTCAGGATGACTTGTGGTGGGTGCATAAGTTTGAATAATCTGAGCCTGGTATCTTTTCGAGAGTTGGATAACAAGTCGTGCAGCTCTGTCAGAGGAACTTTCAACTTCTACAACTTTATCCTTCAGTTTCTTGTGTATTATAAATCCAACACCACTAGTTCTGCCAGTATCTGTCCCACGATAGTAGAAGAGATGTCCACTTTTCAGTTCGATGAGATCTTCTCCTTTTCTCCTTACCTCACTTAGCCCCACGATGTCCCACTTGATCCTTTGTAGTTCCTCTTCCAATTCAAGAAGCCTTGAATCAGAAGATAGGGAGCGTCCATTGTAAGTAGCCAAGGTCAGCATCAGATGGCAGCCTAGTCCGGTCCTCCGGGGATTCTTAGCACCCTCTGCCTTCATGTCGCACTGGCCGCTGCCTTGGCCAGGTACATTCCAGCTGTCGGAGACTGAGGGCCAAGATTTAAGTTGTGGAATCATTTTGGAGGGGTTTGGCCATAACTCACCACGCTGGCCAAGCGGGTTGGTGAGTGTGGGATAGAATTTCCTCTGATCCCGATGGTATAGTTATACCGCTATGGGCGGTCGTCAGAGCCCCTTTAGTGGGAACAGGATGCACCACGAGAAGGCGGGGTTGACATTTGTCAAGGAGAGGCTGTGATGTTACGCATCACCTGACCTTACATTACATTGTTTATTTATTGGAGGTTTAATGACCACCGTGAGCAATTCAGTGGGATATAAGCAGTCACCCTTCCCTAATTTAGGGCCACTGGTTCCAGGGAAGGGAGAGAGAGCCAGTGTCGTAAGACAAACACAACATCCATGCCTCACCGAGACTCGACCCCGGACCCATTTCGGACGAAGGATCAGAAGCCATCGCTTAGACTACAAGCACTTATAATAACCTTTTGTTCAGTAATACCGTATATTTACTACATCATACTTATATCCCCAAAACAGTTTCGACGTAATATGCGTACCGTCCATGCCTCATCTCGGTCTCGTACCCGGGACCACCTCGAACGAATGGTCAGAGGCCAGCACTTCAGACCACTCGGCCACCAGGGCAGCTCTTACAGTCTGCTGGTTCCTTTATTCTGAATGTGCGTCGGTGTTACAACATGTAATTTTATGTGTAGAATCACCGGATAAATTTCAGGAAAATTCACTTTATCAGAGACTCTCTTAAAACTCCCTGGCCAATTATGCGGTACGTTTACATGGTGAATCCTCCATGTAAACGTACAGCATAATTGCAGATAGTCCTTCAGTTTAGCTAAGCAGTCCATATGGATCACAACCTCAAATTTTCAAGAAACCGATCTCATAAAAAATGCTGTGATGCATACGAGTGGACTTCAGGAACTGAGTCATGTGATTTGTAATCCATCGTTCTCGTCAATGAACCAAATCATTTTAGCCAATCATATTAAGACTAAAATCTCGATTAGCATTTAATTGCAAAATCTCATACGGCGATTTGTCCACGAGCACTTATCAATTCATTTCATGAAATGGCACATAAGAAGTCACTCATTTTCATTTTTCTCTTCTGTGTTCTGGTAAATGTAATATTAAAACAGTGTTTGCAGTTAGCAAGGGAACCTTTCTATTTTTAAGTACACTTTTATTACCCAATGCGAATTGTATTTTTGAACTGAGTTGGGCTTTTACATATTTGCATAATCCCAGGGGCGGCGGAAAGTGAAATTCGTTGACCGGGCCCGAAATTCGGAATCGTCGTGCACCCGCTCCCTTCTCGCTTCCCGGAACAAACAGAAGAAAAACAATGCCTAAGAAGCTTTGTTCGGGGTTAGGACCACCAGACCACTTACCTAGATGAACTATCTAAGGCACATCATAACAATCGCACATATCCCAAACAAAAAATAATAAAATAAAAATAAAAATCTTGGCTGAAATTATTGACCGGGCCCTAGCAGCCCGGGTGGTTCCGCCGCCACTGCATAATCCAGCATCTGATACGTTTGTATATAACACTTCAGCTTTCAGGTGCTGGTTCTAATTCAGGTACGTCACATATATAATTGCTCAACTGCACTGATTCAGTATTCCCCGAAACCAGCAGCTTAAACTACGGGTGGGTGACTCATATCGTTCAATAGAACGATCCTCATAAGAATAACGTAGACTCTGGTAATGGCGCCGTTCCAGACAACAGGCCGTCATGGTACACAGACAGACAAGAGCAATGCGCCATGGTAGGTGGTGAGTTGTAACACAGCTGGAAAGCACAAAGCTAGATATCATATGTATGATTACGTCCAGTGAGGGCTATGGCCCCGTAGTCCAATTTCTGACAAATTAAGGCCCTTGGCCAGCAGATATTTTTCAAGCCATCCAAGCAATATACAGAAAAATCTGCTTTCCTCGCATTGCGGTGTTTAAATGACGTCAAAGGACAGAGGACTTTCAACAACTTGGGCAATGTCACTGCACCATCACGCAAGAAACCACTGACGCGGTAGACAATGCAGTGAGGCAAACCCGCAGAACCTATGTACTTTCTGCATGAGCTAAAAAATCTCTGCTGGAAAAGCACCTTTCTTGGCAATAAAGTGGATCACGGCGCGTTACCCTTGTCTACACGTATCCGTGTCGTAGCGAACGTCAAATAGCCGTCTTTTGCACTCTCCAGCAGTGTTACGACAACTGACCACCTACCGTGGCGCACTGCTCATATGTCTGTGTATAGCGGTGCCACTACCCGCAAGTCGACTGCAACTTCCCATCTCCTTTCTACACATCATTCGAACTACCCTTGTAATTCCTTAAAGGACATAAAAACTCATCTAGCTCTTCCAGCTCCTAAATAACAAAAATACTCATAAAATAGAAACCCAAAGTTGCTCCTTTATTTTCAAAAAGTTTATTTCGCTATGCACATGAGTCCTATTTGTCCTGGTGGCAGAGAGCAAAAGTGAGTTGCAGGTATGTTGTCCCGGATGTACGAAGTTTGCATGAAATTCAAACTGAGTAAAAATAAGGGAAAGACTAAAGTTACGGTTTTTGAGAGAGAAACTAGTAGTACTGAATGCAATATAAGTCTAAATGGCACAGTGATTGACCAGGTGAATGAGTTTGTGTATTTGGGAAGCATGTTTGACAGAGAGAACAAATTGGATGGTGAAATTAGTAGGCGAGTGAGTTCGTCATTGAAAGTCATGGCGGCTTTAGGGGGTTTTCACAGGAATGAAGGGTTTTCAAGAGAGTCCCGCATGGCTGTGTATGAAAGTGTAATTGTTCTTACTCTGATGTGCGGCAGTGAAGCCTGGGTACTACAGAAGAAACATCGGAATCGTTTGTGTGATGGAGAAATGCGTTACTTATGGGGGTTTGTGGCAAAACACGTTCTGCTTGTGTGAGAATTGAAGATGTGTTGCAGTTGTGTGATGTGAAGCAAAATGTTGTGAGCAAGGTGGAGACTAATATGCTTCAGTGGTTTGGCCATGTTGAAAGAATGAGTGATGAGATGTTTAATAAGAAAATCTTTTTAGCCCAAGTGGCAGGAAGGAAAGGCAGAGGAAGGCCAAGGAAGTCATGGGAGGATAAGATTCAGGAGTGTCTGAATGAGAAAAAGATCAAGAAGAATAAAAAGGCAGCTGTCTAAGCATGTAGAAAACTACTCAAAACTTACAATTAGAATTTTACTACTAAAAGGCATATTAGGTAAAAACAAGATCTTTCGCAACAGGCGCCCTGTGCGTCATCAGGTTAAAAGAACTGGCGCTAGGAGAACACACACACTTAATATATAGATAGTCCCGAAGACAACAGCGATCCCGATGAGTGACATGATATCTGCGTCACAACTCGGTTACAGCGAGAAACAAAGCAAAGAAAGAAAACACCAAATAGATTACAAATACATATTCACCGAAGTGAAAAATAAGCACAGGGTCCGTTATCAACCCCCGCAGTAGGGTACTTCGCACGACATAAAAAATTAAATAAGCGAATCCACGGTGCATGTACATGTGCAGGTAAGTCATCGTTACAGCATACGTCCTTAAAAACGTCAATATACAAACTTTCGGCGAAGAGAGTCATATACCTACCTCTGGTCCTAAGTAATAAATAAGTCTCAGACCATGAGGGCAGATGAGTTCCAGACTTAACCAGGCGTGCAAGGGCAGTAGTAGTAGATCCAGTCTTTACAGTGTACTGATGTTCAGTCACTCTAACTCCTAAATTACGAAGAGTGGATCCTATGTACCATGAATTAGGAGCAGCAGCAACATCGGTCTTCAAGGGCACACAGTACACGCCCCACTGTTCTTGGATGGGTTTGGGCTCACGATCCTTCCTAAGCATGCTCCGAAGGTTAGAGGCCACATCACCAAAATCTTTTTTGTGTTTTTTACACACTCTCCGTAATGCATTTGTAACCGGTGGAAAGAAAGACATTGATCCCACATAAGTAATCTGCTCGCGCTCAACACACAACGAAGACGAATTACTTCTCCTATGCCGAGCACACAACTTTTTCACAATACCAACACCATACCCATGTTCCATCACAATGGATTTTATAAAAAGAAGTTCTTTATTCCGAGCAGCAATGCACGAGGAATGGGTATACGCTCTATTCACCAAAGCCCGAATAGCTGCAAGTTTATATCTAGCCGGGTGGAAAGAGGCGTGTGGAATGATATCAAAAGAACCAACGGCCTTCCGATACACTTCAAAAGTCAAAAAATCCTTATTAACATGTCTGGTGATTAGAAGGTCCAAGAAAGGGATCTTAAAATTTTCCTCCCATTCTATCGTCAGGTTAATAGTAGGATATTTAGACGACAAAAGGCTTCTAAAAGAAAGCAAAGCATCACCAGAATGTGGCCAAACGACAAAAACATCATCGATGTAACGCAAGTACAGTGCTGGAACCTTCTCTGCCCTGGCTAAAATATCGTCCTCCAAATCTTGCATGATCACCTCTGCCAAAACAGCAGAGAGAGGCGAGCCCATAGGAGTGCCACCTCCCTGACGGTAAATGGTCCCATTGAAGCGAAAAAAGGATCTTTTTGCAATAATATTTAAAGCATCGGAAATTGCTTGAACTTGCATTAGGGGAATAGTTCTCAAGTCGGACAACTTAGGAATAATCAAATCGTGAGCTACGTTCAATGGAACACTCGGATATAACGATTCCACATCCAATGATGCCAAAATGAAAAAGGAGCCCCAGCCTCTGAGTTCTCGAATACGGGCAATGGCCTGGAGGGAACTGGTGATGGAATAAGGTGAGGATTGGACAAAAGGCCGAAGGTAACGTGCCAACGCCCTCTCTAATGGTCTTAAAGGACTGTTACAACTAGAAACGAGCGGGCGAAGAGGCAAACCAGGCTTGTGAGTCTTAACGGTGCCAAATATATTGGGAATGGCAGGGCCAACAACACTCCTTAACATAGAATGAATCTCACTAGGCAACAAACCCTCTCTTTTAAGTTCTGAAATTTGTCTAATAGTGGCCGAAGTTGGGTCAGAAAGGACAATTGAGTGAGGAATAGTATTAATCACATTTTTCATCTTCTGAATATAATCCAGAAAAAGATTATGAGTATGAAGCATAGAAGATATTGTGTACGACGTCTGATGAATGCCAGTGAAGCCCGAGTTGTATGTCAAGATCGCTGTAAATGGAGAAGTTTGGTACGGCAACAGTAAGAAAAAATTATCTGATAGTTTGTATTTCTTTGTGGAGCTAACCTCTGAATCTCAGAGAACAGCTTAGTGATATGTATGTGATATGTAACATGAGTCCTATCACAAACTTATTGTTGTACAGTTTTCGCATGCACTCAGTTTCATATAGGTTTTATGAGCAATACAACACTACTCACGCCCTATGAACATGGACGGCAGAATGGCACTAAACACAAGTGCAGCGATTTACATCGTCCTCAGTGTCTGATACTGACTTTCCGCGTTTTCTTTACAAAGTTGAAAAATCCCTGAACATGATACTTGAGGCTTCGCGATGTTATTTGGATGAAAGCGAGACATTTTTATTATAGATGCAACTGAGGAGATCGAGAGCAAAACTGTGGTCCTGTTGCCAGAGTCTAAGAGTCTGAGCAGCAACAAGCTTCCAGTTATTCAGCAACGCTTCCGCAGAGGAGTTAAAGTAAAAAAATTATCTGAAGGCTGAGTTTTGGTAGTCTCAGAGTAAAGGTCTTGTTCGGCAGAGCTGTGGCTATATGTGGTGGACTGCAGTATGTCAGAAACACGTACTTTATGAAAAGCACTAAACTGAGAAGTCTAAAATGTCTCGAAACTATAGTGAAATGTGCAAAGAACTGTAAGTAGGGTGTCCATCAAAGGTTCTTGAAGAATCTTACTTCAGCTCAGTTCACAAATTGTCAGTTTAGGCCGAGTTGCCGAGTTGGCCGAGTGGCATGAAGCGTTTACTTCGAATTATTATTCCGAGATGGGTCCGGGTTCGAATCCAGGGTGAGGCATAGGTAGTATGTTTACCTTACGACCCTGGGTGTCGCCCTTTCTTCCGGAACCAGTAGCCCCAAATTAGGAAAGTGACGGCTTATATCCAACTGAATTTGCTCACGGTGGAAATTAAACCTCCAAAACATCAAAAATGTACGCTGAAATGACTGCCACAACAGGAATATATGTATTTCCGCCTGAGTTTTTGAATGCTCCGTCTTCATATCATCGTATTCCGCTAATAAGATCAATATTTTTAGTATACAGAGGTACTTTCGAATACTTCATATTTTGTCACGTACACTGTACTGTTCATGTGCCTTAACGTGCATCCAAGTGTATTAGAGCCTAATCCTTTTGTACTCCAAAAAAAGAGCCGCAGCCCTCCGCGTCATAAATTTCAAGTTTCAAAATAACTCATGGTGTATGACGTATACTCTAATTTAACTTTGATTTTTGGTTTCTTTTCCTATGTTAATTTTGATTTCATTCATTTTGAGAGTTTTAACCTTAACGTTATATTTTTCTCACTCTGTGAATGTTTTGTGGCAACAGTCTTGAGATCAGGGTGAATAACGTGACATGATGAGAACGATCTATATAATGTGTGCAGCGAGCAGCGAAGTGGTGTGATGAATATTGTACTTCAGGGTGCTTTACATTGTACTTACAGGGTTGCTTTACATTGTACTACAATGTGTGGAGCGAGCAGCGAAGTGGCGTGATGAATATTGTACTTCAGGGTGCTTTACATTGTACTTATAGGGTTGCTTTACATTGTACTATAATGTGTGGAGCGAGCACCAAAGTGGTGTGATGAATATTGTACTTCAGGGTGCTTTACATTGTACTAGTATGTGTGGAGCGAGCAGCGAAGTGGTGTGATGAATATTGTACTTCAGCCTGCTTTACATTGTACATATAGGGTTGTTTTACATTGTACTATAATGTATGGAGCGAGCAGCGAAGTGGTGTGATGAATATTGTACTTCAGGCTGCTTTACATTATACATATAGGGTTGCTTTACATTGTACTATAATGTATGGAGCGAGCAGCGAAGTGGTGTGATGAATATTTTACTTCAGGCTGCTTTACATTGTACATATAGGGTTGCTTTACATTGGACTATAATGTGTGGAGCGAGCAACGAAGTGGTGGGATGAATATTGTACTTCAGGCTGCTTTACATTGTACATATAGGGTTGCTTTACATTGTACTATAATGTGTGGAGCGAGCAGCGAAGTGGTGTGATGAATATTGTACTTCAGGCTGCTTTACATTGTACATATAGGGTTGCTTTACATTGTACTATAATGTGTGGAACGAGCAGCGAAGTGGTGTGATGAATATTGTACTTCAGGGTGCTTTACATTGTACATATAGGGTTGCTTTACATTGTACTACAATGTGTGGAGCGAGCAACGAAGTGGTGGGATGAATATTGTACTTTAGGGTGTTTTACATTGTACTTTCATGACTAGTAATAGGGTTGAAGCATTGCTTTACATTGTACTTCGAAATGTAAAGTTAGGGTTGCTTTACATTGTACTTCAAAATGTAAAGTTAGGGTTGCTTTACATTGTGCTTCACAATGTACACTGATGAGTCATTACATTATGATCACCCCCAGCCTAGAGAAATGAGCGCGCCTAGAGACCGAAAGATGGCGCAGGTGAAGTTCACAGAGCAGTATATATTCAACCCGAGGACCGGCTTTCGGTTAGTAGAGTGTTCGTAGTCAGAATGGGAAAAGCTGTCGAATTATCGGAGTTTGATAAAGGATAGTTGTGGTGGCACGGCGCCTCTACAATCTCGAAAACGGCGCGGCTTGTGAGTTGTTCACGTGCTGCTGAAGTGAGTACGTATCAAAAGTGGTGTACAGATGGCTGAACGACAGACCATCATCCGCATTTCATTGATGCCAGAGAGGAGCGGAGACAGTCGCGCATTGTTCACAGAAACCGCAGGCCACAGTGCGACAAATCACCCGCAGCTACAACAGTTGTGATCAGGGCAATGTGTCACAGCACACAGTTCATCGCAGCCTTCTACGCATGGGCCTGCGTAGCCAAAGACTCAGCCGGCTCTTCATGATCACTGCACGTCATCGCCAACAGTGCGTGAAATGGGCCCAAGATCATCGAGATTGGACCGTGGATGATTGGAAGAAAGTGGCATGGTCTGACGAATCAAGATTCCTGATGCATCACGTAGACTGCCGAGCGAGGATACGCTGAATGTTTTAACGGAGGCTATGGCATCTGGGTGTACTGTTGGGCGGAAACAGGCCAGCGGCGGAGGTGTAATGGTGTGGGTGATGTTTTCTTGGGACACTTCAGGCCACATTATCTCAATAGCACAATCCCCGACAGCTGTCAGGTATCTGAACATCGTTGCGGACCAAGTTCACCCATTCATGGCAACTGTGTTCCCTGCTGGCGATGGCCATGGCATCTGGGTGTACTGTTGGGCGGAAACAGGCCAGCGGCGGAGGTGTAATGCTGTGGGTGATGTTTTCTTGGGACACTTCAGGCCACATTATCTCAATAGCACAATCCCCGACAGCTGTCAGGTATCTGAACATCGTTGCGGACCAAGTTCACCCATTCATGGCAACTGTGTTCCCTACTGGTGATGGCCATTGCTGACAGGATAATGCGCTATGACACAGGACCAGAATCGTCAAGAAGTGGTTCGAGGAACATGCTGTTGACTTTCTGTTAATGCCTTGGCCTCCAAATTCACCTGACACGAACCCAATCGGACATTTGTGGTTCTACTTGGAAAAGCGGGCTCGCCCGAAGTCACCACCACCCCGATATATACGGGAACTGGAGGACCTGTTGTTGACATAATGGTACCAGATACCCCAGGATACCTATCTCCACTTCATCGAATCGAAGCCTCGCCAAATCGCCGCTGTTTTGCAGGTTAAAGGGGTCCTACAGCTTGTTAGGTAGGTGGTCTTAATGTAATGGTTCATCGGTGTAATTCACAATGTAAAGTTGGATTTGCTTTTCGCTCTGCTTTCACGATTAGTAATGCCTAAAGAAGTTGTATTTGTTTGGAGATTCTTGGAGCCACAATGGGTTGCTTTAAGTTGTACTTCACAATGTGAAGTTAGTGTTGCTTTACATTGTACTTTCACGACTAATAATACGGAAAGAAGTTGTATTGTTTTGAGATTCTGTTTTTGGCTTTCAGTGAAAAGTTTACCTACCAATAATTTATTATGTTCGATGCATTGTAGAACCGAAGTACCTGATGCCAATAAAAGATTGATTTTGTAAGTTAAAAAATACTGTTTTCTGGCTGTTAGATCGCCTAATTTAGCTCAGTGTATAATTAAGGATTTTGTGGGCAACCAATCCGGGGATTAACTCTAAGAAGCTCCAGTGCAACAAGAACAACCGTCCAATAGTACGTTAGCTAACGGTAGAAGTGAAAACCTATTTTGCCGCCCCGGTGGCGCAGTGGTGTAAGGCGCTGGCCTCTGATCATTCGTCCGTAAGGGGTCTGGGTTCGAATCCCGGTCAGGCATGGATGTTGTGTTTGTCTTACGGCACTGGCTCTCTCCCTTCCCTGGAACCAGTGACCCTAAATTAGGGACGGGCGACTGCTTATAGCCCATTGAGTTGCTCACGGTGGTCGTTAAACCTCCAATCAAAAAAAAAAAAAAAAAAAAAAAACCTATTTAAATAACAAAATATTTCAGGCGTTTTTGAACAACCTCATTCAGATGAACACCGATAGCTTGTTGCCTTAATAAGCTGGTTTCTCACGAAGGATATATTTCCTATTTCTCGTGATGCCGTTGAAATTTAACACTGAAATAGCGCTTACGATAAAGGTGCTATCACTCATTCTCTCTCTTATCGAGTATATTTCCTGCGCTTTACGCAAATCCGGGTCTAACAGATTGCGATACTCGAAGGTGTTTCTTAGTTATATGCAAAAACTTTCAGAAGATCTTGTTTACTCTAATCTCGAACATGGGGGACCATTTTATTGTTCGACGTTTCCCAGAACTTACATTCGTCTCAATATGTCTACGCAATTATTTATAAAGAGTTTTAAATGCTGTTTGGAAACCAAGCGCACTATCCTGTGCTGCATTTGGGATCCTGGGTCGGTGAGTTCTTTCCAATCTTAGAAAGGAAGGAAGGAAGTAAAGAAGGGTGTTATACTCCCCCCTGAAACGAGTGGAGGTAGCCTAAAGTACAGCAGGAAAGCTTGAAGGGCCAATTCGACGCCGCTGGAAAATCAATAGGACGCCACCTTTACGACTAGATACGTTTTCTCTCTCTCCGTGCTGTTTCCAAGAGTAAGCGAAACGACGCCATCCAGTTAGTTCCCAAAAACATGCTACTGATAGTCACACGGCACGCAAAACGCAGATGCATTCGGATGAAACCTTCATTCACTAGTACTCATAAAAGTGACTCCTTTTACAGATTTCGGAACATGAATTATTGCACGCTTTCGTCTTCTGCCGCTTATAGACTTTCTGTGGGATCAAATAATAGTCCTGGCTCTTCCACCTATGAGTAATCCCAAAGGAAAGGCATCTCCTAACCCTGCCACTTAAATAAATAAAAATTTCCACACACATCTTTCTCTCTCTCATAAGCAGTCCTCAAAATAATGACACTGTTCTTATTCTGCGCAAATGTGAATTACTCATACAGCTGCATAAATTCAGAAAGGGCACTGCGATTTTTATTTCATTTTAAAGCGATAAGCAATAACCGAGTTGCTATCAGGATTAAAACCATTTTTATTTCATTTTAAAGCGATAAGCAATAACCCAGTTGCTATCAGGATTAAAACCATTTTTATTTCATTTTAAAGCGATAAGCAATAACCCAGTTGCTATCAGGATTAAAACCATTTTTATTTCATTTTAAAGCGATAAGCAATAACCGAGTTGCTATCAGGATTAAAACCATTTTTATTTCATTTTAAAGCGATAAGCAATAACCCAGTTGCTATCAGGATTAAAACCATTTTTATTTCATTTTAAAGCGATAAGCAATAACCCAGTCACTATCAGGATTAAAACCATTTTTATTTCATTTTAAAGCGATAAGCAATAACCCAGTCGCTATCAGGATTAAAACCATTTTTATTTCATTTTAAAGCGATAAGCAATAACCGAGTTGCTATCAGGATTAAAACCATTTTTATTTCATTTTAAAGCGATAAGCAATAAATCAGTCGCTATCAGGATTAAAACCATTTTTATTTCATTTTAAAGCGATAAGCAATAACCCAGTTGCTATCAGGATTAAACCAATTTTTATTTCATTTTAAAGCGATAAGCAATAACCCAGTTGCTATCAGGATTAAAACCATTTTTATTTCATTTTAAAGCGATAAGCAATAACCCAGTTGCTATCAGGATTAAAACCATTTTTATTTCATTTTAAAGCGATAAGCAATAACCCAGTCGCTATCAGGATTAAAACCATTTTTATTTCATTTTAAAGCGATAAGCAATAACCGAGTTGCTATCAGGATTAAAACCATTTTTATTTCATTTTAAAGCGATAAGCAATAACCCAGTCGCTATCAGGATTAAAACCATTTTTATTTCATTTTAAAGCGATAAGCAATAACCCAGTTGCTATCAGGATTAAACCAATTTTTATTTCATTTTAAAGCGATAAGCAATAACCCAGTTGCTATCAGGATTAAAACCATTTTTATTTCATTTTAAAGCGATAAGCAATAACCGAGTTGCTATCAGGATTAAAACCATTTTTATTTCATTTTAAAGCGATAAGCAATAACCCAGTCGCTATCAGGATTAAAACCATTTTTATTTCATTTTAAAGCGATAAGCAATAACCCAGTTGCTATCAGGATTAAACCAATTTTTATTTCATTTTAAAGCGATAAGCAATAACCCAGTTGCTATCAGGATTAAAACCATTTTTATTTCATTTTAAAGCGATAAGCAATAACCCAGTTGCTATCAGGATTAAAACCATTTTTATTTCATTTTAAAGCGATAAGCAATAACCCAGTCGCTATCAGGATTAAAACCATTTTTTATTTCATTTTAAAGCGATAAGCAATAACCGAGTTGCTATCAGGATTAAAACCATTTTTATTTCATTTTAAAGCGATAAGCAATAACCCAGTCGCTATCAGGATTAAAACCATTTTTATTTCATTTTAAAGCGATAAGCAATAACCCAGTTGCTATCAGGATTAAACCAATTTTTATTTCATTTTAAAGCGATAAGCAATAACCCAGTCGCTATCAGGATTAAAACCATTTTTATTTCATTTTAAAGCGATAAGCAATAACCCAGTTGCTATCAGGATTAAAACCATTTTTATTTCATTTTAAAGCGATAAGCAATAACCCAGTCGCTATCAGGATTAAAACCATTTTTATTTCATTTTAAAGCGATAAGCAATAACCGAGTTGCTATCAGGATTAAAACCATTTTTATTTCATTTTAAAGCGATAAGCAATAACCCAGTCGCTATCAGGATTAAAACCATTTTTATTTCATTTTAAAGCGATAAGCAATAACCCAGTTGCTATCAGGATTAAACCAATTTTTATTTCATTTTAAAGCGATAAGCAATAACCCAGTTGCTATCAGGATTAAAACCATTTTTATTTCATTTTAAAGCGATAAGCAATAACCCAGTTGCTATCAGGATTAAAACCATTTTTATTTCATTTTAAAGCGATAAGCAATAACCCAGTCGCTATCAGGATTAAAACCATTTTTATTTCATTTTAAAGCGATAAGCAATAACCGAGTTGCTATCAGGATTAAAACCATTTTTATTTCATTTTAAAGCGATAAGCAATAACCCAGTCGCTATCAGGATTAAAACCATTTTTATTTCATTTTAAAGCGATAAGCAATAACCCAGTTGCTATCAGGATTAAAACCATTTTTATTTCATTTTAAAGCGATAAGCAATAACCGAGTTGCTATCAGGATTAAAACCATTTTTATTTCATTTTAAAGCGATAAGCAATAACCCAGTTGCTATCAGGATTAAAACCATTTTTATTTCATTTTAAAGCGATAAGCAATAACCTAGTCACTATCAGGATTAAAACCATTTTTATTTCATTTTAAAGCGATAAGCAATAACCCAGTCGCTATCAGGATTCAAACCATTTTTATTTCATTTTAAAGCGATAAGCAATAACCGAGTTGCTATCAGGATTAAAACCATTTTTATTTCATTTTAAAGCGATAGGCAATAACCCAGTCGCTATCAGGATTAAAACCATTTTTTATTTCATTTTAAAGCGATAAGCAATAACCCAGTTGCTATCAGGATTAAAACCATTTTTATTTCATTTTAAAGCGATAAGCAATAACCGAGTTGCTATCAGGATTAAAACCATTTTTATTTCATTTTAAAGCGATAAGCAATAACCCAGTTG
This sequence comes from Macrothele yani, assembly GCA_039090855.1. Classification (NCBI taxonomy): domain Eukaryota; kingdom Metazoa; phylum Arthropoda; class Arachnida; order Araneae; family Macrothelidae; genus Macrothele; species Macrothele yani. The sequence goes on from CM076997.1 coordinate 4,434,500, forward strand.
CTATCAGGATTAAAACCATTTTTATTTCATTTTAAAGCGATAAGCAATAACCCAGTCACTATCAGGATTAAAACCATTTTTATTTCATTTTAAAGCGATAAGCAATAACCCAGTTGCTATCAGGATTAAACCAATTTTTATTTCATTTTAAAGCGATAAGCAATAACACTGTTGCTATCAGGATTAAAACCATTTTTATTTCATTTTAAAGCGATAAGCAATAACCCAGTTGCTATCAGGATTAAAACCATTTTTATTTCATTTTAAAGCGATAAGCAATAACCCAGTCGCTATCAGGATTAAAACCATTTTTATTTCATTTTAAAGCGATAAGCAATAACCGAGTTGCTTTCAGGATTAAAACCATTTTTATTTCATTTTAAAGCGATAAGCAATAACCCAGTCGCTATCAGGATTAAAACCATTTTTATTTCATTTTAAAGCGATAAGCAATAACCCAGTCGCTATCAGGATTAAAACCATTTTTATTTCATTTTAAAGCGATAAGCAATAACCCAGTTGCTATCAGGATTAAACCAATTTTTATTTCATTTTAAAGCGATAAGCAATAACCCAGTTGCTATCAGGATTAAAACCATTTTTATTTCATTTTAAAGCGATAAGCAATAACCCAGTTGCTATCAGGATTAAAACCATTTTTATTTCATTTTAAAGCGATAAGCAATAACCCAGTCGCTATCAGGATTAAAACCATTTTTATTTCATTTTAAAGCGATAAGCAATAACCGAGTTGCTTTCAGGATTAAAACCATTTTTATTTCATTTTAAAGCGATAAGCAATAACCCAGTCGCTATCAGGATTAAAACCATTTTTATTTCATTTTAAAGCGATAAGCAATAACCCAGGCGCTATCAGGATTAAAACCATTTTTATTTCATTTTAAAGCGATAAGCAATAACCCAGTTTCTATCAGGATTAAACCAATTTTTATTTCATTTTAAAGCGATAAGCAATAACCCAGTTGCTATCAGGATTAAAACCATTTTTATTTCATTTTAAAGCGATAAGCAATAACCCAGTCGCTATCAGGATTAAAACCATTTTTATTTCATTTTAAAGCGATAAGCAATAACCCAGTTTCTATCAGGATTAAACCAATTTTTATTTCATTTTAAAGCGATAAGCAATAACCCAGTTGCTATCAGGATTAAAACCATTTTTATTTCATTTTAAAGCGATAAGCAATAACCCAGTCGCTATCAGGATTAAATCCATTTTTATTTCATTTTAAAGCGATAAGCAATAACCCAGTCGCTATCAGGATTAAAACCATTTTTATTTCATTTTAAAGCGATAAGCAATAACCGAGTTGCTATCAGGATTAAACCAATTTTTATTTCATTTTAAAGCGATAAGCAATAACCCAGTTGCTATCAGGATTAAAACCATTTTTATTTCATTTTAAAGCGATAAGCAATAACCCAGTCGCTATCAGGATTAAAACCATTTTTATTTCATTTTAAAGCGATAAGCAATAACCCAGTCGCTATCAGGATTAAAACCATTTTTATTTCATTTTAAAGCGATAAGCAATAACCCAGTTGCTATCAGGATTAAAACCATTTTTATTTCATTTTAAAGCGATAAGCAATAACCCAGTCGCTATCAGGATTAAAACCATTTTTATTTCATTTTAAAGCGATAAGCAATAACCTAGTTGCTATCAGGATTAAAACCATTTTTATTTCATTTTAAAGCGATAAGCAATAACCCAGTCACTATCAGGATTAAAACCATTTTTATTTCATTTTAAAGCGATAAGCAATAACCCAGTTGCTATCAGGATTAAAACCATTTTTATTTCATTTTAAAGCGATAAGCAATAACCCAGTTGCTATCAGGATTAAAACCATTTTTATTTCATTTTAAAGCGATAAGCAATAACCCAGTCGCTATCAGGATTAAAACCATTTTTATTTCATTTTAAAGCGATAAGCAATAACCGAGTTGCTATCAGGATTAAAACCATTTTTATTTCATTTTAAAGCGATAAGCAATAACCCAGTCGCTATCAGGATTAAAACCATTTTTATTTCATTTTAAAGCGATAAGCAATAACCCAGTTGCTATCAGGATTAAAACCATTTTTTATTTCATTTTAAAGCGATAAGCAATAACCGAGTTGCTATCAGGATTAAAACCATTTTTATTTCATTTTAAAGCGATAAGCAATAACCCAGTTGCTATCAGGATTAAAACCATTTTTATTTCATTTTAAAGCGATAAGCAATAACCCAGTCACTATCAGGATTAAAACCATTTTTATTTCATTTTAAAGCGATAAGCAATAACCCAGTCGCTATCAGGATTAAAACCATTTTTTATTTCATTTTAAAGCGATAAGCAATAACCGAGTTGCTATCAGGATTAAAACCATTTTTATTTCATTTTAAAGCGATAAGCAATAACCCAGTTGCTATCAGGATTAAAACCATTTTTATTTCATTTTAAAGCGATAAGCAATAACCCAGTCGCTATCAGGATTAAAACCATTTTTATTTCATTTTAAAGCGATAAGCAATAACCGAGTTGCTATCAGGATTAAAACCATTTTTATTTCATTTTAAAGCGATAAGCAATAACCCAGTCGCTATCAGGATTAAAACCATTTTTATTTCATTTTAAAGCGATAAGCAATAACCCAATTGCTATCAGGATTAAACCAATTTTTATTTCATTTTAAAGCGATAAGCAATAACCCAGTTGCTATCAGGATTAAAACCATTTTTATTTCATTTTAAAGCGATAAGCAATAACCCAGTTGCTATCAGGATTAAAACCATTTTTATTTCATTTTAAAGCGATAAGCAATAACCCAGTTGCTATCAGGATTAAAACCATTTTTATTTCATTTTTAAAGCGATAAGCAATAACCCAGTTGCTATCAGGATTAAAACCATTTTTATTTCATTTTAAAGCGATAAGCAATAACCCAGTTGCTATCAGGATTAAAACCATTTTTATTTCATTTTAAAGCGATAAGCAATAACCCAGTTGCTATCAGGATTAAAACCATTTTTATTTCATTTTAAAGCGATAAGCAATAACCCAGTCGCTATCAGGATTAAAACCATTTTTATTTCATTTTAAAGCGATAAGCAATAACCCAGTTGCTATAAGGATTAAACCAATTTTTATTTCATTTTAAAGCGATAAGCAATAACCCAGTTGCTATCAGGATTAAAACCATTTTTATTTCATTTTAAAGCGATAAGCAATAACCCAGTTGCTATCAGGATTAAAACCATTTTTATTTCATTTTAAAGCGATAAGCAATAACCCAGTTGCTATCAGGATTAAAACCATTTTTATTTCATTTTAAAGCGATAAGCAATAACCCAGTTGCTATCAGGATTAAAACCATTTTTATTTCATTTTAAAGCGATAAGCAATAACCGAGTTGCTATCAGGATTAAAACCATTTTTATTTCATTTTAAAGCGATAAGCAATAACCCAGTTGCTATCAGGATTAAAACCATTTTTATTTCATTTTAAAGCGATAAGCGATAACCCAGTCGCTATCAGGATTAAAACCATTTTTATTTCATTTTTAAAGCGATAAGCAATAACCGAGTTGCTATCAGGATTAAAACCATTTTTATTTCATTTTAAAGCGATAAGCAATAACCCAGTTGCTATCAGGATTAAAACCATTTTTATTCCATTTTAAAGCGATAAGCAATAACCCAGTTGCTATCAGGATTAAAACCATTTTTATTTCATTTTAAAGCAATAAGCAATAACCCAGTTGCTATCAGGATTAAAACCATTTCTATTTCATTTTAAAGCGATAAGCAATAACCCAGTTGCTATCAGGATTAAAAACATGAACAGTTTTACGATTCTGTTCAGCCTCAGCACAAAATTTCTTTGGCTGAATTTCGAAAATGGCATTGCATGGTTCAGGGTTGGCATCCTTTTAATTTGAAGAACAAGATGCATTGAATTTTATTACCGTAGTTCAGCTCGTTTTTAGAGCAGTCTTTCAAAGAAATTTTTGTTTCAAAATGTGTTTTTTCAAGAAGGTCAGTTCAGCTTACTGTGCAATAAGCATAACGAGAAATATTATATCAGTGCCTACTGGACTTTTCTCCACCAAGAGTTGGAATTATTATTCTCTGCTTCTGCTTCAAGGAATGATAATGCCCCCAATATAAGTACCAGGGTCAGTAATATACAATCATCGTACAACAAAGTCCAGTAATTACTAAGGTAATACTTCCGATGTGAAAGTAATGATTGTTACTCACTTCGAAGACATAGCTCTCGAGTCACCTTTTGAAAAGCCGTTAACAATCGCTGGATGCCCCCCCCTCAAAAAAGAAACAGTCCACAAAAGAAGGAACGGAAGACACGCATAAAACATTTACCATTCCGCCATGATAGAAGTTTTTGATTATGAGGACCTACAAAGTGCTTACTTCACAAAAATATCTGAAGTTCTACATTCTCTAGTGGTTGTAAAATCAAGTTAAAATTTAGTTTTTAAAATGGCGTTTCCGTGGAAATACTGGAATGAATACATTTTTTAAAATTTATTCCTTCCAGTATTTTCACATGTTTATTCATTTCAGTATTTTTTCATTTTTATTTTTATAAGGAAACTATCCCTGAAAATCACGAACATCAGAAAAAAAATTTCAACTAAAAGGTTGTGTTATTTTCCCTATTGGGACTGCCTGTTTTATAAATATGATTACGTCAAGAACAATACCCACTAAAACAAGCATCTGCTTCCCAAAATTTACAATTAATACTTCTGTGACTCGTTTTCTTTCAGAAAACGCCGTTTGATTGTATTGAAAATAACATTCTCCTTCGAAAGCTTTCTGAATCATCAGATAACATTTGGGACAGTTTGTGCTGATTTCAGATTATATTTGGGATATCCAGAATTTACTAGCCCGCCATAAGCATCTGTTTCCTGAATCTGATTATATCGGAGACACTGATTATCTTCGAAACTACATTCAGTCTGAATCCAATACGGTTTGAGGCAACTTCATTTAGCAGAATATTTTGTTTTTTATCTTTGCATTTTCTCTTTTCCGTTCAAAAAACTGTTCCGCATAATAAATCTTGTGGTATCCTTTGACATTTTTCGTCAAATTTAAATGTTTATGCTTCAAGGTACTGAATGTAAATCCTACAAATACGTGGCGTAAGTGACTAAACAAAGATATCGCTCTTTCCACATTGATGTCTTGTTTATGTAATGAATGTCTTTGTTTATGTAATGAATGTCTTTGTTTATATACTGAATGTATTTCCTGTCTTTGCTATCATATCACTTTAGTTTCATAACAGATGTTTTGGAGGATTTTCTATGCACTTTACAGTATTCTACAACTTTAACTTTATCGGTTGAATTTTTCTTTAATGAACATGATATCAATTTTACATCATTCCTCATCCTAATCGAATCGTGGTTTGCTATGCTAGTTTTTACAGAGTAAACGCTTCCCTCTGAATTTCTGTTTGCAAGTACAGAACAAAAAACTGTACTAGAAAAGAATGGTTACATTCTGAGATTTTGGGATCGCAAAAAGGAAATTTATCTATAAATGGATCTGAATTCAAGAATGCAATTAAATTTCCAGATATGGTTAACTCGATTGAATATTACGTGGTAATAAGACTGAAACATTCAGTTTAAACGTAATCACAAAAAGACGGATTGGTTGTATTTTTACAACTAGGTGTGTGCAAAAACGTTCTACCCGTTTCTTTAGTAGACAAGAAAAACAACTTTTTTAAATAAATAACGCCTCTTGTTCTTTTACATAATTGCCATTATTACTTATGACCTCTTGCCATCTTTCTAGTAGTAACTGAATTCCCCTTTTGTGAAACTCTTCCGTTTCGTAGACAAATACTTCTTGTAATGCAGTTTCGACATCTTCAACTTCATCGAAGGTTTTTCCAGGGAAGTTGTTATGAAGAGATAGAAAAAGGTGGTATTCCCTAGGTGCAAGGTCAGGGAAATACAGGGATGAGGTAACACTTCCCATCCAATGTCCAGTATTTTTTTCTGGGTGGCTAAGGTTGTACGGGATCTTGCGTTGTCGTTACAAGATGAAAACTTTATGACTAACCAGTGCTGGACATCTAGATTTCAGTTTTTCTTTCATTCTTTCCAACTGCTGGAAGTACAGGTCAACATTTATAGTTTGGTTAGGTGCAAGCAGCTCCCAGTGGATTATCCCCTTGACATCCCACCATACACTTAACAAGACGTTTCTCGGATGCAGTCCTCCTCTTGAAGTCAATGGAGTATGCTCTCCAGCTCGGAATACAGTCCTTTGAAGCTTTACATTTCTGTAAAAGACTCACTTTTCATCATTCGTAACTAATCGGTCCAAGAAAGGTTCATTTCCGTGACACGCAAACAAAGAAAGACATATGGTTATTCTGTCCGATCGATTTCTTACGAATAGGTCATGTTGTAACCACTCCCGCTGGGCGAACTTTGTGGTAAACCCAAGCACACGAATCCTTCTTTCTATTGTTGTTTCATTAATCCCGGGGAGAACTGACCTTTTTTAGCCGAACCTTAAATTTCGACATATATAAAGTTTTTCAACTGTTTTTATATAATTTTGAGGTGCTGATTCCAAATCCGGTGAGTGACACTCTCTAAACCTTGGGGAAATTTCACAATCCATCATTAGTACCCAGACGGCCATGGGGTGCTGCCGCTTCTCGTGAATTCACATTTGAGGCCATTTAATGGTAAAACCGTTACTCCCACGGAAATATTTATTCTAAGCAAAAGTAAAAGGAATTAAATTCCCGAATAATATGATGTCTAAGAAATTTCTGCTAGGTGCAGCGGTTTTCGTACAAAACATTAATTAGTAATGCCACATTTTTATTTTCTGCAAAAAAAAATGTCATCCGTTGTTAATCCATTATATTTCTTTATTATTTGCAGGTTGTTAATGAGTGAATCTTATTAAAAATGGATGAGACAAGGACCTGTATATTCTGTGGTGGTGGAAGAAACGTGAAGAAGTCTGAAAGGGTGCGCAAGCAAGTTTACGGCGGTGCGATAACCTTCATCTGTAACTAGAAGGCCTGGATTCTATTTGGTGTCACCAAACCTGCTTGTCAACGTACTGCAGCAAACATCACATTGATCGTCATGTTAAGAGGGACAGCAGTTGTTAGGAGACTCCGGAAGCCAACAGTCAGAGAACATATTAAGAACAAGTACTACCACGTTCACATTTAAAGATCATTGCATCTTCTGTGGTATGCAGTGTTCTACACAACGTGATGATAGACACCCATCCAGGTGAAGAGAAGCTTATCTCTGTCGTACCGCTGATCGTGTTGGGAAAGTAACATTTAAAACAGCCATACTTAGCCATGCTGTACAACGAAATGATCAGAGGGGAAGAGACGTCATGTTGCGTGTAGCAGTGCTATCAGGGACTTGCACGCAGTGGACGGGGGTTATCATAAAGACTGCTATTCAGAGTTTTTCACTAACAATCCGTCAATTAATTCAGGTGAAGACGACAATGCCTTACAAGTTTTAGTACATGAAATGGAAAAGGGCAAGTCAATTGTGTGGAGTAGCATCACATGTCATAACCGGTATATAAAGTTGGGAGGGACGTTAATACGACGGCAAGTGATGCAAGCCTTGTTTAACAAATTGATTGACCTTCTCATTCTTTCATCTGCTAAGGCTAGGGAGCATGCACGTGCTGATGTCCTTTATCGGTTGTGCTGGGACACTAACAAGTGATAGTGTACTAGAATAGATTCTGAAGTGTACATTTGCTGGGGTGACAAGGATACTTTCAGGACATAAGTTTCTACAGAACATAAGAGCCCTTCGAATGGTCGCAGAAAAAATATTACGAAGAGTTGTTACTGGCCTATCATCCAATTGTGTGTCTACCACTAATCTTATGGAACTGATTGATAAAAAATCAGAAAGTACTCAGACATGCGAGCTATGGACTGATAGGTTTTTGAAGCCTGTGTTCATAATGATGACTCTAGTCTACGCTGAGAGAAAAGGTGATTGGATGCTGCATCTATGGTCTGTAGAGTCAATGCTCCCTTACTGTTTCGCTGCAGGGCATGTTAACTATTCACTCTATGGTTCTTATTACTTGAAGACAATGTACAGACTTGATCGAGATCTATTCATAAAGTTCATGGATTGCAAGCACGTAGTTAGACATAGTAATGGACTTTGGAATGGGATATGGACCGATCTGTTCATAGAGTCAACATACATGCGGTATGGTCACAGCCCTGGTGGCATCATTGGATACACCACCAAACCAAAGATGTTGACTTTATGGGCTCTGTCACTACACGTTTTTGGTCAGATACAAAAGGACCTGGAATACATGAAGGAAGGGAATGAACACAATGTAGTAACTTGCCACAAAGAGGAAGCTGGTATACATATCGAATCCGATGTGCAGATCGGTTGAATATCCGGGAGTATCCAGCATCATGCATCGATCCTCTTGATATTAGCAATCACCCAAAAAAGTTTGATAAACATTGTCACTGGCCAGATTCTGTACGATAGCTCCCTGAGTGTGTACAATGCAGTAGCTATTGGGAGGAGTCAGTTTAGTGCGTTTGTGGGTGACTGGCTAAGTTTTAATGGAACTATTAGTAAGAAAGTAAAAAAATAACGGCAGTCACTAAATCAGTGAAGCTAGGTATATAGACATGGATGATGTTCTCAGCCATGAATTAGCTTCAGTGCCTACTGCTCTGTTCAATGAAGAGGATGATATTCGGACAACTCCGAAGAGTGTGCTCAAAGTAACACTCGCTGTCATGAAAAGTTCGCGAACCTTCATATCGATTCCCCATGCCATCATTCTTGATGGCTGTGCTATGCTTTGGTGTGTGGCGTGGCCAGCACGGCCGGCTACCGTGAAGAATTATGTGTGCGCTTTCACAGCGATGGTGGAAAGGCAATTGAAACAAACTCCTGTTCTGCATGTAGTATTTGACAGATATTATGACAAAAGTATCAGGGCTCCAACGCGACAGAAATGGCTGGGAAGACATTCTAGGCAATATCAACGTTCTTTTGCTTTTCCATTGCCAAACAGAGGATTAGTTTTCAATGCCACAAAGATGAAAGCAGAACTGATTACGCTGATCGTAACATCACTAGTGGATGTTGATACAGACGCAAACTACAGACTTATTATCACTGGTCCAGGGCCATCACGGGTAGAGGTTAAGGCAAGCTCGTGGGCTCCTCCCACAAAACACGAAGAAGCTGACTTAAATATTGTTTACATAGAACTACGAGAGCCAGAACTTCAACCAAAGCGCCCAATACGAGTAAGGTGTTATGACACAAACGTCTTACTGCTTTTAGCATACTACGTTTGTATCCGACACATATCAACACCAATTATGGTGTTGATATGTGATGATAAAGAAGCATGGAGAGATGGATGCTGGTGTAACCAAGAAATATAAGAGAAACTCGTGGATAAGGAAAATGACCAGAATGGAAGACATTATGATTAGAGTGAGATCTTTGAAATGGCAATGGGCTGGATATGTTGCCAGAAGGACGCACCACTAATGGACAACCGAAATTTTAGACTGGATACCAAGGGAAACAAAAAGACCCATAAGAAGACCACATAGGAGATGGATGGGTGAAAATAGAAAGCACGCCGGAGTAACATGAAAGAGACTGGCTCAAGACACACAGTTGTGGAAGAAACTTGGGGAGACCTTCATCCAACAGTGGATTGATAATGGTTGACAATGATGATGATGATGATGATGATGATACCTTCCTTTTATATTGAGTGACCTGATTCTACCCACAGATTATTAAACTCGATCTTTGTGAGCTCTGAAATTCGGCTTCAGTGGTATATTGACCAATGAAAATACACTCATCGTCAAAAAAATAGTTACACCCAGAAGGAAGCAACGGACAGGAATGAAACTTGGTGGGGAGGTTTGGCATCGCGAGACATGCAAATGATTCAAGTATCACGATAGGCCGCGAAAGTGACGCAAGTAAAAAGGGGCCGTAGCGCTGTGCCTGACCTGCTATATAAGGTCGTGCCGTTGCCCATGCTTGCCATTCTGACTCGTGCTGTTGTTTTGGTTGCATTCTTTGCAAGTGAAGTGTGCCTTAGAGAATAGTTCGGAAGCAATTCGAGCCGTTGGAGGAGTTTCTTCGGGCTCCAGGAAGCAGGATGGTCTTATTGCCGTATTGCGCGCCAAACCGGTCGTGCGGATATCATCATAGCACGCTGTTGGCGGCAGTGGGTAGAACAAGACACGCAGCAGCGACAGGAAGGGTCTGGGAGACCTAGACGAAACACGGAGAGAGAGAGAGGACCGACGGGTTGTCCGACATGCGCGGAGTAACACAACAGCCACGATTGCTGATATTCAACGAGCAGTGGTGCCCTCAATGCATCGTCCCATTAGTGTCAGAACTATTGGCAGACGGCTGCACGACGTAGGACTACACGCACGCAGACCGTTACGACGACTGCTCTTAACACCCGTGCATCGTCGTCAAAAGCTGCATTGGTGTCGTGTCAAACTGCCATGGAGATTCTCAGAATGGCAGCGGGTGATCTTCAATGACGAGTCCCGTTTTTGTCTTGGAGGAGACGACCACCGAATCCGTGTGTGGAGGCACGGTGGTCAGCGCTAAAATGAACGGTTTGTTGTCGAGCGTCATAAGTCCAGAAGACCTGGTGTCATGGCGTGGAGTGCAATTGCCTACGATGCCAGATCACCTTTGGTGTTCATTACAGGTAACATTGTTCTTTGACAGTCCAACGTTACGTTAATGAGGTCCTACAACCAGTGGCTCTAACTTTTCTGAGCGCTCGCTCCGGTGCGATTTTCCAAAGAACAACGCACGTCCGCATACTGTTACTGTCTCGAGAGCTTTCCTTCAAGGCACTGACACTCTGTCATGGCCAGCCGTATTGCACGACAATTGAAAATGTGTGGGATGCTATTGAAAGCGCTGTCCACACTCCACCCCTACCGCACAATCTGCAGGAACTGAGTAAGAAGATTCCAGCTGCATGGGATGGCTTATCGCATGACACCATTAGGAACCTGTACAACTCCATGCCGAGACGTCTGGCATGCTGTGTGAGCAAACATGGCGGCCAGACGCCATACTGAGAGACACTACTTATTGGCATGTAGCTCAACAAATATTGTCCATATCAGTGTCAATGTTTAATCATTTATTATTCCTGGTAACCTTTACCTTACTCCCGAATAGCATTGCAATCCGACACGTCCTTCTGAGTACAACTATTTTTTGGAAAATAAGTGTATTATTTGTTTAGTTAGAAAGATCTGAATATTACTTATACCTAACATTGGAAATTCTCCAATGACTTGTCGCAGCACTTATGCATAAATCGACAACGCAGGAGTAACAAATACATAACATTTTTTGAAACGATATCGTTTTACGTAAATAAATATAATTATTATTTTTCATTAAAGAATTACTGTAATTCCTATATATTAATAAGAAATCAGTGCAATATTTTGTTTCATTCAGACAATTAAATAGCATAAGTAACTGACCTGTAATGTAAAAGTAATTATTAAAAACATCTATGGAAGTAATATATATGCATTTTTGTACAAAATATGTCCAGCTGCTAACAGTCTCCTTACGGCTAACAACGTACTGAGATATTTCTACTACAGTCAGCATGCAAAGTTTTCGATCAGCTCAAAGATTTTTCCGTAGTTTGCAAATGAAAATGATAACACTGATAAGATTAAATATGAAACGTTGGAAGTCAAGGAGGGTATCGTCGCCTCAACAAAAGCCCCATGTAGCTTATAGAGTTATGGCGCAGTTATTCAATGACCGATTAGAATATTCGAGAACGAAGAGGCGATCGAATGACTGACATGCCATAAAGTAAAAGCAACAGCCCGACTTCAAAGAGGATTAGGAGGGGTGCAATGGCAGCTGCTTAGACCTGAAGCCATGCCCTATCCTCTACGTCATCGAGCAAATCCCGTTCCCATATGATTACATTACACGCTGATATGAGGACAAAATGAGCCTCACTGCCTTTACAGTATATTGAGTGAACACTTCAGAATTATCCAAAACGATCTGTTGTCCCACGTAAAAATCCATGGCACAACGCTAAAGATAGGGACGTATGAAGACAAGAAGACGTATTGTCTTCTTGTCGGCTGCTTTAATCACGAAAACACGTACTCGGTTTTCATGAGTTGCACAAAAATTTAGGGCATGAACAGAACATTTCAGCTGAATTTTGTACTTTGCAGGGAAAAAGTGGTGAAAGTCAGATGATTTCAAGCACTACTTTATAGCGCAAGTGCTAAAATTGCACCATGTTGTGTATAAGTACCGGATATTGCACGATAATATGGGCCATTGTTGAACTAAATTTTTAACTGTGTAGTGTGACATTTTATACATATTGAAATAATCCATGGTTGGAAAGGGTAGAGGTAGATGGAGAACACATAGGAGGAGGTTTTGAAAAGTAATGAGTCTGCATGGTCATCGGGGAACCATTTAAATATCAGAAATGTTTGGACGCAACTTCGATTGTAAAATAATAATCCTCGAATTTCTGGTTCATTTTCGAAGTAATGCGTTTCAGAATCCATATATTTTTTGGCAAATCTCCATCCATGCGTGCAGTGGATCATTTCCAGAAATTCTGCATATGTTAATGGAGGTTACTTGCTTCACCTGTGTGTTAGAATCATTTCTCTTCTGTTAGCGCATGATAGCTCGATCAGTGCTTCTGTTCCATACGCACTCTCTGTAACGTCTTTGATATGTCTTATAGTCTATGAAATCTCTCTCTATATGCCACCGAAAAAAATATTTCTTACAAGAACTCGTGTAAACACAAAAACGTGAGATGAAAAACAATTGGTTTGCAGTAGCAGCTAAATAAACTTCAGCTGCTACTGCAAAACTCAAATCTTTTTCTCGGTGGCATATACGAGTAGATATTTTCAAATTGGAATCTGCATAGCGCATGTGCCATTTTGACGAAAGACACCGAAGATGAATAAATGCTGTGAATATATTGTTTTACAAAGTATCATTGAGTAACCGAATCCAAAAAATGACAACAAAGAAGCAATGGTAAAAAATACGTATGAGAAACATTGGACAAATGCTACACTGGCAAATTCGATGAGGTGTTGTATTGCGTCTATTCTTATGTGTACTGTGTGTTTCTATTCAGGAACGCAATGGATACGTATGCACCTGCCAGTCGGTCAGACTTCCCAAATAATCACACTGCTGACATATTAAAAAGAATGCTACACATAGATTAATTAGCCCCTGTTACTCTACAACAAACGGAAATAGCTCTGCTTTCCGTAGACACCGAATGAATTGTTGCTTCAAAAGTTCCTACTTGCTTTCGCCTGCCCTCCAACAGACATAAAATAGCATACTTATTTCAATATGGTCACACAACAGATATTCTAAGAGTCACCCTGATTCGGTGGTACCTTAGATGTTATTAACACACGAAAACCCCTAACCGTAATTATACTCTTGTACACATCTTAGAGAAGTTAACAAGATAAAAACGTGAATGCTATTAATTTGATTGTAAATACGCACGCGTAATCAAATATGCAGCTTTCCATGGAGCTTTTTATAACCAAAAAAATGAACCCAGAAATGTTTCCTTAGAAGTTTTGCTCGAAGAGGAAAACATCCAAAACACTCTACACAGGAAGAAAAGCGCAGTATTCTCGAAAATTTTCAAAGAAACTGTTTCCTTTTTTTTCTCGGAGTTTGACGTCCATCGTGAGCAACTCTAAGTGCAATAAGCAATCGTCCTTCCATAATTTAAGACCACTAGTTCCAGGGAAGTGATAGAGCCAGTGCCGTAGTACGTACAAGCGCACTACCCATGCTTCATCCACAACTCGAACACATACCCATTCGAACGAAAGCTCAAAAGTCAGCGCTTAGACCACTGTATCACCGGGACGGCAAAACTAAATGATGATTGATTCCTAAAAAGAATTCTGTAGAAAAGAAAGAAATGTTAGAAGTCATCCATAGATACTTTGAGGCAAATCTCTACATTCTTTTCACAAAATAAAATTTATTTCCTTAAAGAAATCGTTAGGACGCACTAAAAAAAGGTATCCTCCAATAAACATTTTCGCCAACAAAATTTTTCTCACTTTTGCAAATTTCCTTCTTCAAGTTTTCTGAAAAAGAAAATAAGAGAGAGCTAAAATTAAGGGAAGAAAGCCTGAGATATCTTTCTTGTTTTTTTCAATAACAATTTCTTCTCCTTCCTTTGAAATATCCATGTCAAAAAAGAAAATATTTGCAAAACAACGTCTTTCAGAAACAGATGCCTCTCAGAAACTTTTCATCTGAAAGTATTTTTACCCTAGATGGAAATGTCTGGTGCTGTGGTACTTCCACACTTCCAAACAGTTTTCCAACGAAAGGCTGAATGCCTGTATCATAAGTTCTTCGACACGTATTTAAGAAAAGTGCGGGAAGGATTTTTTACAGCTACTGTTCCAGTTCTTTAGGAGAAAGGGGGAAACTTCTATGCTAGTTAGCAGTAATTTCAAAAGCTCCCTTCTGTGAAAATATTGAACGTCCCAGTCATAGGTGAGGAATCAGAGGGGACATCAAATCACAAACACACACAAACTTTCCAAGAAATGAAGAAGATAGCTTTCACGAAACAAATGGAGAAAATGACCTTCTTAAACCATGAATACTTTGAAATGAAAAGGTATTGTTCATCATAATTTCCTGCATACACTGCAAATGCTCTTGTTTATGCTTTGCACAAAATGACATGTTTGTGTCGAACATGCCGTTTTGCAAGTTCCAAAACTCTGGGAGGCAGCACAAATTGAGTGACCGTACCAAACAAAACTTGTTGTAGAAGGTGAAGAAGGCTCGCATGTTCTCAACTACAGACCTGGCCGGCTACGTCGCACAAGCCACTGGAACAGCTTTTTGCACCAGAACTATCCGTCTTGATCTGCATACCCACTGTTACCATGCTGGGTCCGCAGCGCACAAGCCCTACATCACTCCAGGCAATACCAAAAAACATCTGAGCGACTGGAATGGCTACTTGCACCAGAATAGTCTGTCTTGAACTGAATGTACACGGTTACCGTTGTAGGTCAGCAGCGCAGAAGCACTGTATAACTTCAAGTAATTCCAGACGATAACTATAGTGGCGCCTCGTTCTCCATTCGTGAACAACAGAAAAGTGGAAGAGGGTCATGGGGGATAAACGAATGACGTTGTTCACTTTTTCTTTCGGATAGACGTATTTGGGCGTGACGTCTGCGAGCGGACTGCATTGTTCCTACAGTCAAGTCTGGAGTCATCTCTGCGATGGTGTGGGGATGCTTCTACTAGAAAGAATTTGTTCTTTTCGTTGTAGTGCCCTCCAGCCTCACGGCCGCCAAGTACCAAAACATTCGAAAGAATTCCACACTACCTACGCTGCGAAAGTACTTCTGTACAGATCCCTGCCTGTTTCAGCGAGATCGAGAGCCTTATTACACTGCTTCTTTTCGGGCCAGGTTTGAGGATCAGGTTATCCAAGTGTCAGATTAGCCAGCCCCAAATCCTAATCTAAGTCTAATAGAACATCTGTAGGATGAGTTGGAAATACGAATCTAATTTCTCAAGGTAAAACCTACTTCCGCTGCAGCTCGGGTAGAAGGTTGCAGGGAAATGAATGGAGGAAAATGTCGGTACAAATCGATCAGCATCTCGTAAGAAACATGCCCCGAAGGTTCGCTGTAATCATAACGGTCAGAGGTGGTCCGACTAAGTACTGATGTTTTTTTCTAATAAATGCTCTTGCTTCGGTTCGACCTAGGTTTCCGAACACTTTTGTTTACAAAGTGTAAAATACAGGGTTTGGGCAGAATAATGTGAACACCAAACTCAGAGACGTGACTTTTAATGCAGCTGAGTACGTCACAATACTCAAGTATATCTACCACTTTTTAGCTGTAACAGCCTTGTTTTGAACCTCGTGATCCTGTTTAAGTACATTTAAAGTGTCTTATTGCAAAATTTCTTTCAGGGTGACGACAAAATGAGCGACTTAATGGACTTCGAAAGAGGGCTAGTTGTTGGTGGCCGGCTAGTTGGCGCCTCGTGACAACAGTCGCCAAGGTATTGGGGGCATCGAGAGCTACTGTGTCTAGCATCATGACATCATACCGTGTCGCAAAACTTCGTCTGCGAAACACAAGAGCCAATGGAAAATGACCCTGACTGATAGAGACAGAAGAGCATTAAAGCGGATTGGTACCCGTAATAGGAAGACCACGGCGTAAAAATTTGTGCGAAGCTCAATCTGCATCTCCAGACCCCAGAATCAATGAAAACAGTGCTCAGGGAACTGCATAAACAAGATATTCATGGCAGAGCTGTTATTGCAAAACGTCTGGTGACCCGAGTGAATGCACAACGGCGACAGCAGTGGGGGCAGGAGCATACAACGTGGACTGCCGATGTATGGAAACGTGTAATGTAGTCGGATGAATCCACATTCACACTATTCTTCATCGCAGGACGTGTTTACGTGTGGAGAACACCATCAGAAGGGTACAGCCCAGACTGTTTGCTCTCAACAGTGCAGCATGGTGGCTCTGTCGTGCTCTGGGCGGTCAAGTCGTGGTTTTCAACAGGTCCCCTAATCTCCTTGAAAGGATGGATGACTAGCCGGGCATGTCAAACCATTTTGGCCGACTAAGTCCATTCAATGGCTTAGACATTGATTCCTGCAGTGGATGCCATCTATCAAGATGATAACGCCCCAATTCACAGAGCTCGGAATGTCTATCGAGCTACTGTGGTCTCTGTTGGAAAACAGAGTAAGATCCCGTTATCCTCCTCCTGCATCTCTCAAGGAGCTGGAGCAGTTTCTGCATGAAGATTGTTGTAACATCTCACTAACCACCATGCCGGATTTGTATGCGTCCATTCCAAGGAGGATTCGGGCGGTTTTGAATGCCAAAGGTGGTCCCACACCCTATTGTGCACGTAAAACCTTCTTTTCCAAGGTGTTCATATTATACTCTCCAACCCCTGTATGCTATAGTTAATACTTCAGTTGTTGTATTTATTCTATACATGGACTAAACAAAGAGTAGTGTCTTAGATAGACGATGAGGGGAACCTCCTAGCTGCTATATTCTCCGAACCTACTTATTCGGGCATCTTCCCATAATGATTTGCACTCTGAAATGCCTATGGTGCGAAATTTCATTTGTATGTTTTTCTCTTAACAAAGTGAAATTCCTTATGATTTTTTTCTTCTGTGAACAAACACTCTATGAATATTTTCTAAAAAATTCCTGAGGAACTCTACATGAAACACTCTGTCGCAAAATGTTATTTCGCATCAAGTAACTGCCGTTTTAAAGACTATTCTTACATGAATAGAAAATATCACCTTTGGAATTCTTCCTGTATTTCTACAAAGCATGCAGTAAAATTTTCGAGAAAATATTTATTCTGGTATTATTCGACTAGAATTACTTGAAACATTTTCTTCAAGAAACTTCATATCAACAAACTTTATACAGATAATGCTTAGTTTCCTTTCAAGAAACAGAGTACTAAATTCTTTCTTATAATTTCTTCAGGGAAAGCTGCGCTTGTATGCTTCCAAAATATTTTCTTCGAACGTTCAAATTTAAAATTTTCAAAAGTTTCTTTGGGGAAGTTTCAACGTATATCCTAATTTTACTCGAAGTATCATCCCAATATGAAGTGATATCCTTTCAACAGGTTGCAGTATCATCAGGAACAAGCTGCAGCGTATGTTGACCGGCGCACCACAAGACAGCTGTCAATACGGCAACTTCTTTGTAAAGTAAAGCCCCTACCATATCTTCAGAATTATTTTATCAACAATTTCTGAAACTTCTAAGAAACAGGTCATATTTTTTTAACATTATCTCTCTATTCTAAAAAAAGTAACTGCCGCCGCCGCTGCTGCTGCCGCTCTTTTAGAAATTTAGCGACACTCTTGCTTTCCTAGCTTGCAGCGCAAAACGTATTGAACACAAAAATAGGAAATTTACATCGTTTGTAGAGAATTGTTTGGAGAACACGCTGAAACAAACGTTTCTCAAGTCTAGCGATACTTCAAGAGCTATTGTATTTCAAAGTTAAGGTAAGCAAAAAAGTGCTATCAGGTCGCGTTCCGGACACACAAACAGCAACAGAACTACGAAACTTTGTAGGCATGTAGTGCCATGACCGAAGTTCGCACCTCGTCGCCCTTTTCGTGCTCAAACTCACTAAGTAATTTTCATTTTGATTATCAGCAGCTGAAAAAAGCCGGTGAATATAAATACTTTCTTTCAGAGGACTAGGTATGTTATGGTTACTTGAACAATTATCTGTATTATAACTGGATGGGGGTGAAAAATTAGAATAGTCACGCGGGTAGAGAATGCCATAACTATTACTGGACGGAGACTAAAATTTAAACTAGTAGGACATTTTCCACTGATCAGGGTCCGCTAAATTCTCTTAATGTCCATCTGACACCGCTTGTGAGTTTTGGCAGCCAGCTTATACTAATAGATCTGCAGTTTTTCCAATATCTTCTGCGGTCATATTTTAGATGGTTTCCGCGCTCGGAAAATTAAATTTCTCTTTTCCACGCTTTCGGGAAAGTAATAGCCGTGTTTCCAAAATCATGTATGGATCCCACGTATAGCCTGAACTACACTGTATTACTTATTTACTGAATAAATTGCCCCTTTCTTTTCAAAATACTGCCTTAATTTTCTTCTTCATGTTTGTCTCAAAATTCTGTCAAATCCGTGAAGTTTCTTACCGAAAGGGAGAAGGAGATTCTGCCGTTTGTGTGCTTTAAGATACGAGAGTAGCTGAAAGATTTTCTGAATATAAAAATTCTAATCAATAAAAATAGCCTGGTTTTTTATAACTTTTCAAAGTAAGCTCAGTGAGCTTGTATACACACTTGTCCATCCTCGTAAACTAATTTTGGAATGCGGTACGCCACTCATCTTTATCGAGATTCTGACGTATCTCAATGACTGTCTCCACCGCTTCGTCTTGGCTTAAAAACCAAGTTCCTTGCATGAGGTTTTTCACATTCGGAAATAAAAAGAAGTCACCTGGGTCCAATAACATTTCAGAAAGTCCTTTGTTTCCGCAGCAGTGTGGGCTGATGCAATTTGACGATGGGTCATCATTCCTCGAGTACCTTTCTTCGGTCGCTTCTCCCACCATTTCTCCAGCACTTTCTCGAGACAAACATCAACATACCAGTTCTCAGTGATTGTGTTTTGGTCCTCCCGGACAACTGAAACAGCATGACCAGAGTAGGAGAAAAAGATGCTACCATTCTCTTGCCCATACTTCTTGCTCGAAAAACTTGGGTGGGAGGGTCTTTATCCAGGAATGTCTATGTCATGGATTATCACTTTGTGTCCGGTTCAAGCTGATAAATACACTACTCATCTCCAATTACGACATCCCAGATGCTACTTCCTCTCCAATCATTATTTTATTTCAAGAAATGCCACCATTCCGCAAGAGTCTTCTTTTTAAAAGTTAAATACAATACCGTCAATACACGATGAAAACTTATGAAAGGAAAAAACCCTTTACAAATCAGGTAAAACTTTACTAAAAGTTAAAATATTTACAGATGAAAAAGTTAGATCTTTTGGAATCACTATGTCCCATCCTCAGACTACAATAGTATGTGCTAGTGTGCTCTATATATACATTGTCTAAGAACTTCCATGACGCAGGCCCGATTTTGAAGAGTACTCACCCCGCACTCTAGCGGAAATCAGGTTACAAGAGGAATTTCGTCAGCATTACAAATTGAATCGACATGATACACAAAAGGCAAGTTATAACATAAATTTAAAAAATTTAGAAACTTTCAGGGTTATTCCGTCTGATGTGGATACCCTCCTGGAAATAACAGTTTCCACGGTTTTGGTATTTCACTTGGTAATAAGTCATTACAACAGACTTGTAACTTGGAGTAGATATGCACATGTGTATGTACAAGCTCTCTGTGAAAAGAAGAGTAGACACATCTGATGGAGTGAAAAGAATACTGGCATCTTTTCACTCCATCAAATGTGTCTACTCTTCTTTTCACAGAGAGCTTGTACATATATCTACTCCCAGTTACAAGTCTGTTGCAATGACTTATTATCTAGTGAATTACCACAACCGTGGAAATTGTTATTTCCAGGAGAGTATCCACATCAGACGGAATAACCCTGTAAGTTTCTAAATTTTATAAATTTATGTTATAACTTGCCTTATGTGTATCATGCCGGTTCAATTTGTAATCCAACACCAAGAATTTTGTGCTATGAGTTACACATAGGATTATTTCGCCGTCTGAGCACGATTACCACAAACTCGTGATACAATTTTAATTTGTGTTAATCGTGCTCAGACGGCGGAATAATCTTATGTGTCAATTTGTAATGTTGACGAACTTCCTCTTGTAACCTTATTTCCGCTAGAGCGTGGGGTGAGCACTCTTCAAAATCGAACCTACGTCATGGAAGTTCTTAAACATTGTAGTATATATAGAGTGCACTAGCACATACTATTGTAGTCTAAGGATGGGACATACTGATCCCGAAAGATCTAACTTTTTCATCTGTAAGTATTTTAACTTTTAGTAAAGTTTTATCTGACTTGTAAAGGGCTTTCCCCTTTCATAAGTTTTTATCTTGTATTGACGGTGTTGTCTTTAACTTTTGAATTTTAACTGCACGAATGTTTACCGGTCTTCTTTTGTTCCTCTGTCAACTAATGAGGAATTCATCGAGCACACCACCGCTTGCTCAGTCAAACTTTTTCATGAAGAATAGAACGCACGCTCCCAGAACTAATATTAAGAAGGTTGGCAATCTCTTGATGTGTTATTCGCGAATATGACCAGGGCTTTAATAGGGCTTTAACCTACCTTTAACCAGGGTTTAATTTTTTCAACATTGAAATCAGTAGTGGGCGTGCTCTGTCTTCTACGTTGAGAGTTATAACGAAGTAAATTTCTCCGTCATTTTTGGTCCACGCCGGGGATCGAACCCGAATCCACTTATTCCGGAACAAGTCGCTCTACCAACTGAGCTACGCAGACGTTCGTTCTAGCTGCTATCTACCTTTATGTCGTGTGCGTCCTACGGGGCAGGCACGTCACATCCCCCCCCGAAAGAGGGCCAGGAGCATGGCCCAATGGTCAGCCGTGACCATGAATCGTTGCAGGCAGCCATCCGTTGTAGAACGGGCATTTGAGAACTCCCGGTCAATCTGGTGTGTAGAAAGCAACATTACACACATTTTATTTTATTTTTATTTTTTTGATTGGAGGTTTAACGACCACCATGAGCAACTCAATGGGCCATAAGCAGTCGCATTTTATTTTTCGAAGCGCTGAAGAAGGGATTCTCTTATTTTTCCTATCTTGCGGTGTGAAAAGAACATCACACCATTGCGAGATCTTTAACGGCCGGGTCATCCGGGATGTTCGGGCTACCATTATAACGAAGTAAATTTCTCCGTCAATTTTGGTCCACGCCGAGGATCGAACCCAAGTCCACTTATTCCGGAACAAGTCGCTCTACGAACTGAGCTACGCAGACGTTTGTTCTAGCTGCTATCTGCCGTCCTGCGACCCTGTAAAAATGACCCTGTGTGTCCTGAGGGGTAGGCACGTCACAGGGACATTTTAAAGGGTTCCCTTTCAATGTTTAAATTCACCATAATAATTAAACACTGTGGAACGTGAAGGGGCTACACCAGGGAAAGTTGCGGACAAGCTTTGAAAGCATTCTTCTGCTGTTAAACCTTTTTATGAGTCATAGAAAATCATTGCCGGCCAAGAATGTCTGTCGAGCTCTATAGCAAACGTTGGAACGAATGTGACCTTCACTCCTTTAGTGGAGCATAAAATAAAGACGGGCGACTCGGTATTGTTACATCATATGGCGATGTCTAATAAAAGCATACGTTTCCCAATTCCACAAAACGTTATAGATTCCGAAATCTCCTTTATGCATATCCAGAAACTCTGAACCACATACGTATTTCCCTTATTCCTTATTTCCCCGAAGTGCTGTAAATTATTCGGAGAAATATTTCTATGGCACGAGTGATTTAAAAAGTTCATATTTCTCAAATAATTTGCTGAAATACTCAAACAACTTTCCCCAGTACTTTTTACTCGTTAATGTTTAAAGTGCCATAAGACACATACGAAAATTCCCTTTAATATTTAATTTTTGTTGCTACGTCCTCTAAGGTTATTTATTGAGGTAATATTCTTCGTAAATACTTCATTTCAGATTTCTAATGATAAAGTGCACAAATAGTCTTCTTAAAGCACTTTTATGGTCTTTTTCTACAAACTGTAAGCATGATTTTTATTAGCATACACATCAGTACATTCATTCAATCGCGACAGCTAGGGAATAACGTAAAATGATCCAGGAAACGAGTGCATGTGTTTCAGTGACAACGCCTCAGGTCTTTGTAAATTCCTCTATACGCTCATTGCAGTGAACAGATGGTGGTAGCATGTATTGATATAAAATATGTATATATGCAACATTGAATCGGTTTGTACAAGGTAAGTACGCAAGCAGTAATGAGCAGACAATGTCTCTATTTCAGTGTTAACTTCCTGGATATTAACACAGTCTTTCAGTAATGATGACATCTCTTTGCAGACAGATATACTCAAAAAGCACATGTATGCTTCAAAAAGCACATGTATGCTTCAAAAAGCACATGTATGCTTCAGTGACTTAGCATGACTACCCTATCAGTAAAGGCGCTATGGCAAACTTGTATATGGGAAAAAAGGGTAAATAACGTGTTACAGGCCACACAGCACCAGCATCTGTATAGGTGTTCTCTTCGACACTGACAGATTTACTCCATAACCTCTGCATGATACTGGTATCAGCAATACAAAAAAGCGTACGAAACATATACAGAAACTTCCAAATGGCATCTCTCCGCAAGACATACTCTTGTAGGTTTACTCAATCTATAACCAAGTAAAGCCGTAGCGTCGGTAGAGTAAAATAGTGAAGGACCAATAATGTCGTACGTCGACAGCGTAGAATGATTTCTGAACAAACCACAGTCGGAAGCTTAGCAGGATGTAGGAATATATAAAACTTCTGCCCACTATATATACAGAGAACAATAATAAATGAGTATATCTCAAGTTTTCCTTCACGCATTCAATCTTATTTGTACTCTGTGGCTGACTTCCCCTTTCACATCTACGTCCACTTCCAACACTAAGCACTTTTTTTACTCTTTTATATGTTATTCTTTTCTTCATGTAATACTTTATCATGTCAAGCAGTTATAAAATTCTAATGACACTTAATTTAACGTTTATCGGCGTAACATTCAACTAATAGAAAACTTGTACTTTTTTCTTGTCTTGGTGAGATACTTGAAACTTTTTCACTGAGTGAAGTACTGAAATTTATGGAAAGAAAAATGGAATTAATGGAAAGGAGTGTTGAGGCCTATATTCCTATTCGTCCAAAAATCTTTTAAATTTTAACGTGTGAGAAGTGACAGGTATTTGCTTTGGATATTAAGGATCGCTGTAACGCATTCTACATTATTTCCTTAGGTAAATGAAAAAGAATATTTATTAAGGATTGCTTTCTTCCAGATAAATGTTAAACAATATCATTTTTCTCATATAAATAAAAAACCATTATGAAATAATTGCTTATGGAGTTAGTTAAGAGTTTCGCTTTCGTGGTTGTTTTTTCTCAGTTGAACCTACACGATGTCAAATCTACACTATGTGTACGACACCCATGTTTTTTTATGTTTTCTTACATGAAAAAACAACTCATTGTTGCTAGGCAAAGTTAATGACAACCCTCATGTTTTTCCGCATGTTTTTCAGGACGCAAAACTATGTACCATTGATTGGAAACACTCAAGACTTTTTTTATTTTTTTGAGAACACTCAAGACTCTCTTTTATTTATTTCGACACATGAGTTACAGTTGGAAAATGATACATACGTATCATAGAAGTTAAGGCCCACATTCCTACTTATGCTTTTCTTCATAGCTATCATAAATTAAAAGCAATAAGGGCTTCTTTGTGAAAATTAAATATGATAATATTTTTAATTTTTCTAAAGTAAAGCAGAGCTAACACTTGATCGGGATAATTTACACTCTTTCTAAAAGTAATGTACACTCTTTCTAAAAGTGAAAACCACCATACTCGCAGAATTTCTTTTCACAAAGAAATTCCTTGACATGGAAATTTAGGACTACCCATATTCATTGTACGCATTTTTCGAACATTTTGAATATAAATCACAAGTTTTAAATGTCGGGTGTCGTATATTGTACACATATTTCTCTAAGAAAACTAAAACACACTTGTTTCAGAAATGTGTGGTGGACCCACAAGACCGTAAGAAGACTGATATTTAAGGTTAAAAAATTTCTAGAACAATATTTCCACTAGAAAACGCTT
Source organism: Macrothele yani (assembly GCA_039090855.1). Taxonomy (NCBI): domain Eukaryota; kingdom Metazoa; phylum Arthropoda; class Arachnida; order Araneae; family Macrothelidae; genus Macrothele; species Macrothele yani. The sequence goes on from CM076997.1 coordinate 4,459,109, forward strand.
GGAAAAGTTTTCACGGTCTATAAAATATTTTTCGAATACTCTGTTTGTTACCACTTACCACGGAATTTCTCAAAAGGAAAAATCCTACAAATACGTGGCTTCAGTAAATAAACAAATACATCGCTCTTTCCACGTTTTAGCAACACACTGCAGCCGAAAAGTTGTTATTCGGTCACCTCCGGGGAATTGAATCCCGAATTTCTCAATATCTAGCCAAGTGCACTAGCCTTACACTACGGTGGCCAACAATCCACAGCGCTATGTGTGTTTTTCTGTCAGCTTCTGACATCATAAATCCGTAAGATGGGCTCAGCTACTGAGCCCATATTTTCACTTCGGATCTCGCCCTTTGGATTTAACTGCTATAATTAATATATAGCCAGTGCCTTTAATGCCCACCAAATAGAGACGTCTCAATAGCTGAGCCCATCTTACGGATTTATGATGACAGAAGCTGACAGAAAAACACACATAGCGCCGTGGATTGTTGGCCACCGTGGTGTAAGGCTAATGCGCTCCGCTAGATATAGAGAGATCCGGGATTTAATTCCCGGCGATGACCGAATAACAATTCTTCGGTTGTTGTGTGTTGCTAAAACGTGTAAAGAGCGATGTATTTGTTTATTCTCAAAAGTATGTTATTGTTTCCTTCTGGGATAAGATAACTCTTTTTCAATCCGTAATACAGTAGTTAAATTTTCGTGTGATTCTTACGCTACCCGTATTTTTATCAACGGAGGATTCAGGTGCATTTCATTAAAATGTGTAGTTTTTGCATACATACTTTCAAAAATAGAATCACTGTATGAGCTGTTATCAGCTAGAAGCACGTGCCAACGGATTTTTCATACAATATAAAGGCAACACGTCCCCAGGAGCATTTGCTACAAAAAAGTATGATGGTCTTTTACGGTTAGAATAACATTAGGAGGAAAAGGCGTTCAGAATGAAAATTTCTGAAAACAGCTAATTGCGTTAAGTTCGGAGCCACTTCGGGGATGAAATGTTCCAGCGAGAGAAATTCGACAATGACTTTTTGTTGAGTATTTTTCCAAGGTCGTTAGTGTGAAAATAGGCCAAACGATTCGGCAATGACAGAAGATCTCACTAAACCAGCTTTTCTTCACGTAGTTTGATCTAACGCAAAAAAATCTCAATAGACCTACAGTGTGCTTTCCAACAAACCTTGTACTTCACAGGGAAACAACATTTACAGGATTGTAAACTATACGTAAGAACTTTACTTCTCGTGACAGAATCTGCAAAAATTTCGACTGCATGAAAAAAGAGTGTCTATAGCTTCCTTCCAAGGAGGAAGCAAACAAAAATTTTCAATTAAATACACAAGCACATAATTAAATTTCACTCTATTGTGTAATTGTTAACATATTTTCTACATACACGCATTGTGAAATGTAGCACAAAAGTTTGTTGGATATCTAGATCACAGGAACTGTGACGTACCATCCAGCAGGACGCACACGACATAAAGGCAGATAGTAGTCAGAACAAACGTCCGCGTAGCTCAATTGGTAGAGTGACTTATTCCGGAATGAGGGGATCAGGGTTCGAATCCTGGAGTGGACAGAAATGACGGAGAAATTTACTTCGTTATAGAACGGTTCAGAAGAGTTAGGTAGATGGAATCAGATAGTACACCGGAACAATACGGAAATTTCTTTTATAAATGTTTGGTATTTTTCCAGTTTGGTTTTACATATTTTGGCCATTACTGGCTATTAACCTGAGTAATCAATCAGTCGATCAACTACGTACAGAACAAACCCTCAGTGTAGAGAAAGTTGTGGAAAATGCCTCGAAGACACTTCGTCCCGCTGTGAATCAGTTTGAAGGATTTTTGCCGATGATAATGTACGCATTTTTTTGCCATTCGTACGTTTTCACACAGCGCGCACGTAGAGAGTCTTTCAGCATGCATTGGGAGATATTAGCATGAGTTACTTTTGTAAATCTTTCATAAGTATTACTGTTATCGCGAGAAACTTTGTGGTCCGCTCCAGACAGATGTAATATAAACACGGATTTTCAGATTTTTCATTGTATAGGCATCTGCGGTATGAACTCGATGTAGTTCATATGTGGCAGTGGGCGACGTAGATCAATTTCATATTTTTTACCTGAGTAGAGTATAAAACGTCGTTTCTAGACAGGCTATCAAGAAACAGATTGGTGTAATCTTTGATCGCGACTGAATTTCTTATACCTGAAGTAAAATGGATAAATTTTTAATAAATAAAAATATATATTTTTGGAGGATATTAGAGTCAAGAAATCTGAGCTTTAAGTCGCAAGAAATATGTATAGTTTTATTGTTACTCAGTTGGGAATGACTAATTGTTAATGGCATGAACGTTACAATAATCATACCAAACAGGTGTGGAGTTACATGCCTTTTCCCATTACGGTAGAACTTAAAATACTACTATTTTAGTTTCAACAAAACCAACAAATAATAAGACATTTGAAGCTATAATTTGTGAGATTTCTTCCTTCCCGGACGAAATACAAAATGACTGTGTCTTTAATGATTGCATGTTTGAAACGTTCACGTAAACTGGGTGTAATTGTTAAAGTGATGACATAATTTTGAACTTAAATCGAGATCTTGCGGCTTGAGAGAAAACATTTCAAGAACAAGCAGTATTCTTAAAGAAACATTTTCAAAACTTTTCCTAAACATTATACACCTTTAGTCAACAAATAAGTTTTAAATGCTCAATTTTTTTAGAAGTTGATTAATCACAAATTCGCAAGTTTCAGAACTGTTGGCTGAGAATTTATTATTTTTATGGGTACCGATGTTCCTCACAAACAGAGAACAACTTCTTTCAAACGATGAATGTTGTCAATTTGAATAACTTTGGTTTAAAGAAAATTTATTTCTAACCAATGATTTTCAGAGGTTATATTTTGTAGATGTATCTCCAAATTTTTTTCCATAAATATTTTAACACGAGAAAGTTTATACCATAAAGTACATCCGTCTGTAAGTTTGTTAACTTTTTCTCCAAATATTTTGAATAAGAAAAATTTTAAGAAATTTCAACATTATTCCATTCAGGGGAATTTGATCAAGAGAGCCTACGTCAGATATCATTTCGAGAAATCAGCAGAGTGCTACATGACGATGTTTCTGAACTCCTAACAAGTTTTTAATCTTGTTCCTAGGATAAAATTATTTAGTGCGTTGAAAATATGTCGAATAATACATGTTGTATCAATTGCATATATTAGCAAATTGAAACGATTTTCAGCATTCTGTATCTCAAGTGGAGTTCAACATATGCAGTTAGACTTTTTCATCTTTTTAAAAGCCTCTTTCATGCAGAATTGGAGGGGAGTTCTAAACCTTTTAAAAAACGCACTTTCTCTTCTCTATTCCCTGCTCGAAAAGTACACAGGTAAAAAAGACCTTTTATTAAATTTTGTTTTGTTATTTGTATGTAATAAACCTAATTAAACTTTGCAAGACAATCAGCAAAATGAATATGAGCCATGTACGTGCAACATACTACAAGCAGATTGTGTGAGTTACGAGACAGATAAAGGCAAAGAATGCTCTAGCTTGCATAATAGAAAAAGTGTGAGAGTGTGTCTGCGTGACAGAAAGAGAGTATAAAAACGATAAAACTGTGGGAGAGGAATAAAGAGATAGAAAAATATATAAGCGCGTGTGTGCGTGAGAGACAGAAAAAAATGAGCATGGTTGCATGTAAAATAAAGAGAGAGAGCAGATGTTTGGGGGAATACTAAGAAAAAGAGAGAGAGAGTGGGTGCATGTGAAAGGAAAAAAGAGAAAGAGAGTTGATCTATGTGAAAGAAAATGAAATAGATTGCGGACAGGAAAAAACGGGAGTGCATGTGAAAGAGAGCGAGAGACAGTGGTTTTGTGTAAAAAACAGAGAAATTACGGTTACGTGCGTGAGAAAGAGAAATCATCAATGCATGCAAAGGGAAACGAGAGATAGTGGTCACATGTTAAAGCAAGTGATAGTGGAAGAGAAGCGGTGCATATGTAAACGCAGGGGAAAAGAAAATGGGTTTGGGTGAAAGAAAGAGAAAATAAATCTGTTTGTAAGAACAAGAAAGTGTGTGTGTGCACATGAAAGAAGGAGAGAGAGATGGAGAGTGTGGGTGCATACAAAAGAAGCAGATAGTGTGTGCATGGGAACGAGCGAGTGAAAGGGTTCACGTGAAAGGAGGAGTGCATATGAAAGAGGGACAGATATTACTATAAATTTTGTGGAAAAGAGAGAGGGCAGCGTATTTGCGAAGTGTTTCTATGAGTGAGATAGGGAAAGAGTCAATAAGATGGCTAGTTAGATTATATGTGAGAGACAAAAATACGTTCAGGAAGAATTAGAGAAAAAAAAAAAGAAGTGACTGTATGTTTAGGTAGGAACGTTCGTGTACTGTGAGAAAATACATATGTACAAGCAAGAGGGAGAGACGGCCGAATGAGTACATATGCGAACAGTGTGTGCACAAGTATGAAAGAGACTGAGAAAAAAGATTGCCTCATTAGTATATGCTCCGTAGGATGTCATCATCATCATCATTGTCAACCATTATCAATCCACTGCTGGACGTAGGTCTCCCCAAGTTTCCTCCACAACGGTCTGTCTTGTGCTAGTCTCCTCCATGTCACTCCCGCATACTTTCGAATTTCATCCACCCATCTCCCATGTGGTCTTCTTCTGGGTCTTTTCCTGTCCCTTGGAATCCAATCTAAAATTTCGGCTGTCCATCGATGGTCTGTCCTTCTGGCAGTATGTCCAGCCCATTGCCATTTCAGGGATTTAACTCGGATCATGATGTCTTCCACTCTTGTCATTTTTCGGATCCACGAGTTCCTCTTCTTATCTCTCCTGGTTACACCAAGCATGCACCTCTCCATGCTACTTTGAGTTGTCTGCAGCCTTTGTATGTCTCTTTTAGTTAAGGTCCACGTCTCTGCACCATACGTAAGCACTGGAAGGATGCATTGATCAAACACTTTTCTTTTAAGACATAATGGCATATTGCTCTTGAAAATTATGCTGTTTCTTCCAAAAGCTCTCCAGGCAATTTTTGCACGCCGATTAATTTCTTCATCAATGTGACCCTCACTTGATATCTGCTGTCCAAGATAAACGTACGTGTCTGTTATCTCCAGCTTTTCTCCATCAATCGATAAATCTTCATTTCTGGTAAAAGCATTGAACATCACTTTTGTCTTCTGAAAGTTCATTTCTAATCCCACTTCTTTACTCTTGTCAGCAAGTTCTTGGATCATACTCTGCAGCTCTGATGGGGTAGTTGCAAAAATGACTATGTCATCAGCAAAACGAATGTGGGTTAGATAATCTCCATTAATCTTTATCCCTTTGTTTTCCCAGTTCAGTGATTGAAAGACATTTTCCAATGTGGCATTAAAAAGCTTCGGAGATATGGTGTCACCTTGTCTCACACCCTTTCCAATTTTTATGTGTGTTGTATTTTCAAACAGCCGAATCTTTGCACTTGCATTTTCATAGATGTTATTAATAATATTAATGTATGCATCTTCAATACCGCAGGATTTCAGAGCCATTGTAACTGCTGATGGTTTCACCGAATCAAAGGCTTTTTCATAATCGATAAAAGCCATGCACAATGGAAGTTCATATTCCCTCGCTCTTTCAATGAGTTCTCTCAGTACGTGGATATGATCTATTGTGCTGTAGCCACTCCTGAATCCAGCTTGTTCTCTCGGTTGAGCCATGTCCAGTGTCACCTTCAAGCGGTGTGAAAGAACTTTAGTGAAGATTTTATAAACCACTGATAGGGGGCTGATAGGTCTGTAGTTCCTCCGTAGGATGTACTCCGTCAAATATGAATAAGATGTATGCCTTCCAACATGATTGTTCTGAAAATATCCTTTGACAAAATCAGGAATGCTGAAGTTTTTTCAAGATTTTTAAAATAGCAATCAGTAGTTTCCGAAAAATGATGCACAATATTGGAATACACTTAGTCATATTTATTTCCTCATGTTTGGCGCAAGATGAATCGTTTCATTCCTGTTTATGGTAGAAGAGGTATTGTGATAAAGATAAGCAAGCATGCACTATTATTGCGGTAAGATTTTGCATCAGGAAAAGCTAGAAACGCATCAAATATCTTGGTGGTTACAAATGTTCGATTGGAAGAAAGAATTTCTCTAATCCTATAATTTGAAGCGATTAGATAGATGATGGTTAAATTGTTCAACAAAGCGAAAATTCATGCCGCTTTGTTGAACAATTTTCCACCGTAGCCACTGGAAAATAAGATTATTATAGATTTTACTCCGCAAACTAGATTTTTCGAAAGAAGTTTTTCCGATGCAAATTAAATCAAATATATATGATGAAATGCAAAAGTAATGTCATGCCATGCAGCGTAACAGGAAAAACTAGAAAGCCTAAAATATTGTTAAGGTTGCATTTATCCAAGTAAAGGAAAAGAACATTTCCAATGCGACTATTCTAAGGAAGTTATCGTGGAATATTTGAAAAGAATCCTTTAAAAATTCAAATGTGGAGCGCAAAATACAATTAAAATGCTACTGATCTAGGGGGAAACGAATCATATTTTTATGTAGGAAGATATTATCAGAATGTTTTCGGTCTGGTCTCTCGAAGCTCAAATATAACTGAAAAATGCACCAAGTTGGAAAATCTTTGTTCCAGAAAGAAAAGCAGGCCAATTTTCATCTTTGTCGCAAAATTGAGCTCGAAGTTTTTTAATAGAACTTTCAGAAACACAGATATAGGACCCAACCCAAAGAGATAGGACACAAACCAAAGAGATAGGACACAAACCAAAGAGATAGGACACAACCCAAAGAGATAGGACACAACCCAAAGAAATAGGACACAACCGAAAGAGATACGACACAACCCAAAGAGATAGGACCCAACCCAAAGAGATAGGACACAAACCAAAGAGATAGGACACAACCCAAAGAGATAGGACACAACCCAAAGAGATAGGACACAACCCAAAGAGATAGGACACAACCCAAAGAGATAGGACACAACCCAAAGAGATAGGACACAACCCAAAGAGATAGGACACAACCCAAAGAGATAGAACACAACCCAAAGAGATGGGACACAATCCAAAGAGATAGGACACAACCCAAAGAGATAGGACACAACCCAAAGAGATAGGACACAACCCAAAGAGATAGGACACAACCCAAAGAGATAGGACGCAACCCAAAGAGATAGGACACAACCCAAAGAGATAGGACACAACCCAAAGAGATAGGACACAACCCAAAGAGATGGGACACAACCCAAAGAGATAGGACACAACCCAAAGAGATAGGACACAACCCAAAGAGATAGGACACAACCCAAAGAGATAGGACACAACCCAAAGAGATAGGACACAACCCAAAGAGATAGGACACAACCCAAAGAGATAGGAAACAACCCAAAGAGATAGGACACAACCCAAAGAGATTACTATGCCATTCAGCTATGAAATAACATATCTGAAAGCGTGTGGATTACTAATTACTTAACAAATAAACGAATCTTAAATATTTCTTCAAATTTGGCCCACGGAAGATATGTTGCCGATGCTAAAACCATGAATGTGTGTGAAATGCAATGAGAAAATTAATGTATATTTTATTTATTTTATTTAAGTAAACTACTCAAAACCAGAGTTCAAATTTATTAATTTCGTCTTTCACCTTCCTTATCTTCTGGAAGTCTTTATTAGTGGATTTAAGATGAAGTTTATTCGCATTTCTTCGGTGTGACTAGCTAAGAAAGTTTATGTGAATTTCTGTACCATAGCATTGATCTGTACTACATAAAAATTATAAAACTCTTCACACTTTCCTACTTAGTTTAACCTTGAATAATTTAAACCAAACATAAACTGGTTTTGATCAATTCCAGCTTTGAAAAACTGATCGGGGTGCTATACCACAAAGTAATAATAATAACTTTGTCCTACAGTTTAAGACGCGCTTCCTTTTCTGAAAGGCAAAGGAACATTGCAGTACATTAAATATTTGCATTTAATCGTAAAATGGCTTTTATGATGCACACGATGTTCTCCAATAGAACGTTACTTGTATTCTACTCTTCTTCCACATAAAAGTCCTCCGGACTGTAAGTGCATCCCAAATATCTAAAGTATATAGATACGTATAAAAACAGGAAAACGTTTGCACGTTTAAAAATGAAATAAAACCCGTCCAGACAGCAACCGATGTGTTCCTTTCCTTGTATAGCGAAGTAAAAAGAGATAACATCTTACATGGACAGAGAATATCGTGTAACGATCCCATATTCTTGCCCTTTGATAAAAAAAATTTGAGCCCAGATATTGGCGTCGTGTAAGGGTTTTGAATGCACAGCTTCCTTTGTTCCTTTTTTTAAAATTGAAATCACTATTTCGAAATTAATCTTTGCACATGTTTTGCCATAGGTACATTAGAAAACGTCTGTTAACCACAGTTTAAATAAAACGCATATATTAGGTGTGCAACTTAACTATCGGCCCCTAACCGCAAGCTATCATAGAACGTCGGCAAATGCAAATAGATGTGTGCGATTATAGCTGATTGCAGCGCCATCCAACAGCTTTCCAGGCAATCGTAACCGCTCACAGCTGTAGTGACAGAAGGGACGAAAGTTGACGGTAAAAGCAATGTCGTTCGAGAAGCAACATTTGAGGCACTGCCTCCTGTTCGCGTTTTATCAGAAAAAAGGTGCCACGGAAGCCCAGCAAATGATTTGTCCTGCTTTGGGTGAGGCTGCTGTGTCCTACAGTACGTGTAAGAAGTGGTTCCAGCGGTTTAAGCAGGGAAATTTCTATCTCCGTGATGCAAAACGTCCGGGACAGCCACATAAAGTTGACGATGAGGACCTGGAACAATTGCTGGACGCAAATCCCTGTCGCACACAGTCAGAGCTCGCCCAGGAACTCGGAGTAACACAGCAAGCCATTGCAAAGCGCCTGCACAAGCTTGGACGCATTCACAAGGAGGGCCGTTGGATGCCCCACCAAATAACAGCTGCGAACAAGTGTAGGCGCTACGATGTTGCTGTGTTCTTGCTCTCCAGATTCAAGAAGAAGGATTGCCTCCACAAGATTTTGACCTGTGATGAGAAGTGTGTCCTCTACGATAATCCTAAGCGGCGTAAATCGTGGGTTTATCCAGGTCAGCCTACCACCGGTACCGCGCAACCTCTATGCCAGGAAGTTGTTGCTGTGCATATGGTGGGATCAGCGCGGTACACTATGAGTTGCTCAAACCTGGTGAAACGGTAAATGCTGAGCGTTATTGTCAGCAACTCATTCGTGTGAGTGACGCAATGGAGGCGAAAAGGCCATACACCGGCAAAGGCAGAAGGTCGGTCCTGTTGCTTCAGGATAACGCGCTCCTCACACCGCGAAAACGAATATAAACACGATCACTGGCATGGGATGGGAGATTTTTTCCCACCGGCGTATTCTCCAGACTTCACCCCGTCGGATTATCACCTCTTCAGCTCTCTGCAACATCACCTGAGTGATACGCACTTCACTTCTGTCGAGGAGGTCCACACAAGTATTGATGACTTTATCAACTCGAACCAGCCTTTTTTTTTTCGCAGTGGCATTCGGCAGCTCCCTGATTGATGGCTCAAATGTATCCAACACGACGGGGATTATTTCCTTGATTAGGTACGTATTCGATTTGCTATAATTTGCTGTCAACGTGTCGTGCCTGTGGCCTAGAATTAAGTTGCGCATCTGATATCTTCGACTCATATAAAAAGGCTTTGTTGCAACTATTTTATGGGTAGAATGGGATTTGTCTAATAATGCTACTTATAATTTTTTGATAAAAATAAGCTCCTGTGCTTTCCATGTTAAAAAATTTAAAAGACCCCAGCTACCGAAAGACTCCAGGTTTACTTCAACGTTTCCTAACTTTAGCGTAGCGTTTAACTTGGAAACAACGTTTGTATTTGGATACGTGTGTCATTGTGTGTCACAGTAACTACATATGCTCAGTTGCACCTCGTGTGTACCTCGTGTGTACCTCGTGTGTAGGGATGTGTACCTCGTGTGTAGGGATGTGTACACACGAGGTACACACGAGGTACAACTACGGATGTGTACCTCGTGTGTCGTGTGTAGGGATGTGTACCACGTGTGTACCTCGTGTGTAGGGATTGCAAGTTGTACCTCGTGTGTAGGGATGTGGGGGGTGAGTGGGGTGTCTCATGATAAGTGAATATGTTCAATTACAAGCTATAGCTCGTGTGTGTCTGTGTGTTTCTAAATAACTCAGCATGCAATTCTTACATAGTGTGTGTTGTGACGTGTCTGCACCGCAGGACGCACATGAGATAAAGGGGCAGATAGCATCGAGGTACACGTCCGCGTAGCTCAGTTGGGAGAGGTACTTATTCCGGAATGAGGAGACCCCGGGTTCGATGCCTGGCGTGGACAAAAAGGACGGAGAAATTTACTTCGGTACAGTGTGTATGCGTGCGTTTCTAAGCAACTGAGCATGTTCAGTTTCAGGTTATACAGTGTGTATTTCTAAATAACTGAGTATGCTCAATTGCAAGCTATGCATAGTTTGTGTATGGCCTAAAACTGAATATGTATAGTTGCAGATTGTGTGTGTGTGCCTGTAAAGTTGAACATGATCAATTACAATTCATACATTCTGTGAGTATTCTCTGAAACAGAAACTATGCTGAAACTACCTTGCGTATATGCCCATTAATAATCGAATGTTCTAAGTTTTAAATCAAATCTCGCGCGCGCATTTGTGTGTGTGTGTGTGTGTGTGTGTGTGTGTTTCCGAATACCGCTGAACTCCTGTGTAACAAACATCCATTTATAAAATTTTCTCACCCAGCAAATATTTTCGGAAACTCTGAAACTTGATAAAAACAAATACGCATAAAACAACTTTCATTTAACGAAGCTTATATTTTTTTCGAAATCTTCATGGATTGTCAGGTTTACTCGTGGATTTACAAATAACTTCTTCTCTTCTTGGTAATATTGGATTTTTTTCTTTCTGATCTCTAATTTTGTCCTCCTTCTTATCATTTTTTCACAGGGCTCCCATTCCTATTAGAATTCTTCTTCCTACGCCTGAATGGTTGTAGTAATTTAGCTCATATATGCGTGGAAAGGAAGAATTCGCACTGGATGATTACAAATATTTAGTAAGCTAGCACAGCTACTCCTTCCTCTTTCACTTAGTTTAGTATACACAGGGAGTTGTCATACAATAGTACAACAACAAGTAGGGCTAGTGAAGCTCATTTGAAAGGAAATGAAAACTTCGCTAATCAAAGCAAGGATTAAAAACATTGTTTTTGTAGTGGTATCTTACATAGAGCTCATTTAACCATTAGCCTAGGATTGCAAATAGAACTTTCACGAGTATCTTCTAGACAGCTCATTTTACCAATATCCTAGATTACTGAGATAGACGTAAAGGAAAGATTGGCAAATTTCTTAAGGTTTTAGTTTTTTTTTGTCTCAGAGGGTAGTTGCCCCTTTACTTGGATGTTTCTCAGGCATTTTTTCCGCCTTATGTTTGCAGTTGACTAGTTCAAATGCAAAATGTCTGAAAAAAAATGTTTGATTATAAGCAAAAAATAAAGTATTGAAAGAGGTTCATGCACCAAGGCTTTAGAGAATAGGTCATTTGCATCAAAAGCCCTGAGTACAATTTTTTAACAATTTTGAAAAGTCGTCAGGCGATTTTAAGATAAAGAGAAAAATCCACCTCTAGCAAAAAAAGGAAAACATTGTGTTTCTTCTTTTGGGTAGGGGTGGGGGAGAGTTAACAACTTCATGATCAACCCAGTGGGCTATTGGCAGTTGTCCGTTCCTAATTTGGGGCTGCTAGATTCATGGAAGGGGGAAACCAGTTCCTCATGACAAACGCACCATCCAGGAATCCGTTTGGATTCGGGCACAGGCCTATCTTGGAAGAATGATTAGAAGCCAGAGTTTCAAACCATTCGGTCACAAGGGCAGCCGAATTGTGTGGTGCGAAGAAGAAGATGATGCTCTGTACAAAAGGATTCAAATGCCTCGTGAAAGAAACATGCCCGTCTCTGCCCTTTAATCAAGAAAAAGCCCTAGAGTATGATAAATCTCTCGGGAATTTTAGGTAAGTACAGAATGGCTTGATAAATTCCAGAACAGACGTTGAATAGTCCGAAACGTTATATCCGAAAAATACCCAGATGACAACGAAGAAAGCTTTCCTAGTGATTTTGTTCCTGCTAGTGTGACCTCTAGACTGTAGACATTAAATCAGTGTACTTTTTAAAACTATAAATTTCATTATCGGAAGTAGATCTCGATATGTCCAGTGAAACATAATAGAGCCCTAAAAAACTTTTAGAAAGCTATCATGCTAAGATCATTTTTAATGAAATCAAATGTATTTTATGAGCTTTTCCAGTAAGACTTCGACGTTAAAAATGATAAATGTTCTTAAGGAAAGCATAGCAGAGAAAGAATAACGATGATGATCGCCGCAAATATGACTGCAGTAGAAAAACTGAAACTATTAGCAACATGCAAAATTATAAATCTAAGATATTTCAAAGATGCGAAATCTTTGGAAGCTGATAATCAATTTAAAAAAATCATATAAGACTGAAGAAAGTTCTAAAGAATGGGTATTGAAATCAAACAAGCGTATAGCTATACAATGTTGTAAAATAAGCTTAATTTTTTAAAAATATCCTGCTCACCCTCAATCTGTGATTTCAAAACTGAAAAGAAAAAAATGGTTTCATTTCCAAATGGTATGACTTCTAGACTGCAACCGTTGTGTCAGGGTGTTGTACAAAATTTGAAATTTTATTAACGGCAACAGATATTAACCAAACTTATCATTGTCAGCAAGAGTAATTAACTGGCTGATAGACTCGTGTATCAGCAAGAAGGAATTTCTGAAATCCCAAAAGCATGGCATTATGACGTAATGGAAACAATCAACCTGCTTTTCTAAAAGTGGATTTTGTAATGCTGATTTCATAGATTGGGAGGAAGATCGCATTTTGCTGCTAATGGAATTACAAAAAACTTGCAAGAAGTCACAGGACGTGGAAACCCTGAAAATGAAATTACTGAAGATGATTATTTTTCAGTTGATGAAGGAATGACAATAGCTGAAGATCTCACTGACGAGGATATGATCAACGGTGTGCGGAAAAATCATGTATTCATAAAGGTATTTGAGACGATTCGACGTGGGTTCCAATTTCAAGCAGATATTCCAGATGATGTGTTACATCTTTACATACAGGGCCGGTTCAACCATTAGGCGAACTAGGCAGCTGCCTATGGCACCAAAATGTGAGGAGCACTAAGATTTAGAGTTGATAAAATCAAATAAGTTCATAAATGAGAAAAAAAAAGTGAAAACACAGAAAGTTTTATTTTCTGTTGTCCATTCGATATAACTCGCGAATTCTTACTCAGTGAGAAACGGAGACCTATTCTTATAAGAATGGGTAAGTCAGCTTCCGGCGAACACCCCCCCTCCCCACCACCACCACCACCACCACTACCACCCCCGCGGCACGAAAGCGCTCATCTCTCAAAAAATTGCCATAAACCAGACTCGTCTCTATGCAGCAGGGAAGTCATTTTGAAAGAAAATAGATTCTGTAGTATCCGGCTTTCAGTGGAAATGTCTATTCTAGACCACCCACTTTTTCCATCACAAATAGTGGCAATGCTCAACGTCTAAAGTTTTTTGATGCGGGATGGGGGGAGATTAATAATCACCGTGAGCAATCCGATGGCTACAAGCAGTCGGCCGTCCCTAATTTAGAGCCATGGCCCTAAGACGAACACAACATCCACGCCTAATCGGGATTCGGACCGGGTCCCCTCTCGGACGAATCGGTAATAGCCAGTGTTTATACCACTGCGTTACCGGAGCGGCTTGCTTCTCTAACTTTTAGTAAGTGCCTCACTCAGGCTATTTTCTAACAAGGACAGGAAAAAATTGCCCATGACGTAGATTTGAAGACATTTGTTGGTAATTTTGCGAAAAATAGACCACGCAAAATGAAATTTTAATTTCATTTTCAGTTTCATTGGTCCAGTGAGTAAATGGATGTATTAGGGGTATGCAAAAGTTTCCGCCGTTTTAAGGAGAAAGTAGACAGGAACAATCAGGAAACCAGTACACATTTATTCAACAAAATATTGACCGTTAGCATCAATGACCTTTTGCCATTTTTCAGGCAACAAATGAATGCCCCTGTGATAGAAGGACTTGGGTTTTGAGCTGAAGTACGCAGTGACGAAATTTTCCACCTCTGGAACTGTGGTGAACCGCTGTTGGGCTAGGGCATGTTGCATAGAACGAAACAGATGAAAGTCTGAGGGTGCAATGTCCGGGGAGTAAGCCGGATGCGGTAAAACCTCCCAGTGTAACTGTTCGAGGGTTGATTTCGTGGTGGCACCGACATGTGGTCTGGCATTATCGTGTAACAGGATGACTGGGCGGCGTCCTTTACATGTCCATGAGCGTTTTTGTTCGATTGTGGTGTTCAGTTTCATCAACTGATCACTATATCATTGTGCAGTGATTGTTTCGCTCGGTTTCTTTTTTTCTTTTTTTGATTGGAGGTTTAACGACTACCGTGAGGTTATAAGCCGTCGCTCGTCACTAATTTAAGGTCGCTGGTTCCAGGTAAGGGAGAGAATCAGTGCCATAAGACAAACACAACATCCAGGCCTCACCGGGATTCGAACCCGGACCCATCTCGGACGAATGGTCATAAGCCAGCGCTTAGACCAGTGCGCCACCGGGGCGGTTTCGCCTGGTTTCAACAGTTCGAAGTAGAGCACTGAGTGCTTATCCCACAACACATACAACAGCAGCTTTTCCCCGTGGATATCTAGTTTTGCAGTGGATGTTGATGACTGGCTTGGGTCAACCCAGGATCGCTTGCGTACGAAGTTGTCGCAATAAACCCATTTTTTCATCCCCGGTGACAACTTTCCACAAGAAATTCTTCCCTTGAAACCTCTTCAGCAATGACATGCAGATACCCAATCGTTGACCAATATTATGCTCCGTTAAAGTAAGCGGAACTCACTTACCAATCTTCGGGATCTTTTCCAAGGCCTCTAGAAACCGTACCACCGTCGATGGAGCCACTTTCAAACGTTTCGCCAGTTGCGTGGTAGATTGTGTGGCATCTTCTGGCAACAGCGATTCTAGCCCCTCGTCTGCGAGTTCCGATGGTCTACCTGCACGTGGCTTGTCTTCCAAGCTTAGATCACCTTTCTTAAACCTGGCAAACCGTTCTCGACACGTCCGCTCACCCATTACCGTTTCGCCATACGTTTTACATATTGAACAGAATGCTTCACTCACACTCTTCCATAAATTAAACATGAATAAAATATAGTGCCGCAAATGATCTTTATCGACCGCCATGCTTGGCTTCATGTACGAACTGACAGCACGGGTAGCCGGCCGGTTAGACCCCTACAGCACCCGCTAGCGGGGGGCAGAAACTTTTGCATACCCCTAATACTTTTCATTAGTTTCTTTCTATTTAGTTTATATTGAATTTTTGCTTCTTGAAATAATTATCGAATAAATGGAATATGTTTGGCCACACAAAGAATAAATTTTTGGAAGCGCAAGACTGATGGCCTGCCTAGGGCGCCAAACACCCTAGAACCGGCCCTGTTTACATAGATGTGAGACTCTTTATGAACATGCCGTCTTTTTTAACCCAAATAATCAAAAGAGAATATCTATTTCTCAGCCTAACAGAAAATAAAAAGTTTTGTTCATCTGATGACGTGGGAGTAAGTTAAAACTGAAACACTTTTTAAATTTCTGTTTTCGTAATATTTATAAATTTTTGTTTATTTGCGGTATGCACAACGCAATATTTCATACAGAGCAATGCGTTTTGCCATAAGTAGCAACATTCATTTTGCAGTGAGAGTTAATGACTATGTCAGATAAATTGCTTTTAAGCTAATTTTTATGATTACCGTACTAAAGAAAATCAAAACCTACGATAGCTGATTCCTGTATTTGAATTTAAATAAATAAAAAGAATCGTAACATGCTGTATACAATAAAAATGAAACAATAGTTTCCATACAGCAGATATTTTCGAGACGATCTTGCTACTTATTTACATGGAATTTCCACTATATGTAGATATGCTCAGGTGCAAGTGCATATATCCTACACACTGTGTGTTTTTATTTGCAAACCATACTTCGAGTGATATTTTAAGCAACTTAATGTGCTCACTTGTAAGTCATACCTAATGTGTGTCCTAAAATCTACGTTTCTCAGTTGCAAGATATACAGTGTTTTTAATTTTGCACTTGTATATGCTCAGCTGCAGTCATACTTCATGTGTGCTTGAATATGCTCGGTTGCCAGTGATGACTGTGTGTGTGTGTGTGTTCATGTGTGTGAGTGTATCTACATCAAATAAGTGAATGTCAAAAAGCTGCAAATCCTACCTTGTACTCATTTGTATATCCTAACTAAACGCATCCAATTACGAATTATATAGTGTTGCATGTGTACTTTCTAACAAAACTCAATGTGTTCCGTTACAACCGGTTAGAAAGAAAAACTATTTCACACAACAATAAAATTCTCTTTTTAATGTAGTCGATTAATTGGCTGCACGAATTTTCAGTTTTCGTAAGTCTGAAGTTGGCCATCCAGCTACCAAGCTGGATGGCCAACTTCAGACTGATTTCTCCGTGTGATTACACTGTCGCTCTACTTATTGTTCTGTTCTGACTCTTCCACTTTTTTTAGAACCAATAGCACTAACTCAGAGATTTTTCCTAACCACTAGAGTCTATCTGGTCGTCAAAGTAAAATAAGAAAAAATGTTGGTATTTATTGAAATTTTGGAAATCTTGAAAGCTGAAGTTAAAAATTTTAAAATCAAGCTTTGTGCGTTTTCGCAATGATTCAGTCCTTAGTGTTACGATAGTGACGAATGAAAGCTCTTTAGCATTTACTGAAAGTTTCGGAAGTGGAATGGGAAAGCAAAGAAAACCTACCTCCAAACTTAAAAATAATACTTTTAGAAGTTTTTTTTTCAGCCTAATAATTAAACGTTCAAAATTTTAACATTTTGTGATATACAAGTAAGTTTTCCAAATCAATATTCTTTGGAATTTTTTTCGGAATGCTTTGAAAATCAAAATTCAAAAGTTAGGTATTTTATTTTATCTAATTTCCGTTATATATACGTGTGTCTGAAGAACTCTAATCTACTTGCAAACATTCAGACACAGCCTATGTTCAAATGACGTAATAATTTCCCTTTGTAGCTCACTCTCGAATACAGAGGGAATCAAATATAATTATCAGAATGTTTCTGAGCCTCCACTATTTCTCTTACGAAGAAGTGTATTCGAAATCCAATTGTTTAGAAATATTTGTATCATTAATAAAATCTGCATGGATCAAAACTTATGAGACTTGAAAATATCAGCCTAAAATGCTTGTGTTTAAAGAAAGTTATCTGAAAAACAAAGAAAACTTTTCTTCGAATTGCAATTGAAACCATATATTAGATTATGAAAGAAACTATCAAACGTTTGGAGCTCTCACATACTTTTGTTGCGGGGAAACATATTCAGAGTTCAAATGCTTTGAAAAAACAGTTTCTTTAAGTAAGTGGTATTTTGTTTTTAATTTAGCGTTGACTATCTGAAGTCCTTAAATTTAAAGTGAATCTATTGGTCAAAATTCAAAAGAATGGGGAGGTCAAACCTGAGTATTTTTTCGGAGCGACTTATAGATTTCTCTCCTTATTTTCACTGACCTCCCCCCCCCAATTTTTGTTTTTTCTTTTTTGTACAATTATCCTTTCCAAAGATTGGATGAACTAAACTGATCTTTCATCTTATCTTTCAACGTTCATCTGCTTTTAGATACATAATCAATGAAGTGCAAAGCGTGTCGAATATTCCATTATCATTATTTAATTATATTTTCCAATCATTGGTGTTACCTATATTTGTGAGTTATAAAGTTCTTTGAGTAGGATTTTCCTAAAAGGAGCAGGCTGGTGTGTCAAAATTCTTATGGCTCTGAATATGCCCTGAAAGGGATTTTTGATTACTTTTAGTAGTGTAGTGTACACACTCTGTAGCACATGCACAGTGATATTTAAATCTCATTTAACCGCTAATATTTTCTATTAGTTCATGTAGCCACTTCACCACTTCATTAAATACACCCTAGTATTTTACCTATAGAAAGATACAGTCCTAGGGGGTACCACATTTTATATAGCAGTTTTTGAAGAAAGAATGCTCTAAAAGCAGCTTGAAGTTGACGTTATCTATTCGTAGCAGCGAAATAGGGCTTCAGTTATTTGTCAAATTGCCGAAATATATAAGATCTCAAAATTTTGAAAACAGTGTTTTCGTGATAGATTTTTTCTCTGGTTGAAGATAAAATCGAAAGCAAAAAACTTGCACCCAAACTTGAATTCATATACAGCAATGACTTCTCTTTCTTTCCATACTTAGGATGATAATATCTGAGACAAGAAACTCATTTGGTATGTTTAAAGTCCGAAATTCGCGAAATGTGATAATAAATTATACGTGTGTTTTGTCCAGTTAAGCGTTTATTTATACAACAGTGAAATTGTCAAAAATTCATCTCCTAGGTCATTCACTAAACAGAACTTTGTTATCGAATACACATGACTTTTTTTTTATTTAAATTTGTGGGAACCTCAACTGGCTAAATATTTTCGACTAAATGAATGTTGTTTTCATGAGAATATTTCAGTAAGTGAATGAGAAGAAATGCTGTATTGATCAATAACAAGAAAAACAGGTCACATTGATTTCTGTTGGCAGAAATTTTCAAGGCCAGTTGAAAGTCAACAGAGTTGATAAGGGAAAATTTTATACCCACCTTCGCATATAAATCCTTGACCAATGAGTCCCCAGAGCATGTCTGTGCAATGATGGCAGTACGTGGGTTTATGGAAGGTTTTTTGCTGAAGAAATGACCGTGCTGAAAATCCGGGGGTCCTTCGGTAGTCGGACTTGACAAATTATCGGCTTGTTTCCCTGCTGCCACGATGTTAGGCCTAGTGCTAGAAGCCATATTGAACCACCACCTGCGAAAGACAGTAGCCACCGCCGCTGCAAACGAATAAAACTCGCTCCTTCCTTCCTTTCTCGCTCGACTTTGCTGCTGCTTCTGGGGAAAGCTGGGTTCTTCTCTCTTTCTCTCTCTCTCCAATCAAGCACTTTTCTTTTCACCTCTTTTACCTTCTTTCGCCCTTCGTTCTTTGTGGTTTTCCTCAGGAGGCGAGGTGGAGAAGCGATTCCCCTCCCCGGAATCACGACCGCGGTCCCCGCGATATCCCCGATGACACCATGGTCATGCCATCTTCTCCTATCTTCCAGTCTTGCGATTTTATTGTATTGTAGGTCCAGCTGATTCACGCGGCGACTGGCGGGATGTTGAGCGCCTGAATGTGGTGTAGAGCTGCCGCCATTGTCCCACGACAGAGGAGCACGGTGCTTCGCGGAGTAATCCCATCTCTCCATGCTCCTGTTGCTTCCTATGACTCGTGTCATCATCATCCGCATCATCTCTCGAATCCACATCCCAAACAGTCACATCTCAAAAAACACCGATATTCACACGGCGAAAATAATTGTCTTAAGAAGAAGACTTTTTCAGGGGGTGATTGTGTGCTGATGCCTCGTGAATGAAAAAGAGAATATGCTTTCTACAAAATTTCGTGTCTAAATATGAATTAAGTTTTAGCATCGTAATGCAGTTATTTACAAGCCTTCCTCTTCAGAATGCGGAAATGTTTTTTGTCGGATGCAGCGTGTGTCTTTAAATAAAACTTGAATTCTCTACATCTTGTTTCAATCAATGTTTATTTATGAATATTTAAATAAAATGATTAATAAAAACAAATTAATTTCAGGATATAGTTTCCCAAATTAAAATGTCATTTTGGTGTTTTCCCAAACACCAAAATTTATTCACTAAAATGAGATTTAGTGAATAAAATTATCTAATTTTATTCACTAAATCTTGCAATTTTTTACGACCTTTCACCTCAGCATGCAGGTTCTCTTCCTACTTATTTTAGTGCAGCATATTGCATCTGAAGGAAGGCACATTCAAAGCCAGATAATTTTTGAGATGATATTTCTGTTTGCTCCGTAGAACAGTTGTAAAACGTACAATACGTAAAGCAGTAATCGACAAATTCCCACTGCTTTAAGAACGGAAAAGGAAAATAAAATATTACGAACTGCAAAATACAGTGCAACCTCCTTTATACGTTTTTCAAAGGACCAAGTAAAATTAACGTGTAATTGAAAAAATTTATGAATGAAAAGAGGAAAATTTAACATTGAGTGCCATTCATAATTTTTGGGTCGGTGGCATTTTGCGTACAAACGAAAAAAACGTTTAAGTGAGAAATGTACAAACGAGGTTCTACTGTATGCTGTACTCAAAAGAGGGAAACAACGGCGAGCATTATTTTTCTAAAATGTTGTTTAACAGTATAACTCGAATCTTCTCTACCAACTAATTTTAGATTTGCAGTAAATTTAGATCACTTTGAATGAACTGTTGCTCCCAAATTACAAAATTTCCTTCCGATGTCTTCCACGGGAACCAAACCGTGAAATTTGGCAACTTGTGCCATCACATGAAAATTATTGCATCTTCCCAATAATTCCATGAAAAAATTGAGATTTGGATGTTTCTCCTTTAAAACTTAAGAGATTAACCTCAAAACTACCATCTTCTTCCCTACCCCAACAATTTTTACAGTCCAACGCTTTTATCTCAGAGCAAATATTTTATCTGAGATAAGAAAAGCTTATCTCAGATCAAACATATGTATATAATTTCTGTCAGAAAACATTTCAAAATCTCTCTCTATATATATATATATGAAGGAAAATGACAAGAGTGGACGACATCATGACCAGAGTGAAATCACTGAAATGGCAATGGGCAGGACATGTTGCCAGAAAAACGGACAGTTGGTGGACAACCGAAACTTCAGACTGGATTCCGAGGGACAAAAAAAGACCCAGAAGAAGACCCTATGGGAGATGGATGGATGAAATTCGAAAGCATGCCGGAGTGACATGGGTGAGGCAGGCTCAAGACAGACAATGGTGGAAGAAACTTGGGGCTTTATGCATGGCTATATATATATATATTTGAGGACACAGCACCAATAAAAAGGGGAAAGGGAGTGAAACAAGGTGACACCATATCTTCCAAACTATTTAATGTCACATTGCAAAATGTCTTTCAATCATTTAAACTCCCCTTCGTTTTGCGGATGATGTAATAATTTTGCAACCATCCCTTCAGAGTTGCAGAGTATGATCCAGGAACTTGCTGACAAGAGTAAAAATGTGGGATTAAAAACAAAAGTGATGTATAATGCTTTTACAAGAAAGGAATATTTTGCGAATGATGGGGAAAAGATGGAGATAGCCGATGCCTACATTTACCTTGAACAGCAGATATCAAGCAAGGGTCACATAGATGAAGAAATTAATCGGCGTATAAAACTTGGTTGGAGAGCTGTTGCAAGAAATAATATAACTTTAGGCAGCAATATGTCATTATGTCTTAAAAGGATGTTTAATCAATGCATCCTTCCTGTGCTTACGTACGGAGCAGAGGCGTGTACCTTAACTAAAAGAGACATACAAAGACTGCAGACAACTGAAAGCAGCATGGAGAGGTGCATACTTGGTGTAACCAAGAAAGATAAGAAAGGAACTCATGGATAAGAAAAATGACAAAAGTGGAAAACATCACGATCAGAGTAAATTCCCTGAAATGGCAATGGTATGGGCATGTTACTAGAAGAACGGACCACCGATGGACAACCGAAATTTTAGACTGGATACCAAGGGACAGAAAAAGACCCACAAGAAGGCCACGTGCGAGATGGGTGGGTGAAATTCGAAAGCACGCAGGATTAATGCGGAGGAGACTTGCTCAAGACAGTAAGTTGTGGAAGAAACTTGGGGAGACATCCACCGAACAATGAATTTATAATAGTTGACGATGTTGGTGATGATGATGATATTTATTTATTTATTCATTTATTTATTTTTTTCCTTTAAAGAATTCGCAAAAGGAAAAGTACTCTGTTTACTATATTTAACCTAAAACATCAAACATTTGGTTTTTGCTTTGAGATGTCATTATTTACATATTGTCAACTTAAAAATTCGAAATGTCACAGTTTTGTTTACCGATATAACACTTCGTTAATAAAATTCGTTAAATTCATCTGCTGTATGTTTATGCTCCGACTACAACTTAGAAAACGCAAATAGGCGATTGTAAACAAAAAAAAAGTCAAGGAGATCATTTTAAAAGCAGCGTCATTTCCCCTTTGTTTTCTTAAAAATAAAGTTATTTTGCAGGTAGTAAAATGAGAATAATAACTTAGGGGATGAAGTTTTTTAATCGCTTAACTCATTTTAAGCACATTTGAATTTTCTATCCTATGAAAATTTTGCAGCATATATTTAAATCCTCTGTATCATTTCTGTCAGAAGACATTTCTAAATCTAGAACCTTTCGTGACATTTTCATAAAAGTTAAAAGATATTGTTATCAATATATATGAAAATATACCATGTCTCTGTGTAGCACTCTGAATGAATATAAATTATTTATCACCTACATAGAGAAATCAAACGGGGAAAAAGAAAATTCTAGCCAGCTCTGCATTGAGATTTTTAAAGTGGTGAATTCCTTTTAAGCGAAACAGCGCAACATCGCTTTCTGCTTCGAAACACACTTGTATGCACAAGTTTCAAGCAGGACAAATAGAATGGATAAAATGGTTTTAGAAGACTATTGCCATAATTTTAATATCATTGTTTTTCAAAAAAAGCTAGAACATTTTTCACGCTGGACGATTCTCTTCCTTTCTTGCATGACTTTTGATCTCAAGTAAATTACAAGTTCGTTCAATCCTAGGGTACTGGGTCGAATCGACCTAAAACTTCTTGATGATGTGTACAGTTATGAAGAGTTGGGTACTGGGTCGATAAGGTACTGGTTAGAATCGACCTAAAATGTCTTGATGCTGTGCATAGGTATCGTTTTTCCTAATTGACAACTGATTTCTCTTCAGTCGTTCTCCTCTGTGTAGGGAGGTAAAACTCTGCGCATGTTTCCTATACTGTAACCGTCATTGCTCTAAAGATTTATCTATTCTTCCCCTGCCCCTCACTTTTTTCTTGCACTGCAGGAACCATAGCCGCACAACATTACTTTTGTTTTTAAAATAATCTGATCGAATGCCTCATTGTACTCTTTACCATCACATTCCTTCCTGCTGCATCAATACTTTCGAATTTCTATTATCTAGTTGCTCCGAATTTCAACTACACTGGTGGCGAAAACACAAATTATTGCGTGACGAAAATCGAATTCGCGCCCCCTCACTCCGGAGTAAGTTGCTCTCCCAACTGAGTTACAATGGCAGAAAGTATCGCTGCATCGCTGCAGATTTGTCGTCTTGACATGTGCTTTACCTCCGTAGTACGTCATATCATCTCCCTCTTAACTTTTTTTTTTATGTGAAGCGAAGTAGGAATTTTTCATTAATTCCAGACGATGTATGGAACAAACATCACTCCTTGTTTGAAGAACCCAACGGCAGTACATCCATTTTTATGTTCGGGCGCCAGTGTGAAAACGCAAATTTGTCCCCGACGGGGATCGAACCAGCGCCCCCTCACTGCGGAGCAAGTCGCTCTTTCATCTAAGCTACACTGACGGAATGCATCGCAGCCGCAGAGTTGTCGTCTTGACACGCGCTCCAGCCCCGCAGCACGTCACATGTTTTCCATAAATTAAGGAAAAAACAGAAAAATCCGGATAACTCTAAAAAAAATATATGATGAAATGTTATGGAATTTTATGAAAACCTGGGTCATATTGTAGGCTAGAGAAAGTTCCTAAAACATTTAGTAATACAATTTTATTCCAACAAAAATGTCCATATGCAGAACCAGGTGAAAAATAAAGTGTCAAAATGAAATAGCCAAATGCCTCTATAGGGAGTGTGGTCCCTCACAGCAATGTTTCATGATGTTGTCTAGGAGTTCAGTAGGTGGCAACGACCACTGTTCCAGCAAAGCTTGTCCAATACGACTTCATAGAGGCCAATCCATAGTGACAATGATCTCATCTTGAGATATTGTTCTACCAGTCTCGCTTGGTGGAGACGAACCTTATCGTCTTGTAGTAAAGGTAGGATATCTCTAATGGCACAGCATTAAGACAAACATAGGGGTCCAGGACATCATCCCCTATAGCATCGAGTATTCATGGTTCCTCTTGGAAACACGCAGGGGTATGTGCATCCACCTAATGAAATGCCACCCCAAACCAGTACGCTTCCAGCATCATAAGTGACACTTTCACGGATCATGAGGAATGATAACATGTCCCTCTTTCTCTTCAGATCAGAGCACGCCTGGAATCTGTCTGCAAATAAAATCTGAACTCGTCTGTGGAGAGTACTGACATCCATTGGTTACCAATCCAATTGGCATGGAGTCTTGCTCAATTCAAACGTTCTCTCCTGCGACGGGGCGTAAAGGTCACGCAGCTTGTTGGTTGTCTATCATAAAGACCTCCTTCGTGAAGCCTCCATATCACAGTGACAGAAGATACCACAGTTCCTGTTGCAGCAGCAAGAGCAGATTGCAGTTGTGTCGAGGCAGTAGTAATGTTCCTCTGCGCAGTTAATCAGAGATATCAGCCATCCACGGATGCTTTAGCCTTAGTCCTTCCTTTACTGTGCTTCCGGAAAGCTAATTGTTTATTTTGAAATTGGTTCCATAGCCTGTAGACCATAGAAGGACTCATATGCAGCCATCTTTTCCCTGACTTTCTCCTGCCTCTGCCTTCTAATCGCTCTCCACCTAAATCCATCTGTTAAATGCAGCCATTACAACCTGTCTGCTAGCTCAAAATCCTTCCTTTACACTCTGCAACAGCCCTTTTTATGCTGCTGCTCATTTGCATAAAAAGATGCCATCGCCACTTATTTACATACCATACTCTAACTCCGTATTACATTTCGCGTCATATACCTACGTTTCGCACATTTCGAACTCTTCTTTCACAAATAATCGTGATTTTTCTGTTTTTTTCTTTAATTTTTTTAAATCAGTGTGTTTAATCACCCGCAAACCAACTACTTTTGAGACTTTCCACCTTTCAACACAGAAAAACAAAGATGGCGAAGGCACTACTTGCTCTTGGCTTTACCTTTCATAATCGATTCCACACACACACACCCTTTGGGCACCCCAGCCTCATTTTAAAAAAATTGAGGGAGAGGGTTAGCTAGCACGATGAGCATGCAAAGCTATGAAGAGTCGCACTTCCCTGATTTAGGGCCATTGTTTCCAGTGAATGGACAAAATCAGCGTCGTAGGACAAACACAGCGCTCGTGCCTCATCCGGAACTGGAACCCAATTTAGATGGTCAACCAATAAGCCCGTGCCTCTGACCACTCGGCCATGAAGCTTGTAGAACCCATTTAGGAACGCGACTTTTATGAACCAGCCACAATTCAATGCCATTGCATTTGCTATATCAATAGGCGATGGAGCGCGCAAGGGCTTGCCATGTGGCTTTGTGGTCGGAGGTGATGGTTTCTGGCCAGCCGTCCAAGACTGGTCCAGGCCAGAACCTCGAATTAGTCATGCGTGGCCGGCCCTCCCCACAATGTTGGTTATGTCTCTGCTATCGTTTTTGCCCTTGTAAGCTGCGGTATATTACACTGCAAGTCAACCTTTGAATGGACTGGAGTGTCAGGCGCAATCGAGATTGATTCGCAGTACTTCCACCTCGCAAGTGGTATCCACAAGGAAACGGGAAACAGTATTCTGCAAGAGCACATTTATTGCTTCCCGCTTTTCTATTTCTAGATCTGACGATCCCATAAGCGTCTATGGATATCAGAAGTCGCCTGTTCCTAATTTAGTGCCACTGGTTCCAGGGAAAGGTCGAAACTAGTGTCGTGGGGAAAACATACCTGCCGTGTTATATCAAGAACTCAGACCCATGCCCAGATTAGACGATCAGCAGAAGCGCAGGCAAGTGAAAGCTGTCATAAACTTCTAGGTACCATAATTCAAAATCGAACCGTGAATGAAAATTAAGTAATAATGATGCAAGATTAAGGTTTCTCAGAACTCTTCGTTAAGCGTGGCTGTTATGACCATTCTTGAAACTTTTATTTTGTGACTGGATGTTTATTAAAACTATTTATAAAATACGTTTCTAGCTTACAACAATTCGCTAAAACATTTTTGCCTGGTATAAAAAAAATGCTTTGCAACATTTCGCATTCATCTTCTTTGGGAAAAATTGTGTCTGTTCCAAAAATTGTTAGATATGTGCTTGCGTTTAATGCTGCAGTTTTATTATAGCAGACAGAGAGACAATTTGTTCCTCATATTTTTCCAAATTCTGTAAATTCGTAGAACTGAGTTCCGTAGTTTTACAACTGTTTCATTTGCAATCAAAGCAAGCCCACTTAAGCAGACCCTGTGGCCGAATGGTTTGTGGCGCAGGTTTTCAACCATTCGTCTGAGATGTTTGATTCTCGGATGAGACAGGAGTGGCGTGACTGACTAACAGCGGTGGCTCTTTGCCTTCCCTGGAACCAGTGATTCTGAATTACACTGTTAAAAATTTTATAGTTCCAAAAAATGGCGCTGCACCATCTTTTGGAACTATAAGGTTAACCATTGCCTGATGCATGAAACATACAAAAACTGTGGAACTTTGTATCAGTCAGGTTGGACGCCATAACATGATGCATAATTCCATCATATTTCTGTGTATTTCATGCATCATACAACCTTTGCACCAAAAGATGATTCAACTGGTGTAGCACCACGAGCAACATACTACATAATTTTTAGCATGTCTTTTGTAAAAAAAAAAAAAAAAAAACGTGATTATACAATCGATTTGTCCGTCCGTCCGCCTGTAGACACGATATCTCTGCAACTATTAGTCCGATTTGAAAAATTCTTTTTGCATTGGGAACTTGAAATGCGCAAATGATGATCCTTTATTCCGTTTTTTTTTTTTTACGATGTACAATTACGCCACTAGAGGGCGTAAATGAGATGATATCGAATTCAAAATACATATTATTCCATATATTTGCTTCTAAACATCCGATTGTAAAAAATCTTTTATCCTTCGATTCCATTTATGTCGAAAAGTATTTTAGCTATAGTTACTTTTTCAAGTTACGCATCGATTTTCTGCTAGGGGGCGTAAAGGTAAATTAAGTTTTCCCGATATCTCTTCTTCTAAAACTCCGATTTGATTTTTTTTTCTTCAGCGGATACAGCTCCTCGTGAAAAATATTTTGCATAAAATTTCTAATTTTTGGTAAAGAATACTTTTGCTACCACGGGGCGTAAGGGTTCATTTTTGCTTCTGATGTATTTGCCATAAAATCTGAGCTTCTAAAATCTGGATTGGAAAAATTCTTTTCTGGGCCGATACCACTCAGATTGATAAACCTTTTCGGAATATTTTCTTCTTAAAATATTGCAAGGTTTCTCCGCCAGGGGGCGTAACTATATATCTTATTTTTGTCAATATCTCTGCTTCTAATGGTCCGATTTGAAAAATTCCTTCTTTATCGGATAGAGTTTCAGGTGTGTCATGTTTTTCATATAATTTTCAAATTTTCAAGTAATTCATAGACTTTCCGCTTGGAAGCGTACAGGTAAATTGCGTTTCCCCAGATATCTCTACTTCGAAACTTTGATTTGAAACATTCTTTCTGCACCGAATGCAGCTCCCGATTGGAAATCCTTTGCATATGATTTCTAATTTTTGGTAAAAAATGGTTTGGCCACTAGTCGGCGTAAGCCTTAATTTCCGCTTCTGATGTATTTACAGCAAAATCGGAGCTTCTAAAATCTTGATTGAAAAATTCTTTCGTGGACTGATGCCACTCACGTCGATAAACCTTTTTGAAATATTTTCGTCTTAAAATATTGCATGGTTTATACGCAGGGGGCTTAGATGTATATCTTATTTTTGTCAATATCTCTACTTCTAGGAGTCCGATTTGAAAAATTCCTTCTTTGTTGGATAGTGTTTCCGATGCGAAATATTTTTCAAAGAAATTCAATAATTTCCAAGTAAATCATAAACTTTCCGCTAGGGTGCGCAAAGGTAAATTGGGTTTTCTGCGTTATTTGTACTTCTAAAACTCCGATTTGAAAATTTCTTTCTGTATCGCACACAGTTCCTTACGGAAAATATTTTTCATATAATTTCTAATATTTGGTAAAGAATGGTTTGGCCACCAGGGTTAATTTCTGCTTATGATGTATTTGCAACAAAATCTGAGCTCCTGAAAACTCGAGTAATTTTTTTTTTCTTGGACCGATACCACTCACATCGAAAACCTTTTGAGAATACTTTCATCCTAAAATAATGCATGGTTTTCCCGCCAGGAGGCGTAGATGCATATCTTATATTTGTCCATATCTCTGTTTTGAAGAGTCCGATTTGAAAAATTATTTCTTTGTCGGAGAGCGTTTCCGCTGCGAAATGTTTTCAACATAAATTCAAATTTTTCTTAGCACACAATCCTGCAGCTAAGATTACAATTCCGTTTACAGCAATATCTGTGGGATTAAAAACCAGATTGAAAAACTTCTTTCTTCCGTCAGATACTATTGTTTTCCATACCGGTTCCATTTAATTTGCAGCAGAACGGATTCAAAATACGTGCTCATTAAACCCGAAAATTCGGTGTCATCTTTCTTGTTAATATTGCAAGGGCGAGTGTCTGTTATAGCCTATGAATGTTCATAATGGTCTTTAAACCCAGAACTACCAAAAAAAAAAAAAAAAAAAAGAGTCAGCACAGTCTGCTTAACCAGTTGTATTAAGTAGCGAATTTCTTAAAAGACGTTTAGAGGGAGCACGGTGTTCGTCAGATGTCGTCGTCATACGTAAACGAAGAACGACTTTGCTTGCGTTGATGTGCGTGTTGTTTTCTTATGTACAGGATCGAGAGTCAATCTTTTCCCCAACATTTAAGCCTGGAGCTTTAATGTCTTCATTTCGATCGGTGGGATATAGGAGTTTATCAAAATAATGGAAACACCGTCTACAGCTCGAGTTCAAACAATGCGCCGTATGTAAATCACAAGGCCGACGTCACCTACGATGCGTGTTATACAAAGAAGTGTTGCACGATGTCACGTAACAATGTCACAGTCACAGGTGAAACAGCTATTGTGGAGTAATTGTCGACAATGTCAAATCTCAGTGATCACAAAAGCGGAAGATCATTGGTGCGCGTCTCGCAGGAGCTGCAGTAAATAGAACGGAAGAAATAGTAGTCGTAACAAGAGAAAGTGTATCGAAGTTCATGGCTACTATCAAAAAGGTTACGGCGGTTCCTCCAAATGTACAAATTGTGGACGCCATACGAAGATGCCAGATAATGATAGGTGAACGTTGGTACGGATTGTACAACGGAAGCAAAAGGCCACTGCACCGCAAATAGCAACAGAGTTCAACACAAGTCGGAAAGCTCCCGTTTCCGTCGTAACAGTTAGTCGGGAACGCCATCGTACCGCCACATACTGCCATGCTACAATCCACAAACCTCTGATTACCAACACCAATGCAACAAAACGTGTAAAGTACATAAAAACTGGGATGCTAAAGACTGGCAACATTTTTATCTTCTCTCATCAATCGTGCTTCACATTGTTTTCCACCACCGGCAGAGTGTATTGGATGTCTGTTGAAAACCTGCAGACCATTTCGACTGCTAGGTTCCGACTGTGAAGCACGGATGTGGATCCCTGTTGCTGTTGGGTGCAAGTAGTGCTATTCCTTAGGATCATTGGTGTAACGTACCAGGAGATGTGACGTGCCTGCCAGAAGGACGCACACGACATAAAGGCAGATAGGAATCAGAATAAAACGTCCGCGTAGCTCAATTGGTAGAGTGACTTATTCCGGAATGAGGGGATCCGGGTTCGAATCCTGGCGCGGATAAAAATGACGGAGAAATTTACTTCGTTATATTGGTTATTCTGCACGTTCGTGCCACATCTGAGACATACGAGTCCATTCTTAGGGACCACTTGCACCCAATGTTGCAGGCATTGTTGCCTAATGACCGATCAGATCAGATCATATGCAGATGATTTTAGGAAAGGAGTGTCTGATCCCAGGTCTTAAACAACCCTTAGAAATACGAAGCTAGGAGATTTGGGCTACAGTGCCCGATAAAAAAGTGACACGAAAGCGAGGTAGAAAGGGGCAGGAAAACGCCATGATATCGGGGGCCCGACTGCTTAACGTGCGGATATTTAGTGGTTCGAGCATTCGTACCTGCCTGGAATCCAACCAGAGGTCTTTTCCGTGGCAGTCACGTACGTTGACCACTAGACCACCCGCTGCCCTACCTAATGACCGTTCCCGGTTTCAAGCAGATAATGGACACGTGCACAGTGCGAAAGTGTCAAGTTGTGGTTTGCAGAGCGAGATGATGATTTACAGCAGCAACCCTATTCACTTCAATATTATTGAACGTTTGAAAATATCTGGAGCGAAAGTTTAGATCACGCTTTCCATCTCCAACATTACTGGCACAGTTGGGACATATTTTACAGGAAGAATTATCTCAAATTCCAGTATCGTGCGTACATGATTTGTAAAGTATATTCCAAGTCAAATTGCTTCTATTCTGAAAGCCCGATATAGGCCTACAGCTTATTAATAAAAAAATTCTGCAAAAAACACTAAGTGTTTCCATTATTTTCATAAATCCCGGAATCTTTATTGTACAACAAGCGTTTTACAGTACACTTTCCACTGCAGTATACTTATGTAAATTACTGGCATATCAAATCCCATTCCTCTTTACAGGATTCCCACGTAGTCCATCATCAACAACCCATTTCAAGAGCCCACATACGCACAGTCCGTGGTGAAGGCAACTGATGGCTTCAGTGGGATGTCGTCGAGCGTGACTGCGCATATTACGGTCTCACCTGCGGTTCGTGCTTTGCTCTGGTGCAGCCATACGGTGATAGCATTCGTATTACACAAGAAGGGAAATTCTTCCGATATACACACATCGTCAAAAAAACTTGCACCCAGAAGAAAGCAACCGACAGGAATGAAACTTGGTGGGTAGGTTTAATATCGTGACATATGCAAATGATTCAAATATCACACTCGGGCGCGCATATAACACAAGCAAGGAGGGGTCGTAGCGCTGTGCCAGACCGGCTGTATATGAGTGTCTCGTTGCACGTGCTTGCCATTTTGACTCGTGCTGATGTTGTGTTGGTTGTATCCTTTGCAAGTGAAGTATGCCTCTGAGAAAAGTTCAGAAGCAATTCGAGCAGTTGGAGGAGTTTGAGAGGGGCGGCATCGATGGGCTCCGGGAAGCGGGATGGTCTTATTGTCGTATTGCACGCCATACTGGTCGTGCGGATATCACCATAGCACGCTGTTGGCGGCAGTGGATAGAACAAGACACGCAGCAGCGATAGGAAAGGTCCTGGAGACCTAGACGAACCACGGAGAGAGAAGACCGACGGGTTGTCCGACACGCGCGGAATGACCCAACCGCCGCGATTGCGGATGTTAAGCGAGCAGTGGTGCTCTCCATGCACCGTCCGATTAGTGCCAGCACCATTGGCGGACAGCTGCACGACGTAGGACTACAAGCACACAGACCGTTACGACGACTACCCTTAACAACATTGCATCTTCGCCAAAGACTGCAATGGTGTCGTGCCAGACTGTCATGGAGTCACTTAGAATGGCAACGGGAGATTTTCAGGGACAAGACCCGCTTTTGTCCTGGAGGAGACGACCAACGAATCCGTGTGTGGAGGCACCGTGGTCAGCGCCAAGATGAACGGTTTGTTGTCAAGCTTTACACGTCCAGAAGGCCTGGTGTCATGGTGTGGGGCGTAATTGCGTGCCATGCCATATCACCTTTGGTGTTTATTACAGACACTTTGACAGCCCAATGTTATGATAATGCGGTCCTTTAACCAGTGGCCCTACCTTTCACTCCGGTACGATTTTCCAACAGGACAACACTCGTCTGCATAGTGCTGCTGTCTCGAGAGCTTGCCCTCAAGGCACCGACACTCTGTCATGGCCAACAGCATCACCAGACCTTTCGCCGATTGAAAATGTGTGGGATGCTATTGGACGCGCTGTCCACACTCCACCTCTACCGCACAAGCTGCATGGGATGGCTTATTGCAATACACCATTAGGAACATGTAAAACTCCATGCCGAGACGTCTGGCACGCTGTATGAGCAAACATGGCGGCCCGACGCCATACTGAGAGACACTACTTATTGGCGTATAGATCAATAAATATTGCTCATATCAGTTTTCTGCAATGTTTAATCATTTATTGTTCCTGGTAACCTTTACCTTCCTCCCGAATAGCATTGCAATCCGACAGGTTTTTCTGGCTGCAACTATTCTTTTGACGATGAGTGAATTTTTTAATCACTTTTAGTAGGGTTTTTTTGTCAAGAAGTCCGTAACAGGTAAGGACTCTTGCATTTGTCTACGTGGCCCGCTCTTTTCCTCTTTGTGCTATCCAAGTAATGCTTGTGAAGTTTGTAGCAATTGAATCGTTCCTTTACGTGAAGACAAAGCAGTTACGGACCCATGGCATGCTTTACTTCAAGCGAATATTTTCTCATATGATATTGCGGACAATTGTCTAGGACATCATCTTTAAGAATGGGCTCATTGACCATTCTTAAAATTGCAGAGTTTTGTTCACCGCCATTTTGCGAACCTTCTTGATACCACTACTACGCGGCCATTTGTTTTTGTTATTATTATTAGTGGCGTGCCTGCAACCACTTCCGATGTTTTGTTTCCTATGCGTTGTTTGACTATGTGCAAAAAAATGCTAAACCCTTTGGCATTGGACATTTTTAGCGTTCATGTGCCCTCAACAAACATACAGAACTGTGCGATCATCGAAGCAGATTTCTCCCCACACCAGAACTAAGCCACCCCAAAAGAGATACACAGGTTAACACAAATGCTAACAGATACGTGTTCCTGAGGTTCTTTAGACACGAAGTCTTCCACTATCGGAATGTAAACATAATTTGAACTTATCGGAGAATACAACATTTGTCACTATTTCTAACACAACAGGTGTTGTTGCCCCACTGAATCTTTTTTCCGGGCTGGCGTTGGGCGTAATGAATGTCACAGCCGTAAACCTTTCTGAAGCACTCGATTACCGGCGATTTGATCGCTTACTGCTAGGCTGGTGGCACTTTTCCAAATATCTAGAAGGTTACAGCTGGGCATTGTCTAATTTATGCGGTCACTTGTTGTGAGCTGCATATCTTTCGGGGTCATAGTTGTCCTCCGAAGACTACATCTCTGTCGTTATGTGATATCGTTTTGCTCCGGAAAACGGGTGTGGAGTTAACTGAATGCTGCAACGTGTATCTGTTTAAACCCAGATTGCGTCATTTTAATGGCCCTGTTGTGTCCTCCGACCATCAAATGTCTTTTCTGCGTTGTTCACAGTCTGACAACAGGAATTAAAAAAAACGCGCACCGTTAAGGCATAATTTTGCACACTGACTGCTTCGAGTGTAGTTATCTCTCGTACATCTTTCTTGTACCTGCGCATGCCTGACAGCAAAGCGAAACCAGAAATTTGCATAGCATTGTGTTTCTTGCTCTGGCAGCTATTATTCTGATCTGACTATTTTTTGTTTGTTTGTTTGTTTGGAGTTTAACGTCCACCATGAACAACTCAGTGGGCTATGAGCAGTCCGCCGCTCCTGACTTGGGATTACTAGCTCCAGTGCCGTAAGACAAACATACCATCCATGCCTCAGTCGGGATTCGAACCCAGCCCCATCTCGGACGAATGATTAGAGACCAGTGCCTCGTATCACTCGGTTACCGGGGAGGAGCCAATATTTGCATAAACACACACCTGGGTTTATAAATCATAATACCCATAATCTTTTGAGCAATTTACAACTCTGAATGATGAGGTGAGAACAGGGCAATGATGTACCATTTCGAAAATCTGTCAATCCTTTATATCATATTGCATGCCTTATGTTTGCAAAACGGTTCTTGTGTAACTATTGAACCACGTGCGCGATCTCAACAATTTATTCGAAGTGAGATGCACGTCATCAAGGTATATTTGTGTATGAAATCAACGCTATGGAATGCAATTCATCTGATGGTTCATCCCCATCCCCCCATCTGTACGGAAGTTACCACTGGCAGCTATAATTACGGTCTGAATGCGATCTAGTGTGGAATCCGTAGTATGGGGAAGAGTTCAGCTGGCATACACTTCGAAGATCCTCATCAGGAAACCAAAGATCCCATGTTATAAGATTTACGTCATCATGTGTAGCATAGCAAATACTGAATTCACTCTGAGTGAATAAAGGAATAATCGTCCGTAGTAGAATTATGAATTTCTGAGGTATAGCACCACTGGATTATTGAAACAAGTTAGTAAAATCATGCAATGCATTGATTATGATACGCTTTCCAACATACCAGAAATCATTACTCAAGTTATGAGGATAATGGCTGTGGAATAAATCTCGCTCCTGTGGCCTGATCTTTGACCCCATTTCGATGATATTCAACAGAACCGGTTCAGTATACCTCCGGAACAACATACTAAAGTTTTGTCGCAATATAAGCATTTTTACGTAAGCTATGACGCAAAAGTGCAATGGAATGGATCACGCTCCTATGTCCTGACCTTTGACCCCATTTCGCCCATTTTCAATAGGTTTCGTCCACAGATAACCCCCTACCACATACTAAAATTTCATAGATATCGAACCATTGTTACGCAAGTTATGACGCATAAGGGCAATGGAATGGATACCACTCCTATGTCCTGACCTTTGATCCCATTTCGTCCATTTTCAATAGGCTTCGTGCCGAGGTGGTCTATTACCACATACTAAAATTTAATCGAAATCGAACTATTTGTACGTGAGTTATCGTGCGGACGGACAGACAGACGGACAAAGCTGGAGCATATACGCTTCTTCAACCTATGGTTGGAAAGCGTAAATAATTCAAGGCTACCATGTAAAGAGAGAGTAGTCACTGCCGCAGGGGTAAACACATGTGCGGCTCAGAACACTCATTTGGAATTGTACCTTACACGCAGTTCTTTAATTTGGCAAAACATTACTAGGAATACACATGCGCTTTCTTAGAAATTAAGGATTTAGGATATAAAGTGATGTACGAGAGTTGTACCGAAAGTAATGAAAAAGTGGGCATAACTTTTTTATTAACTGACAGAGGTCGTTCAAACTGCATATGCTGGTAGAGTAACTTTTTCTCTATACAAAGGTACTACTCAGCATAGTCTCCATTACAAGCGATGCATTTGCGCCATCGTTGAACCCAACTCTCGAATCCTCTTTGAAAAAAATTCAGGTGTGGACTGTTTTACCCACTTCTTCGCAGCCACTTTCACCTCGTCTGTGTCATCAAACCGTTACCCCCGGAAACTTTCCTGCATTGGACCGAACAAGTGGAAGTCGGAGGGTGCCAGATCTGGGATGTGGCGTGGATTGGAGACCACAGACCAGCCATATTTGCTGTTCACCTGATTTGTTGCCAAAGATGTGTGTGGTCTCGCATTGTCATTGTGAAAGTGGATCCTTTTAAGATTCTTGTTCGGTCTCTTCCTCCTTATGACTTCTCTAAGCTGCTTGAGTGTCCCAATGTACCGCTCGCTCGTCACGGAACGGCAACTTTCCAGAAAATCAAGTAGAATGACACTCCTGTCATCCCAAAGAACAATCACCATGACTTTTTGTGCTGATCACTGGCTCTTGAACTTCCTTGGCGAAGAGGTGTGATGCCATTCCATGGTTTGATTCTTCGTTTTCGGATCGTAAAGATACGCCCACGTTTCATCTCCTGTCACAAGATCGAAACAAAACGTGTCTTCATTAGCTTCAAACGCTTCCAGCAAATTAGAGCAGACTTCCACTCTTCTCTCCTTCAAATCGGGTGACAACTGCCGAGGGACCCACTTTGCACACACTTTCCGATACCCCAAGTTTTCCACCATCTTCTGTATAGAATTGTGACCACAGTCCAGTTGTGCAACAAGCGCATGGATTGTGACACGTCTCTCCGCGCGAATCAATTCATCCACTCGGTGACGCGTGTCAGTGGTCACAGATGATCGTCTCCCACTGCGTGGTTTGTCTTCACAATGCTGGTTTCCCTTTCTTTAAACTTCTTCATCCATCTGTGCACATTGCTCTTGTTAATGGTGTCATTTCCGTAAGCATTCAGTAGACTTCTGTGAATGTCGAACAGCCTGCACCCTTCCGTCGTCAAGAACTCAATGACGGCACATTGCTTCTGCTTGAAATACATTACTTACCTTAAATGAAGAAAGGTTACTATAAAGAAAGAGTTGCTCTACCAACATGTGCAATTTGAACAACCTCTGTCAGTTAATAAAAGCGTTATGCCCACTTTTTAATTACTTTCGGTACAACCCTCGTAGTTATATGTATCGGTAATCAATATTAATCAACTCCATTAGGTACTGAGTATGGCATTTTGGTAACAGTAGTCATCAGGTTGTGAAACAACTTATTGGAAAGGTGATGCAAGAAAACAACGCAGTGACAAATTTTGGAATTGGTATCATCCGCTATGAACTTGAGAGCCCAAACTATCTTTTTTGTCACATATTTAAGCTCACAAAGTGCAAATGCCTGCATACATACATCTAACGGAAAAATCACCAATCAGTTGATTCGACGTTAAAATACCACGAAAACGAGCTAAAATATTTTAAATCTTTGGTATTATCCCTTAACTCCCCAAGACTGTTTCTAATTATAACTGTACGTTTCAAAAGTGTGTTGCTTTGTAAAAATAATAATTAATCTCTAAGATCAAAATTTTTCCGTTGGGGAAAGCCACAGGAATGCCTCCTCCGTTTGTGGAGAGTCACTCTGAATATGCATATATGAATGACGACATTCAGTAACAACAGCTAACTCACAACTCATACCGTTTACCTGTCCGAAAATAAAGGGTACAAAAAATGTCGGTTCTCATAGCGAAAAGTAATTTCTTTCTGTTATTAAAAGGAATGCTCAGACTGAGCCCCACAAGTGCAACGGTGGTGGCATTGCGATGTATACTGGTTCCAATGATTCTCTTACACTCTTCTATTGTAGCTTGCTTCAATTGTTTCAGAGTACTTGGTGGTCCAATGTAATATCAGTAAGAACTTTTTTATACCTTGTACAATCAAAATGTCATTCATTTCCAAAATAATATTTTCTTGGGAAAATTGGATTTGGCAAAAACGGCCAATGCACATTAAATGAAAAACAAATATTTTGAATCAAATTTTAAAGTCTTAATACTTAAAGTCGCTTCATAACAAACATTTTGGTGGTCAAATGGATTAAAACAGCAGAATTCTTAATAGAGCTACCTTCTTTTGTCTTCTTATAGCTGAAATACTGTAATTCATTAACCAATTAGCAGTGACTTCACTTAAATGTGTGGGTACGCACCCTAGTTTTTTGAAAAGGTTAAGCACTTTTTCATGTATATGAAAAGATGACCTTCTCTCCAATGATAAATTTATGTTTATCTTTTCCTTGTTAAAATGCATTTTGCTTTGTGGTTCCAGTACGCAGTTCTATCTAAATAATTCTATCATCTGAAATCATTTGGTGACTACAGGCTTTAACATTTCCTGAACATCCGTCCATTTGGGATCAACCTTTCAATCTTGGTCTTATAGATGACTTTTGCCCTATTTTTGAAATGTTGTGACGGTTATTCTTTTTAAAAATTAAAACTGCAACTAAACAAAAAGGTGTTCTCAAGATTTCGAATGCCTTTATTAAAAATTCGAAAGGAAATCAAAATGGGCTGGAAAAAAATCAGAAATAAAAAAAAATTCATGGAAATGCAATCCATTGAGAGTTTTTTTGTTTGTTTGTTTTGTTTTGGTTTTGTTTTTCTTGATCAAGGTAAATCTAATGATCAATTCAAAGAAGTCACGCTTCTACTAAATGGCATTCCATGCTCGAAAAGTCGTGCCTTGTGGTACTTCGAAATACGTACGTACATCTCAAAAACAAATATTCCTCGGTACTTTTGCCACTACCAATGGCAAATACAGCTGGAAGCCATACTCCTAGCTAACTCTCACTACACTAGGCAATCTTCCATTTTTGAGCAGAGGACCATTTTTATTCGTATTTCAAAGCACACATCTCCCACTGTTTTTTTGTTTGTATGTTTGTTTGTTTTCCGTTTTTTTGTTTTTGTTGTTGAGGTTTGTTTGTTCTCCGTTTTGTTTCATTTATTTTTTGTTTTGTTATTGTGGTTTGTTTGCTTGGTTTGTTGGTTTGTCAGTTAGTTTTAGGCTGATTAAAGTAACGTTCCATTGATAGCATTCTAAGTGCAGTTGATCACTGTACCTATACATGGGATAGTCGAAATAACAAAAAGACTAATGGCAATAACTACATGTTTCATTAATTCTGTGTTGAACCAGCATTAGCTCATAACATCTCTTGTACTCTGTATGGAATAAATGGAAGGGAATCTGGAACAGTCGCTAAGTTGGTATTACACCATATGTCATAAAGGAAAGTTTCGATATCCTTGAGTAAACAAGGTAGAGAAAATCTGCTCCTCTCCAGTTTTCAAGACCTGATCACAATTGCTCGATGATATACAAATCGGGAGACCGTGCAGTCCATAGTATATGTTGAACCTTGTCTTGTTCCACCAATTATGACTTCACACAACTGGCTGTGTGTATAGGAGCATTATAGTCTTGAAATATGACATTATGTTTGAGAAACCTGAAGCATTGGATGCTCCTGATCACCTAAAAGATGAGCATATGCACTAAAGGTAATTTACTAGGAAGTGCAATGATGACATCCAAGGTATCGAGATCTGTCTGATCTTAATTTGGAAAGACCTGAAGGACTCAAATTAGAATGTTCAACGTCGCGCCCTTCAGACCTGTCATCTTATATTCAACTTGCAGCACAGTACTTTAATTTCAACTATAATCAATAAATGCTCTTAGCTCGTGTTTGCTCTTCCATATCTCCCGTTTCAAGCACTCGGTAACCTTCGTCATCCCTATACTTTATTTAGGCCAATTAAAAACAACAAAAAAGATCACAGAGTGAAAGACTTTCATTTCAACGGTTTACAATTCAATGTTTCAACTGAATGGGGTATGGGTAGTAGTAACGGTAAAGAAGAAACTGGCATTTCTTTTAAAAAATCTGAATGAAAAATGTTTTTTAAAATATTGGTATTTGGAAGGAATCACTTTTAAAGTGTGGCTTCAATTTGATATTTTGTTTGTTTTTGGAAATTCAGATATGATTTCATTTTACCAGTTTTTACCAATTTAAATTAGTAGTATCGGAAGGTAAGGAACAAATTTTTATTTAGCAAGTCAGCTTTCGTTTCGAGATCCGAAATGGTTTACCACTAATCCAGAAGAAAAATGAAATGCTAAACCGATCTAAGATCTAAGATCGGGCTAGGTCTTTACGAGCCGAGCCAAACTCATGAAGACCTCTGCTAAGTAAAGAGTGTCACGGTAACGTTTCCCTCCTCTATATTTGGCTGTTGGTACAAGAGAGAGAGAGATTTCTTTCCACAATCTCTAAATATGAATCCTGCCGGATACTAGAAAGAGTACAAACGACAATTATTTAAAATATAAACTACTTTTCCAATCATCTGACATATACTGTAGAACCTACACTAATTACATTTCTTTAGCTACAGGCTGGCGTTTTTAACAGCACACCCTGAATCATGGTTTCGAGCATCTCCCTATTAACTTGTTTAATGGGAAATCGATTATTAAGATGTGTACTGTGTTCTGTAGTCACTGCAGTGACAGCGGCTTCATGTTGTTGTTGTTGTTTTTCCACAATCTTCGCAAGTGTCCTTCTGTTTATCTCAGTGAGCCTAGAAACTTGACGGCAGTTCGCCCTTTGCAGATTCTGTTCGTCCATATTGGTAAATACCGCCATGACTTTGGAAACCGTTCTTCGGTAGGCACCGAACAAATTATAAGTTTTTAGTCACGGAAGTTTCTGCTAAATTGGAACTAGTGTACCTTCTTCGGAAAAGGAAAACATCTTTATTCCTCTTTGTGTAATATGTTATTCATCTGGAACATCCATCCACTGTGTGTGTTGATTATGCTGAAAAACTTAGCACTACTATTTATGGAAAAAAGAAAAAGGACATAACTCAGCTGCATATACACTATGTGGACAAAAGTGATTGGACACCCCCACGCAGGCGAAATGGTGTGTGAGACACGTAATGGATAAGGTATAAGGTGCTTAGCAAGAAACTGCTGCACAAGTTGCGATGAATGGGCAGGTGCGTTGTGATAGTGGAGTTGTCACTCTCATGCAATAGTGGCACTTTGCGACGAACTGCGTCCCTCGAACTCCGCAAGACTTGACAGTGGTACTCTTTGTTGATTGTCTGGCCAAATGGAGAGTATTCCTGATGCACAATTCTCTCGTAATTGGCTTCCGGACCTGTGCAATGTTGTGCTTATCTAGAAACTGCTGCGCAAGTTGCGATGAATGGGCAGGTGCATTGTGATGGTGGAGTTGTCACTCTCATTCAATGCCGGCCCTTTGCGACAAACTACCTCCCTCAAACGCTGCAAGACTTGACAGTAGTACTCCTTGTTGATTGTCTGGCCTGATGAAGCGTATTCAGGATGCACAATTCTCTCATGATTGAGAACAAAACAGTCGGCATCGTCTTGACTCCGCTGCAGCTCTGTCGTGCTTTTTTAGGTCTTGGAGAGGTTTGGGGTCTTCCACTGGGAAGACTGACCCTCAGTTTTCAGGTCATACCCATAAACCCACGACTCATCACCAGTTTTGATAGTTCATAAAAAGTTTTCGTGGCACTGAAGCACGTCATTAGCAGCTGAAACACGGGCCTGTTTTTGCTCAGCTGAGAGCAGTTTCGGCACAGTTTAGCTGAGACGAGTCTCATACTCAAATCGTCCGTGAGAATCGACTGAACTGAACCCAAACCAAGGCTGAAGTCTTCAGATAACTCACGAATAGTAATTTGGCGATTTTCTCGCACAGCTGTTTACACAAGTGTGACATTGTTTCAACTTTTGCTAATTGTGGGCCTCGTAGGCCGTTCATCACTCTCAACACTTTCACGACCAGATTTAAAACGTTTATAGCACTCATAAACTTGTGCACGACTCATACATTCCTCCCCATAGACTTTCTGTAATTTTAAGTATGTGTCTTTCCAAGTTTCGCCAGGTTTCTGACAAAATCTGGCGCAAATTCGTTGATCAATTTTTTCCGACATGACAAATGCGACGAACAACTTCACACACGTAAGAACATAGCACGACTGTAAAAAAAACTGATGAGAAGCGGATACGTGACTAACGGCATATGCGTAGTTGGTTCCAAAGTCAGCCTGTGGCAAACCGCTTCCTGCTACGTCGCGTAATTCCGAACTTATGCAACCAGTCCGGATACTTTTTGATCACACCTGTATTTGATGTCAATTGGATTTATAGTATCCATTTAAGGGAGAGAAACCCCTACCAAAAATTACAGAAAATATATCCAAGGAAACATCTGCAACAAAATATGTGTAGACTTTGCTGTATACAGAAAGATAATAATCGAACGTATCCGCGGTAGATGCGCCACATGCCGACGTCAATCGCAGCGCTCGAGGTCATATACGATCTTTAGCTGCGTCGTTCATACAACTTCGTGTTTTCCTCAGAAATAATGGTAAATACTTTTTTATTTCTACTATACCCCCTTTTGGAAATTTCGATCCTAAATCTACCACTGCAACGCGCACAATAATAGAAAAAAATCTATCAAGTGTCTGTTGATAGATTATATTCGTGCCACATAAGTCACTTAATGCAAAGTATTGCCGTCTTTTGCACGATCGGAAATAGCGATGCATAAATACAAATTAAAGCCAACTTCGATTATCTTTTTAAAAGACTGCTTATTCCTGAAAACTCGTTAAAATATTATGAAATCAAAAGCATAAGATCTTTCGGACCCGCAACGGTGTCCGAAAGGTCTTACTCATTTACGCTTCTACATTTGTAGTGCATTGACGCATCTGAGGACGGACACTGTTGCGGGTCCAAAAGATCTTATGCTTTTGACTTAATGATATTTTAACGATTTTTTAGGAATAAATAGTCTTTTAAAATGATCATCGAAGTCGGCTTTAATTTGTATTTATGCATAGCCATTTCAGATCGCGCAAAAGACGTTAATACTTTGCATTAAGTATCAAGTGTCTGCCATGATTTCTTGTTGAGTTGTAAATACCACACGCACAGGCATACTGTGTTTCATCATTACAGATCACCAAAAGAAATATCTCAGTCACTAACACAAGCAATGAATAAAATTTGAGATAACTATTCTTTTATAACTTATAAGATAACCAACGTCCTGCGTCCAAAAAAGGGCCCATCTTTGAAGAAAAACGAGTCTAAAAATTAGGGATATTACGATTTGAAAACCCTGGCACATTTAAATGGAAAAGTTGTCGGCTCAGAATGGTACCTGCGTGAACTGGTTGGTTGGCGGATTTTATGGCGCAAGGGCCATGTTTGACCAAAGAGCACCCTGGGAGAGTACAAAACATAAAACGGTAGGAAAATTTCTGGTACCGCAATGCTGTCACGTAGGCGCAAGTGCAAGAAAGATACAAATTTGGCCTGCATTCCGACAGTGACCAACTTCGTGCCTGGAGAACCTTGCAGATGTACGGGAGATAACTGGACATCAAAGTAGCAGATGTGCTAAGGTATGTTTTGACTTACATGCTATTGTCAGACTGGGAGCAATACAGAAGAAACATCTGACGGTCAGAGAACGTAATAAGTGTATTGGAATGCTGAAGTCTGGACTCAGACAGACAGACGTTACAGAAACTCTTCATGTATCTCAGAGTGTGATACGTCGACGCCATGTGCGTTGTCGGGACAAAGTCAATGTCGCAGAACGACAGAGATGAGATAATCCGGTGTTAACTACGGCCCGGCAATATCGTTATCTCGCAATGAGCTCTCGTGAACACCCCACAATTCCCAACTACCACCTCCTAGATTCGATGAGAAGGGTTACCGCCCACGTGTGAATGATCAAACGGTTCTCATTCGACTACAGCAGATAGGTATATTGCCGAAAGGTCCACTACGCTAAATAACACTGTCTTCAGCAACCAGGCAAGAAAAATATGAGTGGTGCGACGCACAGGCGTTACTAGGGTGGGGCGGCTGTCCCTGGCGCAGCTCAAAAGAGGGCGCAAAAATCACTGTTGCAATCTGATTAAAATTGGAATTAAAACTTTTGCACCAGTTCCTCGTACAAAACCATAAACCGTCTAAGTCAGAGTACCACGAGATTGTTTACCAAATTTGGTGGTTCTAAATTGAAAACTGTAGATTTTACGAAAATTTTGTATAGGAGCCGCTTGACCCCAGGC
Source organism: Macrothele yani (assembly GCA_039090855.1). Lineage (NCBI taxonomy): Eukaryota > Metazoa > Arthropoda > Arachnida > Araneae > Macrothelidae > Macrothele > Macrothele yani. Next base: position 4,502,868 of record CM076997.1, read on the forward strand.
CCTAATACGTACCAAAAACTATCTACCGTCTAAGTCAGAGTACCAGGAGATAGTATACCAAATTTGGTGGTTCTAAATTGAAAACTGTAAATTTTACGAAAATTTTGTATGGGGGGATTGACCCCGACCCGTTCCAAAAACCATCTACTGTGTAAGTTAGAGTACCATGAGATTGTATACCAAATTTGGTGGTTCTAAATTGAAAATTGTAGGTTTTACGAAAATTTTGTGTGGAAAGCCCCTTGACCCCGGGCCCGACCCGTTTCAAAAACCTTCTACCTTCTAAGTTAGAGCACCATGAGATGGTATACCAACTTTGGTGGTTCTAAATTAAAAACTGTAGATTTTGCGAAAACTTTGTAGAGGGGGCCCCGTTGACCCTGTGCCCCTACCCGTTCCAAAATCCATCTACCGTCTAAGTTAGAGTACCGTGAGATAGTATTTGACGCTCGTTATTAAGTCGTGGGTTATTATGACGCGGGTTATTCTGACGTACGATAATTGTGACCTGGGGTTATTATGACGCGGGTTATTCTGACGTACGATAATTGTGACCTCGGGTTATTATGACGCAGGGTTATTTTGTACCGGTTTTTTTTCACGCAGGGTTATTTAGACGCCGGGTTGCTTTGAATGGGTTATTACGACGCGGGTTATTTTTTCCGGGTTATTTTGACGGTACACCGATCTTAATGACTTCGGTGGGGGGCACAATATTTTATGGCTTGCCCCGGGAGCAGAAATGCCTAGTTACGCCTCTGGCTCCTACTTGTAATTTTTTCCCATGATTAAAAGCGTATAGTTGTCTGACGTACTGTCAATCGCTTTTTCTGTCATCTTCAAATTTTTTGAGCAGCTTGGAAGACGAGAAGAAATTAGAGATATCAGAGATCAACATATAGAACAAATAAGAGCCATGAAGCTCTACTTCGAACCAAAGAAAGAAAGAAAAAAAGGAAAAATAGCGACCATATCCTTCTACCTTAGAGCCGACAAACTACCACCATGAGACTACCTGAAAATGGTGATTCGCCAAAATGAGTCTCCATTGTAGAAAATTTACTGAACGCTCTCAGTTGTATCAAGGCTCTCTGTTGGACAAGACAAAACTACATTCCTTTAACGAGGTAGATACTGCGTATAACCTGAAGAAAAAAAAAGTTGAATCATGAATCTATAATATCTCATGAGAAAATTTCCCGTGATCTTTGAGACCTCAAAAAAGAGCCAAAACCTCAGACGAGCGACTCAGCAATGGGGTTAAAAAGCTGATGTGGTCATAACCCGCACGCGGAACGTTACTCTCTTTTAACAAAAATACTGGGAGGTGTAGTTAGTAAGGTTAATAAATTTAACTGATTTTTTTAATGAACTTATATGTGCATTATGTTACATGTCCAACATTTTATCACAGATCGTTACATTTTCCGTATTCTTGTCACGTACGTTATTCAACATTTTTTTCACGGATTGCTGCATTTTCTGTATTCTTGTCGTGTACGTTATGTCTATGTTACGTATACACTCAATGGACAAAACATTAGATATACCAGCCTAATAGCGTGTTGGTTCTCCTATTAGCCTTTTATTATACACGGTCGAGTCACATTAATGTGACCACCAGCTAATATCCAGAGTAACCACTGTGTGCAGCGCGGACAGCAGCTACACGCGCTGGGAGTGACTCAGTAAGGTGCTGGAAGGAGTTCACAGGTATGTGGAGCCATGCTGACTGCAGTGCAACTGACAGCTGCTGGAGGGTGCGTGGTGGAGGATGCACAGAGAGAACAGCAAGATCGAAGTGGTCCCACAGAGCCTCAAATTGGTTTAAGTCTGGGGAATTAGGTGCCAGAGAAATACTTTGAAGTCTTCATCGTGCTCTTCCAACCACTATAGGACATTTCTAGCTGTGTTACACTTCGCATTGTCGTGCTGGAGGATCCCATCCGCCCCTAGGAAGACAATCAGCATGCATGGGTGTATGTGGTCTGCAAGGATGGATTCATAACGAATTCGGTCCATAGTGCCTTCCACAGGTATGAGTGGACCCAGAGAATAACACGAAAACATTCCCCAGACCATAACGCTGCCCCCACCAGCTTGTGTTCTTCCAGCAATGGTTGAAGTGTGTTTGTTCTCCGATGTTTATCGCCTTATACGTCAACGTCCATCCGTTCGATGAAGCAGGAAACGTGAATCGTCGGAGAACGCAATATTTTGCTAATCAGCGGAGGTCCAATTCCGATACTGCCGTGCAAATGTAAGCCTTTTCTGCCGATGCACCTTCGTTAGCATAGATGCAGTGACCATCTGTCTGCACCGTATCCCCATGCACAGTAGGGTTCGCTGAACTGTTGCTTTAGACACGCTTCTGGTAGCCCCCTGGCTCATTCGGCCAGGGAATTGCCCCACTGTAGTGTGTCGATTGGCCCTCACGCATCTTCGAAGCCGACGTTCATCTCTGACATCAATGGCACGTGGTGCTCCGCAGTTTCCACATAGCTTATTCGCAATGGCTCCATTTCTCCAATCACGATGCACTTTAACCACAGCAACACGCGAACAGTTCACAAACTGCGCTGTTTCAGAAATACTGCCACCCTTGGCCTGAAAACTGATAATCATTCCTTTTTGCAAATCTGATAAATCACTCCTTTTATCCATGACAACAACGAGTAATATGTTTTCGGATTGCCTACAGGACACCTTATATACCCTCCATGCTAGCTAGCGTCACGTGCCTTTTTTCTTTGGCTACGCGCTGTTGACGTCAAAAGTAGGAGGTGGTCACAATCATGTGACTCGAATGTGTATATTACCTTAGTGCGAATAACACCCTGTACACGATGAGACATCGACTCCACCAGATGCCGGAAAGTTTCCGGAGGTAATTTCAGCCATGCCTGTTGTAGCATTGTCCACAACTCTCCCCGAGACGTCGGTCCAGGATCCATGGAAGTAATGTTCCGCTCACGGCATCCAAGAGAGCGTCTTCCACATTGTTTAAATCCAGGGACTTCGGGGCCATTGGATGGTTACAAACTCAGATGAGTGTTCCTCGAGTCATGCCTGGGTAGTTGCGGTCCAGTGAGGCGCGCATTATTTTGCTGAAACAGGCCATCGGTCGCAGGACGCGCGAAGGCCATGAAAGCGTGTAGGTGATCAGCCAGCACATGCTGGTAGCGCACGTCGGTTAAGGACCTCTCCAAACACACTAAAGGTCCTAATGTGTCCCATAAGGAGGCCCCCTAAGTCATGACAGAGCCATCACTGCCTTGAACACAGCCGGCCTCAAGCAGTCGACGCCACACCCTCACCCTTTCGTCCGCTCGGCACAGCTGAAAATGAGATTCATCTGAGCCCACAACGCGGCACTACTTTGCAGAGGTCCAGCTTTTATATTCCCGGCACCAGGCGAGACGTAATGTCCGATGACGAGCAGTCAACTGTGGCACACGAATAGGGCGTCGGCTCCTGTAACCCAGCGTTGGGCCGTACCGTTCACTTGCTGTCGCTGCTTCGACCTCCGACATTTTACCTGGGTGTGATTTGCGCCGCTTGGCAACAGCGGTTAGATTTGCGTAGACTATACAGGCTCAACATGTCAGAACGAACCTGGATAATCTACGTCGACCCCGGTCATCAATTGCGTGTGGTCGACCACCGCATACTCTCTGGGCGCTGATACATCCGTTGATGATATACTCGCGGTATACTCTTGATACATTTGCCCTCGTGAGCCCGAAGGTACTTACCACTGTGGCGATAGAATGACGCATCTGTCTTACGCCGACAATGCCTCCATAATCAAAGTCGCTCAGATCACCACGTTTACCTCTGCTCATAGATTGCGATACACTGTTTGGAAGCTCTGCTGTACGCCTATTTATCGCCTACGTTCGGTTTACATCTGTTCCACTCTGCGCGGGGATCCCATGTCACCTGCCCATCACCCCTATCTCTAATGTTTTTTTCTACTGAGTGTAAATACATCTATTCAATCTGCTGGAATCCAAGTTTTCATATTTGTGGCATGACACAAAGAACTCAAAATAAGTAAGCAAAATTCTTTTCATTCATGTTTAGCGGTTTGAGTGACTGCGCAAATTCTCTACAAAGTGGGTGCGCTCATCCAAATGCATCCTGCCCCCGGGGGAATCCACCACCCGAAAGGCAATCTAATTTCCGTGGTTTGTGTTAGACTATTAACAATACTTTAAGGTGATGGAATCGTTTCATAACTTTTCGGCACTTTTTAATCTTAATGCAGCAAAGTGACATAGAGGAATATTTCCACGCTCTGTGAGGGAAGGATGTTTGCCGTTTCTTGAGGATGTGGTAAACTGTTTTCTGCCGTTGTGTTGAAATCAAAGGTGCAAGAAACTGATTATTAGTTTATTTGAATATGGGAAATATGAGCACAGATAAGGACACACTGGTAGATGCGACCCAGTGACAACTGAGCGAGACATTTTTTTTTTATTTTAAGTTCTAGGCTCACAACTGGATATTTCTACGTGGAAAACTACATTGGTTTGGTAGGATCAGGAGAATTCTTAAATCATGTTGACTGTCCATTCGGTGCTAGCATAAGAAACTGAAAGAAAAAGAAACATGCAAACATAATGTTAACAAAGATTCTGCGGCTTACAGAACCCATGTAAGCAATGCCAACACAGCTTTTGATCTGTGGAGGGCATGTGCACCCATGAGTTAGTCGCCACTGGATACCGCAGTTTCTATGTTGGCGGTAAATGCAGTTAAGCCAATTTTCACTACCTGATCTCAGAGCTGTGCAATGTGCGATCAAGATCACGTTCTAAAATATTTTTAATATGTAATTTATAAATATTCTCGCCGTATACACTAAGTTAACTCTATATTAGGAACACACCCCGTTTTACATATTCGAAGTGATAACGAAGTGCCACGTGATATCAACGTCACATGCGGCTACTACGTACAAATTATGCGCACCTATCCTTTGTAAACATTTACCAGTAATGGAAAAACGTAGCGACTTAAGCCAATTTGACCGCGGCCAGAGAGTTGAGGCCCGGAGAGCAGGTGCCAGTGTTTCGGAAGCAGCCGTACTTGTTGGCTGTTCCCGTACAACTGTGTAAAAGTTGTACAAGGACTGCATTAACCATGCACAGATATCCAGAAAAAGGACTCACATTGGTGAGCCACGCGCGGTTGATCCTAGAGGTGAGCGTTGGGTGTCAAGGCTGGTATCTCAGCAACGAAGTGCAACAATCATTCAGCTCACCCATCAGTACAACAACGGTTAAAAACATCATCGACCAACCTTAAAAAATATCACAATACCTTCAAATTGAAGCTGAGGAACATATTCTCTGCTCTAGAAGGTCTAACGTCGCAAGAAATTGACATCTCTGAAGTTAACAGAAAATTAACCAAGGCTCTTATGGAAACAGTAACAAAAGTCGCTGGTACTAAGAACAAGTTGCATATGAACAAATTATCAGAAAAACCCAAAATTCTAATGCAAAAAAGAAGAGAGATGAGGACAACTAAAGGAGATGTGACTTCCAGTGTGGAATGTATAGAGCAATGCAAGACAGTGCGAAAAAGTATCACTGAAGACGTAAGGAAATTCAACTGTGAACTAGTGAGGAAAGCAATTGAAAACAACCAAAGCCTAAGGATAGCAAAGGGACATCTCAGTAAGGGAAGAAAACAGATTATGGAACTGAGAAAAGAAGATGGTTCTGTAACAAGAAATAGAGGCGAAATTTTGACAAGAGTGAAAGATTTCTACTCCAAATTATATGAAAGGGATGATACATGTACTCCAGACATCATGAAAGGTACCAGTACCAGAGTTCTTCCAGTCCTCCCAGCAGAAGTTGCACATGCAGTCAAGAACATGAAACGGGGGAAAGCTCCAGGAGAAGATGGAATTATTGTAGACATCATACAAGAAACAGGTGGAGAAATTGAAACAGTACTCGCCCAAGTTTTCACTCGGTGCCTTAATGAAGGGAAGATTCCTGAGGATTAGAACAATGCTAAAATGATCCTGGTACATACACTGCTGGACAATTGCTAAGGACGGATCATAAATGGCTGTTAAGCGCATAGAAAAGTAAGTGTGGTTATATGCCAAGTGAAATAAAATAATGTCAGAATGCCAGGACATTACAAGAAAGACAATTTATTGTGCTCTGAAATCCAGAAGGCTTTGGAACGCGTTCAAGGGACAAACAGGCCATTTTGTGCAGAAAACGTAAACGTGAAAAAAATGCAATTACCGTCCTCAGGTGTTCCGGCGTAAGATGTCAATACGGGATATGGCCACCATGGAGGGCGATGCAAGATTCCACACGTCGTGTCATGCTTTGCACAACATTATCAAGCATGTTGGGGTAATTTATCCCATTCCTCTGTCAGTGCACGGATGAGGGTGTCCTTGTTTATTGGAGAGCATTGGCGACCAGCAAGACTCCTCCCGAAAGCATCCCACACATTTTCAATGGGATTCAGATCTGGAGAACGAGCTGGCCATACGAGGCATTGAATATCCTCGCTCTCAAGACACTCCTGGACAGCGACTGTTCGATGACATGTTGCGTTGTCGTCCATGAAAATGAATCTATCACCGACAGCACCACGGAACATGCGAACATGAGGTAGCAGAACATCATTAATGTATCGTTGGCCAGTCATAGTCCCAGGTGGAAGCACATAGAGAGACGTACGGCCATTGATCATGATGCCAGCCCATACCATGACACTACATGTCGGATATCGGTCCCTTTCCTGTATGTTTTCTGGACAATATGCAGTATTACTATCACGCCAGATCAGTTGTCGTCGACAATCAGACGATATACTGTATCCACTCTCATCTGAGAAGAGGACAGCAGACCAGTCGCTATCAGTCCAATTGCGGTGTTGATGGCACCATTGCAAACGGGCGGTACGGTGACGTCTGGACAATGGGATGCACACAACAGGACGGCGGGCGTATAGTCTTCCTTCATGCAAACGTCTGGCGACAGTTTTTTGGGAGATCCGCTTGCCAGTAGCAGCCATAAACTGATTTGCTACCTCACTAGCTGTGCTTCGCCGGTGCCTTTTTGTTGATAGCACTATGTACCGATCTTCTGCAGGTGTCGTACTGCGAACACGACCTCCCCGTGACGTTTGCTACACTTTCCATTTGTTTGAAATGATTTCCAAAGCCTTGAAACAACACTGTGGCTGACGTCAAACTCCCTGGCAACATCTGTTATTTTTCGCCCTTCTTCAATCTTGCCAATAATACGGCCACGCGTAAAATCATCTAGGTGATGTCGGGAAGACATACTGAAAATTGCAAGTTCGTCAATTGATTCTTTCTCTTTCAACTTTGCGTTTGAACAACAACGGTCAATACGCGTCAAATCCTTTATATCTCTTATCAGCGCTATGACGTCACGAACAAGTTCGGCAATCCAAAATTTGCATACGCACAACACGTCTTACTGTATCCCGCACTTATACTAATTTCCACATTTTCCTGCCTTCCATTTTATGGTTGCTATCGTTGCTATTGTCATCCGTCCTTAGCAATTGTCCGGCAGTGTATAAAAGGTGGCATAGGAACTATAGACCTATCAGCCACCTATCAGTGGTTTATAAAATCTTACTAAAGTTCTTTCGCACCGCTTGAAAGTGACACTGGACATGACTCAACCGAGAGAACAAGCTGGATTCAGGAGTGGCTACAGCACTATAGATCATATCCACGTGCTGGGAGAACTAATTGAAAGAGCGAGGGAATTAGAACTTCCGTTATGCCTGGCTTTTATCGATTATGAAAAGGCCTCTGATTCGGTGAAACCATCAGCAGTTACAATGGCTTTGAAATCCTGCATATTGAAGATGCATACATTAATATTATTAATAACATCTATGAAAATTCAAGTGCAAAGATTCGGCTATTTGAAAATACAACACACTTAAAAATTGGAAAGGGAGTGAGACAAGGTGACACTATATCTCCGAAGCTCTTTAATGCTACATTGGAGGGTGTCTTTCAGTCGCTGAGCTGGGAAAACAAGGGGATACAGATTAATGGAGATTTTCTAACTCACCTTCGTTTTGCTTATGATATAATCACTTTTGCAACTACCCCATCAGAGCTTCAGAATATGATTCAGGAATTTTCTGACAAGGGTAAAGAAGTGGGATTAAAAATGAACTTTCAGAAGACAGAAGTGATGTACAATGCTAAAAAATGAGGATTTATCGATTGATGGGGAAAAGCTGGAGATAACAAATACCTACATTTATCTTGGACAGCAGATATCAAGTGAAGGTCACATTGATGAAGAAATTAATCAGCGTATAAAACTTGCCTGGGGAGCTTTTGGAAGAAACAGTATAATTCTCAAGAGCAATATGTCATTATGTCTTAAAAGAAAAGTGTTTGATCAATGCATCCTTCCATTGCTTACGTATGGTGCAGAGACGTGAGCTTGCCGCCCCGGTGGCGCAGTGGTCTAAGCGATGGCCTCTGATCATTCGTCCGAACGGGGTCCGGGTTCGAATCCCGGTGAGGCATGGATGTTGTGTTTGTCTTGCGTCACTGGCTCTCTCCCTTCCCTGGAACCAGTGACCCTAAATTAGGGATGGGCGGTGGTCGTTAAACCTCCAATAAAAAAAAAATCAAAAAAAAAAAAAAAAAAAAGACGTGAACCTTAACTTAAAGAGACATACAGTGACTGCTGACAACTCAAAGAGGTATGGAGAGGTGCATGCTTGGTGTAACCAGGAGATATAAGAAGAGGAACTCGTGGATCCGAAAAATGACAAGAGTGGAAGACATCGTGATCAGAGTAAAATCCATGAAATGGCAATGGGCTGGACATATTGCCAGAAGAACAGACCATCGATGGACAGCTGAAAGCTGAAATTTTAGACTGGATTCCAAGGGACAGGAAAAGACCCAGAAGATGACCACATGTGAGATGGGTGGATAAAATTCAAAAGTATGCGGAAGTGACATGGAGGAGACTGGCACAAGACAGACCGTTGTGGCAGAAACTTGGGCAGACCTTTGTCCAGCAGTGGATTGATAATGGTTGACAATGATGATGATGATGTGCACTCATTATATATTTAATATTTTACCAAATATACATTCATGTAGGTAACCAGACAGAGAACTTTTTTTTTGAGGTTTAACGACCACCGTGAGCAACTCAATGGGCTATAAGCAGTCGCCCGTCCCTTAGGGTCACTGGTTCCAGGGAAGGGGAAAGCCAGTGTCGTAAGACAAATACAACATCCATGCCTCACCGGGATTCGAACCCGGACCCCGTTCGGACGAATGATTAGAGGCCATCGCTTAGACCACTGCGCCACCGGGGCGGCTGACAGAGAACTTGGGAGGGACTGCTTCTGATTGAGGTCGGGCAAAGATAATGAAGGAAATCGGGCGCTGGATTGTAATGTGAGTAGCTAGGACGGGCAAAAGGAGATGCAGGTTAGGCCCCTCCCCACCTACGGGTTTGAATACATCTGATTTTGCTGAAATGAAGTCTTATTACGTTATTTCCTCAAGATTCTTCATTTTCTTATCAAAATGCATAAGTGAACAAAATTATCCACCAGTTGTTTGTAAAGAACCTAAGCCATGACAGGTTTTTTTACCGCAAATTATCTCTTGAGCAAATACTGAAGAAGAAATATATAAAGCAGTATGATGATCCTTAGCATCTGTAAATTTTAAACCTAATGTTATATATGACAGTTTCAAATAGAAAATGAAGACATCACATTGACTGACGTACCTTTCCTACTAACCTGGATTTCTCTTTTATCTGTTTCAGGGTTTTAGGTAGTTCCACCTAAAATCTCTGCCTTATGTTTCCAATGGCAAAACTTCTTCACATATTTTCTTCGGAATTAATGTATTCCCAAGGATAAAAATTTGTGCATTGATAAAACCAACTTTAAGTTATAGCATGGGATACTTAATACTTGCCAAAACACAACCATAATTAAGCAATCCAACATTTGTTTGCCTACTGATGTCATCAAAGTACAGGTCGCGCCATCTATTAACAGGTCTGAACATTACTCAAAGAAAAATGATTGATTTTTTAATATAATTATGGTTATATTTTAGCAAGTATTAAGTATGCCATACAATACTACTACTTACAGTTAGTTATTCGTCAGTGTGAAAATTTTCATCCTTGGGAATATATTAATTGCGAAGAAAATATGTAAAGAAGTTTTACCATTGGAAACATAAGCCAGATATTTTATATTTTAGGTGGAACCACCTTAACGACTAGTACGAGCAGCTTTAAGTGCTCTAAGCAGTCTCCCACTCCTAATTTAGGGCCATTGGTAACAGGGAAGGATAAGAGACAGTGCCGTAAGACAAACACAACATCCATGACTCTCCGGTATTCGAGCAACACTCATCTCAGAGGAAAGGTCAGAAACCAGCGTTTAGACCACTGCGCCACCAGATTTACTATGAAAAAAAAACAAGGAATTTGGTGACACTGCATCAAAAATCAAATGTCACCACAAGCACAACACTAATTTATGAAACACTCCCAGAAGAGTTTTCAAAAACATTAAGAAAATTGAGAGCAGTCTTTAAAAATTCTGTTCTCTTGAACAGAATTTTTAATGTGATGAAAACTTGCTAATGTTTAATTTAAGAGTTAATTAAAAAAATTTCCTCTGAAATTGGATTTGGTTTCATTTGTTTTTTGTTTGGATGTTTAACGACCGTCGTGAGTAATTCAATGAGCTATTGGCAACCTAAATGAACTATAGGGGGCACTGCGCAAACTTAAACAAACTTCTTTTAGTGCGGATAACGTCGCATGTATTTCCGTAAAGTCGTATGTAGGAATGGCTTGTTTAACATTCACAATCCTTGAGATAATAAAATTTGTGGACGCTACAAAAATTTCACAGTGCATCAAAGAAGGGGAAGTGATTCTTAATGCAGGTCATATATGTAATATTATGTGGAATCAATCATTACTGGGAACAATCTATATAATCATTATGTTTGGAATTATGAGAGTCCAAATTCTTTTAATACATGCATTAGCTCACAAAAGACTCGCATTGCCTTTGCTGTTTAAATATGTAAAATTTGGATAACATGAAACTGCTAAATGCCAAGAGTAAAAGATAACATAAAACAATGTTACTTCTAATTTGGATTATTATTAAAAGCTGACATTTCGTTTCACTTGACGTTTCCCGGGACCCATTTTCAATGCTTTCAATACGCTGTCAACAATAACAAATTTGTAATTTTTTAACATTCTGTTCACTTCCGAATTGGCAATTGTTGGTCATCATTCTGTTCTCAAACAGTGTTTTTGAACTGGTGACTATTGACAGAACATTGCTTATCGTTCCTTAATGGAGATTAAATTTATATGGATAACAGCAATTACTTATTTTGAAGAGCATGCAGAAATACGGAATTTTAAATTATTACTACGCCACAAAAACAAGTTGTCTTGTTTATTATTCATTCAAACACGTTACTAGGTTAGCACCATTTCACTGGAAAGATTTCAAATGCAAGGCACAAACGTTTAATGTAATTATAAATACACCACACTGTGAACACTCATAGGTACTCAAAATAAATATGCAAATCTTTTTGTCATAAAACTGCATTGCTTCAATAAGTGTGATATTACACATTAAAATATGTGTCTTAAAAGGATATATCTTGTACAATGTTGGGAATTTGTATTGACAAAACAGAACTAAGATGGCGAGAACATATTAGCAGGAGTGAAATGCTTTACCTTAGGTACATGCGCTGAATTAAAATTAGGCTGCATTGCCTGCACACCATAGTAATTGCATGGCGAATTTTTCATTTTGCCAAAGTTTTTGGAGAAACTCAGAACAAGTACAGTCGAAATTTGACAGCGCTAGTGGTGCATTGACCTAGTGCTGGCTACTGACCATTCGTACAAGTTGGTACGGATTCGAGTCCCGAATGAGGCACGGGTAGTGTGTTTGTCTTGCAGCACTTGCTCTCTGCCTCCCTAGAACGAATGTCTCCAAATTAGAGACAGGTGACTGCTTCTAGTTCCTCGTAGTGGTCGTTAAACCCAGAAAGAAGAAAAAAAAGTCAAAATTTGTTTTCACAAGAAGCACGTTGGAAAATAATACAACGGAAACTACTTTTAAGAACATTTTTCATTGGAAATCTAAAGGGTTAATGATGAATTGTAAATTCGATATTTATTCATATTGGAAGATAATATAAACATTCTTTTTTTTATTTATTACGTCATTGTACATTCGTGGAGAGCATTATCTTCAGTTAGTGATCATTAAAGCCCGGAAGTTGAGGCAAAATGCCTTAAAATGCTTTTTTTGCCTTTTCGGCTCATATTTGAAGAAAATGCCTTTTTATGTTTTTAATGCCTTTTTTTTGCCTATACTCAACAAATGCACTATTAAAATGATTTCTTCTTAAGAATGACATAAAATCAAAGTTTTGATAACAATCTAGCATGCAGTCGTAGTGCTCCCGGTAAACACGTAATTTTTTTTAAGTTATTCATTTCTTTTAAAAACTCTTTTTTAGGGAATAGGTGTCAAACCATAAAGTACGTGGCATTTTCTCTAAAACGAAATCACAGCCGGTAGACATCTGAAAGTAAACACGAGTACAATCGGTACATTCAAAACGAGGTGCTCCAATTTAAGCAGCGGTGGCAGACGCATGCGCAGAGTCTGCGATGGTCGGCATCTCATTTTATGGTTTGCTGTCCCTAGAATCCTAGATGATAATTTCAGCGCATGGCGGAAGTAGCCGAACCAGTCAGATAACATTGTAACCAATCAAGCTAGAGTAAAAGCCAAGAATGCACGTACACACGTAAGACCTTGAACATAAGTGCAAAACAAGGGAGGAAGATTCTGTTAGTTCGCTACCCCTAATAGATCTCGCCATGCGTCCAAGTGAAACAATAATGCCGAAAACTGCTTCTTCAACCAGTGCTAAATTAAGTCGGTATGCTCAAGAGTATGGAAGTGATGTCTGGTCCACTGATGGAATGGTGTTGTTTTGTAAAATATCTGATACGAAACTGAATTACGAAAAGAAATTCTGCATTTCACAACAATTGGCAACAGCTAAACATAAAGCTGCTGTTATTCGGAAGATTGGTGAAAAAAGACATGTTTGATTTCGTCATTCGCTTCTACTTCGAGCAAGCAGTCACAGTTTGCAAGTGATTTGTGCCATGCTTTTATAGATGCTGGAATACCTTTGTGGAAGCTGGAAAATAATTCACTGAAAAATTTTTGGAGAAATATACAAAGGAAAATATTCCGTGCGAAGCAACTTTGCGGAAAACATACTTAGATTCCTGCTACGTCGGTATAATGAAAGAAATACGAGAATATGTCGGGGATAAAAATATCTGGATCAGTATTGATGAGACAACAGACGCCACGGGAAGGTATGTGGCAAATGTTGTTATACATACAATGAAACCTGCTCAACCCTCAACTATCCACTTACTTACATCTGAACAACTTCCAAAAACAAATAGTAGCACGATTTCTCAGCTTTTTGCCTTTTCATTAGCTCTTCTTTGGCCTGGCGGAATAAAGTATGAAAATGTACTATTGCTTTTAACAGACGCAGCTTCTTATATAAAAAGGGCTGCCCACAACCTGAAAGTTTTCTTTCCAAAAATGCTTCATTTAGCTTATTTGGTTCATGCTCTCCACAGAGTAGCGGAGGAAGTACGTGGGTTATTTCTGGATATTGATGCGTTAGTTAGTAATGTGAAGAAAATTTTTCTTAAAGCTCCTCGTCGAGTTCACTTATTCAAAGAGATGGAACCAAATCTTGCTTTACCGCCTAAACCGATTTTGACAAGATGGGGAACGTGGATATCAGCCGCTGTATATTACGCAAAGAATTTGAACAAGATTGCTGAAATTGTTAACAGTTTTCAAGAGGATGAATCCTGCGCAATACGCAATGCTCAACAGATACTAGCTAAAGATTCCATTCGTAACGATTTAACTTTTATTCAAGCACACTTTTCACAGTTGCCCGATATGATTACTTTGCTGGAAAAAAGGATCGAAACGTTAGTGAATGCCTTGGAAATATTAAATGATGTAGTTAGTACAATTAAATGTGTTCCCGGGAGAAAGGGTCAAATCGTGAGTGAAAAATGTCAACGAGTTCTTTCAGCAAATAATGACTTGGAGAAAATCAAAGTCATCGCTGAATTACTCCAAGGTGAAAGTTCAACTTCTACTGTTTTTTTTTTTTTTGTTTTTTTATTGGAGATTTAACGACTACCGTGAGCAACTCAATGGGCTATAAGCAGTTGCCCGTCCCTAATTTAGGGTCACTGGTTCCAGGGAAGGGAGAGATCCAGTGCCGTAAGACAAACACAACATCCATGCCTCACCGGGATTCGAACCCAGACCCCTTACGGACGAATGATCAGAGGCCATCGCTTAGACCACTGCGCCACCTGGGCGGCCAACTTCTATTGAAATGGATCCTACAACTGCCTCATGTTTCAAATACGCTCCAATTACCTCCGTAGAAGTTGAAAGATCATTTTCGCTTCTAAAACATATCCTAAGTGACAGAAGGCAGAGTTTCACGTTCGAACATTAAAAAAAACACCTAGCACTTATGTGTAACCGCAAAAATAAGTAAGTGATAATCTGATAAATGATTTTGCCAATTCAGCTTAACACCTGTGTATAATTCAGAATTTTTCGACCACTTCTATAAATGCCTATTTTTGATGCCTATTTTGACGCTTTATTTCGCTTATTTCCCTGCCTATTTTTATCATTTTTAGTGCCTCAACTTCCGGGCTTTAGTGATCATCAAAGACTTTGGTGATCATCGCCATCTGGCGAACACTGGAAGTACAAGCAGGAACAGACGTAGCCTACAAACACGGCTGACATAAGATATGTTGCTTTAATGATTTGTAAAAGGGTCTTGCCTCGAAGCTTTGGAAGTCAATGTAGTTTCGGTTGTCATAGTAACTGAATTAAGTGTGCAACCCTGACTGATGGTTTGGGTTAAGGAAATGTAGTCGACAGTTGTTGAATGTTAGAATTTTGTTGATAGTTTCTGTCAGGAAGTTTAAGAAAAAGATCAACATCTTTTCTGGGTTTGGACGCCGCTTTGATGGTGAACATTTACATTCTTTTTACACGTGTGCTACTGAAATCTCGAAGTAGTTATTGTTTCTCATTTGCAGCCTTACATATAATAATTTTTTTTAAATGATGAGGAGGTATAGAAATATAGGAAAAAGTAAAACCTCTGGAGTGAAGAAACTTCGCTATTACGAAAGTGCTATTATTGAGTTTTCATGCATTATTTATAGGTTCCTCCTCATTCGAATTATGATTGTAGGTACACAGATGTGACTACAATCACACTTTAAATACAGATTCATTAGATGTAAAGCAAGTTATACTGTCTGCCACGTAGGTTATTTCCGTTGTATCGTGCATGTCATTAACATTTGTCCGGAGGATATCGGGAACAATTTTTGTCAGTACTTAATGGACAGGATTAGTAATTCTATTGGTTGTTTCTTTCTTTTCCTTCTCTTTGTCCCCCCCCCCTTTTTTTTATAGTGGTTTGACATTTAGTGAGTAAGGCATCATTCACAATGTGTTGTGAATACTGCATGTCTTTGCTGTCTTTTATGTTTGATACAAGGCTTAATGTAATTAATTATTTATACATAACCCAAACCCCTTAAACTAGCTCCTATGTTATAGAATGAGAAATATATAAATTTATCCGTTCTCAGATGTATCACATTCAGAATAAGAATTAGGTAGAGGTTACAATCCAGAAAACATAAGAAAGAAAAGGCTAGTCTGTGACTTTCATAAGGTCACTGACCTGTCAGAACAATTAAATTAGTTTATTTAGAACAGAAGATAAAAAAACAAAACAAAAAAAACTGAATATCATTTCTTTTCACTGAATCTTTTGGAACACCACCTGGTTTGTCTTTCATTAGAAAGCTGTTTTGGGGGTTTTTTTCACAGATAATTGTGAAAAAAAACCCCCAAAACAGTTCTTCAACCAATGGTTTATATATGGTATTTAATCTGCTCTAAACCCTACAGATTAGATACCATATATAAACTTAAATATAATTTTCTGCAGGTAATTGCAGAAAATTATATTTAAGTCTATATATGGTATGTAATCTGTATATTTGTTCAACTTAGCTACATGTTTATCTCATCAATAAAAAACTTTTTTTTTTTATAATTATGTGATCTAAAATTTCTTTGACTGACCTTGCATTGTCTGATATTTTACCATGTTGGAAAATGACTTGTTTTGGAAGCGTGTCTGATTTGAATATTACAATGCCCTTAAATTGTTAAAAGTCTTTCATCAGATTCACTGTGTATAGGTAAAATGCTGGTATCTTGTTAAACAATTTTTTCTATGATCTCAAATATAATAAAATTGATGAAATAATCTGATCCATAACAAGTTAGAAAATATTTCCTAATTTAAAGTAAAGTACTAGGTATCTCCTGAGTGCTCTGTACCTTAAGAAAATGCCAGTTTTAAGGCACTCCGTTACTTAAAAGGAAATACAGTGCAACCTCCATTAACGGACACCTACGAACAATGATAACCTCTGAACAACGAAAAGTTATGGTTGGTACAGAACAACTGCCATAGGATTGACATTAATGATAACTTCCTAACAACAAAATCTCTCAGCAGCAGCCAATGGATACCCTAGTCAATCCTGAAGAAGATTTAATGGACACCTTGTCCTTTAGGATTTTACTGAGTTCTTTCTGTACTTCAGCGAGAGGGATAATATCGAGACAAATAATACTATTGCTAAAGGCAATATGTCTCAAGAAGGAAGTGTTGGATTACGGTAGGTACACGGTATGCTTAAGTGAAAAGAAAGTAGTAGGGTTGGTGACTAAAATGCTTTCCGTTGGCTATGGTATATCTGTGTTTGGTCCCTGTGGGTTCTGTTCCTATTTTTCGACACGTAGCCAGCTAACTGTGCAGTTCAACTTCACCGTCTAACATTTTTCCATTTTTTTCTTTCCCTTAGCTTACCCTAAACTTAACCTCGTAGCTTGCTATTTCCAAGAGAAAGTTTAAGACAGTGGGTCAGGCACTACTTTTGTAAAATCCTTTACTTTATGATTTTTTTTATTGTTATAGTGAGTTTTATTCAACAATCTGCATTTGGAGAAAGCTCTGAAACTGTTTTGTCTGTGTTCAAACTTTGTGGAATTATTCTCCTTTTGTACCAAAGCAATGGACTAGCAATGTTAACCTAGGCCTAACCACTGAACAACGACACCTCCCAACAATGATCACTTTTTCTTGGTCTGAACGGCTACAATTATTTGGAGGTTTCAATGTATCTTTTAACTTGAGTGAAAATTTTATTGATGTAACCCTAATTTCAGGTAATCTGTAAAAATTCTTTGCAGATTACCTAAAATTAGGGTTACCAGATATCCGGGATTACCTAAACAGTCCTGGATTTGTAATTACATCTGGGGCTGTGTCCAGGATTGAAAGAAAGTATGAGATTTTTAAATGAGTGGTTATAAAAGTTGAAGAATAAATTTCAAGTTAGTAGAATTTGCTATGTGTTTACTAGGTACATCAGCTCCAATAGAAAGGATTTTCTCGACTATGGGTAACATTTTGTCCCCAGAAAAAGGTTGATTGCAGGTGTCAACAGTAAAGCAACTTTTAAACATGAAAGTGAATTTCAAATATTCTTGTAGTGATTTTTGTGACCATAGAAATTCCAACAAACAGTTTTTAAAGAAGTTACTATCCAATAAAAAATACACTCAATTGAAATAGAAACAAGAAGCCCAGCCATCCACATCATCTTCACAATAGGCCTGCCGCAGAAGGAACACAATCTACTTTTCAATATTTTGAGTATTTTGTTGATTGAGTTTTGTACATTGGTTTGTATTTTTTCTACACATTATGTATGCCTGTAAAATTTATTTTACCTCGACCTCAGTTTTACATTTTCCTACATTGTACAACTTTTTACACTGGTCCCCTAAAAAGCGTAAAATCAGGGTTTCACTGTCAAGAAACATCATATGTCAAGAAACATCATATTTGCATCTTCCATTCCATAACACACAAAAAAAAAGCAAACCTTTTTTCATGAATCAACAAACCACGTATGTTTTGCAAACAAAACAAGAGAACTTGCCCTACTGCCAATAATTGCAGAGATATTCTCTATAATAAAATATGTACATGTTAGTGCTGCTATCTAGTGTTTCCAGGCATGATAAATCAATTGTGTGTGCACTATTCAGTATGTAACTTCTTTAATGCTTCAGCCCAGCAATATCCCAGGCTTGAGAAATAGGGATCGATACTTCAGCCCATCATATTGACAGGAGCAATCTGTAAGGAGTAAATAATACATGGGATAGTAAAAATATGTTAATATAGATATGAAATTCAAAAATAAATTTCTATATTCATATTTTTAAATATTTTTAATGACTTTCTAAATAACACAAGTTTGTAAAAAAGAATGCAAAAAATTATTGTTTCTATAGAATATACATATTTGAAGATCCTCCACTAATAAAACTCAAAACAAGAAGTCACACCCACGAACATGAGTCTTATAAACAGCGATCATAGTACCAAAACTTTTTTGCAACTTTTGCATAATTGAAAGTTATTATAGTTTGTTTGTTTTCTCTGTGGAACTAAGTGAAAACAGATATTAAAATAATAGCAAGACCATTTAACATGCATGCACATCAGTTTTAAAGCTGTATATGAGATGTATGACAATTTTCCATTTATATGTACTCAATTGATAAAACATTAAAGATACAGTAGAGTCTCAGCAATCCAACACTTCACCAGTCCGACACGTCCAGTAATCTGACACTCGTGGCAACCGACCAGAAGGCGCGCGGGAGTACACACGTACCGGAAATGTGACTTTCTTCACGCATGTGCCAAAAACGGGGATGCGTGAATAACGCCTTCCTTTGGTCGGTAGTTGTTTGTTGCACGTGTGGTCGGCAAAGTGGTCACAGTGTTTGTTTACATACTGTATTGTTCAAAATGTCTCAATCTGTTAAACATGAGCATAAAACTTTAACTTTGACTGAAAAGGCGGAAATCATTAAGAAAATTGAAAAGGGTGAGAAGTTCAGGGATTTGGCTGCGTTTTATGGTGTTGGACATGCCACGGTTTATGACATCAACAAAAACCGGAACAGAATTGAGGGATTTGTTCTATTAATAGATTTGGACAGCAGGACTAGTGATAGGAAAGTTGTAAGACTGGTGAGTACCCTTTAGTTGAAGATGCTCTTTGCGCATGGTTTTTCCAGGAATGTAACAGACACACTCCTATTACTGGTGAAATTATTAAAGAGAAAGCAAAATTCTTCTATAAGGAAATCATAAAAAAAGACTATTTTCACGCCAGTACTGGCTGGTTCAATAAATTAAAAAAACGATTTGGAATCCGTTTACTAAGAACGACAGGTGAGAAACTCTCTTGTGACTTTGAAGCCGTTGAACCTCATAAAGAAACAATTATCAAGTTGGTACAGGAGTTAAATCTTAGCCCCGATCAAATCTATAATGCTGATGAGGATGTATTATTTTGGAGCCTTTTGCCGAAAAAAACATTTGTTTACCGAGCAGAAGCCAGTGCTCCTGGTCGGAAAAAGGCAAAAGATCGAATCACATTTATGCCGTGTTGAAATGCAGCGGTACACATAAGCTTCTGTTATTAATTATAGCTATAGGCAAATCTAAAAATCCAAGGGCGTTTAAAAATGTCAAAAATCTTCCGGTTTTGTACAAAAACCAATGCTGGGCTTGGATGACAAAAGAATTGTTCACCAACTGGTTTCAGGAGCAATTTGTCCCATCAGTTAAGAAATTTCTTCGACAGAAAAATTTGCCACAGAAAGCTTTGTTACTTTTAGATAATGCCCAGGCCATCCAGAAGAAGATGAACTAGCATCTACAGATGGTTTTGCAAAAGTCATGTTCTTACCACCAAACATAACACCTTTGTTACAACCAATAGATCAAAATGTGATACAAACTGTTAAGATCCAATACAAAAAAAGTCTACTCTACAATCTGATAAAGAAAGAGGAAAGCATCCTCCATTCTCTGAAGGCCATTAACGTCAAAGATGGCGTTTACAATCTTGCTCACGCATGGGAAAATGTATTGACTAATGTATTGGTCACCTCGTGGGGCAAATTATGGCCTACACTGCCATTGTCAGCTCAGTACAAAAAAACTAAAAATAAAGTTCAAGAAGTCCCTGACAGTGATGATTCAGCTGTTACAGACCTCCAAGAAGCCATCGCCGTGCTGTGCAGTGATGAATCTGAAAGCCTGACTGTAGTTGATGTAAACGATTGGCTCATTGGGAATGAAGAAAAAAATTTCCAACTGATGACTAATGAAGAGATCATCCTAGATGTTTTAGGTGACAATGACAAGGAACAAGAGGGGCCAACTGTACAAGTTCATGCCGTACAGCACAGTACTGCAGTAAGTGTGTTTACCACATGTGTCATGTGGGCCGAGAAAAATGACGTAGCAGCTGCTGACATACTGGTTTTAAAAAGACTGCAAGAGCAAGTTATAAAACTGTTTTTAAAAGTAAAAAAAAAAAATTGACGAGTTTCTTGTACCCCTTACTGTGTGATTAACTAACTGTGTATTTTGCTAACTTGTATGTAAGTATTAATATATTATTAATCAGTGATTTGTTCCTGTACATACTACATACAGTATGTACTGTAGTTCTGTTTTTATTCAAAATCCAGTAATCCGACAATTTCAGAAATCCGACACCCGCCGGTCCGATATGTGTCGGATCACCGAGACTTCACTGTACCTACCTAATCGCGTGCTGGTCCTTCTCTAGCACAAGTAACAGCCTGTGCACACTGAAGCATCAACCCCACCAGATGCCGGAGTGTTTCCAGAGGTAATGCCAGCCATGCTTTTGTTGCAGCATTGTTCACAACTCCAACTGAGATCGTAATATTTGCACTTTCAAGATATTAAAACCCAGCAACGTGCGTATATTTACGTGCAATTTATTAATGATATATTATTAAAACAACCAATCACTTACCCGAAAGATCATGGTCACTTTATTCCTTTTAAACACTTCTAGCACGTCCATCATCATCATGCAAATCTGCTGGCTTTCAAAGGTTGAAGATCCTTGCCGATGAGATTCATTCTTTCGGGGATGAAACATCGTATCCCCCCTTTTTTTAATGAGCCTAGCAACTTAAACGAACAATGGAAGGCCTTAATATAAAAATTGAACAACAGCTAAGAGGGAAAAAAAAGAAAAGAGAGCAGCAATGACAATAGATGGCGCCAGAGACACAAAGATGGAGCCCGTACCTCAATAGCTCTTCTCACTTGAGCTGTGGTGGGCAGGTGAGACACATCTGCCTCCTGATGATGACAGTTGCCTGTTGAAAGCGCTAGAGGATCATGCGCGACGGGCTGAATGAGGTTGACACTTGTAGTAGGGTTAGCACGCAGTTTTGAAACGGATGGAGCACTTTTTTGGTCGCTGTTGACAGGGGTTTGGCTGCCTGGGAGTGTAGATAGTGTAATTATGTACATAGTCTTTTTAACTGAATGTATGAATGAGTGGTATGGTGTATGTTTTGTGAGGTTTTTATGGAGATGACGAGCTATAGTTACGTATCATATGGCAGAGGGAAACCTGCGTGTTTTGTCCAGTAAATAAAAAAAAAAAAGGGGGGAAATACGATGTTTCATCCCCGAAAGAATGAACCTTTGAAAGCCAGCGGATTTGCATGACGATGGTGGATGTGCTAGAAGTGTTTAAAAGGAATAAAGTTACCCTGATCTTTTGGGGTAAGTGATTGGTTGTTCCACCTGAGATGCTGGTCCAGGATCCATGGATCTGACGTTCCACTCCACAACATCCAAGAAGGTTCTACAGGGTTTAAATCGGGGGATCCTGGGAGGTCACTGGATGGTTCTCAAGTCGGATTAGTGTTCCTGGAGCCATGCCTGGACAGTTGCAGCATGGTAGGGCTGCGCATTGTCCTACTAGAACAGATCATCGGTTGCACGATGCGCAAAGGCCACAAAAGCATGTAAGTGAACATCCAGCACATGCTGGCAGTGTGCAATGGTTAAGGACCTCTCCAGACACACTAGGGGACCTGATGTGTCCCACGAGAAGGCTCCCTAAACCATCACAGAGCCATGATCGTCTTGAACATAGCCGACCTGTAGCACAACGGAGCTATGGCATCATGCTGTCGACACACATCACACCCTCCTGTTAGCTTGGTACAACTGAAAATGAGATTTATTTGACCACATGATGCAGTGCCATTCTGCAGAGGTTCAGTTTTGATGTTTCTGGCAGTAGGCAAGGCGTAATGTCCGATGATGAGCAGTGAACAGTGACACACAAGTAGGGCATCGGCTCCCAAAGCCCAGAGTATGCAGTATTGGGCTTTACCATTTGCTGGCAGACACTTCTTGGGTCTCCAACATTTAACGTGGATATGGTTTGCGCCTCCATCGCCGTCAGTCTGTACAAGCCTGGATAGTCTAAGTCGACCCTAGTTATCAATGATGTATGGTTAGCCACCACTTGTTCTCTGGGTGCCGGTACATCTGTCAATGGTATACTCCCAGTACACCTGTCATATGGTTGTACTTGGAAACCTGAGAGGTTCTTAACACCTTCGGCGATAGAATGGCCCATCCGTCTTGCACTGACAATCTGTCAACGATCAAAGTGGTTCAGGCCACCACGTTTACCCATGTTCGTTTATTGTGATACACTGTTGGAATGCCCTGCTGTCTGTCTATTTATTGCCTGCGTTTGGTTTTGGTCTGTTCCACTGTGCATAGGGGATGCCCAAGTTAACTGCCCATCACCCCTATCTCTAATGGTTTATCTACTGAGTGTATAGCTTGCAAGGCACTTTTGCATGCAAAATTTTGGGGTGCTCGAAATTGGAAGATTGGATGTGAATAACTTGCTCCAGTGAGCCTTAGTCCCTGTGTAAAGGTCCTGTGTGTAGATATCATTTGCACTGTATAAACACTGAACAATTGAGCCTACTGTTATGGTATCCTGATACAACAGCAAGTAAAAATTTGGTTTACCAAGGAAGTTTTAAAATACCAGCGCAATTAATGTAATTTAAAGGATTGTAGACTGTAAACAAAATACTTGTCACAAAATACAGAGTACAAGCTTATGAAAATAGTCAGTGGCGTAGCTCAAAATATTACAAAAAGAATGAAGTGTAATTATTCTTTATAACATAAGTGTATAATTTTAATTTTTATACACTGAAATGCCAAAAGTCATGGGACATGTACCTAGTATTGTGTAGGATCTCCTCTAGTCTGGTGAAGTGCAGCAATATTATGTGGCATCGATTCCACAAGTGGCCGGAAGACTTCTGGAGAGATGTTGAGCCATGCTGTCTGAACAGCCACCCATAGTTCCCTGGTATTTGTAGGTGCAGGATCTTGGGTGTGAATGGACCTTTTCACCATGTCCCATAAGTGCTCTATTGGGTTCATGTCGGGCAAACTTGGTGGCCACACCATCTGTTGGAACTATCCAGAATGCTCCTTGAACCAATTTTGGACAACTTGGGCCCGATGACATGGTGCATTGTCCGCCTGGAAAATTCCATCGTTGTTGGGAGTCCATGAAGGGCTGCAAATGGTCACCCAGCAGAGCAAGAAAGTGATTACCAGCTAATGACATGTTTACAAGGACCAGAGGACCCAAACCGTGCCACATAAAGACACCCCACACATGATGGAACCACCACCAGCTTGCAGTGCCTTGTTGACAGTTTAGGTCCATGGTCTCGTGGGGTCTGCCCAAAACCGCCTGAAGATTAAGAAAGCCTCTGAACCGGTCTGTGAAGTCAGAGCTAGTGGGCCGACTGACTCAAGCCTCGAGCTCTCCGCTCCTAAAAACTCCAATGAAGTGCCGTGATGTTTACACAGAGAAATAATTTCTTGAGTGCGATACTAGACAATTTGCGCACACAGCAATAAATCGACCATGGTTTTTTTCTCTGTAATTTTTATCTTTAGATAGCATCGAAAGATTACATCTTTAGCTTTCATTTTTTTTCTCAGTTTACAGCAATGATACCTGTAAATTGGGGAATTCCAAAGTTTTGCTCTTGTGTTAAGAAATGATTTCATGTACGGGTCTTAAAACAAAATATTTCAAGAAATGTTTCCTTTTGTTTGCAATTTGGCTAAAGTAGTACAAACATAAGCTTTTTCACGCATAACGTGAAAAGCCTAGCGTTTTACATTAAGCATTTTTGCAACTACGATTTTTTAAGTGCATTAATGGCAAATTGGTAGGACTGTATGAATATAATCATTTCCCTTCAAGTTCGATTCACTAAAAATGAAAGAAAAAAAGAAGATTTTTCTTTAATTACGTAATGAACGCGAAAGCAAAATGTTCGATTTAGTGAGTATATTTACTGAAAATATGGTAAGATGTGTTCGCAAATCTTGCAAATACTTCTAGAAGGTAAAAAAATAATAATTATAAATTAGAATCATTTAGGAAAAAGTTCTTTGTCAAATGAACATGGAATGTATTAATTTGGATATCTTCGAATTTATGCACATAACACTGCAAATTTTATGCCGGAAAATCTGAATGTCACATTTTTTCAATTTTTCAATATCTGTAATGATATTGAAGATATCAATTAACACATTAACAGACTCCCTAAAAAGCGGAAAACACATAAATCAATAAATGTGTTCTTTCATTATGCATAAGTACTTTCTTTTATGCACGATGTTCTTCTTGCAGGGAGAAACGCTTCACTTCCAAGGGTGGAATGTTTTACTGCCAATATTTCTGAAACAATACTTATACATGTGACTATGAATATAACTAGGTATTAAAGTGCTGCTTTGCAAAAGAGTTCAGTGTAGACAATTGAAGTTCATAGTTCTCTAATCCAAACCTCAATCTCTATACCACAACTTAATTTAAATTAAATTGTGCATTCACTAACTCAAAAAAATTGTAAGCCCATGAATATATATACTTATGTACATACATACATTTTAACTTATCAGCCAGTAAACTTCAGGGATCGTGCTGAAGTTTGACGATATAAGTGAATTCTTTCGGACACATTCCAAACTTTTGGATACATTTGTTGGACATTCCAATAAACTTTTCTTTGAGCTGGGCTTCAGATTATTAGCGCATCAAGTAGTTCTGTACATTTCGTTCAAATTCTTGTTTTAATTAGGACACTGATACACAGCAATTTTGTGAAGAATAATGACATTTGTTTTACGGAAATGAAATGTTGATTAATAAATAACCTAATTATTTATTGCCAGTTTCTTTGCCTGGTTAACCTCAGTAATTGATGTGCTGATAATATCTGTACATCTCGGACACATTCCAAACTTTCGGATACATTTGTTAGACATTCCAATAAACTTTTCTTTGAGCTGGCCTTCAGATTATCAGCGCATCAAGTAGTTCTGTACATTTCGTTCAAATTCTTGTTTTAATTAGGACACTGATACACAGCAATTTTGTGAAGAATAATGACATTTGTTTTACGGAAATGAAATGTTGATTAATAAATAACCTAATTATTTATTGCCAGTTTCTTTGCCTGGTTAACCTCAGTACTTGATGCTCTGATAATATCTGTACATCTCCTTTGTTTTTTCGTACGTTTTTTTTTTTTTTTTTTTTAATTTGGACACTACTAACTGAATTTTGTAAAGAAAAATAACATTTATTTTATAGAAATGAAAAGTTGAATTGTAAGTAATATCATTATTTAAACCGCAACAAATAATGAGCTGATAGTCGGAAGGATAGCCCTTAAATTTTACTCCGTCAATGAAAATAACGACTAACAATTCACTAAATTATAGTCGTATTTACAACGGAAACAGAACATGGTATCATGAGAACAATTAGGCTTAACTAACCTTTGAATTCACGGTGGGTTCAAAATTCTTTATTTGTACAGAAGAAATCCATTTTCTTCGAAGGCTTTCACCTTCAGGAAAGCTGAAAACAGTGGCTTTTGATGTGCTTTGTAATTAGATCTACATAAAGGCACCCAATATTTTCCAGGCATGTTGCATAAAAACGCTAACTCACGTGCCCGACTACCGAAAGCTCAATGCCGCGTGAACGCGCAGCTAATATCGACATTCCCTCTACGTTTGCCCAGTGACCTTTCTGGCGAGAGGGATTGCGATGGCCCTCTGATAGTGACGTCACACTCCTTCGCAGTTTGTGCGCTGGGGCTTGCTCTCCAGGGGGTTTTGGTTTGCCCCACACCCGAACCCTGCCATCAGCTCATAACAACTGGTAGAATGTCTCATCGGACCATGCCATGTTCCCAGTCTTCCAGTGTCCAATCACCTTGTTCACGAGCCCAGGTGAGGTGCTGTGTCTGATGTCGTGGTGTTAACAGAGGCACTCTTGGTGGGTCTTCTGCACCCATATCCCATGGACGCTAAATTACGCTGCGCTGACCTGCTGGATATGTCTCGGGTATCTCCCGCATTGAATATGGATGTTATTTGAGCCAGTGTCGCTTGTCTGTTAGCCTGGACAATCCTGGTCAGGCTCCACTGGTCACGGTCATTTAGCACCCGTGGTTGGCCACTGCACTGCCCTCAGTGGGTAGTCATGCCTTCTATGAGGTATTCTCAGTACACATATGACACTGTGGATCGAGGAATATTGAACGTTTGCACAACTTCGGAAATTGAATGTCCTATCCGTCTGGCTCCCATTATCATGCCTCTTTCATACTCCAATAATTCACATCGGCTTGCCATAATCCTACTGGTGGTTGTTCATTTTGACTCACGAGATTACACCTCGCAACTGATAAAAATTGTGGCCTGCGTTGAAGCCTTTATACGACGTCAGTGCCAGTTAAAAATTTGTATACTGCATCCCATGACTTTTGGCACTTCAGTGTATATTATTTTTTGCTATTGAATAAAATTAAGTTTTTGTAATGGCGAATGAAATTTAATATATGTGAAATGATCCCATATTATTGACACCATTAAAATTATAGAATGCATAACTGTAAAATTCTGGGTACTTGTAGTATTTGTAATCATATTGTTTTTAATTGACCTTGATTATTCAATTATTGCTTTCTTTATGTTGTTCATAGCCTTTTCCACTGGCATGGAGGGAAATGAGAGTGCATTATCCAATACATCTGGATATTGTATAAGTTATGGACTTAAAGATCAAGCTGGTATGTGATCTTTGGATCATTCATGCATAACAAGTTGCTTGCAAATTTTAATGTCTGTTTTTCTGAATTTCACCAGGCAACAGTGTGTTTTAACTTTAAACTTAAAACTTTTTTAAATGTGTGTTATGCTTACTGCTCAGGTGTTATTCATACATATTTGTTGGAATAGCTAGTTCTTAACAAGAACTAGCTATTCTAACAAAAATTTATTTTGTACAATATCATGTCTACTATGTCTGTCCATCTGTGAACAACCATATCTCTTCACCTGTTATTCCTTTTTGTACTGGGTAGCTTGAACTGTGAAAAAAATTATTCTTGTGGTCTTTTTGCAATGCATAACATTGCCAGTAAGGGGCATAAATACAAATACTATAAAATTCAAAATATTATTTCATATAATTGTGCTTCTGAAAGAGGTCATAAATGTATATCACTTTTTTCTTGATACCCTGCTTCTAAATGTTTGATTTAAAATAACCTTTTGGTGATAGATGGTGTTCATAGCATAGAGTAAGTACTTTGCATATAATTTCTATTTGTTTTCTTATTGTACAGTTTTTTTTTTGGTTGTTTTTTACTAGAGAGCATAAGTTCATATTTTTGTTTGCAACATAATTGCTGTTTGTCTCTAAAAGCCCTATTGAATTAAATTCTTTTTCAATCAAACACCACTCATGACAGAAAACATTTTGTGCATTTCTCCTTTTGAAAATTACACTCACCTTTCTGCTAAGGGATGTAAATGTATATCATGTGTTTCTTTTGATATCTCCTCTTCTAAAAGACAGATTTCAAAAATTCTTTTTGTTGCAGATGTATGGCATAATATGCATACTTGCATATAATTTTATTTTTTTCATTAGAGAGCATTTGTTCATATTTTTGTGCAACCAAAACACTGACTTACAAAAATTAAAAAAAAAAAAAATTGTCAGATACTGCTCACTACAGAAAACATTTTTTTTTATTTCTTGCCTAAAATAATGCACAATTTTCCTCTTTACTGAGCATGCATATGTATTTCAGTTATTACGATATCTATACTCTGACAGTCTTACATGAAAAATTATCTTTCGTGTAGGATACCACTCGTCTCTGAACATTTTTCATATATTGTTTTGCTATATAGAAACAGTGAAAATACAGCACATTTGTGCCAACAATTACATTTGTATTGTTGATTTTTTCATTATGTACAGTTCTGGCACTTTGTGGCATAAGTGTGTATGTTTCTGTTCGTAACTGTATCTTGGCTCCTAAAAATCCCATTGAAATTCTCTATGGTAAGAATTGTGAGCATCATTCACTTCAAATCTTGCAAAAGTTTCCTGCTAGGGGCATATAGGCATGAACTACTTCTTTGATGTCTTTACTTTTAAAAGTTGTGTTTAAAAAAATATTTTCCATTACATAGCTCCCAGTATGAACATTTTGCTTGTCTTTTGTACTTTTTCATATGTACAACTCTGTTTCTAGGAGATGTCAGTGAATAATTCTATTTAAAAAAGCATTTCCAGTTCTATACATGCAAGGTTTTTTTTTGTTTTTTTTTTTTAAGATAGGATATTTCTCACTATGAAGAACATTTTTTGGTTGTTTACATCTTCAGATAACACACGTTTTTTTTTTTTTTTTTTTTTTTTTTTTGTGCTATGGGATGTGGAGTTATATTACATTTTACTTCATATCTCCGCCTTAAAATTTGATCTGAAAAGTTCTTTTTCTTTTAAATGTCTTCCAGTATAAAGAATGTTTTGCATAGAATTTGGGATTTTTCTTAATGAGCATTTCCGCTGCTAGTTATCATAAGTATCTACAATTTCTACTTGCAAATATTTTACTGTAGTTTGGAATTGGAAAAAAAAAACTTCTTTTTGTAGCTTGTTCCATTCACTGTGGAGAACAATGCAAACATTGTGTATTTTAATTACATAATTCGCCATTTTTCTGACAATGGTGTAAAATTCATTTCCTTTTCCCCTGATTTTCTACTTTTGCTTTTGTGAAATTTACTTCGTGAGAGAGAGAGAGAGAGAGAGAGAGAGTTACAAATGTTTCTAAAGATGTGCTCATTACACCTGCGAATTTGGTGTCATCTCTCTTTCTTTCTTTCTTTTTCTCCCATTTCTTTTACTGATCTCAAGTTCTATGAATATGAATGACTTTTGGAGAGTTCAGAATTGCTCACCCATGGAAGAAACAATTTGGTTAATGCACAGATAAATTTACTAAAAGTTCAAAAGTGTGTTTGTCTGCTACGAAACATGGGGAGGAAATCGTTACATTTTTCAGTTTGATTTTATTATCACAGTTTGAAAAAAATGTATAAATTCGAACTTGTTAAAGAAAAATATCCTGTAGACTTCAATATTGTTGTAGTCTGTAAATAGTGGGTGTTAAATTTGAAGTTTTAAATAAGTTTTATCATCTCTTCTTTCGTGAAATTTCTTAATTTCTCTAGTTATTAGGCTTTGAACCTGCTTTCTAACTCATATAGCTTGAAGATATTGGGGCTTAAACATACATGTGAAATTATACTGAGATGACTGCCATGGTTTTAGCCACAAAGAACATGTAACTGCAACACTATCAGTGGGAGCTTGAACATTAACTCAGTTGTGCAACAAAGTGAAATTATATTATATGCAAAAATTAGATACTTTTAGATACTTTTAATGTGCCTTCTGCCATATGATTTTTTTTTCAGGGTTCACATGTAAATGTTTTGGCACTTGAAAGTCCATTTATTTCATTATAACATTCTTGTATTTATTATCATTTTAATTGCAAAATCTTAATAAAAGTGTATCTTTTTTTTAAATCTATGACCTATTTTTACTGATCCAGCACGAGATTACTAGATTCTAGTAACCTTATTATAGCAGAGGCTACTCCCCCCCCTCTCTCTCTCTCACACACACACACACACACACACACACACACACACACACACACACAGTGGTTTTTTGCATGGTGGAGACCGTACTAACTAAATGTTTACAGTATAAATGATGATTGAATAGGTATCTGTCTATTGGTAAAAATGTTTTTACTGTCTTTAGAGAAAGCTTATGGTGGAGTAAACAGGATGCTTCTGTGAAAGGTCTTAAATAATGATGGTATGGCTGGGAATCTGCTTAAAAGTATGAAAACTATATGGGCATGTGTACAAGTGAATGACCAGTGTTTTATCAAAATGATTTTCTATTGGTGCAGGAGTCAGACAAGATTGTGTAATGTCACCATGAAGTTTAATATATTTATGGATACACGCATCTGTGATGCCAAAATAGACAACACTAGGTTATGTCTTGGTAATATCCTTTTGTACAGGTTGCGTACAGCCCTGTTGGCAGAGAACAAAAGTGTGCTTCAAAGTATGTTGCCTCAAATGTACAAAGTTTGTATGAAATTCAAACTGTATAAATAAGGGAAAAACCAAAGTTATAGTTTTTGGGTGAGGAACTGCTAGTATCGAATGTAAGATCAGTCTAAATAGTACAGAGATAGACCAAATGAATGAATTTTTTATATATAGGAAGCATGATTTCTCTATTAAGAAAAGACACATTAGATGGTGAAATTAGTATGTGAGTGAATTTATCTTTAAAAGTCATAGCTGCTTTAGAAGGATTTCAGAAGATTGGTGGATTCTTGAAAAGGCCCCAAATAGCTGTGTGTGAAAGTGTAATTGTTTCTACCCCGGTATATGGCAGTGAAACCTAGGTACTGCAGAAGAGACAGGATTTTGTGTGTTGGAGGTACTTACAGTGGGGTTGTGGCAAGACACATTCTGATCATGTGAGTATTGAATAAATGTTGCAGATATGTAATGTGACGTATAATGTTGTTATTAAGGTGGAGATAAATATTCTGATATGATTTGACCATTTTGTAAGAATGAGTGGTGAGGTGCTGACTTAGAGAATTTATTCAACCCATGTGACAGGGAAGAAGTGTAGAGAAATGCCAAGGAAATCATGGGAGGACTAGATTCAGGAATGCCTGCATGAGAAGAAGAAATGAGTATGAAGTACAGAAGGTCTTGTGTGGGAGGTGTGATGGATATCAGTGCACCTGAAGTCATGTGCTGAGATTCCTGGAAATGGAGACATTTTATACATCAACAGCAAGTTTACTAGCTCCATCAGTTTTAAACTTTAATACGGTAGATGAGTTTTCTTTAAGGAGTTGAACTCTGAATTTTAGAGAACAGCTTAATGATGCACAGTAAGTTTGGAAAGTTCCAAGAATGATTTTTTGTGCTCCATCTCTTGGGCAACACATGAATTATTTTCCATGAACTTTCAATAAGCAACTGTAATTTTTTCACTCAGGTCCTCTTTGGCTGTGGTGAATATGTTTTTTGTACTGGAATTTTGATCTTATCACACTTCAGAGGATGGAGCAAAAAGCCAACTTAAGTTCTGCTTTAAATATGGCAAATCTGCATCAGAAATGTACAAATTGATGAAACAAACATACAGTGATGAATGTTTATCTCAGTCCAAGGGGTATGAATGGTATGCATGTTTTCGTGATGGTTGACGGTCATTTGAGGATGATGAAAGGAACAGACGACCTTCAGCAAGCAACACTGATCAAAATGTGCAGTATGTTCACAAACTGGCTATGGATTGTTGATTAATATGTCAGATGGTAGCAGAAGAACTAAATATTATTAGGACAGTAGTGCACAGCATTACCTCTTGGCAAGTGGAAGGTGTGCACTAAGTTCATTTCACACTTTTTAACTCCAAAACAAAGACAGATGCGAGTGACTGCTTTGTAAAACTTGGCGGAAATGGTTAATGGTGACCCAGATTTTCTCAGCAAGATAATAACTGGTGATGATTCATGGTGTTTTGAGTATGACTCATCCACGAAATGACAAACTAGCAAATGGTCAAGTTTGGGAAAGCTGAAACCAAAGAAGGTGAGGGGGCTGTGAACTTGAAAAACAAAACGATGTGTGCTCATTGTGTACTTTGATTCTTGTGAGATTAAACACCATAAATATATGCCTCAAGGACAAACAGTCAATGGCTTATTCTACAAGGAACTCATGGATCACCTTCTCAAGAGAATTCGACGAGTTAGACCGGATTTGCATCGAAGTGGAGAATGTTTCCTTCTCCGAAACAATGCTCCATCACATGCTTTGACCATTGTTACCCAGTTTATAGCTAAAAACTAGGTGACAATGATCATGCCTCTGCCATACTCACTGGATTTAGCCCAAACAGACTTTTTCTGTTCCCAAAACTCAAAGCACCCATAAGGGAAAAATGATATGGGACCATTACAGACATTCAAAGGACAGTGATGATGTACAGGGTATCCGAAAAATAACTGTGCACTGAAAGTAACACTTACCATTTTGAATTGGTTCCTACAAAACGTAACGTTGGAAATGGGCCTCAGATGTACAGACATATCTGCACACTCTTCTGCATGTTGGGGAAGACTTTTCTTAGGGCATGTGGTGTCATTTGTTGGATGTGGGTCATTATTGCAGCCTGTAGCTCTTGAAGTGTATGCAGATTACCTGTGTACATGTTCCCCTTCAGTGCTCCCCACAGAAAAAAGTCAGGCAGTGTCAGATCCGGTGACTGGTCAAGCCACTGTCCCCAGGAGATCGTCTGCCGTGGATGGCCTACCAGGGCGGGGGCATCCAGAACGGTGCCAGTTTCCCAAAACTTAGCTATGAGCTGATGTATCGTATTACAGTGAGGGACGTCTGCATCACAAAATTTCCTAGCGAACTGCTTTTGCATTTTGTCTGTGTACTTGTCGTCATGGCAAAACACGTGTTCCACTAAATACACTCTCTGTTCAACCATCAACGCCATTGCCCTTGTGCCGAGACAAGTGATCAATCGACACATCTGCATCCATTGAAATAGCGCTTGGGAATGACTTTTACTCGGTATGAGAGCTGTGCACGCCTCGGAGTGGAAGACATGAAGGTTACCAAACACATAGCACTTTCACAAAGTGGATCACTTCTATTGTAATTCCATTCAAAATTTCTTTATTATTACATTGCTGCAATTCGTACATTCAGTGCACAATCATTATTCGGACACCCTGTACCTGAATAACATGCCAGAAAATGACTTTCCCATGGCATTTGAGGGGCTTCTGGAATGATCTAAGCTGTGTATCAAAAGAGGAGGGGACTATGCTGAAAAGTAAATCAAAATTGTTACAGGTAAGAGTTTTTTACACTGAATTATTCCTGAAACTTTCTGCACACGTTGATATCATCTTTAATAAAGAATGAGGATAAATATTAAGGAATATGCAGAAGTTTTTCGCCACCCCCGATAGTGGGGGTCTAACTGGCCAGCGACCTGTGCTGTCACTTTGTACATGAAGCCAAGCGTGGTCGTTGATAAAGTTCATTTGTGACACTGCTTGTTATTCATGTTTAATTTAGGGAAAAGTGCGAGTGAAGCATACGATTCAATATGTCAGGCTTATGGCGAAACGGTTATGGGTGAGTGGACGTGTCAAGACTGGTTTGCCAGGTTTAAGAAAGGCGATCTATGCTTGAAAGACAAACCACGTGCAGATAGACTGCAGGAACTCAGAGACAAGGAGCTGGAATTGCTTTTTCAAGAGGATGCCACACAACTGATCACGCAACTGGTGAAACTTTTGAAAGTGGCTCAATCGTCGCTGGTATGGCATCTACAGGCCTTGGGGAAGATCCAGAAGATTGGTAAGTGGGTTCTGCATACTTTAACAGAGCGTAATATTGGTCAACGTTTGGGCATCTGCATGTCATTGCTGAAAAGATTTCAAGGGAAGAATTTCTTGTGGAAGGTTGTCACCGGGGATGAAAAATGGGTCTATTGCGACAACCCCATACACAAGTGATCCTCGGTCGACCTAGGCCAACCATCAACAACCACTTCTAAACAGGGTATCCACAGGGAAAAGGTGCTGTTGTATGTGTGGTGGGATAGGCATGGAGTGCTGTACTTCAAACTGTTGAAACTGGGTGAAACAATCACTGCGCAATGATATAGCCATCAGTTGATGAAACTGAATGCTACAATCAAGCAAAAATGCCCATGGACAGGTAAAGAACGCCGCCCAGTCATCCTGTTACACGATAATGCCAGACCACATGTCGGTGCTACCGCGAAATCAACCCTTGAACAGTTACACTGAGAGGTTTTACCGCACCAGGCTTACTCCCCAGACATTGCACCCTCAGACTTTCATCTGTTTCGCTCTATGCAACATGCCCTAGCCCAACAGTGGTTCACCACAGTTCCAGAGGTGGAAAATTTCGTCACTGCGTATTTCAGCTCAAAACCCAAGTCCTTCTATCACAGGGGCATTTCATTTGTTGCCTGAAAAATGGCAAAAGGTCATTGATGCTATCAGCCAATATTTTGGTGAATAAATGTGTACTGGTTTCCTCATTGTTCCTGTCTACTTTCTCCTTAAAATGGCTGAAACTTTTGCATACCCCTAATATAAGACCATTATGTTTGAAAAAATTTTATGCTCTCAGTTAAAGTTGAGAAATTTTGTGACCCTTGGCCAGTTGTCTCACTTCTTGACAGCATGGCCAACGAAACTTTTGTTGGTTGCACTTATATTAAGCCAAGATATTTTAAACACAAGGGAAATGTTTTCATATTGTGAAACATGTCTGGAAAATATTCCTCTTAGGTTAGGAAATATTTTTCTTAAATTTCCTTTCCTGTTGAGAACATGAACATATTATTGTATGTTGTTTCCATAAAATTAGGTACTGCATATATGGATGTTTGTGTGTAAATAAGTTATTTTTATGATTTACTTACAGTGTTTTGATCTTCCACACTGAATGCTGTTGTAATTTTTATAGCAAACCTGTGACTCAAGAGAACTGCTGGAAATGGGTGAAGAACTTCAGAATTTTCCTCATTTTGAGCTAAGGAAGGAACATTTATGCATCATAATGACCCAGGAGTGTATTGCAGCATCTTAACAGATGAAAACTATGCAACTAGACCATCACAATGATTCTTTGCTATTTCCAGTTTTTACTGATGGTGCTGTTGTCACTAACAATTAAAATGCCTTCTTTAGCCCTGCCAGAATTCAATGAATCTTCCTTGCTTGGTGCCTGCCTTAGTCAACCTTGTCTACATGGAATCTGTGTCAGTATGCCATCTGGAGAGTACAGATGCTACTGTAAGAATGGTTTCACTGGTTTGAACTGTGGGACTAATTACGATGACTGTCGCAGTAGTCCTTGTTTTAATGAAGCCTCCTGTGTAGATGGCATTGAATCTTTTAAATGTATATGTAAAGAAGGTTTCACAGGTAAATACATAAAATTTTAGAGAAATTTCCAGTTATTTCAGAAAATTGTTCTTGTGGTGAATTACCTCTTAATGTATGTAAGTGTTTTATCCTGTGTGCATGGACAGTATTACTTTTCAACTACTTTCAACAATTAAACCTCAGCAATGCCTCAAAAATGTTCACAAGTTTTTGAAAATAAGTAGCTCAAATTTTTCTTATAGCTAACTGTTTCACGAAATCATGTGAAGCTGCTAATGAATACATTATACATATATGCTGCGATGTTTCCACTTCCAATTCTATAAGCTGAATTTCATTTTAATATATTCTGTGGGAAAATTGTTTTTCATTACCAAAAATTATAGCAGCATTGTATAATTTCTGCCAGATGTATATTTAATGTTATTACGTATTAATGATGAAAATAAGTTCTGCCAGGCATATTTAATGTTATTACTTATTAATGATAGAAAGCATTATTGGTAAGCTCTTTTTTCTTTGTTATTACCTTTTTTTGTTAGATTTTTTTCTTGTATTTTAAAGACCTCATAAGCAATACCAGGAGTCACCCATTGCCGATTTGTTGTTGTTGGTTTCAAAGAGGGCGGATAACTAGGCTACTAAGAATAAACATAATGCAGGCACTCCTCAGTTTACTTAAAAATTCTGTTTGTGGATTTTTTATAGAATTCAAATTTTGTGCATTTCAAATTTAATATAATAGAAATGGCATTCATGTGTAGTACAGTAGAAAGCACAGCCTTACACAGCAGTTAGCTGAAGATAAATCAAGATCTTATCTATCCAGTTGGGATGTTATTGTAACACATGTGATATTCACATGCAAAAGTATCTTAATACCCTCATGAACTGTCACATTGAGCTCCAGCTGATGTATCTTTCCTACTCAGATCAAAGCAGGACACTTTTAATGTAGAGTTTGATGTACATTTCTATCATATTTCATGGTTTCATTACTGAACGTATAGATACTCCCAATAATGTTGCAAATGCTGCCTTTGTGGTCTGTGGAGCCAGTCTGGTCTAAACACTGTTAAGTTCATTAGCAGGAATTCATAGAAGTCCTGTCATTTTTTCTGTTCTTCACGTTTTTATTCAAGTTCGCTGAAAACCACGACATCCGAACTCCCTAACCTCTTATTTATTCAGGTGGTATCATATTGAGGGTGAATGGCTCATTTATTTAAAATATGAAATAAACAACATATAACTTATTTCTTAATAGAAGATTAATGATAGAGGTTAAAATAATACCATTGTTACCTCATTGGTTTGCAGTCTCATTTTGACTAGTTGCTCCCGGTATACATTCAAGCAACAACAAACTGCATAGTTGAAGTTCCATAAAATGTACGTTCCCCGTAGGCAACAATGAAATATTTATGATAGCTGAAACCTCTAAAAATCTTTTATCGAACACACAAAAAATTGATGAAGACTGTTTTATATATCGTTCTCAGTCGAATTTGAGGTTGGAATTATGGTTTTTTATTTGGATTTTATTTATTCTTTGGATTAATTTTCTTTCAAGTTCTATTTTGAGGACAGGGGTTTTGTGTGTTCGATAAAAGATTTTTAGAGGTTTTAGCTATCATAAATATTTCATTGTTGCCTACGGGGAACGTACATTTTATGAAACTTCGACTATGCAGTTTGTTGTTGCTTGAATGTATACCGGGAGCAACTAGTCAAAATGAGACTGCAAACCAATGAGGTAACAATGGTATTATTTTAACCTCTATCATTCATCTTCTATTAAGAAATAAGTTATGGGTTGTTTATTTCATATTTTAAATAAATGAGCCATTCACCCGCAATATGATACCACCTGAATGTATAAGAGGTTAGGGAGTCCGGATGTCGTGGTTTTCAGCAAACTTGAGTAAAAACGTGAAGAACAGAAAAAAATGACAGGACTTCTATGAATTCCTGCTAATGAACTTAATATAATATGCCACGTAATAACGTTCGTTAGATAACGTGGAATTTAACGTTTTTGAACTGATATTAATACTAAACACTGTTGTTGCACTTCCACTACATTGTTGTTGAACTGTTGAAGTTATTACACCCAACATGTCCACTGAGGTATGTTTTCATACCCTTATTATATTCCCTCATATCCTGAGTCATGTTTGTGTTGGTACCCTGCACATGGGTCGTGAAACAGTGGGAAATATAATATATAAAATTATTCTTTTGAGAAGTGAATATGATTTTTAAATTATCAGAAATTTATTGTAATTTTAATATTACTTATGTTTAACTTTGATGAGAGGAGTTGTGTGCTGATACAATGAACACAGATCTCAGTAGTTCCATTTTTACATCAAATTTGAAGATACAATTTTTTATATTGAATTTTGACATTTGAAGAAAATTATTACAAGTTTTTGGAGACAGGAATGTGGCAGTCCATTGGCATCGTGAGTGATCACTTGTATTAAAGAGTTCTACCAGAGAGTAATCTAATGTGTAATGAGAAAAGGTGATGTGCAGATATATTAAATGTGATTATTCATTAATGATGATTTTTTTTGGCTGTTGGTGATTTGACTATGTACGAGGGGTGTCCCAAAGTTCTTAGTCCGACTATAAAAGAATGATTTGAAAAAATAAGTACGGTAGGCCTATTTTTCTACTTAGTTCTCTTGAAGGTCCACACATTTCTTCCAGCAGTACTCCAAGGCTCTTATAACCTCTAAATAAAATGATTTGTCGGGGCTGTCAAATAGGCTTCCACAGGATCATTAACATCTTAATCTGTCCCAAAATGTTTACCAGGCAAGTTCTTTTTGAAATTCAGGAACAGATGGTAGTCTGGGGGTACAAGGTCAGATGAATAGGAAGGGTGTGGTAGCTGTTGAAACTGACATTCTTGGATGGCAGGCAGCCATGACACCTGCTGATTTGTGCCTTGAAGTGTTAACCCTATGAAATAACACTCCTTTGCTCGTGAGATGGGCCATAGTATTTAGGAGGTAGAAACGAAGTTCGGATTTTCATGGACGACCATTGCAAGGGTATACCGTGACTACAAGAATTCCGACAAAACCTACGATATCAGTGTGGCCGTAAAAAGACATTGGGTGAACGTGACCATCGTCGGCTGTCAAGAATCATTTCACGCGATAGGTGTGCAACACTCTTGCAGGTATCATCGGAATTCAATGCTGGAGCCTCAACAAGCATCAGCATCCGGACTGTGCAACGTACCCTGCACGATATGGGCTTTGGGAGCCGACGCCCCACTCCAGTCCCCTTGATGGGTGCACAACACAGAGCTATGTGCCTCGCTTGGGAACGGCAACACCACCACTGGACACTTGATGACTGGAAACAAGTAGCCTGGTATGACAAGTCACATTTCCAATTGTATCGGGTAGATGAAAGGATTTGTGTGTGGCGCAAACCCCATGAAGCCATGGATCCCGCCTGTCAACAGGGAACTGTACCGGCTGGCGAAGGGTCCGTAATGATATGGGGTGTGTTTAGCTGGGCTTCACTGGGATCCGTGGTATGTCTACAAACATCTGTGACCAGCCAACGCTATGTGCACATCCTTTCTGATGAGGTACCACCCATTCATGTCCTGCATTCATGCTGATGGGTTGGACCTGTTCCAATAGGACAATGCACCTCCACACAAGTGTCTAGACACCACATTATGGTTAGAGGAGCACTCATCTGAGTTTGGGGTGTTGCCATTCCCACCCAAGTCCCCAGATCTGAATGTGATAGAACACATTTGGGATGCCATGTAACGCGCTATCGAACACAGGAATCCGAGACCTCGGAATACACCCGAATTGTGGAACGTTCTGCAGGAAGTATGGTGTGTATTGCCTACAGCATATTTTCAGAAGCTAGTGGAGTCCATGCCCCGTCGTATTTCTGCAGTCCTGCGCTCCCGTGTGGGACCTACCAAGTATTAGACTGGTGTACCAGTTTTTCTAGCACTTCAGTGTATTCCAGACATTACGACAGGTATCAGTACCAAAGTCCCTCCAGTCTTCCTGTAGAAGATACACATGCAATTAAGAACATGAAATGGGGAAAAGTTTCAGGAGAAGATGGAATTACCATGGACATTATACAAGAAGCAAGTGAAGAAATTGAAACCACGGTCGCCCAAGTTTTCACCAGATGTCTCAATGAAGGAAATATTTCTGAGGATTGGAACAATGCTATAATGATCCTGCTACATAAAAAAAGGTGATGTTGAGGATCTCAGGAACTACAGGCCCATCAGCCTCCTATCAGTGGTTTATAAAGTATTCACTAAAGTTCTTTCACATCGCTTGAAGGTAACACTAGACATAGCTGAACCAAGAGAACAAGCTGGATTCAGGAGTGGCTACAGCACTATGGATCATATCCATGTACTGAGAGAACTAATTGAAAGAACAAGAGAATATGAACTCCCATTATGCATCGCTTTTATTGATTATGAAAAGGCCTTCGATTCTGTGAAACCATCAGCAGTTACAGTGGCTTTGAAATCCTGCGGTATTGAAGATGTGTATATTAACTAAGAAAATGAAACGTTTTTCATAGACGTTTCATGCAATTAAGAACATGAAATGGAGAAAAGTTCCAGGAGAAGATAGAATTACCATGGACTCAAATATCTGAACCTTTGCACTTCCAAAGGTTTGGATATTTGAAGATACAACACTAATAAAAATTGAAAAGGGAGTAAGACAAGGTGACACCATATCTTCCATACTCTTTAATGCCACATTGCAAAATGTCTTTCAATCATTAAACTGGGAAAACAAAGGAATAAAGATTAATGGAGATTATTTAACTCACCTTCGTTTTGCTGATGACGTAGTCAGTTTTGCAACTACCCCTTCAGAGCTACAGAGTATGATCCAAGAACTTGGTGACAAGAGTAAAAAAGTGGGATTAAAAATGAACTTTCAGAAGACAAAAGTCAGGTACAATGCTTTTACAAGAAAAGAAGAGTTGTTGATTGGTGGAGAAAAGCTTGAAACAACCGATACCTACATACTTCTTGGGCAGCAGATATCAAGTGAGGGTCACATTGATGAAGAAATTAATCGCCATGTAAAACTGGGATGGAGAGCTTTCGGAAAAAACAGTATAATTGTTAAGAGCAGTGTGTCAATTATGTCTTGAAAGCA
Organism: Macrothele yani; assembly: GCA_039090855.1. NCBI lineage: Eukaryota > Metazoa > Arthropoda > Arachnida > Araneae > Macrothelidae > Macrothele > Macrothele yani. Next base: position 4,543,760 of record CM076997.1, read on the forward strand.
AAGTGTTTAATCAATGCGTCCTGCCAGAGCTTACATATGGAGCAGAGACATGGACCTTAACTAAATGTGATATACAAACACTGCAGACAACTCAAAAGTAGCATGGAGAGTTGCATGCTTGGTGTAACCAGGAAAGATAAGAAGAGGAACTTGTGGATAAGAAAAATGACTGGAGTGGACGACATCATGACCAGAGAGAAATTACTGAAATGGTAATGGGCTGGACATGTTGCCAGAAGAACAGACCACTGATGGACAACTGAAATTTTAGACTGGATTCCAAGGGACAGAAAAAGACCCAGAAGAAGACCGCATGGGAGATGGATGGATGAAATTCAAAAGCATGTCAGAGTGACATGGAGGAGACTGGCACAAGACAGACCGTTGTGGAAGAAACTTGGGGAGACCTTCATCCAGAAGTGTTTTGATAATAGTTGACAATGATGATGATGATATATATAAAATATATGCAAATATCACAAAGCCTAGTGTTCAGAGCAGAAAGACTAAGATTTTGGAAAACATTTAGAAATCACTGACTGTTTTCCTACCTAATGCTATATGTTTACAATCATAGTACTATTGTCTCTGAATTCTGTGTTGTACAGCAAGCCAACAATGCCATGAATAGTTCAAGATTCCGTTCTTGTGGGCTAATGTAGGGAAGGATGCAAAAGCAAACATATAAAATTTAAGCATGTAGTTATCAGTCCAAAGGACAAATTTTATTGTCTCAGATTAAAAAAAAAAAAAAAAACTCTCAAAACTGCAAATTCAGAGAGACAAAATTTGTTTCCTTAGTATAATTTAATAGCACATTTTTTTTTTTAATTTACATTTTGTTCACAGCTATTTCATCTAGGGAAAGATCACTCCTCATCATTCTTGCCCATTTGTAACACTATTAGTATGAAATTTGTTCACTAAGTACTGGAACTGTTTGTATAAATTCACAATGCAAAACACTTACAAGTTAATCCCACCTCACCCCACCCAATGTTCCTTCTTCAAAATTCAAAAAAACTCCTGAGCAAATAGCAGTGGCCCCATCATTTCTGCTACTTCTGAAGCATATCTAAGTCTTCCATTGATGCATGTTCAGCTGCTGTGGAGGCCACTGTCTGCTCTCAAATCTTCATCTGTTATGAATAAGACTGGTGTGGTAACAAGGAAATAAATTTGGGGGGGTTGGAACTAGTTGATTGATAATGCTGAGTAAGCAGATGCATTATCATAATTCAACAGCTATGGCTGAGATTCCCATTTTTGTGGCCATTTGCTCAAAATTTCCCCGTAGTCTTTTCAAAACTTCGTTGTAGTAAGTTCAGTTCACAGTCTGCCCAGTCAGGACAAATTCAAAATGCATCACATCATTAACATTGAAAAAAATGAATAGTCAACATCACCTTCATATTTGATTTCACATACTGGGCTGTGTGTATGTATAAGAGAGAGAGAGAGAGAGAGAGAGAGAGAGAGAGAGAGAGAGAGAGAGAGAGAGAGAGAGAGAGAGAGAGAGAGAGAGAGAGAGAGAGAGAGAGAGAGAGAGAGAGAGAGAGAGAGAGAGAGAGAGAGAGAGAAAGAAAGAATATATATATTGTGATTGATTTCTGTCTTCTATTCAGATGATTGGAATTTGTTTCAAGGATTTGTCACCCATGATAATATGTTCTTCAATAAAGTGTGGGTCCATTGCTGCACAAGATTTTGGGCCCTCACAAACTATAGCATGGTGCTCTCTTTGATCATATGTGAGAAGCCTAGACACAAACTTTGCTGTCCCTCTTCTCATCCCCCAAATACTCTGGCAAATTCACATGAATTGATGACTGCTAGACACCTTTCTAACAGTCAGTTGTCTATCACTCATCATTATTTCATTCACACAGGTAATGGAATTATCTGTTCTTGGAGTTGATAGGCATTCAGAATGAGGGTTATCTTCAATTAACGTACAACCTCCTTTGAATCTTTTAAGCAATTTAAAAGTTTTTGAATGGCTTTCAGCTGCTTGGTGCCTACTTGTTACTCATTCACGTCATCCATTGAAAAATCCACCAAGCCACTAAATAACATCGTTCAACAGAGTAATAAGTGAGAATGAAAGCTGGTGCAGATCAGAAACTGTGCATGATCTTGATCAACCCAACTACCATCATATTAATAAATAGAACTCCAGTGTAACACACTCAGCACAATAATCACAGATTTAGTTCCTGTACTTTTTAGACACACCTCATATATTACATGTTTTAAAATAAAAGCTTGCAATTTTACAAGATCACTAATTTTTTTCAGGTGTTTCTATGAAAGACAAGGTGTTTTCATAAGGTGAATGCATTTTAGATTTATACTAGTAATACATTAATTAAATATGGTTTTTAACAAAATCCAGTGTCGTTAATTTTTATTTGATTCTTCACCTTGTTTTGCAATGTTTTGTATATTACAGGTGAACAGTGTGAGACAGACATTGATGAATGTGAATCTGATCCTTGTGAAAATGGTGGAATTTGTGAAGACATTTCCAATGGATATATCTGCAACTGTCACCCTGGATTTGATGGTAAGCATAACTTTTTATTAGCAAAGGTGATCAACAGTTTATTTTGGGTGAGTTGGTGGTGTTGGGGCATAAGTTTGAAAAGTCTATAGATTATAGCTTAACTGGAGAGGTGCTTTTAAAGAAAAGATCTACTGTTCTGTTAAATTTGCATTTTATGTAAATTGTTATAATATAATGATTTATTAGAAATCAAGTTCCTTCACAAGATCTCATGTCATACCTGTAGCTATTCAGCAAGTGACCATTTTTTAGTGATACAGAGTTTACTACCATTCTTCATATTTCGTGTAAGACAGTGATGTCCCATTTTTTATCTAATGTTTCCACTAAGAAATCTAACCTTATGGGTTTTAGTTAAATATGTAGAAATTCAGGGTTCTAGTTAAATATGTAGAAATAGTTTTTATATGAAGATTGAAAACCCTTTGACGTCTTAGGTCTTAATGGATTTATTATTCTGTTTTTCAAATCTGTGTCAATGTTGTGGTGTTAGTTGATTCATATAGCTCCTTTAAGGTTTTTTCAACGATTTTGTTTGTTTTATTATCTCAATACCTGTTGTCTTGTCATGTGCACCCCCCCTTTTTTTTCTTTTCTGTAGCACTCTTGGTAACTTGGGAGATCATGTCACACAGACATTTGAGACTCTCATGCTGATACAGTATTCAATGAGAGCGTTCAATGCCCTTGAGATGAGATGAGTTGAAATACAGATGCTTTTTTGTTATTTGCCCCACTGTACAATACTTGATAATACATAGGTAAGGAGCTCTTCTGCATTTGACATTCATAAAACCGAAACTTTCTTTATTGTGCAGTACAATAAAACAGTGTTCGAAATTCTTCTCTATCCTGCTAGTTTAGCAATTTTTACTTTTTTCATCTTCATTTTTAACTGCTACAAGAAACAAACCATGATTTTAGTGCGTCTTCTGAGAAAAGTATAATACAGGTTTACAGTATTTCTTTGTCTGATGGTGACTTCATATCTCTGCACTTCTTAATCCAATTTCAAAAATTCCTTTTCTCATTGGAAAGCTTAGTACTGTTTTTTGCCTTTTTCTAATGTTAATCATGCAATCTGCTAGGAAATGCATAATTACAAATGCTATTTATTGACCACAATATATACACTGGCGGAAAGTGAAAAAAGAACACCAAGAAGGAATTGGTGGACGATCATGAAATTTACACATGTTAATAGGGTCGAGTTTACGCAGGTGGGATGTTAATTTCAGGACCAACCGGTGAGCGCTTACGCCACAGCACGGCATAATATGCAAATTATCATCGGTGGTATTTAAGGAGTACGGCACAAAGTGAATGTAATCAGTCGTCGGCGTACGGACACGTGCGAAGATCCCGAAGAAGCTGCAATGCCTGGACATGGAAGATGTGTACGATTTCAGCAGTTATCGGACTTTGAGCGAGGTCGTCTAGTCTGACTCCGCGAGGCCAGGTGGTCGTATCGTCGTATTGCGGAGCGAATTGGACGAGAAGTATCGGTGGTGGTACGATGGTGGCATAGATGGTCCGAGGAACATTCCCACACGAGAAGACGTGGAACCGGGAGTCACAGACGGACTGATGAGCGGACCGATTGACACATAAGAAGTGGGGCGTTGTCAAGCAGAACATCCACTGCGACGCAAATCCGAGCTGTCATTGCACCTGAGGTGACTGTGCGAACAATCCACAACCATCTACTGGATGCAGGACTATGTGCACATGTGCCTCTGGCATGTGTACCTCTGACTCCAGCCCACCGTCAGGAACAGCTGCAGGGGTGTCGCCAACGTCTGCACTGGAGAACGCAATGGCGATCTGTCGTGTTCAGTGATGAAAGCAGATTCTGCTTGGGAGCCTCCAGTGGCCGTATGCGTGTTCACAGACGCACAGGGGAGTGTCTCCACCCTTCTTGCATCCGCCAGCAACACACAGGGCCTACACCTGGTCTCCTGGTGTGGGGAGCAATCAGCTATCACTCCCGTACACAACTAGTGTTTGTACCGGGTACGTTAAAAAGCACCTCCTATATCAACAACATCATTCGGCCCGTTGTTGTGCCATTTGTAAGATCGGTCCATCGTGGTGTTTTCCAGCAAGATAATGCACGCCCACACAAGGCACGTGCAACGCAACATGCACTTCAGGGTGTGAGACAACTTCCATGGCCTGCACGTTCACAGGATTTGTCTCCCATTGAGCACGTGTGGGATTTTATGGGACAACGACTTATCCGTTCTCCACGTCCAGCCACGACCACCCCGGATTTACTCGTCCAGGTTGAGGATTCTTGGAACTCAATACCCCAAACTTACATCCAACATCTGTACAGCAGACTACATGCCAGAATTGCACAGTGTGACGCAGTTCATGGCAGTTCAACCTCGTACTAACTATGTTACATGGAAATGTTATTTTTCAGTTTACCAGCAAATACATCTGTATTTTGTCATAATGTTTTGATCACATTATCCTCTGTATTCCGTTATTATGCTGTATAAATTTTGTTGGTATCAGACGTCTCCTTCTTGGTGTTCTTTTTTCACTTTCCGCCAGTGTATTTTATTTTGCATCATTTCATCTTAAAGTTTGTTTGAAAAAAGTAATTTTTCCATTAGGCATCCTTTATCATGAAGATCATTTTGTACACATTTTCTAGTAAAGATAATAAATACACAGTCTCATGCAAGGTAGTGTGAATTTATGCCATATGTTAATTACTACCTCTGCTTTTATAGGATCAATTTGAAAAGTTCTTTATGTATTACATACCAACCACTATAAAAAATATTTTCCATATGCTTTCTATGTTTTCATAACAAGCAGTTTTGCCCCTAGGAGTGAAAAGTGTGTATTTCTGTTTTGATGGTATCCTCACTACTAAAAGTCAGACTGAAAAAAATGTGTTTTTGATTAGGTTTCACTCACTAGGAAAACAATTTTATGTCCATTTTGTACTCGAAATTGTACACAGTTTTCCCATTATGGTCATAAACATAGTGCAATAAAAAAGTTCTGAGACTAGGTACATAGCACGCCAACAGATGGTAGTATGCGGATGCATGAGCAGCGGTTAAGGGCAGTGACCTTCATGAGTCATTGTGTTGAGTGGTATGGTTCTGTGAACATCGGGAGCTGTGTTACATGATATTTCGTGACCACATGCAGAACACAGCTGCGATTTCGGTATGGACTGCAAACTAGAGCAGCGAGCGAACATCAAATTCTGCGTCAAACTCAGCAATTCTGGAATGGAGACGCATGAAACATTGCAGCAGGCTTATGGCAATGAAGCAATGGGTCATGCGAAGTGTTTTGAGTGGCACTCATGCTTCAAGAGCGACATAAGAGCACTGGAAAATGACAAAAGGTCAGGGCGACCATCCACGAGCAAAACCCTTGAAAATGTGGACAAAATTAGGAAACTGGTGCATGAGGATCGTTGGAGAGCCATTCAAGACAAGAAATTCTGACGTCGGCTTTGAACGTGCACTGCATTACTGCACAATTTGTGCCAAAGATTCTGAACCCCAAACAGAAGGCGCTCCATGTCAAGATCTTCGTCAGCAGGTGGTGAATGAACCAACGTTTTCATCACGGGTTATCACTGGGGACGATACTTGGGTCTACAGTTATGACCCGGAGACCAAACAACAGTCGTCGCAGTGGTAGAGCCCGGCATCTCCTTGACCAAAGAAGGCCCGAAGCTTAACCAACAGCATGCTCATCGTGTTCTTTGACATTCGTAGGATTGTTCACCATGAATTTGTCCCCCAGGGCCAGACCGTCACTGCCCTTTTTTATTGCGATGTTCTGCCGCGTCTCAGGGGGGACATTCACTGCAAACGATCTGAAATGTGGCACAGGGGCGATTTCCTGCTCCATCATGGCAATGCAGCAGCTCACAGAGCATTAGCAACACTCCAGTTTTGCAGCCGCAACAGCATGACTTCCCTTCCTCACTCTCTTACTCGCCGGATTTGGGCGCCTGGGACTTCTTTCTGTTCCCGAAGATGAAGCTGAAGCTTAAGGGTCTCCGTTTTGAAACTGGACGAGATCCAGCACGAATCGCAGATGGTGCTTGACACAATTCGCGAACAGGACTTCCAGGTAGCGTTCCAACAGTGGCAAAAATGCTGGCAGTGGTGTATCGCTGCCCAAGGAGACTACTTTGAGGGAGATCATAGCCAGACTTAAGTAACATAAGTACTTTGTTGTATATCGACCTAGTCTTGGAACTTTTTGGTTTGACCTGGTATTGTTCTTTACTAGCTTTGCTTCTAAAAGTTCTATTTAAAAAAATATTTTTCATTGCATAGCTTTCACCATGAGGAACGTTTTGTATATATTTCCTGTTCTTTCATAATGCCAGTTCCATCATTAGGCAACAAAAGCATATATTTCTATTTGCACTTGTGTCTCAGTCCCGTCTTTTATATGGTTCACCGAGCCTCTTGTAAGGGGGAATAAATAAAATATGAGGAGGAACAAGGTGCCTTGTTTTGGAAAGTAGAAAAAAAAATTAAGGTAAAAAAAAATTGAGTTAAAAGAGTATATGGTTTCCCACTGAGAACATAAGTTATAAGCTGACCTAATGTACCTACCGAACACTGTAGCAGTGTCACACTTCAGAGCAACTTTGAAACCCCCACTCCATGTCCAGCAGAGGAAAGGGGAAAGAAGCAATCAGATTGGAGGAACCTGTAAGAAAAATTCCCCAATACAGCAATAGAATTTATATAGGTTTGTTTAGAGAATTTGTTAATAAGAATATCAGCTAACTTGGAAGGGATATTCAAAATTATCAGTGGAATTAAATGTGCATGCCATAGTATTGTTGTTAATGTTTCGCTTGGTGAAAGATGGGAAATTTTGCTTCTTTTTTTAGTTTTTTTTATTTGCTGCATTGGATGTTCACTTTGCTGCTTAATTTTGAACATGGTCGTGATATTAAACAACATCTACCCTTGTTTTCTTTACCTTTTTTTACATACATTATTTTCAAAAATGCTCATGTTGAATGTACAATAATTAGTTTACTGGCATCATATGTATTTCCTGTACCTTTGTGTAGGAATAAATTGTGAGGAAAATGTGAATGCTTGTATCCATCGACAAGATGAAGAGTTATGCAAGAATGGTGGAACCTGTGTTGCTGGACTAAAAGACACATATTCTTGTAGGTACGATCCTTTTAGTATTGTTATTGTTTTATGTCCCCCCCCTCCCGCCTTGCTAAGTAAATATGTTATTTGAATTGAATTTATTCTGTGCACAATAAATATTTTAGTAGTAGAAAATGACATATGTGAACTGATAAATGAAAGGTATACTTGTTTCGATATTTTATTTCTCTCTTCTCTTCACTCAGTGATTTCCCACCGCATCCCTTGCCACGCCTTCACTAAGTTGATTTTCTGTTACATTTCTGTTTCTCACTTAACACACTTCAGTAACCTTTGACAGGCAACTAATTAATTAATCAGATACTACAGCAGTTATCATATTTTTTCTGATTTGCTTGTAGATTGACACAGTAATATGACATCTGCCCATAATCAAGAAATATACTTGTTTCCCATGCCAATTAAATGACCCTGTGTGATCAAAGGCACCTGCTATTCTACTGGTTTATTTAATTCTGTTCACTCACAGAAGCATTGAATGTCACTGTATTCTCCAGATACTCTTAGTTGAATAATTTTCTCTCTCAGACATTTCTGACCTCTAAATTTCTTTAACATCTGCTGTCAGTAGCAAAATATGTATTTTAAAAAAATGAAGCTCCAACAGGATTTGCATATAGGGACATAGCAATATGTTTGCTGAAACTACTGTTTCTCTAGTAATTCATATATATATACCTATTTTTTGACTAGGCATCTATATTTGATATTACACACCGTATACACATTTTAAAATGTATATTGTCATTCAATAATGGCCCATTTTGATACGTTATTATGTATTTGAATTACCATTAGACATTTTCCCATTTTTGGGGTGACATTATTTTCTTAATTACCTGGCATTTTTACCTTGAATTCAGCAAAGAAACATGTCTTCCTCTTGCAAAATTTTAGTAAATATCATTATATTATATTACGCAATCTACTGTTTCTCATTTTATTATATATTTACATACAAGAGGAATATCTCAACATAATGTGCTACAATTAAAAACAAATGTCAGTGTTGACCAATTAGTTCAAAAAGAACATAAAAAGGGCTTACCCATAAATGAATGTTGTATCTTGGCTGAACTGAATATAACCAATCCAATGTTGCAAATGATGTAATAGTCGTTCGTAAGATATTAGTGCATGGATTGAATAAAATGTTTAAAAGGAAGGAATCGCAAATGTAAACCTTGAATGAAATTTCAATTTACTTCCGATATTGGAGGTTATATTATTTAACGTGCATTAATGCATTTGCATTTTTGAACTTCACTTTTAGTTGGTAAAGTTCGATGAACACTTACCGCACGTGGGGCTTGGCTTTCAATTCATATTTCCGTTATGTGGATGCGGCACGGGGGTTTTTCATTTGGCCACGGGTCCGCTTCTTTTTTTTTTTTTTCCGTTGGAATTTATTTTGTCTCATCACCAAATGAGTTTTTTCCTTTGCTGCATCCTCATTTACTTCAATATTTATTCATACCCGAGTACTTTCAGTAAAATTCCTTTACCGTCTTCGAGGGGACGTTTTGCTCCGACTAGCACGGACCGTGTCAGCTGGACATTTCGGTGGTTCTCGCGGGCTGCTTCTGTCATCGGCTATCGCTTCTTCTTGGGCGTTGTGGCGCCATCTCTTGTTGGTCAGTGATCTCACTTTTCGAACTTTTTCATTTTTTTGCTCAATTTTAATTAAATTTTTCCAGCTGTTTCTCAAATTATTAGGGTCATTATGGTTGCAAACTTTTGTCCTATATTTTTCAATCATTACCGACTCTGCTATTCTGAGGTGTTTTTCGGATTTACAGCTTTTAATGATTTTTATATTTTCGAATTTAGGATATTTTTGGTTATCCAGACAGTATTGGTAAATAAAAAAGAAGTCAAATATTTAAATGGTTTTCCTTACGTAAAAGGTACTACCAATGAAATTAATAACATTTGTAAAAAACATAACATTCAAATTGGAGGAAAAGTAAATACCATCAAAAATATAGTAATAAAAAATGAAAAAATAAAAATGTTAGAAAAAGCAGGTATTTACTCAATTCCTATTACTGAAAATCCTCCAATGGCTTATATAGGAAGTACCAAAAATAAGCTTAAACACAGATTAAAACAACACGTAAAAAACTGGCAGAAAAAAGAAGAAAAAACAGCACTTATCCAATACTGTCTGGATAACCAAAAATATCCTAAATTCGAAAATATAAAAATCATTAAAAGCTGTAAATCCGAAAAACACCTCAGAATAGCAGAGTCGGTAATGATTGAAAAAAATAGGACAAAAGTTTGCAACCATAATGACCCTAATAATTTGAGAAACAGCTGGAAAAATTTAATTAAAATTGAGCAAAAAAATGAAAAAGTTCGAAAAGTGAGATCACTGACCAACAAGAGATGGCGCCACAACGCCCAAGAAGAAGCGATAGCCGATGACAGAAGCAGCCCGCGAGAACCACCGAAATGTCCAGCTGACACGGTCCGTGCTAGTCGGAGCAAAACGTCCCCTCGAAGACGGTAAAGGAATTTTACTGAAAGTACTCGGGTATGAATAAATATTGAAGTAAATGAGGATGCAGCAAAGGAAAAAACTCATTTGGTGATGAGACAAAATAAATTCCAACGGAAAAAAAAAAAAAAAGAAGCGGACCCGTGGCCAAATGAAAAACCCCCGTGCCGCATCCACATAACGGAAATATGAATTGAAAGCCAAGCCCCACGTGCGGTAAGTGTTCATCGAACTTTACCAACTAAAAGTGAAGTTCAAAAATGCAAACTTGAATGAAATGTTTGAAGGAAAACATTTATTTTAGGAAAACTTTGAAACATTTTATTCAATCCATGCACTAATATCTTACAAACGACTATTACATCATTTGAAACATTGGGTATTTAGTTCAGCCGAGATACAACATTCGTTCACAGGTAAGCCCTTTTTTATGTTCTTTTCAAACTAATTGGTCAACACTGACATTCTTTTTTGATTGTAACACATTATGTTGAGATATTCCTCTTGTACCTAAATATAAATAATGTGAGAAACAGTAGTTTCAGTAAACATATTGCTATGTCACTTTATGCAACTATACTTACCACATATTTATGTTTGAAAGTTGTTTTCTTGTGAACTACATGATATCCAACAGGAATGTTTACAGTAGATTCTGAAAAAAATTGTTCAAGTTCTTGTACTCTCATTTGCCTTGATTGTTCAACCATTGTGTTACCACTCCACATACACTCAGTTTGGTCGTTTGCCAACCTATTAAAAATCAGACTTTTAAGTTTTGTGTTTTATTTTTAAACACTATTTTCTCAGAAACAGAAGTTTTCTTTAGTAAATCTTTTGTTGAAAAGAGACTTTTTCAGCCAAAATTCACACTCTTTGCCACAAGTTATTGGTTCTGTTGGTGACATACAATTATTGTGTTTTATTTATCATTTTAAACAACACTTGCATACTCCTTAATTCTTCATTTTAATTTTTGTACCATATGCCTAATGTAGTGTTTATTGCTTATCAGTTAAATTTTGAAGATTATATTAATTCTTTCCACTATTTTTGCTGTGTTATTGGCTAAGGCCCAATGGCTATCTTTTTAACTATAGTTTCAATTGTACTTATAATTCCTATTTGTGATTTCCTAATTTCTTTATATTTTGTTTTTGAAATGTTCATCTATTATTTTTTTATATTTTTGTTTTATTCATTTCTAGCAGAATGTCAGCAACTATTCTCATTGACACTTTATCTGTTAACTATTGTGCCATTTTTGTGCCTACATGGTTTTGAAATTTGAAGACTATTTATGAATTCTCTCTCTCTCTTTATTATTTGTGGTTGTAATAATCTTTATTATTTCAGTGTAGTATGAATTATAATCCAACATTATGTAATCAAATTCACTTGTACTTGTCATGGTTTTAACAAACAAATGCAAAGTTTGGTCACCAATCAAAATTTTGTGCATATAATGAGTATCTTCATAAATGCTGAAAGCAAACAAATTTCTAAAAAAAACAGGGGGGGGGGGTTAAATTGGTGGCTTACAGTATCTTTTGTTAATTCCATCTTAGGTGACTTTCAAGAAGAGATTGCCTAAATATTAAAATAAGCTCAAAGGAGGGTTGATTAGGAAGATATGTGCAAAACATCTTCCTAGGAAGTTTAAAATAAGGAAAATATGCAAATGTTATATGCAATTCCCTTCAATGAAGTTTACTATAGAAAGAGAGACTAATCATTCTTTACCTTTCTTAGATTTCAATTTATTTCTCTGCCCTGATACACAGATATTACAATATTCTGTTTAACATAAACCCACCTACTCTACATCCATCATACTGTCTTCAGCACACTCTATCAGAGCCCATTTAAGAGGGGGGCTAGGGGGCTGCAGCCCCAGGCCTCGCATTTTCAAGGGCCCCAGAATTGTGAAAAATGCTTGAAAAATTGACAGAGTTCTACAGCTTTTATTTATTTATTTATTTATTTTGCAGATAGCACAGCAAAATCTAAGAAACTGCCTTGTGAACAAAATTTTCAATTTCGTTCTATTTTTTAGGAGGAGTCCGCAAAAAATATAGTCGCCCCCAGTCCATCCTCAAATCTTTCGAAAGCATTACAGAAGTTTTTAGTACACATCTGTTATTGGGGTAAATTTTCATACATTAAGAATTTGTAAATGCATTTATGGCACCTCTATTCATAGTGATTGTGGAATAACTTTTTTACGGGTCTTATAGAGGTTATTTTTCATGAAAGTTGGTTGTCAAATTTTCGAACTAAATCCTAGTTCGTCATCAGGACTATGTCACTGGAGTAGTTGCTGCCACTCAATTGGAAGAGTCCATCCGCAATTATCGTTAATTGTGGTACTTCTTCTTCTTGCTATTTCGATCCCTTCTTCTAGTTTCCTCTTTACTAAGTTTGACTGGTGGGCGGTTATTTTCACTGAGTCCCAATTTATGGAGTGTCCACTTGCTTGTATATGTCTGTCTAGCCCTTTGGAAAAAATTGAAATCCTGGTCTCTTCAGCTACTCAGAAAGATCTCCACAAAGAAGAATTAAAGGAAATATTGGCAGAAAACAATTACCCCTCCCCATATGTTGAGAAAATATTTAAACAAGTGCCAAAAAAGAAGCAGGATAAAACCAACTTCAAATTTACCAGCAAAATTACGTACCACAAGGGCCTTTTCGAGAACCTGAAAAGGATCGGAGCAAAATATAATATCAGGCTAGCTCCAGATCTTAATAACAAAATAAAGAAATTCCTGCCAGCTTTAAAGCAGAAAGAATTGGACATCCAATTGCAGGAAGGAGTAATTTACTGCATCGACTGTAACTGCGGACACAGCTATATAGGAGAAACAGGGAGAAGTATTAAGGTCCGAATGAAAGAACACCAAGCAGCTATTAGGAACATTGGGAACAAAACAGGGCTAGACAGACATATACAAGCAAGTGGACACTCCATAAATTGGGACTCAGTGAAAATAATCGCCCACCAGTCAAACTTAGTAAAGAGGAAACTAGAAGAAGGGATCGAAATAGCAAGAAGAAGAAGTACCACAATTAACGATAATTGCGGATGGACTCTTCCAATTGAGTGGCAGCAACTACTCCAGTGACATAGTCCTGATGACGAACTAGGCTTTAGTTCGAAAATTTGACAACCAACTTTCATGAAAAATAACCTCTATAAGACCCGTAAAAAGTTATTCCACAATCATTAAGAATTTGTTTGAATCATGATATTTGGATCACATTATTTTACCCACTACTTTGATATAATTTCAACAACCTGAACCCAACCCTGGAGGAAGGAGAGGGGAGGATTAAAGCAGAACTGAACTGGTATCCATTTTACAACTATGCATTTTTACATTTTCTTGCTACCACTTATTCGTTCATGAATCATGGGATACACATATCCATATAGAGGAGATATTTTTATGGCTTCCTCATCATATTTTGGGAATGCTTTCTTTCGGGTATTTTTTTCATCCACCCATAGAGAAATCCTAGATGTGCCACTTATACGGGGGGGCAAAATATTGTCCAGCCCCTAGGCACCCTGTCTCCTTAAATGTGCTCTGCACTCTATGAATCATAAGCTCTCGGCACTTTATGCCATGGTATGACAGACCTTTACTCATTTATCAACAAGTCTTCATCAAATTGAGATTTCCAAAATTTATGAAATGGCTGAACTTCATCAATGCCCTTACTATATAGTTTGAAAGGTTATCAGGAATTAAACTAAAACACTTCCTTTTAATGGTGTAAAACTAATACACAATTTAAGCCAAGCTTTCGCGCTCCACTGGGAGGCTTTGTCTGGGCTAAGCTTTCAAAGCCTTCTTAGAGATAGCAACTTACAATGTTGTTACAATTCAAAAATTTGGTATTATAGAACCAAACAGTTCCATTTCACGTTGAGGTCTGTGTTTAGATATACTCACGTGTGGAATCCGTGTTTTAAATGTGGTCATGCGGCATGGATGGGAGTTACCTGTTGTTTCTTTGATGCTTGTTCAGGAGATTCTTTCAGGCATCTGATATCTCAAAAGATAAGTTTTTGTTGCATGGGTGTGGGTGGGTCATGATCTCGATACTTTTACGCGTGACTGTGCCAACGTAACTTGTATTACAGCTTGAATGATGAAAAGGATACCACCCTATACAAGCTACGTTGTCACAGCCATGCGTGAAAGTCTCAAGATCATGACCCACCCACACCCATGCAACAAAAATTTATCTTTTGAGATATCAGATGCCTGGAGGAATCTCCTGAAAAAGCATCAAGGAAACAACAGGCAATTCCTCTCCATGCCACATGATCACATTTTAAACACAGACCGTACATGTGAGTATATTTAAACATGGACCTCAACGTGAAATGGAACTGTTTGGTTCTATAATACCCAAATTTTGAATTGTAACAATATTGTAAGTTGCTATCTCTAAGAAGCCTTTGAAAACTTAGCCCAGACGAAGCCTCCTGGTGGAGAGCAAAAGCTCAGCTTAAATTTATGTATTAGTTTTATGCCATTAAAAGTAAGTGTTTTAGTTTTTAAATGGTGTAGAGTCTTTGATATTTGTTATCAGGAATGTTTGGAGGTCAACATTTTCTTCTTTAAATCATGAACAAAACTGTTTAAAATATGTGGGCTCTTTACCTTATGTTCCTAAAGTGACAAACATTCTCAAAAATATTTGTTGGCGGTTCAACTTGGTCTTCGGAACTCAGACACATAATCTGATCTCTTATATCAGGAAGGATCATGATCCCATGGAAACACATTCCCGCCATGGTGTCTACAGCATTCCCTTAAGACCAATCGATCCCACTTGCCCAGACAGTGTATATATAGGCTCTAGTACCAGATTTCTTAAAGTTAGGATTTCGGAATATAAATATAATGTTAAAACTGGATCCAGCGCTACTGTTTTATCACAACTGGTCAATGAAGGAGTATATTATCTGGTATGGAATGAGACTTCTCTCTTAGCTACACCTTGTTCTAAGTTCCTCACTCTGTTTAACGAAAGTCTGTTTATTCTTAATCGTACCATTAATTGCTGTAATGAAAATACTCAGTACTCTTCTTGTTATTTCATTACCATGGAAACAGACTATCGAGCCTTATGTTTTAATGGCATAACTTCACCTCATTCGACCTCATCATCATCATTTCCATCAACGTCATATCCACGTATGGAGTCTGCGCCATTCAGACCAATCTGCGGATTCTTTGGACTTTTGGACATTATATCTAGTAACTACTGACATGCTTGTCCTTCACTACATCTGATGATGATCCCGATGTGGGATTGAAAGGAGCTAAAGTGTTTTAAACTACCACCTTTTAATTGGTGATTGCTATGTGTTGTCTTTTATGAATCACTTATTTTATTATCATCTTCTCATCATGCAGTAAACGGCTTAAACCTTCAATTTTTTTCACTACTGTGCACAATATTTCATATTTATTATTTATTGTATGCAAATGTAATATCCCCAGCAAGCAAAGAAGATGCAATGCATATATAAACCAATTTATGACTTCAGAGCACTTGCACAGAGCCACAATTTTCAGAAGCTACCCAAAACAGACTTTTGTCATACTTCACAGCACACAAATTATACATTATTGTGCAGGCAGTGCTGTAACATTTATTTTTTCAGTTGGATTTCCACATTTAAAAAAATCAGAACATAATCATTCCTGTGACCACAACTCGTTTCTAACTGATGTTATTGATGGAAAATGGACTTCTTGGATTTTAAGTACTACAAGTGCTTTCACATGCTGATGGCATAAAGCAAAGAAAGGCAGCAAAAAATTGAGGAACAAATAACAGATTTATTGAATGCAGAGAAGTCCTTGGTGGTTGAGAAGGATATATTACACTCACACAAGCTCTTGATTGAAGCTTTAAAACAAAATGACAGTTTTCTTAAAGAATACAGTATAAGGGAATTCAGAGTTGCTCAGATGATGCTGTTTATGGGAAATGAAAAACTGGTCAAAGATCTAAGTAAAATTTGTCAAGCAATATCTGACTATAAAAAAAAAAACTTTTAAAGCCACAATAAAATGCCACAATAATAGTTTAGGTTGTCTCCCTATGATCAACTTATCCACAGTTCTGTTGAATATATGTGATATCCCATTCTGTATACTTTGAAAGTGTTGTTTAAGAAGAAATATTTTCTTTTCTTGATTTATTCTGATATCCAGTGAAGTAGCAAAAATATGATCAAATAAAATAATTTTTGTATGCAAAATTTCTGCATTCCACATAATAACCATATGTGATCCATATTGTATGTCCTAAAATATTAAGAAAAACTTGTCCTGATTTGTTTTTCTCTATTTTTTTTTTTTTTTTTTTTTTTTTTTTTTTTGTCACTGAGAGGAAATTTATGTGGCTTAAAGTTATGTTTGGACCCCTTCCATTCTCCATTAGTCATTCTGTTTTTATCCATTATGGTGATATGTCATGAGCTCTAGCCTGTAAAGTCAAAAAGGGTATGGAAGGCAAGAGAAGGGTGGAGTGGAGCGCTCTGTTAATTTTCTGGATTTAAGGCCTTATGCTCTTATGCTCTGTCCATGATAAATATAAATAAATATAAATAAAATAAAAGAGGAGCAGAGATAAGAAAGCACATTTGATTGGAAAATTTTTGTTTATGCCGCAATACAGATTAGGAGAAAGAATTCACCTTGAAACATCCTTTTATATTGCGATGCAGATCAGATCATCAGAAGACATAAGTAACAGTAAAAAAAAAAAAAAAAAAAAAATAGGTGAACTTGCTATTTACTTTGAAAAAAAAAAAGTTTTTCTGGCCTTTTTTTATGAGAAATTTTGAATCACAGCATGTAAATTAATTGTTCTGGCAATGTTTGATTCAATACTTAGCCTGGCCAAATCCACAAAACATTTCTGAGACATCTTAGACTTTAAACAATTCTTAATTATCTTAAGTTTGGTAAACGACTTCTCTCCAGAAGCTACTGTTGCTGGAATTGTTAATAGTATTCTTAAGTTAACACAAACGTTTCGAAATAGGTCACCAAGTCTATACTCTGTTAACAAGTTAAAAAACAGATCTATTGGCCTTAACTGTGCATTTACAAAATTTGTTTTATGTACTGAGGGTAAATGTTGCATTTCTTTTCTAAAATCATCACTATTAAGGTCACCAGGGTATTGCTCTGATAAAGCTTTTCTCTGTACATCACTTTTGAACATGGTGAGATATTTCTACAAGAAATCAAATTTTTCTGCCAACTGCTTAACAGCATTGAAGCGGACTGTTAATCCTGCTATAACATTGTCTACAAAACATAGAACACACACTTTCTGAAGTAAGCCTCTTCTGGAGTATCATCTGTGTCATTCATTTCTTCCAAGTTAGCATCAGGTGTGCTGTCTTCTTGAGGCCTTGCCATCTTGCACCTAACTCCACCATGCCTACAGGAGAGTTTTATTTCTATATTTAAGTTTGATGCAACCAGCTTGGCTTCATTCTACATGCATTTCCAGTTGTTTCAAAATTTTGTTAGTCCTATGAGGAGAGTTTCTTTGTTTGCTACTTCAACATCCAATGTGGCATCTCTAGCTTGAATGACCATGTTGCAAATCAGTATCTATGCCAACTAATATTTTTTACCACACGGCTGACATTAACACACAGGCAAAAGATGTCATGTATAATAAAACTCCATGGACTTCGTTTCTTGTTTTGGTCATCAAATTTAGTTCTAGGAGATCTTCTGATGCTGATTTAATGCCAGGCAAGTGAGCTGCAAAAGGCTTTACACATTCAACATGATCTGAACATCTTGTTTCAAACATACCAAGAAGAAATCTAGCAATACAGATTTGTAATAATTCCCACTGCTTAGGACTGGAACTGAATAAGTGGTACACAGTTTGAATTGCTCCAAAATAGGTCATTGCTTCAGGTATACATTCAGCAATGTTATTTCCACATTGTGTGACAACTGCTAGGTGAAAAATTGCTGTTGAGCATTGTTCTTGTATTTTTGCTTGTGCACCATTTTATACCAAATCTAAGTTGGGTAATTATTAAAAGTGAATTCGTTGAGACAAAGGATGAAAATGAAGAGAGAGTTAAAAATTAAATACAGTAGCACACCACATTACAATTTAAAAAACAAAGTTACAACTCCATTAAAACACTGCCTAAATGAACACACACCAGATGCAAATTTTTCTAGCCTCTTTGCAAGAGAAATGAAAAAGTATTATTGTACACTGCCGGACAATTGCTAAGGACGGAGGACAATAGCAACGATAGCAACCATAAAATGGAAGGCAGGAAAATATGGAAATTAGCATAAGTGCGGGATACAGTAAGACGTGTTGTGCATATGCAAATTTAGGATTGCCGAACTTGTTCGTGACGCCATAGCGCTGATAAGAGATATAAAGGATTTGATGCGTATTGGCCATTGTTGTTCAAACGCAAAGTTGAAAGGGAAAGAATCAATTGACGAACTTGCAATTTTCAGTATGTCTTCCCGACATCACCTAGATGATTTTATGCGTGGCCGTATTATTGGCAAGATTGAAGAAGGGCGAAAAATAACAGATGTTGCCAGGGAGTTCAGCGTCAGCCACAGTGTTGTTTCAAGGCTTTGGAAATCATTTCAAACAAATGGAGAGTGTAGCATACGTCACGGGGGAGGTCGTGTTCGCAGTACGACACCTGCAGAAGATCGGTACATAGTGCTATCAACAAAAAGACACCGGCGCAGCACAGCTAGTAAGGTAGCAAATCAGTTTATGGCTGCTACTGGCAAGCGGATCTCACGAAAAACTGTCGCCAGACGTTTGCATGAAGGAGGACTATACGCCCGCCGTCCTGTTGTGTGCATCCCATTGTCCAGACGTCACCGTACCGCCCGTTTGCAATGGTGCCATCAACATCGCAATTGGACTGATAACGACTGGTCTGCTGTCCTCTTCTCAGATGAGAGTAGATACAGTCTATCGTCTGATTGTCGACGACAACTGATCTGGCGTGATAGTGGTACTGCATATTGTCCAGCAAACATACAGGAAAGGGACCGATATCCGACATGTAGTGTCATGGTATGGGCTGGCATCATGATCAATGGCCGTACGTCCCTCTATGTGCTTCCAACTGGGACTATGACTGGCCAACGATACATTAATGATGTTCTACTACCTCATGTTCGCATGTTCCGTGGTGCTGTCGGTGATAGATTCATTTTCATGGACGACAACGCAACATGTCATCGAACAGTCGCTGTCCAGGAGTGTCTTGAGAGCGAGGATATTCAACGCCTCGTATGGCGAGCATGTTCTCCAGATCTGAATCCCATTGAAAATGTGTGGGATGCTTTGGGGAGGAGTCTTGCTGGTCACCAATGCCCTCCAATAAAGAAGGACACCCTCATCCGTGCACTGACAGAGGAATGTGATAAATTACCCCAACAGCTGCTTGATAATGTTGTGCAAAGCATGACACGACGTGTGGAATCTTGCATCGCGCTCCATGGTGGCCATATCCCGTATTGACATCTTACGCCGGAACGCCTGCGGACGGTAATTGCATTTTTTTCACGTTTACGTATTCTGCACAAAATGGCCTGTTTGTCCCTTGAACACGTTCCAAAGCTTTCTGGATTTCAGAGCACAATAAATTGTCTTTCTTGTAATGTCCTGGCATTCTGACATTATTTTATTTCACTTGGCATCCAACCACACCTACTTTTTTATGCGCTATGTAGCCGTTTATGATACGTCCTTAGCAATTGTCCAGCAGTGTATAAACACACACAAAAAGACAAAGCTCTTATTGAAATTCTTACTGAAGGCTGTTAATTTTGGCCAAATTCATAGCTTGCATCACCATAAGCTATGTTAAAACAAATGGAAATGTATATTAATATTATACAAAAGCTACATAACTCTGTTAATACTATTGACTACCTAAATAATTCATATGAAGATTAATTATATGCTGTATATCAAAGGATAAAAAGGAAGCTGGAAACCTATTTCATTACTAAAATTATTTACACTATTTTTCTCTCTTCTATGATGCACGAAAGAAAACGAAACCAAACAGCATCGCCCCCAAGAGGATTTATTGCGCTCCTGCTATTCTCTTCGTTTCTTTGAGTTTCGTGAGAAAAAGAACTGTGAATGTCTTCCTTTCTCTTCCTTCCCATCTGGGATTTTCATCAGGTTTCCGTGAGAAAAAAAATATAATTTTCCCCTTTTCGTTTGGCTTGAGTGCAATTAGGACAGACCTAATTATCAACCTAAACTTTCGGGTAACCTGGCTCAGCTTCACCGGAAAGTAATTTTTATCATTGATATTCTATTTTGGCAATTTAAATATTTATTTCCTACCGCCTTAGAGTAAAAATGAAAAAAAATACTAAATGATCAAAATTATACGGATGAAATTTAAATGTTACGGGGTTATAGAAAATTCCGCGGTAACACTGCTACCATTAATTATCCAAGTCATTTACGAAAAAAAATAATTTAACTAAATGCTTTGCAACACATTTAGAAAAAAAAAAAAAACCCTGGAAGAAAGAAAAAGAGGAGAAAAAACAATTTGCTTGATTTTTCTTGATTTTTGCCACCCATCACACTTTCTGAGGGGGTTTAATGAGTTAAAAAGAAATAAAACTAAACAGGAAGAATTTTATTCTCCTTTGAATATTTTTATGTTTCTGAAAATTCAAAAAAAAAAAAAAAAAGAAAATGTAAATGCTAGTCTTCACACAATATATACAAATATTTTCTGAGATCCCAGGAAATTTCTGGCTCCCCTCCTTTGGCTCTCAGTCTGCCTTATGACCCTGTGCTCAGATATGCTGTACCCCGTAAATCCCTATCTCCTGGGGCTTGCCCTGGTGTAATTTAGTCGCACGTAAATGGATTTGTTGGTTGATCTGGGTGGGCAGGGCATAATCCGAGCTCAGAGCCTCCAATATTGTACCATTCCTAATCCTCCTTGCTTGTTTCAAATGTTTTATGCAATCTTCAGACCCAGAGTGACTATCCTATTTTGAGGCATGTCATTCAAACTAGGGCCTCTGTTCGATGATCTTCTCACTGTTAACCACAGTGAGAATGACTTCAGGCTGCAGTGGTCATTTTCACTCTCCTTAAGGGTGGTAAAGTTTGAAATATTGGCTAATTGCTTTCATTGTGCCTCTTACATTTATAGCATGTAAGCCATTCGATGGCCTCTTGATTCTCTGATCTGATCAGTAATTGAATAAGTGCACTATAACTATTCAAGTTTTATCAGCTTTTCTTAAGACTTCTGAGACTCTGCCTGACTTCCTGTTGGTATTTATTTTATTACCACTGTTCTTTGCTTAAATGTTTCTGATCTTACCAAGTTAAATTGCCTTTTTACTTTTCTAATGAGAAGAGACTATTAACATTTGGAAATATTTCATAGGAAAATCCATATACCATATTGTTTCCATAGATGTTTTCAATTAAAACTTTTACCTTTTCAGTTTGTTTGTTTTTAATTGGAGGTTTAACGACCACCATGAACAACTCAATGGGCTATAAGCAGTTGCCCGTCCCTAATTTAGGGCCACTGGTTCCAGGGAAGGGAGAGAGCCAGTGCCGTAAGACAAACATAATATTCATGCCTCACTGGGATTCGAACCCGGAATTTTTTTGGACGAATGATCAGAAGCCATCGCTTAGACCACTGCGCTACCGGGGCAGCCATTTCAGTTCTGGCATTTAAGCTCTTTAGTTGTCTGAATGAAACAAAATATTACCCTGATTTCTTAGTAAAATTATAGTAATTTTGATAGTTCTTTAGTGAAAAATAATTGTAAATAAATGCACACACATATGTAAATTGAAATATTTCAACTGTTCTCACTCCCAACTTTTAGGACAAGTCTATGCCCATGCATTTAAACTTTTTTTTTAATTTAAATTCTACAGAAAAAAACACTTCAGATATATATTCATGTTTTGTATTCTAGTAACATATCAACTCATCAATGCAGTTGAGATTTTCTTATCTTCATATCTGTGCTATATGTTCTGACTGATGTTTTACCTTTGTGTGATGAATTACTTAGCTGTTTAAATGTCTACTCAAATAACATTTAGTTTGCCAGCTGTGTGAGGAATAATATCATCATATTATCAGCTGACCAGGTAGTTGATTATATGGTCTTGTTCTTGACCTTCAGTATACCCCCTATGCTGTGTGCTTGGGGATACAGTAATCCCTTGCATCATTAAATCATACCAACACATTAATTATAATTCATTACCACATTAATTTAAGACATGAGTAAATTATTAGCCAGCAAATTGTTTAGGGAAGTATAATTGAAGTATTAAGCAATTTTCAGTTTGAGCATTCAAAAGCTGTTTGCAAAATTGGGAATGAATAATCGCCTTAATTCTCTAAAATAAAAAGAACTAATACTTTTCTTTTGTGTCTTTTTAATACGGTATCTGATAGGTAAAGAGATTTAAAATGGCTCATTTCTATAGATAGAATCAGAACTTGTAGAACTTTTGAGTTGATTGTTTGGTACATTCTCATATTGATTGGAACAGTTCTTTTAATTATTTATGTAATATCTCTTTTAGCTGCCTCCCAGAGTTCTATGGTGATAACTGTGAACTACATGTGTGCCCATGTGTAAGAGGTGGCATTTGTTTGAAGGAATTAGATGGAACTTGCCTGTGTCCATTTGGTTTGTGAATTAATTATGCAATTAATTTATGAAATAATTACTTAAGAAATGACAAACTTTTCTTTGTGCTAAATTTTCATTGTGTAAGTTACATGAAACATAATTATAATTTATGAGAATAAAAATTACAGAAAGACCAGGATGTGAATGCTGATATGTAGAAAAAGTCTTGCTGATAAATTTTGTTCTTGTATTTTATGTAATTTAAAAATTTTACTATGCGTGCATAGTTTGTCATCTCTTTGCATGCTATGTTTGCAGATAGAATCCTTTCTTCAGTCATAAGTAATAAAGTTTGTTCATGTTTATTTTGATCATAGTGTAATTGTAATATTAAATTGAGTGTTTCAAGTGCCTAATCAGATTTTTTTTTTCAAAAGTATGCATTTCAGAATGTGAGCTGATTATTATTTAGCTGTTCTGCAGCCATTAGTTGTCCACCACTGATGAAGCTCTCCTACTTTTTCTGTGGTGTCTGACTATCTTATATCTTCATTCAGTTCTTTTTTGGCAGTTTTTTTTTTTATTTGCCTAACCTTTTTATCTTTTCTTCTGTTCTAAGTTTCTGAATGGTTTACATAAACATCATTCTCCATCAGTAATTTGAGCAGGATATTTTGTCCAGTTTGTTTTTATTAGGTAGACCTTCAAATTTTGAATCGTGTGTCACTTGACTGATGCAGTTAGTTTAATTCCTATTCTTATTGTGATTTCCAGTAACAATCTCTCCATGTCTTCAAGTGACATATTAATTTTCCAGCTACCCAGTGAATGTCTTATTCAAAACATTAAGAGAATTTGTGGAAAACATTGATTATGAACTCTTCTAGATTGTTGTTTTAGAGTGATGGATTATCACTTTCCAAACTACTCATATTTCTGAGTGTGCTGATTGTTGACTATGAAAACTCAATCCTTATTTTTACTTGGATTTACTTGCATAAACTGCTGTAAATTACTATTTTTTTTTTTTTTTTTAGTGTAGAGGTGTTCAGAGAAGCCTCTATTATTACTTTTGGGAATAGTTCATAAGAGGTACCCCTCAACTAATCTACCATATAAGCTATTTTTCAAAAAAAAATTTTGATATTTCAATTTCTTCAACATTAATACACTGTCACACAATTGACGTGGATTAGGAACATCAAACAGAAGCCATCGCTCTTACCATGTTTATAATTGAGTCACAGAAAAATTTTCATCGGACACCACCGGGAATCGAACACAGGGACTTCCAGTTATGCACCGGACATGCTACCACTGCACCACAGCGGCCTCGAATTTTCCAGACTCACATACGACTAACTTCCAAACCACATGGTAGGTTGCTTCTTGGAGCCCCGCACTATGCTGGGGATTCACCAAAGATGGTATGCAGCAACTGAACAAATAACTAGGAGGTGAATGAATAATTAATACACACAATTGACATGGATTAGGAACATCAAACAGAAGTTATTGCTCTTTCCACATTTATAATTAAGTCAAGGAAAAATTCCCATCGCCCGCCACTGGGAATTGAATCCAGAGTCTCCCAGTTACGCACCGGACATGCTATCACTGCACCACAGTGGTCTCGAATTTTCCAGACTCACATACAACTAACTTCCAAACCACATGGCAGGTTGCTTCTTGGAACCCTGCACTATACTGGGGATTCACCAAAGATGGTAAACAGCAACTGAACAAATAACTAGGAGGCAAATGAATTATTAATACACACAATTGATGTGGATTACGAACATCAAACAGAAGTCATCGCTCCAGGTCAATTGTGTATATTAATTATTCATTCGCCTCCTAGTTATTTGTTCAGTTGCTGCTTACCATCTATGGTGAATCCCCAGCATAGTGTGGGGCTCCAAGAAGCAACCTGCCATGTGGTTTGGAAGTTAGTCGTATGTGAGTCTGGAAAATTCAGGGCCGCTGTGGTGCAGTGTAGCATGTCCGGCACGTAACTGGAAGATCCTAGGTTCGATTCCCGGTGGCGGCCGATGAGAATTTTCCATGACTCACTTATAAACGTGGAAAGAGCGATGACTTCTGTTTGATGTTCTTCAACATTTGTGCTTTTGGCATATGATTCCACATATTCATTTTAGATTATTTTTTTTTCCTTATTAATTTTTTGATCTATGTTTAATTCTTTTAATGTTTTAAAGCCATTATTGTTAAATTTCTTCAACAGTGTTTCCTTTCAATTGTCTGTGATATCTTGATTGAACTATTTATGCAGTTGGTTGATCTTAGGTGGGAAAGTGTGATGTTGTTATTCATTTTCCCCCATCAGTATGCCATTTAAAATTGATGAAAATTAGTTTTGAAGCAGCTGGGAATGATTTAGGTGTTGAGGCATTTTGCTAGCTTGTACTCCTCTCCATGTCCATGCTTATACACTGGCAGAAAGTGAAAAAAGAACACCAAGAAGGAATTGGTGGACGATCATGAAATTTATATATGTTAATGGGGTCAAGTTTACGTAGGTGTGATGTTAATTTCGGGACCAACCGGTGAGCGCTTTCGCCACAGCACGGCATAATATGCAAATTATCGTTGGTGGTATTTAAGGAGTACAGCGAAGTGAATGTAATCTGTCGTCGGCATACGGACACGTGCGAAGACCCTGAAGAAGCTGCAATGCCTGGACATAGAAGACGTGTACGATTTCAGCAGTTATCGGACTTTGAGCGAGGTCGTCTAGTGGGAGTCTGCGATGCCAGGTGGTCGTATCGTCGTATTGCGGAGCAAATTGGACGGAAAGTATCGGTGGTGGAACATTCCCACACGAGAAAGAAGACATGGAACCGGGAGTCACAGACGGACTGATGAGCGGACCGATCGACGCATAAGAAGAGCTGCGTTGTCAAGCAGAACATCCACTGCGACGCAAATCCGAGCTGCCGTTGCACCTGAGGTGACTGTGCGAACAATCTGCAACCATCTACTAGATGCAGGACAACGTGCACGTGTGCCTCTGACATGTGTACCTCTGACTCCAGCCCACCGTCAGGAACGGCTGCAGTGGTGTCACCAACGTCTGCACTGGAGAACGCAATGGAGATCTGTCATGTTCAGCGATGAAAGCAGATTCTGCTTGGGAGCCTCCGATGGCCGTATGCGTGTTCGCAGATACACAGGGGAGCGTCTCCACCCTTCTTGCATCCGCCAGCGACACATAGGGCTTACACCTGGTCTCCTGGTGTGGGGAGCGATCAGCTATCACTCCCGTACACAACTAGTGTTTGTACCGGGTACGTTAAACAGCAGCTCCTACATCAACAACATCATTCAGCCCCTTGTTTTGCCATTTGTAAGGTCGGTCTATCGTGATGTTTTCCAGCAAGATAATGCATGCCCACACATGGCACGTGCAACGCAACATGCACTTCAGGGTGTGAGACAACTTCCATGGCCTGCACGTTCACCGGATTTGTCCCCCATTGAGCACGTGTGGGATTTTATGGGACAACGACTTATCCGGTCTCCACGGCCAGCCACAAGCATCCCCGATTAACGCGTCCAGGTTAAGGATGCTTGGAACTCAATACCCCAAACTTACATCCAACATCTGTACGACAGACTTCATGCCAAAATTGCACAGTGTGACGCAGTTCATGGCGGTTCAACCTCATACTAACCATGTTACATGAAAATGTTATTTTTCAGTTCACCAGCAAATACAGCTGTATTTTGCCATAACGTTTTGATCATGTTATCCTCTGTATTCCGTTATTATGCTGTATAAATTTCGTTGGTATCAGACGTCTCCTCCTTGGTGTTCTTTTTTCACTTTCCGCCAGTGTATTAATTCTTTATCTTTTTTTTATGTAAATGTTGCAATTGGTGTATTGTATTCTTGCCTTGGTGGAGGAAGTGATTTTTATAAAATTTGAACAATTCTATTCTGCATTTGTTTTTAATTTCATTATACTTTTATTTGGACAAAAAAGGGGGAAGAAAGAATAAAAATAAGGAAATAATGTAAAAATACGTTTGACTTGACTGAATAAATGGGATGAATTATTTCAAAATTTCATCATTAATGAATGCCACTTTTGTCACTACATGGAGCTCACTAACAATAAATTTGCATGCCATTATTATGCAAATTTCTTTATAAATAAATTTATCTTCCTTAAGCTTCTCTTCTTGGTAAGTTTTCCAGTGTCTTTAATATCTTCCATCTGCCTAAATATCAAACAATAAATAAATACAGCATTTGGTAGATATAGTTCAACCTTATCAAGAGTCTGACAAAGTTGGACTATAAGTGTCTGATTTTTAATGGCTGTGGGGAAAGCTAGATTTACAGGAAGCTGTTTGCATTGTAATCATACTTAACATTATTCCGTGAATTTGTGGAATTCCGCTTTTTTCTTTCTCATTTGGGCGGTCCTTGAGATCAATGCAACAAAACTGAAAAGGGGAGGGCAGAGTCGTTTTCCATCAGGGAACAGTATTTCGTGTTTCAAAACTTTCAAAAACAGAAAACGTGAAATTTTTTCCCATAATCGTTGTTTTTTTTTTTCTTCTCGAGATGTTGCCTCTATCCAGTCTTGTTGTTAAATATCATTTTACTGCATAAATGTTTGTATTTCAGCTTTAAAACTGTTTTGCAAAAACAGAAGTTAGACAGCATGAAAATTTCCTAGGTATGAGATTCTTCCGCGAATTCAAGGAATTCCGCCTTTTCCAGTATCATTTTAGTCATTCACAAGATCGATGCACAACTTAATAGAAAGTTTTTGGTGATTTTCAGTGACTGGGGGGAGGGGGAATTTTGTCCATCAAAGAACGAAATTTCATCTTTCGAAAACAGAAGGTTGATGGAGTGAAGATTTCTTCCGCAATTTTTTTATTTTTTTTTTCACGATGTTCCTTGTGTTTAGTATTATCTTTTACTCCATAAATATTTGTGTTTCAGCTTGAAAATGGGGAGAATTTTTTATAAACGAAGCCGGGCGGAGCAAAAATTTCTCCCGTAATCGTAGTTTTACCCCCCCCCCTCCCCTTGTTCCCACTCACATGTGTTGTTGTTCAATGTTATTGCTCCCATAAGTGTTTGCATTTAAGCTGGATAAGGAAGTGGGAAATTTCCAAAAACAGAAGTTGGAAAATTTGTAAGAAACATTGCATAGTGTTCAAAAGTATTCTTATTTTCAAAGTTAGACCATTTATCTGAAGTAGTCAAAGCTTTTATATCAGGCATTTGTGGTCCTCAGGCTGAAAGTTCTTTTGGCATGATGGATGAAATTATTGTATTTAGAGGACATAAAATAAAATAAAAAAGAAAAGATAGAAAAGTAACAATAAAGAAATGGGTATTGAAAGATATCAGCAGAAAGAAAAATTAATCATTGTGCTGTGTATCTGCACCCATTGGTTTCTGATGATGCTAACAAAGGTTTAAAAGATATAGCTAACTGGAGAAATAATATCTTATTGCAACTCCCTGTATTACATGTATTGGACTTACACATATATACATTGACTCCTCACTGAACTATGACCACCTGTCTAATACTTAGTGAGCCCTCTTTTCACTCAGAAAACCATCACCATCCAGTGTGGCATTGACTCCACAAAGTGTCAGTACAATTGTGTGGGAATCTGCAACCAATTTGTTTGTATTGTGGTTCACAGTTCTGGTATGGAGCAGGACGGCATGTCCAGCTACCTCCCCTAGCTTTCCGCAACACCCCACATATACCCAAATGAAATTAAGGAAGAAATATTCCTCAGAAATATACATGGGAAATTCACTACATTATTCAAAGCAATCAGAATTGTGTAGTGAATTGCCTGTAGTTTACTGGTCTCCATGTAACATGTCCTCAGAAAACTTGAAAATTACATAACCCGCATCTCCCGATTTTTTCGTTGTAGTAAATTTTTATTACAATTTTATCATTACACATTATTATGTGTAGTATATTGTGCACACCTTATTGGGAAATCAGGAGATGCAGGTTCGATTCCCCTTCCAGGGTGATGTAATTTTCAACTTTTCTGAGGAGTTCTTACATGGAGAGCAATAAATTACAGGCAATTCAGTGCTCAATTCTGATTGCTTTGAATAATCTACATTCAAAAAAGTTGTTTGTGTGCCGGAGAAATGCATTACTTACAGGGGTTTTGTGGCAAGACACATCCTGATTGTGTGAGGCATGAAGATGTGTTGCAGTTGTGTAATGTGAAGCAAAATGTTGTTGACAAAGTGGAGACTAATATGTTTCGGTGGTTTGGCCATGTTGAAAAAATGAGTGATGAGATGCTTACTGAGCAAATTTTTTTAGCCCAAGTGGCAGGAAGGAAAGACATAGGAAGGCCAAGGAAGTCATGGGAGAATCAGATTCAGTAGTGTCTGCATGTGAAAAAGATTATGAGTATGAAGTATAAGAAGGTCTTGTGTACGTCATGTGATGGATGTCAGTGAAGCCCGAGTTGTGTGTCAAGATCGCTGTAAATGGAGAAGTTTGGTATGACAACAGTAAGTAAATAATTAGTTAAAAATTTATCTGGTGGTTTGTATTTCTTTGTGGAACTAACCTCTGAATCTCAGAGAACAGCTTAGTGATATGATGTGATGACAATTGAGTTGAGATCATGTAAGTTTGGAGGCCATTCGAGATGTCTCATATCAGTGCTTTGTTCATTGAACCATCCTGCACAATGCAGGTTTGATTACATGTGACATTATTGTACTGGAACAGCCAATCCCCCTCTGGGTAGAGATACAACACTGTGGGGGTGTATATCTTGTACAAGTAGTTCATGGTCTGTCATTCATATATTGGTCCACATGCACCAGGGATCCCATTTCATGCCAGTTAAATGTGCCTCATACATACATACATCATCCCCACTAACCTGGATATTCAATGCCATACATGAAGGATCCATAGCATCATGCTACTGATATCAAATGCAGACTCGACCATCAGCAGAGTGGAGTGCTATCGTGTTTCATTGGACTAGCACACCTGCTTCCAATTTTCTATTTTCTATTGTCCAATCCAAATGCTGTTGGCACCAGGAGAGTCATTTACATTAATGGACAATATTGTTAGAAGAGGGTGGCATATTGGACATCTGCTGTTGTACCCCATCCATGCCAGCATGTAACACATAGTCATTCAGAATATTGTTTCTGGTTGATCCATATAGCATTGGGCTGTCAGCTGTGAAACCATGTTGTGTTGATTGCTCTCTACAAGATGATGCATGATACACCCATCATTCACCCCTGGAATCCATCTTTTGCTACTATTTACAGTTGTTTTATCATTTTGGAACCACTCCTGGTACGCTTTAACCATGTAGGCCTTGAACAACCCACAAGTGTCACCATTTCTGAAACTGAGGCACCAACCCTTTGTGCGCACACAATTCAGCCTTTTGTAAACTCCAATAAATTCTTGATTATACCCATCATGCCCGTAACTTTGCTCTCAACTGAACCATCAGCCCTTTATATATATACCTGTTTAGTCTACAGGCCCCACCCTTCTCCTTGTTACACCAGTATCGGATATAACTCTCTTTGTATAGGAGTGGTCACATTTCAGGGACTACTCAGTGTACACATAACTAAGCTGTTTTCTGAGATCAGAGGCAAAGAAAAATTATCTGTCAGACAGCTTGATAATGACCAGTGCAGTAATTGACAGTGCTTGTAGGGGCTCAAGTTTTTAGTTTCTTCTCGAAATTAGCCTTTTTAAATGTTTTTAATTAAGTTAACAATTTTTTAAACTACACTCACGGACAATGAAATTTGTGCACCTAGAAGAAAACATGCTTGCAGCCACGAAACTTTGCAAATAGCTAGAGTGCGTGCTGGTATGCAAAAGTTCCACGTTTGGTGCAATTGCGCTTGACCTCTCACCCTGTAATGGTGCTGTAAGCACGGACCAGCAGCCTTATAAACCGACGTGTAGTCAATGCCCCATGAAAGTGAAAAGCACCGGCTGATGCAAGCAAGAGTACAGAGTGACAAGAATGCCAGGTAGACACCAGAGACGTCAATTTACGCAACTTACGGACTTTGAGAGAGGTCTGATTTTTGGGCTGAAAACCGCAGGGTGGTTGGCGCACCGTATAGCCCACCATGTGAATCATTCTAACCATATCGTCCAACTGTGTTGGGAGCAGTGGACACATGACAGCACTCCCACATGGTGGAGCTGCTCCAGGCCAACCAAAAGGACCACCGGTAGTGAGGATCAATGGATTGTGCACCAGGCACGAACAGATCCCACGGGGACCCGGTCTACTATACAGGCAGATGTAGCAGCTCCTGTGTGCCCATGAACCATTTCCCAGCGCCTCGCAGAAACGATTCCGCAATCCTAGCACCTTGTATGTGTGCTGCCATTAACACCGGAACATCACCGGTTCCGTGTGCAGTGGTGCCAGGCCAAAGTGACGTGGAACACCATAGACTGGCGACGTGTGGTGTTTAGCGATGAGCGTTGCTTCATTTTGGGGACAGATGATCATTGTGTCCGGGTGTGGAGGTCAATGGCACAATACCAAACTCGCTATCGAGCGCCTCACCTCCCCCACAGCAGGCATTATTGTCTGGGGAGCCACTGCCTACATAGCTGATCAGCTCTAGTAGTGGTACGTGGATCATTGATGGGCCAGCGATATGTGGATGAGATCCTATGGTCCCATGTGCTCCCATTCCTGGCTGGGATTTCAGGTGCGTTATACCAGCAGGATAATGCTCGTCCACACATGGCTCAGGTTTCCCAGGACTGCCTACATCATGTCCAGACACTTCCATGTCCTGCCTGCTCGCCGGACATGTTCCCTATCAAGCATGTGTGGGACCAATTGAAACTCCAGCTGCTGCTGTGCCACACTATCCAGGATTTGGAGCACACCATCCAAGACGTGTGGGCCAGTCTGCCGCAGGACAACATCATCTGTTCACCTCCGTGCCGGACCATATTCGCAGCATGTATCACCGCACGAGGTGATGGGATGCGTTATTGAAGATGACCGGACTGCATGCCACAGATCCCTCTGTAATTGCCCTGCAGCTCTAATTTCAGTTCAATCTGATGCTTCCTTCTTGGTGTGCAAATTTCATTTTCCGTGAGTGTAATACAAATTCAGTTAAACTTAACATTTGCAAAAACTTTTTTACTTCACATTCGGGTTAGCTGATTACATGGTTACAAGTTTTTAAATAGTAAATTATCGGTTTAAAATTAATTTAGCTTCATTTCATTTAAATAAGTTATTTTATGTTCCATTTGCAATTGAAAGGCAGTTTTCACAGTTTCAATACTCAAAACTTTCAAGGTAAATCCATATCAATTCATAGTTTCTATATTTCAAAATACTAGTTAATTGGAATTTTACCTGTAACTATATATAGAATTGAATTTTTAAACATAGAGAATTAATATCATTGCTTTTAACAAAACTCAGTGTTCCTGATATCATGCATAATGCGATACAAAATCTTCTTCCAAATGCTGTTAAATGCGATATAACAGGATGGCAACAAATAGCAGATATCTTGGCCTCCACACCATATTATTAGTTTTTACTTGTATGATGAAGTAACTGGCTAAGAAATTAATTTTGGATTTTGGAATCAAATTCATTAATATCAATTCACTGATTGAAATAGATGATGATAGAATTGTCACATACAAAAAGGCAGAAGTTATTCCATTCGTAGATTCACTAGCAATAACTACTGTTACTAAGTTAGTAGCACCAGAAACTCATTTGTAACAGTTATTAATGAAACATTTCAGTGATATTTGGAAGTATTTAGGCTGTGCAAATGTCATAAAATCACTCCCAGCTTGAAAATTATTTATCACTATCAAAATTATTCTGTATTATGCATTAGATACATGGAGGTAGTATATGTGCATCTGGCACCACTAATTAACATGATGCTTAGCCAACAATACCTGCCAGCCACTAAGAAAAATGCAAATGCAAAACTAATATCCAGTCATCTGGATTTCAGGAAAGTTTCAAACAATGTGAACTTGTATTGTTCAACAAGTTTTTTTCCTACAACCAAGATCACTGTATCAACAGTTCACCTGCCAGTTAAAACAATGTGTAGCATAATATTGAAAAGCTAAGCAAATAATCAGCTACATTGGTGAATATACTTGTATTTCAAATATGTGGAGATAATGTAAATAAATGATGTTGTTGCTCTGTCCACATTATTTTATAAACAATGCATAGCAATTGCAAAGTGTTTTTCCGACACCACTGGGATCCCCCTGATCTCTCGATAACTAGCTGAGTGTGTTCACTTTATGCTACAGAGCTAACAATTCACATCGCTATGTGTGGTTTAGCATTGAGCATCTGACTACACAAATCCGTATTGATAGGCTCAGCAACTGATGTGTCGCCATCAGTTGAAGCACTTTCAACCGGCTTTGTTTGCATTTTCAGTCAATGCAGCTGATTGACTGAAAATGTAAACAAAGCTGGTTGAAAGTGCCCTACTTTGTTTTAAATATCAAGATACATGGTAGTTTTGAGAGTCATGTGTTTTCTCAAAAATATTAGACTTTGCTGCATCGAAAGCAGTTTTTAAGGGATTGTTTATTGATAGAATTTGTAGTTGCAACTGTACAGACACACTTTCAGCATTTCACCTCACACGATTTGTCAAAAAAGCCTGGAAACTGAAAATGAGGGTGAGCAGGGAAGAGATATATTGATAAGAAATTGCATTATCGTAGGATTGATAGGATTATTTTTAAAATAGCAACCACTATAGCTGATATTGATAAGCTTCTTAGTCCTTGGGAAAAAAATTAAAAAATTAAAGAATGAAAAGAACAAAAGATGTGTAACAAAAAATATTTCTCATTAGGTTTTGCAGATTCAGATAATGGTCTATTACTAGAAATGAAATTTTGTCCTATTCTTTTAGGCCATTTTACTTAATGTTTCAAATATTATTATGCATTGAAAGATTCTTCAGGGTTCAAAAAACTTGATGCAGTTTCTGTTAATTGTTTAATTTTTTTAAAGAACAATGAAGAATTTTGCTACCTGTTTAAGCAAAAAAAAAAAAAAAAAAAGAAAGAAAAGAAATCCTGACCAAAACTGGGGTAACTTTTTTCCATTTAAAATAAAGTCTTTTATCTGTGTTTCAGTTAAATAGAGGTAAATCATACATTTACTGATATGGCACAACTGGGTACAAAGTTTTAAATAAATCTTCTGTATGTTTTTTCAGTTGAAATTAAGTGATGTATTGAGACCACATAAATTTAATTTTTTTTTCAAGGTTGGACTGGGAAAATCTGTGAAACCAAAGTTGAATTTTGTGAAGAAAATGTGTGTGAAAATGAAGGTGTTTGTGTCCTTGGACCATTTTCTGAAGATAACTGCAACTCCTCTTCTAATCACACATGCTTTTGTGTACCAGATTACCATGGTATCCATTGTGAGTTTCGTTATAATGAATGCATTCCTGAGCCACTATGTAATAATGGGGCTACTTGCATTGATGATGTTGATAGCTATAGCTGTATTTGTCCTGAGGGTTTAACTGGTGAGTTTAATAACATCAACAGTAAAATTTTCATTAATAAGCAAAAAAAAGTTATAAATGGAATGATGACACACACACACACACACACACACACACACACACACACACACACACACACACACACACACACACACACATATATATATATACATATATATATTGATTGGCTGTTTTATTAGATACACCCTTGTATTATATCTGCGGCAAAGAATGCTTGGCAGAGTGAATGATCATTGAAGCTACAATTGCTCGTAAGAATCATAATGACGGGATGTTGAAACTTACAAAATTTATACACAGTCGAGTCACATTATTGTGACCACCTCCTACTTTTGATGTCAACAGCGCGTAACCAATGAAAGAAGGCACGTGTCGTGAGCTGGCTTGGAGGGTATATAAGGTGTGCTGTAGGCTATCTGAAAACATATCACTCGTTGCTGTCATGGATAAAAGGAGCAATGTATCAGATTTGCAAAAAGGGATGTTTACCAGCTTTTGGGCAAAGGGTGGCAGTATTTCTGAAACAGTGCAGTTTGTGAACTGTTCGCATGTTGCTGTGGTTAAAGTGTTAATTCGGCATATTTGAAAACATGGGTGAATATTTAGTTTTCGGAATTTAAATATACCAGATTGGCTCTGTTTATCACAGATTCTGTTTCTCAACTAGATTGAAATTAAAAAATCACCTAACACATACAACCCTTTCCCTTTGCTTCCCGACATGCAACTCCAGCGGCTACACACATGCGAGGAAACCCTCATGTAGATGTAGAAGGCCCGATGATGACACACTGGATGTGTCAAAAGTGCTTGCAATAAGAACGGGACGAAGAGCCTCTTGAGAGTCATATCCCTACCCGATGAGTATAACTTTTTCTTATACAATTTTTAATTAATAGCAAATTTAAAATGTTTGATTGCATGAACGAATGAATGTGAACTGATAATAATATAACCTAATTGTTTCATTTAATTAAATTTTTTAACTAACCGAAAAAACCCATAACAATAACCTCTCTCGGGCTGGGAGCGCATGCCTCACGGAGCAATAACGTGCGAAATACTTTGCCAATATCAGGTAATAATACCTTAAGATATTATGTATTTTTAGTCTAAAGCACGTTTATAACATAAGACAACCCTTAAGGTTTGTCTCATGAATCACATATTTCATAATAGATTGAAATTATTAATAAAGTCATTGTATTTGTAAATTTAGTAATATCAACATTGGTGAATATTTTCTTTTTCTCTTGAGCTTTACTTAAAATCGTGTGACAAGTTCCTGACTCAGTGAAACTATTCTCCATAGCTTGAGCACCCATATTTTTGCAGTTTTTATAAATAACAGCCTTTTTGGTGGCTAAGTTTGTCAGAGGTCTAAGCTTCTGGCAAAATGTTCCAGTTGAGCGTGGATTTAAGTCCTGGATGGGGAATGGTTTATGTTAGGGCTATTAGAATAGAAGGGCTGGGTCCATAGGCTTCGGACTCGTGGATCCCTATGAAGGCGAAAGTGTGACGTCAGTATGTTGGAACAGAGCTGACCACTGAATGGCTGCAGTGAGGGAATGAAAGCTAACAAGCATTTCAGTGCCTTTTGCAAAGAAATCAAACAAATTATTCATTCTATGTATTTAACAGATTTAAATAAAGAGTAAGAAAAAAAAACTGGAGTATCTGGTAAAGACAAATGAAAATTTTCATTATACACTCACAATATGTTTAAATTTTCAGGTCACAAGTTTTCTTGTCAACATCTTGCTCCAGCAGATGTATACATCATAATATATAAAAGGCTAAGTTGCTGATGACAGGGATCACTTTTTGAGTCGTTATAGCAACAACCCAGAAACAAATGTTTGTTACGTCACGATTAGCTTTTCGTGTTCACATGCAGGTAACGTCATAACCTTCATGCACACAGTTCATGCGTATATCACTTTGTTTTGTTGTCATAGCAACAAAGAACACAGCTGCTGTTTGTGACATCTCATCCAAATCATTCTCACATGACGTCAGAGATGCGTTGCATCACATGGTCAACTCTTTAGAAATAGAAAAACTACGCCAGGAATTTTGGTTCTACTTTACATACTCTTGATATGATTTATTATGCTGTTTACCAGAAAAAGATGAACATTTAAAGTACGGTGCTCACACCGTATTATCCGTAACCGTTCCTGTTTAACGTTTTGTTAACATCTATTTTCTTTTTCTTTGAATAAAGCTCATATTGAGAAATGGCTTCCTAGTTTAATTGAATTAATAATCTAAAGCAACTTATGGGAATTTACTAGGAAATTTTTTTCATTTATAGCAAATTTTCGGAGAAAACTCTTCTCCTTCTTCAGGCTCTCTTGTTGTTGTCACTTTTTGCTTGTCACTATCATGGTTACGGTTTACCTTGACGGTTACGGTTAACCTTGACGGTTTAGGTTATTTTTCCAACAAATCCTGCCAGATGTTAGGCAGGGAAAATCCTTTGCAGTCATTGATGATGGAATTTTGATTTTTCTCAATCTCTATTCCTTCTTTCAGTTTTCTTTTTGGAAATTGCTTTGGAAACTGATTACTTTAAGGGAATTCCAATCCATGCTGTGCCCAGTTTCTCTAACATGCCTATCTAATCCAGTCTTGTTAGAGCAATTTTTTATAGCTGCTTTATGCTCAGCTATACGAGTTTCTAGTCTGCGACCTGTTTCACCTATGTAAGATAGTCCACAATTACAATTTACTTCATAAACTACTCCTTGCATTTTTAAAATATCTTCTTCTCTTTGAACTATTTTAGGGAAAAAAATTTTAACTTTGTTCTCTAAACTTGCTAGAAAAATTTCTTATCACAAAGGTTTATTTGAGGCTTTAAAGAGAATTAGTAAAAAATACAATATTAGGCTAGCTCCAAGTTTAGAGAACAAAGTTAAAAATTTTTTCCCTAAAATAGTTCAAAGAGAAGAAGATATTTTAAAAATGCAAGGAGTAGTTAATGAAGTAAATTGTAATTGTGGACTATCTTACATAGGTGAAACAGGTCGCAGACTAGAAACTCGTATAGCTGAGCATAAAGCAGCTATAAAAAATTGCTCCAACAAGACTGGATTAGATAGGCATGTTAGAGAAACTGGGCACAGCATGGATTGGAATTCCCTTAAAGTAATCAGTTTCCAAAGCAATTTCCAAAAAGAAAACTGAAAGAAGAAATAGAGATTGAGAAAAATCAAAATTCCATCATCAATGACTGCAAGGATTTTCCTGCCTAACATCTGGCAGGATTTGTTGGAAAAATAACCTAAACCGTCAAGGTTAACCGTAACCGTCAAGGTAAACCGTAACCATGATAGTGACAAGCAAAAAGTGACAACAACAAGAGAGCCTGAAGAAGGAGAAGAGTTTTCTCCGAAAATTTGCTATAAATGAAAAAATTTCCTAGTAAATTCCCGTAAGTTGCTTTAGATTATTAAATCTATTTTCTTTCGTTCGAAGTTAGAATTTTTTTTTTTTTTTCGAGCACTGTAAAAGTGGGAAAATACAGTTCTAGGCTGTAAGATGTTTATTATTTATATATTTAAACACACAAGATTATTGTTTTTTCATGCATTTTTCTCCTAAAATATTTAATAACCGTTAATACTTATAAATTTATAAATTTTAATACGTACTTGCGACGACGTGGATTACTTTTATTTCAGTAAGGCAAGGACGAATGTTAGTGTCCTTTGCGAACTTGACTGTTGTTTTAAACCTCGTCTGTGCCGCGTCAAAAAAGAAATTCACCTCCTTCATTATATGAAGAGATTGAAGATAAACACCGCAAATCCTATTTAACGCCCCGGTGGCGCAGTGGTCTAAGTGATAACTTCTGCTCATTCATCCGAGCTGGGTCCGGGTTCGAATCCCAGTGAGGCATGGATGTTGGATGTTGTGTTTGCCTTACGGCACTGGGCTTCTCCCTTTCCTGGAACCAGTGGCCCTAAATTAGGTGCGGGCGAATGCTTATAGCCCATTGAGTTGCTCATGGTAGTCGTTAAACTCCCAATTATAAAAAAAAAAAGCCTATTACGATCGAGCAAGGCGCGAACAATGCACTGCAGTCGAAACACAAGTTGTTAACTTGCGGAATGCCGAACATGCTAGAAAAAAAAAGACAAAAATGCAGTGCAGTTGAAAGAAATTCTTAAATTCGATGTTTGCGTGATCGTCGTACTAATAATATGACGCCAGAGCATATTGAACCTGAATCTCAGTGCATGACAAATGTACATATTGCAGAGGCACAAAATACGACCCCGAACAAAAAGGAATGAACACTGCGCTCAAGAGGTTCAGAGGACATTAACGAACCAACAACAACAAACAAATGCTAAATGTCATGTAGCTTTAAACCATATAGACGATGAAAAGACTGTAGCGAGACACTCATGTGGCACTCTTGAGCAAATTTGTGAATTTTGTAAAGCCAAAAACTTTGCCGGAGAGAGATCTTCAGATGGTAAATTTTCTAAATGTTGCTTAAAAGGAGCAGTAAAATTAGATCCTATTGGCATTTCCCCATTAATTGAGCAACTTATGAAATCAGCCTGAGCATTCAAAAAACTTCATGGTTAACATATGGTCGATTAATAGTTCTCTTGTGTTTGCATCGATGGGAGCACAAATGGCTCCTCCACGAGGTTGTAGGCCTTATTGTTTTAGAATAAATGGATCAATCTATCATCGTTCAGGAGCATTGCATCCTGATAATGGTGAACAGCTGAAATACGTGCAATTGTACATATTGGATCCTGATGAGGCTGCTGCCCAAAGGGTGCAAATGTGAGAAAATAGTGGGGGCAATAAATATCTAACACTGAGTTCATTCATGACAAAAAATAATACAAATACTGAATACATTCATGACAGAAAATAATCCATTTGTGGAAGCTTGTAAAATGCTTTATGAAATCAAGCAAGAGAGTATTCAAGATGCTCAAATGAATAATGGTGTTCCTTCTAATGTATCAATGGCTATTATTCAAGATTGTAGAAAATGTCAAATGCATTATAATGCTCCAAGAAAAAAAAAAAATACTGAATGATATTATCCTATAGAGTTTTTAAATGAGCAAACTCCATCAGGAATGCCACTTCACAGACTGAAGTTGAAGATTGGAGCTATTATCATGCTCCCGAGAAACCTCCATGCACAACGAGGTTTATGCAATGGAACAAAACTGATAATTAAAGAACTAAAACCCAATTTGGTCATTGCAGAAGTACTCACAGGCTCAGCTTGTGGTAAAACTATTTTTATTCCGCAAATTGACCTCGCACCTACTGTTATAGACCTCCCATGCACATTAAGATGACCACAATTTCCTGTAAAACTCACCTTTGCTATGACCATTAATAAGTCTCAAGGTTAAACACTGGAGAAAGTAGCTATCTACCTTCCTGAACCAGTCAGTGCTCAGCCATGGGCAACTTTATGTTGCATTGTCAAAAGTTCGATGGTTGGATGATGTCACAGTTAAAGTAATCCATGGGCCAGAACAAGGAAAACTACTCCCAGATTCCGGAAAAATATTTACAAAAAATATTGTGTACAAAGATATTTTCCAACGTCATTAACAAATGCTTGAATAGCAATAAGTGATTTCTAGAACTTGTTGTATTCTTATCTCAACGTGCTTTACAGCTAGTTAAAGTACATTTGATCTGCAAGATTACGCAAATAGATCACCTGAAGTGACAAGGGTTTTTTCCCCCACGTTTCCTTCTTTGTTTAATTTTTTACATTTTGAACAGCAATAATAAAATTGCAAATTTTTTTCGTATGCTTTTTTTTTTTTTTCGTTTTTCCGTAAACTTTGTTTGCAGTGTTTTTGTAGTGAGTCTTCAATGTCTTTCTAAATCAGTATTGTTTTGTTTTGTTTTCATCTAAAGCAGTAATGTGCTGCTTTTAAATTACGAACTTTTAATGCACAAAATTTTAAAAGACCCAGAAAGGTAACACAATGCCCTTATTAATTTGTATACCATTGTTAAAAATCTATGAATGAATTAATATATATTTTTGTATAGTGGTCCCCACTTTGTTGAACATCAAATGCATTTGCATTCTGAATTACTGCTATATATGCACTTATATATTAAATGGTTAGTGCACTTGTAATACGTGCTTCCACTTTTAACAGTTTTTTATTCTTTAAATCAATAATTTTCAGCTTTGTTTGTTTTAGACTATTTTCACACAATAGTTGTTGCATTCGTAATTTTCTCTGTCATCTTCCGTTAGCTTTCATTTTTAACGCCTTAGTTATCTCCAATTTTAAAAGTTCAATTTCTTTTTTAAGAGATGCAACATTTTCAAGTAGCAATCTATTTTCCTCCATTATTTTGATACAGGAAGAACAACTGATATCCTTTGATGTTTCATCAACTTCATAACAGAGATCCTGCGTTTCTTGCACACAAACCTTTTTTGGACTTAAAATATCCATTCAATCGAAAGCACTTTTTGAAATATCTGGTTTGCGCTTTCTGTTACTTCATGGAGTGACACAGTGTCCATTTTGCTGACAGTTCAGCAGATTCAGGACAGGCACTGCATTTTGTTTCAGTATTTTTCTCTGGGAGTCCAAGTACGCGATTTTTTTAAATTATCTTCGTAATTGGAAGAATGAAAATGCTCACTGCAAACTCTAGCATTCGCTACATTCGCAGAGTCTGACCTATAGCACTTGTTCAGCCATTCCTTCACCAAATCTGAATTTTTCAAAGGAAATGCATGGTACACAATACACTGACCTTTAGTTTTTTGTAATGGTTCTTACAAGCAGCCACAGCACAACTCGACATTGTTATCAGTATTTTAACGTAAAGTAACTAAATGATTTCTTAAAGAGCAAGTTTTAAGAGCTGAATATGTATCCACAAAAAGCAAAGAAAAGAATGCAGCGCAAGTGGAGTGACCCTTTCCAGCAGCTTCACGGTTCCAATATTCCAACCGGAGTTCCAACACAGTGGCGTCAGAAACAGGTTGTCTGTCACCACTGAGGGTATCTGTGGCGGCAAAGTTTCTTCAAAAGAATGACCCAGTCCTAGTATTCTAACAGCCCTGGTTGGTGTGATTCCTATGAACTGGTTCTGTCCCTTCCCTAGATGTTACCCTAAATTTGGAAAAGGTGACTCCTCCTTATATCCTTAAAATGCTCAGTGGGGAAGGGGGGGGGTGTCTTTAAACCTATAACAAACAAATAAATATATGATGCTATATTTTTGTGCTATTAATAGATATTAGGGCAGCCAAGACCCATAGCATGATGCGTCCGATTATAGCTGGTAAGAAACACACCTTCAATCTGCGCTCCATTGTTTTTATGCCTATGTATACATCAGTCAGCAACTGTGCAGGTTCTCAGAAGCGATTCATATATACAAGCTAATAAGATGAAGGTTCAAAAAGCATGAGATCTTTCTGGTCCACTCTGGAATGAACAAGGCTTAAAAACCCTTATACTGTATACTGTATATTTGTGACAAAATGTTGATTGTCTAGCCTAGCATTTAAGATATTATCTTCACGTTCATAAATTATTGTGTGAATCAAATAAGCACAAACATATACGTTAAATCACAAGCCTATAATACTTGTATATTTTAAATGATTCTCTCAATGTTGTTGTTATATTCATCTGACGATAGGTCCAGAATGGACCAGAAAGATCTCATGCTTTTTGAACCTTCATCTTATTAGCTTGTATATATGAATCACTTCTGAGAACCTGCACAGTTGCTGACTGATGTATACATAGGTATAATAAACAATGGACTGCAGATTGAAGGTGTGTTTCTTACCAGCTATAATCGGATGCATCGTGCTATGGGTCTTGGTCGCCCTAATATCTATTAATATAAGTCTGCACAAATAAGTAATGATACTAACATATATTTTTGTGCTTTAGATAGGTTATGCCAAGTTCGTCTATAGTGCATTCCTCCTTAAGAAATCATATTAAATATTAACACTGCCAATGAGCATTTCTTTCCATAGTCATAGTATTAAATAGTGGCCTGTTTAGTGTATTTACATATCATCATCATCATCATCATCATTGTCAACCATTATCAATCCACTGCTGGACGAAGGTCTCCCCAAGTTTCCTCCACAACGGTCTGTCTTGTGCCAGTCTCCTCCATGT
The DNA here is from genome assembly GCA_039090855.1 of Macrothele yani. NCBI lineage: Eukaryota > Metazoa > Arthropoda > Arachnida > Araneae > Macrothelidae > Macrothele > Macrothele yani. The sequence continues at coordinate 4,586,528 of CM076997.1, forward strand.
CACCCCTGCCACCCCTGAAACAATACAAAAAATACACTAGAACTTTTAACATTTTGTACCATAGATACTAATAATGATGTTTCTTAAGAATTTAAATTCAAGAAAAGATATGTATTAGGTTATACATGTACTTCTCATGGTTAAATTTCTGATTCACATGCTCTTACTCGCACGGAGATAACTGGTTTTCCAGTTATTTGGGGAGTAGCGCCCCCACAGCCCGAACTGACCTTTTGACTGAACATTTGGTCTTTTCGTTTTGTACGATGCCATCACAGCAGGAATAGCTGTTCATCCAGCTGATGGGTAGTGGCGGTCTGAGCCAACATATTTTGTTTGATGTTTTCCCATTTTTAAGCTTTTTGTTGTTCTTTTGCCATGCACCCGTCTCAGTTGTAGGTTGCTGAAGTTGTGATTATGTGCTAGCACCGGAGTTAAGTTTCTCATTCTCTTTCCTTTCTGGTCTTGTGCCTGGTGCTCTTTGGCCAAACATAGCCCTTGTGCCATAAAAATCAATCAACCAACCACCCAACCAACCTTGCTCTTAAACTTATTTGATTTTTATGTTGCATTTTCAAAATACTGAAGATATATATGACACAAGATCTTAGTACATTAGTCTTTAAGACAGAGGTTACTCCATTGTGTGTTGATGTTTTTTTGTTTTGTTTTTTAACATTTGAAGCTGTCCCTGATTTTATAATGAAAGATAGGGTTTCACTTTAACTGAAATAGTTAAACAGATACTTGTTTCAGTTTCTTATGATGTATTTTTTCACATTCCTTTTATACAGTGTATATCAAAACCTTAAAGTGCAATAAAATCTAATAAGAGATTAATCAAAAACTACTATTATGGGAATTTTTACTAGGAAATTTTTTTATTTTAATTGCAAATTTTCAGAGAAAACTGTTTTCCTTCTTTAGGCTGTCTTTTTGTTGTCACTTATTCCCGTCACTATCACGGTTAAATTTGAATTAAAAAACTAGGAAGCCAATTCTCAACATGAGCTTTATTATAATAAGAGGTTTCTGAATGTGGATGCTCTGCTGTGTTTGTATGCAGACTGCAATTAAATACTGAAAATAAGTGCAATAAAACCTCATTAGCGGACAGTTTTGTGATCCCCAGTCCCAAAGTACATTCGGTTCTGCATATTTATCTCCACATACTGGACCCTCTGAAAAATGGACCGTGATCTTGGTCATAAAACAGCTAAAAGCACAAACGTTCAGGGGGAAAATCTGTAAAATTTTGCCTCAAAGTTGAGTTTTCTTTAGTTTCTTTGGACAAAAGCAGGGTGACTTTTGTCCGTAAGATCATCATTACAAATCCACTAATCTCTTTACCAAAGCCAACAAGTTACTCCCAATCGAGTCCAGAGTTCATTTTGTGATCTGATATTTTGCTCTGTTTTGAAGGACTAGTATCAAACCTTGAACATGAAAGGTAAAGGTAGCCAACCACCCCTTTTTGAAAGTGAATCAGTTTATTATCGCATTTCACTGTCAACTGTCTCTCTTCTTTCAGTCTCACTGTGATTTTGTGCTTTCACAGCATGTAGCAAATGCGCTAAATTTTTGATTGAATAACTTGTTGGTTTTGAACAATGCCAAAGGGGTTTTCCACTGTTAAACAATGTCATTTTGGTTTTTAAACAATGCCAAAGAGGTTTTCCGCTGTTAAACAATGCCATTTAATAAAAATATCATAACTTTAATTATAATATATATTGTATATATATGTACTTAGCACACAATTTTTGTATCATGAGACTACGTGGTCTCAGAAGTCAACCTCCCAAATAGCGAACAAATGTTAAGGCTCCAGAATGTCTGTCATCGAGAGATTTTACTGTGTAACATGCTCAATGAAACTGAAATTTTAATTTATTTTTGTCATTTAATTTAATATAAACCTTGAAACTGATTTCATGAATGCATAAACAGATTCAAACAAAACCATACTCCTTTGTTTATGATAATTACAAAGCAAAATAGGACAAGAGGTTTGACATTTTAAGGGAAAGAACAAAAATGCACCAATGAAATACTCCATTGTACTGTTTGCAAAGGCAAAACATAGCTTCCAGAATAAAACAAAAAATATTTGCAGGAATATTTGGAATTTTGCTTATTTAAGATAAACAAAAGGTGACAACTCATATATTGATGATTAAAAATAAGCAAAATAGTATTCTTTTCAAATGCTTGTTTTCATGTACATCCATTAGTCAAACAAGTGAAAAAGAGGAATATTTAAGGTCCATACAGATAAAATAAGTACTTAGTTTTAATGCTTTCTTTCTTTTTAATAAAATATCATACTAGCCGTCATTAGGTGCACTGAATGAAGTGCAGATTCCTTCACTGGGCAACAGATAAAAGGGAATGATAGTTAATGCCCAAGATAAAATTATTTTTAGCGAGATTAAACAAGTTTTCATTGTGTATAATAATGAAGCAAACAGCTACCGGACAAAAATATGTCAATAATCATGGCATACCACTTAACTTCAAAAAATTAAAAATATAACAACACACTGTGTGTTCTCAACATAGAGAATTCATGAAATGAGACAAAACTTGCCACATATGTAGACAAGCAGGTGGGAAAGGAGCACTTTAATTTCTGAGGGATTACAGTACATGAATGTAAAGTGCCAGGAGACAGTATAATGTAGCTTAAGCCAGTAGGTTGTATTACAACCATGCTGGGTTATGCAATGAACAATATGGTGTGGTGTCAAGTGGAAAAGTCCCTGAATGGTGTGCTGAGGTGACCATGTATTGTTGACTTGTGTCCACAATTCATCAATATTGAGAGGAAGGTTGTGGAGAGGCATTAAGTCCTCTGCTGGTGACGTTCCACATGTTCTCTACTGGGGAGATGTCTGGGGATTGCACTGGCTAGGACAGCACCTGGACACATTGTAAGCACTGTCTGCTGATGTTGGCAGCAGGCAGGGATGTGTTATCTTTTTGAAACTGGGCATGAGGGATATTGACATATCCTTCTACTGGGATTGTAGGCTAGTGACATGTCTCCAGCCTCTCGATTGGCAATTGTCAATGTTCACACAGAACAGGCTAGTGACACGTCTCCAAACTTTTGACTGGCAATCTTCAATGTTGACACAGAACAGGCTAGTGACACGTCTCCAGACTTTTGATTGGCAATCGCCAATGTTCACACAGAACAGGCTAGTGACACGTCTCCAGACTTGATTGGCAATCATCAATATTCACACAGAACAAGCTAGTGACTTATCTCCAGACTCTTGATTGGCAATCGTCAATGTCAATACAGAACAGGCTAGTTACACATCTCTGGACTCTCGATTGGCAAACGTCAATGTTGGCACAGAACAGGCTAGTGAGTCTCCAGACTCTCGATTGGCAATCTTCAATGTTGACACAGAACAGACTAGTGACGCGTCTCCAGACTATCAATTGGCAATCGTCAATGTTCACACAGAACAGGCTAGTGACACGTCCCTAGACTCTCAATTGGCAATTGTCAGTGTTGACGCAGAGGCAAGACTCCTTCCTGAATATGGCATGGTTCCATTCATCCTACCACACATGTCTGGTATGGCACAACAGCAACCTCTATTTATGATTCACAGTCTGTGTTTATACAGGGATGTCCATGGCTGCCTGTACACCTCGTCAAATGTTGTACACTGTGGGTTGTGGGCTGCTATGGCTTGCTGTTGAATGCAGCAATCAAGGTATTTGGATGTCCACTTGCATACAGCAGTTCTACTAGAGCGACACACCTTACCATCCTCTATTCATTGTTGCCACATTCAACAAACAGTTATTGCATCCTGATGAGTTTCTACCCCAATGCAATGCAAGGACTGACCAGCCATACACACCCCCATAGTGAAGCCTTTGGTAAAGGTGTCTGTGTGATGGGGGGATTCCTAATGATGTCGCCCAGGTATTTTCATTCCTTATGTTGAAAGCACTCCTTACACGTGCTTTCACCATCTAGACCACTCAGATGCAAGAATCCACATACACAGATGAAGATGACCAAACTTAGCAACACCAAGCTGTTTTTCTCTATTATCTCCCTCACATATCACATAATTAGTTTTCAACTGCAATCATTTTCATAAAAAAAACCATGAAAGCTCAAACATTTCTTTTTAGAAAGCATCCTCCGAACCCAACAAATTTATTCTTTCAGGCAACTCTGTGAGCTATGCTAAAATGAAGTTCATTAAACAAGTTAGTAAAATCATGCAATGCACTGATTATGATACGCTTTCCAACATACTAGAAATCATAGGAAAATACCTTAGTTTTGAGGTGACTAAACTTATGGTATATCATTTGAGGTTCACATATATCAAAATTAAATCTCTGCATGCCTGTGTTACCTATTTCTATTATCGAGAGCTGCCACACATAAGCCGTTTTATAATTAAATATCCCATCTAAATTGGACAATTTTTATGGAAGTTACCATGCTAAAATAATGGCTAACAAATCGCACGCATGCGCACTGCCTGCAATTGCTGACAAAAAATATTTTTGGCAGAACTGCTTCCAAAGTCGTTACGGAACAATGTGTTGTATTTCATTGCAATCGAAGCATTTTTAGTCAAGTTATGAGGATAATGGCTGTTGAATAAATCTTGCTTCTGTGCCCTGACCTTTGACCCCATTTCAATGATATTCAACAGAACCGGTTCAGTATACCTCTGGAACAACATGATAAAGTTTTGTCGCAATCGAAGCATTTTTACATAAGTTAAGATGCATAAGGGTGATGGAATGGATCCTGCTCCTATATCCTGACCTTTGACCCCATTTTGTCCATTTTCAATAGGGTTCATCCCCAGGTTGTCCCCTTACCACATACTAAAATTTCATCGAGATTGAACCATTTTTACGCGAATTATAGTGCAGACAGACAGACAAAGCTGGAGCATATACGCTTCTTCAACCCACGGTTGGAAAGCGTAAATAAACACATGGTGTTTCTCTAATTCTATCATTACTACAGATATGTCTATCTTTTTTCTGAATAATCAAAGGTCATCTAAGAGTTCATGAGGAAAAACAAGCATTATGCCAATGATTTTATTTTTCTGTGGTTGAATAATGCTTCAGATTGCTGTCTACTCTACCTATTGTCGACAGTGCACTTTCTGTCTTATGACAGCAATTTTACATAGTATGACAGTGCTTGAGTCATACAAAATCAACACTTAGTTATATATGTGTGTTCTGATTGATTTGTAATGATTTTGTTTCTGTTGTATTTACATTTGACCTACTTTGTCTTTAACAAGTGAGAAAACATTCTTTCTCTTGCATATACATGAAAGTCATCCTCTGTACTTATATCCTTGTTTATTATGCATTGTGTGTGTGTATGGCTGTTGTGCTGTAAAATAAGTCCATACTCACTTGCATTTCTTTCCATTTCGTTTAGACTTTACATGAAAATGCTATTTGATCATGATTCTTTTATTTGTATTTGTCTCTTGAAACTGTTCATGCCTTTCTCAAATGTAATTTAATCTCAAAAATAGTGTTTGGCACTTAAAAGTATGTACAGAAGGCAGTTATGGACAATTTGCAAACTTCAATGAATTCATGAATTTTTCAACCTAGTAATTAATGGCACCATGGAATCTCTAATTATCTGTTTTACAGTGAAAGAGTTAAATTTATGGATTTTAATTTTCATGTTTTCTAAGGAGATGTCACATGGTGAATAGTGAGCTAAAAGCAATTCAGTACAGCCTTGCAATTGCTGAAAGTAACATCCTTGTGAATGTGTGAAGAATAGTTCTTCCTTAATTTCAGTAATTAAATAATCTTAGTAGCAACTGTTTTCAATTTTTTTAATCAGAGTATTATTTGACATCATTGGTTTTTTAACAAAAGTGACTAACATCATATAATATGTAAATGTGTTCATAAATTTGGACAGGTTTATTGTTGGACTTATGTCTTATAATAAATAGAATCTTAATTATTACATGGATTTTTGTTTTTCTTGTGATTTATCTTAATGTTTCAATATTACTGTGATTCAGTTTGTTTTCTTGTAATCTGTTTCTAAAAAATGAAATTTATTTGCAGGCTTAAATTGTGATAAACTACTGGATTGTGCTGACAAGAACTGTACTTCATATATGCAAAATTATTCAATGACTGCTGCCTCTTTTGATCTAGTTTCCCACACTCAGTCAAGTGTGAATCAATTCCTTATCAGTTCTCCATCCATAGATTCTGCAGAGACAGATACATCAGTGTTTTATAGTGGACTTATTCCATCATTTTTATCAACATCATCGTCATTCGCAATTGTTGAAACAGTATCCCAGGAATTGAACAGCATTTTCTCTGGAACTTCATCATCAGTGTTCACAGACCCTCAGCTCTGTGTATCTCTTGGTATTCCCCCTGAGTCCTTGCAGTCTTGTCATCTTCAGTTGATGCAATCCCAAGATGTTGGACTAACCCATGTAGAGTCGCCTGACTATGGTTCACTTTTTACACTTTTATCTCAATCTGTGATATATGAAAGCTTACTGAGTACTGAAGAGCTCTGTAAGAGTACATTTTATGCAACTGACATGTATAACTATATTTTTCCTGTTTCTACTTCATGTTTAAAACTTGATGAATCATATGCACTTCAAAGCTCATTTGCTGATGAACATGTATCTACAAGTGCCACAGTGACAGTAGAAAACATGTCATTTATTTCTTTACCAGCAAATGAAATTTCTTTTACCATGACTTCTGATATCCTAGACTCAAAATATGGGACTGGACTTTCTCAGATATATGAAAATCTTTCATCAGTACCTTCATTTGTTTTTACAGAAGTTAGCATTTTTAACATCTCTAGTTCTGTACCTGGAACTGTGATTTCTGTCGGTGCTTCTGATACTCCTCATGCTATAAGCTATTATGAATCATCATCACCATCATCACCAATATTGCCTGCTACTGCCAGTGTTCCATCTTCCTCTGCTCTTCATCTGGAGACAATTGAAGTTTTATCATCCTTGAACATTGTGCCAAATGTCACAGATCATTCAGCAGAAATAACGGATTCCATGTTTATTAGTGCCACAAATACCATCAGTACCTTGCCGCTATTATCAAATAATAATGCAACCGAAAATAGTCTTCCAGATGCGTGTTTTGAATTTATTTGTGAAAATGGAGGAACACCAAGCACAAAATTTGATTTTTCTGAAAAGCCATTTTGTGAGGTAAATATGATCTTAAACAACTTATTTATATTTATATTAAACACATGAATTATTTTTGTGGCTATAATGTGAAACTTTTGTTCATTCTTTTAATTTTATTCCTAGGCCTTGCTCAGTAAATAATAATGTTACATATGGTATAACTAAAATGCATACAAAGAGAGAATACCTTGCTGAATCCATGCAGAAAAAGCACATTTGGATATAGTCATAGCTTCCCTTGTTTGGCATGTAAAATGTCCATTTGAACAGATCAGTATATTCTCATTGTTCTTAGAATTTAACTGTGTGATGTGCAGTGTAATAGTTGAGACCATGCCTCAAAAAATGCCAAAGGCTAGAGATGTCTACAAATAGCTATATCAAAGAATAAAGAGACTTTGAATTCTTCAACCAAAAATTGCATTTACTTAGAAACAGAGCCAGCTTTAGGGCAGTGCAAGTAGTGCCAAGTTCAGGGAGGGTGCTGGGCTGAACTTTTTCTTTTTTCTCTCTGTCTGTGTGTGTGTGTGTGTGTGTGTGTGTGTGTGTGTGTGTGTGTGTGTGTGTGTGTGTGTGTGTGTGAAAGGGTAGAGTACATAGAGAAAAGAACAAGTACCCTGAAAATATTATAATTCAAGACGATGAGGGATGATGATTGGAGACTATGAAAGACTCACTGTTACTGGAACAATCCAAATTATCACAATAGAGTATTGTTACAATTAAGTGCAAAAAAGAGTGTTGTTTTTGGCATTGACCTTGGGATCAACCACATGCAACTAATAATTTATATCTTACATTTTTCATAGGTGGCTAAAAAACCATGCAATACAGCACACACAGAGAAAAAGCTTGTGGGGGCACCAGCAAATATTATTGTACCAGACACCATGAACTTAAAAGCTGGGCATTCTTAAAAATATATAGAAATTCAAGTTGTGCATTGACCAAATGAGAATGCTGTTCCCATCTAGAAACAGCATGAGTTCCTGTCCCAGATGTGACGTTTCTGATTCCTTACTTGCCTTAACATTCATTATCCACAAGTATGTTTCACTTGAAGAAATAACTGAGCTTTCATTGCCTGTTTCGGAAGTTGAAGGTACAAAAGTTATAAATGGAAATTAAGCACTTATGTGTATCAAACAATTCCTTCTACTGTTATGGTGCCACACAGCAGATCATATTGCATTTGCCATGACTAAGAATGCATTCCAATGAAAAGAATCGGTTGAATAATTTATTGAAAACACGCTGTTATTATAATAAAGAAAAATTACAATTACATTATTCATACAACAATCCAAATCTAGAAATTCAATTACTCTTGTTGCAAAAATATTACTACTACTAAGTTTTTTCTTCTGCATATCATTCATGTAGCCTTTACACTGATATGCAGTTTGGTTTTCTTGTTGCAAAAATATCACACAGTATGGAAATAACTACAGCTGAAATCATTGAAGAAACTAACTTTGCTTCTAGCCATTTTGAAAATGAGTCTACTAGAATTAGAATTTTTTCCTGCCTTGAATGATCCAGCAAAATCAGTGTGAACATGTGACCAAGGTTTGGTTGACTGAATTCATGCAAGTGGTTTGCTTTGGGTGAAACATGGCAAGTCAACTAACAAATCCTGCATTGATTAACCAGCAATTGATGTCCTCATCCAATTTTGGCCACCACTCATAACTTCGAGCAATTGCTTTTGTGTGAGTAATACCTTGATGTGAGGCATGCAGCAAACTAAGTACATCTATCCTTAGTTTCAAAGGAATGATTACTCTAGTTTCCCACAAAAGACAATCTCAAAGAACAGAAAGTTCAGCTTTGCATCATTGAAAAGGAACAAAATCCTCTGTGCATTCATTTGGCCACTCACGTAATATCCAAAAAATTACCCATGATAAAAGATGGTCTTTTCTTGTCACCTTAGCGATTTCTTGAGCTGTTAAAGGAAACTCCTGCTCTGATTCTATCAATAAAACTTCAGCAGGATAGGAATCACCGTGAATGGAGTTTCAAGTGGTAACTTACACAAATCATCTGTATTTCCCATTTTACTACCTGGTCTATACTTTAGCTCATAATATCATACAACTCTAACGTTAATTTCCAACGTAACATACGTGGTGAGAGCATAACTGGCATTTGACCATATGGTTGAAAAATACCTAGAAGTGGTTTATGATCTGTGACTGTCAAAAATTGTCTTCCTGCTAGATACAGGTGAAATTTTTTTACCTCAAATATTATAGACAATGCTTTAATAAGGATTCTTCGTGCGCTAAACAATATTTTAATTCGAAAAGCCTTTCAGCACGATAAGATATATTTAATAGTACAGTCTGTACTAAAAAATAGACATTTATAAGGCACAACAACTTACAAGATCTTTCAAAGCACCATGTGCTCCATCGTCAGGTATTTCAATATACATAAACAAAACAACGTATAAAAGCAAGAAGCATTTTCAAATTACGCGAGCACGTGATAACAATAACGATGTTTACATTAAATAAAGTAGAAGTTTTGTCATGCGTTAAAGGGTTTCAACAAATGATACTATGAATTGCTATTACATATGCGAAGAAAATATATACACATAGGATAATTAATAAGTTGACATTATTCGTCAAACTGTAAATGAATTATTAAGAGTTAAGTGTTGCTGGATAGGAGTATGCTGTTCTGGCCGCATTAACATGGCCCAAGGCACTGGAACGAAACGTGGAGTTTCTTCATTACAGCAGTCGGAGTTGTGCGATAATATACATAAACTTTCAGCGAATCGAAGAGATCGCTTTGTACAATTTGAGCTCAGCACACTGGCATTGGTCCAGTCTGGTCGGTAGATACCTCTATTAACTAATCGTGCAAGAGAGGTAGCATCAGAGTTATTAGTAATTGAATACTTGTGCTCATATATTCTTGTTCGCAATGGGCGTGCAGTGGATCCAATATATGCAATTGCTGGATCTTCTGGGTCAATAGGAATTAAGGGTATTTTGTAAACGCCATGTCTGTTGAGTGTGGAAACTTGGTCACGGTCTTTTTGCACGATGGCTCGGATACTTTTCGTACTTTCACCAAACGCAATGTGGTGTTTTTTGCATATGTTCTTTAGTATTGTAGTGACTTCAGGTATATAGTCCATAGTGCCAACATATTTTGTAATTCTGGTTTCCCTTTGTAAGGTACTTTTGTGTAGACATTTCACTGATCGAGCAATTTTTTCAACGATCGTTTTATGGTAGCCATGCGCCATCGTAATCATCTGGATATGATTTAACTCACTTCTTCTAGCCTGGATATTGGAGGAGTGGGTGAAGGCTCTTCGGACCATGTACTCTATAGCTCCTAGTTTTTGTTTTCTTGGGTGCGATGAATTATGCGGAATAATAGCAGATTGTGTTTCAGGCTTTCTGTACACTGAATAGGATAAACAATTGGTATCTGGGTGTCTTTTTAGTAATATGTCCAAGAATGGAAGAGTATTATCATTTTCATGCTCAATGGTAAAATTTATGGAACTGTAATGTTTTGAGAGCTCTTTAGCAAACTCTTCAATTTTGTTTTTATGATGCGGCCAGAAAACAAGTATGTCGTCTACATATCTAATGTAGAGATCAGGCTTAAGTTGGAAATATTGTAAAACATTGTTTTCTAGGTCTTGCATTAACAATTCAGCGAGCACCCCTGAAAGTGGGGAACCCATCGGCGCACCTCCAGTCTGGCGGTAAATGGTTCCTTCATACCGGAAGAATGTGTGTTTCTGTACAAAATGCAGAGCATTTATAATTGCTTGGATTTCATTAATAGTATAAGAATTCAAAGCCAATAGACGGTTCTCAATAATGGAGTGTACATCTCCAATCGGCACATTGGAGTACAAAGAGACAACATCGAGTGATGCCATAGCAAACGGCTTTCCCTTTCGTAAGAATGGCTTAATGTTGTCAATAGCCTTAACAGAGCTATTAACTGAGTAGGAGGAACCTGTAGTTAATGGTTTGAGGAAATAAATGTCTATTTTTTAGTACAGACTGTACTATTAAATATATCTTATCGTGCTGAAAAGCTTTTCGAATTAAAATATAGACAATGCTTCCCAATCAATTTGTGTGTAGTTCCATTCAGCAAGCTGCTGAGTCTTTAAACCACAAGCAAATGGTTTTTCATTATCATTTTCCATTATTTGTGACAATACTGCACCAACTCCATAAGGTGAAGCATCACAAGCTAGTATGATAGGGTTTTTTTTTTTTTTTTGTGGGTGGGCTTGTGATCAAAATGTGCCAGCACAGCATCTGATTTTAAAAGTGCTTTTGCTTCTTCAAACACTTTTTGGTGAATTTCCTTCCAAGACACTTTGTTTTTTGGTCTTAGCAGTCTGTGTAAAGGTTCAAGTACTGTTAATTTCTGGGGAAGAAATCTCATAAAAGTTATAAAAACCAAGGAAAGCTCTTAATTCCTGCTTGGTTCTGGGTCTTGCCACTTTGTGGATAGCTTCAACCTTTTCTTCCGTAGGATGAATACCATCTGCATCAACCTTAAAAATTAAAAATGTTACTTTGGACATTGCAAAATTGCATTTGTCATGTCTGAGTTCCAAACCTGATCTAACACGTTCACGGCTGCTTTGCCATTTCAACAACAAGCATGCGGTGCCGGCAAGAAAACTGAGCAAATCTCCCAAGGCGCCACAAGGCGTCATGCGGCACCACGGATGAGCTTCTGTGCATTTGGATCAACTTAGTCGTGTTCGGATCTCATAGCTTTGCACGACTCTGCTATTCTAAAATACAACCTTCAGTAACTCCAGAGATATAAACACGTCTACAGCATATGCGGTGTATATGCTATTGACATGCATATCCTGTAGATGGTTACTAATAAATTGTAAAATTCTTTAGTCGCAAAAAGATTGAAAAATTCGATTGGTTCAATACCAATCTTATTAGTTTTCAGTCCCAGTACACTAACAAATTATTCTCCTGACGTCGGGAACATCATATCGATGTGTAGCTAAAATCTGTTGAGGCGGAGTATGAGAGAGAACATCGCATTCTTCATTTTCACTTTCACTGCTGGTCGTACTACAGCTACTAAAAGAAGAAGTTTCTGCATATGATGACAAATTATCGGGATCACCTATTTTCACGGCAGGATGTGCCCGCCGATGAAATTTTCGTTGAGAGGGACCGTAGATAGCCTGTCTGAATATATCTGTTGTTTCCACAAAACTAAGCATTGAAGTCTATATAGATTTCCATGAAGTCCCTTTAGCATTAGCAATAGACTGCCCTCTTATGTATGAACTCTAAGCAGCAAATGCTTTTTGTTGCAACTCAAGCATTTATTTATTGATAGTTCCTTCACTGCAAAACCAGTTATGTTCAAAGGAAAATAAACATTGCAGTGAAACGTGTATGCTGTGTAAGTCTATGGAGAGGCAACTTACTTTCCCTTCCCTAAACCATGTGGGAAAAAAATCTGCTATCCCAAAACCGCGATAATTTTTAAACAGTTGGATACTCATTCTCAGTGCCAGTAACAAAACAGATACCTCTCTTCAAGTGCCGAAGGTTTTAGGAAGGGAAATATGAAGCCACAATTACGACGACTGCAAATGGCGTCAGCACCTGGGCAAAGTGTTGTAAGACGCCGTTTGGCATCTCGCGGCAGTGAAAGTGTTAAATAGATGTCTTAAAGTATTTCCTTTACTCATTCTGCATGTTGCTTGATATTTTCTGCTCCAATAATTACATCATCCAAAAGCACAGTTACTTCCAGGAAACCTGACAAAAGTGTGTTCATAAATTGTTGAAAAATATTTGGGGCTGTAGAAATCCCAAAGGGAAGTCATTTTATTCTATAGAGTCCCTTCGTAGTATTTAGCATTAGAATATCTGCGGAGGCTTCATCAACAGACAACTGTAAGTAAGCATTTACTAGATCTAACTTTGTTAACACAGTACAACTAGACAGTTTTGCAAAAATTTCGTTTGCTATGGACAGTGGATATGTGAACTTTTTGATCACCTTGTTTACAGTTGCAGTATAACCATCACACAACTTGATTTCACCATTTTGCTTGATTACTGGAACCAAAGGTTAGAGAAGGTCCCACTTAGAAGTTGTGACCTTCTTTAATATGCCACAAGCTTCCTGTTTGTCCAATTCTTGCTCATTCTTTTCTTTTAAAGCAAAGGGAACCAGTCAGTGTTTAAAAAACAATAGCCATTGTTTTATGATTAATAGTAATACTCACTGGAGATCCTTGAAATTTTCCAAGCTTTTTATCAAAAAAATGTTGAAAATCTTTCCAAAATTGGAACTATCATACAATGATTTGTTTTCAAACCAATTTCCCAATGAATCAAACCATAGTCATCGCATGAGACTAAAACCTGAACCTGCTGCAACCAGCAGTGGCAACTGTGCTTTCTTATTATCATATTATACACTGCTGGACAATTGCTAAGGACGGATCATAAACGGCTATATAGCGCATAAAAAAGTAAGTGTGGTTGGATGCCAAGTGAAATAAAATAATGTCAGAATGCCAGGACATTACAAGAAAGACAATTTATTGTGCTCTGAAATCCAGAAGGCTTTGGAACGTGTTCAAGGAACAAACAGGCCATTTTGTGCAGGATACGCAAACGTGAAAAAAATGCAGTTACCGTCCGCAGGCTTTCCGGCGTAAGATGTCAATACGGGATATGGCCACCATGGAGGGCGATGCAAGATTCCACACGTCGTGTTATGCTTTGCACAACATTATCAAGCAGCTGTTGGGGTAATTTATCCCATTCCTCTGTCAGTGCACGGATGAGGGTGTCCTTGTTTATTGGAGGGCATTGGCGACCAGCAAGACTCCTCCCCAAAGCATCCCACACATTTTCAATGGGATTCAGATTTGGAGAACGTGCTGGCCATACGACGTGTTGAATATCCTCGCTCTCAAGACACTCCTGGACAGCCACTGTTCGATGACATGTTGCATTGTCGCCCATGAAAATGAATCTATCATCGACAGCACCACGGAACATGCGAACATGAGGTAGCAGAACATCATTAATGTATCGTTGGCCAGTCATAGTCCCAGTTGGAAGCACATAGAGGGACGTACGGCCATTGATCATGATGCCAGCCCATACCATGACACTATATGTAGGATATCGGTCCCTTTCCTGTATGTTTGCTGGACAATATGCAGTACCACTATCATGCCAGATCAGTTGTCGTCGACAATCAGACGACAGACTGTATCTACTCTCATCTGAGAAGAGGACAGCAGACCAGTCGTTATCAGTCCAATTGCGATGTTGATGGCACCATTGCAAACGGGCGGTACGATGACGTCTGGACAATGGGATGCACACAACAGGACGGCGGGCGTATAGTCCTCCTTCATGCAAACATCTGGCGACAGTTTTTCAGGAGATCCGCTTGCCAGTAGCAGCCATAAACTGATTTGCTACCTCACTAGCTGTGCTGCGCCGGTGTCTTTTTGTTGATAGCACTATGTACCGATCTTCTGCAGGTGTCGTACTGCGAACACAACCTCCCCGTGACGTTTGCTACACTCTCCATTTGTTTGAAATGATTTCCAAAGCCTTGAAACAACACTGTGGCTGACGTCGAACTCCCTGGCAACATCTGTTATTTTTTGCCTTTCTTCAATCTTGCCAATAGTACGGCCACGCATGAAATCATCTAGGTGATGTTGGGAAGACATACTGAAAATTGCAAGTTTGTCAATTGATTCTTTCCCTTTCAACTTTGCGTTTGAACAACAATAGTCAATACGCGTCAAATCCTTTATATCTCTTATCAGCGCTATGACGTCACGAACAAGTTCGGCAATCCAAAATTTGCATACGCACAACACGTCTTACTGTATCCCGCACTTATGCTAATTTCCACATTTTCCTGCCTTCCATTTTATGGTTGCTATCGTTGCTATTGTCATCCGTCCTTAGCAATTGTCCGGCAGTGTATATACTCATACCATTCTTGAACCAAGTATTGATAACTTGTTCGGTCCATGTACGAAGAAAAATGTTCTTTCGTTTCAGTGCTGGTTGATGTTTTGTCATAACCTATACTAAATTATTACTATTTTTGTGTGCATTTTAATTTTATCTTTTACCTTTTGTTTTCTTATGCCGTTGGGTGTTCCAGTTATTTTGATATTTTTTGTGATCATACTTTTTCCAAATGACCAACTTTGGCACAAAAATTGCATCTCGTTGTTTACAGAAATTTGTTTCCCCCAACGGAAGCAATGTTTATTCTTTTCATACCTTGTTTGAATCTGACCTCCTTGCCTTCCATTTGTTTTTTGTAGTTTACTCAAAGATTGCTGAGTGCAAAATTCTGGATCGATCCCATCCTCATCACCAATTAATGTGTACTGACCTCTAGAACATAACACGGAGGTGTATTATACTGAAAAAGACATAGCAAGTATAACGGTTCAATCACAACAGAACTAATGAGTCACATTTCATGACTTCTTGCTCGCACTTGTTGCCAGATCCCGTGGGCACATCCTGGCGATGTTGGTGACTTTCGGTGATACACAACAGTAAGCTATATCGGTTACATGGCATTAATAGATGTTATTTTTTCTTTTAAAATTATGTTAATAGCTGTTTTCCTTGAGCCTTTCTGAAAATTTAATATCTTATCCCTTGTATTTGCTTCTTATTTGGTTTTCAGTTGATTTCATGGACTCCTTCTGATGGAACCATTTGAGTGTTGAGCATTATATTTTTGATTACCATCATTGGGAACTTAGTATTCACTCTGTGCTTTTAACATCAATTTCTTTGTGTAACTGTTGACTTTTTCTTCATCTCATTATACCTTGTAACATCGTACATAGCCAAAGGCGCCCATAGGGGAGGCTCAAGCCTCCCCCTCCTAGCAGTTGGTATAGCCAAATTTTTGGTAAATTTAAAACACTAAAATAGACAAAACCTTTTTTAAAGCATTCTTAAAAATAATGAGATATTAATAATTGATTGTATCAATTATTTTTCTTGTATTTTAGTATCTTGTACATTTACTAAAATGTTTGACAACCTTGAAGGAGGTAAGAATTTTTCTTAGCTCCCCCTACCTAAAAGTACTCATATGGGTGCCACTGTACATAGCTGAGCAGCTACCAGTAATGTAAAACATGTGATTGATGCTATTGCAGAAAGTCCAAAATGCAGCTGCGGCATCATACCTGTGACATTGGATGCAATTGAACTGTTTCCATTTGCATAAAATAAAGTAAGGCAGACAATTTTGTCATTATTTACATAAAGAATTTAGTCTTTGACCTATGTTTACCTTGAAGTGCAGTGAATATCTAAAATGAATTTTTCACCTGAATGCATAAGTGATCATGGTGCCATTATCTGCATGTATGAAGTTGCATGTGGTCTTTCGGTGGATGAGTGAATTTTGAGGTTGCGGGTTCCCAGGTAGGTGTCCTACTGAAGCCAAGCTCTTACTGTGCTTCAAAAAATATATTAAATCATTGGTCCCATAGCACAGTCCCCTTATTATAAATATGAGTACATAGCTTTATAATTTTCTCTTACTATGTGTTCATCACTTTACTGCAATGCACATGCATGTACCTCAAGTAGATTTGTGCCTTTAGCCATTTTGAGTGTATTCCTTTTCTAAGCTCAGCTAAGTGACTGCAGTTTCCTTGAAGTCAGTTTTCATTAACTTTTTTTTTTTTTTGTAAAACTAGCAATCATTCCCGTTCTCCGAACGGTGAATCCATAAAATCACTTTTTGAACATTAAATTAAAGAAAGGGAAAACTAATTAAGGGAAAGGAAAGTAATTTAAATTCTGTAACTGTTTTACGATTTAGGAAACAGTGTTGTGACGTTAATGCATATGGTTTGATGTAAAATGGAGCAGGCTTTGGTGCCCCTTAATTTTAAATCAAAATTTGAAAATTTCAAAGTATTTCAGTGATTCTGACAAAATTCTCTTTAAACCTCTCTTCATTTTAAAACACTAAAGCTAGGCCACTCTTTTGAATTTTTTGGTTTTCAGAATTTTTTCTAGGTGTAGAAGTGGTAGAAAAATCCAAGCTGACAATGTTTCACAGCACTGTTTTTTGGGGGAGGGTTTTTGGTTTTTGTGCATTTGCAGGTATCCGGACTTTAAGACCTACCAGCATGCCAATTTTCAGATCTCTAGATTATTTAGATGAGGTCAAACAATTTGCAAAAAATTCAAGCAGACAATGTTCCAAAGCCAACTTTTTTTTTCCCCGTACTTTTCTAGGTATACGGGCCTCAAGACCTATCAGCATGCCAATTTTCAGATCTCTAGGTCATTTATAAGTGGCCAAACAATTCGCAGACGAACACACTCACATTTTCTCTCTTTGCTTTTTATATACGAGGCGAAAGCCTATACGTATTTACATAGGTATTCACGTATGTCGGCAGAAAACTCTAAAAGCGTTGCTATGTCTTAAGCCTTGAGTCATTCCCAGTTTGATTGTAGCCTGTCCTTTCACCCAATGAGAAGAGAATGCTAAAAAGCTGTGTCACCATGGCAGCAGTTCACAGGACCAGAACTTTCCTGTGTGGTTAACGCTGAAGGCAGAGTAAGCCGCTCATTTGTTTCCTTGGCATCTTTAAAAACTGCTTAAAAATCAGAAAATGACTTTTTCTTCATTTTTTTTTTTTTTTTTTTTTTTTTTGTAAAAGAGGGGTGGTAGTTGTGAGTTTATGCTGTAAAAATTGCAAAGCATTATGATGTATAGTTTGCCATATATCTGTTTTTTTTTAAATGGGTCCCATCACGATATAGAGAGTTTTGTGAAATTTAAACATTTAATTTCTTGTAAACTAAATCAAAATTTAAAAAAAGGGTGACGAGGTGCAAAAATGTGGCCATGGCCCTACATGCCAACAAAGTTTCGTGATTCTGTTACTGTTGGTGTGTCCGGAACACGAACTGATGGCACTTTTTTGCTTACCTTAACTTTGAAATACAATAGCTCTTGAAGTATCACCAGAATCGAAAAACGGTTTGTTTCAGTGTGTTCTCCAAACAATTCTCTACATACTATGTGAATTTCATATTTTTGTGTTCAATACTTTTTGCGCTGTGAGCTAGAAAAGCGCGAGTGTCATGAAATTTCTAAAATGGCAGTGGCAGCTGCGGCAGCAGTTACTTTTTTTTTTTTAGAATAGAGAGATAACTCAGTATTTGATTTGTGCCTTTATCCTGAGTTTAGTGAAAGAATCTACCTTCTGATAACCAAAATTCCAACATTTTAGTATTAATATTTGTAGTAAAAATGTATGTGCATAATATTTTGAAATTGTGGCAACTGTTGTTAGCACTCGGGGATTTTTTCTTTAATGTTTAAAATGTATTAGCAGGTGTTTAGCTGGAAGTAGATTACTATATAGTGAATCTGCTCAGACACTGTAACACACACAAAGAATGCTTTACAGTTTTAACAGACTTCGGCCTATATGCAATCTTTACTTAAATGCAGTTTTTACTCATTGATTATATAGTATTATTGTCAAAGAATGTTTTTAATTAATGTCCCTATTTGCAATTTTTTATTGCCATGTTTGTGAATCAGTTTCAAAATGTTATTGTCTTGAAATTCTGACTGACAATGTGGGGTAATGTAATGAACTAGCAAAAAATTAAGCTTGCATGCAATGTTGTGTGAATTTTTTTGTTAACATCTGCTTTGTGATCACATGATTGTAATAATCTTTTCATTTGAAAATCATGTGATTTTGGGAAATAGCTTATGCTCATAAGTGTGTATTCACGTAATAAATATAGAAACATTTACTACAACCGCTATATTTCTTTGTACATATTAAAAAGAATGGCCAAAGAGATAGGGCACATAAATGCTGTGAATGTGATGATTTTAGTAAATTTTGTTCTTGTTTATTTTTCTAGTGTGTGTGTCATCTTCTTCACACAGGACCTAGATGTGAAAATGAAATTTACATGCTGATTCCACAGTTTCATGGCAATTCCTATTTAAGGCATTCCTTGCCTCTTTTGGAACCTCAAAAGGGCCTGTCCATTGAAATCAGCTTCAAGACTGCATCGTCAGAAGGAATAATTTTGTTCACAGAAGCCATCAGTGCCAGTTCATTTCTCATGCTGTATATTGATAATGGAATGCTGAAATTCAGTTTTTCTTGTGGTCACCAAACAACAGTGTTCATGGAAACACATACAGCAGTCAACAATAGTTACTTCACTTCTGTTGCCTTCGAGTAAGTATGGTATACTAAAAAGTATGCTTTGTAGTTTGCAAGTGCTGAAATGATATGCCCCTTACTAGATTTTGTATGTTCCTTAGTTTCAGTATTTCTGCTTAAATAATTAATTGTTCTTAGAAGCCATCAGTAAAAAAGCAATTTCGCATAATATGAAGAAACCAATAGTGAAGAAAAATTTTTACGCATATGTGTTTAAACATCAGGAATAGTGAGATCTTTCAGCTGAAACATCAGCCTTGTTCATGCTAGTAGCAAACACTCACATGATAATTGAAGATACCTCTGCCCCTTCTAACTAGACTTGCTCCAAAAGGATCGCACCCTTCTTAAATAAATGTTCATTATGCTACAGGGAAAGCATTGAAGTTCTCTTCAATAAAAACTCTTGTAATTCGTATGCACCCTTCAACATTCCGATTATTTGGAAATCTCTACTGCCAACAGCTAAAGAAACAATGTCAACCATGTGAGTATTTGCTGCTAGTGTGAACCACACAATTAGCATACAGTGACTCAGAATCATGATTACATTTTAAAATAAACACCTATAAAAGAACTCCACAACCTAAATCTTGGCCCTCAGTCTCCAGCAGCTGGAATGTACCTGGCCAAGGCAGCGGCCAGTGCGACATGAAGGCAGAGGGTGCTAAGAATCACCAGAGGACCGGACTAGGCTGCCATCTGATGCTGACCTTGGCTACTTACAATGGACGCTCTCTATCTTCTGATTCAACGCTCCTTGAATTGGAAGAGGAACTACAAAGGATCAAGTGGGACATTGTTGGGCTCAGTGAGGTTAGGAGAAAAGGAGAAGATCTCATTGAACTGAAAAGTGGACATCTCTTCTAAGCTGCAAAGAAAATGGACATAGAGGCATCCCAATGGATTGTCAAGTGAAATTGATTTTATTATGTGTAACATGAAATTTGTCATGGGAGACTGCAGTGTGCTGAACAAGTTCAGCACAGGTAGTGACCCTAGGATGATACGATGTAAGATGCACCTCAACACTAAACTCGAGCGTGGCAAGCTCATAAGACAAACAAAGTGTATTGACATGACCAACCTTAAAAAACATCATAATACCTTCAAATTGGAACTGAGGAGCAGATTCTCTGCTCTAGAAGGTCTAACGTCAGAAGAAGTAGACATCTCTGAAGTTAACAGAAAACTAACCAAGGCTCTTATGGAAACAGCAACGAAAGTACCTGGTACTAAGAACTAGTTACATATGAACAAATTATCAGGAAAAACCAAAATTCTGATGGAAAAAAGAAGAGAGATGAGGACAACTAAAAAAGATGTGACTTCCAAAGTGGAACATATAGAGCTATGCAAGACAGTACAAAAAAGTATCACTGAAGATGTAAGGAAATTCAACTGTGAACTAGTAAGGAAAGCAATTGAAAACAATCAAAGCCTGAAGAAAGCAAAGGGACATCTGAGTAAGGGAAGAAAACAGATTATGGCTCTGAGAAAAGAAGATGGTTCTGTAAAAACAAAGAGAGGCAAAATTTTGACAAGAGTGAAATATTTCTACTCAAAACTATATGAAAAGGATGATACATGTACTCCAGACATTACGAAAGGTACCAGTACCAGAGTTCTTGCAGTCCTCCCAGCAGAAGTTGCACATGCAATCAAGAACATGAAATGGGGAAAAGCTCCAGGAGAAGACGGAATTACTGTAGACATCATACAAGAAGCAAGTGGAGAAATTGAAACAGTACTCACCCAAGTTTTCACTCGGCGCCTTAATGAAGGGAAGATTCGTGAGGATTGGAACAATGCTACCTACAATGGTCCTGCTACATAAAAAAGGTGACATTGAGGATCTCAGGAACTACAGGATAAAATCTTCACAAAAGTTATTTCACATCGTTTGAAAGTGACACTGAACATGGCTCAACCGAGAGAACAAGCTGGATTCAGGAGTGGCTACAGCACTATAGATCATATCCATGTACTGAGAGAACTAACTGAAAAGCGAGGGAATGTGAACTTCCATTATGCATGGCTTTTATCGATTATGAAAAGTTCTTTGATTCGGGAAACCATCAGCAGATACAATGGCTTTGAAATCCTGTGGTATTGAAGATGCATACATTAATATTATCAATAACATATATGAAAATGCAAGTGCAAAGATTCAGCTACTTGAGAATACAGCACCCATAAAAATTGGAAAGGGAGTGAGACAAGGGGACACTATATCTCCCAAACTCTGTAATGCCACTTTGGAAAATGTCTTTCAATCACTGAACTGGGAAAACAAAGGGATAAAGATTAATGGAGATTATCTAACTCACCTTCGTTTTGCTGATGACATAGTCATTTTTGCAACTACCCCATCAGAGCTGCAGAGTATGATCCAGGAACTTGCTGACAAGAGTAAAGAAGTGGAATTAAAAATGAACTTTCAGAAGACAAAAGTGATGTACAATGCTTTTACAAGAAATGAAGATTTATCGATTGATTGGGAAAAACTGGAGATAACCAATACCTACATTTATCTTGGACAGCAGATATCAAGTGAAGGTCACATTGATGAAGAAATTAATCTGCGTATAAAACTTGCCTGAAGAGCTTTTGGAAGAAACAGCATAATTTTCAAGAGCAATATGCCATTATGTCTTAAAAGAAAAATTTTTGATCAATGCATCCTTCCAGTGCTTACGTATGGTGTACAGACGTGGATCTTAACTAAAAGAGACATACAAAGACTGCAGACAACTCAAAGCAGCATGGAGAGGTGAATGCTTGGTGTAACCAGGAGAGATAAGAAGAGGAACTTGTGGATCAGAAAAATGACGAGAGTGGAAGACATCATGATCAGAGTAAAATCCCTGAAATGGCAATGGGCTGGACATATTGCCAGAAGGACAGATCATCGATGGACAACCAAAATTTTGGACTGGATTCTAAGGGAGAGGGAAAAACTCAGAAGAAGACCACATGGGAGATGGGTGGATGAAATTCGAAAGTATGTGGGAGTAACATGGAGGAGACTGGCACAAGACGGACCGTCATGAAAGAAACTTGGGGAGACCTTCATCCAGCAGTGGATTGATAATGGTTGACGATGATGATGATGAATAACATAAGATGCCAGAAACTGATATTATTGTTAACTGAGTTCTTTGGTCTTTGTATCTAATGAATATGTGACCAGATTTCTTGGAGTATAGTTTTGTTGGTAGGGCATTCACGTGTTCAGTTGATTGGAAAGTTGAAGAATTGAATTGTATAATGGACACAAAGGGAACAATTCAGCTACAAAACAGAAATGATTGAAAAATTCATTATAAAGTAAAATAAAATAACAGAAGAAAACCAACAGAAAAAATACAAAGTTATCTTTACATTCCAAAAATTGCTAAAAAATAAAATAAATTTATGAATCACTAAGCTTGGAGGCAGGCAAACAATATAAGCACAAAGAGACCTGCTAATAAACAACAAAGAACCTGCAAGAATTTTAGAAAAATATGGAGTTATGGGATACCCACATATAAGACTATTAACTATAACAAAAGGTCACCACATATACTGCAAGTGCAAAATATAGTGTAAAAAAAAAAAAAAAAAAAAAAAAAAAAAAAAAGATGTTACAGCATATATCCAACTGGGAAAATGAAGACTTAAAAGATTTTTGTCATTACAAAATTGAAGATCAAATTCAATTTGCGTAGACCATTATTGTTAAAAACAAAAATGTGTGACTGCAACATACAACAACAGCAATGCTATAGAGCTTTCCACAGCAGGGAAACTACTAATACACAGAGAAGAAGAATTTGTAAAATTAAGGTACAAAATTACAAATACATAGCAGTGCTACACAAAACATCAAACAAAATGTACTGGGAATAATGAAAACTCAGGGAAGGTGAAAAAAATGGTAGTCATCTTAGTATATGGGTGGTAGACCCAGTGGAGGGGACAAAAGCAAACACTGCTTAGTAATGTTTTAGTTGGATAATGCTTACTTAGGCATTCTGTTTCTAGCGATTATTCACTTTTCAGGCACGTTTCAGGTCTTCGTTGATGCTATTGTCCTATTGTCCGTTGTATGTGCATCTACCTTTCACATCCAACACTCTGCTTACTTTGGGTAAATTTTCACTTTAGGATTCAATAACTTCAATTCTTTACCGTTATTAATGCTCTAAATTTTTCACCCAGTCTTTGGGCATCCTCAGAAGCGTGACGACTTTCCCACCGATGTTCATGGTTTATTTCTCGTCAATGGAGTCCGAAAACCCACGTTGCTGCCATTCGTCGGATACGCTGTATTAGATACTTTTCTTAATTAAACCTAGCTGGCGCCATCTATGTATCTCTAACTCGACCTTTTTATATATATATATGTTTTTACCATTTTTTTTTCTCTCTTCAAAATGTCGTTGAGGTCGACTTTCTGTATTCTTCTTCATTTCATTTCCTATTCTCTTGTCTCTTTTGTCGGTTTTTCTTTTGTTCTTTTTCTTGTCTTATTAGCTCTTTCCAAAGGCTATATAATGTATTAGGGTCATTTTGGTTGCACACCCTTGTTTTATCTTTATAAATTAGGATCAATTCCTCCATTCTCATTTGTCTCTCTGATTTTTTATTCCTTTTTGGCATTTTAATTTCTTCGAATTTTGGGAATTTTCGGTGATCAATACAGAATTGCACTAATGCAGTTTTTTTCTCTTTTTTTGCCAGTTAGCTATGTGTTGTTTTAGTCTTTTTTTTTTTTTTTTTAACCTGTTTTTAGTACTCCCTATGTACGATATTGGGGGTATATGTGCAATGGGAATTTCGTAAGACCCTGATTCCCCTAATATTTTGCTCTAGTTTTTTTGTTAATAATCAGATTTTTCAAAAGAGACAAGAGAATAGGAAATGAAATGAAGAAGAATACAGAAAGTCGACATCAACGACCATTTGAAGAGAGGGAAAAAAATGGTAATAACATATATATATGCGTGGTGAGTTATGGCCAAACACCTCCAAAATGACTCTACAACTTAAATTTTGGCCCTCAGTCTCCGGCAGCTGGAATGTACCTGGCCAAGGCAGCGGCCAGTGCGACATGAAGGCAGAGGGTGCTAAGAATCCCCAGAGGACCGGACTAGGCTGCCATTTGATGCTGACCTTGGCTACCTATAACGGACGCTCCCTATCTTCTGATTCAAGGCTTCTTGAATTGGAAGAGGAACTACAAAGGATCAAGTGGGACATCGTCGGGCTAAGTGAGGTAAGGAGAAAAGGAGAAGATCTCATTGAACTGAAAAGTGGACATCTCTTCTATTATCGTGGGACAGATACTGGCAGAACTAGTGGTGTTGGATTTATAATAAACAAGAAACTGAAGGATAAAGTGGTAGAAGTTGAAAGTTCCTCTGACAGAGCTGCACGACTAGTTATCCAACTATCGAGAAGATACCAGGATCAGATTATTCAAACTTATGCACCCACCACAAGTCATCCTGAAGAAGAAATTGAAGAATTTTATGAGGAAATTCGTCATCTAAATAATAAAGGTACGCAGCACTTGAAGATAATTATGGGAGATTTCAATGCAAAAATAGGGCAACGGCAACAGAATGAAACTTCAGTAGGTAAATTCGGTCACGGCAACAGAAACCAGCGTGGAAATACTCTCGTTGAGTTTGCAGAGGCAGAAGGATTTTTCATCTTGAACTCCTTTTTCAAGAAAAAGCCACACAGGAAATGGACATGGAGACATCCAATTGGGACGACAAGTGAAATTGATTTTATTATGTGTAACAAAAAATTCGTCATCGAAGACTGCAGTGTGCTGAACAAGTTCAACACAGGTAGTGACCATAGATTGGTGAGATGTAAGATGCACCTCAACACTAAACTGGAACGTGGCAAGCTCATAAGACAAACAAAATGTATTGACATAACCAACCTTAAAAAACACCATAATACTTTCAAGTTGGAACTGAAGAACAGATTCTCTGCTTTAGAAGGCCTAACATCGGAAGAAGTGGATATTTCTGAAGTTAACAGAAAAGTAACCAAAGCTCTAATGGAAACAGCAACAAAATTAGCTGGGTCTAAGAACAAGTTGCATGTGAACAAATTATCAGGAAAAACCAAAATGTTGATGCGAAAAAGAAGAGAGATGAGGACAACTAAAGAAGATGTGACTTCCAAAGTGGAATATATAGAGCTATGCAAGACAACACGAAAAAGTATCACTGAAGACGTAAGGAAATTCAACTGTGAGCTAGTGAGGAAAGCAATTGAAAACAACCAAAGCCTAAAGATAGCAAACGGACATCTCAGTAAAGGGAAGAAAACAGATTATGGCTCTGAGAAAAGAAGATGGTTCTATAACAAGAAATAGAGGCGAAATTTTGACAAGAGTGAAAGATTTCTACTCCAAATTATATGAAAGGGATGATACATGTACTCCAGACATCATGAAAGGTACCAGAGTTCTTCCAGTCCTCCCAGCAGAAGTTGCTCATGCAATCAAGAACATGAAGCGGGGGAAAGCTCCAGGAGAAGATGGAATTACTATAGACATCATACAAGAAGCAAGTGGAGAAATTGAAACGGTACTCGCCCAAATTTTCACTCGATGCCTTAATGAATTGAAGATTCCTGAGGATTGGAACAACGCTACAATGATCCTGCTACATAAAAAAGGTGACATTGAGGATCTCAGGAACTACAGACCTATCAGCCTCCTATCAGTGGTTTATAAAATCTTCACTAAAGTTCTTTCACACCGCTTGAAGGTAACACTGGACGTGGCTCAACCGAGAGAACAAGCTGGATTCAGGAGTGGCTACAGCACAATAGATCATATCCACGTACTGAGAGAACTAATTGAAAGAGCGAGGGAATATGAACTTCCATTGTGCATGGCTTTTATCGATTATGAAAAAGCCTTTGATTCGGTGAAACCATCAGCAGTTACCACGGCTCTGAAATCCTGTGGTATTGAAGATGCATACATTAATATTATTAATAACATCTATGAAAATGCAAGTGCAAAGATTCGGCTGTTTGAAAATACAACACACATAAAAATTGGAAAGGGAGTGAGACAAGGTGACACCATATCTCCGAAGCTCTTTAATGCCACATTGGAAAATGTCTTTCAATCACTGAACTGGGAAAACAAAGGGATAAAGATTAATGGAGATTATCTAACCCACCTTCGTTTTGCTGATGACGTAGTCATTTTTGCAACTACCCCATCAGAGCTGCAGAGTATGATCCAGGAACTTGCTGACAAGAGTAAAGAAGTGGGATTAAAAATGAACTTTCAGAAGACAAAAGTGATGTTCAATGCTTTTACAAGAAATGAAGATTTATCGATTGATGGAGAAAAACTGGAGATAACAGATACATATGTTTATCTTGGACAGCAGATATCAAGTGAGGGTCACATTGATGAAGAAATTAATCGGCGTACAAAACTTGCCTGGAGAGCTTTTGGAAGAAACAGCATAATTTTCAAGAGCAATATGCCATTATGTCTTAAAAGAAAAGTGTTTGATCAATGCATCCTTCCAGTGCTTACGTACGGTGCAGAGACGTGGACCTTAACTAAAAGAGACATACAAAGGCTGCAGACAACTCAAAGAGGCATGGAGAGGTGCATGCTTGGTATAACCAGGAGAGATAAGAAGAAGAACTCATGGATCCGAAAAATGACGAGAGTGGAAGACATCATGATCAGAGTTAAATCCCTGAAATGGCAATGGGCTGGACATACTGCCAGAAGGACAGACCATAGATGGACAGCCGAAATTTTAGATTGGATTCCAAGGGACAGGAAAAGACCCAG
This sequence comes from Macrothele yani, assembly GCA_039090855.1. Classification (NCBI taxonomy): domain Eukaryota; kingdom Metazoa; phylum Arthropoda; class Arachnida; order Araneae; family Macrothelidae; genus Macrothele; species Macrothele yani. Next base: position 4,613,889 of record CM076997.1, read on the forward strand.
AAAAAGACCACATGGGAGATGGGTGGATGAAATTCGTAAGTATGCGGGAGAGACATGGAGGAGACTGGCACAAGACACAGACCGTTGTGGAGGAAACTTGGGGAGACCTTCGTCCAGCAGTGGATTGATAATGGTTGACAATGATGATGATGATGAGATATATATATATATTTCACTTGTCGTCCCATTTGGACATGGAGACATCCAAATGGGACGACAAGTGAAATTGATTTTATTATGTGTAACAAAAAATTCGTCATAGAAGACTGCAGTGTGCTAAACAAGTTCAACACAGGTAGTGACCATAGATTGGTGAGATGTAAGATGCACCTCAACACTAAACTTGAACGTGGCAAGCTCATAAGACAAACAAAATCTATTGACATAACCAACCTTAAAAAACACCATAATACCTTCAAGTTAGAACTGAAGAACAGGTTTTCTGCTTTAGAAGGCCTAACATCGGAAGAAGTGGACATCTCTGAAGTTAACAGAAAAGTAACCAAAGCTCTTATGGAAACAGCAACAAAATTAGCTGGGTCTAAGAACAAGTTGCATATGAACAAATTATCAGGAAAAACCAAAATGTTGATGCAAAAAGAAGAGAGATGAGGACAACTAAAGAAGATGTGACTTCCAAAGTGGAATATATAGAGCTATGCAAGACAGTAAGAAAAAGTATCACTGAAGACGTAAGAAAATTCAACTGTGAACTAGTGAGGAAAGCAATTGAAAACAACCAAAGCCTAAAGATAGCAAAGGGACATCTCAGTAAGGGAAGAAAACAGATTATGGCACTGAGAAAAGAAGATGGTTCTGTAACAAGAAATAGAGGGGAAATTTTGACAAGAGTGAAAGATTTCTACTCCAAATTATATGAAAGCGATGATATATGCACTCCAGACATCATGAAAGATACCAGTACCAGAGTTCCTCCAGTCCTTCCAGCAGAAGTTGCACATGCAATCAAGAACATGAAGCGAGGAAAAGCTCCAGGAGAAGATGGAATTACTGTAGACATCATACAAGAAGCAAGTGGAGAAATCGAAACAGTACTCGCCCAAATTTTCACTCGATGCCTTAATGAAGGAAAGATTCCTGAGGATTGGAACAACGCTACAATGATCCTGCTACATAAGAAAGGTGACATTGAGAATCTCGGAAACTACAGACCTATCAGCCTCCTATCAGTAGTTTATAAAATCTTCACTAAAGTTCTTTCACACCGCTTGAAGGTAACACTGGACATGGCTCAACCGAGAGAACAAGCTGGATTCAGGAGTGGCTACAGCACAATAGATCATATCCACGTGCTGAGAGAACTAATTGAAAGAGCGAGGGAATATGAACTTCCATTGTGCATGGCTTTTATCGATTATGAAAAAGCCTTTGATTCGGTGAAACCATCAGCAGTTACAATGGCTCTGAAAACCTGCGGTATTGAAGATGCATACATTAATATTATTAATAACATCTATGAAAATGCAAGTGCAAAGATTAGGCTGTTTGAAAATACAACACAAGTAAAAATTGGAAAGGGAGTGAGACAAGGTGACACCATATCTCCGAAGCTCTTTAATGCCACATTGGAGGGTGTTTTTCAGTCGCTGAGCTGGGAAAACAAGGGGATAAAGATTAATGGAGATTATCTAACCCACCTTCGTTTTGCTGATGACGTAGTCATTTTTGCAACTACCCCATCAGAGCTGCAGAGTATGATCCAGGAACTTGCTGACAAGAGTAAAGAAGTGGGATTAAAAATGAACTTTCAGAAGACAAAAGTGATGTTCAATGCTTTTACAAGAAATGAAGATTTATCGATTGATGGAGAAAAGCTGGAGATAACAGACACGTACGTTTATCTTGGACAGCAGATATCAAGTGAGGGTCACATTGATGAAGAAATGAATCGGCGTACAAAACTGGCCTGGAGAGCTTTTGGAAGAAACAGCATAATTTTCAAGAGCAATATGCCATTATGTCTTAAAAGAAAAGTGTTTAATCAATGCATCCTTCCAGTGCTTACGTATGGTGCAGAGACGTGGACCTTAACTAAAAGAGACATACAAAGGCTGCAGACAACTCAAAGTAGCATGGAGAGGTGCATGATTGGTGTAACCAGGAGAGATAAGAAGAGGAACTCGTGGATCCGAAAAATGACAAGAGTGGAAGACATCATGATCAGAGTTAAATCCCTGAAATGGCAATGGGCTGGACATACTGCCAGAAGGACAGATCATCGATGGACAGCCGAAATTTTAGATTGGATTCCAAGGGACAGGAAAAGACCCAGAAGAAGACCACATGGGAGATGGGTGAATGAAATTCGAAAGTATGCAGGGGTGACATGGAGGAGACTGGCACAAGACAGACCGTTGTGGAAGAAACCTGGGGAGACCTTCGTCCAGCAGTGGATTGATAATGGTTGACAATGATGATGATGATGATATATATATATATATATAAGGTCGAGTTAGAGAAACATAGATGGCGCCAGCTAGGTTTAATTAAGAAAAGTATCTAATACAGCGTATCCGACGAATGGCAACGTGGGTTTTCGGACTCCATTGACGAGAAATAAACCACGAACATCGGTGGGAAAGTCGTCACGCTCCTGAGGATGCCCAAAGACTGGGTGAAAAATTTAGAGCATTAATAACGGTAAAGAATTGAAGTTATTGAATCCTAAAGTGAAAATCTACCCAAAGTAAGCAGAGTGTTGGATGTGAAAGGTAGATGCACATACAACGGACAATAGCATCAACGAAGACCTGAAACGTGCGTGAAAAGTGAATAATCGCTAGAAATGGAATGCCTAAGTAAGCATTATCCAACTAGAATATTTCCAAGTTTTTGAAATAATGCACGTAAAAATGAATAGTAGCGTTTTCCGATCGATTTCAAAGTCGAAATATGAACTGTTAACATGAATTGCTTAGTAATGCTTATAGAATAAGCAGACTCAGGTTTGATATCATGATTTATCCCTTAATGTAACTGTTTTTAAAGCTTATTTGTTTGAAGGAAGTTTCTTGGGACTTATTGAATAATACAGCTGGATTTAGGTTCAACATGTTCGAGCTATAAGAAAGATAATACCAAAGTGTTTACGAGATCGTTTTTTTTTTTTTTTTATTATCTTTTAAGCCATTTGCCTAAAGACTTATTTTAAAAGGTTTTTGCTAATTAGAAACTTGTACTAATGAATATTGCAAAAAAAAAAAAAGAAATGTCAGATTTCTAACAAGCGTGGGACAATTTTTGAAACATCAAAAAATAATATTTTAGATTTTGCTTCTGTTTATCTTGTAAACTTACTGCAGTTAAGAACATCATGATCATGTAAATGAATTGTGTGAAAATGGAGTCTTCAGTGTACTTTTATCATTAAAGGAGTATTGAACATCATAATAAATGTGTATATTCTTAAATTTCATGAATTGTTTAATACAACCTGTCACATTTTTGAAGTTCAGCACTAATTGGCATTGGAATTTAAAGTTGGCACTTTTCGTAAGTCCATTGTGATCATTCAGTGTTAGAACAATTATAGCTTATGCTACAATTATTCATAATTTACATGCACACATTACAATAATAATAGGCAGCTTACCTTTTGTTGTAAGGCCAGCTCCTTTGGTATACATTTCACTGCACGCTTATTTCTTTTTGTAGTCTATAGTTGGTTTCTACCCTTGACGGGGTGGTCCCATTCTGTCTTCATTTCATTCAATGCTAGATGAATGATTCAGCCCTTGAAGTGTTTTGCAGTAATGACATTTGACCCTAAGAGCTATTCATTTCCTCTAAAACCACTTTTACTGGCATGTAAACTCAAAACCAGAGGTGGCAAAATGACTTTTCAACATCAAAATTCATCAACCCAACACAAACATACATTTATCAACTTAAATTAAAAACCAACGACCTATACAAATATTCCAGCCAAAAAAAAAAAAAAACTTACTGAAAACGTATGTACAACTATTTACACATTAGCCTGTCTTATTGCTTTATATGTCATTCTGTCATTCTTGTTCCCTACACTTCATCACGATATTTATAGCATATGGCCACCACACCTCTACCTTTCCAACGTAGACTGCCTGAAGTACTTTCTACCCCCCCCCACACACACACACACACACCGGGGTCATCATCAGGAGGCATTCCAGATGTTATCGCTTCTGCCGCAGACTGAGTGAGCGAAACGATCATCCTCCTTGGCCCCGCCCTTACGTCACTTACGAACCCTCCACCGTGGCTCCATCTATTATCAACTTTAGTTAAAACTTCATTTTCCTCTTCGGTGCTTTTGGCCCTTTTGTTCAATTTTAATTATTTTTTTCCATTTTTCATCAAGAATACTTGGATCATTATTATTACAAATTCTATCTCTATTTTTCTCAATCATCAAAACTGATTCAGCTATGCATAGGTGTCTCTCATAACCACATGATTTTATTATTTTAATCTCTTCAAAATTAGGTTATGTGTGGCTATGTATGCAATACTGTATTAGTGCTGTTTGTGCTTTTTTTTTTTTTTTTTTTTTGCCAATTTTTAATATGCTGCTGTAGACAATGTTTTAATTGGTTTTTAGTACTCCCAATATAAGATATTGGTGGGATTCTGGTTATAGGTATTTCGTATACACCTGCTTTTTCTAAGATACTACAATTTTCAGTATTATTAATCATCATATCTCTCACTGTTAGTACCTTGTTTCCTATCTGAATTCCATATTTATGACATAATTTATTTATTTCTGTAGATATTCCTGGAATGTAAGGTAATGCTCCAATATATTGTAATTGCTTTTTCCTTTTTCAGGTAGAGGTATCTTGCATCTTAACTTGTACTTCATATATCCATTTATTTATTTTTTATGGAGGATATCCATAATTATATGATATTTCTTTAATGTAATTTATTTCTTCAGTAAAGAATTCTTTAGAGGAGCGTGTGATTGCTCTTTTAATTAATGTTTTAATGCTATTGCATTTCTGTGTGTGAGGATGTGTTGAGCTATATGGTATCAGAACGGGAACATACATCTGTTTCCTATGTACTCTGTATTGCAGTTGTTCACTTTGCTTGGTAACTTTAACATCTAGGTATGGTAAGGTATTCTCCTCTTCATGTTCAGTTATCAACTTAATAGTTGGATAGATATTACCAAGTTGTTGGGTTAATGTTTCCAGCTTAGTCGCATTCATTCGAGTCAAGATGAAGATATCGTCCACGTATCTACAGTCTAACTCTTGCAGTTGTGTGTTATTAAGAGTTTGGTCCTGTTTTAATTTTTTAATAATGATCTCAATTGCCTCTGGTACAGGGGTACTCGGGATAAGCGCCTTGACATCCATACTAGCCATTCTGTAATCTCGTAGATCTTGGTTTACATTTTTCACTATTTCAATAAATTCATACATATTCTTTACAGTGTGTTGTGTTTTCATAAACACTGGTGCCAAGAAATTGTAAATATTTTTTTCAAGATTAATCAATGGAGAGTTCTTTTTAGACACTATAAGTCTCATGGGGTTACCATCTTTGTGTGTTTTAATTTTAGCGAACATTCGTAGAACTCTTGTACTCATTGGGGGTCTTGCATTTTTGATCTCATTAGGCAAGCCTCCTGATGATGATCCCAGTGCGGGGTAGAAAGCACTTGAGGCAGTCTACATTGGAAAGGAAGAGGTGTGGTGGCCGTATGCTATGAATATTGTGATGAAGTGTAGGGAACAAGAATGACATAGAAGGCAATAATAAGACAGGTTAATGTGTAAATAATTGTACATAAGTTTTTTTTTTTTTTTTTGATTGGAATATTTGTGTGTATGTAAACAGGTCGTTGGTTTTTTTTAATGTAAGTTGGTCAATGTATGTTTGTGTTGGATTTATTAATTTTTATGTTGAAAAGTCATTTTGCCACATTGGTTTTGATTTTGCATGTCAGTAAAAGTGGTTTTAGAGGAAATGGATCGTTCTTAGGGTCAAATGTCATTACTGCAAAACACTTAAAGGGCTGAATCATTCATCTGGCATTGAATAAAATGAAGATGGAATGGGACCACTGCGCTGAGGGGCTGGAACCAACTATAGACTACAAAACGAACCAAACGTGCAGTGAAATGCATACCAAAGGATCTGACCTTACAACAAAAGGTAAGCTGCCTATTATCATTGTGATCATATTAAATAGTATGTAATGTACGTTTTTTAATCAGTTAATTCCCAGAACTATTTTACAAACAGCAGACTTTGTTGGAGTTACAATGCTTCTTCAAAAATACAAGTATTTAACAGATCAGGAAGCAGGGGTTAGTACCAGTGTTTTTCTCATGGAATGTGATTAAAATCATTTTTGCCAAATTGTTCAGATTTTCCAGATTCTAATTCCATTATGTTGATTTTCCCCATGATTTTTTGCCCTAGCCAGGTGATTGGGGTAATTAGTACATCTTCCACTGATAAAAGTACTGGAGATTAGTGGATGATTATCTGAGAATTTCACAATCTCTGATTGCTATTGTGATTTGTGAATAAGTAGAACAATTATTACCAAGTAGAAGTTGTTTTGTAAAGATTTTCCCCAAAGCATATATAGAACCTTATTGTCAATGTTCAGTTACATTCATCTATATCAAATAATGATAATATCGTACACTGGTGTTGATATTTCATCATTGCAACATTTTTCTGTGGATACACTGCTTTTCTAAATTATTCAATGCAGTCACTGATTGAAATCTGTAACATTTCGGAGATGAAGTACTTCTAAGGTGGAATGAAGTATGATTAACACTGGATTCAGTTTTTAAAGAATTCATCATTTGGGAATGGTTATGAAGAAGGAGAACATTCATTACAACACATTAAATGCCTTCAAATGATAGCAGTGGACTATGAATATTGCTTTTTCTGAAGGAAAGAAACATCATTGGAGAAGCAAAACTCCAAATTCCTATCTTTTCTTGAACAAGGCATCTGACAATACAAGGGAGTGTTATCTTTGTATGTGTTAAATTGCTTTTTATTGGGAACTTTGATTACCAAACTAGGCAGATAGATCCTGCAGCTAGTTTTAGCACAGAACTTTCACAAGAGCTCAGTCGATTTTGCTGTAAGTAAATATGCATTGAATGTAGTGATCAAAATTGTGAGGCTGTGAGAACATATATGTTATTTTATAATTCTGAATTCATAAATTTAACTCCGAATCTTAACAACAAAACCAATATAATTCGTATTTATTGGTGTCCAGTAGAAAAATAAAATCTTCCCCACAAGCTTTCTCCGTCAACGGACGGCTTCTTCAGGCGTTTACAAAAGAAAGGCAGAATCAAAATTCTAGGGTCCAAGTGGTCAGAGGCACTGGCTTTTGGTACCTTTCAAAGGCACTGGCTTTTGGTACCTTTCAAAGGCACTGGCTTTTGGTACTTTTCAAAGGCACTGGCTTTTAGTACTTTTCAAAGGCACTGGCTTTTGGTACTTTTCAAAGGCACTGGCTTTTGGTACTTTTCAAAGGCACTGGTTCAGCCTTTGAAAGGCTGTGTTTTTTTTGTTTTTGTTTTTTTCTTTTGTAACCCCTGAAGAAGCCGTCCATTGACGGAGAAAGCTTGCGGGGAAGATTTTATTTTCCTACTGGACACCAATAAATTCTGATTATATTGATTTTGTTGTTATTAGTTTGGTGTGGAAAATCCATGGTTTTACTCATCCTAATCTTAAATTCATAAGTATTAGTGCATAATATTTAATTCATAAATTTCATTCTAATGATATGGACTGCATTCTTTTTCTTCAGAATAACATGGACTCCTCATGTTGCACTGGTTAAAAATGCTTCGTGTAATGTAGGCCTACTTGTTAATGGCTCAGCTCCCATGAGTGGTCAGCAGTTTGTCGTCACTCCGGCATTTGACTTCAGAAATCTGTTCATTGGAGGCACTCCAATAGATATGGTGAGCTCCATTTCAGAAGTAAAACAAGTTCAGCCTTTGAAAGGTTGTGTCATTAGCCTTCAGGTAAGTTATGAATAGGAAATAAAAACAAGAATCGTATTTTTGAACTTTTAACAGTGACACACTTTTGATAAGCTTACGTGAATGTTTCTCCTTATATTGTGTTATCACATGAAATTTCTTTTTGTGAACATTAGCTCTGCAGGAATTGTGTTTAAAGTGTAAGTATCGTACTGTTGAAATTTGTCTAACTCAGTGATGTAGTTCTAAGAAAAAAGTGTCTTAGCAGTGAACAGGTTAGGTAAAACAAACAGAAAAAACCCTAGAAGGCCCTTTAAATTTTAAATAAACCTACGTAAAAAAACCTGGAAAGCCCTTAAATTTTTCAAAAGCAATTTACAATTTGATTTGTTCTTTTAAATAGTGTTTTGTCATTCTGTATGGTTCCAATTCTTCAGTGTGAGTAATATGAATTAACCACACTGAATACATGTGACTTATATTTCTCTTGTTAAGATTAACCAAGTATTGGTAAATTTGTGATTCCTTTTTTCAACATGCAGTCAGCTATCGAATTCATAGATTCGAAAAATATGTCGGCTTTGAATGATAGCAGTGTTAAAAATAAGTGCTGATGGTAATGGTTAGATGAGACTGATTCCCATGACGTCAAATTTGGTTCTTGGTGCCAGAAAATTAAGGAACCGGGATTTAGCTTTTGTATTTTCTAATCAGAAAGTTAAACTATGGAAGCAATGGTAAAATAGTGCTGTTCAGACACAGTAAGGATGCTGATCATCAAAAGTGTCTACGAGCACAGCAGCATACACAAACATTGCCTGGAGTCGCTCCTGTTCAGGCCAAAGCATCAATATCTGACAGAATTGCACATCAGAAAACGGTTTTGACTGCATTTTTATGCGAAAACATGCTGCCATTCAATTTGGCACCACAGTTAGTTGAGCTATCTAAGCATCTTGCAGGTGATAAGTTAGCACTTTCTAAATTGAAAATGTCCAGGACAACTGCAGCCTACATCAATACACATGGTACTGTGAAGTGCATGAGAAAGGAGTTAGTTAAAAAATCCAAGTGTGCCACAATAACAAGTTTTTTTTTTTTAAGAAATAATTCACCTATGAAAATTTGTGATGGTTACTATAAAACTGTGATCATGGTGAAGTGAATTGATGAAATGAGCTATCTGTATACACAACTACAGTTGGGCATGCATAATCTTGATTATAATTTTTTTTTTATCCTTATGCAATTTTACAATTTAAATGACTCTTTTAAAAGTGTGCAACACTTATTTGATTCAACAGAATTTACTAAAGATTATTTAAAACATCTTCCGTGGTATGTTATGTATTAATTATTACAATTTCAATAATTTGGTTAACATATTTCTATTATGGGCTTAAAATGCTATATAAGCAGCAAATATGTGGATTGAATTTGAATATTATGCAAGATCTTTTTTTTTTTTTTTTTCTTTTGCAAAATAAGGAATTTTGGAGATTTGTTAAATTTCAACTGGTAGTTCCTACCTAATAATCAAATTTAACTTTTTGATTACAATTTGCATGGACATCAAAATGCACTTTTGATTTAATAATGAAATTTAACCACATATAATATTTAATGTATATTGTGTTTATGTCTCAGTACGCATGGTGGTAGTGGAGGTGGGGGGGGGGGGGGAATTTGAAAATATTTTCAGTCCTGGCCACATCTCACAACTTGCGAGCCGCAGATATCGATGCAAGGTCCCCAGGTTCAAGCCTGAGCTGATGTTTCGGAGATGGTGTGATTTACTAACAATCGCTGAATATCCGCCGTGCATCGGACGAGCACGTTAAGTGACGGCCCCCAGGCTGGACCCACTGGTTAAATGGGTATCCTTTCCTATGTCCCCCTGAAATTCTCTCAGCCCTCTATGTGCAATATCGTACTTGTATGGTGGCGCCATCTACTGTACTCTAATCTCACTACAAACTGTTCTGTCAAAGTCGCTAGACTTGCTCTCATTCCTTCCATTTCTGTGTTCTGCCCAAAAGGCGATCTCTCTGTAGGTGGCTGGGACCTAAACTCTACTCACTGTGGACGGAAGTCCTACAAGAAAATGACAAATACTATTGATTGATTGATCTCACAACTTGCACCCATGGGTAGAGTAGAGGTTCCAAACTTCAAGTCTTTGGTGTAGAAAGAATTTTCAGGTTTTCATGTTACAGAGGGCAAATCAATTATCAAAAGGAGCAATATGCTTTGCTTCATTCCAGCGGGGGAGTTGTAGATATATCTTCCAAGGTTAAAATAGACATCCCAAGTCCGAACTAGAGAACTGGATAAACTCCATAACAGAAAATTTTCCATCTGTAATACTCACAAAATCTAGTGAAGAAAACAACAAAATAGATTTCCTGTATGTTTCCCTTTGCAGAAACTCTGATCTCTCCATCTCATGTTCTGTTTAGCATAAACCTTCTGCTTCCACCAACATCTTTCCCTTTCAGTCGTTTACTTTGCATATCTACAAATTTGCAGCATTAAAGGCTTTCATTTACAGGGCTCATCTGATATGTAACAACCAATTTTCTCTTCAAGAAGAATTCTCAAAAATTTCTGTAATAGCATCTTCTTATGGTTTCCCTCTTCTTGCAGTCAACAACCTCATAAAGAAATATGAAATAATTTGAAAATTGAATGCCTCCATTCTCAAAAGAGGGATAACCTAAAATTCTCTGGATCTGTTCTACACCATCCTTCCTGTTTATAAGTTACAAAATCTGTTCAGAAAATTTGGTTACCATCTTGCCATTAAATCCCCCCAAACATCATGAAGCCATTACAAAGTGATAGGGACAAAGTTGAAAATCTTGATCTTGCAGGGTTTTACCTCATTCTTATCTCTTCATCCACAGGTGATTTTTACATCGGAAGTACATACAGAGGCATTAAAAACATAATTTTGGAACCTAAAAAGGACGTTTTGAAAGGTAATCCAAATACTGCCTTGTCTATTTTGACCAAGGAAGATACTTCTACGATTCCCCGCTGGAAGGAAGCAAAGTGTATTGCTCCTTTTGATAATCAGTTTGCACCCGTTACCATGAAAGCCTGAAAATTATTTCTACACCAAAGACTTGCAATTTGGAATCTTCATTCTACATCCCAATTATCTGGAAATCTGTTATAGATTTTGGCAGCAAAAATGACAAAGTAAATTTAAACTTAGAATCTGGAAATAATCTTAGTCCTCCATTGGCGTGATGAAGATCTAAGACAAGGTTAAAAGCTCCCAACTTATGAGCTTTTTTAAAAGAGTTCTAATCTCCTAATGTACCAAAGCATGATCTGCTTTACCTTTTTAATTATCTCTCATTACGTGTTTTTGCCCATCATCATAAGCATATTGCACCCCTTCCCCCTTTTTTCTGTTTCAGCAAAGGTCAGTGACCAAAAATTAATTGCTTACAGTCTTCTGATACAATGATTTGGAAAACATATTTAAGAAATGTTTTTACATCATCATCATCATCATTGTCAACCATTATCAATCCACTGCTGGACGAAGGTCTCCCCAAGTTTCCTCCACAATGGTCTGTCTTGTGCCAATCTCCTCCATGTCACCCCTGCATACTTTCGAATTTCATCCACCCATCTCCCATGTGGTCTTCTTCTGGGTCTTTTCCTGTCCCTTGGAATCCAATCTAAAATTTCGGCTGTCCATCGATGATCTGTCCTTCTGGCAGTATGTCCAGCCCATTGCCATTTCAGGGATTTAACTCTGATCATGATGTCTTCCACTCTTGTCATTTTTCGGATCCACGAGTTCCTCTTCTTATCTCTCCTGGTTACACCAAGCATGCACCTCTCCATGCTACTTTGAGTTGTCTGCAGCCTTTGTATGTCTCTTTTAGTTAAGGTCCACGTCTCTGCACCATACGTAAGCACTGGAAGGATGCATTGATCAAACACTTTTCTTTTAAGACATAATGGCATATTGCTCTTGAAAATTATGCTGTTTCTTCCAAAAGCTCTCCAGGCAAGTTTTGTACGCCGATTAATTTCTTCACCAATGTGACCCTCACTTGATATCTGCTGTCCAAGATAAACGTACGTGTCTGTTATCTCCAGCTTTTCTCCATCAATCGATAAATCTTCATTTCTTGTAAAAGCATTGAACATCACTTTTGTCTTCTGAAAGTTCATTTTTAATCCCACTTCTTTACTCTTGTCAGCAAGTTCCTGGATCATACTCTGCAGCTCTGATGGGGTAGTTGCAAAAATGACTATGTCATCAGCAAAACGAAGGTGGGTTAGATAATCTCCATTAATCTTTATCCCCTTGTTTTCCCAGCTCAGCGACTGAAAAACACCCTCCAATGTGGCATTAAAGAGCTTCGGAGATATGGTGTCACCTTGTCTCACTCCCTTTCCAATTTTTACGTGTATTGTATTTTCAAACATGTTTTTACATATAGTGTTTTTACATATAGTGCTATAAATATCTTTTGTTTTGTTTTTTGCAATATCATTATTGGCATTTGAGCATGGCATTTTATAGTTTCTTATGTAGCCATTTTTTTCCAGAAAACTTGGAAATTTCATTGCCCTGGAAAGGAAATTGCCTCTCACAATTTCTTTCCTATGTGGTGTAACAGATCTCTCAATTTCTGTTGCACTACATAGAATAAAAATTGGAATTTTTCCCAATCTGGAGAACCAACATCTCCCAGTCTCCAACCTATGGTAAAGGTAGCATGCTTTAACTGAAATTCAGCAAAGTTTGTTCAGTTTCTGCTCCTAGGTGATGCAATTTTCAAATGGAAAATGTGACACTTATAAAGTGATAATGACAATTGTATGTGCCTACCACATAATTGTGAAGAATTATTTCTTTAGGCAGATTCATCTTCTATTAATATCGATATTGTTTCTTTTTTAATCAAGACTTCCTGTATTTATATAACAGTTTCACTTTTTGGGTTAGTCTCTTGGACTTAAGAATCATTGAAGATAATAATTGCATGTTTCCATATCTAATGTGCTTTTCTATTTTAATGAAAATATAATCTCATCCATGGATGTATAAGCTCAATAGTATTTTAGAACTTTTGTTGAAAAGTTCTGTACATCTTCAGTCATAAAATATGGAGAAAATAAAAATATAAAATAGGTGCTGAAAAAATGTATGAGTATGCAAAAAAGATAATTTCTCTTGATGGGTTATTATTTTCTAATAAAATGGATTTTAATTTATTTTTATGCTTTTCTTTAGCATCTGAAGATGAAATCAGCTTTTCTATTTTTTCTTTATAATTGCAATGCCGCATTTTTTCTTGATGTATTTAGGATGATCTGAGTTAAAATTTATAATTTTATCAGTGAAATCACATGAACAATTGGAGGAAAACCCTGCTAGGAAAAGAACAAGCACTATTGTAAAACATAAAGAAAAATTGACTGCTTATTCACAAGAGTGACCCACCACAAGGAACTGTTTGAGAAACTAAAGAAAATCAGCAATAATTATAAAATTAGTTTTGTTTCAGGTTTAAATAACAAATTTAAATATTACTCACCATCCCTAAAACAAAGAAAACAAAATACTTTACTCCAGGAGGGAGTCATTTATAAAAAATAATAAAATGTTCATGGGTTTTACCGTATATAGGAGAAATGGGACAAAGGTTAACCTCCAGAATTAATGAACACAAAGCAGCAATAAGGAACATTTCAAATAAAACGGGATGAGATAAGCACATACAACAAACTGGCCACAAAATGGACTGGAAATCCTTACAAGTTATCAAGCATCAATCCATTCCACTCAATTATTCAGAATTTAGAAGAATACCTAGAAATTTACAAGACACAAGGTGGCAACATCAATGACCATGCTGAATGGCAAATCAACCAGGCTTGGTCGTCAAACCTGTGGAAGTAGACTCCTGACGATGATCTATGGTATAGATCAAAAATTTGAGAGGTAATGTACCTTAATTAATTTATCCTCTATAATTCCCACTAAGTTTCTTCATTACTGACAGTAATTAAAAGAAGTCATGAAGTCATTAATTACTGTGTGCTCTGTTTGCTATATGTACATTGTATCTGCAGTATTATATTGTTGTATTACCATTGTTACAAAGTATGTAAAAATTATAGTAGTGTTACCATTCCACTGCCAAAAGTAGCTGATTTATCAAATTGACATCCACATCTTCTAGTGGCGTAATTATCATACAACGTAATGAAATTAATAATGTTTTGTGAAATATCATCAAAGTGTCTGCTTGTAAGTTGAAAAAAATCTGGTTACCAAAGTTTTTTGGAATTTATAGCAAACTTGAAAGATTGTTTCTTGGTAATTTTGTTCTATGTTAATAAAATATTGGAAAATGATTACAGCTGAAAGCAGATTCCATGTTGTTGTATCTAAAAACTGTTCCTCACAAGTTCAAAATCTTCACAGTATTATAATGATTGTTTGAACCGGTTTAAAATGTAATCATGAAATTTTAGAACAGAAATTCTTTCCTGCTGTAAAATTAGTGACTGTGAAATTGTACAAAACAAATTTTATGATAAAAATATTCTGTTTATTTTGTATGTCTTTCTCATCTACCAGCATTCTGTTACATTTACTGTGATTTATAATTTGAAAGCTAGTGGTGTTCTTATTCATTTCTTTTTTATTTACTTTTAATCTCTTCCTTAGGTTAATGGTGAGGAAAAAGAGCTGATATATGATGCCGAGGATGGAGTTGCCATCACAGAATGTCACAATAGTGCATGCTTTCAAAGCCCATGTCAAAATGAAGCTAAATGTAGGAGGTATGCTAATTCAGATATTGTATTTTTGTCTGTCCCAAATTATAATCCATAATTTACTCATATGAAGGAAAAAAATTTCCTGGAGGGTGAAAACAAATGCTTTACAACAGCAAGATTAGAATTAGAAACATAGATGTGAATTGCATAAATGGCATTTAGAAGTAAACAAAATTGCATTTGATGGGTTAAAGGAAACAAAAAAAAAAAAAGGAAAATAAAGTGATTACTTGTATAAGGGTAAAGCAATAGTTAATTTAAGAGCAGTAGGCTTTTTGAATATTTTAGTTAGTACACACATTATCAAAAGATGAAACTAGGAAATCACACACTTTGTACGAGGTTGAGTTGGCAACTTTTGACTTTAATTTTCTTTTCAAACTGTGTGATTATGCTGTTGTTTTTTGCAGACGTGTAAAGAGGCTTTTCACAAGTGTCTTGACATGTCCTCTCTTCCCTGGCAAAAAAAACAAAAATGTATTATGGTAGATTACGTTATCTCTGTGAATAAAAGATTTTTGTACAGCATATTAGTTGTTTTGAAAAGTGACTGAATGGTTTCTTCTTCTGATGTTTGGTAATGAACTTAACTCTCTGCTACCATCAGTATTATTATTTTTCAAAATTGCAACTTTGCTGCCGTAAAATCCTTCATTCACAAAACTAATGTTACTTGCAATAATAGATCACTTGGAAAAGAAAAAATCTTTGAAACAGCATCTTTTCTTCTGTGAAAATTAGTATCTTTGAATAAAAAACAAAATTCCTGTATCTTAGCCAAATAGAAAACTTCCAGTTTTTAACTGAAAAATATTTGTACTACTAATTCAGGGTTCAAATTCTTGGTCGGGACTTGAATGGTATAATTGTCTTTATGGCATTTGTTCTCTCCTTTCCCCGGAATCAGTGGCTCTAAATTGGGGATGGGTGGCTAGTTATAGCCTTAGATGCATGTTGGGAGTCATTAAACCTGAAAACGAAATGAATAAAATGAAAATAAACCCTGTTTATCTTTCAAGTGTCTACTTGATTACCAATCTTCACTTTCTGTGGTGAAATTGGTTGTACCAGAAGTACAGTTCACTGAAAGCAATCTGGCTAAACACCAAGCTGACTCTAGGAATGGAAATCTCATCACAACTGTGGTTCTCTTCTTAAAAAAACAATCTCTGCTGAATTTTCTTGGAACTGAACTAAATCAAGTATTATTTCTCAATAGCATTGCCCTTCATTTTGGGGAAAGTTTAGAAACTGTCTTCCTCCCAAAAATTCAAAATCTGATTTTTCCTTACATATCCAGAAGATTTGGAAATCAATCTTAAGACTTAGTAAATACAATTGTCATTATTTTGAAATTGAAATGCTGCTGACAAATTTCTCAGAAAACTTGAAAATTGTATCATAGTGGGGTAGGAATAAACCTCACTTCTTAAAATTTCTGTCCAAGTTTCCATCACTGATTACATTTTCAAACAAGCAATGTACATGAAGCAGAGTGATCAAGGTTTATATACTTTTATAAAACTGAGGGATATAGGTTTTACTTCAACTTTAGGACAGTGAAATTTTAAAAGTTCCTAAAGTATTAATGAACCACATGAATGTCCCTTTATAACAGTGTCTGTGTACCAGAAAATTTTCTTGCGTGATTACCATGTGTTTCGGAAATGAAGCTTTTGTTAATTTTGTATCATGTTTCCAATAATACAATTCTGTGGATCTGCTAAACATTCGTAATCTCCTCCTACTGTATTTAAAAGAAGATGAAAAATTGAAATTTTCCATGTTTTTTGATTAAATTTTTGTATAACTCAAATATCAATTCCAATTAGTAGTTCTAATTCTGACTATTATATAGCTCTAGTCATTCTACTATTCTCTTTTACGTGTGATATTTTAAAGTAACTTGTACAAAATTCTAGCGTATAATGCTTACCTTGGCATTCCTTTCTAGCGATGGGAACATTTCACGCACGTGTTTTCCAGTCTTTGTTGATGTTATTGTCCTAAAGTCCGTTGTCTGCGATGACTGGCTTTATTTCTCACTTTTCGCTGGGTATACTCATTGGATCTTTGCCTTAGGATTCCAAACACATCAATTTTTACCGTTCTTTATACTCGAAATTTTCGCCCATCCTCTGGGCATCCTCGGGAGCGTGGCGACTTTACCACTGATGTTCATGGTTAACTTCGCGCTAATGGAGTCTGATACTCCTTGTTGCCATTCGTCGGATATACTTTCCTGGATATATTTCGTTATCAAGCCCGGCTGGCGCCATCTATGTTTCATTAAAAAATTCTGCATGGAAAACCGGACATTCTCAAAATTCGATGAAATTAAAATGCTAAAAAAGAATAAAAAATCGGAAAGGCAAATGAGGAGGGAAGAAGCAATATTAATCTATAAAAATAAAGCAAGGGTATGTAACCAGAACGACCCTAGCACATTATCGGGCCTGTGGAAAGAACTAATAAGACAAGAAAAACAACAACAAAAGAAAAACTGGCAAAAAAGACAAGAAAACCAGGATAGGAGAAGAAATAAAAAAAAAAAAAAAATTAAAAAAAAAAAGTTGTTTTTAATGAAACATAGATGGCGCCAGCCAGGCTTGATAACGAAATATATCCCGGAAAGTATATCCAACGAATGGCAACAAGGAGTATCAGACTCCATTAGCGCGAAGTTAACCACGAACATCGGTGGTAAAGTCGCCACGCTCCCGAGGATGCCCAGAGGATGGGCGAAAATTTCGAGTATAAAGAACGGTAAAAATTGATGTGTTTGGAATCCTAAGGCAAAGATCCAATGAGTATACCCAGCGAAAAGAGTGAGAAGTAAAGCCAGTCATCGCAGACAACGGACTTTAGGACAATAACATCAACAAAGACCGGAAAACACGTGCGTGAAATGTTCCCATCGCTAGAAAGGAATGCCAAGGTAAGCATTATCCGCTAGAATTTTGTACAACTCAAATATGTTTTACATGTTTAATAACTATAACATTACATACGCATCAGAATCGTTAATACAGCATTCAGACATCTCTGAATTGCCTATATTTACGTAACATTAATTACATCAGAAAACTTGAAAATTACATCTTCCTGTAGCAGGAATCAAGCCCACATACCCCAATTTCCGTTCAAGCATGCTATCCATTACACCACCCAGGATGACCAAGTCCCAAGTATCTGAGTATTAAGTATCAGAACATTCTCTGAAATTCGCCAGTAGAATGTTTCTTCCAAAGAATTTACGTATGTAGTGACTCTAAGCAATATTTCTTTGTTTATATGTCTAAATGTAAGTTTACTAAGGCTAAAATTGTGTTGGGTAATAATACACTGCTGGACAATTGCTAAGGACGGATCATAAACGGCTATATAGCGCATAAAAAAGTAAGTGTGGTTGGATGCCAAGTGAAATAAAATAATGTCAGAATGCCAGGACATTACAAGACAGACGATTTATTGTGCTCTGAAATCCAGAAGACTTTGGAACGTATTCAAGGGACAAACAGGCCATTTTGTGCAGAATACGTAAACGTGAAAAAAATGCAATTACCGTCCGCAGGCGTTCCGGCGTAAGATGTCAATACGGGATATGGCCACCATGGAGGGTGATGCAAGATTCCACACGTCGTGTCATGCTTTGCACAACATTATCAAGCAGCTGTTGGGGTAATTTATCCCATTCCTCTGTCAGTGCACGGATGAGGGTGTCCTTGTTTATTGGAGGGCATTGGCGACCAGCAAGACTCCTCCCCAACGCATCCCACACATTTTCAATGGGATTCAGATCTGGAGAATGTGCTGGCCATATGAGGCATTGAATATCCTCGCTCTCAAGACACTCTTTGACAGCGACGGTTCGATGACATGTTGCGTTGTCATCCATGAAAATGAATCTATCACCAACAGCACCACGGAACATGCGAACATGAGGTAGCAGAACATCATTAATGTATCGTTGGCCAGTCATAGACCCAGTTGGAAGCACATAGAGGGACGTACGGCTATTGATCATGATGCCAGCCCATACCATGACACTACATGTCGGATATCGGTCCCTTTCCTGTATGTTTGCTGGACAATATGCAGTACCACTATCACGCCAGATCAGTTGTCGTTGACAATGAGACGAGAGACTGTATCTACTCTCATCTGAGAAGAGGACAGCAGACCAGTCGTTATCAGTCCAATTGCGATGTTGATGGCACCGTTGCAAATGGGCGGTACAGTGACGTCTGGACAATGGGATGCACACAACAGGATGGCGGGCGTATAGTCCTCCTTCATGCAAACGTCTGGCGACAGTTTTTTGGGAGATCCGCTTGCCAGTAGCAGCCATAAACTGATTTGCTACCTCACTAGCTGTGCTGCACCGGTGTCTTTTTGTTGATAGCACTATGTACCGATCTTCTGCAGGTGTCGTACTGCAAACACGACCTCCCCCGTGACGTTTGCTACACTCTCCATTTGTTTGAAATGATTTCCAAAGCCTTGAAACAACACTGTGGCTGATGTTGAACTCCCTGGCAACATCTGTTATTTTTCGCCCTTCTTCAATCTTGCCAATAATACGGCCACGCGTAAAATCATCTAGGTGATGTCGGGAAGACATACTGAAACTTTCAAGTTCGTCAATTGATTCTTTCCCTTTCAACTTTGCGTTTGAACAGCAACGGTCAATACGCGTCAAATCCTTTGTATCTCTTATCAGCGCTATGACGTCACGAACAAGTTCGGCAATCCAAAATTTGCATACGCACAACACGTCTTACTGTATCCCGCACTTATGCTAATTTCCACATTTTCCTGCCTTCCATTTTATGGTTGCTATCGTTGCTATTGTCATCCGTCCTTAGCAATTGTCCGGCAGTGTATTATGAGATATGTATAATGAGGCAGGAAGCAAACCTCTTCTCCACCTATGTGTCCAAAAATTCTGCTGTTGAACATTATGCATTTTTACTATGATTGTGCATTTGCTATAGAGCATTCATGATGTCTACAGCTCTGATTCAACTGGGAGTTGGTTAACAAAGTGATATAGTTGATCATAGTGACATAAACCAAGTATGAAATTACAGCAGTCCTGCAACCTCATGAAACATAACTTTAAATTTTATTTCCTACCTGTATTTTGTTTCATCTTTTTCATTTACCTGAATTTTTTTATAACAAATTGTTTACATCACTTTGAATGATGTCTGTGATTTCTAATTTCCAAACATGGCATGGCAGTATGTTTGCTAGCTGACAAATTTATTATATCACTGTGTATTGTGTGTGTCATTTTTGCTGTTTACTTTGTAGATAAATGTTTCACTTAATTTTGAAATGATTTTCTTTTTTATTCTGAAATATCAGCTTTTTTTTTATTATTCTGCACTAATTTTTTAGTTATGAAGATCATTGGAACTGTGAATGTAGTGATGGCTTTTCTGGTCCACTGTGTGAACGCAAAACATGCTCAGCTAACCCTTGTGAACATGGTGGTACTTGTTTACCTGACAATATGGCTGGATACACCTGCATTTGCCCTTATGGGAAACACGGCAAAAACTGTGAACACGGTACTATGAGTTGTTTATATATTTTTAAGTGAGTATGTTTTTTCATCATGTAGAAAGAAATTCCAGACAGTCCTGTGGTATCAAGGCTGTGGTGTTTTTGTTACCTGTGTAGTGAAGAAGCATTGTTAATGCTTTCCTGGTGAAAGATATAATATTACAATTCTAGAATGTTCAAACAATTTTCTTTTAAGCTGAATATATGTGGTCTGTTTAAATAAAATGTGGGTAACACAAATGCAACAGACTCAAATTTTATTCTTGTTCAGTGAATATGTGCAGTCTTTCTATGTAATTTCCTTGTCTTAAAAAAAAAAGCACATTACGTCGCATCTGGAAGGCATTATGTCCATCGGCAACAGCCTTTTTCATAACCTATTAAGAAGTAAAGGCATTTACATACCTATTATTAAGACATATACAACACGTTGCAAGCTCAGTGGACACGTGCTCCTGCCCCGAGAGAAGCCTAACATACGTAATTATCTTTGTTAGTTAAATTACACAATTTACAAGCTAAAACTTTTGGTTAAAATTAATTTATATTTCTTAAATAAATTATATATACATACTCTTATAACATTCACACTTCTAAAAATACCTAACAGTTAAAAAACTTACAACACTTTGAGCTAATTACTCATCAGGTTGAGAGACAGTGTCCACACAGAAATACTTCGTCGTCGATGTGCGAACAAGCGGGCACTTTCATCAATATGTTATTGACATCTTCAGGCCATCAAAATCACATGAGGACTCCCTAATGTGCAGTCTGATATTCGAAGTTGCATGCCGGGAGAAAAGAAAGAGTGGTTCATTAGTTACATAAAACAAAGGTCATCGCTCTTTCCATGTTTATAAGTGAGTCACGGAAAAATTCTCATTGGCCGCCACCGGGAATTGAACCCAGGGTCTTCCCCCAGGTTTTGGGGTTTTTTATAAATGTGGAAAGAGCAATGACCTTTGTTTGATGTTCCTGGTCCATGTCAAATGTCTGTATTTATTATTCATTCGTCTTCTAATTATTTGTTCAGCTGCTGCTTACCATCTTTGGTGAATCCCCAGCATTGTGCGGGCTCCAAGAAGCAACCTGCCAAATTGGCTTGGCAGTTAGTGTGTGTGGGTCTGGAGAAATTTGAGGCCACTGTGTGCAGTGGAAGCATATTCGGCGCGTAACTGGAAGACCCTGGGTTCGATTCCCGGTGGCGGCCAATGATAATTTTTCCATAACTCACTTATAAACGTGGAAAGAGCGATGACCTTTGTTTGATGTTCCTGGTCCACGTCAAATGTTTGTATTTATTATTCATTAGTTACATGTGGTAGACGCTTTTCCTCAGTGCTGCCATCTGTTGGAAGAGCCGGCAGATATAAATATCATAGGTATGAACTCAGTTTTCATTTCTTATTTTAATTTTTAAATGTGGAGATATATTACTAACTTTTTAATTAAACTGTATAATTTTTATAAAAATCTTTTTTTGTCTGTTCTTATGTATTTTTTTACTTTTTATAAATGACTTCCAAGTTGTATCTAAGCAGGGTTGCCAGACGACCGGAAAACCGGGAAAAATCAGGGAATCCAAAAATAAGGCTAAAAATCAGGGAAAACTCAGGGAGATATAAAATTTTTAACAGAAACCTGGAAAAGTCAGGGAAAACTAAACTGATAATTTTTTGCGTAATGCGTATCAGTTACCATAGATGGGAATTCTGCACCAATTGTGCCAAAACAAAAATCTTGTGCCATCCTGCTACAAAAGGCAGATTTTGCGCCATTGTGTGCCAGAATCGCCGTGCCCCATCATCATGTCATCGTCGGTACTTCGGCACACTACATTCTCTGTGTGCACCGTTCCGCATGACGCTGAGTAAGACCATGCGGTGGAAAGAAAGATTCAGCGATTCCAAGTACTGAAATTTTTACGTAATTAGTATGGAAATTGTCGGTCCGCTACGGATGACGGAAAATATCGATTATGCTGTGGATATCGTCGGTCCGCTACGGACGACGGAAAATATCGAGCATGCTATGGAAATCGTCGATCCGCTGCGGACGACGGGAAACATTGAGTATGATATGGAAATCGTTGGTCCACTACGGACGACGGAAAATATTGAATATGGTATGAAAATCGTCGGTCCAGATGACGGAAAATATCAAGTATGCTATGGAAATCGTCAGTCCGCTACGGACAACAGAAACGTCGAGTATGCTATGGAAATCCAAAATCTCAGTGAAATAACGTTATTAAACATGATGGTGAAAAGTTGATTTTCGAAAAGTCGCAACTGATGGTGAAAAGTTGATTTTCGAGATTCTAATACTTGTTAAACATTTTCGGGAATGTTTCTTGGGTGTTGAGAAGTCACGTCGTCTTCTGTTTCCGCATAATAAATTTGTCCGTTCAAGTTTCCACCCCTGCCCCCATTTTTTTTGTATGCCTGATTATATTTTTATTTCTGATGTTTTCTGATCATGTTCCTCGTTTTTCGTATCTTCAGTAATAGTGAAAAGGAGCGACATCGTATTTTTGAAGATTTTTTTCTAATGAAATGCATGTTTCCCTATTTCTAATACATACTTCTTCAAAACCAATGAATAGAGACCAATCGTTTTCGCCCCTTTCCCTTTTTTTAAACGAAATTAAATATCTAGATCGGTACTTAATCTGCCAGCGGTGGAATCCGCGCCGTTTTCGTGCCCTGTAAAATTGTTTCACGGCAGAGTGAGTAACGCAGTATTGATTTTTCACTTTAATTTTCCATAAAATTCGTGCTTTTCCATTTCTTAGTCACTTCTTACTCATATGTGATATTATTTTGTGGATTCGCGGAATTCCGCTTTCTCCGTCATCATTTGGGTTATTCTCGAGATTGAGGCAAAACTGAAAAAAACAAATGGGAGGGGGGATCTTTTCCGTCTTGTGGATGATATTTCATCTTTCAAATCCTTCGAAAACTGAAGTTAAGCGGAGTGAAGATTTACCCCATAATCCTAATTTCTTTTTCTCGCAATGTTTCTTCTGCCCAGTATTGTTATTAAATATCATTTTAATGCATAGGTATGCTGATTATTTTGCCATTACTGGAAGTTCTACATTTCCTCTGAAGTTTTGCCAAGTCAGGTGGGTGGAAAATGTAGCGGTTCAGGTCTTCCCAGACATTAAAAAGTACACAGATAGTATTTGATCGCTACCTAATACCTTTACTTGTGGTCAAGTTAAAAAAGCTTGCATGGAT
Organism: Macrothele yani; assembly: GCA_039090855.1. Lineage (NCBI taxonomy): Eukaryota > Metazoa > Arthropoda > Arachnida > Araneae > Macrothelidae > Macrothele > Macrothele yani. Next base: position 4,637,521 of record CM076997.1, read on the forward strand.
AAACTTATTTTAGCAAAGTTGGCATTTTTTTCATTTGTTGCGTCAATGTTAGAATCATTTCTTAAAAAGTTCCAGACTCCGCAACTGATGGTACCTTTCCTGTATGAAGCCTTGTATGACCTGATTTTCCAGTTAATGAAAAAATTGTCAAAAAGGAAGTTCTGAAATGTACTGAAGCTCCTGAAAATCATTATCTGCAAAATTTACCTGAAATTCTCCGCAAAATTATCCTCTGAAAAACCTGGAAAACTCTGGGAAATTTTAAAGCCAATATGAGGGGCAACCCTGCTATAGTTGGATCTTGTAATTTACAAATTTTATTCTTTTTTTTTTTTTTTTGCTCGATTATAACACTCTCTGAAATCCTCAATTCATTTTCTCTGGTGTGAGTAGTTAACATTTTAATATTTTCAAAATCTGGATATTGTCTATGGTTAATACAATACTGAATAAGTGCAGTTCTTTCTTCTTTTTTATTCCAATTTTTTATGTGTTGATATAATCTCTTTATAAATCTATTTTTTGTGCTACGTATGCAAGATATTTGGTTTTTGGAATCAAAACCAAATAATAATAATAATAATGCAACTTCGAATGTCAGACTGCACACGAGGGAGTCCTCGTGTGATTTTGATGGCCTGAAGATGTCGATAACGTATCGATGAAAGCGATCGCTCGTTCGCTCATCGACGATGAAGTATTTCTGTGTGGACAGTGTCTCCCAACCCAATGAGTAATTAGTTCAAAGTGTTGTAAGTTTTTAACTGTTCGATAATTTTAGAAGTGTGAATGTTATAAGAATATGTATATATCATTTCTTTACCAACTAAAAGTGAAGTTCAAAAATGCAAATGCATTAATGCACGTTAAAAAATAAAAAATATAACCTCCAATATCGGAAGTAAATTGAAAATTTATTTAAGAGCTATAAATTATTTTTAACCAAAAGTTTTAGCTTGTAAATTGTGTAATTTAACTAACAAAGATAACTATGTATGTTAGGCTTCTCTCGGGGCGGGAGCACGTATCCACTGAACTTGCAACGTGTTGTATATGTCTCAATAATGTATGTAAATGCCTTTATTACTTACTAGGTTAATTGAATGCATGTTTTAACCATGAAATTATCCTTTAAGATATTTTTCATGGTATACATATAAGTGTTTTTTTCATAATCGTACCTGTTTTGCTTATTCCTGTTGCTGTTATAGCTTGATTCATAGTACTCTATAAATTTTATGAAAATATGTGCTTCTCTTAGGGATATGTGATTTTTCACTTGCCTGTCAAATTTCCAGGCAGTAAACCTACCCATCATCATGACTTAGTAGGTGTTGCTACTCCTGGGATAAATTCCAACCCTTCTGATCATTTAGTGTAGTTTCTCTTTTTCTCTCTACTTGTGGACCTTCTGCTATTTTTCTTTTTTGTTAAAAAGTGCTATTGATGTGCCAGTACTTCTGCAGAGTCCCAAATTACTTTTTGCCCTGTATTTTGTACATGTCCGTCCAAACCTGTTTTGATTGAAATGTTAGTAATTGCAGCTTCATGTGCTGCTACTCTTGTTCTAATGCCCATCTCTCCCACATAGCTGAGGCCACATTCACCTTTTATATTGCAGATGACACCTTCTCTTAATAGGATGTTTTCTTTTTGCTCTTTATGTGTGTTTGGGAGATAATTATTTATTGTGTAGTTATGGACACAGTCTTGCAAGAAATAATTTACTTATCCTCTGAAGTTTTTCCAACAGTCCTTTGTGGTATGCAATTTTTCTAGTTGTGTAACTACTTATTTTTCATTTTTCTTTTCCTTTTTATTGAAGATTTTTGGGATTTACAGGGAAGGGTAACTATTTTTATTTAGGATTATCTTTGCGGTCGTAGTGAGCGATGGGTTTGCCTCCTCGGGGCGCTCCGTGGTAACAATGGTGCACACAACAGCAACTAGGGCCTCTGTGAATCTTGGAGAGGTGCAAGCTAGTTCTGTGTGACATTGGCGAAAAGACCCCAACTCACTGGGTTTTGTTCCAGAATCCTTAGGTTGAATGACCAACTAGAACTCTCAGCTGTGGGCTAATCCCCCACACTGATGTACTTACCTGATTAAAAAGACAAAAAGAAATATTAAGAATGACTCAAGTGTGGGATATGGTGGACCTACCACACTTGAGAAGGACGGTCCACCACGGAATCGACCTGGACTTTCTAAATGGCATATGAGAAAGAGATCTCGGCTGAGTGAATGTAAGATTGGTGTATGGAATACTAGAGGTATGAATGGCAAGATGAGTGAGGTGATTGAGGAGATGAATAAGTATAGACTGGATCTGCTGTGTGTAAGGGAAACCAAAAAGAAGGCAATTGGGGTAGAAGAAGTGAATGGCACGGTGAGTGTGTGGTCTGGAGTATTGGATAATATGAGAGGACAGGCTGGTGTAGGTGTGATATTAAGTGAAAAGATGAAGAACAACTTGATTCACTATAGTTACATAAGTGAGAGAATTATCTGGATTCGTTTAAAAGTGAAACTTCAGAGAATTGTAATTGTTGTAGTGTATGCTCCTTGTGACTCGGAACCTTCTGATAAGAAAGAAGATTTCTGGAATGAGCTAAAAGCTATTTTGAGCCAGTTTGGTGCTAAAGAAAAAGTTATAATAGCAGGGGATTTCAATGCTAGAGTAGGTGTGCAGAATGCAATTTCTGACAATGTTCTGGGTAAGTTTAATGATCCTTGTGTGAATGATAATGGTGAAAGATTAATTGAACTCTGCATTGAGAATGGTTCCTGTGTATCTAATACATTTTTCAACCACAAGTATATACACACATATACTTGAGAAAATCGTACTCTTGGTCAAAAGAGTGTGATAGATTTTGTTGTTTACGATCAGCGTTTGAAACACTTAGTTGTTGACACCCGTGTGATGAGAGGTGCGGATGTTGGTTCTGATCATTACTTGGTAGTGTCACGAGTGAAACTTAATGTTGGTTGGAGGAAAAGGAATAGGAAGAGACCCAGGATAGAAAGAGTAAAGGTTGATAGGCTCCTTGAAGATCATCAGCGGTACTCTGACTTACTCAAAGAACGACTGAAGGATCTGAAATCTTGTGAGAGGGATGTAGAAAAGAAGTGGGAATGTTTTAAGACTGTGTTGTCACTGCTGCTAAAGAGGTCTGTGGCACCACAATAGTGGGTAACAATAGAGGTGATGCTTGGTGGAATAGTGAGATTGATGAGGCAGTAAAGAAAAAGAAGGAAGCCTATTTGGGGATGTTGCAAGGTAGTGTATCTGTGGATGAATATCGTTGTAAGAAGCGTGAAGCTGCTAAGCTGGTTCGCCACAGTAAGGCAAAAGATAGGAAGGAGAAAGTGGAAAGGCATGAACTGGCTTTTTGGTAAGATAGAAAGTCCTTCTGGAAGTACATGAGACTCAGGAAAAATAGGGGAAACAAAGTTGTAAGTTGTGTGAAGAATGAGATTGGGGAAATGATATGGGAGCCCAATGAGTTAAGTGAGAGATTGGGTGAATACTTCTGTGAGTTATTAGATCAGGAGAGCACAAATGATTCTGAGACAAATGCAGATGATGTCACAATGAGGGATGAAAGCTCAGGAGGGATCTCAAGAGAAGAAGTGTGTAAAGCTCTAAAATCTCTTCAAAATGGTAAGGCTCCAGGAGTTGATGGCACAACTGCAGAGATGTTGAAGTATGGTGGTGACTCTATAATTGACTGGTTAACTGAAATTTGCCAGTTGTGCTGGGAGTTAGGAATGGTCCCTCCGGATTGGAAGGATGCTATTATTGTTCCCTTGTATAAGGGAAAAGGTGATCAGACTGAATGCAAGAACTTTCGTGGTATTAGCCTACTGAGTGCGCCAGGGAAAGTGTTTGGTAAGGTTGTTATTGAAAAAGTACGGGGTCTTACATCATTGAAAGTGTGGGATGTTCAGAGTGGTTTTATGCCTGGTAAAGGCTGCACTAACCAGATTTTTGCATTACGCATGATGATTGAAAAGTATCTGGCTGTTGGGAAGAAAGTTTTTACTGCCTTCATAGATTTAGAGAAAGCTTATGACCGAGTGAATAGGACACTTTTGTGGAAGGTATTGAACGAATATGGTGTTACTGGGAATCTACTTAATAGTGTAAAAGCCATGTATGCTGGTAGTAGAACTTGTGTACGAGTGAATGGTGTTTTATCAAAATGGTTTTCCATTGGTGCAGGAGTTAGACAAGGTTGTGTAATGTCACCATGGCTGTTTAATATATTTATGGACGCATGCATGCGTGAGGCTGAAATAGATAATATTGGTTTATGTCTTGGTGATATCCGTGTGTGCAGATTGCTGTATGCTGATGACACTGTCCTGTTGGCAGAGAGCAAAAGTGAGGTGCAGAGTATGTTGACTCGGATGCACGAAGTTTGCATGAAATTCAAACTGAGTATAAATAAGGGAAAAACCAAAGTTATGGTGTTTGAGAGAGGAATGGGTAGCACTGAATGTAATGTAAGTATAAATGGCACTGTGATTGACCAGGTGAGTGAGTTTGTGTATTTAGGAAGCTTGTTTGACAGAGAACAAGTTGGATGGTGAAATCAGTAGGCGAATGAATTCTTCTTTGAAAGTCATAGCTGCTCTGGGAGGTTTTCACAGGAATGATGGGTTCTCTAAAGAGTCCTGCATGGCTGTGTATGAAACAGTAATTGTTCCTACTCTGATGTCTGGCAGTGAAACCTGGGTACTGCAGAAGAAGCATAGGAGTCGTTTGTGTGCTGGAGAAATGTGTTACTTACATGGGGTTTGTGGCAAGACACGATCTGATTGTGTGAGGAATGAAGATGTATTGCAGTTGTGTGATGTGAAGCAAAATGTTGTTAGCCAGGTGGAGACCAATATGCTTCAGTGGTTTGGCCATGTTGAAAGAATGAGTGATGAAATGCTTACTAAGAAAATCTTTTCAGCCCAAGTGGCAGGAAGGAAAGGCAGAGGAAGGCCAAGGAAGACATGGGTGGATCAGATTCAGGAGTGTCTGCATGAGAAAAAGATTATGAGTATGAAGTATAAAAGATCTTGTGTACGGCGTGTAATGGATATCAGTGAAGCACGAGTTGTGTGTCAAGATCGCTGTAAATGGCGAAGTTTGATACGACAACAATAAGTAAAAATATCTGGAAGTTTGTATTTCTTTTTGGAGCTAATCTCTGAATCTCAGAGAACAGCTTAGTGATATGTATGTATGTAATTTAATTCTTCTTTTTGTGCATATATTTTTTAAAATCTTCTAAAGATTTTAGTGCATTTATTTTTTTCAAAAATTGTGAGACCACGTTGGTTTTTATGTAATTTGGATGATTTGACTGGTATTTTAACATTTGATTATTAGTGGTAGGTTTTTTATATATTTGAGATTCAGTTTTTTCCTTCATTTTCCAATAATGTCAAATCCAAACAAATAATGTTGCTGATTTTCTTTTTGCATCTCCAGGGTGAATTTCAGATTTCTGTTTAGAGTGTTGGAAAAGTTTAGTATGTCAAATGGAAGAGAACTATTTTTGTCATCTAAAATAGTAATGTCATCCATATATCATGCATATAAACAGAAAAATTGGTGGTACAGTTAGTGCCTTTTCTTCTGGTTTGTCTTCATAGTAAATTTCCAGAAAAGGTGCTAATGGTGAACATATTGCCAATCCTGTTGTTTGCCTGTAGAATTTACCTCCAAATTAAAAATAGGTATATTTCAAAGTAAATATTAAAATTTCATATATTCCTCTAAATTCTCGTTTACTGTAATTATGAAAGACCATTTTATCAACCAAATCTAGGAATTCCAAGAGGTAATTAGTATTGATGTTAGTGTACATTGATATTATACTGTATCTGGACTAGCTGTAATGGTGTGTTCTAGTTTAGCAAGGCCTTCTAACTGTAGTATGAGATATTTAGCATTTTTCATTAATCTAGATCTAGGTGGATTTTTTTTTTCAGTTGGTTCAGTAGATAATAAGTTTAAATAGACAGAGGAGAGTTCTTTGAGTCCACAATAGGCCTGAATGGTTTTACAAAATACGGTCAATTTTGTTAGTGACAGCTAAAATGGATTGAATGCAATAGCCATGAATTTATTTTTACACAGATAAAGTGAAGTGCAACTTATATTTGAGATTTTATTAATCTTAAATAAAAAAAAACTGTAGGTGAGAATATGATATGTTAGCCATGCTTTACATGTGCAAATATGGTATGTTACCCAGGCCTTACATGTGTGAATGGGGTATGTTAGTCATGCTCCTCATTTTGTAAAGCAGTATTCAAAGCCATCTTGTTGGAAACTCTTAATCTGAGTTATTTAAATTATGTAATCATATTGTCATTGAAAATTTTCTACTCAGAAAGACAGGAAAACTGTTTTGTTGCATTGATTTCCAAATGCTGACTTACAAAACTTGGTCAAAATAGAATTTTCTGTGATACCATTGTTTTAGAATAACCAGTATTCAGTTTATTTACCTTGAAAAATGAAGTAAGATTCTAAGTTAATATAACAATTGGAATTCTATTGGAATTAATTTGTGTGTGTGTGTGTGTGTGTGTGTGTCAGTTTATCTATTAAGTATGCCATCCATTATAAACATAATTCTGTTTTAAATTAGTAACAATTTATATTTCAGATCTGGTTATTTCATACCAGTCATTTTTTGGTAATGTCATGGGTTACTCATCGTACATACAATATGCTGAAAATTTCAACAGTAACTACCATCTGGAAATCAGTTTGACATTTTCAGTCAGTGACATTCTTCAAAAGTCTCTTTTGCTTTTCAGTGGGCAAACAGGTAAGTGCGTTAACATTTATGTGAATACATACTGTATTGAGAGTTGAAAGGTTTATCACATTTGTTTGACCTATTCTTTATGAGTGATGTGTATAACACTTTGATGATTATGTGTTTTCTTACTGCTCTGAACTTACTTTGTGTTGTCATCCTTACTTAAATTGCAGTCATGAGTATTGGTACCATATGTAGAATTGTTCTATGAGATGAGGGCTATGTCAGACTTTTGATGAGGCATTGCAGGCCAAGGTGACTGTGAAAAAATAAAATTATATTCATAGGTCATTGGAAGCTTTACTTTGCCATGTTAGTTTTATACTTTTGGATGATTTTGCAAATACTAAAGTGTTATCATGAAGTGCTTGTTGCTCTCATGTTTTGTCAAGCAGTCTTTGTATATTATCTACTCCATTGCATTGCCTTTCCTTCTTTCATACACCATTCCACAGTCAGACAGGTTATGTCTGCATAATATTAATTGATTCTTCATCAAGATTTAGGTGTAAATGAAATAAATAATGAAAATATAAACAGTATGTTTTAGCATGTTGTATCAAACTATATACTTCTGTGAAAATCCTCTAAATATGTGGTGTCAGTGAATAAACAAAAACATCGCTCTTTCCACACTTTAGCAACACCCAGCAACCAAAAAATTGTTATTCGGCCACTGCTGGGGAAACGAACCCCAGAAGTCTCCCACCAGATGAAGACATCTCAGTAGCTGAGCCCATCTTATGGATTTATGATGTCAGAAGCTGACAGAAAAACACACATAGCGCCGTGGATTGTTGGCTGTGGTATAAGGCTAATGCACTCGGCTGGATATCGAGAGATCTGGGATTCGTTTCCCCAGCAGTGGCTGAATAACAATTTTTTGGTTGCTGTGTGTTGCTAAAACGTGGAAAGAGCAATGTCTTTGTTTATTCTAAATACTTCTACATCCTAGTGTTAAAGTATTTTTTCTAGTGATGTGATTTCTACTGGAAGGCCAGAGAAATAACACTGATAAGCTATAGTTTGGAGACTTCTGTAGATATTCAACAGAAATGTATCTCAAACAATAGTAAACGTGGTAATTTGATTTCAGTGTTACTATGTTGTTTCGTACCCATGAAATCTTGGAACAGAATAATTGTGCATGTATTATAAGTCATAAGATGACATCATGTCATGCACTTCTCTAGGTCTGATTTGATTATTCTTTCTATTTTGGGAATTAGTTATTATATTATGTATCACTAAGATGTTTTCTGAGATTCAGCGGCTAGTTCCTCAAAGAAAGCTCATTTTCCAGATTAAAATTTAAAAACTGATGATGCTAGATTTTACTTACTGTTGATGTATTGAACATCTCCATTTACAGTGATTTCGGCACACAACTTGAAGTTCAGTGACATCCATCACACAAGAAATCTTTCTTTTGTATTTCATACTCGTTATTTTTTTCTTTTACAGTCATTCCTGAATCTGGTCCTGTCATGATTTCTTTGGCCCTCCTGTGCTTTTTTTCCCTTCCACTTGGGCTGAATAAATTCTCCTAGTAAGCATCTCACCACTCATTCTTTCAACATGGTCAAACCATATAAGAATTTTGACCTCCAACCTACTAACAACATTTTGCTTCACTTCATGCATCTGAAACACATCTTTGTTCTGCATATGATCCGAAAGTGTCTTTCCACCTACCACTTATAAGTAACATGTCTTTCCAGCACACAAATGACTCCTGTGTTTCATCTGCAGTGTCCATGTTTCATTGCCATGCATGAAAATGCATTTTGTATGTTATCAATTACATTTCATACACAGCTGTTCAGGACCTTTTCAAAAACAATTATTACATCATCATACATAGAGTTTGCAGAGGCAGACGGGTTTTTCATCATGAACTCCTTTTTAAAAAAAAAGCCACACAGGAAATGGACATGGAGACATCCAAATGGGAGGACAAGTGAAATTGATTTTATTATGTGTAACAAAAAATTCGTCATCGAAGACTGCAGTGTGCTAAACAAGTTCAATACAGGTAGTGACCATAGATTGGTGAGATGTAAGATGCACCTCAACACTAAACTGGAACGTGGCAAGCTCATAAGACAAACAAAATCTATTGACATAACCAACCTTAAAAAACACCATAATACCTTCAAGTTGGAACTGAAAAACAGATTCTCTGCTTTAGAAGGCCTAACATCGGAAGAAGTGGATATTTCTAAAGTTAACAGAAAAGTAATCAAAGCTCTTATGGAAACAGCAACAAAATTAGCTGGGTCTAAGAACAAGTTGCATGTGAACAAATTATCAGGAAAAACCCAAATGTTGATGAAAAAAAGAAGAGAGATGAGGACAATTAAAGAAGATGTGACTTTCAAAGTGGAATATATAGAGCTATGCAAGACAGTACGAAAAAGTATCACTGAAGACGTAAGAAAATTCAACTGTGAACTAGTGAGGAAAGCAGTTCAAAACAATCAAACCCTGAAGAAAGCAAAGGGACATCTCAGTAAGGGAAGAAAACAGATTATGGCACTGAGAAAAGAAGATGGTTCTGTAACAAGAAATAGAGGCAAAATTTTGACAAGAGTGAAAGATTTCTACTCCAAATTATATGAAAGGGATGATACATGCACTCCAGACATCATGAAAGATACCAGTACCAGAGTTCCTCCAGTCCTTCCAGCAGAAGTTGCACAAGCAATCAAGAACATGAAGCGGGGAAAAGCTCCAGGAGAAGATGGAATTACTGTAGACATCATACAAGAAGCAAGTGGAGAAATCGAAACAGTACTCGCCCAAATTTTCACTCGATGCCTTAATGAAGGAAAGATTCCTGAGGATTGGAACACCGCTACAATGATCCTGCTACATAAAAAAGGTGACATTGAGGATCTGAGGAATTAGACCTATCAACCTCCTATCAGTGATTTATAAAATCTTCAATAAAGTTATTTCGCACCGTTTGAAAGTGACATTGGACGTCGCTCAACTGAGAGAACAAGCTGCATTCAGGAGTGGCTGCAGCACTATAGATCATATCCACGTACTGAGAGAACTAACTGAAAGAGCTAGGGAATGTGAACTTCCATCATGCATGGCTTTTATCGATTATGAAAAGACCTTTGATTCGGTGAAACCATCAGCAGTTACAATGGCTTTGAAATCCTGCGGTATTGAAGATGCATACATTAATATTATTAATAACATCTATGAAAATGCAAGTGCGAAGATTCGGCTACTTGAGAATGCAGCACCCATAAAAAGTGGAAAGGGAGTGAGACAAGGTGACACCATACCTCTGAAGCTCTTTAATGCCACATTGGAGTGTGTCTTTCAGTCACTGAACTGGGAAAACAAAGGGATAAAGATTAATGGAGATTATCTAACTCACCTTCGTTTTGCTGATGACATAGTCATTTTTGCAACTACCCCATCAGAGCTGCAGAGTATGATCCAGGACTTTGCTGACAAGAGTAAAGAAGTGGGATTAAAAGTGAACTTTCAGAAGACAAAAGTGATGTTCAATGTTTTTACAAGAAATGAAGATTTATCGATTGATTGAAAAAAGCTGGAGATAACAGATACATACGTTTATCTTGGACAGCAGATATCAAGTGAGGGTCCCATTGATGAAGAAATTAATCAGCGTATAAAACTTGCCTGGAGAGCTTTTGGAAGAAACAGCATAATTTTCAAGAGCAATATGCCATTATGTCTTAAAAGAAAAGTGTTTGATCAATGCATCCTTCCAGTGCTTACGTATGGTGCAGAGACGTGGACCTTAACTAAAAGAGACATACAAAGGCTGCAGACAACTCAAAGAAGCATGGAGAGGTGCATACTTGGTGTAACCAGGAGAGATAAGAAGCGGAACTCGTGGATCAGAAAAATGACAAGAGTGGAAGACATCATGATCAGAGTAAAATCCCTGAAATGGCAATGGGCTGGACATACTGCCAGAAGGACAGACTATCGATGGACAGCCGAAATTTTGGATTGGATTCCAAGTGACAGGAAAAGACCCAGAAGAAGACCACATGAGAGATGGGTGGATGAAATTTGAAAGTATGCGGAAGTAACGTGGAGGAGACTGACACAAAATAGACTGTTGTGGAAGAAGCTTGGAGAGACCTTCGTCCAGCAGTGGATTGATAATGGTTGACAATAATGATGATGATGATGATAACTAATTTCCGTAGCTAGTTTTGCCAAACTTAAGGAGTATAAATTTCATTATTTTATGATGTTGGAGGTGAACGAGAATGCTTTGAATCTGCTGCAAATGTGACACTTCAGATGTGGTGGTAGGAAGTTTTCAAATTTCCTCCTGTCTATCAGGAAATATTATGTTGCCATAAATGGTTCTCTGCTCATGCAGGGCTGTATCTATAAACATTGTTATAACTTCTTTGAACTTTTTTGGGGGGATGGGGGGTTAAGAAAATTACTGTATTTCATAATAAGCATAAGTACTTTTTTTCTAATTTGTGCATTGCCCTTTTTTCAGAAATGCAAAATTGAGATGATACAGCACAAACAATTAATTTATTCTAATAATTAATGACTTCATGGCTTCCTCTTATTACTTTCAGTATTATAAATATTTAATGGGAATTATTGAGGATAAATTTATTAAGGTACATTACCTCTCAAATTAATTTATGTTTATGGGTTCAATGATATCCTAATTTTTTGTAGTTAATATTTCACTCTGTTTCTGTCAACACTACATGGAAATTATGACATTGAATGCTATGGATGTACATTTAAAGTCAACCAATAATATTTTATCACTGTAAAATTAGCCTTTATAGTATTTTATAATCATCATCTATAGTTAAGCTAAAGACTGTGTCAATCTGGAAAAGCCCTAAAGCCACATTTCACCACATAGTGATCATCATTGCATAGTGGTTGCACTCTGTTTTTAAATATATGCTATACATATAAAGCTGTCTGAGATTTAGAGGTTAGCTCCACAAGGAAATCTCATCTGCCAAATTAAAGTTTAAAACTGGTGGTGCTAGATTCTACTTACTATGGGTGTATCAAACACCGCCATTTGCAGTGGCCTTAACACACAACTCGAATTTCACTGACATCAATCACATATCTCACACAAGACCTATAGTACTTCATACTCATTATCTTTTTGTCATGCAGATATTCCTGAATCTGGGGTCCTCTCATTTCTCTTTCCTGCCTACCTCTTGGGCTGAATAAATTCTCTTAGTTAACACCAGGGCCTGATTTCTGCACGTGCACAAGGCCTCAGAATTTGGAGGGGCCTCCAAACTACCTTAATAATAATATAAATTTTCAGGACCAAAATATATTTTCTGTTATGGTACGAAATTATTATACAGTTTGGTTTCAAAATTTAGGATGAGATTTTGGAAACTAAATTATAATTATTTTGTATAATAATGCACAAGCATTGCTCTGAGCTATGATTGGCTAGTGTAACATCTTAATCTCACCCTTATTTGTAACAATCAAAATGCAATGGAACAGCCTATATGCGGAGCAATACAGTATATGATACGTGAAAAGCATTTCAGCAAACATGTAGAATTTAATAAAAAATATTTTTATCATTAATGTTAGTCTTGTGAGAACTACAATTGTGGATCAATGTTCATAATTATGTAGGGTTTAATTTTACATAAATAAAAATACAAAAAAAATTCAATTGACACTACTTTATTTAAAGACTGTTGTAATAATTTAAATGGAGTGTTACAATAATTTATCCCACAATGTATGTGATCAGCTGTAAAAATTGCTATAATATTCTTTGCTATTTCAATTTTTGCTGTCAATACAGAATACTTTCACCTCATCACCTACGCCCTATTCAAAAGAACCATATTCTTATGCGCCGGTGTGATCATCCACGTAACTAGATACCAGGACATACGAGCTCATGGGGCCTCATCCAACAACTCCCCCGTCCTTCTTTCTAGCCTAGGGATCACCAGAATACCTCTTGTAAGACTTTATGAGAGATTACTTCTTACAGCTTGAACTACCAATGGTTCATCATTTCCTTTAAATTTATGGTAAACTAGGTGTTTTAAATTATATTTCTGGGAGAATAGCTATTTGATTCCATAAATGATACTATAAAACAAAAAAAGAATTCCAGAGTAATTAATGTTACAGCTGTATGCTTGGGGGTGCGGAGAAGTAGAAGTGGTGTGAATGCTCATATACACTGACCGAAAAAAATCCCAACACCACGAAAAAATAGTTGTAGAGGAATGAAATGGCAGCAATACATTTGTATAGGTAACATATTTAATCGATTAAGGTTTCAAGATCACAGCTTAATGTAAGCGCAAGAAGAGCCATTTGAAATGTGAAATGCCAGTACATTAATAACCGGTGTAACCGCCAGAATGTTGAATGCAAGCATGCAAACGTTCATGCATTGTGTCGTACAGGTGCTGGATGTCAGTTTGTGGGATGGAGTTCCATGCCTGTTGCACTTGGTCGGTCAATACAGGGATGGTTAATGCTGGTTGGGGGTGATGCTGGAGTTGTCGTCCAATGATGTCCCATACGTGCTCGATTGGTGAAAGATCTGGTGATCTAGCAGGCCATGGCAACATGTCGACACTCTGTAGAGCATGTTGGGTTACAACAGCGGTATGCGGGCGAGCGTTATCCTGTTGGAAAACACCCCCTGGAATGCTGTTCATGAATGGCAGCACAACAGGTTTAATCACCAGACCGGCGTACAACTGTGCCGTCAGGGTGTGTGGGATAACCACGAGAGTGCTCCTGCTGTTATAGGAAATTGCTCCCCAGACCATAACTCCAGGTGTAGGTCCAGTGTGTCTCGGCAGCAGACAGGTTGGTTGCAGGCGCTCACCTGTCCTCCTTCTAACCAACACACGGCCATCACTGGCACCCAGGCAGAACCAGCTTTCATCAGAAAACACAACAGATCTCCACTCCGTCCTCCAATGAGCTCTAGCTTGACACCACTAACGTCGCAAACGGCAGTGGTTTGGAGTAAGTGGAATGCACGCTACAGGGCGTCTGGCTCGGAGCTGTCCTTCAAGTAACCGATTTGTAACAGTTCGTTGTGTCACTGTGGTGGCAACTGCAGCTCGAATCGCTGCCGCAGACGCAGTACGATGCGCCACGGCCATACGCCGTACACAGCGGTCTTCCCTCTCAGTAGTGCCACGTGGCCGGCCGGAACCCGGTCTTCTTGAGGCAGTACCTTCCCTTAACCACTGCTGCCAACAATCATGCACAGTGACTACATTCCTGCCAAGTCGTGCTGCAATATTGCGGAAAGAAAATCCACCTTCTCGTAGCCCTATTACACGACCTCGTTCAAACTCCGTGAGCTGTTGATAATGGCTTCTTCGTCTTCTAAAAGGCATTCTTGACTAACATCAACACACTACGTCGAATCTCAACAATAACTAACGCTCACGAATGTTACAGCGCATATTTACAGCAAACCTGCTTTGCATTTTCCAAGGGGCGCTACTAGCGCCACACGTATGCGCCGAGCGGAAAATTTGCATAGACGTCATCTTACAGATGTACTCTCACCACCTACCAACTGTCGTTTATCTAACACAACCCCTTCTTTGTTTCGGGAATTTTTTTCCGTTAGTGTATTACAAGCCACATTGGCTATAAAGTTGACTAGCATGTGGAAGGTGTTGCAATGTTTTTACTGCTTGTATTTACCAGTAAATATTCTTTTCAACCATACATGAGATTCTTCCGCGGATTTGCGGAATTCCGCTTTTTTTTTGTCATAATTTGGGTCATTCTCGAGATTGATACAAAACTGAAGAGAAATGGGGGGGGGTCTGTCTGTGGATGGTATTTCGTCTTTCGAAAACTGAAGCTAAACAGAGTGACGATTTTTCCCGTAATCGTAATTTCTTTTTTCTCACGATGTTGGCTGTTCCGAATAGTGTTATTAAATGTCATTTTATTGCATAAATGTTTGTATTTCAGAATGTGGGCAACGATTTCCAAAAACGGAAATTAAAACGATGCGAAGATTTCCCTGTAGTCTTCAGGCATGAGATTCTTCCATGGATTCGAAGAATTCCGCCATTTCCGTTATCATTTTGGGCATTCGCGAGATCCATGCACAACTGAACAGAAATTTTTGAGGTAATGGTGGGGAAGAGGGATTCATTTTTCGTTTGTCGATGGGATTCCGTCTTACAAAACTTTGGAAAACGTAAGTTAGAAGCAGTGAAGATTTCTCCCGTAATCTTATTTCTTTTTCCCTCGCGATGTTCCTTCTGTCCAGTATTGTTCTTAAATATCCTTTATTCCACAAATACTGCATTTCAACCTAAAAATAGAGGAAGTTTCCGAAAACGGAAGTAGGTCGAAGCGAAGATTTCTGCCGAAATCCCCCCTTTTTTCCTTCCCCCCATGTTCTCACTATCTTGTATTGTTGTTAAGTGTTACTTTCCCCCATAAATGTCTGCATTTAAGCTTGATAAGGGTGGGGAACTTTTCCAAAAACGGAAGTGACGGAGTTTGAAAATTTGTTAGCAATGATGCATGGTGTTCAAAAGTATTCATATTTTAAAAGTCACACCATTTATCTTAAGCAGTTGAAGCTTTGATATCATGCGTTCGTAGTACTCATACTGAAAGTTCTTTCAGCATGATGGAAAAATTGTCATCTAAGGGAATAAAAGGGGAGGAGGAAAAAAAGTGGTGAAGAAATAGGAAGGGAATTATATCAACAGAAAAAAAAAAAAAACTAAGAAAAGATTGCTGTGCAGGTGTAGAGCCAACAAAAGACAAATATGGCCATGGAACTTGCTGAGAAGAAAGCAACACATGAGGGAAATTCAGCTGATGTTGTAGCTAGTAAAAAAAATGAAGAGAGATGTGTTTGAAGCCGTGTCTTTTAAAATCCCTTTATTTTGTTTTGAATTCAGTAATTTAATATTGTGAGTACAGTGAACAATTCCATCTTGCTCGTGCTGCTTATATTCACTTTCTTGTCGCCTATTGATTTTTATTTTATTTTATTTTTTGCCTGATTTTTAAAAAGTTCAGCTTTTTTGTTCCTTGGTCAGTCTCATGTATGTTTCAACTGTTTGACCAAAAATTTTAATCGAGGGGGCCCCAGACATTGGATGTGCACAGGGCCTCGACTGACCTAAGTCGGGCCCTGGTTAGCACCATATCACTTATTCTTTCATCATGCCAAATCACCTCAGAATATTTGTCTCCACCCTACTAACAGCATTTTGCTTCACATTACACATAGGCAACACATCTTCATTTCGCACACAGTCAAAACGCTTTTGGCTACAAGCCACATAATAGTTTCCAGCACACAAATGACTCCTATGTTGCTTCTTAAGTATCCAGATTTCACTGCCATTCATCAGAGTAGGAAAAATTACACTTTCATATGCAGCCATTCAGGATTTTTTTTTTTTTTTTTTTTTTTTTTTGAGAACCCATCATTCCTGTAAAATCCTCCCAAAGTTGTTAGGACTTTCAAGGATGAATTAACTTGCTTACTAATTTCACCAGCGGGCGGTCGTAGTGAGCGATGGGTTTGCCTCCTCGGGGCGCTCCGTGGTAACAATGACACACACAACAGCAACTAGGGCCTCTGTGAAGCTTGGAGAGGTGCAAGCTAGTTCTGTGTGACATTGGCAAAAAGACCCCAACTCACTGGGTTTTGTTCCAGAATCCTTAGGTTGAATGACCAACTGGAACCCTCAGCTGTGGGCTAATCCCCCACACTGATGTACTTACCTGATTAAAAAGACAAAAAGAAATATTAAGAATGACTCAAGTGTGGGATATGGTGGACCTACCACACTTGAGAAGGACGGTCCACCACGGAATCGACCTGGACTTTCTAAACGGCGTATGAGAAAGAGATCTCGGCTGAGTGAATGTAAGATTGGTGTATGGAATACTAGAGGTATAAATGGCAAGATGAGTGAGGTGATTGAGGAGATGAATAAGTATAGACTGGATGTGCTGTGTGTAAGTGAAACCAAAAAGAAGGAAATTGGGGTAGAAGAAGTGAATGGCATGGTGAGTGTGTGGTCTGGAGTATTGGATAACATGAGAGGACAGGCTGGTGTAGGTGGGATTTTAAGTGAAAAGATGAAGAACAACTTGATTCACTATAGTTGCATAAGTGAGAGAATTCTCTGGATTCGGTTGAAAGTGAAACTTCAGAGAATTGTAATTGTTGTAGTGTATGCTCCTTGTGACTCGGAACCTTCTGATAAGAAAGAAGATTTCTGGAATGAGCTAAAAGCTGTTTTGAGCCAGTTTGGTGCTAAAGAAAAAGTTATAATAGCAGGGGATTTCAATGCTAGAGTAGGTGTGCAGAATGCAATTTCTGACAATGTTCTGGGTAAGTTTAATGATCCTTGTGTGAATGATAATGGTGAAAGATTAATTGAACTCTGCATTGAGAATGATTTGTGTGTATCTAATACATTTTTCAACCACAAGTATATACACACATATACTTGGGAAAATCGTACTCTTGATCAAAAGAGTGTGATAGATTTTGTTGTCTACGATCAGCGTTTGAAACACTTAGTTGTTGACACCTGTGTGATGAGAGGTGCGAATGTTGGTTCTGATCATTACTTGGTAGTGTCACGAGTTAAAATTAATGTTGGTTGGAGGAAAAGGAATAAAAAGAGACCCAGGATAGAAAGAATAAAGGTTGATAGGCTCCTTGAAGATCATCAGCGGTATGCTGACTTACTCAGAGAACGACTGAAGGATCTGAAATCTTGTGAGAGGGATGTAGAAAAGAAGTGGGAATGTATTAAGAACTGTGTTGTTACTGCTGCTAAAGAGGTCTGTGGCACTACAATAGTGGGTAACAATAGAGGTGATGCTTGGTGGAATAGTGAGATTGATGAGGCAGTAAAGAAAAAGAAGGAAGCCTATTTGGGGATGTTGCAAGGTAGAGTCTCTGTGGATGAATATTGCTCGCTGTAAGAAACGTGAAGCTGCTAAGCTGGTTCGCCACAGTAAGGCAAAAGATAGGGAAGAGAAAGTGGAAAGGCGTGAACTGGCTTTTTGGAAAGATAGAAAGTCCTTCTGGAAGTACATGAAACTCAGGAAAAATAGGGGAAACAAAGTTGTAAGTTGTATGAAGAATGAGATTGGGGAAATGATATGGGAGCCCAATGAGTTAAGTGACAGATGGGGCAACTACTTCTGTGAGTTATTAGATCAGGAGAGCAAAAATGATTCTGAGACAGATGCAGATGATGTCACAATGAGGGATGAAAGCACAGGAGGGATCTCAAGAGAAGAAGTGTGTAAAGCTCTAAAATCTCTTCAGAATGGTAAGGCTCCAGGAGTTGATGGCATATAACTGCAGAGATGTTGAGGTATGGTGGTGACTCTATAATTGACTGGTTAACTGAAATTTGCTAGTTGTGCTGGGAGTTAGGAATGGTTCCTCGGGATTGGAAGGATGCTATCATTGTTCCCTTGTATAAGGGAAAAGGTGATCAGACTGAATGCAAGAACTATCATGGTATTAGCCTACTGAGTGTGCCAGGGAAAGTGTTTGGTAAGGTTGTTATTGAAAAAGTACGGGGTCTTACATCATTGAAAGTGTGGGATGTTCAGAGTGGTTTTATGCCTGGTAAAGGCTGCACTAACCAGATTTTTGCATTACGCGTGATGATTGAAAAGTATCTGGCTGTTGGGAAGAAAGTTTTTACTGCCTTCATAGTTTTAGAGAAAGCTTACGACCGAGTGAATAGGACACTTTTGTGGAAGGTATTGAATGAATATGGTGTTACTGGGAATCTACTTAACAGTGTAAAAGCCATGTATGCTGGTAGTAGAACTTGTGTACGAGTGAATGGTGTTTTATCAAAATGGTTTTCCATTGGTGCAGGAGTTAGACAAGGTTGTGTAATGTCACCATGGCTGTTTAATATATTTATGGACGCATGCATGCATCAGGCCAAAATTGATAATAGTGGTTTATGTCTTGGTGATATCCGTGTGTGCAGATTGCTGTATGCTGATGACACTGTCCTGTTGGCAGAGAGCAAAAGTGAGGTGCAGAGTATGTTGACTCAGATGCACGAAGTTTGCATGAAATTCAAACTGAGTATAAATAAGGGAAAAACCAAAGTTATGGTGTTTGAGAGAGGAATGGGTAGCACTGAATGTAATGTAAGTATAAATGGCACTGTGATTGAACAGGTGAGTGAGTTTGTGTATTTAGGAAGCATGTTTGACAGAGAGAACAAGTTGGATGGTGAAATCAGTAGGCGAGTGAATTCTTCTTTGAAAGTCATAGCTGCTCTGGGAGGTTTTCACAGGAATGATGGGTTCTCTAGAGAGTCCCGCACGGCTGTGTATGAAACAGTAATTGTTCCTACTCTGATGTATGGCAGTGAAACCTGGGTACTGCAGAAGAAACATAGGAGTCGTTTGTGTGCTGGAGAAATGCGTTACTTACGTGGGGTTTGTGGCAAGACAGGATCTGATTGTGTGGGGAATGAAGATGTATTGCAGTTGTGTGATGTAAAGCAAAATGTTGTTCGCAAGGTGGAGACCAATATGCTTCGGTGGTTTGGCCATGTTGAAAGAATGAGTGATGAAATGCTTACTAAGAAAATATTTTCAGCCCAAGTGGCAGGAAGGAAAGGCAGAGGAAGGCCAAGGAAGACATGGGTGGATCAGATTCAGGAGTGTCTGCATGAGAAAAAGATTGAGTGTGAAGTATAAAAATATATCTTGTGTACGGCGTGTAATGGATATCAGTGAAGCACGAGTTGCATGTCAAGATCGCTGTAAATGGCAAAGTTTGATATGACAACAATTAGTAAAAATATCTGGAAGTTTGTATTTCTTTTTGGAGCTAACCTCTGAATCTCAGAGAACAGCTTAGTGATATGTAATGACTAATTTCACCATCTAATCTGTTTTCCCTCAAATGTGCTTCCTAAGTATACAAATTTGTATACCTGAACTATCTTTATGCCATTTAGATTGATCTTGAATTAACAGTTCTTCACTCATAAACCATATCTTTGGTTTTTTTCCCTTATTTATATTCAGTTTGAATTTCATAAAAACTTTATACATCCAAGACAATATACTCTGCAACTCACTTTTTCTTTCTGCCAACAGGACTGTGTCATCAGCATACAGCAATCTGCATGCATGGATATTACCAAAACATAAACCAGTCAGAACTGTTCATCACATAACATTAATCACATCAGAAAACTTGAAAATTGGTGTGTCATGTCTGATTGCTGTGTTAATAATTCTGATGTATTTCTGTGTATTATGAGAAGAATATTTCTTCCACACAATTTACATAAACCAGTGTTGTCTATTGTGCCAACACTCATGCACACATCCATAAATATATTAAACAGCCATGGCAATATTACACAACCCTATGTGATTCTTGCTCCAACAGAAAACCATTTCAGTAAAACACCATTCACTCATGTAAATGCTCTACTGTGAGCATACATAGCTTTCACACTTTTAAGCAGATTCTCAGTTATACTATAATTATTTAATACCTTCCACAGAAGCATCTTAGATACTCAGTATAAGCTTTCTCCAAATCTACAAAAGCAGCACGAATCGTTTAACCAACCACCTACCACGCCTTCTCTGAGGTAAGGCCTTGTACCTTATCAATAATGATATTTCTAAGCACTTTAGCCCTGGCTCACTTAGCAGACTGATACCATGATCATTCTTACATTGAGTGTGATTGCCTTTTTCCTTATACAAAGGGACAACTATAACATCCCTCCAATCCGGAGGCACCATTCCTAACTCCCACACAACTGGAAAATGTAAGTTAATCTCTCACTTAAAGAGTCATCACCATATTTTAACTTATCAGCAGTTATGCCATCTGCTCTTTTTTATGTCATCTACTCTACAAGTTTTTGCCACCTGTCGTTAGTCTGATATTATTATATTATTCCTCACACAACTTAGAACTATATCTCCCCTCTTCTTTCAATGTATTGTATACTTCAAGAATGTTTTCCTATCTTTCCAATAAAAAAAAAATCATGCCATTCCACCTTCTCATTTCTTCCTTTTGCATTACTCTGATAAACCAGCTTTGCTACTTCATGCTTTTTACAACAATATTCATCTTCAGAAACTGTATCTTTGCAACCTCCTTAAATATGCTTCCTTCTTCCTAGGACCTTTGTGCTTCTTTAATCTCACAGTTTCACCAAGCATCACATTTAATGCTACCCACTGTTGCAATACTACAAACCTCTTCAGTAATTGTAATGACACAATTCTTAAAACATTTTCACTTCTTTTCCACGTTTCTCTCACATAACTTCAACTCATTCAGTCATTTGCGCAGTATTTCAAAGTTGCATTGGTGTTCTTCAGGAAGCTTTTCAACCTTTATATTTTTCATCACATGCATCTTCCTATCCCCCCCCCCTCTCTCTCTCTCTCTCTCTCTCTCTCTCTCTCTCTCTCTCTCTCTCTCTCTCTCTCTCTCTCTCACTCTCACTCTCTCTCTCTCTCTCTTTTGTTTTTGTTTTTTTGTTTCAAGTTTCCTTGTGATACTAACAGGTAATTGCCAGAGCCAGCAATTACACCTCTCGTCACATGAGTACCAACAAAGTGTTTCAGGCACTCATCGCAAACAGTGAAATGTATTTCACTTTTCTGCCCCAGAGTATGATTCTCCCATGCATAAGTGTGGATATACTTGTGATTAAAAAACGTGTTAGATGCACACAACCCATTCTCAATACAGAGTTCAATTAATCTTTCACCATTATCATTCATACTAGGATCATTCAGCTTACCTAACATGTTGCCTGAAATCTCATTCTGAACTTGTGCTCTAGCATTGAGATCCATCCTGTGCTATAATAACTTTCTCTTTAGAACTAAAGTCTCAAAACAGCTTTCAGCTCTTTCTTGAAATAATGCTTCCTATCAGAAGGTTCCGAGTCACAAGGAGAATACCCTATAACAATTACTATTCTCTGAAGTTTTACTTTCAAACAAATCCATAGTATTCTCTCACTTTTGTAGCTGTAATGAATCAAATTGTTCATCATCTTAAAATCACACAAACACCACCTTCTCCTTTTACAGTATCCAACACTCCAGACAACACATTTACCATTCCATTCACTTCTTCTATCCCAGTTGTTTTCTTTTCAGCTTCACTTACACACAGCACATCCAATCTATACCTATGCATTTATTCAAATACCTCATTCATCTTTCCATTTATTCCCCTAGTATTCTGTACACCAATCTTACATTCACTCTGTCGAGATCTTTTTTTCATATGCCGTTTATTAGCTCCAGGTCGATTCTGTGGTGGATTAGTCTTCTCGAGTGTGGTGTGCCCACCATATCCCACACTTGAGTCTTTCAAGTTCTTCCATTCAGTTGTAAAAATTGTAAAAAGTGCATCAGTATGGAAGATCAGCCTACAGCAAATGGTTCTGGTTAATCATTTCACCTAAGGGTTCTGAAATAAAAGCCAGTATGCTGGAATCTTTTGGCTAACTAGCAGTTACCTCTACAATACTTATACCAAAGCTTAATTTTGTGTCAACCTCTCAGATTCATAGAGGCTCTTGATGCTGCTGTGTGTATGATACTCAGGGCTATTTATGCCCAGCCAAGCATCCCTTGGAAGCAAACCCATCCCTCACTAAGATTGCCTGCTGCACTCCATTGCTGCAGCTCAGAAAGTAGCCCACCCCGTAATCATTACATGGCAGATTCCTTTTCGTCACACAAATTTAGAAGACAGATAAGCAAAGCAATATGCTACACTATGCATCGTTGCTCAAGTGGCAGGGATGTGCATACACACCATGACCCTAATTACTGGCTGTTGTGCAACATGGCCAGTGTGTGATTCACTAGTTGCTCTCATTCCCACCTTGGGATTACAGATTCACACTTCACTGTCTCTCATACAATCCAAGTCTTCTACAGAAACAATGAGGTGCAAAAAACTGTTCTGCAGGCTTCAAAATGAAAATGATCTTATTCACTGAACAGTATGAGAATAGATCTGTGGAAAAAGAGTTTTCAGCGGGTGAAAAGTTAGTGCAAGATTGGCAGAAACTAAAAGGCAAGTTGGAAAACACAAGCCTTCAAGATGTGTTTCTAAGATCTAAATTGGAGAGCTTTCAAAAGCACTGGAATTTGAAATGCCTATTATATTTTATTTATAACTCTAAAATTGACACACACTGTGGCAGAGTGGCCAAACAGACAGATCTAGTACAAGTGACAGTGAAGACAGCACATCAGACATTGGCAACAATGAAAGCTGCAGAGAATCTTCAGACATAGACAATTACATTTGATAAATCCATGCTTCAGAAATCTGTGTTGGATTTTTGCAAGTGAAACATTTACAACACAAACAATGCCAGTACAAATCAAAAACATTTTGCTATACAAGAGCATATGCAATATTTGATATATGTAATAAGATACTGACTAAACTGTACCAAACACAGTTGAAATAGTAAGTAGTATTAAAGGAATTTAGTTACTTTTGTTTCACCTTTTAATTTAATCTTCATATAATGGTTTCACCACATAATTTTCACAAAAAAAATGAGGCATAAAGTGTGCAATGATTATTCAAGGAAGTATGGTACTTCCTTATTTTGACAGAACCTATACAAAATGAAAACTTGTTCAGGGTAGAAAATATTTTCAGTCCCTTGAATTTCATTTTAACCGGTGTCATTGTATCATGATATAAGTTCCAATGCTTCAATTTCTAGTTTGTAAAAACTTTTCAGTAATTCTTTAGTTTGCTTGGTACTAGACTTATAGATTTTCTGGTGTAATAAGCAGAAAACATTGATAATAAATTCTAATATGCTGTCTTCGTGTCTTAATGTGATGCAGTACAACACATAATGCCTTTGGAAACTTGTGACAAAACCAGAGTGACTGTATCAATGATATCCTGTGTCACCAGACTGTAACCACCACTGGAATGGCAATGCCCAGTAAGGGAAGTTGCTTTGCTTCTTGTGAAGCACATATGGTGGGAGCATTTGAATACCAGCTCCAATAGCAGTCCAAATACATTAATGTTTAAGGTCACATGCACATTCTCAACTGTCTCATTTGAACTTCCTGGCTGGCATATAAATAGTGTGGTAAATTTTGCTTCTAACAAACCCCTTTTTGTAATTTTGGCTTGAGACTGGCCATTACAATTTGGACAACAATTAAAAGCAATGTACCAAATTTTGAATTGTCTACCATGGTTTCCTAATTAGCCATCACACACACACACACACACACACACACACACACACACACACACACACACACACACACACACACTCTCTCTCTCTCTCTCTCTCTCTCTCTCTCTCTCTCTCTCTCTCTCTCTCTCTCTCTCTCTCTCTCTCTCTCTCTCTCTCATTATCATTATCATTATCATGGAATGAGCTTTCAGCACACATGATGGTGATTTAAAATATTGTTGGTGATTTAGTTGAAATGTGTTTGGAAGGGCAGTTATCACATCCAGAGATGTTGCTTGTCATGCAGTGTTTAGTTTGAATCCCCCTTCCCTTTTACCGGGAAAGCTGTTTCTAGATCTGCTTTCATATCCAGATATCTTCTTTAATATGCATGTTGAGTTTTTCTTGAGCATTTTTGTTTGCAAGAAATTCTGTTCACAGACTGACAGACACACAATGCATTGTATTTTTTTATTCTACATTATAAAAAATAATCATCATATAGTTCTGCTTCACAGATTATATTGTCATAGTTAACAATGAAGACCTGTAGCTGCTTAGTTTATTTTATGGTATCACATATTACCACCAAGTAAGTGCCACTCCGGTGGCGCAGTGGTCTAAGCGATGGCCTCTGATCATTCGTCCAAAAGGGGTCAGGGTTTGAATCCCGGTGAGGCATGGATGTTGTGTTTGTCTTACGGCACTGGCTCTCTCCCTTCCCTGAAACCAGTGACCCTAAATTAGGGACGGGCGACTGCTTATAGCCCATTGAGTTGCTCACGGTGGTCGTTAAACCTCCAAAAAAAAAAAAAAAAGAAACACAATGGGGATAAAACCATGAAGTGCAATAAAACATTATTTTTAAAAAGGAGATGAATTGCAGTACAAAATACAATTAGAATGCAAAGAAATCCTTTAAAACCATGTAATATGTGGCAGAATCCAAGTCAAGAAGAAAAACCATAAAACGTTTCAGAATGCTTTGGACCAAGCATTCTGAAACAACAGTCAAAACATTCAGCCACATCAAGCTCATTTTAGACACATTAACTCATGACCATCCTCAGTGGCAACTGATGTAACAACGGCTGTTTGCAACAGCCATTCTTTGCTGTGTTCAAACATCCACTGAGTCACCGTGGCAATCCCCATCGAAGTACGTCATTACGTATATTCAACTCGTCACTCCATCTATTGAAGATATTTTGTACAAACTCTTACAGTTACACTGTTTGAATCTACTATTTTTATTTTTCTGTTCTTTTTCTTGTTTTGTAAGATATTTCCATGCATGTGGCAATTCTATGGGTGTTAATATTGCAAATGTAATTTTTCGTTTTTTCAATGGTTAATATATATCAAATACGTGGAGATAATGTAAATGGACGATGTCATCACTCTTTCCACGTTGTTTTTTAAACAACGCATAGTGACTGAAAAATTGTATTTCGGCACTGCTGGGATCGAACTGAATTTATCAGCTACAATTAAAATAGCTGTTGCGTTAAATGCCACCAGATGACGACATCTCAGTTGCTGAGACCATCAATACGCATTCGTGTAGTCAGATGCTGACTGATAAACCACGCATTGCGCTGAGAATTGTTGGCGCTGTAGCGTAAATTCGAACGCACTCGACTAGTTATCGAGAGTTCTGGGGTTCGATCCCAGCAGTGCCGAAATACAATTTTTCAGTCGCTATGCGTTGTTTAAAAAATAACGTGGAAAGAGTGATGACATCGTCCATTTACATTATCTCCACGTATTTGATATATATTAACCATTTCTATCGCCCTTTGAATTTATCAGCTACAATTAAAATAGCTGTTGCGTTAAATGCCACCAGATGACGACATCTCAGTTGCTGAGACCATCAATACGCATTCGTGTAGTCAGATGCTGACTGATAAACCACGCATTGCGCTGAGAATTGTTGGCGCTGTCGCGTAAATTCGAACGCACTCGACTAGTTATCGAGAGTTCTGGGGTTCGATCCCAGCAGTGCCGAAATACAATTTTTCAGTCGCTATGCGTTGTTTAAAAAATAACGTGGAAAGAGTGATGACATCGTCCATTTACGTTTTTTCAATCATAACAGCTTCAGATATTAGTACACTGGTGTGCAAAAATTAAGAACAAAGAGGAGAAATTAGCATAACAGCGGAACAAGCAGGCAGAATGGACCGAAAGGGGCATGCGCATATATGCAGCATGACATGGGGGAGGGTGTCGAAAGAGTATAAAGCACACGGGCGGTGTACGCTCAGCAATTCGGTGAAAGCTATTGCACGGTGTACATCGGTTTGAACGATGTCGAGTTGCTGCCACCATGTGATATGGTCAACAGGCAATCCAGTAGATGACATCTGGATGACTTTACCCGAGGTCGTGTCATTGGGAAGTTGGAAGAATTTTGAAGTGTGACTAGTGTGGCCGAGGATTTCGGGATCACTCACAGCATCATTGCACGAGCTTGGAGAGCATTTCAAACGACAGGAACAGCTGTCCAAGAGTTTGGCAGTGGTCGTCCACGAGCAACCACGGCGGCGGACGACAGGTATATTGTCCTACAGGCAAGAAGAGACAGACGCAGACAGCAAGAGAAATTGCAAGGCACATACAACAGACAACTGGACGTCCGTTATTGCGTTTTACTGTGGCCAGGAGACTGCACAAAGGTGGTCTATTTGCACGACGACCAGTACGGTGTGTGCCATTATCGCCTACTCATCGGATGTGGTGGTTTCTGTGGTGCCAGGAACACAAAAACTGGACACATCAGCAATGGGGTCGAATTCTCTTTGTAAATGAGAGCCGATTTAGTATGATGAGTGATTCTGGGTGTATACACATCTGGAGAGAGCTGGGAACCCGCAGCACACCTCCAACATCATCGAAAGGGACCGGTTTGGAGGTGGCGGAGTTCTCGTTTGGGGCGGTATCATGCTTGGTAGCCGTACTGACCTCCACATCTTCCAAGGAGGTTCAGTCACTGGTGTCCGCTATTGTACCGAGGTTCTCCTGCTTCACGTGCGTCTATTTAGAGGTGTTGTGGGTCCTGAGTTCCTCTTCATGCCTCATCGTATAGTGGCTGTCGTAGAGCTCTTGGAGAGTGAAGATATTCAACGCATGGATTGGCCGGCAAGGTTCCCGGACCGAAATCCAATCGAACACATGTGGGACCTTCTCGCTTGGCAGCACGTCACCAGCCGCCAGCAACGATTCCGCAGCTGCGATTGGCGCTACAAGAGGAATGAGCCGTGATGCTTCAACAGCTCCTTGACAACCTCGTCCTCAGCATGGACAGACGTTGTAAATCCTGCAACACAGTCAGGGGTGATCATATCCCTTACTAAAGACTGGATATTTCTTGGCAGCCGCCTATCACATGGACGTTGTTTCTGTCTTCTGTCCAGTTGTGCTCGAAGCTATCATTTCAATAAAGTGCCTTTGTGTCCTTTGGATTCCTTGTTTGGACGGTTTTGCTCACTTGTCCCATGTTCTTACATCTTGGGGATCTTATGGTATGATTTGAATCGATGTGGAGCACTTCTGCACGACGTTACATTCGAAAAACCGCCTCATCCTTAATTTTTGCACACCAGTGTAGTTGTCAATGGGTATGGTACGAGGCAATGATTTTAGTATTTATCCAGTCAGGTTCTGTGCTATTATTTATACAATGTTGCTTTAATGATGTTTTGATTTGATCTTTTTTCCAGTTTTGATTTGACCTTCTGGAAAAAGGTCAAATCAAAGCATGATTTGTGCAGCATTGTATAAATAATATCACAGAACTCGATTGGATAAATACTAAAATTATTACCTTGCACCATATTCATAGGCAAATACTAATATCTGAAGCCATTATGATTGGAAAAACAAAAAATCACAACTGCAATATTAACACTCCCATAAATTTTTTCTTAAAGCTTAAAAAATTCTCATACTTTGAATTGATTATTGGTGAAATCTTCCATATTTTAGCTTATCCTTGTTTGATTATTTTTATTTTTTTTACTTCAGAAACCCATGGGCCAGTCTTGGATTTTTTTGCTGTTGGTTTGGATTCTGGTTATGTTGTATATTTATTCAATCTAGGTTCAGGTAAGTAAAAATTTTTAAGCATTTTTTAATACACAAATTCCTTTAATATTTCTTTGGTGATTGGAAAATTTCAATTTAGTGTGCACTTGATAATTCTGTTCAGAAATGTTGGGTGTGTGTAAAGTTTTCACATTGGTAGACAAGAGTGAAAGGCAAAACTTCTACATACTGTTGCTACTTTATTTAGTAATGTAGGCACCATTAATTTCCAGTACCTCTCACCATCTATCATGTCGCTTGAGGATTCCATCCACCCAGAACTTTGCAGGTGTGGGGGCAAAGAACTGGACAAGATGGGTTTTGAAGGTTTCTAAAGAAGCAAATTTCTTTCCATTGCATGAGTTCTGCAAAGACAGGAATAAATATAAATCCGAAGGCACAATGTCAGATGAGGCTGAAGATCTCAGTCAAACTCCAAATATTTTTCCTGGTGACCAAAGAAACATAAGGTGTGGTATTGTCGTGATGGAAGACAATTTCCTTACTGTTGGCTATTTCTAGAGGTTTGTCATCAATTGCCCCCTTCAGCTGGTCCAACTGGGAACAAAAAGTACCTATCAGAATTGTTATTTTGTTGCTCAGCAGCAGCTTGTAATACAGGAGTCCCTTTCAGTCCCACCACACATAGAGCATTGCCTTCTTGGAATGCAGACTGGCCTTTGCAATGGTTGATGGTGGCTCATTTCACTTCCTCCACAATAATGTGCATAATCTATTTGTCATCATTTGTTTTAGACATAGATCCTTTCATTCCACTTTACAGTGAATCACAAACAGATATGTGGTCAAGAACATTTTTCTCTCGCAAATCATGAAGTACCCAAACATCAGGGCAATTTATGTGCCAAAACTTTGTCATGGCGCAGTTGGATGTCTGCAGTGTCAGCACAATTGCTTGGGTCACATTGTACGGGCTGCTTTTGATTAATGCCATGATTTTGTCATCATCAACTTCAGCTGGTCTTCCAGAGCATGGTTCACTGGTGAGGGAGTTATCTGCATAATGTAATTTTGCCAACCAATACCAACACAGTCAAATGTATACAACATCCTCACCATACGCATCACATATCTCTTTTTTTTTTTTTTTTTTTTTTTGCATTTGGATCGCATTTTTACTTTTAAGATAGAAAAATAGCATTGGATGATGATAATGAACCTTATTGTCTTCCCCCTTTTCTTTTTTCAAACTTACAGCAAATGAATACTACTGAACAGATCATGCTGAACTCCTTTCATTATAGACATGTCAAAACCTCAACTCTCAGGATATCTAAATGTTATGTGTCTTAAATACAAGTTTGCCTTTAAAACTGGTACCAACTACATCTATCACCAAAATGTGAAGAGGCTTTGTACACAATCAAATATTTTACTATTTACCTCTGATATACACTGCTGGACAATTGCTAAGGACGGATCATAAACGGCTGTATAGCGCATAAAAAAGTAAGTGTGGTTGGATGCCAAGTGAAATAAAAAAATGTCAGAATGCCAGGACATTACAAGAAAGACAATTCATTGTGCTCTGAAATCCAGAAGGCTTTGGAACGTGTTCAAGGGACAAACAGGCCATTTTGTGCAGAATACGTAAACGTGAAAAAAATGCAATTACCGTCCGCAGGCGTTCCGGCGTAAGATGGCAATACGGGATATGGCCACCATGGAGGGCGATGCAGGATTCCACTCGTCGTGTCATGCTTTGCACAACATTATCAAGCAGCTGTTGGGGTAATTTATCCCATTCCTCTGTCAGTGCATGGATGAGGGTGTCCTTGTTTATTGGAGGGCATTGGCGACCAGCAAGACTCCTCCCCAAAGCATCCTACACATTTTCAATGGGATTCAGATCTGGAGAACGTGCTGGCCATACGAGGCGTTGAATATCCTCGCTCTCAAGACACTCCTGGACAGCGACTGTTCGATGACATGTTGCGTTGTCGTCCATGAAAATGAATCTATCACCGACAGCACCACGGAACATGCGAACATGAGGTAGCAGAACATCATTAATGTATCGTTGGCCAGTCATAGTCCCAGTTGGAAGCACATAGAGGGATGTACGGCCATTGATCATGATGCCAGCCCATACCATGACACTACATGTCGGATATCGGTCCCTTTCCTGTATGTTTGCTGGACAATATGCAGTACCACTATCACGCCAGATCAGTTGTTGTCGACAATCAGACGATAGACTGTATCTACTCTCATCTGAGAAGAGGACAGCAGACCAGTCGTTATCAGTCCAATTGCGATGTTGATGGCACCATTGCAAACGGGCGGTACGGTGACGTCTGGACAATGGGATGCATACAACAGGATGGCGGGTGTATAGTCCTCCTTCATGCAAATGTCTGGCGACAGTTTTTTGGGAGATCCGCTTGCCAGTAGCAGCCATAAACTGATTTGCTACCTCACTAGCTGTGCTGCGCCGATGTCTTTTTGTTGATAGCACTATGTACCGATCTTCTGCAGGTGTCGTACTGCGAACACGACCTCCCCGTGACGTCTGCTACACTCTCCATTTGTTTGAAATGATTTCCAAAGCCTTGAAACAACACTGTGGCTGACATCGAACTCCCTGGCAACATCTGTTATTTTTTGCCCTTCTTCAATCTTGCCAATAATACGGCCAAGCGTAAAATCATCTAGGTGATGTTGGGAAGACATACTGAAAATTGCAAGTTCGTCAATTGATTCTTTCCCTTTCAACTTTGCATTTGAACAACAGCGGTCAATACGCGTCAAATCCTTTATATCCCTTATCAGCGCTATGACGTCACAAACAAGTTCGGCAATCCAAAATTTGCATACGCACAACACTTCTTACTGTATCCCGCACTTATGCTAATTTCCACATTTTCCTGCCTTCCATTTTATGGTTGCTATCGTTGCTATTGTCATCCGTCCTTAGCAATTGTCCGGCAGTGTATAAAGAGGTACTATTCATCATAAAATTTGTATGTGTGAGAGAGAGAGGAGGGATGTAGGGCAGGAGGGAAAGAGAGAGAGAGAGAATCTCCCTTCCTTATTCCTTCTTCTCCCCACCTACGAAAATACATTTCTTGTCTTGTGTCTTTTAGGTCTGTTTCACATGCATGCTGCATCATAAGTCTTAAGTGATTTGATTTACAAGAGATTCTGTTCAAATAAATTCTGAAAATAATTCAGAAATGTTTCTGGATCCTTGTAGACTATGAGGTTTTAACACTTCTGCTGGCAGTGCCACACATAGTTTACCTTTTATTTGATTTATTTATTAGGGTCACCATATTCTCACGAGGATATCACTAAGAATATATGAGACTAAATGCCTCCTGTGAAAGAATATTTTTGCTGCATAATCGCTGTCTGTTTGTTTGTGAGTCCTATTCTTTTGAAATATTTTCAATATAGTTTTTTCTTTTTTTCATAAAATATGGAGTTGTCAGCTAGAAAAGGAATATACAAATGAAATAATTTAATATTATGGACAAAATAAAGCTTTGAACCTATTATGAACAAATGCAACTACATTAATAAATTATGAAATTATAATTTTTATTACCAACTTTTCACCCATTATATTGGAAAAGAAAGGAAATTACACCATTTATTTTTAAATTGGAAAGCTCAATTCTTTGGAAAAGAAAATGTAGTTATACAATAAATCAGGAAATATATTACTTGAAAGTAATGGCCTATAGCATTTGAAATAAACAGTTCATTTAATATCCAACTTGTTAAACACTTAACAATGGAAAACTAGTATTCATATGAAAGATGTTTGTTTTCTGCAAATCTATTTGAAGTGCTTTAGAGAATCAACAAAAATGAGAAAAAAAATTGTTGACACACAAACCTAAATAATAAAGTTAAAAGAAAATCTTTTGTGAATCAAATTGCAAGAACATTATGTCCTTTCATAGGAAGAAGTTATTGCTTAAGCTCTTTTTTGTGGATTTCTTTGTGTTGAAGATTTAAGGGAAGAGGTGTTCCATATGCTTAGGTTTTGGAGTACAGTCTGCTGTAAGAAATACACTGAAATAGTAAATTATTAAAAGCATCAGCTTAATAATGTGTTGGGAAGCTCATGGCCTTCTTCAAACATCCTTAATTTGATGTGACATGGATTTATTAAGGTACTAATATTGTTCTG
Source organism: Macrothele yani (assembly GCA_039090855.1). Taxonomy (NCBI): domain Eukaryota; kingdom Metazoa; phylum Arthropoda; class Arachnida; order Araneae; family Macrothelidae; genus Macrothele; species Macrothele yani. The sequence continues at coordinate 4,669,893 of CM076997.1, forward strand.
CAGGCTGTTCAGGCCAGCAGATATGATAGGTTGGCATCTGTCAATTACTGAATTTTAATATTATTTGTCTTAAATGCAAATTTGCCTTTAAATCTCTGTTATGAAAGGCTCTCTCAATCTCATCCCACAGGTGTTCGATTGGGTAAAGATCTGGGGACTGTGTGGGCTCTTTTAGCACTTTGAAGACATTCTCATCCTCCTGGAAGTACTATGGGATGATCTAAGCCTTGTGGCATGATGCATTATCTTGGTGGAAGTAGCCCTCTCCATCAGGAAACACTATGCATGTGTATGGGCATGCCAGGTCTGTAATGATGTGAAGATACCTTGTGACATGATGCGTTATCTTGCTGGAAGTAGCCCTCTCCGTCAGGAAACACTATGCACATGTATGGACATGTCAGGCCTGTAATGATGTTAAGATACCTTGTGGCATGATGCGTTATCTTGCTGGAAGTAGCCCTCTCCGTCAGGAAACACTATACACATGTATGGGGATGCCAGGTCTGCAATGATGTTAAGATACCTTGTGGCATGATGCGTTATCTTGCTGGAAGTAACCCTCTCCATCAGGAAACACTATGCACATGTATGGGGATGCCAGGTCTGTAATGATGTTAAGATATCTTGTGGCATGATGTATTATCTTGCTGGAAGTAGCCCTCTCTGTCAGGAAACACTATGCATATGTATGGGCATGCCAGGTTTGTAATGATGTTAAGATACCTTGTGGCATGATGTACTATCTTGCTTTAAGTTGACCTCTCCATCAGGAAACACTATGCACATGTATGGACATGCCTGGTCTGTAATGATAAGATACCTTGTGGCATGATGCATTATCTTGCTTTAAGTAGCCCTCTCCATCAGGAAACACTGCGCATGTATGGGCATGCCAGGTCTATAATGATGTTAAGATACCGTGTGGCATGATGCATTATCTTGGTGGAAGTAGCCCTCTCCATCAGGAAACACTATGCACATGTATGGGCATGCCAGGTCTGTAATGATGTTAAAATACCTTGTGGCATCATGAGCTATCTTGCTGGAAGTAGCCCTCTCCGTCAGGAAACCCTATGCACATGTATGGGCATACCAGGTCTGTAATGATTACTAAATATGTAATTCATTAGACAAACCTTAAGGGTTGTCTTATGTTATAAACGTGCTTTAGACTAAGTATACATAATATCTTAGGTATTATTACCTGATATTGGCAAAGTATTTCGCACGTTGTTGCTCCGTGAGGCACATGCTCTCCCAGCCCAAAAGAGGTCTATTGTTATGGGTTTTTTCGGTTAGTTAAAAAATTTTAATAAATGAAACAATTAGGTTATATTATTATCAGTTAACATTCATTCATTCGCACCATCAAACATTTAACATTTACTATTAATCAAAAGATGTATTAGAAAATGTTATACTCATCAGGTCAGGAGACGTCTCTCAAGAGGCTCTTCGTCACGTTGTTATGGCGAGCGCTTTTGGCCCAGCAGGTGTGCCAACGTTGGACCTTCAACACCTACATGAGGGTTTCGTCGCGTGTGTGTTAGGTGATTGTTTCTCATGTGTCGCCATCTATTGGATGGAGTTGGTAGGTATATCAGTTGAAAGTACAATTTTTTCTTTTTTATGTAGCTATTTTTGAGCTATTGTTATTTATTTGTAGAAACAGGTGTATTATTTTTAATCCTTTATTAAATGGTGTGACTTTTTGCAAAGTTCTTTTTTTTTTTTTTTTTTTTTGTCTTTTTTTATGGATTTTTCCCTTTTTATAAGTGACTTCCAGGCTGTATCCAGGTTGGTAGGGTCTTGTAAGTTGCATATTTTATCTTTTTTTTTCAATTATAACGCTTTCAGAAATCCTTAATTCTTTTTCGTTTGTGTGGGTGACTAGTAATTTAATATTTTCAAAAACAGGATATTGTTTATGATTAATGCAGTGTCGAATCAGTGCAGTTTTTTCTTCTATTTTGTTCCAGTTTTTTATATGTTGATGTAATATTTTTATTAATCTATTTTTTGTTCTATCAATGTAAGAGATGTGGTCTCCAGAACTCTGTGAAGCAATAGGAATTTCATACGCGCCTGCTGATTGCAGTATATTATTGTTATATTTTTTCTTTATAATTAAGTCACCAATATTCTGAACAGAATGACCAAAAATAATGTTGTGTTCCTTCATTGATGTTAAAAATTTTCCACTTAGTCCTCTAATAAAAGGAAAAGAACCTGAAAATTTGTATTTCTTTTTTGGAATGTTTTTACTAGACTCCATTAAATTATTTTTGTATTAAAAAATCAACCTTTTAACAGTTTTTGTGTCATACCCATATTGTATGGTTGTGTTGATAATCCATTGGATTTCTTCTTCTCTGTACTTTCTATTTGAGGAACGTGTGAAGGCTTGTTTTTCCCAATTCCTGATAATATTGACTTTATGAGTATTTGGGTGTTCAGATTGATATGGGATCATTATAGGTACATATGTTGGTTTTCTAAAAACTCTGTATTCAAAATTTAAGTCTTTTTTTTATTAGTTCAATATCTAAAAAGGATTTTTTTTCATCTTGTTCAAATTCCAAAGTTAATTCAACCTTGGGGTAACAAGTAGTATACTTATTCTTCCAATATTTCTAGTTCTTCTTGTTTTAATTTAGACAAAATAAAAATGTCATCAACGTACCTACAATAAATGACAGGTGGGTCTGGAAGTTTTTTAATAATTTTGTTTTCAATATCACACATGATTATTTCTGAAAATAAAGAAGATAATGGGGATCCCATTGGGACTCCTACTTCTTGCCTATAGATTTTTTTGTCAAACTCAAAGTAATTGTTATTGGAAATATAGGTTAAAATATTAAATAACTCTTGTAATTGTGCATTATTAAATTGAGATTTATATTTTAACTCTTTAATAATAATGTCTATGACTTTTGGTACAGGGGTACTCGGGAAAAGTGATTTAATATTTAAACTTGCCATAAACATACCAGATAATGGAACATTAATAGATTTTATTTTCTCAATGAACTCTAAACTGTTAATAACTTCCAGACCCACCTGTCATTTATTGTAGGTACGTTGACAACATTTTTATTTTGTCTAAATTAAAACAAGAATAACTAGAAATATTGAAGAATAAATATACTACTTGTTACCCCGAGGTTGAATTAACTTTGGAATTTGAACAGGAAGAAAAAATTTCCTTTTTAGATATTGAACTAATAAAAAAAGACTTAAATTTTGAATACAGAGTTTTTAGAAAACCAACGTATGTACCTATAATGATCCCATATCAATCTGAACACCCAAAAACTCATAAAGTCAATAGTATCAGGAATTGGGTAAAACAAGCCTTCACACATTCCTCAAATAGAAAGTACAGAGAAGAAGAAATCCAATGGATTATCAACACAACCAAACAATATGGGTATGACACAAAAACTGTTAAAAGGTTGATTTTTTAATACAAAAAGAATTTAATGGTCTAGTAAAAACATTCCAAAAAAGAAATACAAATTTTCAGGTTCTTTTCCTTTTATTAGAGGACTAAGTGGAAAATTTTTAACATCAATGAAGAAACACAACATTATTTTTGGTCATTCTGTTCAGAATATTGGTGACTTAGTTATGAAGAAAAAATATAACAATAATATACTACAATCAGAAGGCATGTATGAAATTCCTATTGCTTCACAGAGTTCTGGAGACCACATCTCTTACATTGGTAGAACAAAAATAGATTAATAAAAATATTACATCAACATATAAAAAACTGGAACAAAAAAGAAGAAAAAACTGCACTGATTCAACACTGCATTAATCATAAACAATATCCTGATTTTGAAAATATTAAATTACTAGTCACCCACACAAACGAAAAAGAATTAAGGATTTCTGAAAGCGTTATAATTGAAAAAAAGATAAAATATGCAACTTACAAGACCCTACCAACCTGGATACAACCTGGAAGTCACTTATAAAAAGCAAAAAATCCATAAAAAAAGACAAAAAAAAAAAAAACTTTACAAAAAGTCACACCATTTAGTAAAGGATTAAAAATAATACACCTGTTTCTACAAATAAATAGCAATAGCTCAAAAATAGCTAACAAAAAAAAATTGTACTTACGACTGATATGCCTACCAACTCATCCAATTGATGGTGACACATGAGAAGCAATCACCTAACACACACAGCCCGCAAAACTTTCCCTTCGTTTCCCAACATGCAGCTCCAGCGACTACACGCACGCGAGGAAACCGTCATGTAGGTGTAGAAGGCCCGACGTTGGCACACCTGCTGCGCCGAAAGCGCTCGCCATAACAGCATGACGAAGAGCCTCTTGAGAGACTTCTTTGGACCCGATGAGTATAACTCTTTCTAATGCAATCTTTTGATTAATAGTAAATTTAAAACGTTTGATTGTGCGAACAAATGAATGTGAACTGATAATAATATAAGCTAACTGTTTCATTTATTAAAATTTTTTAACTAACCAAAAAAACCCATAACAATAGACCAAATAAAGGTAACTTGATCACACTAGATGCGTTACATGACAAAAACTTTTACAAGAAAGTTCGTAAGTTGGGAGCTTTCAACCTTATCTTAGGTCTTCAACACGCCAATGGAGGACTAAGATTGTTGCCAGATTCTACATTTGAATTTTTTCTATTTGTTTGCCAAAACTTAGAATTGATCTCCAGATCATTGGAAAACTTAGAATTGATCTCCAGATCATCAGAATCCGAATTGCAAGTCATTGAGTTGAAAATAATTTCCAGGCTTTCACGGTAACGGAGGGCAAAACAATTGTCAAAAGAAGCCATTCGTTTTGCTTCGTTCCAGCGGGGAGCTGCAGTTGTTTTCCATTGTCAAAATAGACAAGACTGTATTAGGATTGGCTTTCAAAACATCTTTTTGTGTTCTAAAATTCTGTGGTTAATGCTCCTGTATGTGCTTCCAATGTATAAGTTATCACCTGTTGAAGAAGAGATAGGAATGCAGTAAACTCCTGGGAGGTCTAGATTTTCAACTTTGTCCCTATCCCTTTGTAGAAGTTTCAAGATGTTTAGGGGGATTTAATGGCAAGATGGTAACCAAAACTTCTAAAAAGAATCTGCAACTTATAAGCATAGAAAGGATGGTAAGGAACAGAACCAGAGAATTTCAGGTTTTCTTTCTTTTGAGGATGGAGGCAATCAATTTTCGAATTGTTTTCATATTTCTTTAAGAGGGAGTTGACTGTAAGAGCAGGGAAACCATAAGAGAGGGCTATTGTATAAATTTTGGAGAATTCTTCAAGAAGAGAAAGTTGGTTGTTGCAAATGATATGAGCCCTGTGGATGTAAGACTTCAATGCTGCAAGCTTGTAGAGATGCAGAGTGAAAGATTTGTAGGGAATGATGTTAGTGGCTGCAGAAGGTTTACGAAAGACGGAACAAGTGATGGAGATATCAGAGTTGCTGCAGATGGAGACATCCAGGAAATCAATTTTGTTATTTACTTCCTTAGATATAGTGAGATTAATGGAAGGAAATTTTTCTGTAATGGAGTTGATCAGTGTCTGTAATTCAGACTCAGTATGTGGCCAGCTAATAAAAATGTCATCTACATATCTTAACCACAGGGAAGGTTGAAAAGGGTGGTGAGAAATGATGGAAACTTCAATATGTTGCATGTAGATTTCTGCAAGAAAAGGGGAAAGAGGTGAGCCCATGGGGAGACCAGATTGTTGCTTGTACACAATTTTGTTGAAAACAAAACAACTGTGTTGATGAATAATGTGGAAACAATCATAAAGATCTTTGATAAGAGTGCCAGGTGGTTCGAAATGAAGAATCAATTTCTTCATGAGGAGCATGTAGGACTCAAAATATGGTACAGAGGGGAACAAAGATTCCACATCAAGAGTATATAGATTTACACTTGGAGAAAAGGAATTACGAAGTTTGTGGATGAAGTCTGAAGCAGAGACAACACTATGAGGATGGTTGGCTGCCAAAGATTTGCATTTGAGGACCAATTTCTTTTCAGGGTTTACTGCTGGAGAAAAAGAATATTCAATGAAAGGTCTGATGGGGTTACCAGCTTTATGCAGTTTAACTTGCTGGAAAAGCCTGGGAGTCCTAAAGTAAGGAGGGGGTGAGATTTCCAAGGAAGGATTGAAGAGTTTCTTTCTTAGATAATCTGCCAACTGAGTTTTTTAGTGAGTTGGTGGTGTCTGACTGCAGAGGGATGCAGTTAGCAGAAGTAAGAAATGAATGCACTTTTTGGTTTATTATTTCTTTACCAATGATGACTGGGCAACCAACTTTATCTGCTTTGTATACTGCAAGGTAATTTTCTTGAATAAATGTCCTGAATTCTTTCAGACAAGAAGAAGAGTACTAGATTGGCACAGAATTTTACTTTGATAGGATAACAGCAGCATTGGCAGGGAGGATAGGTTGGTGAATAGTCTCAGTTCTATGGACGGCTGATTCTTTAAGAGAAACAGTTTGTGGAAGATTGATAGGAAAAGCTGGTGAAAATTTTGAACCTAATGTTAAGAATTTATCCAAGCTAAGAGGAAAAGTAACAGAAGAAAAATGTACATACTTTGGCATGTCAGTAGAGGCTGAAGACAGAGTAGATGTAGCTTGACTTTTTTTGCTTGGAAAGAAGAAAATTAAATTTCTTTTAAAAGTGAGCATATTCATTAACTTCTATTGTTGAAAGGGTTTGGTTGATATGAATCATAAAGATATCAAGCAAAGCAGGATGAGTGGTAGCAGCAAGTGATTGGTAGCTATTGTCATTAGGCCCAAAATTTTCACCAGCTCTTCCTATCAATCTTCCACAAACTGTTTCTCTTATAGAATCAGCTATCCATAGAACTGAGACTGTTCACCAACCTATCCTCTGTGCCAATGCTGCTGTTATTCTATCCAAGCAAAATTCTGTGCCAATCAAGTACTCTTCTTCTTGTCTGAAAGAATTCAGGACATTTATTCAAGAAAATCACCTTGTGGTATACAAAGCAGATAAAGTTGGTTGCCCAGTCATCATTGGTAAAGAAATACTAAACCAAAAAGTGCATTCATTTCTTACTTCTGCTAACTGCATCCCTCTGCAGTCAGACACCACCAACTCACTAAAAACTCAGTTGGCAGATTATCTAAGAAAGAAACTCTTCAATCCTTCCTTGGAAATCTCACCCCTCCTTACTTTAGGACTCCCAGGCTTTTCCAGCAAGTTAAACTGCATAAAGCTGGTAACCCCATCAGACCTTTCATTGAATATTCTTTTTCTCCAGCAGTAAACCCTGAAAAGAAATTGGTCCTCAAATGCAAATCTTTGGCAGCCAACCATCCTCATAGTGTTGTCTCTGCTTCAGACTTCATCCACAAACTTCGTAATTCCTTTTCTCCAAGTGTAAATCTATATACTCTTGATGTGGAATCTTTGTTCCCCTCTGTACCATATTTTGAGTCCTACATGCTCCTCATGAAGAAATTGATTCTTCATTTCGAACCACCTGGTACTCTTATCAAAGATCTTTATGATTGTTTCCACATTATTCATCAACACAGTTGTTTTGTTTTCAACAAAATTGTGTACAAGCAACAATCTGGTCTCCCCATGGGCTCACCTCTTTCCCCTTTTCTTGCAGAAATCTACATGCAACATATTGAAGTTTCCATCATTTCTCACCACCCTTTTCAACCTTCCCTGTATTTAAGATATGTAGATGACATTTTTATTAGCTGGCCACATACTGAGTCTGAATTACAGACACTGATCAACTCCATTACAGAAAAATTTCCTTCCATTAATCTCACTATATCTAAGGAAGTAAATAACAAAATTGATTTCCTGGATGTCTCCATCTGCAGCAACTCTGATATCTCCATCACTTGTTCCGTCTTTCGTAAACCTTCTGCAGCCACTAACATCATTCCCTACAAATCTTTCACTCTGCATCTCTACAAGCTTGCAGCATTGAAGTCTTACATCCACAGGGCTCATATCATTTGCAACAACCAACTTTCTCTTCTTGAAGAATTCTCCAAAATTTATACAATAGCCCTCTCTTATGGTTTCCCTGCTCTTACAGTCAACTCCCTCTTAAAGAAATATGAAAACAATTCGAAAATTGATTGCCTCCATCCTCAAAAGAAAGAAAACCTGAAATTCTCTGGTTCTGTTCCTTACCATCCTTTCTATGCTTATAAGTTGCAGATTCTTTTTAGAAGTTTTGGTTACCATCTTGCCATTAAATCCTCCTAAACATCTTGAAACTTCTACAAAGGGATAGGGACAAAGTTGAAAATCTAGACCTCCCAGGAGTTTACTGCATTCCTATCTCTTCTTCAACAGGTGATAACTTATACATTGGAAGCACATACAGGAGCATTAACCACAGAATTTTAGAACATAAAAGATATTTTCAACTCAATGACTTGCAAGGAAACTAGAAGAAGGGATCGAAATGGCTAGAAGAAGAAGTACCACAATTAACGATAATTGCGGTTGGACTCTTCCAACTGAGTGGCAGCAACTACTCCAGTGACGTAGTCCTGATGACGAACTAGGTTTTAGTTCGAAAATTTGACAACCAACTTTTTTGAATAATAACCTCTATAAGACCCGTAAAAAAGTTAATTCCACGGTACACTATGAATAGAGGTGCCATAAATTCATTTACAACTAGGATAAAAAAGATGTTTGGAAAGCCAATCTTAATACAGCCTTGTCTATTTTGACAATGGAAGACACATCTGCAGTTCCCCGCTGAAACGAAGCAAAATGAATTGCTTCTCTTGACAATGGTTTTGCCCTCCGTTACCGTGAAAGCCTGGAAATTATTTTCAACTCAATGACTTGCAATTCCGAATTTCCTCTCTACATTCCGATGATCTGGAGATCAATTCTAAGTTTTGGCAACAAAAATAGAAAAAATTCAAATGTAGAATCTGGCAACAATCTTAGTCCTCCATTGGCGTGATGAAGACCTAAGATAAGGTCGAAAGCTCCCAACTTATGAACTTTCTTGTAAAAGTTTTTTTTCATGTAACGTAACTAGCGTGATCAAGTTATTTTTAGTTGTTATTATTGTTAAGTGTTTTGCCCATCATCGTCATGTTTCAAAACAGTAGACCTCTCTCGGGCTGGGAGCACGTACCCCACGGAGCAACAACGTGCGAAATACTTTGCCAATATCAGGTGATAATACCTTAGATATTATGTATATTTTGTCTGTAATGATGTTAAGATACCTTGTGGCATGATGCGTTATCTTGCTGGAAGTAGCCCTCCCCGTCAGGAAACACTATGCATGTGTATGGGCATGCCAGGTCTGTAATGATGTTAAGATACCTTGTGACATGATGCGTTATCTTGCTGGAAGTGTTGCCTTCTATGTCAGGTAACACTATGCATATGTATGGGCATGCCAGGTCTGTAATGATGTTAAGATACCTTGTGACATGATGCGTTATCTTGCTGGAAGTGTTGCCTTCTATGTCAGGTAACACTATGCATATGTATGGGCATGCCAGGTCTGTAATGATGTTAAGATACCTTGTGACATGATGCGTTATCTTGCTGGAAGTGTTGCCTTCTATGTCAGGTAACACTATGCATATGTATGGGCATGCCAGGTCTGTAATGATGTTAAGATACCTTGTGACATGATGCGTTATCTTGCTGGAAGTGTTGCCTTCTATGTCAGGTAACACTATGCATATGTATGGGCATGCCAGGTCTGTAATGATGTTAAGATACCTTGTGACATGATGCGTTATCTTGCTGGAAGTGTTGCCTTCTATGTCAGGTAACACTATGCATATGTATGGGCATGCCAGGTCTGTAATGATGTTAAGATACCTTGTGACATGATGCGTTATCTTGCTGGAAGTGTTGCCTTCTATGTCAGGTAACACTATGCATATGTATGGGCATGCCAGGTCTGTAATGATGTTAAGATACTTTTTGGCATCCAAATGCTGTTTCAGCAGTATTAAGGAACCTAGTGTCTACCATGATAACCAATCCTAGACCATTAAACCACCTCCACTAGCTTGTACGGCAGGGTGGGCCGAAAAAAAAAAAAAATTCGAAATTGAATTTGGAAGAGGGTAGAAAAATTGTCTCTTGCCTTTAAATGCATGCCTATATTTTTTTAATATTTTTTATTCAAGGTCTTGAGCCCTCTACCAAGTGTTAAGTAATGACAAATATTATTAAAAATAAAATAGTCATACCGCCATTTTCTCCTTTTTATTATACATATTAAACGCACAAATATACCTACATTTTATAGTTCAACCATCATTTTAATGTTTTATGTCTGAAATGTATCTTTTATCAACTCTGTGTTTTTTAAATGTTTCTTATCAACTTTATCAACTCATATCTTTTATCAACATAAGGTGTCTTGTGCGACTGCAAAATGTATCACAGAAAACTGAGTTAATATTGAAAGTTCATGCTATGACAGCGCTTTATCAATATCATCTACTAGAGAAAAATCTGAACCTTCAACTTCAAAAATAAATCCTAATGTTTCTAGTAAAAATAAGTTAACACTTAAAATACTTGCAAGGATGTGTGACCAATATGGTGTTTTGAATAGGGCTGCAGCAGCTGTAGCATCTGCAGTTTTAGAAGATATGGGGGAAGTAACAGAAGACAATTGTACGAATGTTATTGATACAAATAAAGTTCGCAGAGCGAGACATAAGAGTCGGGAAGAACTAAAATTTGTTTTTAAACAGGCAGAAATTTACGTAACAGGTCAATACTTTGACGGGAGAAAAGATAAAATATTATACTAAGACCGTCTTCATCACAGAACAATATGTGAGGCACATATTTCCCTTATGGAAGAGCCAGGTTCATCTCATATAGAGCACGTTATCCCACCTTCAGGTACAGTTAAAGGTACTGCTGAAAATATTCTGAATTTTTTCAGCGAAAGAAAGTTAAGCCTAGGCTTCCTGGTTGCAATAGGTTGTGGTGGCATGGCTTTCAATAACGAACACAAAAACTGAGTTACAGTTTGTCTTGAAATGAAATTAAATCCTTCACTCCAATGGTTCATATGCCAACGAATTGCTTCTGAGACACTTATTTCAATATTTAGATGGAGCTACAAACAGGCTCAAAAGAATATTTGAAAACAACGATAGGGAAATCATTAGATAAATGCAAAAAGCTTCCAGTTGCAAACTTTGTGGCTATTTCTTGTGATTTACCAAAAGTCAATCTATAGGATTTAAGTTCAGATCCAAGATATTTTTATGACATTTGCAAGGCCATTCCTTCATAACAATGCGCTACGAATTTAGCTGATCGTCAACCTGGAACGCTATCTGATGCTCGTCGGCTGATGTCTGCAAACCGTGTTCTACGATACTACATCTCATGTGATAATCCATCAGAGAAGTTAAAAATTTTTCAGAATTTATTTTAGGAGTTTACGTGCCAACGTGGTTCATGATAAAGTGTCATCCTTCCTGCAAAGATGAAACTTTGCATCTTTTCAAGACGATAAAGGCAACTCTTTATTTAAGTGATGAATTGAAAGCTGTAATTAACCCAATTATTCAAAGGGAATGCCTACTTTACTCACTCCTGAGAATATGCTGCTCCTTGTGATGATCAGCACTGACCGCCACCCCATTCGTGAGCTGGAACTAAGGAGGATTCTGAGGGCTAGACAGAGAATGACTAACACTGGAAGAACATTCGAAATTCCAAACATTAACTTTGAAGCTGTTGACTACATCGATCTGATTAACGGTTAAGAGTGTCATTTGGTATCTCTCCCTATTTTGACAAACGCTACAAATGAAGACCTTGAATTTCTTATAAATTCTTCAATTGCTCCTTCTTTAGAATTTCTCTGATACCTTTTTCATACACAAGCTATGGAAAGGTATTGATGACAGAGGCATCAATGTCTGTTATTGGACCAGAAGCACGTGATCCAATCCCGACAAATTATGCCAAATTTTGATCATAAAAATCGGAATAAATTGGCTGAACAATTATCATTTACCTTTTTATGTTAGTTGTTATGTAATTATTTTTATTGTTCAAAAATGCTATTCAATTGATATTTGTTTTTCAATGTTTGTTTGATCAACATGTTTCATTGATTTTTGAATTGCAAGAAATTCTGCAAAATTTCACAATATTTGAATTTTTCTTTGGTGTGTGAAAAAAAAATTGTATTCTGAAAATGCATTTTCTTATCAATTAAGTTCTTTGAATATAATTTTTAATAATTATTGAAATAGTTTGTAAATTTTTAGACATTTATCTTTTTTCTTGGAATGGCTAGGTTTTAGGCAGGAAACACTAAAATACAAAGCCCAGTAGAGGGCTCCAGACTTTGAATAAAAAATCTCAAATAAAATATGGGCATTTATTTCAAGGTAAGAGGCAACTTTTTCCCCCTCTTCCAGCTTTAAATTAAAAAAGAAAAAATTCGCCTATTTGAACGGCCCACCCCATTATAACAGTTAGCACTAGGCAACTGAGATCTATCAATTTGTGTTGTTAATGCCATATGCTGGCCCATCCATCATCACATATTAACTGAAAATGTGATTCATCTGGCCAGGTACCCTTTTTCCATTCTGAAGGGTCCAGTTTTGGTGCCAGTTTATCTACTGCAGATGAATTTGATGTTTTTCAGCAGATACAAGTGTACACAAAGAGCATATCTGCTGTTATAGTGTGTGTGTGCTAAAATTCTCCTTTCAATACTGCTGTTGTACTGTGCAATTACTTGACAATGAAATACATCTGTTACCTCATACAATTCTCTACAGCTGCCATTGCCCTCAGACATCAGCCAGTCCTTTCCTCCCACAGGAAGACTGCTTACTGCTTGTTTTTTGTTTTTTTACCACTTGTTGTCATCCTCAATATAGTTGCTCTTACATAGCCAAGAAGGTTTGATATTTCTGAGATGCTTGCACCTGATCACCTAGCACCTGCTATCATGCCTCTTTCAGAGTCACTTAAATCACGAGTGTTTTCCATACTGCTTCTATCTATGCTTTGCACATGTCTGAGTCCCTTGCAGTGAGTTGTTTATGAAGCCATCTTAATGTCAGAGTTGGGTACACAGGTGAGGATGGTGCATGTCTGATTGCTATTGGGTGTTCCTAATAATTTTCTACTTCTATTTATTTCTATCATAGAGCCAAACAGTCATATGCCAGAAACGGAATATGGCTCAAACTGTTTTTCTGATCATTGAACGTCAAAGACATTTCTGAAAGACAAAGCGAAAGAAAATCTGGAAGTTATTGTGACTGATGGTCTGAATTTCAGTGGTTGTCTAATTTGGAAATTCACCTTAGATTTGAGCAGCTCTCTTTGATTTCAACTCTCTGGTGATGGTGTGGGCTTCTATGGATTGGTTTAAAAATTCAGAAATACGTAGCTATTTGTGATGGAATTCTCTGAAAATTGTCGTCTTATCATTTCTTAAGTCAAGATCCAAGAAATCAGTGTAAATTAAAAGTATTTTTAAGCATCATCATTTTATGTTTATCAAAACAGTGCTGATTTATTTTGGTAGATGGGCTGCTTTGGTTATAATAAGTAAAAACATTATTCTTGCATCTCTTGACAATTCTTATATGAAAAATGTACATAAACTGGCACCGCAAAGCCTGCCTTCCCTACTGCTAAATAATAGTGTTATACTAGTATTTTGTTCTCTTCCCTGTTCAGCTCCTAGATTTTGAAATGTGTTGGGTACTGATTGTAACCAACTCCATGACTGTATTGTTCTTTATTATGAGTTAGGCTCTCCATATAGTGACTGGTGCATTTAAATCCATCAGCTGACTCAAGTCTCAGAATCTTCACATTAGATTCCATGATGTGTGTTGTTGTTATTTTTAATTTGAGCTTTGAAGGTAGGAGAAGTTTCGTCTTCCTAATGTAATCTCATTAGCTTCAGCAAAGAATAGAACCAATGCTTGAAGAATGAATTGTGTCATATGCAAGATTTAGAAACAGTATGAGGGTTTCACAGCAATTATTTTTTTGCTGATGTCTGTCATTGTGAAACCTATCCCTGTCCCTATATATTTCCCTAGAGATGCCCCAACTTAGGTTGATCTGTTCAGCTATCTAGAAAAGGATACCTTAAGTGATCATGTGTCACAGCTGTAGCATGCATCCATTATTCAAATATACAATGGCATTCACACACATTTCATATATATATATATATATATAATATACATATATATATTTACATTAATGCTTCTGCTCTGCCTATTGAGATTAAAGCCAGTTATCTGAACTGTGTAAGTGCATCATAATATTCTGAGAAGAGTCAATCTGGCACCATATCAGGTGTCAAGTCTGTGGAAGTTCATAGTAAAACTGCCATGGTAGAACTCTTTCAGATGGTATGGTGCATTCGAACATTCTGGCGACTGTTTTGAAAAAAAAAAAAATTGATGCTTTGTAAAACTGATAATGGCGCACTTTCATGTAACATTCTAAGATGAAGTGAAGAAAAGACTGTGATGCAGTGTGCAAAAATATTTCCAAGCTTGAATTACTTTTACCCTAAAAGCGTGATACCATCTGAGATAGGACTTTCCTTTTACAGTGAAGTCTTTTATTTTATTTTGTGCTCAAATTATCCCATTTATACAGGCTCTCCAAAATCCTTTTAAATGGCAGTCACATTTATATTTTCTTTGTTCAGTATGTGAGTAAGGGAACCATTACTCCTTTTTTTAAGAGAATGTTAATGACCACTTTAAGCATTTAAGGCTATTATGAGGGAGTTATTGTTTTCCTCTAATTTAATTTGATTCTATCCCATGGGTTCCAGATAAGGGCTAAGAACAACACCTAGGACATGCACACACACCATGCATCATCCAGGACTTGAACTTGGGCCCAACTTGGACCTTTAGCTAGAACATTACACCTCTGACGAATGGGAAGGGGCTCTTCTTTCTGTATCCTGATATGCTGAACCATCTAGTGTTGCATGACACTTTGCATAACAACAAAGTATTTTTTGCTCATTATTTGAAACTCGTTTTATAATTCTTAAGTAGAAATTGTTTTGTTACCTTGAATGTTTAATAAAATTTATCACCCAACTGCTGACCCTTCCAGTCAGACCAGTTTCCAGGTAATGCACCTACCTTACAATAAATTTTTACATTCAAGGTAAGGAAGCAGTGTCTACTGGTTCGTGTTGTATTAGTTTAAATGTAACTAGTACTAATTTGTGTAAAGGGAGAAGAGGCAGGTGCATCTTTTAAGAAATAATGTTCACAATGCACTAAAAAATGCCATAATTTTGGTTAGTTCTGTGAAAATAATTTATGTTTCTGACCTTTAGCACTTGATGTGAAAAAGGGATCTCAACTACATGTTTATTTTATTCTATTGTTTCTTTTTTGGTTTCAGGAACTCGTGCTCTTAGGTGTGCAAGCATTTTGAATTCAACAATTCCAATTCATTCCATTCTGGTTGGGCGTCATAGAAGGTATGGCTGGTTGCAAGTAGATGATCAGAGAAAGGTGATGGGTTTAGCATCAGGCCACCTTACGGCTTTGAATGCAGAATCTGTTTTGTATGTTGGTGGCCATTTTAGCTACAACTTCAGTCTGCTGCCTCAAGAACTGAATGAATGGAATGGATTTTCAGGTAGATCAAAAATGAATGCATTTTTTATTATATTTTTGAAGAAATATTTGTATTTCTCTTTTTAATTAATTATCATTAATTAGTGCTATTATTTATTCTAGTAATTGGTTAACACAAATTTAGGCTGATATAATTAACTTTACATAACCGTGATACCACATAAGAAAGAGCAGAATCTCATATGTGATCTCTCTCAGACAACAAGTCTAAGAACAGTCAGCATGAAAGGCATCTGTATCCAGCCCAGTTGTCCTTCATATTGACTACTCTTCTCTCAACAGATCCAAAATACCACCTCTTATCTGTGGAATATGTTGATATTTGACAAGATTTTCATAATATGATATTTTAGTGATTTCATAACACTGCCAGTAGCCCTAATTATCATGGAGATTACTTCGCAATTTTTCTAGTGTTTTTGCTTTGTTTCAGAATTAGCGATAGGGTTCTAACTTGTATTGTTATAAATGTAATTGCTGGTGCAAATGCGCCATATTTTCACTGTTTTCATGTAGCACCTCTTTCAGAAAATTTGAAAATTACATTGTCCTGAAGCGGGAATTGAACCAGCATCTCCCAATTTCTGTTGTAGGATATTGTATTGTTATAAGGTGACAAATAAAGGTAACTTGATCACGCTAGTTACGTTAACTGAAACTTTTACAAAAAGTTCGATGAACACTTACAGCCCCACGTGCGGTAAGTGTTCATCGAACTTTACCAACTAAAAGTGAAGTTCAAAAATGCAAATGCATTAATGCACATTAAAAAAAAATATAACCTCCAATATCGGAAGTAAATTGAAACTTTTACAAAAAGTTCGTAAGTTGAAGCTTTCGACCTTATCTTAGGTCTTCATCACGCCAATCAGGATTGGCGTGATGAAGACCTAAGATAAGGTCGAAAGCTTCCAACTTACGAACTTTTTGTAAAAGTTTCAGTTAACGTAACTAGCATGATCAAGTTACCTTTATTTGTTAATATTGTTACGTGTTTTGCCCATAATCGTCATGTTATAAGGTGACATTTTAATTCACAGTTGTCATTGGTATCTTTCCTGAAAGAAAAGTTTATGCAAGATCACATGAATACTAGCCAAACTGAGGACCTTGTGCTGGTGTGTACTGTGAAATGAAGTTGGTAGTTGGGTGGAAATCAGTATTCTGAGTTGGTTTGAGCATGTTGAAATAATGAGTAATGAGCTGTTAACTAAAAGAATTGTTCATGAAAGAAATACGGGATTACACCATATAATACAAATTTTGAAGATGACAAACCGATTTTTGGTGTAAATGTGACAAGGATGGTAAGTCAGATAATATCCGAAAACTTGAAAATTTCATCGTCCTGGAGCGGGACTCAAGTTTAACTTGAGACTTGGTCACCCAGAACGACCAAGTCTCAAGTTTCCAATTATTCCACTTTTACACTCAAGTTTTCACTTTTTAGTTTCATTTTATTGGAAACTTGAGACTTGGTTGTTCTGGGTGGTGTAGTGATTAGCATATCTGGGGGCTATCTGGGAAACGCGGGTTTGAGTCCCGCTCCAGGATGATGAAATTTTCAAGTTTTCGGATATTATCTGACTTAAGACCCTTGTCACATTTTCACCAAAAATCGGATTGTCATCTTCAAAATTTGTAAAAGAAATGATTTTTCATAAATCATAGAAAGGCAAATTAAAGAGATCCTTGGTAATATCAAAAAATCAGATTTAAAACTTTCTGAAGGAGAGGGGGAGGGGGATGGGTATGAAGTACAAAAGGTGGGGTCACATGTTCAGCAAGTCATGGGTATTATGAAGCTCAGTTCATGTTCAATATCATTAGAGTTATTTCACGCATCAACATTAATTAAAATTTAAAATGCAACCTTCCTATCATGAGCTAACCTGTAAATTTTACTGAACATGTTAGTAATGTGTATTAATGTGCATATGCATTCATGCATATGTTGTTGGTGTATTTTATCTCTAATCAGTTTGCAGTTACTCCAAGATTTAAGTGCAGTGAAACTGTGTTATAACATCCTTCAGGGGACTTAAAAATAATGTCCGTTATAGCCAATGGCTGTTATAAACGATGGGAAATAATACTGAAAAGCAAAATTTATAGTTTAATATTTTTAGTATCTAGTGAAAGTAACTTACTTGTAGAGCTGTAGTAAGGTATTAATTAATCCAATAATTGTATAGATGAATATTTGTACTTAAAATATTGTACCTATTAATTAATACATGTGTGCGCATAATTTGCCAATTTAATCTGAGAGATTAAAACACTACATGCGTAATCACTTAAAGAAATCACAATTTGTCAGTTGCTTCACACTTTTTGGTTGCATTTTCTGTACAGTTTTTTCTGCTGAATATACATGAAAGAGAAAGTGTTCATCTCTTACAACATTCATTTTGAAAAATTGATTGTATAACTGCAATTGATTCTAAAGTTTTCATTTTTAGACTTAAGATGGTTGTTATAGGCAGGTTCGCCTTTATTTCCATCTTTGTTACAACAGAGTTCATTTTAGTTAATTGTGCATTAAGGGGATTACTAGGATATAAGTTTTCACTTTGTAAAATTTTCGGGTTGTACCCCAACCCTTCTTTAGGACTGACTAAGATAGAAGGTGCTGCCACTCAAGTGGTAATGTCATAACGCTATGTTCGTTAATCGTGGAACCTCTTCTTCTCTCAATGTGTAAACTTTCTTCAAGTTTCCGTTTTAGATAGTGTTGTTGGTGTGCAAGAATTTTTAAAGAATCCCAGTTCATTGAATGTCCAGTACTTTGTACATGCTTACTAGGCCTGTTTTGCTTGTAATGTTCTTAATTGCGGCTTTGTGTTCAGCTACACGGGTGCGGAGTTGTCTTCCAGCTTCTCCTACTTATATGTTACCACAACTGCAGTTTACACTATAGATAACTCCTTCTTGTAGTAGCATGTTATTTTCTTTTTGTTTAAACTCAGGAAATTTTTATTTTATTTTATTGTGTAAGTGAGGAGCAAAACAAATATGAAAGTTAAGGCTAATTCTCTGCAGCCTTTCAAACAACCCTTTATGGTAAGTTATTTTTCTAGTTAGTTTAATGTTTTTATCAGATTGTTTATGGCTTATCATTTTTTTTTTTTTTTTTTTTTTTTTGTGATGTCAGTTGTTGAAGAGTAGGGAGTTCAATATTCCAGTTTACTTTCAGGAATCTGTTCCTTTAAAAAAATCATTATTTTTTTATTATATGGCATTTTTGAATAAGCGGTTTTTCACTGCAAAGCATTAGAATCTGTAATACTTTAGTATTGCTATTCTAGTTTAAATTCTCTCTTAGGGCGGCTAGGTTACTTGTCATTGTATTATTACTGAATAATCCTTATGATTCAATCAGTCACTCTCTCAACATGTTTTTTTTTTGTAATCGTTTTTCTGTTTTTTAGTAGCAGATGATGAGCATGGGTTGAGCCAGGAAAGCTATAGATGCATGCAAAAATAATAATATTATGTGTTTTGACATGCAACTCTGAGGAGGTTATGATATTTTTTTTTTAATTTTTGGTGGGCATATTACTTGCATCTATGGCTTTGCATAAACCCATTTCCAACTAGGTCTTTGTGGAAGTGAGAAAATGCAGAGTTTTGCTGGTCCTTGACAAAGCCAAGACTTGGCATTCTCGACACTTTCTACATTCAGTTTGCTATTTTTTATCCTCTTTTTACTGATACCTGTCAGTATATGAATTTTACTATGTTGCTTTTGGAATATTGGTTGAAAAATTGTTATTCCATTTGTCTCTTCTTAATTGTATATATATATATATAGTGCTGATTTTGTCACCATAGTTTGAAATAAATAAAAAAAATGAACAATTTTTTTTTGTTGTGGAGCACTTACATCTTAAAACTCATACAGTTTTTTTGGGCAACCATTTTAGTCATTAACATAAGTTGTTAAGGCTACTATTTAGGCTACTATTTTACCATTAGTGGTTACTATTTAGGCTACTATTTTTACTATTAGTGGCTACTAAAGCAACTATTCTCTTGGGTGTGATAGGCTGGCAGCCCTGTAATGGAAGGGTTGTTTCCTCACTGTACTGCAACATGTTTAAGGAAATAAAGTTTTTTTTTCTAAACTGTCTTTGTCTAAACATATATGTAACACACGATATAAGCAACTGTAAAAGGCACTGAGTTTTTGTTACCAAGTGAGATTGGACTTGACATGTGGAGGTGAGAAAACAACGAAAGGCTTCTGCTAAATTGTGGTTGCAAGAGATCCATTTGAGCAAGTAACCAGGACATCAAGGAATGCTAGGGATCTGTTATTTTCAGTTTTGTAGCTGAATTGAATGTGAGGATCAATGGAATTTATAAGTTTGACCAATTCCGGAATTTCATAATTTTTTCCCTTTCAATTGGACGAAAGTATCGTCTACATATCATATCCACAAGTCAAATTTCACGAGTTTGAAAAGTTTTTCTTCAAATCGACGCATGTATATAGATTTTACATAATATGTGACAATGGGCTGCTCATGGCTAGACCTTCCATCTGTTCATAAAATGTTCCACGGAAAGTAAAACTGTTCTGGTTTATGCAAATATTCACTAATCTTGTTATTTCTTCTACTTCAGGTTGGCTGTAATGATGCTCTATAAGACTTGCTTTTAGGGATTCCAGATCTCCTTTAACTGAAACGTTGGTGAACATGGATACCACATCAAAGGATAGCATAAGTTGATCTATGCAGGGGTGTAGTTTGAGTCAATTGGTGAACTCAATGAAATTTTTCACAGATGTTTCATTTGGAGTGGCCAAGGTAGATAATTTTGAAGATAAGAACTTGGATAACGTATATGCTGCTGTGCCGATATTACTTACAATTGGATGGAAAGGAACGCCAGATTTATGTACTTTAGGGAGAGCATAGAATCTCGTGCAATCAGCCTATAAAGGTTTAAGTTTGTTTTTTATGTTTTGGCTCAGAGTTCCTGAGTTTTTGATCAATTTCTGTATTTCTTTTAATAGTTTATCTGAAGGATCATTCTTTATTTCTTTGTAAGGTCCATCCGAAATAAGATTTTTGACTTTGTTATCATAATGCTTTTTGTCTAAAACAACCACCTGACCTCCTTTGTCAGCTCAAGTGATGATTAAATTGGAATTTGAGTGCAATTCTTTAAGGGTATTAATTTCTTTGGTGGTTAAATTTTGTCTAGTCAATGTAGTGTGATTTGCGCTAATCACTTGGCTGATGCAATGTCTAACTATTTCTTTTTCTTCAAAGTTCAGACTGCTTTTTATTAGAGATTCTTCAATGGACGCAACAATGTCGGATACCAGTATCTTCCTTGAGATAGCAAAGTTAGAATTATATAGTAAAGTCCGCTTCTGAATTTCAGTGAGACTATGGCCGGAGAAGGTGACAAACACTTCACTATCTGGGTACACTATTCCGTTATTATTATTATGGGTATAAGCCTGCTTATTGTTATTACCAGCTATCAATTTTTCGTATTTTCTTTTAAGGGAAATCCTGTGATTCGATGAAATGTTGATACTACAAACTGAAGTTTTTTTGTCTAAAGTATCAAAATCTGCTAATTTGTTAGCTAAACAAAGATGTAGATCATAAAGTTCATGTTCCACTTTTGCAATGTCCTTCCGAGTGTCCCTTAATAACAACTCTGAGAATGGCAAACGAAAATTTGCTCACTGCTTTTGTTACATTCTGAGTAGGTATTAGGTTACATTTCAAGGATATAAAGTTCAGTAAGATGCGATGTCTTTTGCATCGTTATAAGAAATTCAAATGGTTCAGTAGTATGAACTTCTTTATTCTCAGTTTCAAAAAATGATTAATCGTTCTTTTTAAAGTGGTCATGTCTTTTCAGTAAAATTAGATGTACAACATTCCTATAATTCACTTCACATAGAAAGTTGTTTAAAATGAAAATGTACTGGTCAGTGCTCCTTATAAGCTTGTGGCATAGTGGATAGTCTTGTCACAGCTCTTACATAGATATGACAAAATTCTTCATTCTTGCATTTCTACCGTGTTTCCCCGAAAACAAGACCGGGTCTTAAATTAATTTTTGCTCCAAAAGACGCATTAGGGCTTATTTTCAGGGGATGTCTTATTTTTTCATGTACTACCAAATTTATTTATTTTTTCATCTACATTTATTCATGTACAAAAATCTACATTTTATTCAAATACAGTCATGTCATCTTCTTCTGGAACATCGTCATAATTCTCCAAACCCTGAATTCCGGCCTGAATTTCTTACAACTCCATTTCTTGTAGAACCATTGACCCCAATCTCTCATGTCCAGCAATAAAGCTCTCCTTAAATGAGCACTTCTTGTCCATGTAGCCTGCTCGTAGTGCATTGGCAACACAGCTGTCAGTGATTTTATCCCACGAATTCTTCACCCAAGTCACGACCTCTTGCAAGCTAGGCTTCACAAAGTTTCCACGCTTATTTCTCTCCATTCTATTTTCAATGTAGTCATTGATTTCCATGCGCAAATGATCCTTGAATGGCTTGTTTATTGCAATATCAAGAGGTTGGAGATAGGCAGTCATTCCTGCGGGAATCATTATTTGATCTATTCTTCTCTCTGCAAGGAAGTTCTTCGTGTCTTTAGAGCGGTGAGTGCTGGCTGAATCCCAGACTAGCAGACCTCTTTGGCCACCTTGCAAAACAAGTGGCAGCATTAAATCAACCCATTTCCTTATAACTGCTTGTGTGCACCAGGCTTTTTCAGTTTTAAGAACATAAATGCCTGAAACACGTTCAATCTTATCTTTCTTGCCCTTAGTGATGATTAGAGGTGGAGCTTTCTTTCCATCCAGATGAATTGCCAAAACACAGGTAACACATGCACTTTCATAACCAGTGGAGAGAATGTAGATTGACGAGGCACCCCTCTGATCAATTGTCGTTTGAGATTCTTGGCCCATAAACACTGCAGCTTCATCCATAGCAATCATGTTGGAGAGTTGGTGTTTAGAAAAGTTGATGCCATCAACAAAGGACTTCAATGCAAATGCACGTTTAATAACTTCAGTATCTTCCAGCTTGAACAGTGTTGTCGATCTTCTTAGAGACAGTTCATATCGCTGAAGGAAGCCATCCAGCAGCAGTGTTGTGATGCTTTGAATTCTTCTGGGGATATTTCTAACTGTGGTGCCATTGCAAGGGCAAATGCTTGAATATCAGCCTTGCACACAACCAAAGCCTTTGCTCTCCTGTCAGCAATCCATTCACAGATTATGTTTTCCAGCTCAAGAAATAATGGTTGCCGACCTGATCCCCACTTGCGCTTCTTAGCATTTCCCTCGTCCACCTGTTGACTGAGGTTATCATACTCTGCTCGCCATTTTTGGACCATTCGGAGATCCAACTTCTTCTCTTTGCAGAAAACCATAAGTCCTCCACAATTCCTCTCTTGTACTCAATGGAATAGCTCTTTCTTTTTGCACTCATCTTGTCTGGTGGTCAAAATATTATTCCCTTTTAATCTACCATTAAATCAAGTGTTAATTGAAGACTGTGTTAATTGTTAATCGACACAGGAGTGGCAACAAAAAAGATGACAGTTAAGAATGTACGTTCGGCCCCAAAATATTAACTCTCTGATTTTTAAAAAATCCTTTTAGTCACCGTTGCCAACACAATAACTTGGACAGGGATGAACCCCTTTCGTAATCCATTGAAGGCGGTTAGAACACTTCTTACTTTGTATTTAAGTTCGCATGTGTGCCCCCCCCCTTCTAAAAACACACACCACCTGTTGATGAATAACTTTTCCGCCAAAGAGATAGCGTTCACCGGTAAAGTTTCCCATGTCGGATTCCCTTTTCGGAACTGGATGTTACAGCTGCCGAACAAAAGATGGCTTCTTTTCATCTCCCGCTAGCTCTCTGAACTGAAATGAATTAATGCGCCATAATTACAAAAACCATATGAGCTGAGTTTAAAGTCAATTGGCTTTCTTTCTTACTCTGGATATTCAAGGCAAATAAAACTCATGAACAGGGTATTTTCCAGTGATTTTGGCACTCACTTCAGTTTTTTTTAACAGTGATACGCTGGCTGACTATGGTACTACGTATCGTAACTGGGGCTTATTTTCGGGGTAGGGCTTATATTACTTACGAGCATCCGAAAAAATCATGCTTTCATGAGTTTTATTTGCCTTGAATATCCATTTTCTGGTTAGGTCTTGCTTTCGGGGAAATACGGTATGTAATTTTAAAGAAATACTGTCAAACCCACATATAACGATCTCCCATAATTCAAAATTCCTCATAAACTGAAGTTTTTATAGGTCCCTTGAACTTAGGAATATTCTCCTTTGTTATTTTAACCACATATTACGAACAATAATTTTTGGAGAAACTGCATATATCGAAGTTCAGCATGGTTTATCAGCAAGCAAAATAAGTAGTATTTACCCAGCTATTTCACTGGGAAACAAGGAATTACCTGCTGCTGAGAAACAACACCCTGCGATCCCTCTGACAGATAGGTCAGTACCCAAGAAGATAAAACTGTTTTAGTTGCCTTTTTACTATTGCCCCTCCCTGCATCCCTGCGGCTTGCTAAACATACATCTGAGCAAATGCTGTCTTCTTTCCCCTCCCCTATCCACCTTTCAGTCACTGAATCTCTATTTAGAAAATTTTACAGATTATTTTGCATCTAGAAATATCTTAACCTCTGCATCAGAGGAAGTTGAAAAACACTTAAAATAATGATCGTGATAAGCACAAAACAAGCAAGGACTGGCTCATATATCCAATGTAACATGTAACAGGTAAAATCAAATTTTGGCAGAAATTTTGGCAGAAATTTTAATTTTTTTACATTCATTTAATATTTTGTTTCTTGCAGATCTCACTCATATTATTTTTCTAGCTATAGTTTTCAATTTACAAGTATTACTTACCTTCGATTAATTGATAAACAGTTTATGGTTGATTTGTTTTAACCTGATATAGTGTAATATGCCAAAAATATTTTTATCTGTCTCGTTATAACGAAGTTTGCTTATGCCGAATGTTTTCAACTCTCCCTTTAGCTTCATTATATCAGAGTTTGACTGCTTGTTTTTATTACATGATCTTAAATTGCAGAAATATTCGCTTTTATTGCAAAAGTTCTATTTCATTTTGTATCTAAGCAAATTGTTTACAGGCAGTTTTCTTGTCCTCCATTTAAATGAGGTAAGATGATTATGCTAAGAAAATATCTTACATGATGAGAAATAGTAAAATGTTGTTATAATAGGAATTAATGTACCCACCAAGTGTCCGTACATTGCTAAGAGGCTGTTTTTAGTGTAGTGTATTGTAAAACTTCAGAAGTGCAGACAGCTCTTTTGAATAATGCCCACAATAGTGCCTTAAAAGGATAAACAGTGGCATATCATGATTGTTGGTGTTAGGTGCACAATTAGGTTGGGAAGTGGGTTATTATGCAGTTCAAACCCTGTCCAAACCCCTAATAGACAGATTCGAATTTAAGTTCTGGGCCAGTAGAAGTTTGTAATGCATTCCTGAACAGTTTTTGCACCATACTCTGGAAAGTTACTCTGTATCCATTATTGATTGCCATTTTTTTTTCTATAAGAAAATAATTTTTTAAATTCTGTATTTTTTTTTTTACTTGTTGACCTGCTCTGATTCTGTGAACTGTTCAGTGTAATTTAATTAGAAGTCACATTGATGTTGATGATTGCTATGTTCTTGATCATGCTGATAAATCAGATATTAACTGTAAAGTGATGAAGTGAAAAGTGTACATTTTTGTCAGTAGTGTGACTTATGCAGGGCTGTCTCTCAGGAAAGATAACTCAGGAAGGAAGGACTAGTATTGTTTCACAACTCTTAAGTGCAGTGCTTAAGTTGGGCTGATAGCCTTCCTCCCAACTCCTTCCTGTACATGGCAGGTTCTTGTGATCACTATCATTTAATTGCTGCTAGAATTTTTATCTTGTTGTCATTATTGCCAAATGGTTGTGATTTTGTCATTACAGGTTGTGTACATGATGTTCTCATAAGAACTAGCCCTGGTGCCGTATTCTCTAATGTTAGCTCCATTGTAGATGGTCGCAATGTTCAACAGTGCAACATTTCAGAGTGCCAAATAATTCAGTGTGCTAATGGTGGTACATGTGTTGACTTGGGATCAACATTTCAGTAAGTAATTAGCTGTGTCTTCATTTTTTATTATTATTATTATTTTTTTCAGACAACAATGTTGATGCTGGTCTTAAATTCATGTTCATAGGTATTTCTGTAGATGTTGACATAAACAAGAGAATGACAAATCCTTTACAAATGAAGAGGATCTGCATTTTAACATTTCTTGGTTGGTGAGTTTTCCTTTCTCCTGGACGAATGTGTAACCTTTATTTTTCTGACTGACCCTCATACAAATGGAATAATTCAATATTATGGACAAAATAAAACTCCAACCCTGTTTATGAACATTTGTTGAAAACATGTTAATATTTGTCTGCCTGCTGATGCCTTCTGAAAATAATGCTTCCACATCGTTGCGCAATGGTGGTCAGCAACAACAGTTCGGAAATGCCTAGGCCCAGGGAGTTCAGGTTTTAAATTGCATTCTTATCGTTCTTCGAAAAAGCTTTTGAACTTTCATTCATTTCTCAATCATATTGACCTCACACTTTTTATTCTGCTTTTATTTTCTAAAAATTCTATCTTCGAGTTCGTTTTTAAAAAAGTTTCATGTCATAATTCACAACAAATTGATACCACTAGTCAAAAATACCATCAGATAAAGGCAA
Organism: Macrothele yani; assembly: GCA_039090855.1. NCBI lineage: Eukaryota > Metazoa > Arthropoda > Arachnida > Araneae > Macrothelidae > Macrothele > Macrothele yani. Next base: position 4,696,410 of record CM076997.1, read on the forward strand.
TGATTGAAGAAAAGGAAATTTCCGATGATATTCCACATGCAGGGTGAAAAATTATGATTAACTAACAACCAAAGACAAAAGGGTAAGTTTGAAGCTTATTGCATTCAATTTAACACATTCATTTAATTACATGTAACAGCTTCAGAACATCGTTTTCCCGTATATCGTTAGAATCTCATCTAACGTATGAAACAATAAAAACTAATTCAATATATTGAATGAATAATAACAGTTAATATAGCCACATAACATAAGTTCAACACAATTTCAGTGTATTCAGAACTTACACATGATGGTAATAGAAGTCACCAGAGATGATATGTCATAAAGACTAATGAGTGAAGTGAGCAACAGCCTGCCTTGAAAACCATTTTATTCTTGAATGTGAATCTTAAGGTCAATAGCTTTTACAGTTCATCATATCGTTAGAGTCAAACTAACAAATTTAGTAAAATATGCATTAGATCATATCAGCAAATTATATTTTGCCAACAATGACTAAATCCAAATTGCTTGCAACTTGTTCATAAAATTTCAAGTACTTCTAATATTGGATTTCTTTAGTAAAAGTCCACTATAATTTGCTGATATGATCTAATGCATATTTCATTTTTTTTTTTTTTTTTTTTTTGACGTGCGTTAATGCAATTGCATTTTGGACTTACCGTTAATTTGGTGAAGATTCCAAGTTGAACACTTCCAGCACGTGGAGCCTGGTTTTTCCCGTATTTCCGTTATGTAGATGCGGCATGGGGGGGGGGGGTTCATTCAGTTGCTGGTCCACTTCAGTTTTTTCACCCGTTGGTTTTTAATTGGCCTCGTTACTAAATGAATTTTTTCCTTTGCTGCTTCCACTTATACTTCTATACGTTTTTTTACCCAAGTACTTTCGGTAACACTCCGTTACCGTCATCTAGGGGACGTTTGCTCCGACCAGCACGGACCGTGTCAGTAGAGCTTTTGGGTGGTTCTCGTGGGCTGCATCTGTTAGTGGCTATCGCTTCCTCTTGGGCGTTGTGGCGCCATCTCTTGTTGGTCACCGATCTCATTTTTTGAAGTTTTCCATTTTTTTTGCACAATTTTAATTTAATTCCTCCAGCTGTTTCTTAAAATATTAGGGTCATTATGTTTGCAAATTTTCGCTCTATTTTTTTCTATCATTACCGACTCTGCTATTCTGAGGTATTTTTCGGATTTACAGCTTTTTATGATTTTTATATTTTCAAATTTAGGATATTTTTGGTTAGCCAGACAATATTGAATAAGTGCAGTTTTTTCTTCTTTTTTCTGCCAATTTTTTACATGTTGTTTTAACATGTGTTTAAGCTTATTTGTGGTACTTCCTATATATGCCATTGGTGGTTTTTCTGTAATAGGAATTGAGTAAATACCTGCTTTTTCTAACATTTTTATTTTTTCATTATTTTTTATTACTATATTTTTGATGGTATTTACTTTTCCTCCAATTTGAATGTTATGCTTTTTACAAATATTATTAATTTCATTAGTAGTACCTTTAATGTAAGGAAAACCATTCAGATATTTGATTTTTTTTTTATTTACTACAGCATTATTTTTTATTTTCTTTAGTACTTCTGTATTCCATTTTTTTATTAAATGGTTTGGAAAACGAAAACTACCTGCAATTTTTTTTTATGAATTTAATTTCTTCATTAGTGAACTGAATATTTTCTGAGTGCATATATGCTCTTTTAATTAAGGTTTTCAGACTATTGCATTTTTGTGGATAAGGATGTGCCGAATTGTACGGGATTAGAACAGGAACAAATGAGCTTTTTTTATACACTCTGTATTGCAACTTATTTGTGGATTTTATAACTTGTACGTCCAGAAAGGTTATTGCATTATTATTTTCCATTTCTACCATGAGTTCTATTATTGGGTATAAAGAGATGTAACATTTGGTTAATTTTCTTCGTTCAGTTTTGATAGAATGAAAATATCATCCACGTATCGACAGTACATTTCTGGTTTTTCTTCCATACGATGCAGGACATTTTATTCAATCTCGTTCATCACAACCTCAGCATATAACGTTGATCATAAAATAAATTAATGCAATTTATTCAGAATCGTTCTCTTTCATTTTCATGATTATGTGTGACATTTTAATTCTTTATTGGCTATTGGAAAATAAAAACGTTATATTTTAAGCTTTGTGAATGAATTAATTTTTGTCTTGTTGCTTTGTGATAAAAAAATCTCCAGTTAATTGACTTTTGAATATGTTCATGCTACACATCTGTCATGTTTTATTCATAGTTTGATGTGTCTGTTTTCCATGTAATAGATGCCAATGTACAGAAGGATGGACTGGAGCATTTTGCACAGACAAAAAAACTCTGTGCAGTGCTGGAAACCATCAATGCAGTGAAGCCTCTGTATGTGTACCTCTGGCTGAAGGATATCGGTGTGATTGCCCTGTGGGAAGAAGTGGTACATACTGTGAAAAGAGTGAGTTATAGTCAATTGGCTCTTACAAAAATTTTGCTAAATGTAATGTATTGTGTATCCCCCCCCCAAACAAGTAGTTTTTGCATAAGATGTGGGAGTAGATAATTTGAAATATTATTATTGATATCTCAAAAAGTACCTATTTACAGAAGGATATGTACAAACTTAAAATGAGCACAAGAATGGTGAAGACCTTTTAGCTGTAGCAAAACAGTCATACAGTTACTTTTAGTTTTTTGTAAGGTACAATAATTAATTTCTTAATTCTTATATAGTCGAACTCACATTTAATGAGCTTGTGTAATACGAAGTTCCATATAATGCAAAGTTTTTATAGATCCCTTGAACTTCATAATATTCTCCCTTGTTATTTTAACTGCATATTATGAACTATAATTTTTGGAGAAACCGTACAAACCAAAGTTCACAGTTATTAGCAAAAAAAAAAAAAAAAAAAGTTGCATTCACCCAGTTTGTTCATTGATAAACAAGCATTTGCCTGCTATTGACAACTAACACCCCATGGTTTCTTTTACAGATAAGTCACTTTGCATGAAGACAAGAATGTTTTAGAGTTGCTTTAGTTGCTTTTTCCCCCACCCCCTTCTCTTCCCATTTGCTAAACATGCATCTCCTGGGCAAATGCTTTTTCCCCCTCCCCTCACCATCTTTGAATCACTGAATCTATATTTAGAAAATATTAGAGTTTATTTTGCATGTAAAAAGCATCATCTTACATGGATGTTTCATAATACCGGGGCTTGTCCCTTAACTGTACTTTGACAACTAACTAAGAGCTGGTGCTATTAAAAAGCGATTACCACCGCCTATTTCATAACCTTTGAAAATTCACAAATATGTAACCACGTGTCTTTCTACTGTAACATAGTGCATTATACTTGTACTGTTTCTGGCCTCTTCACACTGAGTAAACTTTTAGGTACTGTTGTGTCTACAGGTAGTGTTAGTAATTAGGAATTCACTGCTTAAGCATTTGTCAATAAATCTTTTGCTACTTGCATTTTGAAGCAGTTTTGTTCATCCCCTTTACACCTTTGATTTTCCTGTAGTCATCCCCAAATGTATTATTTAAATCTCCTGGTGCAACATTTTGCCTCTGTCTGGTTTTAACACGCATGCCCTGCCTAAACTCTCATAAAATTAACCCACTTGTATTCAAGTACAGCTTTCTGCTGTTCCATAGACTGCTGCAGCTTTTAAGTCCATTGCATCCAGTTTCAAAATAGCCCATACAATGCACTCATATATAGATACCCAACTAAGCAACATTAAAGCCTTTGATTTTTTTATCAAAGTCTAATGCCACATCAACTTGTTCTTAAACTTTACTTTCATCAGAATAAATCATACTAAACCTGCCACCATGAACACATTTCCTTGACATAAATTTCTTGGTCTCATTGATGCATAACATATTTAGGTTCTATTTTTTCTAACTGCATGTTTAATTCCACCTCTTTCACATTTACACCATAAATTTATACACCTTTGCCTGATCTGTTTACTTAGTTGGCAATTTTATGGGGTTTCCTGTGAATTGATTTGCTGTCATAGAATTAATTTTATTCAAAAGTCGTGTATCATGTACGCCCCTAGGGAAATAAATGTCGCCATTGAATTAAAAGCTCATTACGGTAAGGTTTTGTCAGAAACTTGGGACACTATTCAAACACATTGCCATTCTGTTATCAACATGGTATTGAACACCTTAGCTTAGGCATGATCTGTGTCATGTTAGTAGCTTAGGTTAAATACATCCCAGATCAATCAGCTAACTAATTTAGTAGCCCTTTTTAATATCTCAGCACTTAATGGTGAGTTTTCTCTCCACACCACAAGGGATAGGGTGGAACACTTTATAATAGGCACAACAGATATACATGTTTTCCCTGAACTTTAGCATGTGAGTCTTATTCCACTTTGAATGCCTAGCAGTCTTTCTCTGGAAATGTAATTGGCAAAATAATCAGTACAAAACTTGATCAAGTAGACATATTTGGTATCCTTGCAGCTATTTCTTGTAGTATTTCACTGCACTGCTATGAACTTTATTATTCTATCTGAACATTTTTCTTTTGTTACTTTTTCTTTTCTTTTTTTAATAATTACATTCTAAAAGAAAAAGTCAGGAAATATCTTTCACGTGGATGCAGCTATCCTGTCTCTCTCCCCAGTTCTCTGTACTAGGCAGCACTACAAAAAACAAATTTTCCTTTTCATTCCTTTTGATTTACATATGTGTATAAATAAGATGTACTCATGTTATCACTTGATCTGTCCATCTATGGGCATGATATTTCCAATTTTAAGATTATAATGGAAAAATTCTTCTTGCTAAAAAAAACAAAAAAACACAGGCATGTGCAAAATTTTCCATGTATTTCCCACTTTCTTGATGCAGAATATTTTTACAGTATAGCATAAATGTTTGTTAATCACAATAAGTTTGTCACTAAGAAACAATTTGGATTTGTTTTATCACATAGTGATAAGCATTCCCAAGTTTTCCTTTAATTTATTCACCAAGTTTTCTTTGAAGTTATTCACCGGATTCCAAGTTTCCTTGCTTAGTGATATAAACATGTATCTGTTACAATTTCATGCATTCTAAATGATTGATTGGAGAATTTCTTTTTGTCTCATATAAAGAAAGTATGTATCAAAGTCTTTCACTTTTCAAGTGCAAAATTTACTTGCAGGGTGAATAAAACATGTATGTGTATTTGTCACTATATTTATGCTTTTAAAAGATAAACTAGAGAAATTCATTTGCAGGATTAGATGAGGTAGGAGAAGCATAAAATTTTCAATGTGTTTCTGCTTTTCCAGCTGAACAGTTTTTCCAAGACTGGCTCAAATTTGTATTTGTGAAAATATTATTTCTAGAAGACAGGGTGCAAAAGTTGTTTGGATATCAGGTAGAGAAAAGCATACCCAAGGTTTTCTGCTCAGTTGTCGCTTTTCCAGATGAGCAGTTTTCCTTCTTTACAAAAAAAATCTGTATGTATGTTTGCCTAGATATCTCTGTGTGTGCTTATTCTCTTCATATAATGTTAACCATAATCAGAATTTTCCTTTTTTTTTTTTTTTCTCAGTGTAGTAGGTAATTTTAAAATTCCCACTTTCTGCTGGTGTGTTTCCTTTTATACTGGTAGTAGTAATAACAGTTTAAAAAGCGAGGTTGAAATTTACTAAATGTATCTGTAAACTTTCCCTGAATGACAAAGAATTGTCTGCATTAATGGTGAAAGTTTTTAATAGCCCTTGATATTTTCAGAGATATTGCATTTTCTTTTTTCAAAAACTTACACAGCACAAAAAATTAACTCTCTTCAGAACTGCTGAGAGATAACCTTTGACTTCTCTGTTTCTGTCTCATCAACAGGAAAGCCAAAGGCCTAGTTTTCAGTAGCAGTAGTGATGTAACATCATATGATCAGAGGAGTTCATGTTTGCTTGAAGGGTTATTGCAATAACCGTAGCTTGTAGTACGGTTGAAGAAAAATAAAACACTTACTATCATCTTTCACTTAATGTGGTATTTCCTTAGCCTTGGAATTTTCAAGATTCTGAATTCTTGTTGCACATTGTTAATCAAAGATATACTTGGTACACACAACTTCAATTTGTGCATATTGTGTTTTCTCTTGAATATTGATTGATGTCACTTATTCATAAGTAAATGGTTTAAAATGTAAATATAAGGTCTGCAATATTAATATTTATGTACTGATATTCCTCTTTTCCTTCTTTTTTCATTTTTCCAGACATTACAGTGAGCGACCCTTCCTTTGATGGAAAAAATTCATTTCTGTCTTTCGAGCCCATGAATGTTCGTCATAGCATGGATGTCAGAATAAGTTTCCTACCTATGTCTGACTCTGGCCTAATATTTTATTCAGCTCAGCATCTGCATGAGTTAAGCCAAGACTTTGTAGCTCTGATAATTTCTTCAGGGTTCTCAGAGTTTCGCTTCAACTTGGGTACTGGTATTGGGTCAACATTCATTTTAAAAACACAAAACAAAGTTGTTGCAGGTATGATTTTTTTCATTTTGTGAAAATTTATGATATAGATTTTGCAATAAACACAATAATTTTGTAATTTCCACAGTTAAAGTCATTCTCATATTCATAGCAGTGGTGTATATATAATATCAAAATATGTTAGGCATTTGTATATATATTTTAGGTGGCATTGTTGTGTATGAATACATTGACTGGTTACAGTGAATATGATTTGTTTCAGATGGGATTTGGAACAGCAAAATTCATCTTTTAAAGCAGCAAACTTAGCATTTTTAAGAATGACACTTAAGAACTTATTTTCATTTTAAACGAATTAATGAAATGAACTGCAGTGGGTGCCATTTAATGGAATCACGGGTGATGCTGTCATTCAGTTAATGGTTTAATATTGTTGTCAAGTTCTGAACAAGCATATTCAATTACATGATAAAACTGTCAGTGGTAATCTGCGCTTCAGTTCTTGTTATCACTTTCTTGATTTGCTATAGGTTGAATGGTAAGGCGAAGCAAGGAATGTTGGTGCTTGTTAAGTTTGTCTCTTGTCTAAATTCATCAGAGTTGTTCTTTCATGAAAGACAGAATGCAGAAAGAAGACTTCAGGAACATTAGTTCAAAATGATTGTCATGTATTCACCCAGTAATATTCATAATGTTAATGAACGTGAGCTTTACCATTGTGCTTTTAACGAAAAACACTTATTTGTTTAAAAATAGCAGTACTGAAATGCTAAAAACTGCTGCCAAACTGTGACTATGGCTAGTTAAAAACTTATCTTTTTCTCATTCTAATCTTTGGTTTGAGGTAATGCGGGCATCAATCTATTTCTTTTATATCTTCAAGGAGTTGTTGACCCTCTTGGGAATATGTCTTCTTCATAAAAATCCAGTGGAACTTCAAATTCTTATCTTGGAGCACTTGACACACGTTTGGCTTTTGTATTTTTGCTGTAGGCACTTGTATGACTTATTCTCTTTGCAGTTTTCCCTGCTTTGGGATTGCTTGGCACGTATCCCCATGGAATTAAGAGAATGAACTGCTATTAGCTGGTCACTGCAATACACCCTATCTATTTTCTTCTATGCCCCAAAAATATTTTCAGCTCAGTGTTGTGTGAAGGGATGAGCACTGTATTTTCGTTATTAGAATTTTATCAAAACAGAGAAATAGAGAGACTGAGTTTATACAGTTTTCACCATTCAGCTCTACCAAGATGATGCTTCTCATACCTTTACGCCCAATAATTTTACAAATCAGCGGAAGTTTCATCACTCTGCATAGTTTTGAATTAGACATTGTTAGAATAATTCTTGATGACGACATATCACGCTTCAGTTGCATAAAAATTACAAGTGTTGGGACGATGTTTCGGTAGCGACTTCTACCTTCATCAGCCACGGAATGAAACACGTGCTGATGCTAATACCACGTGTTTCATTCCGTGGCTGATGAAGGTAGAAGTCGCTACCGAAACATCGTCCCAACACTTGTAATTTTTATGCAACTGAAGCGTGATATGTCGTCCTCAAGAATTATTCTAATGTTTTATGTGTTATGTGTCTCACTGCCAATTATTCTCACTATGAGACATTGTTAACATGGGCACTTATATCCGTTAGCGTAAGCCAGTTTTTTTTTCAGCTTCTTTTCCATGGAACATTCAGCGGAACTTCTGAGGGAATTTGGAATTTTTTGCAATGTTTAAAAAAATGTATTTATTTATTCTACAATTTCACATAGAATCATGGTTGGAAAGCTCTGGTATAAGATATAACTACAAGGTTAGTTCACCAACAGCATATTATTGAAAGTATAATAAATGTTTCCCCACACGAATATCTTGTTTTGAAATTATGTGCAAAAAATGCATTGATTTTGTGGAGATGTGGAATGTCTTTTACAACACAGATCTCAAATGTTGGTAATATTCTTGCTGCTTTTTGTCGGTAAATCTTATTGCTGCTGAGTTTTTAATATATATATATATATATTTTTTTTTTTTTTTTTTGCTTAAAGTATTCATATTGCCGGTATCAAAACATCTCAGTGTGATCACAAAGTTTCTTACTGTAATAAATTGTATGAATGAACAATTTTACATTCATACAATTTATAGCAGTAAGAAATCTATCTACATATTGCAGATGAAGTTGTGTTAGAAATAGCTTTGAAATATTTATGGACTGTGTGTGTGTGTGTGTGTGTGTGTGTGTGTGTGTGTGTGTGTGTGTGTGTGTGTCCACATCTTTTTGATCAAATAACACAAAAATAGTCATGAGAAGAAAATAATATAAAAATACAGTAAACAAATTAGACATGAAGTTGTAGATAGAAGTTCACACCTTGAGCAGAAATCTGTGTCCAATAAAATGAATCATCATCATCATCATCATCCATTATCAATCCACTGCTGGACGAAGGTCTCTCCAAGTTTCCTCCACAACAGTCTGTCTTGTGCCAGTCTCCTCCATGTCACTCCCGCATACTTTCGAATTTCATCCACCCATCTCCCATGTGGTCTTCTTCTGGGTCTTTTCCTGTCCCTTGGAATCCAATCTAAAATGTAGGCTGTCCATCGATGGTCTGTCCTTCTGGCAGTATGCCTAGCCCATTGCCATTTCAGGGATTTAACTCTGATCATGATATCTTCCACTCTTGTCATTTTTCTGATCCACGAGTTCCTCTTCTTATCTCTACTAGTTACACCAAGTATGCACCTCTCCATGCTACTTTGAGTTGTCTGCAGCCTTTGTATGTATCTTTTAGTTAAGGTCCACATCTCTGCACCATACGTAAGCACTGGAAGGATGCATTGATCAAACACTTTTCTTTTAAGACATAATGGCATATTGCTCTTGAAAATTATGCTGTTTCTTCCAAAAGCTCTCCAGGCAAGTTTTGTACGCTGATTAATTTCTTCATCAATGTGACCCTCACTTGATATCTGCCGTCCAAGATAAACGTATGTGTCTGTTATCTCCAGCTTTTCTCCATCAATCGATAAATCTTCATTTCTTGTAAAAGCATTGAACATCACTTTCGTCTTCTGAAAGTTCATTTTTAATCCCACTTCTTTACTCTTGTCAGCAAGTTCCTGGATCATACTCTGCAGCTCTGATGGGGTAGTTGCAAAAATGACTATGTCATCAGCAAAACGAAGGTGGGTTAGATAATCTCCATTAATCTTTATCCCACTGTTTTCCCAGTTCAGTTATTGAAAGACATTTTCCAATGTGGCGTTAAAGAGCTTCGGAGATATGGTGTCACCTTGTCTCACTCCCTTTCCAATTTTTATGTGTGTTGTATTTTCAAACAGCCGAATCTTTGCACTTGCATTTTCATAGATGTTATTAATAATATTAATGTATGCATCTTCAATACCGCAGGATTTCAGAGCCATTGTAACTGCTGATGGTTTCACTGAATCAAAGGCTTTTTCATAATCGATAAAAGCCATGCACAATTGAAGTTCATATTCCCTCGCTCTTTCAATTGGTTCTCTCAGTACGTGGATATGATCTATTGTGCTGTAGCCACTCCTGAATCCAGCTTGTTCTCTCGGTTGAGCCATGTCCAGGGTTACCTTCGAAAGAACTTTAGTGAAGATTTTATAAACCACTGATAGGAGGCTGATAGGTCTGTAGTTCTTGAGATCCTCAATGTCACCTTTTTTATGTAGCAAGATCATTGTAGCGTTGTTCCAATCCTCAGAAATCTTCCCTTTATTAAGGCATCGAGTGAAAATTTGGGCGAGTACTGTTTCGATTTTTCCACTTGCTTCTTGTATGATGTCTACAGTAATTCCATCTTCTCCTGGAGCTTTTCCCCGCTTCATGTTCTTGATTGCATGTGCAACTTCTGCTGGAAGGACTGGAAGAACTCTGGTACTGGTACCTTTCATGATGTCTGGAGTACATGTATCATCCCTTTCATATAATTTGGAGTAGAAATCTTTCACTTTTGTCAAAATTTCGCCTCTATTTCTTGTTACAGAACCATCTTCTTTTCTCAGTGCCATAATCTGTTTTTTTCCCTTAGTTGTTCCTTTGCTATCTTTAGGCTTTGGTTGTTTTCAATTGCTTTCCTCACTAGTTCACAGTTGAATTTCCTTACGTCTTCAGTGATACTTTTTCGTACTGTCTTGCATAGCTCTATGTATTCCACTTTGGAAGTCACATCTTCTTTAGTTGTCCTCATCTCTCTTCTTTTTTGCATCAACATTTTGGTTTTTCCTGATAATTTGTTCACATGCAACTTGTTCTTAGACCCAGCTAAAATGGATATAGTATAGTAAATAATTATGACATGCTTCAGAATTTGATGTATTTCATGTATTCTTTGTTGTACAAGCTGAATTTTATTTGCAGTGGTTATGCTACTACTAAGATAAATATGTGAACAAAAAAGTAAATTTACAGACAAATATTCTATTTACAAGGAATTTAAAGAAACTAGATGAACAAATATTGCAGTTTCACCTTTTGCAAGAATTTAAAAAAATTTGGGTATTAACTATTTCATACATTTTCCTTTCAGTATGAATGCAAATTAAGATTTTTCTTTAGATTCTTTTAAAAAAATTGGCACTTTATTTTTATACCTTAAAAATGTTTGTTGTTTACATTCTGATCAATAATCTTTTCCACATTACTTAATACTTCTTGAGCACCTGCAAGCTCTTCTGAAGTTTTATTTCATTCTTTTAAGCTTATGTTATCATCTGCTGATTTTTCTTCCCCTTGTGATATCTTTCCCATCATCTGTCAATTTCTGGATGATTTTAAATAAATAAGCTGTTTCCAGTTAACATATTTGAACAATGCTGTGATCTTCCCTACACCAGAAATCACATTTTCCTAGATGAAATTATTGCAAGAAAATCACATTAAAAATGCTGTCATGAAAAATCATGAATATTTTACTTTTAGCATACTGATTTTAAGGGAATCTTATTAAAGCAGTGGCATAACTTTTTGATGGGAAGAGGGAAATCATTCTTGTTTTTATTTTGTTTTTTATCTACTGATTTTAAGAGATCTACATGTTATACGTAGTCTGAATTTCACGCACACTTCATTCACTCTGAACAGCATACTGTTTAATCTCAGAGGAATTGTTAAAGAAACAAGGGCATAAAATGACTACTTGAAATATTAAACTTTGGAGGCGTAGTGTAATTTTTCTTGTAAACAGAAAAAGCACCAGTAATGGTGTTGCATATTTTCAAACATTTGCTTATGGAAAGAGGAAGTCATGTTATCTGTCTATCTCCAGGATAACACAAGCGGTTATGAAAAAGACTTAATTTTTGTTGCTGATCTTACTAAAAAAATATGTTGAAATCATGTATTTGTAATGCAAATCACATGAACTAATTAACAGAATGAAAACAAAAAAGAAAATAGAAAACCAGTTGAAAAGAAAGTGTAGAATATTTACATGATCTCAGCAACTGGGTTTCAAAGAAAGACAACTGGGTTGGTCACTTAACACTGAAGATGTTCCTGATAATCCACAACTTATCAACAGCAAAGCCATAATATAAATTTAACAAATAATTAGCTGCACCAAAATATGCTGTAAATATTAATTTTAAATTATTCATATACTGTACAATTTTGTTGCATGAGTGGCAATCACAGTAAAGTATAATTATTGAATTATTTTAAATAAAAATTTCTTTTAGCTTAAGGTTATTTTACTGTTTTACACATACCATACCAAATGAAGCTTACACTGCTCACCAATCAAAGCATTACTTCATTGTTGGAATGTACAATATTTTTTTATTGCTTTTTACTTTTTTTTTTTTTTTTTGTAATACACAGGGTAATTCAAAATGCTTCATCTGATTTCAGTTGATCATAGCTCCATAAAAATCATACATACATACATCAGGGCACAAAATTTCTGGTTGCCAGCTCACCATTGCCGAGTAAAACTTTTCTCATTGAATTACCGCAATTTCGTTAACCGCCGCGACTATTATGATGATAAAAGTTTTTTTTTTTTTTTTTTTGAAATATGCAGCACAACATATGTGGTGCTGCTGATATGCTGAATTTGTTTTCTGTAATTACTTTTTTTCCCCTCTGAAATTTCCACACTGATCAGTAAACCTTTTCAAAGCATTTTTTTTTTTCTCTTCCATAAACTGCAGGGTTCTCGGTGCTCATATTGCTCTTTTGAAGTCTGTAAGGATCACTCTGCAGGCTTGTTTATGTGACACTACTGGGAATTGACTCACTCGAATGAACTTCGACCAGCGGGGGTGAATCCCATCAAGAGATGCAGGCAGGCCACAGCAGAGACAATCCCTCAAACAAAGAAAGAAAAGCAAAAAATAAACAAGCTTCCCTCAGATTTATGACACCCGCAATTGAGCTACTAGAACGAACTTTTAAGCAGTGCGCGATAACACAAAACACTGGGTCTTCGGCACTGCATTTTTTTTTTTTTTTTACTTTTGATAGCAAAGACATAACAGAAACTTCGTTTATGGCGAAAAAATAAAAATATGCGCTATTTTAATCGTATTTTTAGAAACTGGGAATAGCAGTGTTTTTTCTTTGTGAAAACAATTTTTGTAAGTATTTTACTGTTAAAAAGAAGATACTAATTTTCTAAGAAAACTGCTCACTGTCAACGGTTGATCGGAGGATTTTTACCGTCATCGTTAAATTCATGAAATGTTTACCTAATAGAAAAAATATTTGGAAGACGTGAATGAATAATAAAAAATTATAGTAGGATAAAAATGAGAATTTAAACACAGTATTTCTATTCTATGTAACGAAATGGTTTAACTTTAGAGATTGGCTCATAAAATGACTCTTTTCTACACGTCCCCAGTTTAATAGGGCTACAGCTGTTAACGTGTGTGCTGCACATACGACAACGTTTGCTCCCAAGATGACTAAATTAACACTTCGGCAAAACCTTAAAATTTTATTGTAAATACCATATATACTCGCGTAAAAGCCGAAAGTTTTTGGAAGAAATTTTTTTTTTTTTTTCAAGTGAAAGTGTCGGCTTTTATATGCAGGTCTCGGTTTTTTGCCAATTTCTAACTATTGAACTAGGGGGGCTTGGTTTATATGCGAGTATATATGGTATGTAAAATGCTGTTTTTTTTTGTTTTTTTTTTCCTTAGCAGCATTCTCCTCTCCTTTCATGTAACGTCATGATATTTAATTGGAGATCACAAGCTTTGCAAAGCCTTCACGCATTGTGAGCTATCAAAGTTCTTTCTGAATTGGTGGAATCCTTAAAAAAATATTGAAAGTGATGTGTATTATTGGATTTTTCTTATGAAACTATGCTTGTATAATTGCGTAACCAATGCTATCTGTTGTTTGGTGGACAAGGGTTCGAAATGCTAAAATACCTGACAGGTTTTATGATTTACCCATAAAATTTACGGAAATGCAACTTGCTTTACCGGCAGAGTGTTAATTTTACAGATTTGATTCTTCCAGGTTTTTTTTGTTTTTTTTTTCCTGATGGTTTTGCACCCCGCATTATTACTTTTTATTTAACAATCTATTTAAATTGAAGCACCGATGTAAGTTATAAATAAACTTCTGAGTTACTTGGGAACATTTGTCTGCAGTTTTCCCACATGTTGTTTTGGGTTGTTTCAAATGTTAAAGAACTTAACACCGCTCGTAAACGGTATGTAAACAGCTGCAGCTGGGCTTGTTTATCTCTTGACGTGTTGACAGGCGGGCGGGCATCCTCCATTGGAACACATCTTTATTACTCCTAGTTCGAAATGCTATCTCAGAACGTAGTTATAGTAGAAAAATAATTCAAGCGGATTTTAAATCTGTGGAATTTTTGAGCCCAGATAGGTACCCAATATGACGAAATTAAACAAAAGCTGCCAGTTTTGTGAAATTAAAAATCCATTTGAGGCATGATTTTGTAACTTCTCTGGTAATAACTAACGAAAGAATGCAGTATTATAGGAAGTTAAAAAAATAAATAAATCCAATGCTCATTCGACCCACTGCTTTTCCAGCAATGATTTATTTTGCTGTTCCTTTAGACAGTAAGTTTTCTACGCTTTCCAACCGTAGATTGAGGAAGTGTAATATGTTCAAGATTTGTCTGTCTGTATGATAATTTGCATGATGTCACGTTCGTAACTAAAATCTAAACCTTTATTTCTTGATGATAACTCTCAGTTGATCTCGGCTCTCCTAGCTGACCATGCAGCTTGATCGGATAACTCGGTAGTCGGTATTTTTTCCTCTGCAAATTGCATCTCTTTAAGCTGTTTTACTATAGCAGTTTTAGTTGCATTTTTTTCAGGTGTCAATAAATTTAGTATTAGTGATTCGCAATGAGCAGCAATATAAGAAGGAAGGGTGGGGGAGTACTATCAACTATCAAACATTCCGTAATGCGAATTCTGCGAAATTACCATGTATTGCAAAATCTTCAAAAAACGAAAAATACGCATTTTGCACTACGCGTCCATGAAATTTCAGTGTTTCGTGTGGTGGAATGATATTACTAATCATATTTCTAGTGCCCAGCATAAATCTAATGTCGACTACGTGGGGAAAAAATATGAAATTAACATCCTTTGTTAAAAGTTATTATGAACTGGATGCGATTCACGCAAAATGTTCACTTCGTTTTTAGTTGAGCATAATTTACCAATTAGTGTCCCTCAGTCACTTATTTATTTCATTTGACTGTCTCATTGTCCGTCACTCCGTAAGATAAACCTAGTATGAAAATGGTTCGTTTTTTAAAACATTTTAGTTTGTTCTGTGACGGCATGGGATACAATCCTTTTGGATTTGGGGGTCAAAGGGTGGGTCTTCCATAAAGATAAGTTCCTATCTTTTTATAGATCAAAATGATAGCATAGTAATGAGAAATTATGTATAGATTCTATTTTAATCGAAATAAACGTGCCGATAAATTCAAACATCTGTAGTCATCATTAACATATCGTTTTTTAATTGATATATGTTCGTTATATTTAATCAGTGTGCGCGACAAGTAATTTCATCGAATATATTGATGAATTTTTTTATGTATTTTGGTTTCCGAAAGTTCGCAGGTGTGCACTAAAGAGTGGCGAGTGGGTTTTTTTTTTTTTTTTTTTTTTTTGGCGAGTGCATTTGATCTCAGAATTTCTCCCCCTACATACATACATACATACATACATACATACATACATACATACATACATACATAAGCTGTTTTCTGAGATTCAGAAGTTAATTCCAAACAGAAATACAAACTAGCAGTACGCTTTACTTACTGTTGCTGTATCAAACTTCTCCATTTACAGCGATTTTGACATGCAACTCAGGCTTCACTGACATCCATCACACGCCGTACGCAAGACCTTCTATACTTCATACTCATAATCTTTTTCTCATGCAGACACTCATCAAAAATCAAAGAAAAACTCATCAAAGAGTCTTTCTGTAAAGTGGGAGAAGTTCTTTTCAATGAATTTAAAAATAAATCAGAAATACTTTCAACAGTTAAGATGTACCTTTATCACAAAATATTGATGAGAAGGATGGGAATTATGAGTAAGAACTTAGACCAGTTAACAGAAGATTTACGTAAGTGTACTTTTGTCTCTGCAGTTCGATGAGTCTACAGATTTTACTGACACGGCTCAACTATGTATTTTCATTAGAATTGATTATCCTGACATGACGTTCAGAAAAAAGCTTTTAACAATGATCCTGCTGAAGGAACAAACGAGAGGTGAAGATATCTACAATGGTTTTAAATTGTTTATTGCTGATACAAAGTTTACGATCCATAAGTTAGTGTCCACAACAACCGATGGTGCACCAGCTATGGTTGGAAATAAGTATATCTTCATCATCATGCTGTGCAGAGATGAAGATATACCCTCCTTTATGTCGTATCACTGTATTATCCATCAGCAAGTGTTGTGCTCTAAAATTTTGAGTCCAAATGATGTTATGACTCCAGCTATTAAAAATGTGAACTCATTTCGATCCAGAAGTTTTCAAAGACGCAAGTTTCAAGCTTTACTTGAAGACTGCGGAGATGAGGAAGCTGATCTCCTTCTACACACCGATGTTCACTGGGTCAGTAGCGTTTCATTCTTAAAGAGATTTAGAAGCCTCCTTCCAGAAATCAAAGACTTTCTGAAATCACAGGGAGAAAATTACGATCAGTTAGAAGATAAACAGTGATTAATGAAATTATCATTTCTTTGTCATATAACTGAAAAACTTAATGAATTAAATCTCAGGTTACAAGGAAAAATAAATCCCTGATAGAAGTTATGAGCTTGATCAAAAGTTTCAAGGAAAGAATCAAACTATTCGGAACTCAGCTGAGAAGTGGCGACTTGAAAAACTTTAAGTGTATAGAACAAGTGTTCGAGTGTAGTATATCCACTGACTTCGAGTGCTTTGCAAAGCAATTGGACGATTTGCACAGAGAACTCAAAAGAAGGTTCTCTGAGTTTTCAAAATTAGAGGACGTTGTGGCATTTAGGACATTTCCATTCAAGGAAATGAAGACAGATGATGTGGACAAGCTGACTTCAAAGATAGCAGAGCTAGCCAATAGAGATCCACTTAAAATTGAAGAAAAGATAGTGAAGCTGCACTGCATCCTATTCTTGAAAGCAAGAGCTAATGAAAGTGGTGGTACAGAATTCTGGCAGCTTTTATATGACGAAACGTATTAAAACGTTCAAAATTTAGCATTTTATGTGACAGCTTTTTTTTTGGGGGGGGGGGGTCCACCTACTTGTGTGAATTTTTATTTTCTACAGTGATAGCGATAAAAACAAAAGATAGGAATCGTATAACTGACGACCAATTGCTTTACTGTTTGAGGATTGCAGTAACATCATATGAGTTGCAACATGATCAATTTCTTGATGGACTTCGCTGTCATGTGTCCGCAAAAAATAAGGTAAGTTTGCCTACATCTGAAAGACAAATTTAATATTTTTTTTATGTTATTTCAAAAAATTAAAAACCATTATTCTGTTTTGTAGAACATATGTTCATGTAAAGCCATGAAACATATGTATTACGTGGCCTATATATTAAGAGTTTTCTATAAGTGCAATGTACTTGCATATACTGTTTCGCATGTTGTATTTATTTATATATTATCCAGTCAACCCTCTATCGTATCCGGCCAATACTTACTAACTTTCATGATAAAAAATACAGAAATTGTCAACATAAATCTAATAAAAGGTGAAAAATAAAGTCATAACTTACATTACTGGTGTAGATTGCTGAAGACATGCATTGCTGAGCATATAATATCATTATGTTGAGTTGTCATTTCATAATCTGTCGGAATGCAAGGTCGTCACGAGTTTTGCAGTACAACATAACCCTTATGTGAAGAAATACAGTAATAATGAAGTTGTACTTTAGGAAAATTGTAGACCTTATTAATCACCTAACTAATATTACTGTCAGCAGAATATGTTTTTTAGGTCAAGAATTGTTTCAAAATATGTTTTATTGTGATTCAGCCTACTTCAATGCAAATTTCTATCATGTTTTAATCTGCTCCAGTAGATGTTTTATCGTGATTTAACCTACTTCGGTGGACATTTTTAGAATATTTTAACCTACACTGGTGAACTTTATTTTCGTGCTCATCCTATTTCGATTTTAGTGCATTCAGATACTCGTTTTATTCATGTTTAAAAAAATTTTCAGGTGTTCATTCGGCATTGAACAAACATTGCATTTCGTTTTGTTCTTGACCTAAAAAACATATCCTGCTGACTTAACCTAAAAAACATATCCTGCTGACAGTAATATTTGTTAGGGGATTAATAAAGTCTACAATTTTCCTAAAGTACAACTTCATTATTAACTTTATTTCTTCACATAAGGGTTATGTTGTACTGCAAAACTCGTGATGATCTTGCATTACGACAGACTATGAAATGACAGCTCAACATAATGATATTATATGCTCAGCAATGCATGTCTTCAACAATCTACACCAGTAATGTAAGTTATTACTTTATGTTCCATCTTTTTTTAGATTTATGTTGACAATTTCTGTATTTTTTATCATGAAAGTTATTAAGTATTGGCCAGATACGATAGAGGGTTGACCGGATGATATATAAATAAATACAATGTGTGAAACAGTATATGCAAGTACATTGTACTTATAGCAAACTCTTAATAACCATTATTTTGTTATTATTTTAATTGCTTTGTTTGGTTTTAAGTTTTATTAAAGAAAGTTTGTATGTTATCAGAGTATTATATTTTTTAAAGAGACATGCCTAGAAAATAGTAATGTAAGGGAACTTAGACCTAACAAATTTTCAACTTTTTTAGTCCGTTACAGTTACCACAATTTCTCCGGTTTTATTTTGAATACATTTCCTCTTGCAGATTGATCGAAGAGGAGTTTCACTATTCCTTTTTTTTTTATTATTATTTTTTGTATTATTTTAAGGAATTTTCTATGCTGAAATATAAGTAATTATTTCATTTTGTGGTGTTTATTATGATGTCCTTGCCAGGTCTCCCCTCACCCCGCATGAATTTCATCAGTTAATTTTTTAGTCGACCGCCAATGTGTACTAAGATCAAAAGTAGCACCAGGACCCAAAAAGTTTAGCCATCCCTGATGTACACAATAGCTTTTACCCTAATTATTTCAACAGAAGTTGTGAATTTTCCCTGAAGCTCTGTATTAGTCAGTTATTTGTGATGTGTAGACTGTGCTATACTGAATTCATTTTTTTCTGTAACAACTGACTGTGCATAAAAAAAAGGGGTACATCATACATCTTTTTGGAACTTCTGTTCTAAATTCTTTTTCTTTGTTTAGTGTATACTCATGGGTTTGACTTCCATTATTTAAGTATATTCGTTGTCTGAAGCATTTATGGTGCTAACACTTTTATGTAAAACTTCTACATACACATACATATCACTAAACTGTTATCTGAGATTCAGAGGTCAGCTCTACAAAGAAAGACAATCCTTCAGATAAATGTCTAACTGATGGAACTAGAATGCACTTACTGTTGCCATATCAAATGTCTCCATTTACAGCAATCTCGGCACGCAGCTCGAGCTTCACTGACATCCATAGCACCACACACACAAGACCTTTTGTACTTCATAATACTTATAATCTTTTTCTCATGCAAACATTCCTGAATCTGGTCCTCCCATGATTTTCCTTGGATGTCCTCTACCTTTCTTTCCTGCCACTTGGACTGAAAAAATTATCTTAGTAAGCATCTCATCACTCATTCTTTCAGCATGGCCAAACCACCTAAAAATACTAGTTCCCACCTTACTGACAACATTTTGCCTCACATTACATAACTGCAGAACATCTTCATTATTCACATGATCATAGTGTGTCTTACCCCCCACCACCCCTGTAAGTAATGCATCTCTTCAACACACAAACCACAGACGACTCCTACAGTACCCACGCTTCGCTGCCATGCAACGGAGTAGGAGCAATTACACTTCCATATACAGCCATTCAGGACTTTTTTGAGAACCCATCATTCCTGTGAAATCCTCCTAAAGCAGCTATGAATTTCAATGAAGAATTCATTTGCCTACTAATTTTGCTACCTAATTTGTTCTGTCTTCCAAACATGCTTCCCAAATATACAAACTCCTTCACCTGGTTAATCACTGTGCCATTTAGACTTCTAAACCCTACTAAATGGTGCTTTTTAGTAAATACATATCCTATAAATTTCAGAAAAAGTGTAAAAATGAGTTTCTTTTATTGTACAGATTTCAGGCACTCATGGGTATCTTGAATGAAATCAGGGGTGTGCCTGTTCTTAAACTGAAAATCTTAGCTTGCCTACATAATGATGTCACTTCCACAGCACCTATTGCCAAGCAGAATTGATATCCACTTTGCATATGTTCCTATTATCTGCTGTTCTCAACACTTGCATTGGTTAGCTTTCTCTTTCTTTGCTGTATTGTGCTGTTTCTATTCTCTCTCTCTCTCTCACTTTCTGCCAATAACATTATGATTACAGCAGATTTTTAATTTTATTTTTGTAGATGCACATTGCTTCTTCAGTTCACATACTAAATTCTGCACCATGCCTGCATAGTTCTTTGGTGTTTTCCATCTCAGGTAAATATCTGTTTCTTTTGCATGTTGAACTGAAGCTTTTTTTTTTTTTTTTTTTTTTTACCAAGCACACTTATTTTTCTTTGCATTAGTGAATATTTGTTAATTGGTTAATCATTTCAATATCAGCTGAGTGTTAATTGTTTAATAATTTCTAGCCAAATCTGTCCAATATTGGATTATGTATTGGTGAGACTAGATTATCATTTGATTGTGTTTTACTAACTTTAATTCATATTTAAACTGATATAAAAAGTAAAAATATGCCAACATGTCAATTTGTGTTTTCAATTGAAATCTTAATCCTAATGACGTTTTTGTAGTTTACCTATTCTGAAAACTGAAATTTGGACATAAAAAGTATTTGAATTGCTAGGTTTTTAGAACTGGAAATTTAATTTGTGATATGTTTATCTAGGAAAATTCTTTCTTCCTGAAATAGTTCAAAACTGAAACAGAATTGTAAAAATTATTTCAACTGCAGTTCTTATTTTCTGCTGAATCGTTGAAATATAAGAAAATAAGTACTGCAGTTGGCATTTTTATTTGATGAAGCTAAATACGAATAAGAATTCCTTGCTTTAAGTAATATAGTTGCATCGCCCTGCCAAAAAAGACAAGCATAGAGAAAATAAATCGCACATAGTTTCCCCATAGGAATCCATCAAAAATGTCTCATATCTGCTGTATAAAAGTTGCACCACTGAGTTAAAATCATATTCATTATAGTGTAGGGTGTGTGATCTTCTTCCAGATGTGAATACTTGTTCTGTGTGGTGAGATAGTTGAGATAAGCCAACCATCAGAGGATCATTTCAGTCTTTAGAGACATCTGTGGAATAAGTGATTGAAATGGTAAGGTAAAAATTAGGTGGAATGGATGGGGGGGGGGAGCAGTGATGCGGATAATCCTCTGCTTTCATAAGCTTATCACGCATTACATTTGCATCCATAAACCTAATGATTAATCTTTTGCACATGAAATTTGGGCTTTGTGCATAAGCTGGCGTACACATTTCAAACCATCTCTCAGTAAGAAAAACGAAAATATGGAGTAAATGTTTGAAGGGTATCAAGTTCAAGTAAAGATTCTCAACTATGCTGTTGTAGGTATATGTCTTAAAAACATTTGAAATGTCTGAGAATATTTGCATGTGACTGCAAAGGAAGTTATTCAGCTTAAGAAAGAGTGCCAGAACTGAAGATGTGGATGAATTGATTGCTTCTCACTCACAGCCTATATCCAATGAAGATGCAGTTGACATACAAGAAGCAAATAATACACCACCTGAAGATGATGACTATCACTGTCCCTCTATTAAGACTTTGACAGTGAAGATAAATGAATGGAGCCATCACTTATATACCTTGAACAGTTTTTTAAAACTTACAGAAGAATAAGATCCAGATGCAGACAGAAGTGTACAAATGCGTAGATCTACTGATATTAACAAGCACTTCTTTCCAACATTAAAATTGTTTGTGTGTGTTGTGCATTTGTGCAGATCTGTTATTTGGTTTCAATTTCAATAATTACTGGTACATCCAGTGGTGCCCATATGAGTACTTTTAGGGGGGGGGGGGCTAGGAAAACCCCTTACCTCCTTGAAGGCTGTCAAATATTTTAGTAAATGTACAAGATACTAAAATACAACAAAAATAATTGAATCAATCAATCATTAGTAGCTTATTATTTTTTTAAATGCTTTAAAAGAAAGGCTTCGTCTATTTTAGTGTTTTGAATTTATCAAAAATTTGGCTATACCAACGGTTGGGGGGTTGAGTTGCCCCCCCCTTGTGGGCGCCCTTGGGTACATCTTTTGTTTTGGTTTACTAAATGTCAAAAAAGTTAAGCTAAAGTAACTGGAATTTGAAACAAAAGGTTACTTAAAAAAAGTCTGCTTGTATTGCTTATATTTTGAAAGTAAATTTTGATGTTTGTGGAGACTGATGATGGCAAGGCCATATGACTTCTGATTTTGGACTTCCTGGTGTTCTAATCTGGCTGTGCAAAGAAATCAGTAAAGGTTGAACTGAATCATGATAATGATTCCATATATGTTGAATAATATGGCTATTGTACTGTGAAACAAACATCAGACATGTTTTTACATGATATTAAGTTTACACATATATGGTGAAGTGTGAGTTTCATTGGCTATTACTCTCTGTAGCCATCAGAAGTGTTTCGATACTCACTCTTTTGTTGCCAGGAAAATAAATGGTTACTTCTCATTGAACTCAAGTTTTATAAATGTTGGTGCATCTGCTGTTTTAGGTTTCTTCCCATAAATAAGAATATCATATATATATCATCATCATCATCATCATTGTCAACCATTATCAATCCACTGCTGGACGAAGGTCTCCCCAAGTTTCCTCCACAACGGTCTGTCTTGTGCCAGTCTCCTCCATGTCACCCCTGCATACTTTCGAATTTCATCCACCCATCTCCCATGTGGTCCTCTTCTGGGTCTTTTCCTGTCCCTTGGAATCCAATCTAAAATTTCGGCTGTCCATCGATGATATGTCCTTCTGGCAGTATGTCCAGCCCATTGCCATTTCAGGGATTTAACTCTGATCATGATGTCTTCCACTCTTGTCATTTTTCGGATCCACGAGTTCCTCTTCTTATCTCTCTTGGTTACACCAAGTATGCACCTCTCCATGCTACTTTGAGTTGTCTGCAGCCTTTGTATGTCTCTTTTAGTTAAGGTCCACGTCTCTGCACCATACGTAAGCACTGGAAGGATGCATTGATCAAACACTTTTCTTTTAAGACATAATGGCATATTGCTCTTGAAAATTATGCTGTTTCTTCCAAAAGCTCTCCAGGCAAGTTTTGTACGCCGATTAATTTCTTCATCAATGTGACCCTCACTGGATATCTGCTGTCCAAGATAAACATACGTGTCTTTTATCTCCAGCTTTTCTCCATCAATCGATAAATCTTCATTTCTTGTAAAAGCATTGAACATCACTTTTGTCTTCTGAAAGTTCATTTTTAATCCCACTTTTTTACTCTTGTCAGCAAGTTCCTGGATCATACTCTGCAGCTCTGATGGGGTAGTTGCAAAAATGACTACGTCATCAGCAAAACGAAGGTGGGTTAGATAATCTCCATTAATCTTTATCCCCTTGTTTTCCCAGCTCAGCGACTGAAAAACACCCTCCAATGTGGCATTAAAGAGCTTCGGAGATATGGTGTCACCTTGTCTCACTCCCTTTCCAATTTTTACGTGTGTTGTATTTTCAAACAGCCGAATCTTTGCACTTGCATTTTCATAGATGTTATTAATAATATTAATGTATGCATCTTCAACACCACAGGTTTTCAGAGCCATTGTAACTGCTGATGGTTTCACCGAATCAAAGGCTTTTTCATAATCGATAAAAGCCATGCACAATGGAAGTTCATATTCCCTCGCTCTTTCAATTAGTTCTCTCAGTACGTGGATATGATCTATTGTGCTGTAGCCACTCCTGAATCCAGCTTGTTCTCTCGGTTGAGCCATGTCCAGTGTTACTTTCAAGCGGTGTGAAAGAACTTTAGTGAAGATTTTATAAACTACTGATAGGAGGCTGATAGGTCTGTAGTTTCCGAGATCCTCAATGTCACCTTTCTTATGTAGCAGGATCATTGTAGCGGTGTTCCAATCCTCAGGAATCTTTCCTTCATTAAGGCATCGAGTGAAAATTTGGGCGAGTACTGTTTCGATTTCTCCACTTGCTTCTTGTATGATTTCTACAGTAATTCCATCTTCTCCTGGAGCTTTTCCCCGCTTCATGTTCTTGATTGCATGTGCAACTTCTGCTGGAAGGACTGGAGGAACTCTGGTACTGGTATCTTTCATGATGTCTGGAGTGCATGTATCATCCCTTTCATATAATTTGGAGTAGAAATCTTTCACTCTTGTCAAAATTTCGCCTCTATTTCTTGTTACAGAACCATCTTCTTTTCTCAGTGCCATAATCTGTTTTCTTCCCTTACTGAGATGTCCCTTTGCTATCTTTAGGCTTTGGTTGTTTTCAATTGCTTTCCTCACTAGTTCACAGTTGAATTTTCTTACGTCTTCAGTGATACTTTTTCTTACTGTCTTGCATAGCTCTATATATTCCACTTTGGAAGTCACATCTTCTTTAGTTGTCCTCATCTCTCTTCTTTTTTGCATCAACATTTTCGTTTTTCCTGATAATTTGTTTACATGCAACTTGTTCTTATACCCAGCTAATTTTGTTGCTGTTTCCATAAGAGCTTTGGTTACTTTTCTGTTATATATATATATATATATCTTTAAGCACTACAAACAGAACTTCCTTATGACAAATAAGTCTATTGTGTGACTTTCATTCACATTTTCAGGAATGCATTACATACAAAAATAGGGGGACTGTCTGTATTATGTTTTACAGTATGAGCATTCAACTGTGGGCCACAACCATTTCTTTGTGAGCACAACAGGATTAACAATTGCTGAAAGAAGATAATCAGTGTACTGTACATTGAGTAGTGCATTGGGCAAATTCCTGACGAAGATGCAAGGGCAGCATTGTAATAATACCACACCTATAGACTTGCCCTACCTGTAGATATCTAATAGAACAGAAGAAAAAGAAAAAGAATAAATTAGTTAAAAAGAAAGACAGAGCAACAGAATCATCTACAATAACCCGTCAATAGTGAATTGTGTCAGAAGATGGCGACACTGAACTCAAACATCAGTCGATGCATGTGTTGACATGTAATGATGACAGTAACATAGCCTTGAACTGTAATTGTCATAGTGGCTGCTGTTAAAGTGTCCTTTAACATCGATAGCTAATTTGTTAGCAAGAATGGCTCACTGAAGAAGGCTTAAACGCTACAAACCGAAACTATTTTGAGGATAGCTGTAATAAGAGGACGATGTACTTCATTCATTCTGGAACCCTTTTTTAGTTGTTTTTAGCCCTTCAAGGTAACATCTTTTAACATATTCTTTTTTAGGCCTAAGGTACCTTACCCTTCGTCATGTTTCAACGTAGGTATATTCTTTTAGTTCATCATGCAGCAGTTATTAGTATCCATTATATAAGACAAGACTGTTGTACATAATTATTACTATACTTTTTGGATTCAACAGTTGCAAACAAATACATGTCAAAATTTACTATAATAGTTCTTGCACATTGGACTTGACTATCGAGCGGTATTTTAAGAGTGCAGTTCTTTGTCTTTTCATTTGAGAAATCCTACTTATGATGTATAGCGACAGAAGTAGCAACAGCTGAACATGTTACATATTAGAAGTCACTCCTAACAACGTTGTGTACTTGGTCATGAAGACATCATGTTGAGTTATTTACTACTTTCAACTTTTGCATATATTACAACTACTGTTTATCATTACAATTTTTTGATAATGGCTTTGGTCCTCCTTGTAAATAAATGCTAATCATAACATGTGAAACAGTATAGCTAACTGCAGAATTTATATGCAATAATAACGTTAAGTTATGCAGGGGCACTATTGTTGCTCTGCAAGACAATCTCATTCCTAAATATGCCTTATGTGACAAGACGTGCCTGTTTTGTTTTGATTACATTTCTTCTCTAATACAGACACACACACAACCATTCTACATTCCCACCTTCCTGCTGGTCAACAAGTAGCTCATGTTAAAATAAGTTCTATTAGTTTCAGTAGAATTTACTTGAATGTAAAGTGAGTTAAAAAATCCCTTTAGTTTGAGTCTGAATTAGTTGAGATAATTCATTTGTCTCATTTTTTAAATTTGCATGTAATGAGCAGTACTTGTACCATTTAATCATAAAAAAATCATTCTTTAGATCATGGACTTAAATTCTTTAGATATTCATTACCTTACTGCAGAAGTATATTTCATATACAGGTATGTAGTAAATTATGGGGAAATTGACAGTCCATATTAGAAGCCAATTGTTAGGGCAGAATGATGTTTTTTGTTTGTAAGCAGTTACTTAGATGAGTGTAGTCAACTTCAAATGGCCATGGATTCTAAATAATCATTAATGAGAAAAGAGATTTATAGAGTCACATTGATCAAGAATAAGGTTTCATTCTTAAATAGTGCAACAAAATAAGTGGAATTTGGCAATATACTGGAAATATTTCTCTTTTTTTCTGTGGCATTCAAAATGTTGTTAGTTTGTAACCCAACTATCTCCACTTTGAAATAAAGTACACTCAGCAAAGTTAGTCACATTTAAAAGATAATGGATTTAAGTAAATGAAAATCACAGGTACAGTTCCAAATATTTTGTTATTGATGTTTCAGAATTTCTGGTTAGTAATGAAGTGAAAAATGCTGGTATATTTCTTGATAAATGGGTTTAGGAAGAAAAAATGTTGCTGGGTTTTCTGGTAAATATTTCATCTACCTCCTTTCCTTTTTTGTGGAGTTGAAGCTTTCTGGAGCTTTTTCTTTTTTCTTTCTTCAAATATTTCTGTAGAGTTGAAGTTATTTAGTTTTTCAGTCAGATCATAAAGAAAGTCTAAATGTAGTATGCAGATTTGGTAAATCCCTGGAAGGCTGTGTAACCCTTTCTGTCACAATTCCCAACTTCATGCTAAACCACAAAAATAAACTAATAATGAGGAACAGTGATGTAGAAAATAGTAAAACTATTCTAGCCATCCAATTTAGTGGTGTAGGAATATATATAAATAAGCGTTTCCAAGCTTTCACACATCAACCAGATTGCTTTTTAAAGGAAGTTAGACAGAAACTGCAACCTGAATAATAGAATGCTTTAACAATTTGAACGTGGTGACTTGACTTTATAATAAATAGATACGGCGTTATATTCATTTAAAGATACAAGGTGTCACTTTGATTGTGCACGTGGTATCCTAGTAGGGAAAAGGCATTATTTGAAGAACTGGTTCCAAATTTGTGGCAACTCGAGTGAGACACTGTCATTGCAAGTATCACTGTTGGTAATGATCTCCAAGGTTTCACGAATGGCTGTACATTTAGGGGTAAATTAGGTACGGTAGCTAATCTCTTTATATCATCCCACATAGGAGTAGCGGACTTGAATTTGACTTCTCTGGATAGGGCAGTGGCTACTTTACTGTATTTTGTTTTCCTTTTATGCTCATTGAAAAAAGGGACACAAAATACTGTAAAGTAAATACTAAGTCACACACTATAAATAAATAATAATGCTGCAGGAAGACACTGCTTATCCAAATGCCATCTTTAGGTCAATGTACAATGTGTGGTGGGATTCTCCATACCTGCAGTAAACCATCAGTTTGGAGGTGAAGAAAATGTGACTCATCGTCCGAAAGAACCTGTTAATATAACTCAGGATCTCAGGAACAGTGTTCTTTGTATCTGAAAATGAAGTCAACTTCTATTTTATGTGTGTGACTTATTCACAGCATCTCAGTCCTAAAATTAAAAACTTTTAGTTTTCACACACTAATGCAAACACTTATGGACATTCACACACCTGTGGATATTTTCATATGTAAATGGCCGTTTATCGAACAGCTTCAATATGACATGTGAATGTTGATAGACGTTTGTTATAATGAATTGAAATTGTTTCATAGATTACCATTGACAGACTGCATCTGCACATCTCAAGTGATAAGCTTTTGTCACTCAATTTCTGTGTTCCATAGAATGTGTATACATAGTTTTTCTCAATCTGCATCACCAAGTTTTCTATATTTCAGCTACATCACTGCTAGTTAATGTCCAAACATTCAGAAGAATGCCTGTGACCTGCCTCAATAGACACTGATGTGAAACTTAGTGCTGATACCTCTATATCTCTTCAAGCAGCATATGTCCTTGGTTTCTAGGTTGTTAATGCACCTACTAAACACAAGCATCTTTCTACACATATTTCCGTTTGCTCAGAACTCGTCAGCAGTCAACCTGAATGAGTTCACTCCATTTGAAAAAAGTGTACAGTAACTTTTAGTCAAAATTATTTTGATTAAGCAAAGGTAAAATTGGATCTTAGTGCTCTATATTATGTATTGTTGCTAATTTTCTTCCTTTTCATCTCTGAGTTATTTACATTTCATGAAAAAGTTGAAATACACTGTATAAATATTAGTTGTTTATGAAAGAGATTAGCTTTTTTTTTATGCTAGTTACTATGCACCTCTGTTACAGATGCTTATTAAATTTTCCTTGTGTTCAGGTACATGGAACATTGTAGAATTTGGCCGTTACAAAAGAGCTGGATATTTAAAGTTAAATGATGAAGAAGTAACAGGAGTTTCTGTACCTGGTATGGAAATCTTGGATGTGACCACAGACTTTTTTTTAGGTAAGTGCACATTTTCCTTTATTTCAATTTCAAGTTTTTCTTTAGTATATTGTCTGTCAAAGAATTTTTGAGTTGATTTACACTTCTTCTGCCATGCAACCATATGCCTTTTTAAGGTATCTTTCCCTTTTGAGTAATATAGATATGTTCAGTAAAAATAATTTTACAAATTTTTGGTCACAGTTTTTTTTGCACGATATGGTAAATCTGTGTAACCAAAGTAGCTCAAAGTTCATGTGTTAAACGATTTCACATTTTTGTGGTGAATCCACACAGCAACACTACAAAACTTCATTTTTTTATTTTCCAAGAAAACAAGAAATTTTAAAATTCTGCACCCTCAAAATGTAATTAACTTTTCCCCCGAGGATACTGTTGTACAACATAGATAGATTAAAGCCTTGGGCTTGGGAGAAGTAATCAAGCTTATCTCAAGGTAATGTTTTGTAATAGGTTTTGGCATGAGTGGTATCCAATTGTGTTGTACAGTTTTGTTTTGTGTTTTGTTTTTTTGTCAGACATTTTTATGCCATGAATGATGTCAGAAGTCATGAATACAAAATGCCAATTGTGGCTTTAGATAAATATAGTTTGACTACATGAAGCATTTGCAACTTTGAATGCAATGAGCAGCAAATGAAAACATGTGTAGTAGTGAAGTTTGTTTCACTGAATAAAACATATCCAAGTGTTTCTTTTTGCATAAAATTATCTGAATTCCACTTTGAGGTGACCCCTTTGTCACCCAGAATATATTAAATCTCTTAACTGTCTTCCAGCTTCCTCAACTATGGCTGCAATAGTATCAGTGATATTCTGCTGTAACTTCTTCATTGTGTTTATTTTCATTTGGTACACACTGTCCTTGATGCATTTCCCCGAAAAAGAGTATTATATCAGGAGAGTGGGAAGGTCATGGAATTGGACCTTCCCTACCAATCCAAAACAGTAGGCTTTTTGCCTTATGCAATTTGAATCTTGTATGCATGCTGTCTCATGTACATGGGCAACACCTTGTACACTGTTAAGCATGGTATATTCACAGCTGCACAACTTGCAAATATTTCTGTGGACTGTTCCTAGACCTTTTCCAGGGCCATTGCACTTGAGCTCACATGTCCAGATCCTCTCTGTCAAAGACACTTCTTGTCTCCATGAATTTGTTATGCCACTGCCAGTAGTCTACTTGGTAGTGTCTAGTATTTTACTTAAAAATTGCTTTGCATGTGAAGTCCGGTTTTGTATCACTGAGTCACACCACACACTGAGTTTGGTGTGTCATTGTTTTCAGTTTCAAGTCTTTGGCATTATTCAATTATCAATAAGCAACTAGAACAGAAAAAAACAATTGCTGAAATAAATTTCTGAATATCTTTCCCTTGTACAAAATACTGCATTTTCTTATGCTAAACCATTTAGAATCTGTGCTTAATCAATGTTGTGAAGGTTCCATTCCTCTTATACACCCAGCAATTTCTTGTAGGGTTTTCACCCACAGGGAAGGTTTAGACACAATTTCCTATGTCCCATAGGACTTTGGGGCTGAGTATCAGAAACAACATTATATTAGATTGAATCTAGAGGTTCATATGTATATGACAGAGGGTAGGCAGGTCAGAGAAGTAGGAGTGCCAGATTGAAAGTGTGAGTTGACACAGTATGGAGTGCCAGACTATGATGCCACAATAAGCACTTCCACAGAGAAAGAAAAAGAGCAGGGGAAGAAAAAGATTAACTTACTTATAATGGGGGGTACAACACCCAGGGGCTGACAAGTTAACACACTGCATCTGATATACTGCGAGTATTCAGTAGTTCAGAGTAACTCAACCTACCTGTGATTGATCCTGCAAACATTTAGTCAGAAGGCGATTGTTCTAATCACTAGGCCACTCGTGGCTCTGTAAAGGTTCCATAATGACACCATGTACATATGTTCATTGAGAAAGTTGGATTTTCATGCTTAGCAAACTGAAGTTATCATTAGAGAAATAATATCAGTATGCAAAGCTAACTATGCATGGAATAATAAAATGCCTCTTTTGATGAATATGGTATATGACAAACAAAAATTTATTTTATATCTGATACATCTTGGTTACTGGTTTATGCCAGGAAAGTCTATCTGTTAATGGGGTCAGTGAAAATGAGCCTGTAGTAGAAATGGGTAGTGTATTGATTCTTTTAGGAGCAGTAATTTTATTTTCAGCAGTTATCAAATTTTTCAGTCATCAGTTGTTTATGGTAATGCAATACAGCATTTGCTTGTGAGCAAAAGAAAACTTTTTAGGATATATTTTAAAAAAGCAAAAAGCAATTGAATCTCTTGGAACATTTTTAAAAAACACAAAACATTTTTTATTTTGAAAACTCTTGTCGAGTTTTACTAGAAAATGTTTAATGTTCTGGAAATTTTCAGCGATAGTTCATCTCCTTCATCAGCTTATTCAAAGGAAATCTCTTCTCTTATATTCATTTGGATACAGTTTACTGCTACTAAACTTCACCATATGTCTGGAAGAGAATTCCCCATACTGTCATTTTATAATGGACCTCTTTTTTATTTCAAATTCTTCCTCATTAGTAACCAAATAAACAAAAGAAAAGATTTCCTTTGTATATGCCTGATGAAAGAGATGAATTATCTCTGAAAATTTGCAAGACATTTAAGATTTTTTAGTAAACAAGTTTTCAAAAATGAAAGCAGGAAAACTAGAAATTGCCAAAAACAAAATGAGTTGTATTACAAGAATAAAATATTTGCTAACATATTCTATACATATAGAAAGTGAGTGAGAATCAGTTTTGCAAATAGGGGTGTACATAAATTAAATTTTCAGATTACCGTATTTTTTGCATAAATATATCTAAAATAGGCAAAAGATTGAATAAAACTTGTGTTTCTATGTAGTTTTCATGAACAAAAACAGATAGATGTAATACTTTTGAATATATAAGATTTATTTATATTGACTCCATAAGGTTTGTAAAATCAGTATTTCATGTATTTAAGCATTAAATGGTCTTTCTTTTCTTTCTGTTCTTTTTTTTTTTCTTTTTTCCCCATTATTTATGATTTGCTGCTGGTTGTAGGTGACAGCTTTGAATTGAGCTGAATGTGCGCAACATGTATTTTAATCACATCTACTTTACTTTTGTACCTGCAAATGATATTAGGTATGTGTATATTATTTAAGCTTTGGCTTAAAGAATATATGTATACATAATTTGTTCTTACTGCATGATTCTGTTTTTTTTTAATGTGTGTGTGTGTGTGTGTTGTTTATATGCTTTAGGAGATTAACTTTGTAATTATTGCCTTGTATTTTACTGTGAGGCATTTAGTTCAATATTCATATGATTTCTATCTGACAATCAAAGTATTATTTGGCAATCTATAGGTGGTGTTCCAGATATGTCAGCTGTTGCCAAGGGAGCATATGACCAAGAGTTAACTAACTTTCATGGATGTATTCGTCTGTTTGAGGTGAATGGAAAAGTTCTGGATATAAATAGTGAAGGTATTCTTTCATTAAAAAAAAGAAAAACTGTAATTTTTAGAAGTAAGTTTTTCCTTTGGGGTCCATGTTTTGCTTTTACTCCAAATTGTTGGTATTTGATTTTTAAATAAAGCTGTTTTTGTTAAACATAGGTAGTTACCAAATTATTTAGTTATGTCATTTATTTTATTTCATTACTCTGAAAACATGTTCTACTGAAATGCGATAGAGATTTTCTGTCTTTTATCTGGTTTATGCAAATTTTCCATGCTCATTTGCTTCATAGGAAAAATAACTTTTTATTGTTATAATGTTGTTGTTTCTTCAAGTGTCATTACAGTTACCTAGAAAATTATTTTTGTGTACCTCCTAATTGGTTATAGTGACAGTTTTTGTACTTGATGAATAAAGATGGCTCCCATGAAAACAGTATATCTTATCACTGTTTTTTCTTTCTTTCATTCTTTCTTTTTTTTACCCTTGATCTCATAGGAGATCAATTAGTATTCAACCTAGGGGCAGAAAAAAAACCCTTAAAAACATAAACTGAATTATGACCACCTACCTAATACTTCATAGGTCCTGCTTTTGCCCTCAGCACAGCAGCTATTTGATGTTGCATCGATTCAGTAAGATGCTGGAAGCAGTTAGGAGGTATGGCCAACCAAGCTGGGTGTAATGTGGCCTTCAATACAAGTATATAGGTGATTGGTGTATCCAGATGCCTGATATGCTGTTCCACAGTGTCCCACAAGTGCTCTATGGGATTGATATTGGGGGAGTTTGGAGGCCAACTGATATGCTGGAAGTCTGAACTGTGTTCTTAAAAGCATTCCTGCACAACATTGGACCTATGACTCAGAGCATTGTCATCTTGGAAGACACCGCCGCTATACTGGAAAAAGTGCAACATTGCTGGGTATACAGAATCGGCATGCAATTCACGATAGTGGGGCACTAGTCATACACTGTTGCACATGCACTAGGGGTTCAAGTTCCTGCCTGGTAAACATGTTCCATACCATACAACTGCCTCCACTAGCTTGCACTGTGGAGACCATGCAGCATGAATGGAGTGCCTCTTATTGTTTGTGCCAAATACATCCACGACCATCCACTGAAAGGAGTGAAAAGTGTGACTCATCAGACCAGCACACTTTTTTCCAGTCATCCGAAATCTAACTTGCATAATTTTTGCACCAGGCGAGTCTTTTGCGCCAAGGAACTGTGGTTAGGAGAGGATGTTGTAGGGATCGTCTGTTGTTATAGCCCATACATGCGTGCGTGTGATGCATGGTCATGACAGATACTGTTCCAAGTTGGTCTCTGTTGTATCGGGTAGTCAACTATTGAACAGTGCTGTGTCTGTTGGCCTATACGAGTCATAGGACCCGGCGCTCACGTCGACATTTTGCCGTCCTATGCAGTTTTGCCTTGACCATTTTCATACCAGTCTTGATACACTTTAACTATGGCGCTCAAGAACTACATACCAGATCAGTCGTTTGGGAAGTCTAGGCAGCCACTGTCCAAGCTCCCACAATCCGTCCTTTCTCAAAGTTTGATAAATCCTCCTGTTTGCTCATCACGCTCTAAATTTTACTACCTACTGCTCCACCCCACACCTTACATATGCTACATCGGCCAACTAATAGCACCCTCTCAGAAATCACCTGGTCAATGAGCCGCATCCACTTTTGATAGGCATTTTTGATAGGGGTGGTCATAATTCAGTGATCACTTGGTGTATTGTGTTGCTGTCTTAGTGCCCTTCAAAATAGGCACCTTCTAACACTACACACGTGTTCCAGTGCTCTGTCTACTGATCATAACATTTTTTTAAATGACTTTTGAGGATCAACAATGAATGCTGCATCACATTCTTCTTTATCTCTTCTGTGTCTTAAATCTTCTCCCTTTCAAAGACATTTTCAATTTTGGGAACAGCCAGAAGTTGCATGTCTGGAGCATCTGGGGGCTTTCCTCAATTGTGGAGTTCATTGTTTGGTCAAAAAGGCCTGAATTGGATGATATGATTGGACAGGAGCATGATCCTGGTGCAGCTGCCAGTTGCCTTGCTTCCACAGTTCAGTCTCTTCTGCCACACTGCATTTCAAGTACTCTTTGTTTGCAATGTGTCTTTCTGGAGCATATTTATGATGAACCCTGTCTTGATCATCCAAAAACACCATCAGCATTGCTTTGACTTTCCTGCTGCTCTTCTGCACCTTTCTAGGCCTTGGGAGACACTGGAGTCTTCCACCAGGATGATTGGAATTTGGCATCTAGGTTGTACCCATACACCCATGTTTCATTCACTTTCTTCATGAAGTCTAGGTCTGGATTGATGTTCTTAATGAACTCTGTCTTGATTTGCATATCCCAGCATATCCTTGGTGACCTCGCCTCAAAATGGAGTTCTTTATGCTCAAGTGTACAGCTTATGTTTTTCTCATGTGTGCAGCTTTGGTACAAACTTTGTAGCGATGTTGTGCATGCCCATGCCCTCAGTCAAAATTTTCTATGCCAAACTATAAGCAATTCCGAGATCTCTTTTGATATATCTCATCATGATTTTGTGGTTTTCCTTGGTTGCAGACACACTTTCTCAATTATTTCAGGATTCCTGCTTGTGGAGGTCCTTTCTGAATGCTTGTCACTCTTAACAGACGTTTATCCGTTTTTGATATGCTGATATCACCACTCTTTTATATATGTTGCACCAATAACTTTTTCACCAAAAGCATTTTTGACAGAGTTTACAATGCCAAACTTTTACTGCCAGGGACCAAATGAGCCAGACGACTGCGTGGCAAAAATGTAAGTAAGTGCGTGCACTCAAGTCCAAGGTAGTGCACCACTGAGTCTTGGTACCATGCTGTGTCTAGTTAAGGAGGAGGGGAATGCAGTTGGATACTTTTTGATCAGATCTCATATATCGTAATAATGCCACTAAATGATCATTCGCTTATTACTTAATATTTGCAAAATTTATATTGAATACCTCTTGTGGTTGTGAAATTGTTATTCATTTTTAAGAGTATTCAGTTTTGAGTGCTTTATTTTTGTTTTTACTGCTGTTGTTTTTAATGAGCAGTTCTGTAGCTTTGTGTGCATATGTCCACTCCCATGGACATAACTTGAGGGTGGGCAAGAGATAGCAGTTGCCTTTTCAATATTTTTCGCAATTTGCAAATAAATTTTTATTACTTCCAAATAATTTGTGGTTTTTAAAACTAGCTCAAATAATAGGCCTTGGCTGTCAATGAAAGACCACAAATGTTAAAAAATAAACAAAACTCAGAGGAAAAGCAGAATAAGAATTCTACAGCTGAATGTAATTTTAAATTTCTGAATAAAACCAAAGTAAATGTTTTTCTAACTCAAATATCAACTTTTTCAAGAAAAAATTTAAATGTGATTCTTCCGCTAATTCCGTGAATTCACTTTTCAGAAAAAACGGAAATCTGCTAAACTTGTCATTTGCAATTTCAGGCATTTGACAAAAGTTTGTGATTGTTGATATGTTGGGGGGGGGGTTGAGAGAGAGAAATATTCATTGAGTAGGCATACTCTTTCGGCGTGGCTGACCAACAGCTCCGGGCTGACGCTGCTGTGACTCAGCCAACAAGATAGCTTCGGGTGGCCTTACTTCAAACGTCTCGGTTTGCTCAAAACCGGTTTTCTTAGGGGAACACTCCACTGTTTAATTGAGAGACTGAGCGGAGCCCTGAGCCATCGTACGCAGCTGCAAAGAGATCAACAAGAAAGAAAAGTTATGTTCACATGT
Organism: Macrothele yani; assembly: GCA_039090855.1. NCBI lineage: Eukaryota > Metazoa > Arthropoda > Arachnida > Araneae > Macrothelidae > Macrothele > Macrothele yani. The sequence continues at coordinate 4,732,672 of CM076997.1, forward strand.
GATTGGACATTTACATTACGAACCTTCTCTCTCACTGGCAGGTAAAAGTGTCATTCGCGTCCAAAGAAGCCAGCCATTGTGGATTTCCCCCAGATTTACAAAATCATGGGTGACTGACGAAAAATTACGGAAATTCAGATTTTCGCTGATATTAAGAATGTTTGATTGGTTTTTAGAATAATTCCGTAATCCCGGAACAGATGACTAACGAAAAATGACAGAAATTCTGATTTTTGCTGTTATTAAGAATGTTTTACTGGTTTTGTAATTAATCAATGTAAAGGCCTCTGAACAAAGTTCGTGACTCAACTCTTGTTTCTTTTTCCTTTTTCCGAATCGGAGGAATTTGTTTTGCTTGTTTGAAAGTTAAGTGGAAAGAAAGCAGGGCGCCGGGCCGGAATTACGTCGGCCCGGTGCTGTGCTTCTTTCGCTGTGTGTGATTACATTGGCCCGGCGCCATGCGTATTACATTGGCTCGAAGCCTCTGAACAAAGTTCGTGACACAGCTCTTTCCTTTTTTTCTTTTATGTTTTCCGAGGAGGAATTTGTTTTGTTTGTTTGAAAGCTAACTGGAACGAATGCATGATGCCGGGCTGGGATTCCGGGGGGGGGGGGCTGATTTACACAGAATCAGGCCCTAGGCACAACACAAAATGACCCCCCCACCTCCCCCAGACACATCCACATTCTTGAAAGAGTAAGTACATTTGTTGCTACGAAATATTGTCAATTAATTTAAAAGTTGATTTAATAAATGGGATACTGTGTGGGGAAAAATAGGAAATGATATATACTTTTATTAAATCTCAAAGTTAGCAAGGAAATTCACACTTAAAAATATAGACGAGTAAGTAAAACACTTTGACAGTTCAGTGTTGCTATTTTTGTACTTTATTTTACTTGCTTAAGCACTTAGCAACTAGCAAATAACATTAACAAGCAGGGTTATGGTTAGATAATGGCTGCTGCTTGTGGGCTGCTCTTGTTCCGAAGTTATGTTACTGAGCTATGTGTACTTATATATATATATATACAGTATCATCATCATCATTGTCAACCAATATCAATCCACTGCTGGACGAAGGTCTCCCCAAGTTTCCTCCACAACGGTCTGTCTTGTGCCAGTCTCCTCCATGTCACTCCCATATATATATATATATATATATGTAATTAAATCAGCGATAATAATTATTGTTTGTGTGTGTGTGTGTGTGTGTGTGTGTGTGTGTGTGTGTGTGTGTGTGAACAACTTTTGGTGTTTTCAGTTAATTGGATGCTTAGACAATCACATGCCTGTTTAAAGCAAAAAATGTATCAAACTGTTAAATTGAGTAGGAAATTTTGTTATGTATTTTAAAAAAATCTGTGCGTTGAAAAAAAAAAAAAATATTGCCTTTCAGTAGAATTTTTCCTTTTTTTTTTCTTATATGGTATCCAGGAAATGGAAATCTGTATTTAATAGTTTTGTACTCCCCCCTCCCCTACTACCTAAGAATTCCCCAGTAATTGCACATGAACACATAACACACACACACACACACACACACACACACACACACACACACACACACACACACACACACACACACATGTTCACTTATTGGACTTATAGAAAATAGAAAATGTGGCCTGGTGAGGTATTCTGAAGTTGTAGTGCAGCAGAATGTAAGAATGAATAAGTTAGAAAAACTGGTCTAGCACTTAAACTGTGTGGCAGAAAATGTGTGCTGCTGTGTGTGTTTCTGGTTTTGTGATAAGGAAACCAGGGGATATGAAGCAAGGCTGGTGTTTTTTTTTTCCATAGTAGGAAAATAAGTCATCAACACTCCCCATTCCTGTTTGATAAATAAAATTAAATGCTCTGTTTACTAAAAGTGGCATAGATACTGCAATGCCATCAAGCATGTGGAAGTTTGGAGATGTGGATTCAGTTCCTGGCAAAGGGTAATACTAATTTTCTACTATGTAATTAATTACCCAGTTAATTTCACTTAATATTCTAAACAAAGTTGATGATGTCACACTGAAGGATGGAAGCACAGGAGGGATCTCAAGAGAAGAAGTGTGTAAAGCTCTAAAATCTCTTCAGAATGGTAAGGCTCTGGGAGTTAATGGCATAACTGCTGAGATGTCGAAATATGGCAGTAACTCTAATTGACTGGTTAACTGAAATTTGCCAGTTGCGCTGGGAGTTAGGAATGGCCTCTTGGGATTGGAAGGATGCTATCATTGTTCCCTTGTATAAGGGAAAAGGTGATCAGACTGACTTCAAGAACTATTGTTGTATTAGCCTACTGAGTGTGCTAGGGAAAGTGTTTGGTAAGGTCATTATTGAAAAAGTACATGGTCTTACATCAGAGAAAGTGTGGGTTGTTCAGAGTGGTTTTATGCCTATTAAAGGCTGCACTAACCAAATTTTTGCTTTATGCATAATGGTTGAAAAAGTATCTGGCTGTTGGTAAAAAAGTTTTTGCTGCCTTCATAGATTTAGAGAAAACTTACAACCAAGTAAAAAGGACACTTTTGTGGAAGGTATTGAATGAATATGGTGTTACTGTCAGAATCTGCTTAATAGTGTAAAAGCCAGTAGAGCTTGTGTACGAGTGAATGGCGTTTTATCAAAATGGGTTTCTCTTGATGCAGGAGTCAGACAAGGTTGTGTAATGTCACCATAGCTGTTTAATATATTTATGGGTGTATGCATGCTTGCGTGATGCCAAAATAAATAATACTGGTTTATGTCTTGGTGATATCCATGTGTGCAGATTGCTGTATGCTGATGACACTTTTGGCAGAGAGCAAAAGTGAGTTGCAGAGTATGTTGTCCCAAATGTAAGAAGTTTGCATGAAATTCAAACTGAGTATAAATTAGGGGAAAACTAAAGTTATGGTTTTTGATAGAGGAACTGGTAGTACTGAATGTCGTATAAGCCTAAATGGCACAGTGATTGATCAGGTGAATGAGTTTGTGTATTTAGGAAGCATGTTTGACAAAGAGAACAAATTGGATGGGGAAATTAGTAGGCGAGTAAATTCTTCATTGAAAATCGTGGCTGCTTTGGGAGGTTTTCACAGGAATGATGGGTTCTCAAGAGAGTCCCGCTTGGCTGTGTATGAAAGTGTAATTGTTCCTACTCTGATGTATGGCAGTGAAACCTGGGTACTACAGAAGAAAAATAGAAGTTGTTTGTGTGCTGGAAAACTGCGTTACTTACGGGGGATTTGTGGCAAGACACATTCTGATTGTATGAGGAATGAAGATGTGTGGCAGTTGTGTAATGTGAAGCAAGATGTTGTTATCAAGGTGGAGGCTAACATGCTTCAGTGGTTTGGCCATGTTGAAAGAATGAGTTATGAGATGCTTACTAAGAAAATCTTTTTAGCCCAAGTGGCAGGAAGGAGAAGCAGAGGAAGGCCAAGAAAGTCATGGGAGGATCAGATTCAGGAGTGTCTGCATGAGAAAAAGATTATGAGTATGAAGTATAGAAGATCTTGTGTATGGCGTGTGATGGATATTAGTGAAGCCCGAGTTGTATGTCAAGAGGAGAAGTTTGATATGGCAACAATAAGTAAAACCTATCTGGTAGTTTGTATTTCTTTGTGGAGCTAACCTCCAAATCTCAGAGAACAGCTTCGTGATATGTGTGTATACAATTACTGTATTTTTGTGCTTAATGTTCATTCACCCAGTTAACATCAGTATGTTATGCAGTGCAAATAAACAGTGTTATATTATACTTTTGTATTTTGTAACTACATTATTATCACTCTTCAAATATTTATCTGTGTTTTCTAGATGTCATTAGTGGCCAAAATATAGGTGACTGTGATGGAACCTCTTGTGGATTTAGCACTTGCAAGCATGGTGGCACTTGTGTTCCAAATGGAGAAAACTATGAGTGCATTTGTCCTGATGTAAGTGCATGGTTGTTGAACTTTCTCAAAAGCAGGATTTTAATCACACTAGATTGATTTTAAATGAATTTTCTGTCATACAAGTTTTTTTTTTATTTCTATCATGTGATTAACAGCCTTGAAGGATTTTTGTTTTGTGTGTGATAGTTTTTGATTTCCAACTGCTTCAGTTTCATTAATCATTAATGCAAGATTTGATGCAGGTGATTATGAGTTAGTCACAGAGATTTCCTGTTTAAAAGGTTGCCTGATTAAAATTTTGAAGCAGGCAAAAATGAGTTGGATTTTTTTTTCTCACTGTATAATTGTGGCATGGCATTTTTGGCACCTCTCGAATGTTATTTACTTGAAATTAAGCTGGCTCAGCTTAATTTCAAATGTAAGAAGGTTTTTCATTTTTGTTGAATTTTTTTTTCTAAAAAAACTATAAAAATGTCATTCAGGTGACATTTATGTGCTAAAAGATTTTTGCAGTTTTTTTAATGACAAACTCTGCAAATTGTAGTCAAAAGAAGAATGGAAGTAGAAATTTTCAAATTGTAACTCTACCTCTTCTTTCATTTTCCAACATTCATATTCTTAATAAAGTTATAAATTAAAAAAAAACTTTTTCATTTTTACAAATTTTCTCTGCAAACAATGACATTCTTTTTTACTGCTCTTCCTTCTCAGTGGTGCTTTCTAATGAGCTATTTATCAATTTCAGTTAAAAGTAACTGCAGAATTCATAGAATTTTTTTGTAAGACATTTCGCCAGCATGTTCTGAATGACATTTTATCACTTTAGTGGTGGCATATGTCTGCTGTTACAATAGGAATGGCAGCACACAGGCAATTAATAATTTATCATGTACACTCATGGAATAGATCATTATGACCACCACTGTCTCCACAAGTGCATGCATCCCATAGCATGTAGCATAGCAGGAACTATACTGACAAACACTAAGTATATACAAAAGGATATGCCAGTATAAAGCCCATGCAATGGGGAAAGGGAAGGGCTTGTCAAGTTTTGTACAGGAAATGATTATCTCCTTGAGGAAAGCTGGACACCCAGCCTCTCAGTGAACACAGCTATTGTTGGCTAATCAAGAAATGCTGTGGTGCGACCTTCATCACCTCCTTGAGTTGAGAATGCTGCAAAGAGAGACTCACACATCCACCCAATATGTCACAAATGGGAGATCATCACTGGTTGACAGTCTGGGTGAGTGCTGGATTCCATATGCTGTCTTTAACAACAGATTGATCACAATCCCTCAATTAATGGCAGACTCTAAGCAGGGGGCACTAAGAAATGTTTTCAGGCACAAAATCTAATGGACATTGTTGCAGATGAGCCTGATAAATCAGCAGCCTGCTTATGAATCTATGTTGACTGACTCATCAGCAGTTCCACACACAGTGTTGTGTGTGGAAGCTCCCGACTGGACATTGGACAGTTGGAAAAGAGTCCCTCGGATGAGTCCAGGTTCAGGCTCTGTATTTTATGATGGATGTCTCCATGTTTGATGCTGTGCTGGCAAACATCTGTGAACAGACTGCAAAGGTAGATTTAAACAGACAGGTAGCATTGGTGTCATGGTCTGGGGATTCTTCTCGTGCATATCACCGGGTCCCCTAATCCCCATTGAACACTTTTTTATTGCCAGATCCTGCAAAGACATTATTTCAGGGCAATTGTTGCCTTACATGGTGACCATGTATTATGATGGTACTGGACTGCTTCAGCAAGACAGCACTCATGTCACAAGGCCTCTATTGTGTAGGAATGGATTGAAGATCATGTCCAATCTTCCATGTGCTTCCCTAGCCATCAGATTCCTCTATATTGAATCCCATTGAACATTTATGGAATGCAGTGGAATGCAACATTTGGCAGTGCTTGGTAGAGCCATGCTCCATTGCCAAGCTCCTGGACATCATTGTGTCCAGCTGGTCAGAGTACCCATAAGGATCTTCTGCTGTTTAGTGGTATCAATACCACAACAGGTGCAAGCAGTTGTCATAGTGACAGGTGACCCAACCCCTTCATTAGGAAGTTAGTCTTCATGTTGTAGCTCATGAGTGTATTTAGTAGGGAATTTTGAATTGCATTCCATGAATATTTAAGTTAAACTGAAAGATATTTTTATTTGCATATGCTTTCACATTCCTTTAATATGAATCTTAAAGAGACAAACATTTGTGTTTTTTTATAACATTAGAAAGTCCCTGAAGCTTCTTGGGTCTAAATATCAGCTTGGTTAATCTGGTGTATTACTTCTCAAATTTTGCATTTTTTTTTTTATTTTTTTTTTTTAATTTTAAGTATCTCCATCTCCTTTTTTTATTTATTCTATCTGTCCCAGTTTTCCGTTATGATCTCCAACTGCAATTTCATTATATATAGATCTCTCCTAGTTTTTGTTTACTTAATGTAATTAAAGGTTGTTGGTACTGAGCATGAGTTTTATATTTGTAGGACCATAATATACAGTTGGTCATTGGTGTTTTTCAGTTTATCTGTTTTGCAGAATTCATTTTTGACACTGTGAATTTCATGGGTTTTTTTCTTGGTGCATAAAAATATTTTCTGATCTTTCATTTAAGGATTTACCACAAAAAAAAAATTTCTTTCAAAAATGTCAGATTTGGAATCTGTATCTCATTCTGACTTACAGGTCTTATGTGCAACTCTTTTACTAAATCATTTTTATTTCGTGAAATTTCCTTTAACAGTAAAAGTTTTTTTGTTGGTCATGTTTTAATGATTTCATCATTTCAAAAATAATTTTATTTCTCATTTGATTATGAACCACAGAGATTCTTGTCTTCTGGTCAGATACTAGTGTTTTTGGAGTTTGGAAATTTCTTGTTCTGTAATAAGAAACTATGTTCATAACTTACCACTGAAATTGATCAGTCTTTAAACTTGAGACGTTGATACTCCTTTTAAAGACTTGGTTTGCTCTTCCATTTGGCTCATTAACCTGGATTTAACTTCCAGCTGATTCTAAAATCTTGCACTGAAGTGTAGTATTTTCCTGACTTGTTTTGGAACTTTGTCTGTTGTATTGGAATTGTCATGTGTTAAAGAATTTCCTGTATTTTTTCTAGTTTGCTTCTAGAACCAGCAGTTTTTAAATGTTTTCTTCTTGTTACTTTGGCATGCTTTTTATGTCTATAAACGTAATCCCACTTACTTTTTGCTTAGTGGTATCTGACACTATTCGCATACCCACTCTTTCACTTTTTGTTTTCCATAATTACTTGAACTGATTTTTTTTTTTTTTCAGAGTTTGAATTGGCTATATTTTCCTCTCTCAGTCACTTCACTTGTGCAAGCTTAATTAATTTCCCTTAGTTTCTTTTGTTTGTTTGTTTGTTGTTATGAGGTAATCTATGTTTTTTCCTCTCTTCTAATTTGTTGATATGCTAATTTTGCTCTGTGCTGCTCATTTTTATGTTTGTTGTTTTGATTCACTGATTTTTTAAACCATCTCGTTTTCTGCAGAAATATTTTGGTTTTTTTTTTTTATGAAGAAAATCTTATAAGTTTTTAAGTTGTTTTTTTGTTTTGTTTTTAATCTTTTGCTGTGATTTCTTTTGTTGGTGCTGTCCTAAGCCTGTTTAAGCATGTCTTTGCATCTACAATTATATAACTACATTTTTCTTTCATTCTGACACCTCCAAAACACACTGAGGTTACATTCCAAGGTGCCTCACTTTCTTTCAGTTGTAGATACTGAAATATTTTGTTTCATTTTAACATTAGGCAATTGTTTAAGAGATATCTCTTTTTTTTTTTTTTTTTTTTTTTGTCAAAAATACTTTTCTTTTTCACCTTTTCTTCTGTTTCATGTACTTTCTTGAAAATAGCTATTCATATGTTGTTTCCAAGGCAGCATGAAATTTGAACCAATCTTTTATAAGATTCTTCTTTGTCACTATTTCGTTGTTAGCATGAACAAATGTGAACAGTTTTAGCATTGTACAAATAAGAAGTTTTTAAAATGGATACAAATACTTTCACAGTGCAGTAACGGAAAAATGTTTCTGAAATTGCAAATTTTTCAAATAATTATGCATATTTGTGATTCAAAATTTTATTATACATCAAACAAAATTCTGCAGGATTATATTTTCCTGTACTTCATAAATGTTGCTTACTACTGAGTAACTTGAAAAAATTAGTGCAATGAAAATTAGTTTCCTGTTCATTATTTGTTTTACAGAAATTATTAGGTTTGAGGAGTACCAGCACAACTAATGCTAGAGAACACAATATTTTTTGTCATGTAAAGATAGTTTTGTACTGTTTTCTTGAGATTTTAAATTAAAATAGTAATGGAGTATCTCAAATGTTAACAGTAGCATTTTGTGATGCTCCAAAATTATTTCAGTGACTTTTCTGTCCCTCCAGTGGTACCTAATCATTCTAGATGCATCTCCGAAATGATCAAAACACATGTCAGACATTACATGTTATGTTAAAAGAAAGGCAGGATTTTTTTCTGCAGAAGTGATGGCACACATAATTCAAAATTCTGTTATGTCGAATTTAATTCTTCGGCATTTGTAGTTATGCAGATTTGGGTCTCTGAAATGATTGTTTAAAAAAATACACTTACAGATAATTGCTTAGAATCAGTTCTATCAACCATAGAATGTTGATCCTGGTAAAACTAGCTTTTTTCAGTGTCATTAATTTTCATTATAAGCTTCCTCATGCCATCAATGATGCATTAAATAAAACGTTTTGGTTTAAAGTGTTTCAGCTAGTAAATTGTGATTTTTTGTAGGGATCTGTGCCAGCTGAATTAAAATGTATAGACATTTTAAAGAGATTTATAATAACATTATATTGTCTTAATATGTCTGTAACAAGATTATGCAAAATTTAAATAACACTTCCTGTTTCGTTGTTGTTGTTTTTTAATCAACATCTTTCACATGCATGCTTGTTTTTTAATCAACATCTTTCACATGCATGCTTGTTTTTTAATCAACATCTTTCACATGCATGCTTGTTTTTTAATCAACATCTTTCACAGGCTTTTTTATTATGGCATGTATTCTCAAAAACATTTAAAAAGTGTTTTTGATAAACAGAGAGCAGTCTGAAATGACTCAGTGTATTAAAAAAGGATTCTTTCTAAAAGAACAGTGTAACCTTTGTTTTAGCTGTTAACTGCATTTTTAGTATAAATAAAGCAGTTTTAAGTACTCCTCATAAAGAAAGTGTAATTCTACTTTGTTGCCATAAGCTATAGTCACCATCGATGAACTTGAATAATAATCTACTGGAAGAAAAAAAAAATTTCTAAGATATGGGTTTTCTCTAATAAAATTAGTTTAAGTAGAACTATAAAGACAAAAGAAAAAAACGAAATGTGTAAAGAATTGGTCAATACTTGGATGGAATATTTAAAAAACTGAAGAAGTCTGCATCATTTTGTGATTGTACTTCGAGTGTGGGCATTTTAAATATCTTGTTTTTCTTTGAAGTACTAAATACTGCTAATCAGTAATAGTTGATTTCAAAATATCAGAAGTTTGTCACCATCTTCTGAAAGAGAAAATGAATGGTGGGGTAGATTATGTTTGAATTGGAAGATAATGGTTGTATGATTAAGATTAAGGTACCTTGAGGAAAATTAAGGTTATGGTTGTCAGAAAGGAAGATTATCACTAGCGTAATTCATAGTTTGCTGAAGGAAATTGCAGTTGGCTGCATTTTTGTTAATTTCGTTTTGATGAAAAGTTATATAGTTAATGCATGTTTGAGAGTTTCTACTTTTCATTATAATTAAAATGAAAAAAATGGGATTTTATTTCATAAAGGGAAAAGGATGTCATAATGTAAAAATTAAGTTCTTTCCTATTTTGTAAAGTTGATAGCGTGTTCTTTGTTGTCATATAAATATTTGGTTAATAACTGATAGAATTTAATCAGATGATATAATTATTTCTGCATTTCAGAATTATAGAGGTGTTACATGTGAAATAGCACTGCCATGTTGGAATCATGGTTGCTTAAATAAAGGCAGCTGTATTTCCTCTGAAGGTCTTAATTATACTTGTGACTGCCCATTAGGTTGGGAAGGTGACAGATGCCAATATGGTAATGTAACATTGAAATATCACTTTTGCTTAAATCATATTTCTATTTAAACATATTTTTGTCTGCATTGGTTTATGTACAGTTATAAATGTATATACAGTGGACATGCACATGCATACTGAAGACTGATTTTTGACATTTTCTCCTGTTATTGCATAAAGCCATTTTAACTTTAGAATTAGTTAAGATATATTTAGATTTTGAACTATACTATCAAAGAATTTGTGGCATTTCTTTTTCAGTGTTTTCTGAACTCTTTGGGGAAAATATTTCTTCTTCCCTGTAGCTGTATTTCTTTTTTTTTTTTTTTTTTTTTTGAAGTATACATATACAGTCGAACTTCCATATAATGATTAAGAAGAAGGTAGTGTAGAACACACTAAGTTAAGTATAAAAGTTGCGTATTTTTATACGTAACTTAGCGTGTTCTACACTACCTTCTTCTTAATTAGTTTGATAGTTACGTGCATTGCCTACCACTCATTTATGCCCGTATAATGAACTTCTATATAGCGAATTTCTCCATTTAACGATTTTTTTTTATCGGGGATTTTGAATTCTCGTGGAGTTTGGCATGCAAAATAACGTCCATTTAACTGGGCCAATTTCTCTTTAGCTAAGGTTTTTTTTTTTTTTTTTCAGAAGTGGTTTATTCTGGGATTCACAAACAACTGCCTCCCTCCTTAGTTTCTCCTCTACGAACTTTCATCATTTATTCCCAGTGGAATTCATGCTAGGTGTGGTGTCTGAGGGAAGAAGAAGGGTTTGCAGCCACCACCCCATCTCAACCCCCACATATATATATCGTCAAACGGTGAAAGACACCTGTTGAAGGAGGATTTTAAAAATTCTTAGCAGAGGAAAGGGCAGCAAGGAGAGTTGTCCCAGTAGGGAAAATAAGTAGCACCCCCCCCTACTGGGTCAGTCCCCCTTCTTAAAAGTCTTCCGATTCCATGGAAGCAAGGTAACCTCACAGTGTACACTCCTTTAGTTCACTCATTAGAGGTTGTAGCCAAAATGTCAGCAGCTTAACCTCCTGATTTACTGGATTAATTTTCTATCAAACTTCCAAGAATAACCTCAGGCTCATCACCAGTGCACCACCCAACTGTGTCAAACTGATGCACTAAAAGGCAAATTTAATTCTGTGTTCTAGTCGACCAGTTCAAAAAAAATGTCTAAGAAAAAATGTTTGAGTATGAACGAGAAAGTAAGAGTGCCAGAAGAAGTTGACAAAGGTTTTTTGAAAAAAGATGTTGCTTTAAAATTTGGTATCCTGGTGAACAATTTGTCGACAATTTTGAAAAATTGTGAGGTAATTTTGAAACAAAGTGAAGATACTGCTAGCTCCAGCAGAAAATGGACAAAAGTGTGTCAGCATGATATGATAAAGTTGATGAAGCTGTGTATAAATGGATTCAAATGGTTCGTGGAAAGAGCATGCCTATTTCTGGACCACTAATTCAAGAAAAAGCGCTTGAGTATGCAAATTCCCTTGGGTATACAGAATTTCAGGCAAGTAGTGGATGGCTTAATAAATTCAAGAACAGGCATGGAATTGTCCAAAACGTTGTATCAGGGGAAAGTGCCGCCATCAGTGATGAAGATTGTGCGCAGTGGAAAGAAACAGTTCTCAAACAGTTACTGGAGGACTATGATCCTAAGGACATTTTCTATGTGGATGAAACTGCTTTATTTTTTAAGTGCCTTCCGAGCAAAACCTTAACATTCAAAAAGGATAAGTGTTTTGGGGGATAGCATAGCAACAAAAGAATAACGGTGGTGATCACAGCAAACATGATGGGAGAAGAAAAACTGAAGCTATTAGTAATAGGCAAAAGCAAAAATCCAAGATGTTTCAAAGGAATGCAATCTTTAGAAGTTCAGTATGATCACAATAAAAAATCATGGATGACTGGACAAATTTTTCAAGAACGGGCTCTAAATTTCGATAAGCACATGACTAAGCAACATCGTAAAATAGCTCTGGTTATTGACAACTATCCTGCCCACCCACAGGCAGTAATTTCAAAGTTAAAAAATATATAACTTCTCTTCTTTCCACCGAATATGACCTCAAAATTACAGCCAATGGATCAGAGTGTCATCAAAAACCTAAAATTTCATAACTGGAAAAGAATATTGAATAAAATTATTCTGGTCATTGAAAATAATCAACCAGCTGATAAAGTTGTGGATCTGCAATTATGCATTTCTGAATTGGCTAAAGCATGGCAGCATGACGTAACAGAAACTAACATTCGTAACTGCTTTTCCAAAGCTGGATTTCGTAATGCTGTTTTCGTATCAGATCAGGATGCTGATCCAGAAGAAGATGATTTGCCATTGGAGAAATTAAAGAAATGCTGGCAACAATTAAGACAGCATGGAAATATTGGAGATGAACATGTTCTTGATGATTTTCTTTCAGTTGATGAAGAAACACCTATAGCTGACCAAACAAGTGAGGAAGATATTCTCGAAAGCATGCGATGAAGTCATGGAATCGTAGAAGATGAAGAGGATGAGGAAAATGAAAGTGAGTGTCCTGTACAGCCTTCAAAAGATGAAATGATGAAGGCATTTGAAACCATTCGACGTGGATTCCAGTTTCAAGCTGATGTACCAGATGATTTGGTCCACTCATTGCAAAGGACTGAGACTTTTTATGATTGTTTAACCCAAATAATATTCAGCAGAAAATTACCGACTACTTCTCGGCCTAAACAAACTAAAACCTTTTTGTTTTATATCTATGCTGACCTGGCAAGCCGTAAATGAAAGTTGATTTTTTTATCTTTTTAATTAACATACGATGGAATTTCAGCTTTCTTTCTGAGTGTCAAAATAAAAGATAAGTGTAGTTTCTATATAGCGAATATTTTTGTCTGATCTTGCGATTTCATTATATGGAAGTTCGACTGTATTTTACTGGGTGTCTTGTAAATTTCATATCAGCTATTTCTTATAAGTAAGTACTGTTAGTGGCAAAAGTGAAAAGAATTTTGAGCACATTAATTCTCTGTTTCTTTTCCTGTGATTTGCACAAGTCAACTGTTATGCATCCACAGGTGACATACCTTCTGCACTGCAGAAAGAAAAGCTTTATATGAAAGAAAAAAGTTCCGGGAATGCCACATGACTATTATTAACTTTTCTCTGTGGAAAAGAACATCTCTTTGCCACATGATAAGAGCATAGTTGTGCACAGTTCCCCTTAGTGAATCATTGTTGTGTATGTTTCAGCAGAATATATCTGTAAGCAGTGATATGACAACAGCTGATAAGCACCCTAACTCAGATGATCCTTTGCTGATTATACAAATTGTTTCATTTTTTAACATGAGCATTTGATATCTGTTAATGTAAATGAAATTGTTAATATGTAATTTTGGCTTCATGTTTGTTTTATTTGCCTTTTGCTTTTCATTGGTTTAATAACTATTGAATTCTTAAATCACTATTTCACTAACATGCTAAATGAGTGTAGAAATAATTAGTGAATAACAAGTGGCATGATAATCTAAACAATATTTATTTTTATGAGGAGTCCTTTGTATTTTGCTTACAAGAATTATCTATGTTCTCACTCATGGCAGTTCAAGTTCTTCTCACTACTATGGCATCACATAAATTTGTACTAGATCATTTTTCTTTAACTTTACTCAGAGATACCTTTAGTTTGAGCTATTGTCCAGTTGAAGAATTAATTTACTCATCCTTCACCATGAAGTATCTTATTTTTGTGCAGATGTTTGTGGTTTTATTGTGACTACCAAGGCCTCTTCTTAATGTTTAACTTTACTTCTTAAACCTTATTGAGATAGAATGCATCTTAAAAATTGTAACTAGATCTCACATTAGTATTTTGCCACTATTTGAAATAAACTGTAACCAAGGGTACTTTCTGAATCATAGTTGCTGTAACTATACAATTCTTTAAAGATAAAGTGTATACATTTATACATTTTGGAAGTTCATTTATTGATCCTTGAATCCTGATGTAGTAGCTTTCTTTAATAAATATTCCTATCTATTTGAGGTTCATGATCCAAGATTGGAATATTGTCTCAAAGTTTGCATGTCCCCATGTGTTTGACTGTTTCTTCTGCCTCAGCAGCTGCCAGAACAGTATTGAACAAACAGCTGCTGTACTGTTTGTTCAATATATTTGTTATTACAATCTGTGACAGTCCAACCCTGCCTAACTCTTCCTCCCAGCCTAGGCTAGCTCAATTCCACAGGAAGGACTGTCTTAAGTTAAGTTGACATGTACATTAAGTCATTGACAGTGCACAAAAATCTTAGAACATCAAATTTGGATTCCACTGTTTAATGTATATTCATTATATTAGTATTTATACAGAGGATAACATTTACCTTGTCAAAAGATCTCACAGTCATATCTGTAGAATTAGGCCTTGCACTGTTTAAACCATATCCATATCCAGACAATCCTGTAGTTTCAACCATCTGATTAGTGTATCTCTTCGTATAACAAAACATCAACAGGAAATTTTTGAAAATGGCTGTCAATACCAGCAGAGAACAACTGGAAACGATAGTTTTGCGCTAGTTAAATGCCACTTTATCATCACACCTGGCAATCGGTCACGCTTGGCAGTAATCACAGTCCAAAACAACCCGAGCATATATTCCCCTCCTCGGACGACAGCAACACCAGCAGGAAACAGCTGAGGATGATAGTATTGCACCAGTCAGACATCACTTCATCATCACACCTGGCAGTCGGTCACGCTTGGTCACAATCACAGTCTAGAACAGCCCGCGCATATATTCTGCTTCTCGAATGACAGCAACACCAGCAAGAAACAGCTGACCTCCAGCTTCAGGCTAGTAATGGCAAAGAGCAGCCACCAAGAGCCTTGCGCACTTGTGCCTTGTGCTGCAAAAAGCAACAAAATCTCAGTGACAGGCCTTTTTATCTCAGCTTCTGACGTAGCAGAGAAGCATATTATGCAAATATTTCCTCATGGTTATGCAAATGCGACACCAAGATGATAAGTGAAGAGGATTCAAGAAGTTCTTGAGGCCTTTAGTTGTCACTCAGCATCAGTGGATGAACAACCCTGTTGTTATCTTGGGTATCTATAGGGTGTCCACAATGTCTTGTTACCCCCCCCCCCATAATAAGAAATGTAAGTGAGCTATGTATCTGTTGTATGAAGTATATGTTGAGTTATGGTCTGTATTGTGTTTATTTACAGATTAGGTACCGGAACCATGTGTGATACCAGCGAATACACCCTGGAACAGCGGATTGTTGTCTGGGTACACGAACGTCCACACACAGGGAAGACAATGCATGACGTGCGTGCCGATTTCCAACAACGATTCGACAAAGAGGCCCCTCCGAAACAGACTCTTCTGCGGTGGGAACATAAACTCTTCGAAGCAGGCAACATCAAGGATAAACCACGAATGGGAAGACCATCAACCAGAGTGCAACAGTGTCAAGCGGTCGAGGAATCAGTTGTCAGGTCACCGACGAAGTCGCTCCGCAAACGATCAGCGGAGCTTGGAATACCACGATCGACACTGCATAAGCACATGAAGAATGACCTGAATTTGCACGCATATCGCCCGATGTTCATTCAGGAGTTATCAGACATCGATTTAAACTGCAGACGGGATGCATATGCAATGATGCTTCAGACATTTGCCACAATCCCAAAACATGGAAAGGTCATTTTCAGTGATGAATGTGCGATATACCGCAGCTGTCGATCACGGAACGTTGTGTTCTGGTCCAAGGAAAACCCACATTATGTCGAAGAATTAGAACATCATCCTCCGCATGTCCTGATATGGGCTGCAATGAATAGTCGACATCTGTTTAGACCGTATTTCTTTGATGGTCCAGTGAATCAGACAACTTATCTGGACATGCTGCAAACCTGGTTTGTGCCACAACTTGGAAATCTTGGCATTCTGAATGACATATGGTTCCAACAGGATGGGGCGCCCGCCCATTATGCAATCGCTGTTCGGGAATACCTTGGTGAGGTCTTTCAGGATCGTTGGATCGGCTGAGGTTTGGCAGTGCTGCCCGCTCTACTTGAATGGCCACCTCGAAGCCCAGATCTCTCAACGTGTGATAATGCCCTTTGGGGTTTCATAAAGGAGGTTGTTGCACAGCAGCGCTACCAAACCACTGATGAACTTAAACAAGCAGCGAGACATGCTTTCTCTCGTATCACCCTGCAACTGCTTCGGAAAATGTCCCACAGAACATGGCATGAAATTATTCTCTGTCACAAGAATGGCGGAGCCCAAACGGATCCACTGGATGTTTAAGGATGCCTCAACGTATAACTCAACATAGTACGAAAAAGTATCACTGAAGACGTAAGGAAATTCAACTGTGAACTAGTAAGGAAAGCAATTGAAAACAACCAAAGCCTAAAGATAGCAAAGGGACATCTCAGTAAGGGGAAAAACAGATTATGGCACTGAGAAAAGAAGACGGGTCTGTAACAAGAAATAGAGGCGAAATTTTGACAAGAGTGAAAGATTTCTACTCCAAGTTATATGAAAGGGATGATGCATGTACTTCAGACATCATGGAAGGTACCAGTACCAGAGTTCTTCCAGTCCTTCCAGCAGAAGTTGCACATGCAATCAAGAACATGAAGCTGGGAAAAGCTCCAGGAGAAGATGGAATTACTGTAGACATCATACAAGAAGCAAGTGGAGAAATCGAAACAGTACTCGCCCAAATTTTCACTCGATGCCTTAATGAAGGGAAAATTCCTGAGGATTGGAACAACGCTACAATGATCTTGCTACATAAAAAAGGTGACATTGAGGATCTCAGGAACTACAGACCTATCAGCCTCCTATCAGTGGTTTATAAAATCTTCACTAAAGTTCTTTCACACCGCTTGAAGGTGACACTGGACATGGCTCAACCGAGAGAACAAGCTGGATTCAGGAGTGGCTACAGCACAATAGATCATATCCACGTACTGAGAGAACTAATTGAAAGAGCGAGGGAATATGAACTTCCATTGTGCATGGCTTTTATCGATTATGAAAAAGCCTTTGATTCGGTGAAACCATCAGCAGTTGCAATGGCTCTGAAATCCTGCGGTATTGAAGATGCATACATTAATATTATTAATAACATCTATGAAAATGCAAGTGCAAAGATTCAGCTGTTTGAAAATACAACACACATAAAAATTGGAAAAGGAGTGAGACAAGGTGACACCATATCTCCGAAGCTCTTTAATGCCACATTGGAAAATGTCTTTCAATCACTGAACTGGGAAAACAAAGGGATAAAGATTAATGGAGATTATCTAACCCACCTTCGTTTTGCTGATGACATAGTCATTTTTACAACTACCCCATCAGAGCTACAGAGTATGATCCAGGAACTTGCTGACAAGAGTAAAGAAGTGGGATTAAAAATGAACTTTCAGAAGACAAAAGTGATGTACAATGCTTTTACAAGAAATGAAGATTTATCGATTGATGGAGAAAAGCTGGAGATAACAGACACGTACGTTTATCTTGGACAGCAGATATCAAGTGAGGGTCACATTGGTGAAGAAATTTATCGGCATACAAAACTTGCCTGGAGAGCTTTTGGAAGAAACAGCATAATTTTCAAGAGCAATATGCCATTATGTCTTAAAAGAAAAGTGTTTGATCAATGCATCCTTCCAGTGCTTATGTATGGTGCAGAGACGTGGACCTTAGCTAAAAGAGACATACAAAGGCTGCAGACAACTCAAAGAAGCATGGAGAGGTGCATGCTTGGTGTAACCAGGAGAGATAAGAAGAGGAACACGTGGATCCGAAAAATGACAAGAGTGGAAGGCATCGTGATCAGAGTTAAATCCCTGAAATGGCAATGGGCTGGACATACTGCCAGAAGAACAGACCATCGATGGACAGCCGAAATTTTAGATTGGATTCCAAGGGACAGGAAAAGACCCAGAAGAAAACCACATGGAAGATGGGTGGATGAAATTCGTAAGTATGCGGGAGTGACGTGGAGGAGACTGGCACAAGACAGACCGTTGTGGAGGAAACTTGGGGAGACCTTAGTCCAGCAGTGGATTGATAATGGTTGACAATGATGATGATGATGATACATTATAGAACAGATACATAGCTCACTTACATTTCTTATTACAGAGGGGTGGGCTAACAAGACATTGTGGACACCCTGTAGAATGCAATCCTATGATAGTAACTATTATTATATACCATATCCCCAAAACGTGACAATTCCTGAAGTATTTGGTACATAACATTTGATTTTTCCGTTTTGTCTTGTGTTAGTGATAAACCATCTCCATTTGCTGATTTTTCTACCATGTTTTCGGCTAAACTATACATAATATCTAAGGTATTTTACCTGATATTTTCAAAGTATTTCTCACGTTGTTTGCTCTGTGAGGGACGTGCTCCCGGCCCCGAGAGGTCTCTTACGTTGCGGACCTTTGGTTAGTTATAAAAAAAATTTTAGTAATGAAACAGTTGGGTTATGTATTTTCAGTTCCACATTCATTCACTTGCACTATCAAACGTTTAAAATTTACTATTAATTAAAAGATTTTAGTAGAAAGAGTTATACTAATCGGGTCAGGAGACGTCTCACACGGGGTTCGTTGTTACTGCGAGTGCTTTCTGCGGTACCTTTACCGTCATCTTCGGGCCATTATTTTTACACGAGGGTTCTTCGCATGTGTGTAGTTTTGGAGTTGCATGTCGGGAATCGATGGGAAGGTTTTCTGCCTGTATGTGTTAGGTGATTTGTTTCCAATATGTCGAATCACCTTACACATACAGGCAGAAAACCTTCCCATCGATTCCCGACATGCAACTCCAAAACTACACACACGCGAAGAACCCTCGTGTAAAAATAATGGCCCGAAGATGGCGGTAAAGGTACCGCAGAAAGCGCTCGCAGTAACAACGAACCCCGTGTGAGACGTCTCCTGACCCGATTAGTATAACTCTTTCTACTAAAATCTTTTAATTAATAGTAAATTTTAAACGTTTGATAGTGCAAGTGAATGAATGTGGAACTGAAAATATATAACCTAACTGTTTTATTACTCAAAATTTTTTTATAACTAACCAAAGGTCCGCAATGTAAGAGACCTCTCGGGCCGGGAGCATGTGCCTCACAGAGCAAACAAAGTTAGAAATACTTTGACAATATCAGGTAAAATATCTTAGATATTATGTATAAAGGCACGTTTATAACATAAGACAACCTATAAGGTTGACTCATGAATTGCATTTTTCGTAATATTTTGGGCTGTGGTTTTTGTGTTATCAGCTTTTACATCGCAAGCATTAAAAAGAATATTGAGAAAAGACTGAGTGTATAGCAAATTGAAATAAAAAGCCAAATGAAATATCATTAGTAGATTTTTGCATAAATATTTATTATATTTTAGCATATTAATTGATTTTTGCATTTGGGAAGGAATAAAACTGTTAGTTCAACGCAAAAGTTGAAAAGAGATTTTATCAGCTGAGTCCATCATTATCAAAACAGTGAAAAACATAAACTGCTAATAACAGTCCTAAATGTATCTTTTGCTTGAAGAAATCTGATAAAAATTGAAGAACAAATTAAACAGGACGAAAAGTGCAATAACAGCAAAAAATTTCATGAATCTTACAGATGACAGATAGCACAATTCATTTATGATGTATCATCAGGACATGAGGTGATGAGCAATCCAACAAAAGGGAACCCCTCCCCCCCCCCCCTTCCCCACACACACACACACACACACACACTCTGATTGATAAGTCAATCATTGCAGTATTGAGAATTCTGGAGAAATGTTTCATGTGAAATGCGTCCAGAGGATGTTAGGCTATAGCGTGTAGGAGGACATGGTAGAGCCTTCACGATACTTCACTGGTTTTTATGTTTTTGTACGTTTATACTTCCAGTTATTCACCTTTTAAACCTTCTGAGGAATTTTAAAATATTTATCTAAATTTACGTAATATCTGTAATGCAGAAAATTTCACGCGTGCTTTGTTACGTATTAAACTTTAGAATAGTCAGATTTGTAAGAACTTTTGGCTGCAGCATCACCCTTGTAATTGTAACAATGGGGGGAGGTACAATGACCCAGCACCACGACCTGTGGTCTATTGTGCGTCCCCAGCCCTAATCTCGAAAGAGACCAGATGCATAAGCAAAAGCAAAAATGCTCTTGACTGGTACTAAAGAGAGATCACTTGGTCTCAAGTTATGAGTACCAAAGTGTTCAAGCCTGAGTGCTGCAAAAAAGTCAGTCACAAAGAAAATGCAAGGAAGTCTCCTCTTCTAGATGGCATCCTCCACAAAGTGGATCCTCTTTCATCCGATCAAATTAAGGTGCCTATTAAGACGACAGTGTCCTGTAAGTAGACCAACAATCGGTCCAATATCCTTTTTGGCAGTTTAAGGAGCTCCTTAGCTCTATGAGGTAAGGGTTCTTGATTAAGTTCCTTTGCCTGCCTCTGCCCCTTGGTAGCAAGCCAGAGGTCGAGCTCCTTAGTCCTCAGCAGTCTTTAAAAGTCCTCTAGCTGCACCAGAGGCGAGCCCTAATGCAGGCTCTAAACCATAAAAAGCCTGCTCTGCCCCTCTTTAGCAAGAAGGTCAGCTTTCTCATTACCTACAAAACCCCTATGTCCTGACACCCAGAACAGTTGCACTTTGTTCTGGTTTGCCAGTTCAGTTAGGGTCTGGAGGCAGTTCCAAACAATTTTGGATGAAATGCGGCACTGACGAAGTGCCAGTAAAGCCGCCTAACTGTCTGAACAAATTTGGATACACGCATTATGATACCCTTTGATCAGACATTCTGATGCACATGCCAAAATAGCATACACCTCAGCTTGGAACACGGTAGCATGCCTTCCAAGGCTTTGGCATGAACCATAACCTCTGGATAGGCAATACTCCCCTGCTCCAACTCCTACATTTGTCCTGGAGCCGTCAGTTAACCAAACAGTTTCACCGCTGCATCCAGGAACAAAGGATGTTTCCCATTCACTGTGACTAGGAAAGTTCACACTGAATGCTTTATCGAAATGATATTTTAGGAGCATGTTGTCGGTTCCCTTTTGAATGATGGGCTCCTTACAAAAATACTTTTGAATAGGCTTGGTATGGCTGCCAACCCACAACGAGGGTCTCCATATGCCATTGCAGTATAATCTATATGCCCCCATAATGGCCTCACCCACAATATGAAGGTGAAGTGGCAGAATATCAAGAAGCAACTCCTCCAATGCAGCTGTTGGAGTAGTTCTCATTGCTCCTGATATACCTATGCAGGCGAACCTTTGTAACTTGTTAAGTTCAGCCTGCATCGTGCAGAGGTTAACTCTACGCCACCACACCATTGAGCCATAAGTGATCATGGGTCTGGTGACCATAGTATATATCCAGTGCAAGATCCTCGGGTTAAGACCCCAGGATTTGCCAATAGCACCTCTACATGACCAGAACACTTTCTTGGCTCTGGCAATGCAGTAATCTAGGTGCTGTTTCCAGGTTATGCCTCCGTCCAAAATGACTTCCAGGTCCTGTGTAACGAGAGGAATTGTTTTCCCAAAGAGAGTAATACCTCCAAGGTCTCCAAAATTCCTCTTTCTAGTGAAAGGCACAAGGGTGGTTTTTGTCAGGGTTTACTGATAGACCAACCTTCCTGCACCAATCCTCAACAAGTCCCAGTGTTCTTTGCATTATACTCGAGACTGTTTTAGGGAATTTTCCCTTGACAATTATGGCCACGTCATCTGCATAGCCAAAACAGTCACAACCAGACCTCTCCAGGATTCTCAGCAGTTCACCCACCACCAGGCACCACAACAGGGGAGAGCAGACTCCTCCCTGAGGGCAGCCCCGGCAGGTGGAGACCGACAGAGTTTCCCTGAGTAGCGAGGCCACAACCGTTCTGCTTGCGAGCATGGCCTTAATCCATTGACAACAGGTTCTATCAACACCATGTCTTTCCACAGCCCCCACAATGGTCTCTGTAGAGACTCTATCAAAGGCACCTTCAATGTCAAGGAAAGTGGCCAAAGCCACCTCCTTAAATTCTAATGCCTTCTCCAGACAACAGACTATGCCATGGAGGGCTGCTTCTGTTGATTGTCTTGTTGATAGGCAAACTGGAATTTTGAGAGGGGTTTAGGGAGTAAAACCACCTTCCTAATATGCCTGTCCACCATCTTCCCAAGAGCCTGGAGAAAGAAAGATGTTAGACTAATAGGTCTAAAGGCTTTTGCCTCTTGGTAATTTAACTTACCTGGCTTGGGAATAAATATTACCTTAGCCTGTCTCCATGCACTTGATATATAACCAAGCGCAAGGCAGGCCTGGTAAATTTTACACAAGAGTGGAGTAATTATCTCCAGTCATTGTTGCATTAAGATGGGAATAATACCATCACATCCAGGTGATTTACATGGTTCAAAAGAATTAATGAACCACTTAATCCTAGAATAATTGACCACCTTCCTGGCAACCCTCCAGTCCTCCTATTTTGCACGTCGGCGCTCAAGGTTAGCTGGGCGCACGCCAGTGGGGTCAATTATGTTTGAATCTGGAAAGTGTACACCTAGCATTTCTGTTAGTGTTTCTTTACCAGTTTTTGTGAAGCTCCCATCAAACAGTTTGATGGTGTTCAGGCAATTTGCATTGCCCTTAGCCACGATTTTCATGAATCTGGCAGTACTGGGAGTATCTGAAATACTTCCACAGAAATCTCTCCAAGAGGTTCTTTTTGTCTCTCTAATTGCTTTGTTGTACTGCCTGAGGGTAGTCTTATATGCTGTTCACTCACCAGTATGTTTGGCTTTATTAAAAAGCCTTCTAGTTTTGCCTCTGATACTGCTAAGCTGTTTATTCCACCAAGGAACTTGCCTTGGTAAGCTAGCAGTCTTGGCCTGACAGTTTTGGTGATAAGATTCGAAAATAGATCGTTGGAACTGGTCAACAGCTAACTCGAGATCCAACACTGTGTGCATGTTAAATTCCATGCCTTCAATATGTGCCGCTAGATCATCCCTGAAGCTAACCCAATTGATCCTTCTGGGATTTCTGACTTGCACCAGCTGTTGTCTTACATCAGCAACTGAATGGCAAATATATCTATGATCAGACAGTGAAGGTTCACTAGGTACATGCCATTTAATAATGCGATCAAACATGTTAGCACTACAGAGGGTAAGGTCAATGACTTCACTTCTATTAGAAACAATAAAAATGGGCTCATTGCCTCAATTAAGAATATAAAGTTTTGTACTTACCAAATATTCCAAAAGGCTGTCCTCTCGTCTGTTGCAGTTGCTGCTCTCCCACACGATAGGGTGAGCATTGGCATCACAGCAGATGATGAGACGTCTTCCACTTGACTCACAAAAGTGGACAATATCTCTTGCCTCCTGAGAAGGAGGTTGTTCAGGTTCATCATATGGTAAGTATTCAGAGACAGCAAACAGCTCTTCTCTGCCGCTATCAGATGACATAAAAAATTTAATCACAGTTGTATCACCTGTGGTAAACTCAAGAAGTGGCAAAGCCTGCTCCTTGTAAGCCCAGGATCTTTCCATTATGTGTCCATGACTCTTGAATGAAAGCCAGATCAACATCCTCTGCAGCCAGTCTGCAGCATTAAGCAGCAGAAGCAGACTGACTATGGTGGAGATTGATCTGGACACATTTCATGCAGTTCTCCATTATGCGATAGGTACGGAGACCAAGTGGTAGAAGGATCAGCCAGGTCAAGACCCCCCTCCCCCCAGTGGGTGCTGGAAGCCAGCTCCACACCTTTGTGAATACCACCCAGGCCGATCACATCCACCTCCATAGCCCTCCCCCTCCCTCCCTCCCTCCACTCGCAGCTGGACCTGAGTTCTTCCCAGTTTCCAGACAATGGCCAGGGAAAGACAATGCAGTTGTTTCTGGTTCCACAACTGCAGAATGAGGCTCCTCCATTTCTGTGTCCTCCTTTGAAGTGCTAGAGCCCTGAGGGTCATGTAGCACTTTGAATTGACCCTCATCGACCCAGTGTAGGCAGTTAACTTGACTTCGGCAATGGCTTTAGCGGATTCCCTGTCCACCTGGAAAATCCACCTACCGGCCTTAGGATCTTGTAGCCAATCCAACACCCTCCAGTGGTTTGTATGCAAACTGCTGTTGTAAGCACACAACCTCCTGCAGAGGACATTTGAATCCTTGGTCCAAATATCCCCTGTCCTGAAGGCAACCTTGATTGGTTTTGGAAGTTCACTGGCCCTTATCACCTTGAGCCCAGTACCCTTTAAAACCTTATCATTTTTGTCAAAGGCTGATGTTAGCCATTGTCCTGTTCCCTCATTCTCACAAAGATAAACAAGGGCTCCAGAGTTCAGGGAAAAGCTCTTGATGCGCGGTAGAGGCTCTGCTACTTGAAAACCATCCACATGCCTCAAAAGCTCTTCCTGAATAGTCCCAACCTCACTGTCATCAAGCTACTCATTCGGGAAATTCTCCTTCACGATGGCCATCCTGACAGTGGAGACAGCCTCACCATGAGTGATGGGACGAGAGTCGTCCCTACTCATTTTGGTTGGCTTCCTCACGGCTGGAGAAGGGGTAGAGAGAACAGAACTCTTCCTCTTGCTCTTCTTGTCCACTACAGGTGTAGAAGTGTCTACAGATGTGGGTCCCACTGAACTCGACTCCTTGTCAGTTTGACCCTTCATCTGCCTTGCCAGTTTCCTCCTGATGTTGCACTTAGCAGTCTTACTAAGTCACAACCCTTCCTTGCTGTTACTAGCCTCACTAGCAACCGAAGACTCTTTTGGCAACCCGGTATTACCTGCTGCCTCCGGATGTCTTGGTTGCTTGTGTGAATCAACTTCCTCCACCTTAGCCTGAGAGGTGTTCCCAGAGCAACTGGGCCACATTTCAAGGTCAACAGATCCCGGCCTTGGCTGGGAAGATGTTGCTTTTTTAGGTTGGGTACTGACTGAGTCAGACCCTAACCCAGGGTTTGTTGTAGTTAAAAAGGATTCCATATTTGGTCCCACGAAACTGGAGGAAAATAAAAGGTCACCCGGTAATCCTCCTATCCTGGGTGGAAGGCCAATTACGACAGGGTTTCGCCTGGTGCCTTGAAGGGATCGTTATTGATATTGATGTTTTACTACCTCAGTACCATTCAGCCCTCGGCATGATACCTTACGCCTTGGCTTAGGTAGACCAGAGCCTCGGTTAGCTAGCGTGTTTCGGATGCTCCAAGAAAGAGGAGCTACTGTGAACCACAGCACCTAATCCACCTGTTTCCACCATCCCCCACGATGAGGACGTTTAGGTTGGATTTCTGCGGGGGGGGGGCAGCATCACCCTTATTCACATTAAAAGCAAGTACTCACGTGGTTGACATCGTTTCTTTAGCTGTTGCCAGTAGAGATTTCCAAATTATCGGAATACTGAAGGGTGCGTCTGAATTGCAAGAGTTTTTATTGAAGAGAATTTCAATGCTTCCTCTGTAGCATAATGAAAATTTGTTTGAAAAGGGTGCAGTCCTTTTGGTACAATCCCAGTTTGGAGAGGCAGAGGTATCTTCAATAGTCAGAAAAGAAAGTGCAGAAGTCGGAAGACATTTTCTGACATCTCTTTTATGTTCCAAATTTCTTCGGTTTATTGTATGAAAGGTACTATGTGGATGAGGTATACCCCAGGATGATCTAATGGATCAAGAGGATCTCTGTCTTTAGATATTAATTGGATGGTAGTGGGAAGAGAATTGATTGCAAGCTTGTAACCAAAACTTTTGAAAATTTTGACAAGTTTGTGAGAACAAGAATGATGGTATGGAATTGAACCAATAAAGGAAAGGGATGGTTTCTGTAGAGGAGAAAGGTGACAGACAAATTGATTGGCATCAAACTTTTTGAAAAGTTTTTTGACAATTCCGAGGGAAAACTGATGGTTTGTGGCAAAAAAGCATTGAAATTCTCTTCAACAAAAACTCTTGCAATTCGGACGTACCCTTCAGTATTCCGATAATTTGGAAATCTGTACTGGCAACAGCTAAAGAAACTATGTCAGCCACGTGAGTGCTTGCTTTTAGTGTGAATAGGGCTGATGTTGCAACCAAAAAATCTTACAAATCTGACTATTCTAAAGTTCAATATGTAATAAAACATGCATGCAATTTTCTGCATTATTGATTTCTTCATATTACGTAAAATGGCCTTCGTATTGAAGTTCTTGTAATATATCATGAAGTTTTACTGTTGCCTTTTAAGTCTATCCAGTGGTTTCAGATCGGTATGGAATTGAAGTATGAGGTTTAATTCCTCATATGTTAAAAAATTCCATGCTGCTTTTAGTCAATTTTAATGTATTAGCAATTTTGAATGTGTGCAGTTGGTAGATTTTCTGACAATCAGATGGAACAGCTTTGAATATTCTCCTTGCAGTGGTTGATATCATATGATATATTGAAAATAGTTAAATTACAAGAACAAGATGAGCATGACAAAGAATGCTTAGTGTTTAAAGAAAAAACCGCAATGAAGGTATGCAATAACAATGCTCTTGTACTGAAAACAAGAAGCCTAACACAGGATTAACATTCATCCTAATGAACAAGAAATGGCAGCAAGCTGGAACAGGATATTAAGGACCCCATGAGAAAGGTTATTTTCAACGATCTATGTGAGATTCATATGTCATTCATAAATGTTTTTTATGCTTTCCAAACATAGGTTGAAAAAGCGTATATGCTCCAGCCTTGTCTGTCTGTCTGCATGATAACTCGCGTAAAAATGGTTCGATTTCGATGAAATTTTAGTATGTGGTAGGGGACAACCTGGGGACAAACCTTATTGAAAATGGACGAAATGGGTCAAAGGTCAGGACATAGGAGCGGAATCGATTTCATCTACCTTATGCATCATAACTTACGTAAAAATGCTTCGATTGCAACAAAACTTTATCATGTTATTCCAGAGGTATATTAAACCGGTTCTGTTGAATATCATCAAAATGGGGTGAAAGGTCAGGGCACATTAGTGAAATTTATTCCACAGCCATTATCTTCATAACTTGAGTAAAAATGCTTCTATTGTGACAAAACTTTATTATGTTTTTCCGGAGGTATACTGAACCAATTCTGTTTAATAACATCGAAATGAGGTCAAAGGTCAGGGCACAGGAGCAAGATTTATTCCACAGCCATTATCCTCATAATATGAGTAATGATTTCTGGTATATTGGAAAGCATATCATAATCAATGCATTGCATGATTTTACTAACTTGTTACATTTTTAGTTAAAATTAATGTCAGGGCTCATTGTGTCCTCTGAGTGCAGTATACATGAGTTGAACAGAAATTTAGAATAGTATATTTTTACTATTGAATTAGTAGAATTTATAACCACATAATTAATTAGGTGTATCATGTGATTTAGTTGACCAAATGAATTCAAGGGGATTTTTTCGTTTCTACAAATAAGACAGTGACTCGTAGTTTTAGCTTCTCTTTGCAAGCTCCATCACCAGTGTCAAAAACAGTGGTTTTTTTCAGCGTTACTTCTGTCACCACCACAACTGTGACAGAAACATCACTGTTAAGGCCACCTCTGATGTGTTTGAGTTCAGAAAGAGTCTTATTTGAGTTCTCTGGATTACTTTATTTTCTGATTCTAATGTCCCAGCATTAAACTACATTTTAAAAACACAGCTCTGAAATGCAGCATTTCAACTAGATATGACTTATAACTGTTTGCAGTAACATTATGAATTTTACTTGTTGTTCACGATATTAAAACAGATCGTTTATTTGAATCATTTATGGCAGACACTGATCATACGTGAATTTGGAGAATTGCAAGGATTTGGTCTGCCGTTTCATTTTGCATGGAAGTGTTCTGTGATTTTAGTTTGAAAATTTTTATTTAGGATTAATGAATTATGCTTTAGCACCTTTATTTCTTGTAGTAAGATTTTTCTTTTCTTATCTCATGCTAGGAAGGTTAAAATGTGGATTTCTTTTTGGTCTTGTGTGTGATGTAGTTGTTGAGTCTACAACATGAAAAACTGCAAAATTATAGGTCCTTGTACTATCACATGTGAAAACATCCTTACACATGAAATTTGAGTGGTGCTTCCCTCTTTTTAAGCACATAAACACTGTAGCTGTCAATACATGCTAAACGACATTCATATCCTGTCATGTGGTGTTGATGACAAACAGTCTACTATGGAACACAGTCTCTCTTTTTCAGACCCTTCCCTCTCCCATCAATGGAATGCCTTTTACCCATTAGGAGTAAGAGTTACACAAGTACAGCAACGAAGCATTTGCATTGACTGACATTTAGTGCATAACTTTCCACATGTCTAGAGTGCTTTCACAATGTTATTTGATGTGAATTACACATACAAGTCTATTCAAGGTATATTAAAAATATGTAAACAGTTTTCTTAACTGTGTCATTTATCTTTGATGAAAGTCATACAGTGTCCTCTTCTACCATATCTCCATGGGAAGGGGGTTTGCAATGATCATCAAATAAAAACATTTTGTGGTATGTTTATCTGTGACTTTAAATTAGGTGCATAAACATAGAAAACGAGTGAAAACATACACATTCACGTATGGTAAAAGGTTCGTTTAGCGGTAGCTTTCGGTCGTCCTACGACCTTGATCACCTGCGATCGACTGGATGGGTTGGTTGCCTGAACTACAATTTGAAGTTGGGGTGTTGGAAATGTTGCCAGATTTTAGAAGAGAGATCCAAATATATGCAATTTGGTGAAGGGTCTCTGAATTTCAGTTTTTGGTGAACAAAATTTCAATGCTTTCTTGGAAATGCAGAGATGCTTTGTTGATGAATGAGGCAACTTTTTTAGTTTCATTCCAAATGGGAACTGCAGAGGCGTCTTCAAGGGTTAGTGCAGATAAAGCTGTCTTTGGAAAACCATTGGAGACATCTGTTTTGTGTTCACCAAGTATTGTTGTGATGCTTCGGTATGTGCTTCCAATGTACACTGAGAGACCAGAGGAAGTTGAAATGGGAATAGCATAAACTCCAGGGATGTCCAGGGGTGAGACAGGATCCCTGTCTTTTAAGCAGGCAAGCAGGCAATAATGTCTCACCCCAGGACACCCCTGGAGTTTATGCTATTACCATTTCAACTTCCTCTGGTCTCTCAGTGTACATTGGAAGCACATACCGAAGCATCACAACAATACTTGGTGAACACAAAACAGATGTCTCCAATGGTTTTCCAAAGACAGCTTTATCTGCACTAACCCTTGAAGATGCCTCTGCAGTTCCCATTTGGAATGAAACTAAAAAAGTTGCCTCATTCATCAACAAAGCAACTCTGCATTTCCAAGAAAGCATTGAAATTTTGTTCACCAAAAACTGAAATTCAGAGACCCTTCACCAAATTGCATATATTTGGATCTCTCTTCTAAAATCTGGCAACATTTTCAACACCCCAACTTCAAATTGTAGTTCAGGCAACCAACCCATCCAGTCGATCGCAGGTGATCAAGGTCGTAGGACGACCGAAAGCTACCGCTAAACCAACCTTTTACCATACGTGACTGTGTATGTTTTTGCTTGTTTTCTATGTTTATGTGTTATTGTTGCATGAAGCCTGAGTTTTAAAAAATTAGGTGCAGCATCATTTCTGAAACAAACCAATGAGATAAATAGCCCTGGGGTTTTATACTTGGTGCAGCGTTATTCTCAGAAAACATGGCAATCCTGGTCAAACTCTCCTTTCTTGGGAGGGAAAGACCAGAATTTCTGAGATTGCATTAGGGCTTACTTTATTGTATATACAGGGAGGGCACTTATCTTAGAAAACAAAGCTGTTAAAATGGTTTGATGTACTCCTTGCCTAAAATTATGTGTAATGTTATTGCATGCAAAAATAATCTGCATTTGAATAACAGAAACTATGCTGCATTTCATAAACATTTTATTTTAGTGTTTGATTCTGTCCTTTAATCATTTGTATCTCTCTGTCTTGTGTGTGTGTGTGAGTGCATTCTATGACAAATTTATGCTTTAACAAATATATATACTCTAAATTTCAGAAACTTGCAACAAAATTTCATGAATCTTTTCTATAATTCTTTTTAGAACTCCATATCATTGCTGCCAAATTTGAAAGGCATAGTTATTTATTCTATAAGGATAAATCATTTGATTACTCTAATTCAGAAGTTGCTTTTAACTACTCATCTGAGTTAGATAATGGCCTGATTCTCTGGAATGGTAATGTAAGTATTGCTGTTTTAAAGAAAAGTTATTTTAACATTAAATAACTGTCACATTTATCCATCCAGATGCTCAAAAAAAATTATGAATAACTGTCTTTAATCATTTGAGACTGTAATGCTTTTATTTTTAAAGAGTCAATTATAGGTTTGGTTTTTATGAATAATGCATGCACACCACTTATAGACCTAGTTATTGTTATATCTCTTCATGTAATGCAGTGATTTAGAACCCTGCAATTCACTCAACAAGGAGCAGTTATGTGGCCACATGAGTGACACCCAGGCATGAAGGAAACTTTTGTGGGATTAGTGGGAATGAGGGGTCGTTTCCCATGTAGATATGGAATTCCATTTTCCAAAACTTTCAAAAATGGAAGGTAGATGGAGTGAAGAGGAATTTTTTTTTCATGCAATGTTACCTCTGTCTAGTATTCTTGTTAAATATGATTTTATTGCATAAATGTATGTGTTTCAGCTTGAAACTGTAAGCAACAATTTACGAAAACGAAAGTTAGATGGAGTGAACATTACAGTATAGTCCTAAATTCTGTTTCTGTTGATGTTCCTTTTACCTAGCACATTTGTTAAATATAATTTTATTCAATGAGTATTTGTATTTCATTTTGAAAATAGAGGAAGAATTTCAGAAAATAGGAGTCAGCCAGAGCAAAGATTGTTGTGTGTGTGTGTGTGTGTGTGTGGCAATGTTTCCACTATCCTGTCTTGTTGTTAAATGTTATTTTCCCTTCCCCAAAATGGGTGCATTTCACCTTGATAAGGGAGAGGAAATTTTCTGAAAACGGAAGTGACGCTGTTAGAGAATTTGTAAGAATTGATGCTTGGTGTTCAAAATTATTCTTATTCTCAAAATCACACCATTTATCTAAAATATAATTTCATTCATCTTGCTGAAAGGTCTGTCAGCATGATGAAATAAAATTATAGTCATCTGAGGGCATAAAAAAACAAAAGAAAGAAAAGTCACAATGAAAAAATGGGAAGGAAAAGGTATGAGCAGAAAGAAATATTAAGTAATGGATGCTATGCAGCTGCAAAGTTAATGAGAAGCAAATATAGCTTTGGAACTTCCTGAGAAGAAGTGAGGCTTGCTCACAAGAATAAACATGAGCTGATGTTCTAGCAAGTATGACAACAAAACAAGGAAAACACTGTGTTTGTAATATCTTTTAAACATTTAATTTTATTTTGAATCCAGTAATTTTATATTGTTAATACAGTGATGTGATCCAGTTTAAAAATATTTGCCTAAATTAATTATGAGGATTGTCCAGAAAGAGTAATACCAATAATGAAATAAAAACAAAAGAGACTGACATTGACAGAGTTTTTGTATTTTCACTAATACTACATATAATCACTCATTTTTCTACATAATCACCATGGTGCTTAGGCACTTGTCATGTCGTGTGACCAGCTTTTGAATACCTTCATCATGTACCTCTCCGCCAGTCCCTTCAACCACTGTTTCACTCTGTCTTTCAAATCATCATCACCAACAAAGTGCCACCCTCCCAAAAATTCCTTCAGTTTGGTGAACAAATAGTAATCATTGGGAGCCAAGTCTGGACTGTAGGGCAGATAATCCAGAACCTCCCATCTGAAACCCTGAAGCAGGTGTTGGGTCTGACGTGCCATGTGTGGCCTTGCATTGGCATGGAGAAACACACCACTCTTAGACAGCATGCCGATGCCATGCCGCTTGTTTTGGATGGCCCTACGCAGCCTCTGCAGTGTTCTACAATAGGCATCAGCATTATTGGCTGTGCCTCAAGGCATGAACTCAACCAGCAAGAAACCTCTGTGGTCCCAAAACACTGTAGCCGTTACCTTCTTTACCGAAAGTGTTTGCTTACACTTGTGTAGTTTTGTCGGGGACAGGGAATGGTGCTACTTAAGTGACTAACATTTGTTCTCCTGCGTGAAATGACTGACCCATATTTCATCTCCTGTCACTATGTGGTCAAGAAATTCATCGTCCATATGTGTGTAACAGGTCAAAATTCTCAAAGC
The DNA here is from genome assembly GCA_039090855.1 of Macrothele yani. NCBI lineage: Eukaryota > Metazoa > Arthropoda > Arachnida > Araneae > Macrothelidae > Macrothele > Macrothele yani. Next base: position 4,765,022 of record CM076997.1, read on the forward strand.
TGCATCCATATGGTACCTTTTGTGGTCATCAGTCAACATTCATGGTACTCACTTTATAAAAAATTTCCGGTAGCCAAGGTGTTCCGTTACTATTTCATGGAGCAGTGCGTGAAAAACTTCCGAGAAACGGGTATGCAATTCATCGAGTTTAATGTGATGTTCATGTCTGGTGACATCATCAACACATTCCTTGAGGTCTGCTGTAATAAGCAATGGGCAGCAGGAGTGCTGGTCATCACACACATTTGCTCTGCTCGTATTAAACATCCAAACCCACCATTGTACCGATGATTTGTCCATCACCTCTTCACCGTAAATAGCCGTAATCCGACAATGAATGTCTTTTGGACAAACGTTTTCACCATTCAGAAAGTGAATTACAGAATGCACCTTGTACTCTGCGAGACTTTCAATTTGCTTCGCCATTTGAAGCAAGTACAACAACAGTTCCAGTCACTGCATTAACACGAAACTTGCCGTGAGTCTCTCCAACGTCTGACTGAGGATGGGTGACATGACTGCGGCTTCCACCACCTCACACGCCCTCTATGCGCAAACGGGTATTACTTTCTGGACAACCTACGTACATTAAACAATTCCATTTTGCTCATGCTATGTTACATTCAGACTTTTTTGCTGTGCATTCTGATTTTTCGCCTGATTAAAAAGTTCAGCTGGTTTTTTTTTTCTTTGTCAGGTTCATGTATGGTGACACTTCATAATTTAGGCTTATATGTTAACCATGACATATAAAGAAGATATGGTGTTAATCATTACATGCATTCTTCAAAGCAAATATTTGCTGTTATTTGGATTTTTTTTTGGATTGGAGGTTTAACGACCACCGTGAGCAACTCAATGGGCTATAAGCAGTCGCCCGTCCCTAATTTAGGGTCACTGGTTCCAGGGAAGGGAGAGAGCCAGTGCCGTAAGACAAACACAACATCCATGCCTCACCGGGATTCGAACCCGGGCCCCTTTCGGACGAATGATCAGAGGCCAACGCCTTAGACCACTGCGCCACCGGGGCGGCTTTGCTGTTATGTTTCACCAGAATGAAACTCTCTTTTTGGATCAAATCCCAGCACTTCTATGTACAATACTTTTTTTTTTTCATCATTGTAATCATTTGTGACTATGAGTTGAAAGAGCTTACTGCATATCTAGCTTGATGGTCATCTGAAAATATATTTCACTGAAGGCACATGAAAGCTTGTGAGATGCTGGACAAAAAAAAAATGGAATTGTATTGAAATTGGTTCATTGATGTGTTCAACATTGTTGTTTGGTTTGTAACATTTGTTAGTAAAGGTGATCATAAATATCAACAAGGGTCACTCTGTTGATCTAGTTCAGTGACTTCCACAAATATGATAGCAAGTTATGTACTTGAGGGATGAATTTGCTGAAGATATAGCAAGTTAGTATTGTAACATTTTTTTCCAAATATATGGAAATTATTTTCATTATTAAAACTCCATTCCAGCTATATGTGCCATTGGAGATACTCCCATTTCATAATTTTGGTATTATTAGTAACACAGATCTACAAAATGTTACATTTTAAAAGTTGATTGAGTTATTTTGGAATATGCTGTACATATTTGCATTGCTGATTGCAAATGTGATTTAAGTTTTTCTCTATCATGTAAGGTGTTTTTCACACACTGATATTGCACTTCAGGCATGCATAAAATAGTAGGAAAATGTAGGAAAATATAATTTAAATTATTGAAGTTATGCCCATCACATTTAAAACATGTACACATTTCTTCTGTTTTTACAAGCAATGACTTTCCACTCCTTCCCACAAAATCTCTGCCTCTTTCCTTCAAAACGGCTCTTCTCACTCTTATGTTTCTGTGTTGCCTGTGGTGCTCTCTGTGCAACTTCAGCAACAGATGCCCATCATTATTTTTAGTATAGTGTCCTTGTGCATTAAAGAGCAGAAGTAGCAATCATCACTGGCTGTGATTTTTTTGTTCCCTCCAGATCACCAAAACAAATGGATGTTTTTCTTGCCTTTTTTTCTGCTACATCTATTCTTCAACATAGACAGCACAAGCCTTATGTGGTGACCACGATTTGTCCTACTTACCTAGTTTCACTCAGAGTATTCATACAGGTAGTAAGTTTTTTTACAAAGTTTGTAATGTTCCTCTGTTGCCTTTTAACAATGAACTTCCCACAAATGTAACAGAAACTGTTCAGACATTTAACTCACCCTTGTATAGCCATTGTCACAAAAACTACCATTCACTACATTAAAACCAAACGTAAATACTATAGACAACTGTGCAGTGCAGAGAAACAACTCCAACTGGGAACTTTCAGCCTTATAGAGAGATGTAGATGACCTCATGTGTAAGTTCAGACATGTTTGAACGTTGTTTCCATATGCTTTGCTTGCCTATTTCCTGCCCTCCCTCAGCGCTTCTTGTTGTCTACCTCAACTAGTACCAGTTAATGTTAAGAACTGTTACAAAACGAATTTGAGTGGCAACATTATTTTGTAGGCAATCAGACAGAAACAGCAGCTTTTTTTTGCTTAATCCAATGATTTAGAAATTTTATTATGTGGGGAAAACTGTACATGATAAACAAATTTGAGCATAGTTTTGAATTCGATTTGAAAAATACGAGGAAAATGTAGTGTCTGATTTATAGTACAGTACAGGGCTGCCAGACCTGTGCTAATTGCGCCATCTCAAGCCAAAACATCGTTCTTGCACGATTTTGACAAAATCTGCGCCAATTTTGCGCCAAAAGTTTAGTTTTACCGGTCATCGACATTTTAGCATAATCTTATGACATTCGAAATCGATTCAGCGGCTAAGTCGTACGTGAGATTCTTCCGCAGATTCATGGAGTCCCCTCCCTTTTTTTTTTTTTTTTTTTTTGTCATTTTTGAGATCTGTACAAAAGTGAAGAAATTTTCAGGGTATTAATTACGGAGGGGGGGGTAGTTGTATTCTGTTAGGGACGTTGTTTTGTCTTTTTATACGTTCAGAAATGAAAGTTAAACGGACTGCAGATTTTTCCAGTGATCGTAGTTTTTCCCTCGCGCGATGTTGCTTCTGTTCAGTATTGTTGTTAAGTATAATTTCATTGCATAATTTTAGCTTGAAATTGTAGGCAACGATTTCCCAAAACGGAAGTTAGGCCACCTGAAAATTTCCCTGTAATTTTTGGCCATGAGATTCTTATGCTGATTCAAAGAATTCCGTCTTTTTTGTTATCATTTATACCATTCATGAGATCGATGCACAACTGAACTGGAATTTTGGGGCGATTGGTGTGTGTGGGGGGGAGGGGTCTTCCTTGGAAAACGGAAAGTAGACGGAGGTAAGATTTCTCTCATAATCGTAATTTAATTTTTTTTTCCTCGCGATGTTTCCTCTACCCAATATTGTTAGATATCATTTTATTCCATAAATATTTGTATTTTAGTTTGAAACTGTTGGATAAATTTCCAAAAATGGAAGTCGGACAGAACGAAGACTTCTTCCATAATTGTACTGTTAAATGTCATCACCCTCATAAATGTGTATGCATTTTAGCTTGATAATAAGGGTGGGGAAAATTTCCAAAAACGGAAGTTACGAAGTTTGGAAATTTGTAAGAATTGATGCATGGTGTTCAAAAAAAAAGTATTCATTCTCTGAAAATTGCACCATTTATCTAAAATAGTGAAAGCTCTGATATCAGAATTCGTGGTTCTCAGGCTGCAAGATTTTTAAGCATGATGGATAAAATTGTCATCTAAGGGAATGAAAAAAAGACGAGAAAAGAAAGAAAAGTAACAAAAAAAATGGTAAGGGAAAACAATCAGCAGAAAAAAAGTAAGCAGTGGATGCTGTGCAGTGGAAGAGTCAACAAAAGACAAATATGGCCGTGGAACTTGCTGAGAAGAAAGTAGGGTTTGCTCGCAAGAGGAAACCAGAGCTAATGTTTTAGCAAGTACAAGAACAAAACCAGGAAAAAAAACTGTTTGAAGCTATGTCTTTTAAAGCCACCCTATTTTGTTTGGAATTCAGTAATTTTATAATTGTGAGTACAGAGAACGATTCAGTTTTGTTCATGTTGCGTAATATTCACACTTTCTCATCACGCAGTCTGATTTTTCACCAATTAAAAAGTACAGCTTTGTTTGTTTTTCTTCGTCAGTCTTATGTATGTTAATTAAAATCACTCACGAGCGCTATAGGTAAATGAAAGGATTGTTTATATCGCATAATTTGTAACCAATTATCAGGAATACCGATCTTTTGGTTCTTACTTAAAATCTGAATTTTGCCCTGTACGTTCAGGGAGCAGAATTTTTAGGTTTTCTTATTCTCATTTTGACCTACCTTGGAGAACATCCTCACCCTCACACTTTTCTTTTTTCAGATGGAAGGTGCATTGAACCACTTACTAACTCGCAATTGTCTGCCAATTGTCTGCTTGTGTCCATACATGCAGGACCCCACGTATACAAGAGCAGTGGCTCTTTGAGACAGCAACAACAAAAAAGTCATAAACTGATTCTACTACTACTGAAGAAGGATTGGGGGGGGCATATCGCACCAAAATGTAACAGTGCAAGCGTTAAGTGATGGAAGCAGCTTTCATCTAACCAACTTTACTAAATTTCACTGTTATCTTACAGTTTTGGTTCCAGTTGTAATTGTTCACAGCAATAACAAAAGTTTGACTTTGATAATTACTGGATGAAAAACATTGTATGAAGAGTATCATGGCGCAACTGCTGAAAGGTGATTTTACAATTTGATTCTTAAATGTTACATTAGTTTTCCTTTTATACCGTTGGTACACTTTCCTTCAGGAAACCTTAGGAGTTTGTGATGTACACGCAAACCACGTACACGTGGCTTGCCAGTTGGTTGGTTTCAGAAATAATGTATTTTCATCTGAATTCCATGAATCTCGAAAAATATGCTGCTAAAAACCAACCAAACAACAAACAGTAATTACATATTATTTATTCTTCCTAAGTGTATATTCACAAGCGTACAGTAGCAATAGCAACAGTTCTTAGATGCGGCAGCAAGCTATTCATGTTACAGCGAAACAAATGCATTCAGAAAAAAATCCCTGATATTAATGTGTTACGCTTAAAATATTGCAGGCCATGTAGTTTTCAGTAAATCGTGGGTAGTATAATTGTTTTCCCATTTACCTCACTGTATGAATGACAGAAATGCTAATTAACAGTCGTAAGAGAAGAAGTAAAATGTCAACAAACCTGAAATATAACATTTTTTCATAGTTAATAAAATAATGGTAATTCAGTATATAAACATAACTTAAAGCACAGCATGGACTTAAAACAATTAAAAATGCTATCATTAGCTGCTCCAAAATGCAAATTTTCTTGCTCCAAAACCCAACGTTTCTGCTCCAAGAATTGCTCCGAAACATGGTAGGGGTACTAACACACCTGACATTAGTAAACAAGTTATTTTGTTGTTGCTTTTATGATACTGAAAAATAAAATGGAAAGTTTTATGCTTTGGCTACAACATGTTTTAGTAGAATAAGACAATAACATGAATTAATATGTTCATATGTAAATGTTCATAGACTCCTCATCCTGAAATTTCAAAGTTACATGCCTTTAAGTATAGTAATAATGGCTTATGATTTTATGTTGTGAATTATGATAGTTAGATACAATTTTATGTTTCTACTATCTAAAATGTTTTTGCGATTCTAAATGCTTCATTTTCCAAGAAGTGGAACCTTCTTGATTGCATATAAAATATAATTTAAGCAAAATGTTTCCAAAAGTTTATTTGCTTTACCTGTATTTAAAAACTTCAAAACTATAATGTATATATATAGTGAGTTGTATTCCTTCTTATTCCAATGATGATGTATACATGTGAAATGTTTTATGTATATATATATATATATATGCTTCTTAAAATGAAAAATTTATATTTCTATAATGTTTTGAATAATTTTTACAGATATTTGTGTTAGGAGCTACAAAAAATGAGTGGAAAAAATTTCAATAAGAGTTAAAATGTATTAGAAAGTAATCCTGAACATAATGTGTTATTTAAATAATAATGCAAGGAACTGTACACCAACTATACTTAAGATAGTACAACTATACTAGTTATCCAAATTTATTATCATAGATAAAATCAAGGTTTCCAAGCTTTCGCACATCAACCAGATGGCTTTTTCAAAACAGTTTTCTGTCTACCTTCCTTGAAAAAGCCATCTGGTTGATGTGCAAAAGCTTGGAAACCTTGATTTTATCTATGCCGATAAATTCGGATAACTAGTATAGTTGTACTATCTTAAATAATGTCTTATTGTTTGCTTTTACTTATTGTAATGTTTCAATTGTATTTTATTTTGTTATAGATTTACTCTGAAGATGGAGATTACTTAGGTATTGGGTTAAGAAATGGCCATTTGCATGTAGTATGGAATTTGGGTTGGCTTTCACGTAATGAAATCATGACAGACCAACTCATCCATCAGAAAAACGTGTGGCATGCTGTTCACATTAAACAGTAGGTATTCCATATCAACTGTAATAGTATATCAAGTGAAACTTTCTAAAATTTTGATTAAGAGAGTTGTGGCTTGCCAACTTGATTTTTTTTTCATAAAAATTTATTCTATAATATTATGTATTAGAACTTATCACATTAGTTTGCATATTGGTCTTACCTACATGCTGATCATTTTACCTTTTTTAGTTACAACATGCATACATACACATCACTAAGCTATTCTCTGAGATTCAGAAGTTAGTTGCTCAAAGAATGTTCATCTGCCAGATTATAGTTTAAAATTGATGCAGCTAGATTTTTCTTACTGTTGATGTATCAAACGTCTCCATTTACAGCGATCTCAGCGCACAACTGAAGCTTCACTGTCATGTAACACACATCTTGCACAAGACCATTTGTACTTTATATTCAGTATCTTTTTCTCATGAAGGCATTCCTGGATCTGGTCTTCCCATGATTTCCTTGGCCATCATCTACCTTTCTTTTCTGCTATTTGGGCTGAATAAATTTGCTTAGTAAGTAGCTTATCACCCATTCTTTCAACATGGGCAAACCCCCTAAGAGTATTAGTCTGCACCATACTAACAACATTTTGCTTCACATTACACATCTGCAAAACACCTTCGATTCTCATGTGATTAAAAACATGCCTTGCCACAAACCCCATGTAAGCAGTACATCTCTCCAGCACACAAATGACTCGTGTGTTTCTTCTTCATTACCCAGGTTTCACTGTCTTACATCAGAGTATGAACAATTACACTTTCATACACAGCCATTCAGGACATTTTCTGAGAACCCATCGTTCCTGTGAAACCGTCTTAAAGCAGCTATGTCTTTCAAAGATGATAGAATATTCATAGCAAACAGATTATAAACTCTGCATTTGCTTGTAAAAGTTTATAATCTGTTTACTATGAATATTCTATCAAATTCCCATGTATTATGAAGAGTATTTCTCTTCCTTCATTGATGTTTCAAAGATAAGTTCACTCACCTATAAATTGCACAATCCAATATGTTTTCTCTTTCAAACATGCTTCCTAAAAATACAAATTCATCCACCTGGGCCATTTAGATTAATCTTGCATTCAGTACCAACAGTTCCTTGCTCAAAAGCCATAACTGGTTTTTCCCATATTTATACTCAGTTTGAACTTCATACAAATCATACATCTGTGACAACATTCTCTGCAACTCACTTTTGCTCTCTGCCAATAGGACTGTGTCATCAGCACACAGCAATCTGCACATGTATAATGGCCCTCGCACCTTTCTAGCTCTTTCTCAACATAGCTGTGATCCAGCGAGTGCCGTCACATAATTTTGTTTTGGTTTGTTGCATAGCAGAATCGTGCACTAAAAGGAAATTAAAATTCAGGCCCTGTTTTTAACAAAACCAAAGACAAACAGTTTATTTCACTAAAACTATGTGGCTTGGAACCTCTCAGAGATCAGGTTAATGGAATGCTTAATGGACTGGGTCCCCGTCTGTGCTATTGACACTAAACCTGAACTTCATGTATCCCATACACCAACATTGCTGCTACTGCCAAAACTCCTAACCCGACCTCTTTCTCCAAAACTAAGATTCCATCTTTCTCGCCTCCACTTCCAAAGTGTCTTCTCTCTTAAAACTTCAGAAAATTTCCACTACCCAATTAAACAGATTTCAGATTTAATCTCGCCAACATGGGGTTTCCTGCCACACCCTTAAGCTTGCATTTCTCTCCTTAATGCGCCCTTGAGATAATCCCATTGCCACACTAAACAGGTACAATACACTTCAGATGCTTATGTAGTAGCCGATTGTGATGCTGCTAATCAAGTGTATCTAACAGCAACAGCCTTAACATGCTGATTCTATCCGTTCTGCCCCAAAATGGCATGAACAAAGAAATTCCACGTGGGAATGTACATAGGCATACATATTTACAATTATTTTTCATGACCTGTGGGCTAGCAAATCTTACACACATGGATGTTACCAAAACATAAACCAGTTTTGTCTATTTTGGCATGTTGTTAGTTCATTTAAAAGCAACACAAATTAAAACTTGAGATTAAATATCACTCATCTGCTACCAAGAAAAGAGATGAGGAACACACAATAATCAAACACATTAAAACGTGTAAATGCAGGCTACCATGGGTTCAGATTCAAATCTTAGATTACGAACCTTAAATCAGTGGAAGACTCGTTAGAAAATAATAATTATAACAGAAGTAAAAGATCCATCAAATGATCCCACTGAATTTATAGGCTCCATCTTTGATATCTTGTTTAATAACAGCACGTAAAATTCATGGTGTCCTAGTAATATTTTTCACTTCAGGCAAAATTTTAATTTGGAATCTGGCAGTGACTTTGAAATATATTGTAGATCAGCAGATTTGTCAGAGGCAAGTCAAGCATTGATAACATAGTAGTTATCAAAAGGCCAGAATCATTTGCAGGAAAACAAAGGAAGACTCCGAGTAGAAGGAAATTATATAGACCATACAATTATTAAGTAGAAGTTTGTAGTAGCATTGGCCATTAGCCAGAAGTTATGAAACTTAAAAGGAATGGAAATTGGGAAAAAGAGTGACAGTTGTGCTTACTGCCACAAGCATTTGTGGCAGTAAGCACAACTGTCATCATTCTCCAAAATTATCTGTAAGAATGGCTGCAGGGCAAACTTGGCTTGTGGATAAAAATGTTTTGTTGAGTAACACCCACAAATCGTTTAATTATAAATTGAAATGATATTTTAAAAACCACTGCTATTTTCTTATTAAAATTACTCAATTATTCTTGAAAATTAGTGCTTGATGCAGTGAAATTATTTAATTTAGGAATAAATTGGTTTTGTTTGAGTATTTCTCTATAACAGATTTATCACACACTCCTTATATATCTGTGTCTCTTTTTGCAGGGAAAACCAGGTATTAACACTTAATGTGGATGAAACAAGCTATGTCAGCCATGTGTCTGGTGATTTCTATGAGCTAAACACTCCTGGTGATTATTTCTTTGGTAGGTTAAATTTTTGCATGAAGTCATCTTCTTAAAAATATTAATATTTGTCTGAACTGACTAGTAGCATGGATTAATAGTGAAATGTGCCATGTTACTATGACTGAATAGTTTTTACTGTGTAAAGTGGGTACTTTGCATTCCCCTTGACTCTTTGATTTTCATCATCTGTAATTATATCCACTTATGGTAAACAGGAGTGATCATAAACTGGAACAAAAATTAAACAAAATTCAGACATGAGCTCAAAAACTTTAAGCAATTTTGTTTTTGTAATCAGTAAGGTCAAACTGCATAATACACTGCTGGACAATTGCTAAGGACGGATCATAAACGGCTATATAGCGCATAAAATAGTAAGTGTGGTTGGATGCCAAGTGAAATAAAATAATGTCAGAATGCCAGGACATTACAAGAAAGACAATTTATTGTGCTCTGAAATCCAGAAGGCTTTGGAACATGTTCAAGGGACAAACAGGCCATTTTGTGCAGAATACGTAAACGTGAAAAAAATGCAATTAACGTCCGCAGGCGTTCCAGCGTAAGATGTCAACACGGGATATGGCCACCATGAAGGACGATGCAAGATTCCACACGTCGTGTCATGATTTGCACAACATTATCAAGCAGCTGTTGGGGTAATTTATCCCATTCCTCTGTCAGTGCATGGATGAGGGTGTCCTTGTTTATTGGTGGGCATTGGCGACCAGCAAGACTCCTCCCCAAAGCATCCCACACATTTTCAATGGGATTCAGATCTGGAGAACGTGCTGGCCTTATGAGGCGTTGAATATCCTCGCTCTCAAGACACTCCTGTACAGCGACTGTTCGATGGCATGTTGCGTTGTCGTCCATGAAAATGAATCTATCACTGACAGCACCACGGAACATGCGAACATGAGGTAGCAGAACATCATTAATGTATCGTTGGCCAGTCGTAGTCCTAGTTGGAAGCACATAGAGGGACGTACGGCCATTGATCATGATGCCAGCCCATACCATGACACTACATGTCGAATATAGGTCCCTTTCCTGTATGTTTGCTGGACAATATGCAGTACCACTATCACGCCAGATCAGTTGTCGTCGACAATCAGACGATAGACTGTATCTACTCTCATCTGAGAAGAGGACAGCAGACCAGTCGTTATCAGTCCAATTGCGATGTTGATGCCACCATTGCAAACGGGCGGTACGGTGACGTCTGGACAATGGGATGCACACAACAGGACGGCGGGCGTATAGTCCTCCTTCATGCAAACGTCTGGCGACAGTTTTTCGGGAGATCCGCTTGCCAGTAGCAGCCATAAACTGATTTGCTACCTCACTAGCTGTGCTGTGCCGGTGTATTTTTGTTGATAGCACTATGTACCGATCTTCTGCAGGTGTCGTACTGCGAACACGACCTCCCACGTGACGTTTGCTACACTCTCCATTTGTTTGAAATGATTTCCAAAGCTTTGAAACAACACTGTGGCTGACGTCGAACTCCCTGGCAACATCTGTTATTTATCGCCCTTCTTCAATCTTGCCAATAATACCGCCATGCGTAAAATCATCTAGGTGATGTCGGGAAGACATACTGAAAATTGCAAGTTCGTCAATTGATTCTTTCCCTTTCAACTTTGCGTTTGAACAACAACGGTCAATACGTGTCAAATCCTTTATATCTCTTATCAGCGCTATGACGTCACGAACATGTTCGGCAATCCAATATTTGCATACGCACAACACGTCTTACTGTATCCCGCACTTATGCTAATTTCCACATTTTCCTGCCTTCCATTTTATGGTTGCTATCGTTGCTATTGTCATCCGTCCTTAGCAATTGTCTGGCTGTGTATAATACTATAATGAGCATTCAAAGTTGACTATGTGTAAATGCATACCACCAAACTATTCTGTTAGACTCAGAGGCTTGCTCCTCAAAAAAGCTCATCTGCCAATTTAAAGTTACTGATGGCACTAAATTTTACTTACTGCTGATGTATCAAACATCTCCATTTACTGCACACAACTCAAACTTCAATGACATCCACAATATGTCTCACACAAGACCTTTTGTACTTCATATGCATCTTTTCCTCGTGTTCTCATGCAAACATTCCTGAATCTAGTCCTCCCATGATTTTCTTCGCCTTCTTCTACCTTTCTTTCCTGCCACTAAGGCAGAATAAATTCTCTTAGTAAGCATCTCACCATTCATTCTTTAAACACAGCCAAACCACCTCAGAATATCTGTCTCCACCTTACTAACAGTGTTTTGCTTCACATCACACATCTTCATTTCTCACATAAGAAGAACATTTCTTATAACAAACCCCTATAAGTGACACATCTCTCCAGCACACCAGTGATTCCTGTGTCTCTTCTTCAGAACTCTGGTTTCATTACCATACATCAGAGTAGTCATCAGAGAGTATTATATTTTCATGCACAGCCATTTGGATCCTTTTGAAGAATGTGCCAATCCTGTGAAATCCTCCTAAGACAGCTGTGTCTTTTAAAGCAAAATTCACTCATCTACCAATTGCACCACCTAATCTGCTTTCTTCGTCACATTTGCTTCCTAAATACATAAGTTCATTCACCTGGTCTAACTCTATGATTTAGACTTATCTTGCATTCAGTACTAATAGTTCCTTGCTCAAAAAATATTGTTTTATCCTTATTTATACTCAGTTTGAATTTCATATAGACTTCATTCATCTGGGACAACATACTCCACAACTCACAATTGCTTTCTGCAAGCAGGACTGTGCCATCAGCATTCAGCAACCTACGCATTTAATAATTACCAAGACAAAAGCGTAGACAAAGATCAAAACAGATATATAGATATAATCGAACCCCTATTTAACGGACTGCGATTTAACGAATTCGCGATTTTGCTTACATTTTTTATGATCCGGATGGAACCACATTGAAATTAATGCTTGGCATTTTCTCGATTTATGCCATCTATTCCATTTTGAAGAGATTGAGATTGTATAGCTTTACAAAGCTCTTCCCATGAGATCCCTGTTGTACTTTCTTCTCTCTGTGTAGCATTATCTGCTTCTACCCAAAACTGTCTTTGCTTTCATGTTCTAATAACTCACAGTATTTATCTCATCTTTCACTTAACTCATTGGGCTCCCATATCATTTCTCCAGTTTTACTCTTCACTCAACTTAGAACTTTACTTCCCCTGTTCTTTCTATGTGTTGAGTACTTCCAGAACTATAACATTATTTAAAATACACCATACCATGAAAACTCAAGAAATGCATATAGCGTATTAAATCCATTTATTTTTGTGCTGTAATAAGCACAAAGATTCACCAAGCTTTCACACTCCACTGGGAGGCTTTTTCAAGGCAATGGTAGACATAAAAATGCAGGGAATTAGAACACATAAGAAACAAAGATGATTTTTTAAAATAACGTGGGTGACATAGAAACTTTGGGATGAGGCTGTTCTCTTTACAGGACATCGGGAATTCCAGGTTTGCTGTCTCTCTTGCTAATACTAGTCGGGACTTCCTGAAAACTTTTCTAGTCCCTCTCGCTAATACTATTCAGGACTTCCTGAAAACCACGACTAGTATTAGTGAGAGAGACTGCAAATCTGGAGTTCCTGATGTGAGGAGAACAGCCTCATCCCAAAGTTTTGTGTCAACCACGTTATTTTTTAAAAATCATCTTTGTTTCTTACGTGTTCTAATTCTCTGCATTTTTATGTCTACCATTGCCTTGAAAAAGCCTGTCAGTAGTGTGTGAAAGCTTTGTGAATCTTTGTGCTTATTACACCAGAACAATAAATGGATTTATTTTATTTTATTTATTTATTTATTTATTTTTGTTGTTACATGCTCTTAGAAGAAAAGAAAAAAAGAGTGGGAAAAAAAATTGACAGTTCATAAATGTTGAACTTGGACTGTAACAACAGGGAAGACAAGGGAAAAGGCCGAAATGGCCTGACATAGCCCTATACTCCCCGTAGAAGAAACAAATGAAACAACAGATAGACACATCAAGTCAGACAATCAGAAGACATTTTGCCTATCTTTTCCTTTTTTTTTTTTTTTTTTTCATTATTGAAGTAGATAGAGTTTGAATTTTTTTTTAAATAAATTAAAATTGTTTAAGTTAGTCAGGTTGCTAGGTAAAGAATTCCAGTATTGAGGGCCTCTGTAATTTAAAGTAAATTTAATTGATTCCGTTTTTGAAAAATTAGGTTGCAATTGTAGTTTATTCCTTGTTTCATACGAATGTGCATGTGTATTAAGAAATATGAGATCTGAATATAAATTATATTTAATTTGTTTGAACATAATTTTACCAAGATTAAAATAGTATAGTTGAGTAATAGTAAGTATATTATATTTATTAGGATATACTTTTGTTCTGAAATTTATTAAAGGTCGAGTATTAGGATGTGATTTGAGAACAATTAGTCTAATAAATTTATTTTGTAGAATTTGTAATTTATTAATATTGTATTGTGTCATTTGTCCCCATGATAGTATGCAGTAATTAATATGAGTTTGAAATAATGTGTAGTACAATGAGATCAATGTTTCAGTTGTGAGATCAGTCAGGATATTACTCACTATACCAACATTTCTAGATAGTTTAATTAAAAGAAAATCAATATGTTTATTCCATTTCAGGTCAAAATTGATTGTAGTTCCCAGGTAGTTGAATGAAGGTACTATATCAATTCTTTTAATATTAAGGGATATTTGTGCATTTGGTGTTAAAGGAGATAACATATTAGAAAAAATCACTGCTTTAGTTTTATTAACATTAATTATTATTAGTTCATTAGAATTTAACCAGTCAGATATAGTTTGCAACTGTTTATTACATTGTGTTAATATTTCACCTAAGTGTTTCCCTTTTATAAGAACAGCGGTATCATCAGCATACAAAAAAAGATCCATATGAGTTGACAGCGAAAATAAATCATTAATGTATATATTAAACAATAAATGGCCGAGGACAGAACCCTGAGGTACTCCTGATCTCATAATTTGAAATGAGGAGTGATAATGCTCAATTTGTGTATAGGTTAGACAAGTAATTTTTGAAAAGGGAATAAGTATCACCCCTGATTCCTATATTTTGTAATTTAGAAAGAAGAATACCATGATTTAAAGTATCAAATGCCTTTGATAAATCCAGAAATAAAGCTATTGTTGTATATTTTTGAGTAAATTTATTTTGTATAGCATTTTGAAGATATAGTAATGCTAATTCTGTAGATTTATCTGCCAAAAATCCAAATCGATACTGACTGAGTATCTTATATATTTGAAGGTAGGAAATTAGTTGAGTATAAATTAATTTTTCAAGGATCTTGGCAAAAATTGAAGATTTGCTGTAGGACGATAATTATTTGCTTCATTTTTTGAACCAATTTTGAATTTAGGAGTGATTTTGATTACTTTTAAAGCATCTGGAAAAATTCCTGAATGAAGTATACAGTTGTAAATTGTTGGTAATGGCTCAACAATGACGTCTGCAACATACTTAATAACCCTGGGATGAAAATCATCATAACATCCTAGTCCTGAGTTGATGTTAATTTGTTTAAGTATATGTAAGAGTTCAGTTCTTGTAATTTCCTGCATATAAAATGTATTAGATCTGTATGTACCATATAAATATTGAGTAAAGTGGGTGCTAGACATATTCAAATTCTGTTTAATAAATTGTGGGATAGATATAAAATAATCATTTAAAATCTGGCCATTTTATTTTTGTCTGTAATTTTTTGGTCATCTGAGTTTGTTAAATGCTCAGGCGTTATTGGAGTATTATATTTTCCAAGTAATACATTTAGGTGTTTCCACATTAATTTTGGTACATTAAGAGAGAAAATATGTAAATAGTAATTACGTTTGAGTATTCAGATATCTGAATGTAATTTATTTCTATAAGTTTTGAAGTTATTAAAATCTATTACTGATTTGCTTTTCAGAAATTTGGAACACAACTTAATTTTTTTTATTTATACGATTCAGAAGCTGATTCGTTATCCAGGGCTTACGACATTTCTTTCTCGCTCTGTTACTCTTCCAGGAAATTAAGAAAGTTTGATCATATAATTCCTTTAATAATTTGGAAAAAGCATTGTATACAGTATTTAGGTTGTCTAGTGAGAGTATTTTGTTCCAGTTACAATATATTATGGAATAATAGTATACAATATATTATGGAATATTTCTAAATTAATGTTGTTAATTTGTCATGTTCTATAATATACAGTATTTCTTTTTGTTGGGAAATTATGGTAATAGAATGTAAAAATAGGTAGGTGGTCACTAATGTTATAGTGAATAACACCCGAGGTTATCATATCAGGAGATGCATTAGTAAGTGATAGGTCAAGGGTGGTTTCTGACTGCATAGTGATCCTAGTTGGGGTTAGAATTAGGGATCAGTTCAGGCCTGGGCTCAGATGGGCTCAGAATTCATTAACTACCGAAAAGCCCGGGCTCGGAATTACACGTCTTGAATTTCATTACTGTAATTAATTCAACACGTGTAATTCCGAGCCCGGTTGAATTACACGTGTTGAATTTCATTGTGGATTTGTTAACCATGGTGGAAGGATTTTCAATTTCCTAAGCTAGCTACCATTGCAAGACAAATTTTACTTAGCAAGACTTGCATTATCCATTGTCCAAAACTATGGTCCAAGCAAGGATTAGTTTAAGGAGGTCTGGTATCGAAAAACTGGGAAAAAATCACATTCCCATTTTTTGTATTTCATTAAAAATCAATAATCGTATCTTTAAAATGATGTATTAATTTCCCAAAATTGTGCAGTTAGAAGTATTGTTATTTATTTTTTTAAATTTCCTCACTCCCGTAAGTTTTGGGGTGACGTTGGTTTTTAGTGCAGCAGGCCGAGTTTTAGAGAAAAGAAGATCAAGTTGAAGCGCTGAGGCATTAAATGCAATTCTCTCTCTCTCTCTCTCTCTCTCTCTCTCTCTCTCTCTCTCTCTCTCTCTCTCTCTCTCTCACACACACACACACACACACACACACACACACACACACACGCTAAACGTGATCTGGAAACTGCACACACACATGATAATATTGTGATTATTATACTATTAAGCGCAAATCTTTGTTAATGTTACAAAATGCAGAATAATCTGGTCTGGAATGCTTTTACGTTGTTATTTTTTTTAATTTTGGAAATTTCCTTGCATGCTGGTTTTTATATTCTACTACATCACTCTAAACTACCTTTACCAATTAGCATATATGTAAATTATATTTCAAAGATTAGTTTTCTAGAGTCAAAATTTCAAACACTTGCAACTGTCTGTACGGCGTTGTACGTTTTATAATGCAATTTATTCGAAATAAAAGTAAATTTAGAAATCAAAAAGAAATAACGAAAGGAATTTTTTGTTTCTAAACGATTTTCTTTTCTTCAGCTTTTACCAAAATTACTGATTTCCCTGATACAGTCGAAGGGCACGTTCATTATTTATTTATTTTCAAATCCACATTTTAGAACATTTGGCTTTACGCGTAGTATTTCTAGAAACATATTAATATTGTGAAATGGATTAACTGAACTAAACTTTTTAAGCTAATGATTTTTAAACTAATCCTTGCTTGGGCCATATCTTTGGCCAGTGTATAATGCATAAATGCAAGCCTTGATAAGCAAAATTTTCCAACAATCCAGGCCCGGGCTCAGCAAACACATGTAATCAAAGAAAGCGGACCGGGCCCGGGCTCCTAAAATTGAGCCCGAACTCATCTCTAGTCATGAAAGAAGTACGGGATTACGCCATATAATACAAATTTTGAAGATGACCATCCGATTTTTGGCGTAAATGTGACAAGGATGGTAAGTCAGATAAAATCCGAAAACTTGAAAATTTTCGTCGTCCTGGAGCAGGACTCGAACCCACATCTCCCAGAAAATGCCCGGGTATGCTAACCACTACACCACCCAGAACGACCAAGTTTCAAGTTTCCGATCAATCTGAGTTTAACCATCACAGGATTCGCTAGTCGAAGCAACCGGCATTCATGTTTAGCGAATCTGGAGGTTAAGAATCTTAAAAATTTGTATTATATGGCGTAATCCCGTATTTCTTTCATGATTTATCTGCTTCTCCGGGCAAACACGGGATAAGATTCTTAACCTCCAGATTCGCTAAACATGAATGCCGGTTGCTTCGACTAGCGAATCCTGTGATGGTTATATTCAAATTGATCAGAAACTTGAAACTTGGTCGTTCTGGGTGGTGTAGTGGTTAGCATACCCGGGCGTTTTCTGGGAGACGCGGGTTCGAGTCCCGCTCCAGGACGATGAAAATTTTCAAGTTTTCGGATTTTATCTGACTTACCATCCTTGTCACATTTACGCCAAAAATCGGATGGTCATCTTCAAAATTTGTATTATATGGCGTAATCCCGTACTTCTTTCATGATTTATCTGTTTCTCCGGGCAAACACGGGATAAGATTCTTAACCTCCAGATTCGCTAAACATGAATGCCGGTTGCTTCGACTAGCGAATCCTGTGATGGTTATATTCAAATTGATCGGAAACTTGAAACTTGGTCGTTCTGGGTGGTGTAGTGGTTAGCATACCCGGGCGTTTTCTGGGAGAGGCGGGTTCGAGTCCCGCTCCGTGACAATAAAAATTTTCAAGTTTTCGGATTTTATCTGACTTACCATCCTTGTCACATTTATGCCAAAAATCAGATGGTCATCTTCAAAATTTGTATCATCACTAGTTAGTATTGTGTTGGTAAATCCAGACACATTTAAAGTTTGATTTAATTGTTTAGATGCTAGATTTTCACAAGAAATATCGATATTTAAATCTCCAACTAAAAATGTGTTCTTATTAGTTAAGTTAGCATAATTAAAAACTTCATTTAGGGTGGAAAAAAATTTCTTGATATTAGATTTAGGTGGACGATAGCAGACAATAATATAAAATTGATTTTCAATCATTAAAATTTATATATTGTAATTAAGTAAAGTGAGAACATTGTTTACAGAGAAACCATGGTATTGTTCGTGTACATAAACAGCAATACCACCCGCCTTAGAATATGATCTATTAAGAAAAATGTATTATAAAGGTTTAGATGTATATAATAGTCAGGCATAGGGAACCAAGTTTCAGTTACATATATAATATCAATTTTAGAGTTAATTGATTGAATTAATGAGTCCACTAAAGTTATTTTATTGTAAAGTGACCTAGCATTAATATGTAAAAGCTTTAATGAATTACCTGGGTTAGTAGACAAGATGTGGTTAATTTGTTGAAGTGAATAAGAATTTGGTGGCATTGACGGAGCGCACCGAGGGTTTGCCTCCTCGGTGCGCTCCGTGGTAACAATGGCACACACAACAGCAACTAGGGCCTCCGTAAATCTTGGAGAGGTGCCAGCTAGTTCTGTGTGACATTGGCGAAAAGACCCCAACTCACTGGGTTTTGTTCCAGAATCTTTAGGTTGAATGACCAACTGGAACCCTCAGCTGTGGGCTAATTCCCCACACTGATGTACTTACCTGAATAAAAAGACAAAAAGAAATATTAAGAATGACTCAAGTGTGGGATATGGTGGACCTACCACACTTGAGAAGGACGGTCCACCACGGAATCGACCTGGACTTTCTAAACGGCGTATGAGAAAGCGATCTCGGCTGAGTGAATGTAAGATTGGTGTATGGAATACTAGAGGTATAAATGGCAAGATGAGTGAGGTGATTGAGGTGATGAATAAGTATAGACTGGATGTGCTGTGTGTAAGTGAAACCAAATAGAAGGAAATTGGGTTAGAAGAAGTGAATGGCACGGTGAGTGTGTGGTCTGGAGTATTGGATAATATGAGAGGACAGGCAGGTGTAGGTGTGATTTTAAGTGAAAAGATGAAGAACAACTTGATTCACTATAGTTGCATAAGTGAGAGAATTCTCTGGATTCGTTTGAAAGTGAAACTTCAGAGAACTGTAATTGTTGTAGTGTATGCTCCTTGTGACTCGGAACCTTCTGATAAGAAAGAAGATTTCTGGAATGAGCTAAAAGTTGTTTTGAGCCAGTTTGGTGCTAAAGAAAAAGTTATAATAGCAGGGGATTTCAATGCTAGAGTAGGTGTGCAGAATGCAATTTCTGACAATGTTCTGGGTAAGTTTAATGATCCTTGTGTGAATGATAATGGTGAAAGATTAATTGAACTCTGCATTGAAAATGATTTGTGTGTATCTAATACATTTTTCAACCACAAGTATATACACACATATACTTGGGAAAATCGTACTCTTGGTCAAAAGAGTGTGATAGATTTTGTTGTTTACGATCAGCGTTTGAAACACTTAGTTGTTGACACCCATGTGATGAGAGGTGCGGATGTTGGTTCTGATCATTACTTGGTAGTGTCAAGAGTGAAACTTAATGTTGGTTTGAGGAAAAGGAATAGGAAGAGACCCAGGATAGAAAGAATAAAGGTTGATAGGCTCCTTGAAGATCATCAGCGGTATTCTGACTTACTCAGAGAACGACTGAAGGATCTGAAGTCTGGTGAGAGGGATGTAGAAAAGAAGTGGGAATGTTTTAAGAACTGTGTTGTCACTGCTGCTAAAGAGGTCTGTGGCACCACAATAGTGGGTAACAATAGAGGTGATGCTTGGTGGAATAATGAGATTGATGAGGCAGTAAAGAAAAAGAAGGAAGCCTATTTGGGGATGTTGCAAGGTAGAGTCTCTGTGGATGAATATTGCTCGCTGTAAGAAGCGTGAAGCTGCTAAGCTGGTTCGCCACAGTAAGGCAAAAGATAGGAAAGAGAACGTGAAAAGGCATGAACTGGCTTTTTGGAAAGATAGAAAGTCCTTCTGGAAGTACATGAGACTCAGGAAAAATAGGGGAAACAAAGTTGTAAGTTGTGTGAAGAATGAGATTGGGGAAATGATATGGGAGCCCAATGAGTTAAGTGACAGATGGGGCAACTACTTCTGTGAGTTATTAGATCAGGAGAGCAAAAATGATTCTGAGACAGACGCAGATGATGTCACAATGAGGGATGAAAGCACAGGAGGGATCTCAAGAGAAGAAGTGTGTAAAGCTCTAAAATCTCTTCAGAATGGTAAGGCTCCAGGAGTTGATGGCATAACTGCAGAGATGTTGAAGTATGGTGGTGACTCTATAATTGACTGGTTAACTGAAATTTGCCAGTTGTGCTGGGAGTTAGGAATGGTCCCTCGGGATTGGAAGGATGTTATTATTGTTCCCTTGTATAAGGGAAAAGGTGATCAGACTGGATGCAAGAACTATCGTGGTATTAGCCTACTGAGTGTGCCAAGGAAAGTGTTTGGTAAGGTTGTTATTGAAAAAGTACGGGGTCATGCATCACAGAAAGTGTGGAATGTTCAGAGTGGTTTTATGCCTGGTAAAGGCTGCACTAACCAGATTTTTGCATTACGCATGATGATTGAAAAGTATCTGGCTGTTGGGAAGAAAGTTTTTACTGCCTTCATAGATTTAGAGAAAGCTTATGACCGAGTCAATAGGACACTTTTGTGGAAGGTATTGAATGAATATGGTGTTACTGGGAATCTACTTAATAGTGTGAAAGCCATGTATGCTGGTAGTAGAGCTTGTGTACGAGAGAATGGTGTTTTATCAAAATGGTTTTCCATTGGTGCAAGAGTTAGACAAGGTTGTGTAATGTCACCATGGCTGTTTAATATATTTATGGACGCATGCATGCGTGAAGCCAAAATAGATAATAGTGGTTTATGTCTTGGTGATATCCGTGTGTGCAGATTGCTGTATGCTGATGACACTGTCCTGTTGGCAGAGAGCAAAAGTGAGTTGCAGAGTATGTTGACTCGGATGCACGAAGTTTGCACAAAATTCAAACTGAGTATAAATAAGGGAAAAACCAAAGTTATGGTGTTTGAGAGAGGAATGGGTAGCACTGAATGTAATGTAAGTATAAATGGCACTGTGATTGACCAGGTGAGTGAGTTTGTGTATTTAGGAAGCATGTTTGACAGAGAGAACGAGTTGGATGGTGAAATCAGTAGGCGACTGAATTCTTCTTTGAAAGTCATAGCTGCTCTGGGAGGTTTTCACAGGAATGATGGGTTCTCTAGAGAGTCCTGCATGGCTGTGTATGAAACAGTAATTGTTCCTACTCTGATGTATGGCAGTGAAACCTGGGTACTGCAGAAGAAACATAGGAGTCGTTTGTGTGCTGGAGAAATGCGTTACTTACGTTGGGTTTGTGGCAAGACACGATCTGATTGTGTGAGGAATGAAGATGTATTGCAGTTGTGTGATGTAAAGCAAAATTTTGTTAGCAAGGTGGAGACCAATATGCTTCAGTGGTTTGGCTATGTTGAAAGAATGAGTGATGAAATGCTTACTAAGAAAATATTTTCAGCCCAAGTGGCAGGAAGGAAAGGCAGAGGAAGGCCAAGGAAGACATGGGTGGATCAGATTCAGGAGTGTCTGCATGAGAAAAAAGATTATGAGTATGAAGTATAAAAAATCTTGTGTACAGCGTGTAATGGATATCAGTGAAGCACGAGTTGTTTGTCAAGATCGCTGTAAATGGCGAAGTTTGATACGACAACAATAAGTAAAAATATCTGGAAGTTTGTATTTCTTTTTGGAGCTAACCTCTGAATCTCATAGAACAGCTTAGTGATATGTATGTATGTATGAGATGAAGAAAAAAAAATGTCAGATTATGTATATATATATATCCTGTTGTAAGTCAGTTTTCCCCCTTCTGACCCCTCTACAGTATTAAGTCATACGCTACCCCCACTGTCCATTTTAATTTAGTAAGTATGGGTTTCTTTTTTTCTTTGCCACATTGTTGTTTCATATGCTGTACAGAACAAGTAACTTATATTGTGATGAACGCAATATTACAAAATTATATTGAGTCAAGCAGTATGTTGAGCCTCGAAACCATATTCTATCAAGTTTAATATGCTATATGCATTTCTTGAGTATTCCAGAACGATTTTATTTTTGCAAAAGGCACATTCATTCCTGTCCACCTTACCTTTCCTACATTTGCCTTTACTCTGACAAACCAGTTTTGCTGCTTCACAGTTTTTACAGAGATATTCGTCCTCAGTAACTCTATCCCAACCTCCCCAAATATGCTTTCTTCTCCCTCTTTACCACTTCTTTAATCTCACTGTTACACCTAGCTTTACATTTAATGCTACCAACTGTTGCAACTTGCAGTACCCCAAACCTCTTCAGCAGTAGTGACAATACAGTTCTTAAAACATGCCCACTTCTTTTCCACATCCCTTTTGCATGCTTTTGACTAACCCAGTCATTCACTCAGCACTTTAAAATTATGCCATTGTTCTGCAGGAAGTTTTTCAATCTTTATTCTATTCATCATAGGTATCTTCCTGTTCCTCTTCCTTCAACCAACATTCAGTTTCAGTTGTGAACCTAACAGGTAATGGTGATAGAACCAACATCTGCACCTTTTGTCACACAAGTGTCTACTAAATATTTCAAGTGTTGATCATGGACTACAAAATCTTTTGCAATTTTCTGTCCCATAGTACAATTCTTCCACATATATGTGTGGGTATACTTATGATTAAAAAAAGCAAACAATACCCATTCTCAATGTAAAGTTCAATTTATCCTTCACCAATGTCATTCACACTGGAATCAACTCTATAAATTCATCAGATTTCAATCTGATTTTGTAATATTATTTATATGTCTGTAAGGAAACAAAACTTCTCTCTTCTGTTTAAAAAATAGTCTTACTTTTTCCACATTTTTTAAGTGTTTTGTGTGAGTTTGTTAAATGCTGAAAAATAGTTTTGTAACTTCAAAATCTACAAAAATCAGAAGTTAAAGTTGGAATAAGGTATCCTTCTGAGGTCATCTGCCTTTACAATAATTTTTCAGATGCTTGAATTTTGCAGCACATTTTTTTAGACGCTTTTCAAAACACTGCTCTATTTGATGTGAAAATGTTCCTATACTTGTGTGTGGGGAGAGGGGTGTACATTGTAGAGACAGTATTTTCTGGGATGATTATCCAGAACTCCAACAAAAGAATAAGTAAGTAGTTGTAGAAACTGTCTTGTGTTTCTTTCCCATTATTGTAGTCACTATTAAAGTTCAACAGAATTCTTCTCCTTGGTCAGACTGTAACAGCTTTAGTTTTATGAGATTTTAGTGCTTGTCTTTTATGTGTTTCTTGTGTTTTTGCCCTGACAAAAGATTACTGTTCCTAAAACGTTGAAATGTGTTCTCTGATGGTATGAATTCTTATCATATGTCATCAGAATTGTTTATTTTTAGATTGTTGCATTTAATATAAAATTATATCTAAATGGCAAACACCTTACAGTGTCATGATGCCATTGTGGTCCACAGTATTTTCAAAATGTACTATACTAATTTTGTTGAACTCTGCAACTGTACTACTTTCGTGGCTGCTGAATACTGAGTAAGTTTCATGTCTAGGGCTTCTCTGACAGCCTGTTTCAAGTGGTTTCTACCCAACCTGTTAATAAATCACAGCATGTTTTACCAAGCGGCTGCTTCTTTTCTACAAATTATTTCACTTCTGGGGTTTCCCAGAGCTAGAATCCTTACTGCCATTTGAGTTATTAATAAATGAACTGCCTAGTCATCTAAGAGGTGTGTGTGTGTGTGTGTGTGTGTGCCTGTGCCTGCGTGTGTGCGTGTGCGTGCGTGCGTGCGTGTGTGTGTGATGTTCGCTCGTGACACCAAAACTTTATAAATCACTTTATTATGATGGAGAATGAGATGCTCTGCAGATCAGCCTAGGTAGTTTCACTCATTGGTGTAATAAAAATCTACTTTACTCAAATAATTCAAAATGAGCTTTAATTTCTTACATGAAGTGTCTTCTTATAATTCCATATGCTACTAGAATCAGATAATGTGAAACACTTAAATATCATTTAGTGCATCCTTCAAGTTTTCTGAACATGTCACTGTAGTAATTTCTACACCATTTAAAGTTTTGATTTAATTATGTAGAATTTTGACTGAAAAAAGCATCTTGCATCAACAAGATGAGATTGAGAATCATATGTTTTTTTTTTTTTTTTTTTTTTTTTTGGTTTCTTGTATCCCTACAAAAGTCACTGAAATTAAAAAATGGTAAATGTTAATTGTTAAATTGCTGGCCTGTTTTGATTTATGAAGTGCAAATACCAATTTTATTTGAAATTACACAAAGTTTAATAACAGAAAAATGTAAAAATATATATATATATGTCATGAAAAATGGCTGAATTTTCCTTCTGGCGATAATGTTTTATTGCCCAAAAATTTGCAGGTGGATTTCCAAGGAACCTTGACTTCAAAGAGAAAACTGGAGGATACTTTTCTTCATCATTCATTGGTTGCCTTAAAGATATACATGTGTCAAGACATCAAATTAGTATAATGAATGATACCCTTGGACAAAATATAGAACTATGTTCTATGGATTGAATTTGGTAAATTGGAGTCATAATTCTTCTCTTGTTCAGTATTTTACTCTGTGTTTATAAGTATGCATGTAAGTAAAAAAATAAGAAAACTGTATGGTTTAAAAAACTTCGTTCAATAAAGCTTTTCTTTACAACCATTTTTAACCAAAATGTAGTAGAACCAGTATAATGGAATAACCAGCTTGCCAAACAAAAACATTACAGTAAGTAGGATATTCCTTTATCCAGGATATCAAAATCTCAAATTATGAGTGAATCAATCAAGCAAATTATGAGTGTCAGGACATCATATTAGTATAATGAATGATGATACCCTTGGACAAAATATAGAACTATGTTCCATGAATTGAATTTGGTAAATTGGAGTCATAATTCTTCTCTGATTCAGTATTTTACTTTGTGTTTATAAGTGTGCATGTGGTTTGAGAAAACTTCGTTCAATAAAGCATTTCTTTACAACCATTTTTAACCAAAATGCAGTAGAACCAGCACAACAGAATAACCAGTTTGCCACACGAAAATATTACAATAAGTAGGATATTATTACGATTATCCAGGATATCAAAATCTCAAATTGTGAGTGAATAAAATCTGCTTTACTCAAATAGTACATTCAAGTGTTAATTCAGATGCTGTAAGTAATAAATTAAAATAGCATTTGATATCTAGGTTAAACTGCTGTTTTATAGCATTCAAAAATTTTGTACAACATATTTTCGAGTGTTGGAAATAAATTCTATAACCACATCACTCAAAAGGGCTTTTCTGCTTCAGCTTTTTCACCATTGTATTTTCTTTTGTGATTAGATTTCATATTAGATTTCCAATCTATCAAAGCACTTCCTTTTCACTGTAACAGCTTACTAACTTGGGCTTAGGAAATACTAAACTCTGAAATTTTTGCTTTAGTGCATTTATTTTCATCTGCATACTGAATGGCCTTTACTCTTTCACTTAGAGACTGGTCTTTGTACCTCGAAGGCATAATTATGCACAGTGTCATCTTAAAACTAAAAGTGTGATTAGATGATGAGATGCTACCATCCAATGTGTGGATCACATTTGAACTCTGTAAGATTTCACCCTTTTCACAGAATGCAATGAGAAAATAAAAATCCACCCCTCTTTTCCCCACATAGAGTGGAAATGGCCAAACAAGTGTAGGTAGGGCATCAAAATTTGAATTTCCCCCTTTAACATCACACCTGTCCTCATCTTTATTTTATTGTCAATCGTCTGTGCTATCATTGTATGCTTTTCTGCCATGTAAAGTTATCAGTGGCTCCTGACACAATAGAAAATTCCAAGAAAATGTGATTTTGTAACAGACCCTGCCCTCTTTTTCTTACAAATGAAAAAAAGTTCCTATAGCAGGTATTATTCCTAAAACTTTATTCTATTAACTGAAGTTTTTTTGTTTTGTTTTTAGCATTGTTATTAATGGTTATGGTTTGGTGCATCATATGCTTATTCTAACAAGCAGGATGTTTCAGTTACCAATATTCCATCAAATGGGTTGTACTAGTAGTATTTGTAAATATTTTAAATTTGTGAATCAAATTGCCTTTTAACTTCAGTAAACCATAAAGTTAGTAAAAGTTTAAATAAATTGCTTCATGGTTCCAAAACATGCTAGCGCAAAACACTACTGCATGATGGAGATTATGCATGTCTCACACCAGTTATTTTGTAAATCTTCCAATGTGTAACTCCAAACATAAGATACAAGATTATAAAATTCATGAAAAATGACATTGCAACACTTCTGAAATAAAAAATATGTTCAAATCACCAAAAGATTTCAGCGATCTCAGATCTACATTCAAGCATGTCTTGTGTCCAGTACATGAATGAAGATTAATTTGCACCAAATAACAAATGTATTTTACCACATTAACTTTATAAAACATCCTGAAACATGACTATGATTCTTAGCTATGTTTAAAGCAATCAGCAAGTAATTGCTTTAAACATAGCTAAGAATCATAGTCATGTTTCAGGATGTTTTATAAAGTTAATGTGGTAAAATACATTTGTTATTAAATATATTTCACCACATTAACTTAAAAAAAATAGCTTTATTTCAACTAATTTTTTATAGCAGCAAAAGAAGTCGATTTTATATTTATCACAATTCAAGTCATAGAATAAATTCTTGAATACATACAGAAATATTTTCTGAATCATTCTTTTCTGATCTCGAAAAATCCATCATATTCGACATGCCAATGTTTGTGCAAAGGCTAAGTCTAAATTTCTGATGGTTGTAGTGTAGAATTTGTTGTAACAGTGACTGCTGAGTCAGTGCTTGCAGTTGTATTCATGTTGAAAAGATTTGGCAGTTCAACTGTACCAAACTCTTACTGCAAAAGCAAGTTTGACAAAAGCTCACCTTCAGTGAAAGTTAGTAAGTAGTCCTGTGTTGCTCGAAGAAAGCAAAAAAAAAAAAAAAATTAATCTGCATACTCTCTCACCCCCACACCATAAATTGTTCCACAAAAGGCAAAGGTTCACTGAATTAAGCAGTTTTTCTTTTGTTAATCTCACAAAATTTAAATCCATTTTTTTTCAACTTTTACATTGCATCATTTATTTGACTGAATGCTGGAGCCATTTCTTTCACCATATTTTTTGTAGAGGTTCATGAGACTTTTCCATTGTATAATAGTGATAAAGTCAAGGAACATCTGAATATATAAATATTTCGTATCACTTTATTTTCTCCATGTTTGTGAGAAAATAAAGCAGTGCAAAAATTATTCACATGATGCTTAAAATTTTCAGCATAAAAAAAAGGTGACATTTTATTGTTTGATTTTCTTTCTAGTGATTAGTGCATTTTATACATTGATGTTAACAATGATATTCCTTTGATTTAGGTTATTATCTTTCATTCATATTGGAGGTTGTTAAGCATGTGATATGGAAGATTGAACTGAAAGAAATTGTACTGAAAATGAATAAATATGTAGCAGAATTGAGCTGTTTCCCAAAAGATGTCATAGATATCAGAACATGTGGAAACACTTGGAAAATGTCAAGAAAAGAAGGGTTGGTATTGATACACAAGAAATCAAGACAGCAGTATCATGATGTTGTTGGAACTATTTTTGTTTTTCTTGTAATTATGAAAAGTCTTATTTGGCTTCTTCTTCTCTGTTAATTATGGTGTGCAAGTAGCTTGTCTTTGAGCCTGTGTTTCTAGAAACAAAAATGAAAGAAAGGTGTAATGAACAGGTTGTAAAAATTTTGTTACTCACCAAATATAGTGAACCAAAAGATATAAACTCATGTAAATACATGCTGTAACACAGTATGTAGAATAAATGAAGGCTTTTATTATTATATTTGCATATTTTCCCCATTGTTGTTATTAGGAGGAATACATTTTGTGTTACATTTAATGATTTATTATTATTTTTTTTTTTTTTTTTTTTTGTAAAAAGGTGCATGATACTCATATCTCGACAAACTGCACTATAATACACCCACCCACTGGCATCTCTTCGTGAGTTTGCTGCACATAATTTTCAGTGTGTTATCCAATAAAATAATTGTACTTCATACGTATTTGTTGATGTTTGTGGCCAAGAATCACCCTTGAATAAACCTGACTAGGGAGTCAAAGCATGGAAGGATAGTACAAAACAAACTAATTGGCAAGGACTATAAAAAGTTTTCATCATCAGAGAAGATGACTCTGATGATTCATTTATTAAAATCCTCATTTTTAATCACTTAAAAGAATAGGAGGGATGTGGAGAAGACTTTTACGACACATCCTTTTTAAGTTCTGTTTAATTACTGTAAATTAGTTGTTGATTAAATTTGTTTAATTATTGGACTTCTTCTTGACACGTAATTTGTAGTGCCAAAAGTAATTGTTACATCCATTTTTTTCTTATGATAGCACCTTTAAATACAGATTAAGATAAGTACAGTAAAACCTCAAAAATCTGGCATCGACGGGACCGGACAAGTGCCGGATTTATGAAAATTCCGGATTTCTGAAGCTATCCAAAAATTGCGTAACTGGGGTTACGTAAAGCACGTGCTTACACATAAGAGGCCACTTTAACGAAAATGTGCGTGTCTACGCCTTATAAATATGCAAGGGTTGCACTGCCAATCGCATTCTTCACAATTTGCGGAAAAAAGAAAAATTGGGCGATGGAAAAAAAAAATTGGCGATTACCTTTTTGTACTATTTATTATAAAACTCTATCGAAAAAAATTTAATTTAGCAAAAGGTTAGGCAAAAACTTGAAGAAAGCCAGAGCAACCGCTAAGGCCAGGTAATGTATCAATACATCGCGAAAACATCGATGTGAATTTTACATCGATGTTACAGTTTTTCGGCTGACAAAACTCTGATACATCTCGAAGGCCATTACCCTGATGCATCATGAAGGCTGATGTAGATGTCATTATACCATCAAATCCACATACTGCCACCACCAAGCACAGATCATCACACGTTCGACATGCATTTCAAATGTACACGTCGATTCATTGCCTCCTTAGTCCGCATCACTTCAGTGCGGCTCAATGAGATGACAAATTTGAGAAGCCTCCCAACGTTACAAGTAGGCAGCTAATGGTAATTCACACACTGAGATCGGATGATTTCGCAATGTGTTGTTGAGACATCGAGAGATTTTCATGGTTTTTGGTGACACATCAGATGTTCTCACAAAAACAAAATCAGTGCTGGATTTCTGAAGTTGCTTGTTTTCTGGATGCCGTATTTTCGAGGTTTTACTGTATTTTTGTTGTCTTCTACAACAAATTTTAGCAGAGCTACATATTGCATGGTTTCTTTTGTGAACAGAGCTTTTATTCTCCATAAAGTTTACTATTTCATTACTGTCCCTTCCTTTTAATACATTCTAGCCTTATATGTGTACATGTGTGCAGCAAACTAAACACTGAGTTCTCATAATTAAAATTTTGAAATGTGTTGTGCTTAAATACATACCTTGTAATAATCAAACAACCCTGTTAAAGCAGTATATAATCTTGTGTGACATTCCCACCTCAACTGGTTTGGCAGAAGTGACAGGAAGCAGTTTACTGACAGGTCCACATACCAATGAATAAGCCTTGGTGACATCAAAATCTTTATGCATTGTATTGTTTAACATCATGTGTGAAAGGTGTGTCAGCATGAAAAAAAAACAGAAAAAAGAAATTCCTACCACCCCACAACAGTTATTCATGTAAAAGTGCAGTTATTTTCATTACCTTCTTTAAAAGATGGGTTGTGTTGTTTAATCCAGATGTATTACATACATACATACATATCACTAAGCTGTTCTCCCAGATTCAGAGGTTAGCTCTAAAAAGAAATACAAACTTCCAGATATTTTTACTTATTGTTGTCGTATCAAACTTCGCCATTTACAGCGATCTTGACATACAACTCGTGCTTCACTGATATCCATTACACACTGTACACAAGATCTTTTATACTTCATACTCATAATCTTTTTCTCATGCAGACACTCCTGAATCTGATCCACCCATGTCTTCCTTGGCCTTCCTCTGCCTTTCCTTCCTGCCACTTGGGCTGAAAATATTTTCTTAGTAAGCATTTCATCACTCATTCTTTCAACATGGCCAAACCACCGAAGCATATTGGTCTCCACCTGGCTAACAACATTTTGCTCTACATCACACAACTGCAATACATCTTCATTCCTCACACAAACAGATCGTGTCTTGCCACAAACCCCACGTAAGTG
Organism: Macrothele yani; assembly: GCA_039090855.1. NCBI lineage: Eukaryota > Metazoa > Arthropoda > Arachnida > Araneae > Macrothelidae > Macrothele > Macrothele yani. The sequence continues at coordinate 4,795,824 of CM076997.1, forward strand.
AACGCATTTCTCCAGCACACAAATGACTCCTATGTTTCTTCTGCAGTACCCAGGTTTCACTGCCATACATCAGAGTAGGAACAATTACTGTTTCATACACAGCCATGCGGGACTCTCTAGAGAACCCATCATTCCTGTGAAAACCTCCCAGAGCAACTATGACTTTCAAAGAAGAATTCGCTCGCCTACTGATTTCACCATCCAACTTGTTCTCTCTGTCAAACATGCTTCCTAAATACACAAACTCACTCACCTGGTCAATCACAGTGCCATTTATACTTACATTACATTCAGTGCTACCCATTCCTCTCTCAAACACCATAACTTTGTTTTTTTCCGTATATATACTCAGTTTGAATTTCATGCAAACTTCGTGCATCCGAGTCAACATACTCTGCAACTCACTTTTGCTCTCTGCCAACAGGACAGTGTCATTAGCATACAGCAATCTACACACACAGATATCACCAAGACATAAACCACTATTATCTATTTTGGCCTCACGCATGCATGCATCCATAAATATATTAAACAGCCATGGTGACATTACACAACCTTGTCTAACTCCTGCACCAATGGAAAACCATTTTGATAAAACACCATTCACTCGTACACAAGCTCTACTACCAGCATACATGGCTTTTACACTATTAAGTAGATTCCCAGTAACACCATATTCATTCAATACCTTCCACAAAAGTGTCCTATTGACTCGGTCGTAAGCTTTCTCTAAATCTATGAAGGCAGTAAAAACTTTCATTCCAACAGCCAGATACTTTTCAATCATCATGCGTAATGCAAAAATCTGGTTAGTGCAGCCTTTACCAGGCATAAAACCACTCTGAACATCCCACACTTTCTCTGATGTAAGACCCTGTACTTTTTCAATAACAACCTTACCAAACACTTTCCTTGGCACACTCAGTAGGCTAATACCACGATAGTTCTTGCATTCAGTCTGATCACCTTTTTCCTTATACAAGGGAACAATGATAGAGCATCCTTCCAATCCCAAGGGACCATTCCTAACTCCCAGCACAACTGGCAAATTTCAGTTAACCAGTCAATTATAGAGTCACCACCATACTTCAACATCTCTGCAGTTATGCCATCAACTCCTGGAGCCTTACCATTCTGAAGAGATTTTAGAGCTTTACACACTTCTTCTCTTGAGATCCCTCCTGTGCTTTCATCCCTCATTGTGACATCATCTGCATCTGTCTCAGAATCATTTTTGCTCTCCTGATCTAATAACTCACAGAAGTATTCGCCCCATCTGTCACTTAACTCATTGGGCTCCTATATCATTTCCCCAATCTCATTCTTCACACAACTTACAACTTTGTTTCCCCTATTTTTCCTGAGTCTCATGTACTTCCAGAAGGACTTTCTATCTTTCCCAAAAGCCAGTTCATGCCTTTTCACGTTCTCTTTCCTATCTTTTGCCTTACTGTGGTGAACCAGCTTAGCAGCTTCACGCTTCTTACAGCGATATTCATCCACAGAGACTCTACCTTGCAACATCCCCAAATAGGCTTCCTTCTTTTTCTTTACTGCCTCATCAATCTCACTATTCCACCAAGCATCACCTCTATTGTTACCCACTATTGTGGTGCCACAGACCTCTTTAGCAGCAGTAACAACACAGTTCTTAAAACATTCCCACTTCTTTTCTACATCCCTCTCACAAGATTTCAGATCCTTCAGTCGTTCTCTGAGTAAGTCAGAATACCGCTGATGATCTTCAAGGAGCCTATCAACCTTTATTCTTTCTATCCTGGGTCTCTTCCTATTCCTTTTCCTCCAACCAACATTAAGTTTCACTCTTGACACTACCAAGTAATGATCAGAACCAACATCCGCACCTCTCATCACACGGGTGTCAACAACTAAGTGTTTCAAACGCTGATCGTAAACAACAAAATCTATCACACTCTTTTGACCAAGAGTACGATTTTCCCAAGTATATGTGTGTATATACTTGTGGTTGAAAAATGTTTTAGATACACACAAATCATTCTCAATGCAGAGTTCAATTAATCTTTCACCATTATCATTCACACAAGGATCATTAAACTTACCCAGAACATTGTCAGAAATTGCATTCTGCACACCTACCTAGCATTGAAATCCCCTGCTATTATAACTTTTTCTTTAGCACCAAACTGGCTCAAAACAACTTTTAGCTCATTCCAGAAATCTTCTGTCTTATCAGAAGGTTCCGAGTCACAAGGAGCATACACTACAACAGTTACAATTCTCTGAAGTTTCACTTTCAAACGAATCCAGAGAATTCTCTCACTTATGCAACTATAGTGAATCAAGTTGTTCTTCATCTTTTCACTTAAAATCACACCTACACCAACCTGTCCTCTCATATTATCCAATACTCCAGATGTATTGGCATGTCAAATTGTTATTCCCATCAAATGAGTACATTTGAATACAGGAGTGCAAGCGCAGTCTAAACAAGAAAGATGACACCAAATTTTCGGGTGTAATAAGCACGTCTTTTGAATCCGTTCTGACGCAAATTAAATTTATCAAAGCTATTCAAAGTCAATTGAACTGGTATGGAAAACAGTAGTATCTGACAGAAGAAAGAAGTTTTTCAATTGGGTTTTTAATCCCTCAGATATTGCTGTAAATGGAATCGTGAGCTTACGCCCTTTTGGTTGCAGGCTTGTGCGTTAAGAAAAACATGAATTTATATGAGAAACATTTCGCACCGGAAACGCTTTCCAACATAGAAAGAATTTTTCAAATCGGACTCTTAGAAACAGAGATATCAACAAAAATAAGATGTGGCTTTACGTCCCCTGGTGGGAAAACCATGCATTACACATGTATTTTATAAAGAAAGTATTCTCAAAAGGTTTTTCCATATGAGCAGTATCGCTCCAAGAAAAAAAAATTTAGTCGAGTTTTCAGGAGCCCAAATTTTGCAACAAATACATCAGAAGCAGATATTAACAATTATGGTACCTGGTGGCCAAACCATTCTTTACCAAACATTGGAAATTATGTGAAAAATATTTTCCATCAGGTCTTGTATGCGATACAGGAAGAATTTTTCAAATCGGAGATTTAGAAGCAGAAATAACGCAGAAAACGCAATTTACCTTTGTGCCCCTAGCGGAAAGTCTATTATTTACTTGAAAATTTTGAATTTATAGGAAGAACATTTTGCATTGGAAACACTATCCAACAAAGAAGGAATTTTTCAAATCGGACTCCTAAAAGTAGAGATATTGACAAAAAGAAGATATACATCTACGCCCCTAGCGTAGAAACCATGCATTATTTCAAGAAAATGTTCCTAAAAGGTTTGTTGACATGAGTAGTATCGGTCAACAAACCACTTTTTTTCAATCGAGATTTTAGAAGCTCATATTTTGCTGCAAATACATTTCAAGTGGAAATTAAGACTTACGCCACCTGGTGGCCAAACCATTTTTTACAAAACATAGAAATTATGTGCAAAGGATTTCCCATCAGGAGCTGTATCTGGTGCAGAAGTAATTTTTCAAGTCGGAGATTTAGAAGCAGAAATTAGGGGGAAACAATTTACCTTTACGCCCCGTAGCGGAAAGTCTATGAATTAATTGACAATTTTGAAATTATGTGAAAAACATGTCACACTGGGAACTATCCAACAAAGAAGGAATTTTTCGAATCGGACTCCTATAAGTAGAGATATTGACAAAGATACGATATACATCTACGCCCCTGGCATAGAAACCATGCATTATTTTAAGAATTAAAGGTTTTTAAAAGGTTTGCCGACATGAGTACTATCGGTCTACAAACGACGAATTTTTTCAATCGAGAATTTAGAAGCTCATATTTTGCTGCAAATACATCAGAAGCGGAAAGTAAGATTTACGCCCCTGGTGGCCAAACCATTTTTTTTTTTTTTTTACAAAAATTAGAAATTATGTGCAAACGATTTCCCATCAAGAGCTGTATCAGGTGCAGAAAGAATTTTTCAAATCGGAGATTTAGAAGCAGAGATATAGGAGGAAACGCAGTTTACCTCTACACCCCCTAGCGGAAAGTCTATGAATTACTTGAAAATTTTGAAATTATATGAAAAACATGTCACACTGGAAACACTATCTAACAAAGAAGGAATTTTTTTCAAATTGGACTCCTAGAAGTAGAGATATTGACAAAAATAAGATATACATCTACGTCCCCTGGTGAAGAAACTGTGGAATATTTTAAGAAGAAAATATTCCGAAAAGGTTTATTGATAAGAGTGGCATCAGTCCACGAAAGAATTTTTCAATTGATATTTTAGAAGCTCAGATTTTATGGCAAATACATCAGAAGCAAACATTAACACTTATGCCCCCTGGTGGCTAACATATTCTTTACCAAAAATTTGAAATTATATGCAAAAGATTTTCCATCAGTAGGTGTATCCGCTGAAGAAAAAAATTTCAAATCGGAGTTTTAGAAGAAGAGTTTTTGGGGAAAATGTAATTTATTTTTACGCCCCCTAGCAAAAGATCTATGCGTAATTTGAAAAAGTAACTATATCTCAAATACTCTTCGGCCTAAATGGAATTGAAAGATAAAAGATTTTTTTCAATCCGATGTTTAGAAGCAAATATGTGGGATAAAACAAATTTTTGAATTCGACATCATCTGCATTTACACCGCCTAGCAGCAAAATTGTACATCGTAAAAAAAAAAACGAAATAAAGGATCATCATTCGCATATTTCAAGCTTCCCAATGCAAAAAGAATTTTTCAAATCGGACTGATAGGCAGAGATATTGTGGGTACAGACGGACGGACAAACCGGTAACATAACCACGATCTTTTTTTACAAAAGACATGCTAAAAATGATGCAAATGTGTTATTTTGGTCACATACCAGCACAAAGAAAAAGTATTAAGCGAAAACTTTGAGTAAAAACGCTGTTAAAATGCCTGTTTTATTAGATGCAATATTTCAGGCGATAAGGGCATATTAACAAAATGTGGTATTTACTAACAAATCCATTATTAATTATTCCAAAGATATTAAAATCTAGCAAAATATCATACATAAGAAACAAATGTGCAATAATTTGTGATCAATTTATAAAAAAAGTTTTATGAAATATTTCATTTGGAGTTCGTAATGTGTTTATGTTTGGAACAGAACTTACCCATAGGGGTATGGTGACATGATATATCATCCTGGTGTTTTTTTTATAACCTATTGTGGTATTTACATAGTTTATATATTTATGTTGAAGTCTCTACTCTGGTTCTGCATATGCATGGGCGTGTGCAAAATCAGAATAGAGACTCCAGTGTTTTAAATATGAGTATATTTATCATGTTTTCTAAACTGCAACAGCTTAAGTTTATTCGTGGGGGCATTGATTAAATGAATTTCACATAGATTTCCTCGACACACACATACACATAATATTTTTATGGTGGATGGATTTTAAATAAACTGCAGTAATTAATCCAAGGCTGTGCGGAAGGGGGCAGCCATTTTATTTACTTGTTTTACCAAGCAAATGTCAAATCTTTAAGGCATTTCTCAGTTTTGCTAAAAATGTATCCATTAAAGAATTTGAATCATTGGAGGCAATAACAGTGAACCAGTCAGTTCCTTTTAAAACTTGAAAAACTTCTGGGAGGTCATAAAAGGGGAACTTATCTAAGGGAGAACTGACTCTACTAATGGCCACAGAAGGAGTGAAAATGAAAATTGGATTATGATCAGAGATGTCATCAATAAAAACACCAGAAAGTAGATCTTTTTTTGGTTCAAGTTTATAAAAATATAGTTAATTCATGTAGCCTCTTTTTTATTTGCTGTAGTGGGTTTATCAATGCAGTTTGTCATTACATGGATTTAGACAACTAATGAATGCAAAAGAATGTTTAGAAGTGTAAGAGTTGCATAAGGTAATAGGTCAGTATTAAATTATCCACATAAAATACTTTTAGTATTTTTTCCCCATTCAAGATACAAAAGAGGTAGCATCAAGAGATTGCATGAAGGGAACAGAGCAATCATTCGTTGACCAATAAATAGCTTTGACAGTAGTTTAATTTTTATCATTCAGAATGTCAACTGCAACCCATACTGAGTTAAAGGAAGAAATGGCAATATCATGTCTAAGGCTGCACTGCAAAGTGTGGTTAATATAAAGGGCAACCTCTCATTTTGAAGCACTGTTGCTCATAGAGATTTCGAAGGTATAGCCTTTGAGTTGATATAGAGGATTATTTGCTTGGAAAAAGCAGCTAAATTCATTGAAAGTGTTAAGTATGCTTGCATGTGCCATTCAAAAATTCAGAAGAGAGTCAAAGTTTTTGCTGAGGTTATAGATGTTTACATGTAGAAGACAAAGAGTGTTTTTTGAGGTTGCTGATCTTGATAAAATAAGGTTTGAGTAAGAGTAAAAATTTGAAGAAGGTTATTAAGGGATAAAAAGAATTGTATGAGTTTGTCATATATATTAAAATAAATTATTAAAGGCAAAGAAGAGTGTACTTAGCCATCTTTTTGCTCCAAGTGTTTAATATCAGTTCCAGACATATATATACTATAGTGTGATCAGATTTTCCAGCTGGAATATTTTGGTCCATAAGTACTTCAATTTACTAACTCATTTGGCATTGAGACTGAGATGAAAAAGTTCTTTCAGTCAACCTGTAAGTCAGATTCTCCAACAGAAAAATAAGAAGCATGCAACAACTGGTTTGAAATAATTGCATTTACTGAATACCCAGTGACTAGCCTCAATATGTTGAGACAGTCCTTTAAAATCTCAGAAGCTGTTGCCACTATGTTTTCAGTTATTTTCTCCGTATCTAAGAGGAATATTTCTGATTTCAAGGTTATCGTATCTGTTGTAGCTGTCCAAATAATTCAGTCTTCGATATTGTAGTTTCACCATTCATTTTTCTGTTCCAGCTCTTTAAAGCTTGAAACCTGATTACATATTGCATTATGAACTGTTCAAGCATGCTGAGCTAATTACTGGGCCATCGCTCCAATTTCGGGGGCACTATATGGGAAAATGGATGTCAGTGAAGCCCCCGTATGGAAGGACAGAAGAAAATCAAGGAAATTTAAGCATCTGATGACAAATAAAACAATCTTCGAGACAATAATGAAAAGTAATAATAATAATACAAAACAAATTGAAGAATTATATTAATTCAACATTTGTCGAAAACATTACGTGGTTTCAGAAATTATTAACTATATGTCAACAAAATAGTTTCCATATCATCTACTGTTTCGCACGTTACTAGAAATTCGAGCACGGGAAAAACGTCCATTTAATAAGAAAATTTTTATTTCAACTTGTCACTAATATTCCTTTTTTCTTTTTGATGTTCTTTATAATAGTTTAGAATTTTATTATGAAGATTACAAATTTATATGAAAAAATGTTTTAATATGTGCAGTCAAATGCATCATAAGTTGTCAAAGTCCTCCAATACGTAGAGACAATATGTATTAAAAGATTAATATTATTCCAGTTTTTTAAGTCATGATTTACGAAATTAATACAATAGAAAAGAACTTTCGAACCTTTTGATTATGATGCGTTGAATCAGTAATAAGCCATCTTGTTATCGAAGAAGGCATGATTTTCCTTTCCTGTGGTATCAGCTTCCAAGTTGAACTTCGATCTTATAATTTCTTATTATAGATGATGGTTGCATGTTTTATTTTCCGTGGCTCGATATCCCAAACTAGTTTCAATTCCTTCTTTTTGGAATCATCTTCAGTGGGTATTATGATCTTCTCATACACGTTGTGTTTCGGCCACTTACATCGATTCTACTGGCAGCGTCCGACTTTTCACGGCAGTTGTACTCTTGCGCATGCTATTTTTGGTATTAATGCACGTTCTTAGTCGTGTTTTGATATAATTGGATGATATGAATTCCGATTCTAAATTAATTGGTGTTGCCATTCGTTTGTTGAAAATAATTAATAAGGTCTTTTATTATATTTTTTATCGTTAATTTCTTTTTCGATAAAATATTTCCAAGCGTACGGTAGATTCATTGGATCATTATTATTACAATTTATTTCTTTAGTTTTTTCAATCATTATCGCTTCTGAGGTTAATATTTGATTTTTAGTTTTATGTGAGGTTATTAATTTTGCATCATACCAAACAGGATAAGCTTCATTTTCAATACAATGATTTATTAATGATGTTTTGTTTTCTTTTTATTCCAGTTCGATATATGTTCTTTTAATCTGGTCTTAAATCTTCTTTTTGTACTTCCTATGTATACTTTATTTCTTTCATTTCTTTCTATTTCTGTATAATATTTTGTTGGTATAGAATATACTCCGGCTTTATCAAGCATTGATCTTCTTTCATTTCCATTAGTTAATATAGTTTCGTTATCTATGACGGTTTCTGCCAATATCATTTTTTCTTTAATGCATTCCTTCTTTAAGATATCTGTTATTGGAGGAATGTAGGGAATTTTACCAGCAAATTTTATTTCATTTTTTTGTTTATTTTTATTTTCATTTAAAGATTTCTTTATATTTTCAAGTATATCATCTATGATCTTTTCTTGTATCCAAATTTCATAGCAGTTCTTTTTATCCAGTTAATCTCAATCTTTTCTTTGTGTTTATTACAGGAATGGATTAATGCTCTTCTTATGTAAAATTGAAGTGCTGCTCTTTTATATTTCCAAGGATGATTTGAATCAATCGGAATTATCGTTGGAGTATAAGTTGGTTTTCGATATACTTCGTATTCAATCATATTATTTCGCCTGAATAAAGAAATGTCTAAATAGTTTAGTTGTCTCTTAACTTCTTTTTCCATAGTAACTTGTATTGTAGGATAAAAACTATTGTATTTGTTTACAAATGTTTCAAGTTCTTTTTCAGATTGCTTCCAGAAGATAAGGATATCGTCAACGTATCTTACGTATAGTATTCATTTTCTCATTCAATCAAAAACAACTAACACTATACGTAAGATACGTTGACGATATCCTTATCTTCTGGAAGCAATCTGAAAAAGAACTTGAAACATTTGTAAACAAATACAATAGTTTTTATCCTACAATACAAGTTACTATGGAAAAAGAAGTTAAGAGACAACTAAACTATTTAGACATTTCTTTATTCAGGCGAAATAATATGATTGAATACGAAGTATATCGAAAACCAACTTATACTCCAACGATAATTCCGATTGATTCAAATCATCCTTGGAAATATAAAAGAGCAGCACTTCAATTTTACATAAGAAGAGCATTAATCCATTCCTGTAATAAACACAAAGAAAAGATTGAGATTAACTGGATAAAAAGAACTGCTATGAAATTTGGATACAAGAAAAAGATCATAGATGATATACTTGAAAATATAAAGAAATCTTTAAATGAAAATAAAAATAAACAAAAAAATGAAATAAAATTTGCTGGTAAAATTCCCTACATTCCTCCAATAACAGATATCTTAAAGAAGGAATGCATTAAAGAAAAAATGATATTGGCAGAAACCGTCATAGATAACGAAACTATATTAACTAATGGAAATGAAAGAAGATCAATGCTTGATAAAGCCGGAGTATATTCTATACCAACAAAATATTATACAGAAATAGAAAGAAATGAAAGAAATAAAGTATACATAGGAAGTACAAAAAGAAGATTTAAGACCAGATTAAAAGAACATATATCGAACTGGAATAAAAAAGAAAACAAAACATCATTAATAAATCATTGTATTGAAAATGAAGCTTATCCTGTTTGGTATGATGCAAAATTAATAACCTCACATAAAACTAAAAATCAAATATTAACCTCAGAAGCGATAATGATTGAAAAAACTAAAGAAATAAATTGTAATAATAATGATCCAATGAATCTACCGTACGCTTGGAAATATTTTATCGAAAAAGAAATTAACGATAAAAAATATAATAAAAGACCTTATTAATTATTTTCAACAAACGAATGGCAACACCAATTAATTTAGAATCGGAATTCATATCATCCAATTATATCAAAACACGACTAAGAACGTGCATTAATACCAAAAATAGCATGCGCAAGAGTACAACTGCCGTGAAAAGTCGGACGCTGCCAGTAGAATCGATGTAAGTGGCCGAAACACAACGTGTATGAGAAGATCATAATACCCACTGAAGATGATTCCAAAAGAAGGAATTGAAACTAGTTTGGGATATCGAGCCACGGAAAATAAAACATGCAACCATCATCTATAATAAGAAATTATAAGATCGAAGTTCAACTTGGAAGCTGATACCACAGGAAAGGAAAATCATGCCTTCTTCGATAACAAGATGGCTTATTACTGATTCAACGCATCATAATCAAAAGGTTCGAAAGTTCTTTTCTATTGTATTAATTTCGTAAATCATGACTTAAAAAACTGGAATAATATTAATCTTTTAATACATATTGTCTCTACGTATTGGAGGACTTTGACAACTTATGATGCATTTGACTGCACATATTAAAACATTTTTTCATATAAATTTGTAATCTTCATAATAAAATTCTAAACTATTATAAAGAACATCAAAAAGAAAAAAGGAATATTAGTGACAAGTTGAAATAAAGAATTTTCTTATTATATGGACGTTTTTCCCGTGCTCGAATTTCTAGTAACGTGCGAAACAGTAGATGATATGGAAACTATTTTGTTGACATATAGTTAATAAATTGAAGAATGTTAAAGATAAGCAGACGATTGAATAGAATGATGTATTTATTATTATTTCTAAGTCTTAGATTAAATATTAATTAAAAACACTTACCTACTTTATTTGTAGGAAACTATGACCACTACATTACACATGTTTACCTTGTTTACAATAGGAGCCTCTCATACTTAGCATTACTAGATTTATAAAAAAAAAAATTGCTATGCAACTCACTAAACTATTACTTAAAAACATTTTACAGATTTCATTTTAAAATATTAAAAAATTTTAATTTATAATTGAAACACAGAAACAGTTATTCATTATGCATTTCAATTATAATATTTTATGTTTTTTTAATATTTTTAAATGAAATCTAAAATTTTTGGTGAATCTACCCAATGTTAAATATTAGAGGCCCTTATTGCAAACATGGGCAATATAGTGGGGTAAGTGTTTTTGATTAATATTCAATCTAAGACTTACAATTAATAATAAATTATATGCAGTATGTTCTATAAACCTAATTAATTTAGGTGTGAGAATATAAACGACAAACCATCTTCACACGATATAAAAAAGTTTTCTGATGGAATAAAAACTTTAATGATAGTTAAAAATTAAAAGCGTGAGACCTTTCGGGTCCTGCCATCAGGTACCCATCCTCAGACACAAAAAAACATACAGTGGAAGAGGTAGCTTATAAATAGATACATGAATGAATAAATGACGCACAGTCAGTCGTCATGAGGTGTATTGCGCATGTCCATTCATTAACAGCAAAAACATAGTCATTAGTTTGTAGATACTATGTGGATAAATCTGTAAGCAGATATTTCCAAGGTCGAGGGATGTTTCTTGGCAATTCATCATTACAGCAAGTTTCAGATAATTTATCGATATACAGGCTTTTAGTGAGTAACAGCTGAGATTTTGTATGAGGAGCAGTTAAAATTTTAGAGTCGTCCCAAATGGGAATGTAAGTCCCCTTGATTATAAGTCGGGATAAAGCAGTGGAAGTTGAGCCATTATGATGGTCATATTGGGGTTCTTTGAGACGGGTTTTAAGGGTCCGGGTAGTGGAACCGATGTAACATTTGTCAGTGAAATCCAGTGTTAGAGATTTAAGGAGAACAAGATATATTCCATGTCTCTGCAGGTCAGTAGGTTGGTCCTGATCTTTTTTAATGGATGAAAATAAGTTAGAAACCCTGACCCCAAAACTCAGGTCATGGTGATGACAAATAGTCTTTAAAGGTCTAACAATTGAAAAAACAAAGGGAAGACAAATAGTCTTTAAAGGTCTAACAATTGAAGAAACAAAGGGAAAAGAACCAACAAACTTGCGAATGGGATGATTACCAATCAAGGTGGTAGAAACAGAGCGAGGGAATCTGCTAGTCAATCTGTCAATCAAAGATTTTGAGTAACCAAAGGACTCTGCCAGATTGCAAATGGTATTGAATTCAGTCCTCTGAAGTTCATAGGTGGAGGAGTGTGAAAAGGCACGATGAATTAAGAAATTGAAACCAGAGAGTTTGTAAGACAAGGGGTGAAATGAAGTGGCGGGTATAATAATAGGACATGAACTAGGTTTTCTGAATACACTGAATGACAAAGAACAAGAGGAATACCGCTGAAGTTTAAAATCCAAAAACAGTAAGCAATTATTAGCCTCCAGCTGAACTGTAAACTTAATGGAGGGATATTTTGACGAAAGGCACTCTGCAAAAGAGTAGAGATCCTCTTGAGTGGACGGCCAGAAAATAAGGATATCATCAACTTATCTGAGAAACAAAAGAGGTTTAATTAGACAAAAATTAATCACCTCACCCTCTAATTCCTGCAATAAAATTTCGGCAAGAAGGGGGGAAAGGGGGGATCCCATGGGAGCCCCAGAACACTGTCTGTAAATAACTTGATCAAACTGAAAATAAGACCGTTTATATATTAATTGTAATGCTGACATTATGGCTTGCAGGAACAGAAAGAGCAGCATGAGATAGAAGTTTATCGTAAATGAGATTATGAACAGCCGGTACCGGAACATTGGGGAAAAGTGAAATAACATCAAAAGATGCCATAAAAAAATGGAGTGGAATTAGAGGAGCAGAAAGCTCTAATTCTGTCTAAGGCGTCCGTCAAACTAAAGATTGAGTAAGGGGAGTCACTAGTCAGAGGGTGAAGAAAACGTTTTAAGGCAGACTAGTGGCCGAGTAGGGCTAGCTAAAGCGGAAACCAAAGATCGTGCAGAAAGCCGACTTTGTGAAGTTTTATCTTTTCCGAATAACTCGGCAACCCGAGGGCCCAGAGATGGGTGCATGTGGGAGGCCTTGAAGTGACCTCAGAAGACACAAGTTGCCGGAGTTTCTTGATATGAGTGGCAGTATGCCGCTCAGACTCCGTATTACATGATGCAAAAACAGTAATTAATAGTCGGTTGAATAAAATGGAATGAGTTAGTGAAACAAGTTTATGATACGCAGTGTGCAGTTTGCAGTTCAAAGTGTCCAGTAGTCCTCATTTTAATCTTATCTCAACCGATAAGCGTTTGCGTTGGGCGGTAGAAAGAATTCGCTCATCTCGCCAAGTCACAGGTTGGGAACATAAAACAAGATACTTAGGAATCACGCCAAGATCTCGACAATTAGTAAGGAAGGCAAGATGTGTGCCGTCAGTGAAAAATTTCAGTTTTAGTTTGTGGAAAATAATAGCAGCCAATTCCATAGTATACAGATGAAGAAAGTGTACTATAAAAAGCATACCATAAAGCGGTTCCTCGGTAATCCAAAGCAAAGGTTTTTAGCACGAATTACCTTTGCTTTGGATAACTTAGATGTTTTTGAATTAATAATTGCTGATTCAGATTCATATATTTCAAATCAAAGAACAACACATCTTACATTGGAAATTGTTTGAATAAAGCTTCTTAAATAAGATCTTTGTCTTTTTTTTTTTCAATTAGGATTTTGCATCTACTATCAGAAGATAATTAATATCCTACATGTTCACCAGGAAATTGTTAGAGAATTATCAAAGTGCTCTGAAGAATGTTTTTGTGAAATAAGCTTCCTTTACTTAACAAATTTGCAGCCAATACCTTCCCCCTCCTTGCAATAGTTGCTGAGATGTGAATGAATTTAAGCATAGATTATGCAATTTAAGACTTACCAACTTTTTCAGAAAAAGCTATGTCCAATATAAGATAATTTGTGTGACATCAAAGAAAGATGTAAAACTGCCCAAAAATTCCAAATTCTAAATGTTTTTTTAAATGAAGTGCAACATTCTTGTTTTAACAGTGGCAAAATTATCTACAAGTTTCATCATATCCAGTTCTTTAACAACAATTTCACATATTGTAATTTATTATGTATATACCGTTAAAAATGCAAGGACCAGTTCACTTGAACCAATGGAACTACCTTTGCAATGCCACCGCCTAATTACACTAATTATATGAAGCACAAACATTTTGCATTTATATGAATCAGATATCTGTTTGTTCTGTGGTTATTGTCTGAGGCAAAAAATTGAATATTTTATTGGGTAATGAAATTTTAATTTGTAATCATATCATTCAAGTCAAACAAAATATGAGAGCTACCTGTTATATTCTTAAAAATTATTAATGAAAATAATTAATGTAAGCACATGTTAAGCAAACCTCTAAATAATAATTATAATTTAACTACAAAACAAGTTGTGACTTTTCAGTGATCATGTCAGAGTCTAAGTGGCAAATATGATGATAAAATATATACTATGAGATTGGAATTTGGTCTGTACGTTTTTGTGGAGGTGTGTTTGACACTCAGCTGTCGCAATGTGCTTTGAACAAAAGTACTCAGTTGTTAGCTTCTCAAGGTGAGTATGATTCAATTTTATCAAAATAACCACAACAGATTGTTTGTGTAGAGATGCAAAATAATTCTAAGTGTTTCAAGTGTAAGATGTATCTTTTGTTTAGATATTTTGCATCACATTTTAGCATCTTAAATTGCCTATTATGTACAAATGACATGCGTTTGACTTTTATCATACCAAAATGAACTTGTACATAGAATTTTATTCAATTTTTTATACCAATTTCTCTTGTGAGGTGTCTGTTATATGTTGCATGAAAGATTTATATTGTTTCTGCATTTGCATAAATCACCATTGCTTACAGTTAACTTAGGATTAGTTTGCCTTTCATATATGTGTATGTTATAAGAATTAAAACAATAAATGGAAATAAAATCTGCAGTATATGTATCATCAGTTATTTAACATTGTGTTTGCTATAATATCAGTTATTTAACTTTGCTGTGTTGTCAAAGCAAACATTACTTTTACAATAACTGGTTCTCAGACCCGTGAGGTTTTGGATGAGTACATCTGTGAGAATCTCATAGACCATGCATTGGAGCTGTCTTGGTTTTGAATTGTATCACTTAATTCTTTAAACATTTTTATGAATTTGCTACCATGCTGGTCAGGTTCCTGTTGTCATTGAAATGTCTGTTAGAGATCCACAAAATCATTATTCAGTATAGTCTTGTGACAGTGTGTGGTAATGATCGACCAGTTTGCTCTGGTAAGTACAAATATTCAGCACACAGGTGAACAAGTTTTGGATAAAGTTAAATCCATAATGTTATGCATTTAAATTTCAAGGTAAGAAATTACAAACTAAAAATTTTCTTATTACACATTACATCTCTGTTTTATGTTATTTTGTTTTGATTTATTTTTTAATAAATCAAAACAAAATAATATTTGATGTCTATTTCACAATTCCATACTAAATGTGAAATATTATCTTATTTTGTTTTAATGCCTCCCTGTAGAGTTTGGCACAAATGTGGAAGCATGCCCCTAATGCATGGAAGGTCTTTGCATAAAATAAGAGGTATGGTTATTGTGGATAGTACCTGATTAATTTTAGTAAACATTAAATAGAGAAAATTTTCTACCATTTAATTAAATATTGTTGGAGCATCTTGTGTAAAAGTGAAATGTTACTGCAGTCAGTTGGAGATTTTCTACTATTTTCCTTTGCGATCTGATGAATTAATACTACTTTTAGTTTCTACGTAGGGTAAAACTCGTGTTTAATTCTATTTGTTGTGATACAGCAACAAAAAATCAGCAACTGACTAGTAGTGCATTGCCTATGCCATAAGGTATAGAAAACTGCTAATTAAATGATGCTTTACAATCAGCAAGGAGGTTTGTTCAATTTAAGTTAACATAACAACTGGACAGTTTTTCATCGTTATAGTTATCTCAGTTTAAATGCTCAGTATACTAAAGCTTTTATGTCAATCCACACAGTCTGGGCATTGCTTTTATAGGTCAGATACAGGTAAATTCCAACACAGGCTAACTCCTACACCTTCTCATATATGGAAATGTGCACAAAATCATAACTCAAAATTTAATAAGTGAGAAAATTACCACATATCCCCTTATGTCACCTGGATCTTACATACACTTTTATTGCACCAGGAAAACTCCTACACTTTGACAAGATCTCTGAATAAAAAGTCATTTGTTTAATGTCCCTTATATGAGGAGGTGTAGAATTTTTCTGTGGTGTAGCAGGTTTCCTAGCGGTAGAAGAAAGCGTAAGAGTTTTTCGTCAACTTTATAGTTCATAATTAAACGTGAATTAGATATTCATGTTGAAGGTACATCTGTAGTGATCCAGCTATGAAAAATTAAAAAGGAATTTAGTGTTAAGTTTCATTTGTGCATAATTTTTGAAGTTTTATGGATTGAAATTGGCCAGTCATGAGATGAGCTATGGCATGAATGTGTACTGTAGTAAACAAATATTTATAAAGATGCATATTTGACTAATTAAGCAGCCTTGTTGATATCATTAGAAAGTCTGATTGATTTTGTAGACTTCTTAAGACATTTGTAAAATATTTGGGATTAGCTTATGATTGCAATAACTCTGCAGAGAGTCATATTTGCATCACCAAAATACCAAAAGAGATGGCCATGTGGAACCCTTGTACCTAGACAATAATGGATGATAGCAGTGTATTATACAAAATGGGAATTTATCTTGAGAGAAATTCAGAAACAAAAGCAGCACTGGCTGCAGTTCTTGGCAGCTGGAGCTGCATTGACACACACAGGAGGATTGGACTTGGCTACAGTATCCGCCACATGTATTACCTCTTAACCTATCTGAGTAAGAATCCTTGCCGTGTTTTTGCACGATAATGAAAGTGATATAATAAAAACTATGATTCCTTAAAATTTAATTCACAAGGTCACAGTAAAAATATATCATATTAAAAACATATAAAATCACATTAAGTTATTTTGGTCTTGATTCTAGACCATCATCAGATGTGGTGAAACGCGTGAATGAATCAGTCAATGCAAGACTATGCTATAGAACAGTTTTCTGTTAATGGCTGGGTTATGTTTGCTATGCACATGCTCAGTCAATGTGATGATGATGATAGTTGACCGATTAATTTCTTGGTTGGTGAATTTTTTAAACTTTTATGTTATATCCCGAAATAGCTTGTTTCTAAGGTAATGGAATATGAAGTGGAGTTTCATCGTTGCAGCTTATATCTTTTGTATTTGTGAATATATAGTCTTGAAGTGAGTAAGGAGGAAAATTTGGATCGTGGAGTGGCTAGTATAGTAGATTCGTTCCAGCATGGGTATTGTGTGCCTTTATTCGTTAATCGTGACAAAGCCATCACCTGAGATCCTATTTTTACATTGTATTTGTGTTCAGCCATTCTGATCTGTAATGAACGAAGAGTAGAGTCTATGTAGATGCAATCCAAGTCAGAAGTATCAACTGACTTTAATGGGACACTGTTCGTTACAGATCAGACTGGCTGAAAACAAATACAATGTAAAAATATTCAATAGGATCCCAGGCAACAGCTTTGTCACGATTAACAAATGAAAGCATTACATTACCCATTCTGGAACAAATCTACTATACTAGCCACCCCACTATCCAAATTTTCCTCCTTACTGACTGAAAGCCTATATGTTCACAAATACAAAAAACATATGCTGCAGCAATGAAACTCCACTCCATATTTCATTACCTTGGAAACAAGCTATTTTGGGATATAGCCAAAAAGTTTAAAAAATCCACTAACAACAAAGAAATTAATCGATGTCAACTATCATCATCATCACACTGAATGAGCATGTGCATGGCAAACATCACCCAGCTAGTAACAGAAAACTGTTCTACAGCATAGTCTTGCATTGACTGATTCATTCACCACATCTTTTGATGGTCTTGAAGCAAGACAGAAAGGACCTAATGGGACTTTATATGTTTTTAGTATGATATATTTTTACTGTGACCATGTGAAATAAATTTTACAGAATCATAGTTTTTATATCACTTTCATTGTGTAAAAGCATGGCAAGGATTCTTACTCAGTTTACTACAGCACAAAAATTGTGAATCATATAACTTAACCTATCACAGGCTTAGTAGTTTGCATATGCTTATGGATGAAATGGAATGTGATGTTCTCGGTATTGTAGTATATGATTCTGGTTGAGAAACAGTGTCCACAAAATCATTATTCAGTATAGTCTTATGACAATGTGGGGTGATGATCGACCAGTTTGCTCTGGTAAGCACAAATATTCAGCACACAGGTGAATGAATTCTGTATCAAGTTAATACAATTGCAAGTAATGATACAGTTCTTATACACTATGTAGCTATAGGGATTTAGAATGTTGTAATGGACATGTTAAAATGCAAGCCACTGAAGAATGGTATGTTGCAGATTGGTTATTGTTTGTCGATAGATTCCTAGTACCTTGAAATAGTGGGCTATTTATCACATTTTCTAGAAATTGCCTTGGTGGACAAAATTCTGCCTTCACTTCAATGGTTGCATCTTTAACCTCTCAGTACTGTGAAACAGAAACTAGCATGCATCCAAATGGTGCAATCCAATGTAGTTCTCTTTTGAAAGATTTTTATACCTTCATTTGCTTTTAATTTTTGAATTATGCTATGTTTTCCAAAATGCTACTGTGATTCTGAAACAACTCCTGAAGTTATATTTTGCTTCAGTAAAGGAATCATAAATATCACAGAAAGATGCAAGTGCTTATATATTAAAATGCTGAGCATGAATATTTGTTCATTTTTTGTGCAGTGAGTTGATTATATGCTTATATGCAGCATAAGTGTGAGTTGATTTCACTCTGAAATTATGAAGATGCCGATCTCTCCCGTCCCTCAAGGCCACCAGTGAACTAACTGTTGCTGTGTGGACTATCTATCAGTAAAGATGAACAATGATGAAAATGCATCAAAAGATATATTTCAGGTTTGCATTTTTTTTTTTTTTTTCAAACAACAGATGAGTAACCAGCACCATTTACCTTTAGAGGTGACATGTTTATGGTGTTCAATATCAAACAGGCATTATGAAAATCTGCTCAAACTGGTTCTGTGAGTTATAGCAATCTGGAGTTGTGTGACTCAGTATGGCATGTTTTTGTTATTAATGCACACAACAGCCTAACAGTGCAATAATAATATAGAATCAGTTGCTGATCATTTGAACCTCTTGTACAAGAGTCAAGTGTTCTCTGCTTTTTTAATACACCATCATGTGTGTTTGTGTATGTATGTGTGTGTGTGATTGTATTTTATTAACATTTTCCTGCTGTTCATTGGAAATGTTCTCTATAACAAGTAAAGTATAATAGCAGCAGTAGCAAAGCTAGGTGCCGTTTATAAAATTATTTTTCTCATAATGCTGGATATGATGAAATGTGTTATGAAACTCAGAAGTACTGCACCGATTTGTGTTTTCCTAAAATTTTATAACAATATGTTGCTTTGGCATCTCGTCATACTAGAATCTAGTTGATTTGTTTCCATGAAACCTGTAGAATTTCCAGATTCTTTCAGATTATATATTTTGCAGTGTGTCAAGATCTTGTTATAGAATACAGGGTATTGAGAGTCAATGGCAGGGGTGGATTTACAGCTAGGCTCAGTAGGCGCATGCCTAGGGCCCCAGAGTTTGAGGGGTCCTGAAAATGTATAATTCTATATTAACATCAAACCGTCTTTGCACGATTTAAAACTTGTGATAATTATCTTAAAGTTAAGAAAAAACCACAACAAGTTAGAAGTAAATAACCTTTTAGATCTTTCAGATGCTTGCCACTCCTTCAAAATCAAGAATTCTATTATCAGAAAGTATTTTTATCCACAAATTGGCTCACAGATGCTGCAATTAAGACAGCCCAGTAAGCATTCCTCAACCTTGGCAGGTATTACTTAATAATAATTTATCTGTATAAATCCAAATCAACTTCACTATTTATTATTCATAAAACTTTTCACCCAACCCGGAAGAAGCTGTAATTTGCGTGCGAGAACGTGAACATGTGCATTGCGCGTTGTATGTCATTGTCAGTACGTTTTTTATGTTTATTTTAAAATTGTAACATCTCTTTTTATGCAATTAATGTTTTCTGAAGATGGATTCATTGTGTATCTGAAAGATCTAAAAGTTTATTTACTTCTGACTTGTTGTGGTTTTTTCTTAACTTTAAGATAATTATCACAAGTTTTAAATCATGCAAAGACGGTTTGATGTTAATATATACATATACTTCAGCATGATGATAATAATCTTTGAAGTAACATGTAATTCGATTGCCAGTATTGTTTTGTTGATACTTCAAATTTTTGAGTTCTTTTCAATGTCACTGTCTTGAAAGGAACAATTAAAATAACTTAGCCTCCTGTTTAGTAGTAGGTGAAGGAAGAATTCACGCTTTCCAAACTTTTGGTTGCTTAAGGCAAATACTTAACTGGCCTGCTGTTATAGAAATTACTTTCATGCTACTTCCAGCCGAAAGAAAATATCTTTGTTGGAACCTCCTTCCCCCCTGAGTTGCGATGAGAAGTGCTAGTAGAACTTGTCTTGATGATCGGGGGTATTTTCTCTTTATTGCCTTTTCCCCTTAGGGTAGGGTAATCAAGTTCTTTCTCAGTCCTAATCCCCCTAAACCAGCCTAAACCAAAAGAGCTAATATTTAGGCTGAAAAAAGTTGAAAATGTTACACTATTTATCTTATTTAATAGCATTAAAAAAAATTGCCATTGTATTGCAACAATATTTTCTTATTACTTTCTCCTCCCCTAGTTTAATACTAATAATTATCAAATATTCTCACCTTTTCTATTCCTTAAATCAACAAAAAACTAACTTTTGAAAAGGCAATAGTACTTTTCAATGGTACTTTACTCGAATAGCTGTTATTTCCACTTTTCCCTTTTTAAAACTGGATCTTTTGCCTTTAATCGTTATGCTTCTGTTTCAAATAACTGCAGTGCAGGTATGAAAAAAAAAACTCATGCATCTTTTTGACAGAACAAAAAAAAGAAATGCAGACCTTCTCAATTTTCCGATGAAATTAGTAAGAAATAATGCAAATTTTGAAGATGACAATCCGATTTTTGGCGTAAATGTGACAAGGATGGTAAGTCAGATAATATCCGAAAACTTGAAAATTTTCATCGTCCTGCAGCGGGACTCGAACCCGCGTCTCCCAGAAAACGCTCGGGTATGCTAACCACTACCCCACCCAGAACGACCAAGTATCAAGTTTCCGATCAATTTGAATATAACCATCACAAGATTCACTAGTCGAAGCAACCGGCATTTATGTTTAGCGAATCTGGAGGTTAAGAATCTTATCCCGTGTTTGCCCGGAGATGCCCAACGCTTCAAGTTTTTGGATATTATCAGGCTTACCATCCTTGTCACATTTACGCCAAAAATCGGATTGTCATCTTCAAAATTTGTATTATTTGGCGTAATCCCGTATTTCTTTCATGAAGAAATAATGCTTTCAAGAAATGTCACATTCTCGCTTTTTTGCACTGACTGGTGGAATTCTTACTGTCCACCTTTCTTGGTCCATGGATGGCTGAATCTCTTTGTTTTAGGGAATTGTTCACCACAGGAAAACTCCTCCATGAAAAGTCATCCACCCTTTTCAAGAGAAGTAATGTGCACAAATTGCGTTTTACCTGTATTTTGTAACGTGGAGGACTTTTCCAGTTGCCAGTGTCTTCAAATATTATATTTTTACTTGATGCCATGCTCATTGCTTACTAATTTGCTCATAACGTAAAAAACAAGATGATTTTCTAAGGCTGAAACAATGATGGAAAGGGCATGTTTCGTAATTGAAACACATTCCAGTTTTATGACAATTAATATAAAATGTAGTGATAAATTTAGGAAAATTCAATTTCAGTGCCCTTAGCATTAAATTTGCCAAGTAATTTGCAACTGAAAAGGGGCTAAAGTAATCAGTTTTGCCTAATGTATCAAACTCAAAATAACTTTTACTGTAACTGAAATAGTCTCTTCCTAGTGTAAAGATAAAATTTACTGAATTTCCACTAGCAGGAAATTTATGCACTAGTAGTAAAATTTAAAATGGAAAATTTTTATGTACTATCATTAGCAAAAATAATTGTTGAAAAAACTGTGAAAACCAAATTTTTTGGACTTTAGCGACTCTTGCAGGAAATTAACGAACTAATTGGAAAATTTAAATATCTGAGAAGGAACAGCTAAGACTAATCTGAGAGGCCCAAAAATATATTTTCTTTTAAGTTGAATATTTTGTTCCCAACAGAACTTTATTTTATTTTATTTTTATTTTCAACTTGGACAGTCCTTAATGGTAATTTCATGAAGTATATAGGAAATTTAAAGTGCCAAACTTAATATTCTTTGATTTCTTACTAGCTGCAAAGATAATTTTTTAGATATATCTGAAAACAAAAAGTTTGATGCACACGAACAGGGAAAGTTATTACACTAACTACCACAGTTCCTTACAAAACGTTCTAATAATAGGAAGATAGAATAGCATTTTAAAAATCGTAAAAACATTTTTCTTGACAGTACTTTTGTGTGTGTGTGTGTGTGTGTGTGTGTGTGTTAATCTGATGGATGAAAATTTCTGAGGCGATAAGAAAGGGGACAGGCCAGGAATTCTTTAGCACCTAAGCCCCAAAAGATCTGA
Source organism: Macrothele yani (assembly GCA_039090855.1). Lineage (NCBI taxonomy): Eukaryota > Metazoa > Arthropoda > Arachnida > Araneae > Macrothelidae > Macrothele > Macrothele yani. The sequence continues at coordinate 4,818,584 of CM076997.1, forward strand.
AGTCGCCTCTGGTCAGCGGTATTGTTGGTAGGAATGAAATATATTTTAATAGCAGAACTTTAATGGAATTTTGGTAAAGCATTTGGTTCCTATCTAATTTTAATCATGAAAGCTCTGTACAGTTTTGATTGCCCGAGAATATCTTATTACCTCAAAGTGTGGTTGTTAGCAAGTTTTAGAAAGAAAAAAATATTGCTCTGGAAAATTAATAAAATTATTTGAACTGTGTAACAGAAAGTTAAGTGATGTTAAATCATGATTTAGCACCAGTGATTATTTATTGGTGCTTAAGTTTTGCTAGACAAGAAGACAATTTTGCCTTGCCTAACATGCTACCACATAGACAAGCTAGGAGAAAAGGGACTAACTATACCATCAATCATCTATCTATAGGTGAGATATGTATGTGGATGATATTGTTATTATTTCAGGAAACAGAAATAGCTGTTTTCCATATGACATATTAAATTTATTCAACACTTTAGATGAAGATCTGAAATCCACCCTGAAGATGTCAAAAAAATCTTCTAAACTATTTAGACCTGATATTAATGGTAAATGAAATAAAAATTGAAATACAGATGTATAAAAAAACCTACCAAAAATAATAAAATATCAGATTATCAGTCAAGCCATCCTAATTACATAAAAGCAAATGTAGGTTCACAATTTTTGGTAAAAATAAAAACACTAAATTATTTGGAAGATTTTAAGAAATACATTTTAAAGATAATCATAAAGGAAAATAGTTGCCTTCCCCAAGAAATAACAGATATATTTAATAAAAAAGAAAAGAAGTCAAAAATAAGTAGTAACTTAACTAGAAAAGTTACATACCATAAAGAATGTTTGAAAAGCTTCAGATGATAACTAAAAAATGTCATATAAGACTAACTCCAGGATTACACAACAAAGTAAAAATATATCTTCCTAACATAAAGCAAATAGAAGAAACATCCTATTGCAAGAAGGTATCGTGTACAACATGTAATATGAATGTAGTCTCGACTTTCTGGAAGAAACAAGTAGGCAACTTAGAACAAAAGTAACTGAACATAAAACTGTGATTAAGGATATTTTGAACAAAACTGATCTTGACAGACCTGCAGAAAATACAGGACGTAAAGTAGATTGAGACTGTAAAAGTTCTGCCCCCCCCCCAGCACTGTTTTAAAAGAAAATTTGCAGGAGATCTATCCAAAAAATAGAGAGAGGTGGAGCTACATTAAGGTGGTTCCACCTAAAATCTCTGCCTTATGTTTCCAATGGTAGAACTTCTTTACATATTTTCTTCGCAATTAATGTATTCCCAAGGATGAAAATTTTCACATCGATAAAACGAACTTTAAGTTATATATAGCATGGGATACTTAATACTTGCTAAAACATAACCATAATTATATTAAAAATCAATCGTTTTTCTTTGAGTGATGTTCAGACCTTTTAATAGATGGCGCGACCTGTACATTGATGACGTCAATAGACAAACAAATGTCGGATTGCCTAGTTATGATTATGTTTTAGCAAGTATTAAGTATCCCATACTATAACTTACAGTTAGTTTTATCGATGTGCAAATTTTCATCCTTGGGAATACATTAACTGCGAAGAAAATATGTAAAGAAGCTTTACCATTGGAAACACAAGGCAGAGATTTTAGGTGGAACCACCTTCAATGATCAAAATGGTTGGATTTTATCACAGGAGTGACAATACTTACCTAGTCCTAATGATAGTTAGGTCTAAAACCTCAAAATTGCCACCCCAGTGGCGCAGTGGTCTAAGGCGCTGGCCTCTGATCATTCGTCCGAAAGAGGTCCGGGTTCGAATCCCGGTCAGGCATGGATGTTGTGTTTGTCTTACGGCACTGGCTCTCTCCCTTCCCTGGAACCAGTGACCCTAAATTAGGGACGGGCGACTGCTTATAGCCCATTGAGTTGCTCACGGTGGTCGTTAAACCTCCAATAAAAAAAAAAAAAAAAAAAAAACCTCAAAATTCTACAAGTAAATATTATATGTTTTCTAGAAAAAAAAAAGAACTGAAATACTTAAAAGTTTATGGAATGGGACCTTGGTATTCTTTGTCAGCTGCATGTGTACTAACTACATTGGTATTCCATGCACTGGAATCCTTCAACAGGTCAGAGCACTATTAAATCATTTAAAAAATATAAACATCAGCAAATAAAATTGATTATTTTTTAATTTTTAGGCGGTTAACACTTTTATTTTCTTCTTTTCCATACTTTTTATAAAGTTATTCATTGCAATGTGAAAGCTATCATGAAGCAAAAAATGTTCAAAAGGTCATTTAAAATCTAATTTTAAATCATAATATCATACATCAGAATAATTAATGAAGGGGCAGAAAGAAATGGGACTTGATCACCAAAACACAAACAAGCTGGTTGTTTGTTCGTTTAGAAACATACTGTAATATCAGTGGTGTGCTGTCTTTGTTTGCCACTGAGTATGCGACTCGAATTTTTAACAAATTTTTGCGTCTCTTTATTCGCTGAAACTCTTATGCCAAAACGGTGTTTGTGAAAGTTTGATTTTTTACAATTTTTAACATCTCTTTATTCACAGAAGTTCTTGTGCTGAAATGGTGTTTGTAACACTTCGAATTTTTTTAAAAATTTACAGCCGTTTATTGTTTGAAATACCTATGCTGAAACAGTGATGCATTTGTTTTATCACCGAAATCAGTTCAATGATTATTCATGAATTAAATCAAAATGATCTCATGTATATTTGAAAAATTCTGAGGAAAGATCACAGTGTGCGACATTTTTGAGACACATTAATCAGAATTCCTAAATGTTATGTCAATTTCAAAAAGATGCGGTAATAAAGACCCCTTTTTTGTTTGCTTTTGCCAAAAACATATTATTAAAGACAAAACAGCATTCTCGAAATACATTGGTTTAACACAGAACGAAAATATTAAAATACACTGCGAAAGTACTTTTTCTTTCACTGACATCAAAGAATTTTCTTGAATACAATATCAAATGCAATAATAACTATATGCTCATCTAGTGGGTAGCATACCCGGGCGCTCTCTGGGAGACGCGGGTTCGCTCCAGGACGATGAAAATTTTCAAGGTTTCGGATATTATTTGACTTACCATCCTTGTCACATTTACGCCAAAAATCGGATTGTCATCTTCAAAATTTGAACTAATATGCTGTTACGCGTACCTCCCAGAGAAGAAAATAAAATACCAAAGAACGTTTATAAACGTCGAAGAGAGGAGCCAGGGTATGCAGCACAGTTTATGCTTACCAAATTTACAGTCAGCAAGCAGCTTGTTAACTATGACTTCCGCGGGAGGAAATGGTAGGTGCGCATGCGCCATTCGAAAGCAATGTGTTCTGAATACCTACCTTGACAAAACTAAAAGTTGACGAGCAGTTACGTAATTAAAAAAAAAATCGTGAGAAGTGACAGATTGCTCTTAAACAAAATTTTGTAAAGAACTACTTTAATTTTGAAAACAGAATGGTTATATATATATATAACCATTCTGTTTATATGAATGGTTATATACATATAACCATTCTGTTTTCAAAGTCAAGGTAGTTCTTTACAAAATAATGAATATGTTAAGAAGTATGGACTGTTATCTAAAGAAATAATGATACTAATTTCTAAAATAAACTGAGTTACTAGTATATAGCAATATTTATTATACACACTGCACCCATCTAGAAACCAGCCCTACTCTGCCACAATAATGTGGCCTGTAGAAACTCCTTGCACTTTATAATAAAAAGGTTAGATACCTACCTGCTGCTATATAGCGTACTGTGATTATGAGTAAACGCAAGGACCTGAGCGAGTTTGATCGTGGGCAGATTTGTTTTATCACAGAAATCGATGCGATGAAGATGGGATGCTCCTTTGTGACTGCTGAATGCAGAGGCATAACTAGGACAGTGCGGCTGTCCCGGGCGCAGCTTAAGAGAGGGCGCAAAACTCGCTGCTTATAATCTGATTAAAATTGGAACTCAAACTTTTTCACCAGTTTCTGGTACTGGTTTTTTTGCTCCGTACTTTGTTATTTGCACATTTACAGAAATTACTTACATGTTTTGCCAGTTTCGGTAGTCTTGGCAGCTTAAAATTCGCATTTATTCCTCAAAATATGCAGGGTTGTTAGTTGTTCGCATTCAGAAAAGAAGACGCGCTCTTGTACATGCATCGATGAGAAATTACATTATGGCCAGCCTAGAAAAATGAGTGCGCCTGGAGACCGAACGGTGGCGCAGGTGAAGTTCACAGAGCAGTATATATACAAACGGAGGATCGGCTTTCGGGTAAATAGAGTGTTTGGAGTCAGAATGGGAGCTGCAAATTTATCGGAGTTTGATAAAAGACAAATTGTGATGGCACTGTGCCTCGGAACTACGATCTCCGAAACGGCGCTGCTTGTGGATTGTTCACGTGCCGCTGTAGTGAGTACGTATCAAAAGTGGTGCACAGGTGGCCAAATAAACGAACCGTCGTCCGCAGCTCATTGATGCCAGAGGGGAGCGGAGACTGTCGCGCATTGTTCACAGCGACCGCAGGGCTACAACAGTGGTGACCAGGGCAATGTGTAGCACACAGTTCATCGCAGCCTTCTGAGCACGGACCTGCGTAGCTGAAAACCCATCCGGGTCCTCATGCTCACTGCACGTCATCGCCAACAATGAATGAAATGGGCCCAAGATCATCGAGATTGGACTGTGGATGATTGATAGAAAGTGGCTGTTCAGACGAATCAAGACTCCTGGTGCATCACGGAGACGGCTGAGCGCGGATACGCCGATTACCAACGGAGGTTATGGGGCCTGTATGAACTGTCGGGCGGAAACAGGCCGGCGGTGTTATGCTGTGGGAGATGTTTTCTTGGGACACTTTAGGCCCAATCTTTGACAGCTGTCAGGTATCTGGACATCGTTGTGGACCAAGTTCACTCATTGATGGCAATTGTGTTCCCTGTTGGTGATGGCCATTACCAACAGGATAATGCGCCATGCCATACTGCCAGAATCGTCAAGGAGTGGTTCGAGGAACATGCTGGTGACTTTCTGTTAATGCCCTGGCCTCCAAATTCATCTGACATGAACCCAATCGAACATTTGTGGTTCGACTTGGAAAAGCGGGTTCGCGCTAAATCACCACCACCCCGAAATGTACAGAAACTGGAGGACCTGCTGTTGACATTATGGTACCAGATACCCCAGGATACCTATCGCCACCTCATCGAATCGATGCCTCGCCGAGTGGCCGCTGTTTTGCGGGTTAAACAGAGTCCTTCAGCTTTTTTTTTTTTTTTTGGATTGGAGGTTTAACGACCACCGTGAGCAACTCAATGGGCTATAAGCAGTCGCCCGTCCCTAATTTAGGGTCACTGGTTCCAGGGAAGGGAGAGAGCCAGTGCCGTAAGACAAACACAACATCCATGCCTCACCGGGATTCGAACCCGGACCCCTTTCGGACGAATGATCAGAGGCCATCGCTTAGACCACTGCGCCACCGGGGCGGCAAGATGCCTATGGTCTGCTGCCTATTTGTACTGCAAATATTGGATCCCTTTCTGGCATTATATGGTCACGTCAAGTTTCAACATCATATGTCTCTCTCTCTCTCTCTCTCTGAAGCTAGAATAGAACATTTAATCTCCAAATTCACCTCAGATTTTAATCGTTATAAAAACTTTTACAAATATCTGCATTTATTACTATAATTTTACAAAAAGAAATACATTAAAAAGGAAAAGTCTGTTCTAAGGGAGGACGATCGCCCCAGTCGTTCCCCGATGGATCCGCTAGTGGGCACTGGACTTTATAGTATGAGTCAGCAGAACGGGGAAAGGAAATGTGGGTCAGTCGCGGCCCTCCCCTGGGCTCGAGTTTCTAATTTGGACGACCAGTCAGAAACCTCCTCTGGCCACCGGGGTGGCAAAAGACGACGATAAAGCTCACGTAATGGTGTCTACGATTTGCTGAACAAATGCTTAAAAGAAGCTGAGTATTTTTTTTTTTTGCATTTTCTTATAATATGCGATTCATCAGCAGTTTTTATGAACCAGAGGAAGCATGCTGTTGCAAGGTCTTCGGGAATTAAAGAAAGAATGTGTTGATGGGGCTTCTTAGTTGATTCATCTTATTAACACTTCCTGTGAAGCGCACGTGTTAGGACTTATACCCTTGTTGGCCGTGGTACTTCTCATGAGCTACTTCACACCAGTTTGTTACTGAAGCTCGAGAATTTGCGTGTTTACAACGGCGAAGGGTAGAAATTATTCCATCAAACAACGCGTTGAAAAAACAATTTCAAGATATATTTGAACTTGAATGTGGGCGCCCAAATAATTCCGTTGAAATAAGTTTTAGAAGAAAAGAAAAGGAAACAACTTAAATTTCGAGACTACCAAACAAGCTTTTAATCTCACCGGGGGTGAATAAGAATAATATAAGAAACGCTATAAAGAACAAAAATTTTGTTTTAGGAAAGACAAGGAAAAATCACATCTACTGAGGAACACATTTTGAGAACGATTTTCTCGCAATATTTAAAATAATATTTCTTTCTTAAATGTTCTATCTGGTAGCTCCTCACTGTTTTCCATAGTCCAATCATTGTTTTACGTCTGCGTTTAGGAAACGGTCTCTTTTTAGCAGTCCGAAGGCACGATAGTCCATTGGTGACACATCAGTTCAGGGGACTTTGAAGGAATATGAGCAAAAGGTATAGACTTGATACCCGCCTCTTTTTTCATTTTTTCAAGAAATAGTTTGGTGGATTTGGATGTATGGCTGGTAGCCTTATCGTGATGGATTTCTACTCTGAAGGCTCTGTAGATAAAGGAATGGTATTTCCTCTTTAAATATAGGAGTTAAAACATTATTTTAGTAATATGTAGAATTGATTTTAACATTATTTCAACTTTTCTTAACTTTAATTTCCCATTGTACGAAAAACCAGCAATAATCCTTGGAACCAAGTTTGTAAGTCTTTCTGCTTTTTCGCGACCGTAAATCGATCTTTTCTTGTTACAATGGTTTAGGTAGATCCATGCTTCATCAACAGTCACAATAAACTTCCATCTGTCTCCAGCTAAGTGATTTCATAAGGAAGTCTACACCGTGTTCTGCTCTCAGCCACGTGTCTGGGCAAAAGACTGTTAACAGTTTTCTTTTTCTTGTTGTTTGTTTTTAGCAGGGACGTCGCCAAGGGAGTGGGTGGGTGGGCATAAGCCCAGCCTGAAATTTGTCTTGCCCACCCTGCCCCCACCCAGTTCAAAACGTGCCGTTTTGAAATATATTTAACTTTAAAATATAATCTGCATTTTGCCAAGTAGCATGTCTTGTGTTTTATTTCATGTAACCCTACGTGGGTATTTCCCCCTAGGAAGTGCGTTGTTTACGTCTCCAAAAAGGTTATCAAAATGGCACCGCTGGGCCATGAAAATTCAGTTGTTCTCCACTTTTCCAGTTCTTTCGTTTCAGCCTCTTTTTCATGTTTGTAAGGCCAGGGGGCTAATGAGGAAGGTGGACAGGAATTCACTGAGAGGATCACCTCTAATTGCTCTGTTTGTTTTCTTTACAGAATAGCGGAAAGTGAAGTGTTACATTGAAAGCGGAATCTAAAGCTACACTAGCACTCTTAAAACCGCCCCTGTGGTCTAAGCGCTGGGTTATGACCATTCGTCAGAGAAGAGTCTGGGTTCGAATCTTGGTGAGGCATGGTTGTTGTGTTTCCCTTACGGCACATGCTTTCTCCCTTCCCTGGAACCAGTGACCCTAAATTAGGGACGGGCGACTGCTTATAGCCCATTGAGTTGTTCACGGGGGTCGTTTAACCTTCAACTAAAAGAAAAAACATTAAAAATTTGTTTTTCAGTGTTTCGCAAAAAAACAAAAAAGTTGCTATCAAGCGTGCCTCACCAAAAATAATATTCGCCCATCCTGATTTACAAGTCTAGCTATGTCCCTGGTTTTTAGATTCAAATATTTGTTCATTACCTTATTAACAGTTAATACAGATATTTTAACGACTTAGCGATTGCTGTTTGAGTTGGTGCATTTCCTTTTAAGACCAGGCACCTCATACTTTTGAAATAGTCGTGAAAGTACGTACCTTCCTTGGATATTCGTTTGGTGTTCTTTCTCCTGTTAAAAGCAATGCTTAACGATTTCTTCTCTATTACTAATATTGCTTATTTTACATTTAGAAATGCTAATTCCATGATTTTCGCAGCGTTTTTTAATTGCAGAATACGAATATTTCCATTCGTAAAGAGCAAAAACATAACCTTCTACCCACAGCTTGTTTGCGTGCGCCATTTTCTTAGCAGACGATATTTACCTATACAGCAGATGTTTCTTTCGTGTTCATCTAACACACTGTTGCCAGTATCAGTTCTTTGAACTTCTTTTATTTCTTGTAATTTCGTATCAAAAACGTTCTAAAATAGTGTGAACATCTTGTCTGTGAAAAATCCTCAGAAATGAGTAACAACGGAGGATTCGGACGATCTAACCAGGCCAGAATTTTTAGTGTCCACTAGGAAAAACACGCGCACTTACAGGGGAACATCTCAGAAATTCCCTCACGAAAAAATTCTGTTAGATTCCCGATGAAAGAGAACTGTTGGACTGTTGCAGACTGGCGGTCCATAAGCTGCCTGGGAAGCTACTTTTGTGCGGTACACTTTTTGGAGAAATTATCAAGGTACCCTAAAACAAGTTAGTAAAACCATGCAATGCATTCATTATGATACGCTTTCCAAAATGCCAGAATTCGCTCGCAGATAAACCCTCCTCCCTACCCTGACTATTGATTCGTTCAGTATACCTCCGGAACAACATACTAAAGTTTTGTCGCAACAGAAGCATTTTTACTTAAGTTATAAGGATAATGGCTGTGGAATAGATCTCGCTCCTGTGCCCTGACCTTTGACCCCATTTCGATTATATTCAACAGAACCGGTTCAGCATACCTCCGAAACAACATGATAAAGTTTGTCACAATCGAAGCATGTTTACGTAAGTTATGACGCGTAAAGGCGCTGGAATGGATCCCGCTCCTATGTCTTGACCTTTGACCCTATTTCGCTCATTTTCAACAGAGTTCATTCCCTGGTTGTCCCCTACCACATACTAAAATTTCATCGAAATCGAACAATTTTTACGCGAGTTATCGTGCGGACAGACGGACAAAGCTGAAGCATATACGCTCTCTATTCTAGCGAATGGCACACAGTAAAAAAATAAAAAAAAATCTCAACAGGTTTTTTAGTAGCAGAAATACAGCTGCAAACAGAAGTACACAAACACCACCTAGTGACAAAATTTTGAACTATAAAATTCCTCAAATAGAAGACTAAAGTGTCCCACAAGGTAAATGACATCCGTTGTTGAAAGAATTTTTTAAATCGCACATTTAGAAGCAGAGGTATTGAGAAAAACAGATTAAACATTGGCACCCCTAGCGGCAAAATTTCGCATTATTTTGGGAAGAACATGTATACAAAGAGTTTTCAGAGTTATGACTGAAAAAGATTTTTTTCAATCGGGTTTTTAATCCCCCAGGTTTTGCTATAAACGGAAACGTAAACTTACGCCCTCAAGTAGCACACCTGTGCGTTAAGAAAATTTTTGAATTATATGAGAAACATTTCGGCAGCCCAGGTGGCGCAGTGGTTTAAGCGATGGCTTCTGATCATTCGTCCGAGATGGTCCGGGTTCGAATCTCGGTGAGGCATGGATGTTGTGTTTATCTTGCGGCACAGGCTCTCTCCCTTCCCTGGAACCAGTGGCGCTAAATTATAGACGGGCGACTGCTTATAGTTTACTGAGTTGCTCCCGGTGGTCATTAAACCCCCAAACAAAAAAGAAACATTTCGCACCAGAAACGCTCTCCAATAAAGAAATAATTTTTCAAATCGAGTTTTCAGAAGCTCAGGTTTTTCTGCAAATATATCAAAAGCAGAACTAAACACTTACACCCCCTGGTGGCCAAACCATTCTTTACCAAATACGCGAAATTATATGCAAAACATTTCCCCACGAGAGTTGTATTGGATGCAGAAAGAATTTTTCAAATCGGAGTTTTAGAAGCGGAGATATCGGGGAAAACGGGATTTTCCTTTACGCCTTCTAGCAGAAAATTTATGCATTACTTGAAAATTTTTAAATTATATGCGAAACATTTCGCAACGGAAACGCTTTCCAACAGAAAAAGCATGTTTCAAATCAGACTCTTAGAAGCAGAGATGTCGACAAAAATAAGATATGCATCTGTGCCTCCTGTCGGAAAAATAATGTATTATTTTAAGGAGAAAGTGTTCTGAAAAGGTTTTCCGAGGTGAGCGGTATCGGTTCAGGAAAGAATTTTTTCAATCGAGTTTTCAGAAGCTCAGATTTTGCTGCACATACATCAGAAGCAAAAATAAACACTTACGCACCCTGGTGGCGAGACCGTTCTTTTACTAAAAATATAAAATTATATCCAAAACATTTCCCATCAGGAGCTACACCGATGGGCCACTATATTATGACCACCCCAGCCTAGAGAAATGAGCGCGCCTGGAGACCGAACGGTAGCGCAGGGAAGTTCACAGAGCAGTATATATACAACCTGAGGACCGGCTTTCGGTTAGTAGAGTGTTCGGAGTCAGAATAGGAAAAACTGCCGAATTATCTGAGTTTGATAAAGGACAAACTGTCATGGCGCAGCGTTTCGGAACTACGATCTGCGAAACAGCGCGGTTTGGGGGTTGTTCACGTGTCGCTGTAGTGAGTACGTGACAAAAGTGGTGCACAGATGGCCAAACGACGAACCGTCGTTCTTAGCTCATTGATGCCATACGGGAGCGGAGACGGTCGCGCATTGTTCACAGTACGACAAATCACGCTCAGTTACAACAGTGGTGATCAGGGCAATGTGTCACAGCACACAGTTCATGGGCCTGCGTAGCCGAACACCCAGCCGGGTCCCCATGCTCACTGCACGTCATCGCCAACAACGCATGGAATATGCCCAAGATCATCGAGATTGGACCGTGGATGATTGGAAGAAAGTGGCCTGGTCTGACGAATCAAGATTCTTGGTGCATCAAATAGACGGCCGAGCACTGATACGCCGATTACCAACGGAGGCTATGGCACCTGAACGCACTGTTGGGAGGAAACAGGCCTGCAGCGGCGGTGTTATGCTGTGCGCGATGTTTTCTTGAGACACTTTAGACCCCATTGTTCCAATAGCACAATTCCTGCAGGCAGCTGTCAGGTGTCTGAAAATCGTTGCGGACCAAGCTCACCCATTCATGGCAGCTGTGTTCCCAGCTGGTGTTGGCCATGACCAACAGGAAAATGCGCCATGCCGTACTGCCAGAATCGTCAAGGAATGTTTCGAGGAATATGCTGGTGTCTTTTTGTTAATGTCCTGGCTTCTAAATTCACCTGACATTAACCCAATCGAACATTTGTGGTTCGACTTGGAAAAGCGGGTTCGCGCTAAATCACCACCACCCCGAAATGTACGGAAACTGGAGGACCTGCTGTTGACATAATGGCACCAGATACGCCAGCATACCTATCGCCACCTCATCGAATCGATGCCTCGCCGAGTGACCGCTGTTTTGCGGACTAAAGGGGGTCCTACAGCTTATTAGGTAGATGGCCATAATGTGATGGCTCATAGGTGTACATCCGATGCAGGAAGAATTTTTCAAATCGGTGTTTTAGAAGCAGAGATATCAGGAAGAACGTAATTTACCTTTGCGCCCACTAACAGAAAGTCTGTGCATTACTTGAAAAGGGAGACTACCTAAAATAGTCTTCGATAAAAATTGCGTCGAAAGGAAAAATATTTTTTATCGGACATTTAGAAGCAAATGTATGGAATAAAATGAATTTTGAATTCGATATTATCTGCATTTACGCCCTCTGGGGGCGAAGTTGTGCATCGGGGGAAACCGGAATGTAAGGATCATCATTCTCATATTTCAAGCTTCCCAATGCAAAAAGAATTTTTCAAATCGGACTAATAGTTGCAGCGATATGGTGTACGGACGGACGAATGAAGTAATAACACATAAGCACTTGTTTTTTTGTTTTGTTTTTTTACAAAAAAACGTGCTAAAAAGAAGAATAGGGCATATCAATGACTCTGGGCTACACTTTTCTCACAGATAAAAGTGTCCTACTATTCTGTTAGAAGACCCTCCATTTTATAGAATAGCACAACACTATGTTTAACAAAAATAACAAAAAATTCATTGTGCATTAAAAAATTTCTGAATTCGAAACATTCACATACGTTTATCAAAGTTCCTTAAAGTCTTAGATGGTTACTCTTGTTTTAACTGCTTAGATGTTGTTGTTTTTTCTTTTGGGGAAGGGGCTAAAAGGTAAAGAGTAGGCTTAAAGAAAAATTGGGTGGGCTGTAGCCCATCCGTAGCTTCGTGCCTGTCTTCCTGCTCTGTCTTGCTTTAGTCACTGGACTGTTTTAGTGCCATTCTTCTGTTTAACCGGTGGAACAGCGTTTAATATTTTTATAGAAATAATGAAATATGGAATAATGAAAATTAATATCCTTACAAAAATAATGAAATGTGAGAAGCTAAATGCTTGTCTTCTTAATCATGAATACTGTTGATTATTTGCTCAAATATTACTTTTTCTAAAATTCGTTGGAACAGATTGGAAAGTAAAAGACTGAGTAGACCTGCGCGGCTGCGTCAAATCTTGAATTACATCCAAAGGCAAAAATACTGAGCAAATCAGGAAGTTCAGTTCCGAAACATGATAAGAATGGAGAAACATTCGATTGTGACATTAAAATGCTGTACTTCGCATCTCATGTTTATGACATTTGCCTACGAAACTCAGAAGCATGAGGAGTCCTTTGCACACAAGAATATTGTAGGCTACTAATTTTGGCTGTCCATTTTTTTTTTTTTTTTTTGTTGGAGGTTTTACGACTACCGTGAGCAACTCAGTGGGCTATAAGCAGTCGCCCGTCCCTAATTTAGGGCCACTGGTTCCAGCGAAGGGAGACAGCCAGTGCCGTAAGACAAACACAACATCCATGCCTCACCAGAATTCGAACTCTGACCCTTCTCGGAGGAATGGTCTAAACCAGCGCTTAGACCATTGTTTGGCTGTAGTTAGGTAGGGCAAATATAAGATCACAACTAGATTAAAGTTATATGTGGCGAGACAAATTCAACAGTAAAATTAAGAAGTAAAAAACAATCGACTTATGTTGGCGCATCTTATGAACTGTATTCGTTTTTGTGGCGCATTTAAACTAGATCTTCGAGGACATGATGAATCGGACTCGGCGTCCAATCACAGATTTCTTTTCACTTTTATTGGTACCTTGTTTCTTGAGGTACTTTTAATACCATTGTGAAGCATATGAAATTTTTAATACAGGTTGTTCCAAAATTATCTTTACAACTTTGACCCTCAATGAAACAGAAACGGAATAAGAGAAGAAAAATCGGTTTCTTGCATGTTGAACATGTTCCAAAGTTTGTCGGGATGCTACACAGTAAAAAAAAAATTCTGAAATTCACGAGCCACTTTCCGTGATTTCTTTCATGAATTAACGAAGTGTTTTTCTGATACAACTTTTCCGTGAAATGACAGAAAGAAACCTGAATTTTATACATTTTTAGTACCGCGGGAAAATTTGGAATTTTCAGAAACTTTTCCGCAGTTTCTTTCTTATATTGACGGTAAATTACCGTTTTAGATATGTGTTAACGGAAAATTCTGAATTTTCATAAACTTTTCCGTAATTTCTTTCGTATATTAACGGGAAAACTCCGTTCTCACTTTTTCCGTATCCATATGACGAGAAATTACTGGGAATAGAAGCGATTGGTGAGAATACTTGAGGTTTGATTAACTTTTAAATTTCAATCGTCTGTCGAATTTTGAAGTTCCGAGAATCTGAAAATCACGGAAATTTGGAAAAAAAAATCGGATGTTGTGGATAGCATATGTATCAATCCTAGCTATCAAGAGTAAATTTTATATTCAGGAGTTTCTGTGTGTGTGTGTGTGTGTGTGAAGTAAAATAGCACATTTCACCTTTTTTAGAGATGACTAAAAGTCATTGTCAGTTTAAAAAAATCAAGTTGCAAAGCATTTTGTTGCTTCGAAAAATCACGATGAAAAATGCTTATTTTGTGGAAAGTCCTCCTACAGAAAAAAAAATTATTGCAAGCCTATTCCGAAAAATATTAAGCTCCAACAGAAAATAAAATTACTAAACCACTCGCATTAATGACAAAAAAAAAATTTCATCGTCGTGCAATTTTTTTTTACGATATACATGACACAGGTTTCCGAGCGTTTGGAGCTCAGTGGTTAAAGGCGTGCGTTATCTGTTGACCCAAACGGCAGAGGTTCGATCCCGACTGTCGCGGAAGGTTTATCTCGGGTAACGGCTGAAAAATGCCTGTCCTCGATTTTGCGGAATTTCAGTTTAAATACGGAAAAACTTGAAATTAATTTTTCTGAAATAAACGAAATTTCTGACTACGGAAAATCTGTGAAAATACAAAAGTTAAAATAAATGGGAACTTTTATAAACGGAAATTTCTGAAAAATACGGACACCTACCAGCAACTTTGCTGCGCGGTATTTTTAGAAATTTTCCGTGAATTCACACCACTTATTTTTTACAGTGCAGTAGAGTTTCGCGTGCGCACCGTTGGTTGCACGAATAACGTCAACACGGTATTCGAACTCCTGCCATGTTCTTCCAGGCATGTCTTCAGGAATTGTTGTGATGGCAGCTGTAATCCTGTGCTTCAGCACATCCAGATCAGAAACCTTTGTGCGATACACAATATCCTTCACGTAGCCCCAAAGAAAAAGTCTAGGGGTGTAAGTTCCGGTGAACATGAAGGCCAAGGACTTGGACCATCCTGTCCAATCTATCGCTCCGAAAAGGTTTCATCAAGAAACTCACAAACACGAAGTGCCCAGTGCGGGGGTGCACCATCCTGCTGGAAGATGATAGCCGATTGCAAGCCCTCCAATTTGGGGGTAACAAACTCATCCAGCATGTCGAAATAAATGTTGGATGTGACTGTGTTTTCGGCAACAAAAAAAAGAATGGGCTGATAATGCGGTTGTGCAGGAGACCGCACCAGATGTTAACCTCAGGGCTGTCACATTCAATCTTACGGACGGCATGTGGGTTTTCGTCTCCCAAATTCTGCAGTTATGCCTGTTGATAACACCACAGACATGCCACGTTGCCTAATCACTGAATAAAATACGTTTCAGGAAGCCTTCCTCATTATCACTCCTGTGTAGCATATTAAATGCACTTTGTAGACAGTCAGGTGCAAGCTCTTGTGTAGCACCCTGTGTATCGTAGGTGGTAACCCGAACTGCCTGGAGGCCATACGAATGGACTTCGTAGGAAACTCTGTCGAACACGTTCCGTATCCTCTTCACTCGTGCTTGGCCGGCCAGCGCCCTTTTCGTGAAGCACACGACAGTTTACATAAACTTCTTGTACCACTCGCGTATTGAGGGTCTGGATGGTGTATTACGTCAGTATTTGGTACGGAAATTCCTCTGGACATGTGTATCTGACTTCGTCTCTATGAACCATGCCACACAATTGGCTTTTTCCTGTGAAGCAGCCATCACAAATTCAGGGTCGTGCCTAAAAGTCCTTTTACGTACCGATAAAACTTCATGCGTTGCTGTTACATGTACAAAAAACAGAACTTCGCTATCTTATTTTGTTCAGGTTTTATTGAGGGTCAAAGCTGTAAAGATAAGTTTGGAACAACCTATATACAGGGTGATTCAGCTAAGCGTGTGCAAACTTCTGGGAGGGTAGGTTGCACAAAGACAAATCGGAATCACATAGCAATGCACGGTCGGAAACGCCATCTTCATGCTGTAGATGGCGTTCTTCGGCCATCTGCATGAGGTATGGGCCAATTAAGTGATCCCCGACAATGCCGGCCCAAACATTAACAGCAAAACGGTTTTGTGCTGCACGTGGTCATACAGCATGGAGGTTCTCCACTGCCCATACATGCGCGTTATGTGCACTGAAGCAACCTTCCCCGTGTAAAGCACGCTTCGTCTGTGAACATCACAGAAGCAGGAAATAAGGGTTCTGCCGCACTCTTCTGCAGGTACCATTGCGCAAATGCAATGCGCTGAGGGTTCCTCCAAAGAATATCTAACGAGAAGCGTTTATATTCTTTGGTTCCTTAGGGCTTAGTGTCTGAACGCCCTGTACGTGATATGGATTCAATTGGTCTTCGTGCAGAACCCCCATACGGTGGATTGGGACAGACCGAGCCGATGGGCAATTGCTCGTGTGCTGGGACTTGAAGTGTCTGCTGTATGACTTAACACATTCTCTTCGATGGCAGGAGTGCGTACCCATCGTTCCCAACACCTGGCAGGCTCCTGGAAAGAACCAGTGTCGTATAACCTCTGATGCAGCCATGCAAACACTTGGTGGTTTGGCACTCGTCTCATCGGGTACCATTCCTGGTCAGTCGCATGGTGGCTCGTCCGTTGCAGTCCGCTGCTACGTATGCGAGGTGCATATCAGCCATTTCCGCGTTTGTGAACTCAGCCATTTTACGACCTCTGTGGGCGGTTTACAAATGACGGTATCCTGAAAGAACGCATGAGCAGTCTCGCGGCCGAACAACGCCATATACCGCATAAAGATGGCGTTTCCGACCCTGCTTTGCTATGTGATTCCGATTTGTCTTTGCGCAACCTACCCCTCCCAGAAGTTTGTACTCGTTTAGCTGAATCACCCTGTATATTAGTTCTTGTTACATGTGCTCTCTTCTTGTTAAACCACAAGCCGCCGCTGATCGTGGAGCATAGAGTTCGTGAGGGAAAAAAGGGAGTTCGTAATTAGGGACCGAGGTAAGAGAATACGTGCCATTTCGATACAAAGGAACTTTTGTCCCATTTCCATACAGTGGTACCACTTGGTATCAGATGTAAGGAATTCTGAGGGAGAAAGTAAATACAGAAGACGAAAACCAAACCTTCTGCCATATACCAAGGTTATACATATGTCAGTAAGTTTGTTTTTCTTATTATTTTTCCGCAACATACGAAAAACGAGCAAGACGTCATTACTTGGTTGTACTGAAAAGAAAGACCTGATAATTTCAGAGGATCTTTGAAAAATACGACGGTATCGTCGTAAGTTCATCTCACGCCTCTAAGTCAAACATTACAATGACAAAACTGAAAATAAAAAAAGCGTCTTTCGTATCAGCACATCTGTATGCGGAAATGGCACTAAGTGTTCTGGATGTGCACGGAAATGGGACAAAAATTCCTTTGTACGGAAGTAGGACGACACTGCGCTTGCGAGGAGGAAATTACGGGATCCTACGGATGGAGCGCGAATGGGGTTATTCCAACCGAAAAATAAGCTCGAATTCTGCGAACCCGCAGTATGGCTAATGAGCGAAAAAAGAACGTTCGATCTTTTCAAGATTTAGTGTTCTTGAATATTCTTGAAATACCTGCGCACTTGTCTTAACGCAGCAATATTGTTCGAACATGCATAAAATTGACTGAGACAACCTGCTAAATAAATGAAGATACTAAATTGAACTCGTAGCACTGTTACACAGCTGCATGTTCTTCAGTGCATTAGTTTTCTCGCTAACAGGATCAGTGCGTGATACTATTTTGTCACAACAATCGAAAGCTACTTAAAAAAAAAAAATTCAAGAGTGATTTTCCTGTTTTCTATGGAGTGTAACTCTATTGTGTCGCCCAGTGGCGTAGCCAGAAATTTCTTAAAGGGAGGTATCCAAGGGTTTGGTTCATTGGTGAAAGCCTCGTATACACATATGCATCGCTTTAAATTCGTGCTCAGTCTCCCTTCAAGGGGGAGGGGTCAAACCCCGACCTCGATTCTCCCCTCTTGGGTAAGCCACTGGTGTCACCGTCTCTGGCTCCTCTGAGAAATGAGTTGACAAAACAGATTTTTGGGCAAGCACGTGTGAAGACCAGTTACGGGAGCTCAGTCTTTAGGTAATGGAGAAGATAGCCCCAAGGAAAAGCGAGGTGGGTATAGAATAAAGAATGGGCTGATGATTCCAATATTATCTTTACAACTTTGACCCTCAATGAAACCTAAACGAAATAAGATAGCGAAGTTCTGCTTTTTTGCACGTATAACAGCAACGCATAAAGTTTTTTTGGTATGTAAAAGGTTTTTATTTACTTTCAGGTACAACCCTGAACTTGTGATGGCTACTCCACAAGAAAAGGCCCAGTGTGTGGCATGGTTCATAGAGACGAAGTCAGATATACAAGTTCAAAAGAATTTCCGTACTAAACACCGACGTAATCCTCCATCCATACCCTCAATACGCGAGTGGCACAGGAAGTTTCTGGAGACTGGTAGTGTGCTTCACAAAAAGGGCTCTGGCCAACCAAGCACAAGTGAAGAGGATACGGAACGTGTTCGACAGAGTTTCCTACGAAGTCCAGAGAAGTCCATTCGTATGGCCTCCAGTCAGTTGGGGTTACCACCTGCAACGATACACAGGGTGCTGCACAAGACCTTTCACCTGACTGCCTACAAAGTGCGTTTGATATGCTACACAGGATTGATAATGAGGAAGGCTTCCTGAAACGTGTTTTATTCAACGATGAGAAAACGTTTCACGTCTGTGGTGTTATCAACAGGCATAACTGCAGAATTTGGGGGTCGAAAACCCACATGCCGTCCGCGAGATTGAACGTGACATCCCTGAGGTTAGCGTCTGGTGCAGTCTCCTGCACAACCGCATCATCAGCCCATTCCTTTTCGCAGAAAACACTGTGACATCCAATGTTTATTTGGACTTGCTAAGTGAGTTTGTTACCCACCCCCTCCCCAACTGGAGGGCCCACAAACCGGCAATCATCTTCCAGCAAGACGGTGCACTCCGGTATTGGGCAATTCGTGTTCGTGAGTTTCTTGATGAAACCCTTCCGGAGCGATGGATTGCACGGGATGGTCCAATTCCTTGGCCTCCACGTTAACCGGATCTCACCCCCTAGACATTTTTTTCTGTGGGGCTATGTGAAGGATATTGTGTACCGCATAAAGTTTCCGGATGTGGATGACTTGAAGCACAGGATTACAGCTACCATCACAACAATTCCTAAGGGCATGGTAGGGAGAACATGGCAGCAGGTCGAATACAATCTCGACGTTATTCGTGCAACTAACGGTGCGCATGTGGAGCTCTTCCAGCATCCCAACAAACTTTGGAACGTGTTGTTCAATATGCAATTAGATAACAACAACTGCTGCGAGTAATGATTTTATTAAACATGTTTGTTCAGGTTCTTAGAAAGCAAAACAAACTGATGGACGAACCTCAATAAGTCCTCTACGCAACAAGACAGCTTTTACAAAGTCAACAGGAATGACATTTTGAAAAAGTTGGCATAGTGCCAAAATATTACATGATATTCTACAACAATGATAAGCATATGTGATAATAGCATTCGAGACTGTTCAATTCAACAATTGAAAATGAAATCACAAAAATGACAAATATTGAAGCGGAAAGAGTCTATGGAACATAATGGAAAAATGTAGACAGTGACACTTTTCAAGCATATACATTGGATTATTACACTGAGTGACCACTTTATTATGACCACCCCCTCAGAACTTCGTTGGGCCACCTTTTGCCTTTAATACTGCGTCAGTTCTTCGTGGCATGGACTCCACGAGATGTTGATAGGTGGTTTGTGGAATCTGAGACCATGCTTGATGAATAGCACTTTCCAGGAGTGTGAGATTGCAGGGTTGTGGATCCAGCTGTCTGATGGCTCGTTCAACTTCATCCCACAAATTCTCAATGGGGTTGAGATCTGGAGATTGTGGGGGCCACCTAAGCAAAGTAAACTCAACGGCATGTTCCTGAAACCAATCCTGTACAACAGGAGCACCCTGGCATGACGCATTATCTTGCTGAAAGCAGCCATCGCCATTGGGATAAACCATCCACATGACAGGATGCACTTGGTCCGCAACGATGTTTAGATATGATGTGCCAGTCAGACGTTGATCAACACGAATTAAAGGGCCCAAAGCATGCCAGGAAAACATTCCCCAAACCATAACGTTGCCTCCACCAGCTTGAAGGGTTGTAGCAATGCATTTGGGGTCCATGCTTTCGTGCTGTTCCCGCCAAATTCTCAATCGGCCATCAGCATGATGCAACTGAAAACGTGATTCATCAGACCACATAATTTGTTTCCAATTATCGACTGCCCAATCCTTGTGCTCCTGTGCGAACTGGAGTCGTTTTCTCTTGTTAACTGCAGACAGCAAAGGTGTTCGAACAGGCCTTCGGCTGCCATATCCCATACGATGCAGTGTACGGCGAACAGTGCGTGCAGAGATCATTTGAGGAGATCCCTGATTAAGATGGTTTGTAATTTGCTGCACTGTTGCCCTTCTATTGTCTGTTACCAGTCTGGACACTCTCAGTTCCACCAGAACAATCACTAGTTGATGACGACCACACGTTACACGTAGAGACCCAGTTTTGTAGCTGACAGTCCAGTCTTTAAACACTTTAACAACAGCTGCTCTGGAACATTTCACGAATGCGGCGGTTTCGGTGATACTCGCTTCATGGCTCCGAGCTCCTACAATCATCCCACGTTGAAAGTCTGTGAAAACGCATTTTTTACCCATCTCGTCACTCCAAAATCACTTCTACTACTGTCGCAAGCATTAAGCTTTCCCTTTTTATACTAGCCTCGCCCTCTGGCGGCAACAGCCTGCAGCCATAGCTCATTTGCTTAAAACTGTCAGGGGGTCATGATAAAATGGCCACTCAGTGTATTACTAGCTGGAGTTTACAAATCGTACATAGAATCAATTAAAAGCTTGTGGCATAAAGAAACAGATCGTAACACATTTTCGCAGAAATGGCACTCCAAGCATTTCGCGCCATTCGTTTCGATAACAAAATCGGGAAAAAGTGGGCAGAAATTTTGCCGAAAATATATTATCCTGATGAAAATGTTACTGCAGATGAACAATTAGTTGCATTTCGTGGTCGGTGCATTTTTAAACAGTATATTCCCAGTAAACCAGCTAAGTATGGAATTCAAATATGGGCTCTTTATGCGAAAGTAAAACTTCGTATGTTCTATGTCTGAAGACACGAATTTATACTGGAAAAGAAACAGGATCAAGGTCAGACAAAAAACGGGCCATGCGAATAATGTGCAACCTTACATAATATAAGCTTATGGGACACAATATTACATATGGTAACTTTTCCACTTCATACAATTTGGGCCAATTTCTACAACTGAAAATGTCTATGCTTGGCACCGTAAGAAAAAACAAACCAGAACTTCCTGAATTCAAATGACAAACAAAGACGTATACAGTCGTACATAGCTCACCCTTTTATTTTACAGAGGATACAACAGTTGAAACTACATTCCAAAAAACAACAAGAACGTTATTCTTATGAGCACGTTACATCATGAAAAAGCAGTTAGTAGTAGAACTGATAAAAATCACGAATGATATTAGATTACAATGCAAGTAAAGAGGCGGTGGATACTCTTGATCAACTTTTGAATATGTAAACCTGCAGAAGAAAAACAAACCACTGGCCGATGATAGTTTTTTATAATATGCTTGACAGTTCTGCTTACAATGCGTTTGTTCTATAGACTTTAATCGTTACTCAATGGAATGAAAACAAATTGACCAAAAGAAGGTTATTGTTGGAGGAATTGGGGAAATCACTTATTACTCCACACATAAAAGCGAGGTAACATGTTCCAAGAACTGAGGAGTCACTTAACGTAGTGGAAAGAATACAGGATAAAAGTCAAAACACAGCTTCAATATCTGCTGTGGATTCTTCAGTGAGTATCAAACATGCATGTTGCAAATTCTGTTCATTTCAACAATTTCAGCCAAGATTTTTATATTTTTATTTGGCATATGTGAGATTGTTGTGATGTGCCTTAGAAAGTTCCTCTAGGTAAGTGGTTGTGTGGTCCAAATTCCCAACAAAGCTCCTTAGGCATTGTTTTTCTTCTGTTTGTTCCTGGAAGCGGGAAGGTAGTGGGTGCACCACGATTCGAAATTTCGGGCCCGGTCAACAAACTTCGCTTTCCGCCGTCCCTGCAGGCGTGTAGTAAATATAAACAGAACAGCGCGGTTAAACGGGAAACCGTTTACTCGTACTCCTGAATCTCTAATTTTTCCTTGCTTTTCCTTTGGGGTTTTTCCCATCACGGCACTGTTTTCGCGATTACTTCTTCTCTTTCTTACTTTCTTTCCTTGTTTTTCCTTTGAGGTCTTTCTTATCACGGCACTCTGTTCCCTCACCTACTTCTTCTCTTTCTTGCTTACCTTCCTTGTTTATCCTTTGGGGTCTTCCTATCATAGCACAATGTTCCCGCACCTACTTCTTCTCTTTCTTGCTTACCTTCCTTGTTTTTCCTTTGAAGTCTTCCTATCATAGCACAATGTTCCCGCACCTACTTCTCTTTCTTGCTTTCTTTACCTGTTTTTCCTTTAGGGTCTTTCCTACCACGGCACTCTGTTCCCGCACCTACTTCGCCTCTTTCTTGCTTTCCGTCCTTGTTTTGCCTTTGGGGTTTTTCCTACCACGGCATCCTGTTTCAGCACCTACTTCTTCTCTTTCTTGCTTTCTTTCCTTGTTTTGCCTTTGGGGTGTTTCCTACCACGACACCCTGTTTCAGCAACTACTTCTTCTCTTTCTTGCTTTCTTTACTTGTTCTTCCTTTGAGGTCTTTCCTATCACGGCACTCTGTTCCAGCACCTACTTCTTCTCTTTCTTGCTTACCTTCCTTGTTTATCCTTTGGGGTCTTCCTATCATAGCACAATGTTCCCGCACCTACTTCTCTTTCTTGCTTTCTTTCCTTGTTTTGCCTTTGGGGTGTTTCCTACCACGGCACCCTGTTTCAGCAACTACTTCTTCTCTTTCTTGCTTTCTTTCCTTGTTTTGCCTTTGGGGTGTTTCCTACCACGACACCCTGTTTCAGCAACTACTTCTTCTCTTTCTTGCTTTCTTTCCTTGTTTTGCCTTTGGGGTGTTTCCTACCACGGCACCCTGTTTCAGCAACTACTTCTTCTCTTTCTTGCTTTCTTTCCTTGTTTTGCCTTTGGGGTCTTTCCTACCAAGGCACACAGTTTCAGCAACTACTTCTTCTCTTTCTTGCTTTCTTTCCTTGTTTTTCCTTTGGGGTCTTTCCTACCACGGCACTCTGTTCCCGCACCTACTTCTTCTCTTTCTTGCTTTCTTTACTTTTTTTTTCCTTTGAGGTCTTTCCTATCACGGCACTCTGTTCCCGCACCTACTTCTTCTCTTTCTTGCTTACCTTCCTTGTTTATCCTTTGAGCTCTTCCTATCATAGCACAATGTTCCCGCACCTACTTCTCTTTCTTGCTTTCTTTCCTTGTTTTGCCTTTGTGGTTTTTCCTACCACGGCACCCTGTTTCAGCAACTACTTCTTCTCTTTCTTGCTTTCTCTCCTTGTTTTGCCTTTGAGGTGTTTCCTACCACAGCACCCTGTTTCAGCAACTACTTCTTCTCTTTCTTGCTTTCTTTCCTTGTTTTGCCTTTGGGGTGTTTCCTACCACGGCACCCTGTTTCAGCAACTACTTCTTCTCTTTCTTGCTTTCTTTCCTTGTTTTGCCTTTGGGGTGTTTCCTACCACGGCACCCTGTTTCAGCAGCTACTTCTTCTCTTTCTTGCTTTCTTTCCTTGTTTTGCCTTTGGGGTGTTTCCTACCACGGCACCCTGTTTCAGCAACTACTTCTTCTCTTTCTTGCTTTCTTTCCTTGTTTTGCCTTTGGGGTCTTTCCTACCACGGCACTCTGTTCCCGCACCTACTTCTTCTCTTTCTTGCTTTCTTTACTTTTTTTCCTTTGAGGTCTTTCCTATCACGGCACTCTGTTCCCGCACCCACTTCTTCTCTTTCTTGCTTACCTTCCTTGTTTATCCTTTGGTCTCTTCCTATCATAGCACAATGTTCCCGCAACTACTTCTCTTTCTTGCTTGCTTTCCTTGTTTTGCCTTTGGAGTTTTTCCTACCACGACACCCTGTTTCAGCAACTACTTCTTCTCTTTCTTGCTTTCTTTCCTTGTTTTGCCTTTGGGGTCTTTCCTACCACGGCACTCTGTTCCCGCACCTACTTCTTCTCTTTCTTGCTTTCTTTCCTTGTTTTTCCTTTGGGGTCTTTCCTACCACGGCACCCTGTTTCAGCAACTACTTCTTCTCTTTCTTGCTTTCTTTACTTGTTTTTCCTTTGAGGTCTTTCCTATGACGGCACTCTGTTACCGCATCTACTTCTTCTCTTTCTTGCTTTCTTTCCTTGTTTTTCCTTTGGGGTCTTTCCTACGACGGCACTCTGTTCCCGCACCTACTTCTTCTCTTTCTTGCTTACCTTCCTTGTTTATCCTTTGAGCTCTTCCTATCATAGCACAATGTTCCCGCACCTACTTCTCTTTCTTGCTTTCTTTCCTTGTTTTGCCTTTGTGGTTTTTCTTACCACGACACCCTGTTTCAGCAACTACTTCTTCTCTTTCTTGCTTTCTTTCCTTGTTTTGCCTTTGGGGTGTTTCCTACCACGGCACCCTGTTTCAGCAACTACTTCTTCTCTTTCTTGCTTTCTTTCCTTGTTTTGCCTTTGGGGTCTTTCCTACCACGGCAATCTGTTCCCGCACCTACTTCTTCTCTTTCTTGCTTTCTTTCCTTGTTTTTCCTTTGGGGTCTTTCCTACCACGGCACCCTGTTTCAGCAACTACTTCTTCTCTTTCTTGCTTTCTTTACTTGTTTTTCCTTTGAGGTCTTTCCTATGACGGCACTCTGTTACCGCATCTACTTCTTCTCTTTCTTGCTTTCTTTCCTTGTTTTTCCTTTGGGGTCTTTCCTACGACGGCACTCTGTTCCCGCACCTACTTCTTCCCCCTTCCAGAAGACTCAGCGAGTTGCAGGTCGAAAGGGTTCTAGACTTATTGAATGATTTCGTCAGTCAGTCAGGGACAGCATTATATTCCAGTAAGTGAGAGCCTCTCTCCGTACAGGAAGATTTGCAGAGTCACGCGGGGAACGCGAGCTGAAAGAGATCCGGTGTGGCTTGCAGCAGAGATGTAGAAGAAGTTCCTGGAGCCTCCTCGGTGGCGCAGTGCTGTTAGCGCTGGCATCTAACCATTCATCCAGCAGTACTTGAAATGGGCCGGTATACACTGGTATGGTATCCCGGCACTTTTTTTGCACGGAATTTACATACCGGCACTAATTTTAGTAGTGGGAACTGCAGAAATTATTTTTATTGTGATTATTATAATTTTTCTTTTTTTCTTTTTTTGTCCCTGACTTACGATCGCGCATTCTTAACCTTATGTGACTCATGCCCTTAAGAAATAGATGTATGGGAATCTTAAAGGGTATTGGAGTGTGTACGTATTTAGATGGCGGTGAGATTGCTATTAATTTAAGACTGAATATTCATTCTGATTGCGAAGGTTCTACTTTCTACTTCAGAAAATCCCTATTGGACTCAGGATCTTGAAGTTCTGGGTTCAAGTCCAGTTGAATCGCTAATGATTAGCCATGGTTCGAAAGTCTCCTTAATCCGTTGGTCTCGGGGCAGTTTCCTAGTCGTTATAAAAAGTCTAACCTCAGTTCTCAGTGTAGCATAAGTAGTGCCCACTGGTGCCCACAAACCAACCGCCATCGTTTCTGACTTATGGTGCAATAGTATTCCACGGAATGGTCAATTACATTTTCAAACAATGTAGTTCTTATTCCGGAGATATATTTTTGTTACTGAATAAACCCGACTTTAGGACAAATTAGTTTATCCGATGCGCGATAAAATGAATAAGTCTGGCCTAGTCCAAACTAGATTATACTGAAATAAAGGTAGAGCTTCCAGGATAAACTGATTTGTCCTAGTCTTAACTAGTTTGACCTGCATTTGCACTTTAATCTACAGGATATGGAGACCAATCGAGGGAAATTGTGACATTTTGTGACATTTGCAATTTTTTTATGAGTTTCAGCCAACATTCTGTCACGACCACCATGACCCACAGCCATAGTTCATCAGCTAACAGATAGTATTTTACATTTTCATTTCCTTCATTTCGTGCGACAAGTTTTTTTATGCCCTCGATTTCTAGCACACTAAATCGTTTTGAGTTTCAACCTTCTTTGTTGTAGGGGTGTGTTCTTTACCGCTTTTCCATCCTCCTCCACCTCTTGTATAAATTTTAAGTATTTGCCATTTGTAAGCACATTATAATGAGTCGATTCTTCGCTTTCACTTTTCAAAATCTCCGTCAAAAATCTCTCTGTGCACTCCCTATAACTTTGTCCACTAGACGATGTTTCATCCATGATGATGAGAAACACAAAAGAACAAAAATAATAAAACGTTCGAACACTACAACTTCGCTGCGCACTACTGGCGACGCGGGCACGGATAAAGCTTGGTATTACTGTGGGTATTAATTACTCCGGCTGTGATGGGGGATGCTTCCAGTCACCCATTGGCTGAACGCTGTTCTTATAATGTGACGCGGGGATGGGGGTAGTGCGGGCGTGAACTCCCCGAATCTACAGGTCCGAACATGTTCATTGTTTACATCGCAGAAAATATCAGTTTCGAGTAGGCCAAACTGGTTTATCCTATAGATTAAAATGCAAATGCAGGTCAAATTACTTAAGACTAGGACAAATCAGTTCGTCCTGGAAGCTCCACTTTTATTTCAGTATAATCTAGTTCGGACTAGGCCAGACCCAATCATCCTATCGCGCATTGGATAAACTAAACTGCAGGCCACCCACAATGCAACACCAAGAAGGAAGCATCCGATTGGGCTGAAATTCGCAGCATGCGTCGCCCGCGGGAGGACATGCAAACGATTAGCATTGCAGAGCATATACAAATCATGTACGCCCGGTACACCACCCAGAAGCACTATAAGAAGGGTGCACAGAAGGCGGGGTGTAAGTAGCGGAAGTGTGTTGTGCTGCCGGACCTGTGCGTGGGAAGCTTCCTGATGTCTCGTCGCAGAATGCAGCAGTCATTCCAGCACGTTTCGGAGTTCGACAGAGGACGAATAGTGGCTTATCGCGACAGCGGTTTATTGTACCAGGACATCGGCGCCCGTGTGGAACGACAACCAGCCACAGTGAAGCGAGTATGGATTCGGTGGTTGCAGGTGGGACGGACGGACCGACGCGATTCATTGCCGCAGCCGCGGCACACCACCGAACGAGAGGACCGGCATGTTGTGCGGCGGGCATTGACGGCTCGCACCGCCACATCACGAACATTAACGCAGGAATTAGGGTGTGTTGCGCAACAACCTGTGTCAGCACGTACCGTTCAACGTCGTCTGCCGGAGCGCAGACTTGTCGCACGGCACCCATTCCTCCGATTACCATTGACGTTACACCACCGGCGAGTGCGGCGGCAGTGGGCCGTTGAGCACCGAATCTGGACTACGGAATGGCGCGACATTGTCTTCTCCGACGAATCCCGCTTCTGTCTGCAACACCACGATGGTCGGATCCGCGTTTGGCGGCACCGCGGCGAGAGACTGTATGACGCCTGCATTATGCATCACCATACCGGTCCGTCGCCTGGCGTTATGGTTTGGGGCGCAATTGGATATGACACCCACACCCCTCTGGTACGCATCGCCAGCACACTCAACAGCCACCGCTACATCTCTGACGTTTTGGAGCCTGTAGTCCTCCCTTACCTGCAGGACCTGCCAGCGGCCACGTTTCAAGAGGACAATGCGCGCCCGCACACGCATCGTGCAGCAATTCTTCACGTCCCACCAGGTGTCACTGCTGCCGTGGCCCGCCTGTTCTCCCGATATGTCGCCCATCGAACACGTCTGGTCGCTGATCGGCAACCGAGTGGCCCGGCAAGCACCGCCCGCGGCTACGCCTGATGAACTGTGGCAACGTGTGGAAGCAGCCTGAACCGACATACCCCAAGCCCACATCCAAAGCCTCTTTCGTTCGATGCCGCGGCGTGTAGCGGCCGTTATTGCCAGCCATGGGAGCCACACAAACTATTGATGTCTGCGTGTTCCGCAAGTCGCACGGTCCTGTAAGCTCAATCGTTTCATTTTTATATGTGTTGTTATGTGTCCAGTAAATCTAGCTTTGCTATCTCATGTCCTTCTTGGTGTTGCATTCTGGGTGGCCAACAGTGTAGTTTGTCCTAGTCATAACTAGTTTGCTCTAAAGTCGGTTTTGTCCGGTAACATATGTATATTTTTTTTATTTTTCAGTTTTCGATATTTTCTGGAGGAGTTCCTTCTGGGGGATTTTTAGCTAAATATGGCATACCGGCACTTCAAAATTTCCATTTCGAGCACTGCATCGGAGATGGATCCGAATTCGAATCCCAGTGAGGCATGTATGTTATGTTTGTCTTACGGCACTGGTTCTCACCCTTCCCTGGAACCATTGGCCCTAAATTAGGGACGTGCGACTACTTATATAGCCCATGAAGTTGCTCACGGTTGTGTTAAACCCTCAAATAAGAACAACAAAAAAGTTCTCCAGTAGTAGGGAAGCTAGAATCAATTTTTTTTTAATTGGAGGTTTAACGACTACCGTGAGCAACTCAATGGGCTATAAGCAGTCGCCCGTCCCTAATTTTGAGCCACTGGTTCCAGGGAAGGGAGAGAGCCAGTGCCATAAGACAAACACAACATCCATGCCTCACCGGGGTTTGAACCCAGACCCCTTTCGGACGAATGATCAAAGTCCATCGCTTAGACCACTGCGCCACCGGGGCGGCTCTAGAATCAATTGGTCGAACCGAATGACACAGTCTTGTTTTCTCCGATATCCAGAACAGCCAGACGGAAAATTAATTGACTTTATAATAAAGTTCACGTTAAGTTCGCATTATCCTGTTAGTTCATTTATGCCTCTTTCATTGATAAATGGAACGCCTTTCACCCATCTTGATTATCAGATTAGTTATACGTAGTAAACACGAGGCGGTGGCTTGCTTATTATTGAAGATAGAATAAATTATTTTTGAATCGTTGAAATGGATTAAGGTAGGTGTATCAAAAATTGCCGTAGGCTTCCGCGGGTGTTGGTTAGTTGCACTCAAGAAACTCCGAAATGGGTGAGTTGCACTGATAGCCTCTCCTGGTTCATGGGCTGATTTCACTCAAGAGACACCCTACTGCAACTCACCTCATCCCCATACCCCAGAGCTTCTCCCTTGTAGAGAAATTACTGCACTCAGAGATTCCCTCCAAGTCTTTTCTGCTATTGAAAAATTGCACTTATGGAACCTTGTGTACGTGTAGTATGTATATAAACATATGACATTATTTTTTTTATATACATAATAGTATTATTTTTTTTATATGCTGCACATATTTATATAATATGTGTGCTTTTATTTCTATCTGGTAAAGTCGACAGAGTCTGTTAGTCTTACCCAGGGGGATACCACGTGGAGGCTGATTCTTCATGCCCCAGAAAGTTTTTATTTTATTTTCTCATTTAAATTTTTTTATCTGTTTTCTAATGAGTTTTAATGAGCGTTCGTCTGTTGCTTTTCGCTTAACTCTATTTGATAATAGTGTCCACGCACAGTTCTGCCAAGCATTTACTTATTGTTCAACGCCACTTCAACCCTATCCTTGTTTCTCGATCTTTATATAATTTGTGTCCTGAATGTATCAAAAGTTCTCCCCCACCCCCGTTTGCTGTACATAAACTCCATATTACCTCTATAATCGCTGTTTGATGAATGACACAATGATGGACTGTTTTTCAGTGAGTCTGTTGAGCATTATCCAGCAGAGAGCATCGTATGCCGGAGACTCCCTGTTCCACCCACCGATTTTTCACATTCCCTTTCTAGTAAGCAAGGGCTGGGTGAATGTAGTCGGTCGCTTTGTTGTCTCCCTTTCGAGTGCTACTGACCTCAGATAAGGATCAGGGATTGGTGTGAGTGCGGCTGACACATGCCCACTTCCGCTGGGAAGCCAGCGATAACGGCGCCTGCCTTATTACAATGCAGTTTTCTTTTATTTTTCTAGTTAGTTAATTTTAAAAAATGTTACGTTACACATTTAAACGTTTGATTTGAAACGTTTAAACCCAGTGTAACGTACCAGGAGATGTGACGTACCTGCCAGCAGGACGCACACGACATAAAGGCAGATAGGAATCAGAATAATTGTCTGCGTAGCTCAGTTGGTAGAGCGACTTGTTCCGGAATAAGCGGCCTCGGGTTCGAATCCCGGCGTAGACCAAAAATGACGGAGAAATTTACTTCGTTATACCAGTTACTATATATTTATAAATTACATGTAGTAATTATAATGTTTTCTAAAAGGCAAATTTATAACGGTTTCTAGTAGCGTCATCAGAAATTTATGCACCCTCATAACCTTTGGGATACCTGCGCGGATACAACAGGGTGGGGAGGGGCATAGAGCAGTTGTGTAGCCACAGGAGGGAAGGGGGTTGAACCCCCCCCCCTCCTGAGGGGAGACTGAGCACGAATTTAAAGCGGTATATGAGGCTTTCACCAATGAACCAAACCCTTGGACCCCCCCCTCCCTTAAGAAATTTCTGGCTACGCCACTGGCATAGAGACTAGGATTCCCCTTATTTAAATAAATTCAAACATATTTTACTTTGTGAAGTTCATATTACACTTATTGCAATGATTTTAATTTTGATAGTTTTCTACACTTTTATCGCAGGCTGCAAACAGACTCTTTATCTGTAAAATTTATTTTTGTTCATTCACACATCGTAAATTCCTTCTGTAAATTTAAGTTTAATTTAATGGCCTCCCCTTTTTGAAAGTTTTCTGGATTCTCCCTTGTGGAATGCTCCAATCTTTCGCAGTCGCCGTTATTCCCGTGATGTGAATTTGTGTTGAGGTCAGGGGCGGATCCATAAGGGGGGGGGGCGTTGCTCCCCTCAGGAACGAAGGAAGAGCTTCGATTTGTTAGGTTTTAATAACAAATTGAATATTTTTTCGTGAAAGAAAGTATTAAGTAAAAGTATATTACTTTCGTTAAATTAATTGGAAGAATTTATATACATACTAAGAACACTTTTTCATTTTCCGAGTACTAAATATATCAGAAAGGTCCCCGGTTATTTCCGACACTCCCCCCCCTCACGGAAATCCTGGATCCGCCCCTGGTTGAGGTTCGATATCTGCTGGGGGGGGGGGCGAACTACCAAACTGTGGCGCCGGAACTATTTTTTGAACAACGGGGAGAAAGGTATTACGATACATACCTTGTGGTCCGAGCATAAAACTTTCTGTACTATTTGTTGTAGAACAGGACGTGTTGACGTCATTAGAAAATGATACAGATTAAATTATTATATGGATGAAATCTAAGGCAATATAAAACTTGTGTTTTATGTCGATATGAAACATTTTACTCATATTATGAACGATGTTAAATTGTATTGATTTGGACACCTCACATTAGTATGAACTCCACAAGAACCTTAATCTTGCCGTTTACATCAAACAGCGTGCAGTGAACCTCATTTATACGTTTTTCAAGGGACCAAGTAAAATTAACTTAAATTGACAAAAACAATAAACGAAACAGGGAAGTTTAACATTTATCGCAATTCAGAATTTTTGGATCCGCGACATTTTGCGTATAAATGAGGAAAACGTATAAGTGAGAAACCTATAGACGTGGTTCTACTGTATGTATAACGATGTATCTCATCCCCCCTCGCCCCCTTCCACTTTCTTTTTCCTTCAAAGAAAGACTTATGTTATTGTACTTAAATCCTGCTCTTCTTATAAAAACTCATTACCTTTCAGGAATTTCAGGTTAAATGCTGTTTAATAAATCATAAGGCTAGTTAGTACTTCGTCAATTTTTTTCCTCATACTGATTACTATTAATACAAGGCTGGTACATCGTGAAACACCTCCCACTCCCAGCCTCATACTAAACAGAGCCAGGAGAGTTTAACCAGCTTCTCAGGAATAGCATTAAAATTCACAGTTCTATGTGGTTAGTAATCAAAACAAGAAAAAAATATATTTTGAAGCAATTTAAATAACAGGAAATAAAAAACAATTCCAAATGTTTATCCGATTTCCGATTAAGAACGTTAAAAAAAATGAGAAAAAGTGAGAGGGGAATGTGTTGGTTTGTCCCTGTACGAAAATGAGGACGAGCCGGTGGCTTTTTGGTCTAAGCGCTGGCTTCTGACTATTCGTCCGAGATGGGTTTGGGTTCGAATCCCGGTGAGGCATTTTTTTAATTGGAGGTTTAATGACCACCGTGAGCAATTCAATGGGCTATAAGCAGTCGCCCGTCCCTAATTTAGGGTCACTGGTTCCAGGTAAGGGAGAGAGCCAGTGCCGTAAGACAAACACAACATCCATGCCTCACGGGATTCGAACTCGGACCCCTTTCTGACGAATGATCAGAGGGGTTCACTGTAAACCGCCACACAGGAAAACTGCCACACGCTTTTCATTAAGGGGCAGGGTACAAATTGCTATTCCTCCGAGGAACACTTTGAATGTATGGCAGTTTTCCAAGTTTCCAAATTATGTGTGGCAGTTTCCCAAAGTGCCTAACGATGGGAAGGAGCTCTTTTGTTTGTCTGAATTTTCATGTCGGTTCATACATAGGGCAACTGACCACAGAAGTTCGAGGTGTGTGTGTGGGGGGGGGGGGGGGTGCTATAAAGATTACCGTTTCCTGGCCTAAATTGAGAATTGAATTGGGAACTTCAAACAAATTTCGAGAAAACGTTCTATGTCAGCCAAGCGGAAATTGCTGTGTTTAGGAAAGGACAATAAGGTGGGATTTTTTAATAACGCTGCACTTTTACTTAGGCACTAAATATTTACATAACATGTCAAATTTGTAATATTTTTCTATCACTTAATAAATTCAAAGGCCCTGCACCTCGGACTTTTTAACAGTTTTTAATCCGCCGACTTTATATTCATAACGCTTACGTATCAAATCAAGTCAATAGCATTGCTCTTTTACTTAGGCACTAAATAACAAATAGCCATTGACCTTTTTAACAGTTTTTATTCTACCAGTGTCATATTCACAACGTTTACACATCAAATCAAGTAAATAATATTGGGCGTTTACTTAGGCACGAAATATTAATATCATAGGCCCTAGGCCTTTTTAGTAGTTTTTACTTTATCAATGCCATATTCACAACGTTTACACAACAAATAAATGTCATAATATTGCGCTTTTACTTAGGCACGAAATATTCGTTCATAGGCCCTAGGTCTGGGCCAATGAATTAATATTTGGTGCCCAAGTAAAAGCGTAATATTATTAAATTGATTTGCTGTGTAAACGTTGTGAATATGGCATTGACAGAGTCAAAACTATTAAAAAGGCCTAGGGCCTATGAATTAATATTTCGTGTCTAAGTAAACGCCCAATATTATTAACAGGATTCGCTGTGTAAACGTTGTGAATATGACATTGGTATAATAAAAACTGGTAAAAGGGCCTAAGCATAGGCCTAGGGCCTGTGAATAAATATTTCGTACCTAAATAAAAGCGCAATATTATTAACTTAATTTGATGTGTAAGCGTTGTGAATATAGCATTGGTAAAATAAAAACTGTCAAAAAGGCCTAGGCCTAGGGCCTATGAATTAATATTTCCTGCCTAAGTAAAAGCGCAATGCTATTACATTTATTTGTTGAGTAAACGTTGTGAATATGGCAGTGATAAAGTAAAAACTGTTAAAAAGACCTAGGCCTAGGGCCTATGAATTAATATTTCGTGCCTAAGTAAACGCCCAATATTATTAACTTGATTTTCTGTGTAAACGCTGTGAATATGGCATTGGTCGAATAAAAAGGGCCTAAGCTTAGGCCTAGGGCCTGTGAATAAATATTTCGTGCCTAAATAAAAGCGCAATATTATCAACTTGATTTGATGTGTAAACGTTGTGAATATGACACTGGTAGACTAAAAACTGTTAAAAAGGCCTATGCCTGTGGCCTATGACTATTTGTTTTTTAGTGCCTAAGTAAAAGAGCAATGCTATTGACTTGATTTGATACGTAAGCGTTATGAATATAAAGTCGGCGGATTAAAAACTGTTAAAAAGTCCGAGGTGTAGGGCCTATGAATTAATTAAGTGAAAGAAAAATATTACAAATTTGACATGTTATGTAAATATTTAGTGCCTAAGTAAAAGTGCAGCGTTATTAAAAAATCCCACCTTATTGTCCTTTCCTGACCACAGCAATTTTCGCTTGGCTTACATAGAACGTTTTCTCGAAATTTGTTTGGAGTTCTCAATTCAATTCTCAATTTAGGCCAGGAAACGGCAATCTTTATAACCCCCCCCCCCCTCGTACTTCTGTGGCCGGTTGCCCTATGTATGAACCGACATGAAAATTCAGACAAACAAAGGAGCTCCTTTCCATCGTTAGGCACCTTGAGAAACTGCCACACATAATTCGGAAACTTGGAAAACTGTCAAACCAGAAAACTGCCACACATTCAAAGTGTTCCTCGGAGAAATAGCATTTTGTGCCCGGCCCCTTAATGAAAAGCGTGTGGCAGTTTTCCAGTGCGGCAATTTTCTTGTGTGGCGGTTTTCCGATGTGTGGCAGTTTTCTAAGTTGCTGAAAGATGTGTGACAGTTTTCCTGTGTGGCGGTTTTCCGCCAAATGATCAGAGGCCATCGCTTAGACCACTGCGCCACCGGGGCTGCCCGGTGAGGCATGGATATTATGTTTGTCTTACGGCTCTGGCTCTCTCCTTTCCCTGGAACCAGTGGCCCTAAATTAGGGACGGGCGACTGCTTATAGCCCATTGAGTTGCTCAAATTGGTCGTTAATCCTACAATAAAAAAAATGAGTATGTAGCGCCAGTGCTACCAAATCTTATATATTTCAAAATAAGTAGCTCTCATTTTTTGGCGATTCAACAATGAAATCTCTTCGCAATTTTACTTAATGAGACTCTAGTTAGTCTTAAAAACTATGTCATTTGAAAGTAGCGAAACTGTAATTATTTGGGGAAATAAAAAAAAACTATTCATTCGCCAGCCACCCGACCTTTCGATTTATGCATATGATGTCATGTGTGACTTGCAGTCTTTCCACCAAAAACCGCAGCTCAGTAAAGGCGAAGCGAATGCCGACACAGAAGGAGCAGAAGTTACGTCAGAAAATCAGCAGCCAACGCCCTGACGGAACGGACATTCCACGCTACCATGTAAGGTGACGTCGAAAAATCCATGACGTCGCGACGGCTTGGCGCCTGTTCAAGAGACGCCCGGCCTGCCACAAGTCTGTAGTACGCACAGTGGCTCGCTTTGAACATTTCATCTGCAGTATTTCTTTTTTCTCCTCCCTATTATTCTTTTTTTTTCTTTTCTGTCAAATTGCCAGGTGATAAGTAGAGCAGAAGCTAAGCGCCGCTGATCCGACTGCGGTTCCTCAAGATAAAGTCAGGGAAATGGGGCGACCGTCATCGCCGCCTGCACAGAATGGCTACGCTGCGTAGGAAAATCCTGAATCATCATCCCCTTGCGCCACGTTCTTGCCGGTAGCTGACGTGAGACGGAATTCCAGGAATGAGCTCTGATGTCACGAACAGGAAATAAAAAGTCATCGTGCGGGCAAGAGAAGTAGATCTTGGATGGAAGTCGCGCCCACCTATAAGCTGTGGGCACTTAGCAGACAACGCGTACTGGTTTCTGTACTGCTGAATGCGTTCAGCACAGGAGCAAATGGAATGTGTCTTATGAAGATCGATGGAACTCCCATTCCATTTTGCTTTTGTTAGTCTATATATTTGGATCAAATCAGAAGAGACAGTCGGCAGGGGAGCATGTTTTACAAGTTTTTCAACAAATGAATTAACACGCTATTTGAGAAATGACTTTGTATTTTTCTTTTGCATTTTGTACGAGGCTGCTGTGGCTTAATATTAGCAAAATGTAAATGAATTACTCAGAGCCCATTTAAGAGGGGGAGCTAGGGGGCTGCAACCCTGGCTCCGCATTTTCAAGGGGCCCTACAATTATGCAGGATTCTTGAAGAATTCACGCCGCCCCGGTGGCGCAGTGGTCTAAGCGATGTCGTCTGATCATTCGTCCGAACGGGGTCCGGGTTCGAATCCCGGTGAGGCATGGATGTTGTGTTTGTCTTACGGCACTGGCTCTCTCCCTTACCTGGAACCAGTGACTAAATTAGGGACGGGCGACTGCTTATAGCCCATTGAGTTGCTCACGGTGGTCGTTAAACCTCCAATAAAAAAAAAAAAAAAGAATTCACAGATTTTTTTGCAGGTTTTTTTTTTTTTTTTTGCAGATAGCACAGCAAAAACTGCCTTGTAAAAAAGAATTTCTATTTCTTTCCGCTTTTTTAGGACGTGTCAGCAAAAAGTATAGTCACTCCCAGTCCATCCTCAAATCTTTCGAATGCATTACAGATGTTGTTTTGTACTTATCTGTAATTGGGGGAAATTTTCATATTTAAGAATTCGCTTGAATCACTATATTTGGATCGTATTATTTTGTCCACTACTTCGATATAATTTCAAAAGCTGAACCCTGGGAAAATGGGGGGGGATTAAAGCAGAACTGAGCTGGTATCCATTTTTCAACCATGCATTTTTACATATTCTTGCTACCACTGATTGTTCCATGAATCATGGGATACACAATTCAATACGGAGGGGATATTTTTATGGTTTACTCGTCATATTTTGGGAATGTTTTCTCCTGGGAATTTTAATTCATCCACCCATAGTGAAATCCTGGATGTGCCACAAATACTGGGGCCCCAAAATGCTGTGCCCATTGTCTCCTTAAATATGCTCTGGAATTACTATTCGACGAATCATGCCACTCCAACCGATTTCAATGGAGTTACTTGTACAGATTATTTACGATCCGCGCACTATTCTGACCCAGAATTAACAACCTTCCTGCCAGGGATCAGTGGCGTAAGTAGCACAACTTGCGCCCCCTCGCAAGATTTACTTCAGCACCCCTAAGCACAGTAATTTCTCCAGAATTTCGAACACGAGCGAAGATGCATTTTTCGCGGTGTGTGTGGCGGTTGGAGGAGGGGGGGGTAGGAAGTCAGAGAAAAGTCTGCAAAAGTAATGGTCGTACCTAGAGCCCTGTAGTTTTAACTTTTTAAGTAATAGATTTGACAATGCGTGTAATTGCTTTGTCCGAAACTAAAATAAATCATTTGAAGAAATCACCCTCTTACACATAGCAGATCTGTGGCTGCTGTGAATATAAATGTTGACGCCTGTCGTGCACGTAATCCTGACTGTTTTCCCACATCCTCCACGGGGAATCCAACTATGGCCTCGCCCTTTTCCTCAGCAGCTCAGAGAGAGAGCGATTGGAGAGCGATCGTATTATTTACAACCCATTGCAGATCAATCGTATTACAACCCGAAGTCAAAGAGTCGAACACTTTCAATCTGTAGGACATTCAGTGTTTTAAAAGTGTAACTAAGCATTTATTCAGGCAAAGCTACACTGCTGGCCACCCAAAATGCAACACCAAGAAGGAAACATCCAATTGGGCTGAAATTCGCAGCATGCGTCGCCCGCGAGAGGACATGCAAACGATTAGCATTGCAGGGCATATGCAAATCATATCGCCACCAAGAAGCGCTATAAGAAGGGTGCACAGAAGGCGGGGTGTTAGTAGTGGAAGTGTGTTGTGCTGCCGGACCTGTGCGTGTAAACTTCCTGATGCCTCGTCGCAGAATACGGCAGTCATTCCAGCACATTTCGGAGTTTGACAGAGGACGAATAGTGGCTTATCGCAACAGCGGTTTATCGTACCGGGACATCGGCGCCCGTGTGGGACGACATCCAGCCACAGTGAGGCGAGTATGGATTCGGTGGGTGCAGGAAGTACGGACGGACCGACGCGATTCATTGCCGCAGCCGCGGCACACCACTGAACGAGAGGACCGGCATGTTGTGCGGCGGGCATTGACGGCTCACACCGCCACATCACGAACGTTAGCGCAGGAATTAGGGTGCGTAGCGCAACAGCCTGTGTCAGCACGTGTCGTTCAACGTCTTCTGCAGGAGCGGGGATTTGTCGCACGGCACCTATTGCTCCGATTACCATTGACGTTACACCACCGGCGAGTGCGGCGGCAGTGAACCGTTGAACGCCGCACCTGGACTACGGAATGGCACGACATTGTCTTCTCCGGCGAATCCCGCTTATGCCTGCCACGCCATGATGGTCGGATCCGCGTGTGGCGGCACCGCGGCGAGAGACTGTTTGACGCCTGCATTATGCATCACCATACCGGTCCGTCGCCTGGCGTTATGGTTCGGGGTGTAATTGGATATGACACCCGCACCCCTCTGGTACGCATCGCCAGCACACTCAACAGCCACCGCTACATCTCTGACGTTTTGGAGCCTGTAGTCCTCCCTTACCTGCAGGACCTGCCAGCGGCCACGTTTCAAGAGGACAATGCGCGCCCGCACACGCATCGTGCAGCAATTCTTCACGTCCCACCAGGTGTCACTGCTGCCGTGGACCGCCTGTTCTCCCGATATGTCACCCATCGAACACCTCTGGTCGCTGATCGGCAACCCAGTGGCCCGGCAAGCATCACCCGCGGCTACGCCTGATGAACTGTGGCAACGTGTGGAAGCAGCCTGAACCGACATACCCCAAGCCCACATCCAAAGCCTCTTTCGTTCGATGCCGCGGCGTGCAGCGGCCGTTATTGCCAGCCATGGGGGCCACACGAACTATTGATGTCTGCGTGTTCCGCAAGTCGCACGGGCCTCTAAGCTCAATCGTTTCATCTTTGTATCTGTTGTTATGTGTCTAGTAAATCTGGCTTTGCTATCTCGTGTCCTTCTTGGTGTTGCATTTTGGGTAGCCAGCAGTGTAAATATAACTTAAAGCAGAATATGAATCTTTGGGTTAATTATTGTGCGTGTTAGAATTTTTTCATAAAACTATAACTAGCAGCAGCAGTCCGCCCCTTCGTTACCTCCCCCCCACACACACACGCGTAGCTGCGGGTGTGGTAGTTACGTAACTGCCAGGGATGTAACCACGATATGGTTTTAAAGGTTAAAACTTCCTTCAGAGCCCAGATTTTTTGGGGGTTCGTATTAGCAGTGCAATTTTGCTATCAGTTATGTCTTTGTCTTAGTTTGATCTAATTTTCTTCTCCCCTGAACGCTCTTAAGACAAAACTGTGAACGATCCGTGTTCCCACACTGTTAGGCTTTCTTTCAATAACCTGACCCTATAGAGCACAGGCGTCACAAGACTCGACTTTTTCCATTGCCCATATACACTGAAGTGGCAGAAAAACTGGTACAGACGAGCTTATGCAAAATACATAGCAACGTCACCTATGTGCGTACTCGGATGCGTCCGCCAGTGCGTATATAAAGCGATAGACATCCTTGCCAGCTGTCAGAGCTATTTTTGGCATGAAAATGACAAGTAATAACGATTTAAGCGATTTTCAACGCGGTGTCATATTTGGCGCTCGTGAGATGGGCCATAGTATTTCGGAGATAGAAACGAAGTTCGGATTTTCACGGACGACCATTGCAAGGGTGTACCATGACTACAAGAATTCCGGCAAAACCTCCAACCTAAGCTACCAGTGTGGCGGTAAAAAGACATTGGATGAACGTGACCATCGTCGGCTGTCAAGAATCGTTTCACGCGATAGGCGTGCAACACTCTCGCAGGTATCATCGGAATTCAATGCTGGAGCCTCAACAAGCATCAGCGTCCGGACTGCACGATATGGGCTTTGGGAGCCGACGCCCAACTCGAGTCCCCTTAATGGGTGCACAACACAGAGCTATATGCCTCGCTTAGGCACGACAACACCGCCACTGGACACTTGATGACTGGAAACAAGTAGCCTGGTCTGACGAGTCGCGTTTCCAACTGAATCGGGAAGATGGAAGGATTAGTGTGAGGCGCAAACCCTATGAAGCCATGGATCCCGCCTGTCAACAGGGAACTGTACCGGCTGGTGGGGGGAGGTCCGTAATGGTATGGGGTGTGTTTAGCTGGTTAATTCGGCGAAAGAAATGCTGGTACGTCTACAAACGTCTGTGACCGGCCAACGCTATGTGCCCATCCTTTCTGACGAGGTACACCCGTTCATGTCCTGCATTCATGCTGATGGGTTGGGCCTGTTCCAACAGGACAATGCACCTCCACACAAGTGTCGAGATGCCACATTATGATTAGAGGAGCATTCATCTGAGTTTGGGATGTTTCCATTCCCACCCAAGTCCCCAGATCTGAACGTGATAGAACACATTCGGTATGCCATGCAACGCGCTATCGAACACAGGAATCCGAGACCTCGGAATGCACCCGAATTGTGGAACGCTCTGCAAGAAGTATGGTGTGCATTGCCTACAACATATTTCCAGAAGCTAGTGGAGTCCATTCCCCGTCGTATTTCTGCAGTCCTGCGCTCCCGTGGGGACCTACCAAGTATTAGACTGGTGTACCATATTTTCTGGCACTTCAGTGTATGTAATTGAGTCAAAAAGTGGGATGGGCTTGTACTTATGAAACCGCCAAAACAGGGTGGCGCATATAAAATCGGCCCCAAATGCAGAAGACAGTTGTGCAGTTTTATTTGGTCACAATGTACCATAGTACCATATATTTCAGTTACATTTGGTATGTTAAATATATAAATAGTATTTTTAACTTTTAAAAAGCTTTAATGTTAACAATTGACACGTTCATCAGCACTTTTACATACCTTCTTAAAGTCTGCATTGGAAGTGGTCGCCATTTGCCTCAATGCATTTTTCAGCTCGCCGAAGCATTTTCAGGAAAATGCCCCGCAGTTCGGCGAATGAAATGCTGGCGATCTCTTGCAGTATGTTGATTTTCAACTCTTCCATCATTCGAGGGTTGTTGTTGTAGACTTTCCCATCTAGTGAACTCCACAGGTAAAAGTCGCACGGTGATAAGTCGGGAGAGCGGGTGGCCATACATCCTTCCTTACTGATTGTCCTTCCCTGAGTAAAATCACTGTGGATTCGTGCATGCGAAACAGGGATGTATTCAGGCATCTTTTCGGGGGTGCTTAGCCCCCCCCCCGAAAATCCATGGAAGCCCCCTCGTAGGTTTTTGATTTTTGAGTGATCACTCTTTATATTTAGTCTAATTTTTTGTTTATAGAGGAAAATTTGGAGAAATTAATTTTAAAATATTAAGAAAACGAGGAAAAACATTATAATAAACAAAACTCATTCACATGGACTTCATATCTCAGCAGCATTAAGATTATAAGTATTAAACTAATTTCTTTGTTTTATACAATAAAACTGAAATTGTTATCGGCATGTTTATTCACGTTTTCTAAATCCGACGAGTCAATGCAGCCAATAATGTATACAATACCTCGAGAGAAAAAAAAAAAAAAAAAAAAACGGAATTTCCGTTGTTAGTTAGAGCCATAAATGACTTCACACAAAGTGTTAACACTTTAAATAACTTTTTCTAAATGTAGCTCTGAAATCAAAGTAGTTATGAAAATATATATACTGTTGAGAAAAATTTGTTGCTCTAGATGAGAATGCTTTTGTAAATTTGTTTATTAAATGGAACATGTTAAAAATCTATTATGAAGTCCTACCAAAATTACTCAATACTTTCTCCGGATAAAAATCAGGAGGGTAGAAGAAGACCAGTTCATCTTGATCATATATGCAAGAGGGGCAAACAAAAA
This sequence comes from Macrothele yani, assembly GCA_039090855.1. NCBI lineage: Eukaryota > Metazoa > Arthropoda > Arachnida > Araneae > Macrothelidae > Macrothele > Macrothele yani. The sequence goes on from CM076997.1 coordinate 4,860,437, forward strand.
AACCAAGCATTGTTTCACAATTCGATAAACTTTTTAAAGCCTTTTGTATTTCATAGTTAAGTTTACTGTGGATTTGTAATCACCAACGGCATGCTGCTTACACTGCAATACATCATCATATTGTGGAAGCTGGCATTCAGCTTTATTTCAGTCTTCTGGATGCCGACTTCCCATGTATATGGTTAAGTAAGCCTCAATGCAGCTAACGTGACGTTAGGGCTTCCAATACAACAAAATATTTGCGCTACCTAATTTTTAACGATAGCAAATTATTAAAAATGATCCCCATAATTTTTTTCCTGGCGGTATGTGGTTTACGCTCTGTGACAAAAAGAAAGTCCAGGAATTTCAAACGATTAAATAGGTTTTTTTTTTGTTTTTTTTTTTTTTTATGTTTTTTACTACTATGTGCTAACCTAAATAATCTAAAGGGTCTGAAACCAAGTGGCCGGGGAATGGTTTGCACCATACGTTTTCAGGTAACACTGTAATAATTCCTTAATAATCAGAAAAACGCTTGTTGTAACACTAAAATATTTTTGCCACTCCTAATGTTTAGGGGGAGCAGGAGAATTTTCTCCAGAACAGCAGCGTTATCTTACTAGCATCCTTAATATTTTACACCACCGCAGCATGGTGAAATCTATGGTGCATTACTGAATTAAAATAAAGGTATAACATTTTTACGTTTTTAATCACTTGCATGTGTAGATTTCAGAAAATTCGTTATATGTATTAATGTATATATGAATAGGGATGTAAGGTCAGGTGATGCATAACATCACAGCCTCTCCTTGACAAATGTCAACCCCGCCTTCTCGTGGTGCATCCTGTTCTCACTAAAGGGGCTCTGACGACCGCCAATAGCGGTATAACTATACCATCGGGATTTGAGGAAATTCTATCCCACACTCACCAACCCGCTTGGCCAGCGTGGTGAGTTATGGCCAAACCCCTCCAAAATGATTCCACAACTTAAATCTTGGCCCTCAGTCTCCGGCAGCTGGAATGTACCTGGCCAAGGCAGCGGCCAGTGCGACATGAAGGCAGAGGGTGCTAAGAATCCCCGGAGGACCGGACTAGGCTGCCATCTGATGCTGACCTTGGCTACGTACAATGGACGCTCCCTATCTTCTGATTCAAGGCTTCTTGAATTGGAAGAGGAACTACAAAGGATCAAGTGGGACATCGTGGGGCTAAGTGAGGTAAGGAGAAAAGGAGAAGATCTCATCGAACTGAAAAGTGGACATCTCTTCTACTATCGTGGGACAGATACTGGCAGAACTAGTGGTGTTGGATTTATAATAAACAAGAAACTGAAGGATAAAGTTGTAGAAGTTGAAAGTTCTTCTGACAGAGCTGCACGACTTGTTATCCAACTCTCGAAAAGATACCAGGCTCAGATTATTCAAACTTATGCACCCACCACAAGTCATCCTGAAGAAGAAATTGAAGAATTTTATGAGGAAATTCGTGATCTAAATAATAAAGGTAAGCAGCACTTGAAAATAATTATGGGAGATTTCAATGCAAAAATAGGGCAACGGCAACAGAATGAAACTTCAGTAGGTAAATTCGGTCACGGCAACAGAAACCAGCGTGGAAATACTCTCGTTGAGTTTGCAGAGGCAGAAGGGTTTTTCATCTTGAACTCCTTCTTCAAGAAAAAGCCACACAGGAAATGGACATGGAGACATCCAAATCGGACGACAAGTGAAATTGATTTTATTATGTGTAACAAAAAATTCCTCATAGAAGACTGCAGTGTGCTAAACAAGTTCAATACAGGTAGTGACCATAGATTGGTGAGATGTAAGATGCACCTCAACACTAAACTTGAACGTGGCAAGCTCATAAGACAAACAAAATCTATTGACATAACCAACCTTAAAAAACACCATAATACCTTCAAGTTGGAACTGAAGAACAGGTTCTCTGCTTTAGAAGGCCTAACATCGGAAGAAGTGGACATCTCTGAAGTTAACAGAAACGTAACCAAAGCTCTTATGGAAACAGCAACAAAATTAGCTGGGTCTAAGAACAAGTTGCATGTGAACAAATTATCAGGAAAAACCAAAATGTTGATGCAAAAAAGAAGAGAGATGAGGACAACTAAAGAAGATGTGACTTCCAAAGTGGAATATATAGGGCTATGCAAGACAGTACGAAAAAGTATCACTGAAGACGTAAGAAAATTCAACTGTGAACTAGTGAGGAAAGCAATTGAAAACAACCAAAGCCTAAAGATAGCAAAGGGACATCTCAGTAAGGGAAGAAAACAGATTATGGCACTGAGAAAAGAAGATGGTTCTGTAACAAGAAATAGAGGCGAAATTTTGACAAGAGTGAAAGATTTCTACTCCAAATTATATGAAAGGGATGATACATGCACTCCAGACATCATGAAAGATACCAGTACCAGAGTTCCTCCAGTCCTTCCAGCAGAAGTTGCACATGCAATCAAGAACATGAAGCGGGGAAAAGCTCCAGGAGAAGATGGAATTACTGTAGACATCATACAAGAAGCAAGTGGAGAAATCGAAACAGTACTCGCCCAAATTTTCACTCGATGCCTTAATGAAGGAAAGATTCCTGAGGATTGGAACACCGCTACAATGATCCTGCTACATAAGAAAGGTGACATTGAGGATCTCGGAAACTACATACCTATCAGCCTCCTATCAGTAGTTTATAAAATCTTCACTAAAGTTCTTTCACACCGCTTGAAGGTAACACTGGACATGGCTCAACCGAGAGAACAAGCTGGATTCAGGAGTGGCTACAGCACAATAGATCATATCCACGTACTGAGAGAACTAATTGAAAGAGCGAGGGAATATGAACTTCCATTGTGCATGGCTTTTATCGATTATGAAAAAGCCTTTGATTCGGTGAAACCATCAGCAGTTACAATGGCTCTGAAAACCTGCGGTATTGAAGATGCATACATTAATATGATTAATAACATCTATGAAAATGCAAGTGCAAAGATTCGGCTGTTTGAAAATACAACACACGTAAAAATTGGAAAGGGAGTGAGACAAGGTGACACCATATCTCCGAAGCTCTTTAATGCCACATTGTAGGGTGTTTTTCAGTCGCTGAGCTGGGAAAACAAGGGGATAAAGATTAATGGAGATTATCTAACCCACCTTCGTTTTGCTGATGACGTAGTCATTTTTGCAACTACCCCATCAGAGCTGCAGAGTACGATCCAGGAACTTGCTGACAAGAGTAAAGAAGTGGGATTAAAAATGAACTTTCAGAAGACAAAAGTGATGTTCAATGCTTTTACAAGAAATGAAGATTTATCGATTGATGGAGAAAAGCTGGAGATAACAGATACGTACGTTTATCTTGGACAGCAGATATCAAGTGAGGGTCACATTGATGAAGAAATTAATCGGCGTACAAAACTTGCCTGGAGAGCTTTTGGAAGAAACAGCATAATTTTCAAGAGCAATATGCCATTATGTCTTAAAAGAAAAGTGTTTGATCAATGCATCCTTCCAGTGCTTACGTATGGTGCAGAGACGTGGACCTTAACTAAAAGAGACATACAAAGGCTGCAGACAACTCAAAGTAGCATGGAGAGGTGCATACTTGGTGTAACCAGGAGAAATAAGAAGAGGAACTCGTGGATCCGAAAAATGACAAGAGTGGAAGACATCATGATCAGAGTTAAATCCCTGAAATGGCAATGGGCTGGACATACTGCCAGAAGGACAGATCATCGATGGACAGCCGAAATTTTAGATTGGATTCCAAGGGACAGGAAAAGACCCAGAAGAAGACCACATGGGAGATGGGTGGATGAAATTCGAAAGTATGCAGGGGTGACATGGAGGAGACTGGCACAAGACAGACCGTTGTGGAGGAAACTTGGGGAAACCTTCGTCCAGCAGTGGATTGATAATGGTTGACAATGATGATGATGATATATGAATAATACACTGAGTGGCCACTTTATTATGATCACCTGACAGTTTTAAGTAAATGAATAATGGCTGCACGCTGTTGCCGCCAGAGGGCGAGGCTAGTATAAAAGGGAAAGCTTAGTGCTTGCGACAGTAGTAGAAGTGATTTTGGGGTGACGAGATGGGTAAAAAATGCGATTTGACGGACTTTCAACGTGGGATGATTGTAGGAGCTCGGAGCCATGGAGCGAGTATCACCGAAACCGCCGCATTCGTGAAATGTTCCAGAGCAGCTGTTGTTAAAGTGTTTAAAGACTGGACTGTCAGCCAAAAAAATGGGTCTCTACGTGCAGCGTGTGGTGTGTGTGTGTGTGTGTGGTTGGAGGTTTAACGACCACCGTGAGCAACTCAATGGGCTATAAGCAGTCGCCCGTCCCTAATTTAAGGTCACTGGCTCCAGGGAAGAGAGAGAGCCAGTGCCGTAAGACAAACACAACATCCATGCCTCAACGGGATTCGAACCCGGACCCCTTTCGGACGAATGATGAGAGGCCATCGCGTAGACCACTGCGCCACCGAGGCGGCGTGCAGCGTGTGGTCGTCATCGACTAGTGACTGATCGGGTGGAGCGGAGAGTGTCCAGACTGGTAACAGACAACAGGAGGGCATCAGTACAGCAAATTACAGACCATCTTAATCAAGGATCCCCTCAAAAGATCTCTGCACTCACTGTTCGCCGTACATTGCATCGGATGGGATATGGCAGCGAAGGCCTGTTCGAACACCTTTGCTGCCTGCAGTTAACAAAAGAAAACGTCTCCAGTTCGCACAGGAGCACAAGGATTGGGCAGTCGATAACTGGAAACAAATTATGTGTGTCCGATGAATCAAGTTTTCAGTTGCACCATGCCGATGGCAGGGTGAGAATTTGGCGGAAACAGCACGAAAGCACGGACTCCAAATGAATTGCTAGAAACCTTCAAGCTGGTGGAGGCAACGTTATGGTTTGGGGAATGTTTTCCTGGCATGCTTTGGACCCTTTAATTCGTGTTGATCAACGTCTGACTGGCACATCATATCTAAACATCGTTCCGGACCAAGTGCATCCTGTCATGTGGATGGTTTATCCCAATGGCGATGGCTACTTTCAACAAGATAATGCGTCCTGCCATAGTGCTCGTATTGTACAGGATTGGTTTCAGGAACATGACGGTGAGTTTACTTTGCTTAGGTGGCCCCCACAATCTCCAGATCTCAACCCCATTGAGAATTTGTGAGATGAAGTTGAACGAGCCATCAGACAGCTGGATCCACAACCCTGCAATCTCACACTCCTGGAAAGTGCTATTCATCAAGCATGGTCTCAGATTCCACAAACAACGTATCAACATCTGGTGGAGTCCATGCCGCGAAGAATCGACGCAGTATTAAAGGCAAAGGGTGGCCCAACGAAGTACTGAGGGGGTGTTCATAATAAAATGGTCACTCAGTGTATAATATGTATTAATGAATATATAAATAACAAATAATAAGAAGTTTGAGCACCCTCAAAATTTGCGATTGCACCCCGGAAAAAACTCTCTGAATGTAACACTGATGTAAACGATCAGAGATATGGCAAACTTCTCCATCGTGTTGGAAGAAGGTATAAGTGAGTTGATGTGGAATCAACTGGCTTACAAATTCTTCCTAGATCTGTAAATAAATGTCTGCATTCACATTCTCCTCGGAGAAAAAATGGGTCCGATGATGCGTTGGCCTGACACTCCTCACCAGACACCGACTTTTAGGACTTTACGTGGGTGTAAACAAGGACCGACTCCACACCAGGACCTTACGTGGGTATAAGCCGACTTTATTCGGCTTACACCCACGTACGGTCCTGCTGTCTGTTTGGTGGGATATATGCTGGATATTGTGTTTTTTGAGCTGCTGTCGGACAACATTACTAGCATCGCCGATGTGTACTGCGGTCAGCTCAACGATCTGGACGCATCGCTCACGTCGAAGCGACCAGCACTGCTGAACCACAAGGACATCGTCCTACAGCAGGATGGAGCGAGACCTCACACAGCACGGGTGGTCTGTCACAAGATCAGGGAACTGGGCTGGAAGCTTCTGCCGCACTCAGCCTTTTTCCCGGACGTTGTGCCCCAAGTTACTACCGTCTTTTCCGGTCGTTGTAGAATTTTCTGTATGAACAGCTGTTCACCAACCGGGACGATGTCGAACGTACACTTACTCACCTCTTTGCGTCTAAGCCGCCACAATTCTACAGTGACGGTATCTGACAGCTGCCCACACGATGACAGCGGGTCGTGGCAAACGATGGCGACTACGTTTTGGACTGATTTGCACTTGTACATAAGGTAATTAGCATTTTTCTATTGCTTTGCGTTTGCAGACATTGCTTTCTTTCCAGCACAATACGCATAGCTAAAAGTCTCCTACAGAAACATTCAGCAAGCTGCCTAAACCTGCAGTGATACAGCTTTATTACGTGCACGCGTTTCTGACTGGTACAGACATTTCTGCAGCGGGAGGCCTCGAAGGAAAACGGACAAGCACAAACCCTTTCGTGGTAAAGTAAGCAGACATGTCTCTAATTTAACCTTCCTTTTGAGTTTCTATTCTTATTTAAATTTTGTTACTTCCAAGATTTTTTTTTTCTGAACGGCTCATCACTCTCCCGGAATCAAGATATCAGGTTCTCGTGCGGAATGAGTCAATCACAAAAACTTAAGGTAGCAATCTTAAAAGCACGATAATTAAAACACTACGCAGGCTTCCGATGAAGTGAAGAACTTATTTAATGTATAAGTTAAAAGATTAAAAATAAAGCCATAAGAACTTTCGGTCTTCCTAAAGACCATCATCAGATGGAAGTACTGAAGGAACATTTTTTAGTGGGGAGACATATAAGTAACTTACAGGCGTGACGTACAGAACAGGTGATCATGTCGTGAATCCAGATATGATGATTTTAAATCGATATATGAATACATACAATCAAATGGTCAAATTATCCCGGAATGTCTTTCTTTTTCTTTATCTTTTTCCTTTTTTTTTTTTTTCTTGGCAACACTGACAGTGGGTCAAAGAGTAAATAAAAACTACGTCGAGAGCATAAAGTTTGTGGTGAGTGTAAAGAGTTGTGGTACGATCGTGACAGATTTACTGATTGATATATTGACCGTTGACTTGATAAGAGTTTAAAGATTATATGTGGGAATGCTGTAGCATGTTACTCATATTTACGTAAAACTTCTAAAAGTGTGACTTTGACAAGTGGATCAAAATAAGGATTACTGGAATTTCACGAAGTTGCTCATTCATGTGCACTGTCCATTTTTTAGTGACTCTGCTTATTGTTTAAAAAGCAATCTGCAAACCCCAACCTTAAAACACCATGGACTATAAGAAGTGCCCATCCCGACTTCAGGGCCCCTGCTTCCAGAGAAGTGACCTAGCTCACACCATAGAACAAACACAACACCTATGTCTCATTTTGGACTCGTTTCCGCACACAACTGCTCTGATCATTTAGCCAAAGGGGCGGCAATAATCTCTTTCGCGTCGAAGAAAATAATCAACATGGGCAAACCCTTTTGCGTCGAAGGAACAATCCACTGGGACCAACCCTTTCTCGTCGAGAAAACAATCAACATGAAACATCCCGCAGCCCCGGTGACGCATGGTCTAAGCGATGGCCTCTGATCATTCGTCCGAAAGGGGTCTGGGTTCGAATCCCGGTGAGGTATGGATGTTATATTTGTCTTACGACACTGGCTTCCTCCCTCCCTGGAACCAGTGACCCTAAATTAGGTACGGGCGACTGCTTATATAACCAACCCACTGAGTTGCTCACGGGGGTCGTTAAACCCCCAATCAAAAAGGAAAATAACCATGGACGGTTCCTTTCGTGTCGAAAGAGTAATCAACATGGACAAGCTGCCCTGGTGTCCGAGTGTTCTGAGGCGCTGTCTGCTAACCAGTCGTCCAAGGTTGGCACGAGTTCAAGTCCCTTGTGAGGCATGGGTTGTATAATGGCGCCCTGGCTCTCTCCCTTTCCTGGAACCAATGGCCCTAAATGAGGGAAGGACGATTGTGCTTATAGCCCTAAGAGTTGGTGGTCGTTAAGCTCCTCGAAAAAGCAAAGAAAAGAAATGGAAGGTCCCTTTTACATCGGAAGAACAATCAGTATGGACAATCCCTTCCTTTTCGAAGGAAACAAAATGCACCCTCCCATTCACGTCGAAGGAAAAATCTACACTTCGAAGAAAATGAACACGTACTTCACGTTGTATATGCTCGCATGAATTTTCATTGAAAGGCGGAAGTGGTGAACTTTTCTATCCTTTCGGTGGTGCCTTTTTGGTGTGCGGTTCCTGGTGGACGCATTACGACTCGTCTCCAGCGATAACTGGAGTTATGAAAAACGTGTCATTCTTCGCAGTTTTCAGATCACATGAAAAGCAGATCTGGCCGTCCCAGTGGCCAAGAGGTTAAATGCACGGCAGGCTGCTAGCTAATCGTCCAAGTTGGGCCGAAGCACGTGTTCCTAATTGGCCATGGGTGTACCCCCCCCCCCGCGGCCTCACCCCAGGCGTTGGTCTTGTTCTGTCCGCAGAATCAGTGGCCCGAAATTAAAGCTGAGCGACCCCCTGTAGCTTTCGACGCCAAAAGGGGTCATTATACCCCGTATGCAAAATAATGGAACCATTCCTTTATTCTTCCGATGTCAGACTACGGGGAATAAATTCCTGCCACAATTTCAGGGCTATAGTTAGATCTCACAGCCAAGGGGTGAGATCTGGATGAGGCTCAAGGGCTCAACTACAACTATGTTTCTCCACGAATGAAGATGCAAGTTTTGTTTCGGCTTTTCGCTCCTTTTGTTTATTTAATTTATATAATTTCTCCATGCCAAAGAGTAAAAAGAATAAAATAAGATACAAAGTATGAAAAAAGGAAAGAAAGAGAAACAGAATTCTCTTGAAATGTGACAAACTCAATCACATTCTCCGAATTTGCTTGATGGTGGTTTAATTCCATATTCCTTATCGCCGGAGGCAGAATAGCTCCCAACTGAAATAGAAAACTATTTAGTGTTTTCGTTCAATATCTTGGTCGTTTTCAGTGGATCCACGCAATGTCACTGAAGTGTATTTCGAGCATTTCTACACCATTTCTTGGAGTTCCCCTTCTGTCTCCATCTTTAATTGCGCATTTTCTTTCGCTGGTGGTAGTCTCTTCTTACCGTGGTCAACAGCCAACTCTCCTCCCCTTTCCACTCAAAAACCAAGAGACTTTTGATTCTCCCCAACACACCCGTTTCCTTCCACAAAGTTCATAAATCCACTCATACTTATACAGCAAAGCAATGAACAGGAAGAAGTTTAACACTCCTTCTCACACTCGCACAAAGATTTCCCTCCAGCACAATTTTCCATAGCCTAGAGGGATAGCTAAATTTCATAGCTCCTTATCCAGTGACGAAGAGTATTTTAGTTTACAGCACAATTTCACCTCCACATCTTCGCTCTTTTTTATTTATTTTTTTTGGTTTACCTTGATCCTAAAAGAACAAAAAAGGTATTTCTCTCTTCTCTGACCCTTGACACGACGAACAACTCCTGTGGCATTGCGCAACTGTTACTACTACTGATTCACATCGAGAAGTCATTTCGTTTGAGTTATCCATCGCTCGCCCTGTAACATCTCAAATTGCCTCTCCGGTGACCCTGTGGTCTAAGCGGTGCCTTTTAATCGTTCGTCCGAGGTAGGTCCGGGTTCGAATCCCGGTGAGGCATGGATGTTGTGTTTGTCTTACGGCACTGGCTCTCTCTCCCTTCCCTGGAACCAGTGGCAATAAATTAGGGACGGACGACTGCTTACAGCCGATTGAGTTGCTCACAGTGGTCATTAAACCCCCAATAAAAAAAAAATCTCGATTTTTTTTTTATTTTTTTTTTTCTAAACAGAAGAGCAATACGCGGATGAATAAAGTAAATTATTTATGCTTAAAACACAATGCAAAAGTTGTTTTCATAAATCACTAATCAGAAAATTTACAATAACGTCCATTTTCTAAGGGGTTGCTTGCTGTGCAAGGGGCTGACCCCCCCCTCCCCTTCTCTCTCTAGCTCCCTACTAGCTAAGGGCGTGTACATTTTCCTTTCACCTAGATCCTCTGCTAAAATTTGGAAGCACGTGCTTTTAGTCCGGTCCGTTTTTTGCTGGCGTCCGAAGTGTTACTCGTTGACGATTTTCTTGCTTTTGCAAGAAAATCGTCCGGTTACACTTTGCGTGGATTTCCCCCTCGGTAACTGAAGAGGGCCAAGATCTTTTGATATGCAGTAACACTTTCCTCTCCCTTCTGTCGCGACGAACTAAAACAAAACAACGTGCACTGCTTCCTCGAGCAGTAACTGGCAAGTCAAAGTTGGGCAAATAAATCCACCGTTGATGTGTATATAAACAGATCCGATAGACTGCATATCCATTAAGAGCCGCGGGTGGCCTAGTGATCAGCGTTCGTGACTGGCACGGAGAAGACCTCAGGTTCGATCCCAGGCAGGTACGAACGCTCGGACCACTATCCGCCGTGCGTCGGATGGGCACGTTAAGCCGTCGGGCCTCAGGTACTGGCCCCCCGGTAATAAATAAGGTCGTCTTCCTCCTACTTTCTACCTCGCTTCCGTGTCACTTTCCTATCAGGCACTCTAGCCCAAATCTTCTAGCTTCCTATTTCTAAGGGTTGTTTAACACCTGGGGTCAGACACTCCCTTCCTAAAATGCTCTACATATGATCTGATCTACATATCCATTAAGAAAAATGTATACAATTTAATTTCTTTCGGAACAGACCTTATATTTTCTAGCAGAAAATTAGAGAAGTAATTTACATCATCGTGCGTAAAAATGTGGAGTCGGGAATTAATCCACACTAACTTATTCAGCCAAATACAGACCAAATACATACCATACCAAACAGTGGCGCCCATATTAGTACTTTGGGGAGGGGGGGAATCCTGACCTCCTTCAAGGCTGCCAAACATTTTAGTAAATGTACAAGATACTAAAATACAACAAAAATAAAGAAGTTTGAAAAATGCAATCAATCATTAATATCTTATTATTTTTAAAAATGCTTTAAAAAAAGGTTTTGTCCATTTTAGTGTTTTAAATTTATCAAAAATTTGGCTATACCAACGGCTAGGTGGGGCTCGAGCCCCCCCCCCATGGGCGCCCTTGTTACCAAATTTTTCTTATCAGCACAAGAACGCGCTCAAGAAAGAAGATTAACCTCGGTTTCGGTATCACGTCTCCGACATCGTTATATGCCATGCATGCTTAACGGAAACACTATATAAAGCTCGCTTTCCAATAAGGCAGGTGTTTATGCCATCCCTCTACAATATCCAGACGGCTCCAAGCAATGCTACATTGGAACATTGGAATGATCAAACGTTCATTTAGAATTAGAATCAACGAGCATAAAAGGGACATAAAGAAAGGTACAGTGGCAACGACCCTATCCAGAGAAGTCCAGTTCAAGTCCGCTACTCCTACGTGGGATGACGTAAAAAATTAGCCTCCTACTCTCCCCCAAAATCTACTGCCATTCGCTAAACTTTGGATATCATCACCAACGGCGTGTTATGCAATGACAGCGTCTCGCTGGAGTTGCCACGAGTTTGGAACCAATTCTTCACTGAATGTCTTTGTTTTCCTTCCATGATTCTGCGTGCTAAACGAACATGACGCCTCGGGTCTTCGAATGAATAATTATTTCGCATCTGTTCGTTTATTGTCAAGTCAAAACACCGCGTTCAAATTGTCGAAGCGTTCTATTATTCAGTTTGCAGTTTGCTGTCTACCTTCCTTGAAAAACAAATCTGGTTGATGTGCGAAATCTTGGAAACTTTTATTTATATTCTACGCTAAGAAATTCGGATTACCAATATACACTGCCGGCCACCCAAAATGCAGCACCAAGAAGAACACGAGATAGCAAAGCCAGATTTACTAGACACATAACAACAGATACAAAGATGAAATGATTGAGCTTACAGGCCCGTGTGACTTGCGGAACACGCAGACATCCTGTTCGTGTGGCAACCATGGATGGCAATAACGGCCGCTACACGCCGCGGCATCGAACGAAAGAGGCTTTGGATGTGGGCTTGGGTATGTCGCTCCAGGCTGCTTCCACACGTTGCCACAGTTCAACAGGCGTAGCCGCGGGTGATGCTTGCCGGGCCACTCAATTTCCGATCAGCGACCAGACGTGTTCGATGGACGACATATCGGGAGAACAGGCAGGCCACGGCAGCAGTGACACTTGGTGGAAGGTGAAGAATTGTTGCACTATACGTGCCAGGTGCGGGCCCGCATTGTCCTCTTGAAACGTGGCCGCTGGCAGGTCCTGCAGGTAAGGGAGGACTACAGGCTCCAAAACGTCGGAGATGTAGCGGTGGCTGTTGAGTATACCTGCGATGCTTACTAGAGGGGTGCGGGTGTCATATCCAATTGCGCCCCAAACCATAACTCCAGGCGACCGACCGGTATGGCGATGCATAATGCAGGCGTCATACAGTCTCTCGCCGCGGTGCCACCACACGCGGATCCGACCATCGTGGTGTTGCAGGCAGAAGCGGGATTCGTCGGAGAAGACAATGTCGTGCCATTCCGTAGCCCAGGTGCGGTGTTCAACGGCCCACTTCCACCGCACTCGCCAGTGGTGTAACGTCAATGGTAATCGGAGCAACGGGCGCCGTGCGACAAGTCCCCGCTCCTGCAGACGACGTCGAACGGTACGTGCTGACATAGGTTGTTGCACAACACACCCCCTGCGCTAACGTTCGTTATGTGGTGGTGCGAGCCGTCAATGCCCGCCGCAAAACATGCCGGTCCTCTTGTTCGGTGGTGTGGCGCGGCTGCGGCAATCGCTCGCGTTGGTCCGTTCGTCCCTCCTGTCGTGATAAGCCACTATTCGTCCTCTGTCGAACTCCGAAACGTGCTGGAATGACTGCCGTATTCTGCGACGAAGCATCAGGAAGCTTCCCACGCACAGGTACGGCAGCACAACACACTTCCACTACTTACACCCCACCTTCTGTGCACCCTTCTTATAGTGCTTCTCGGTGGCGTGCCGGGAGTACATGATTTGCATATGCCCTGCAGTGCCAATCGTTTGTATATCCTCTCGCGGGCAAGGCATGCTGCAAATTTCAGGCCAATCGGATGCTTCCTTCTTGGTGTTGCATTTTTGGTGGCCAGCAGAATAGTTATACTATTTTAAGTAGGGAAACTTCTAACTGAAAGATTCAATCATCTGATTGTGTAATCTGCTCAACTGATCATGTACAGGGTGTCCGAGAATTATTGGACATATTACAAAATTATGTACAAAAAAACTATGAGCATTATCTGTTTTTCTATGTCACGTATTACTAACACGGTTTCTATATTTTTGTTTTGCAGAATTGTTATTCCCAGAATCCGATAGATGGCACTAGGTGTGGCCTGATGAGGAATGTATGAGAAATGCGCAATCAGTAGTCATGTCATCCGTACAGCACAAGGAGATGTGTGTGTTATGGCTTGCGGAATTGAAGTTTGTCATTAAAGTTAAAAGACGGTACCGTTTAGAGTATGCTGGTTGTAATCCTACGTCAACGAATTCAATTAAGTGGTGGGTGAAACAGTTAAAAGAAACTGGCAATGTGGAACATCGTGGAGAAGCCGGTAGGTCTAGCGTCAGCGGTGAGACGGTTGACCAAGTTAATGAAAGTTTCCGATGAAGCCCCAGGAAATCCGGTCGTAAAGCGAGCAGAGAACTGTGCATTCCGAAATCGACAGTTCACGATATCTTGCACAAGAAATTAAAGTTTCATGCTTATAAAATTCAAATAGTGCAAAAGATGCATGTAAATGATCACACTCTGCGATACGATTTAGCTGTGAATATGCTGCATCGAGTGGCAAACGACGAAAACTTTCTAAGTACGGTAATGTTTAGTGATTAATCCACATTTCATGTGTCAGGTATTGTGAATCGTCACAACTGTGGGATATGGGGCAGTGAACCTACTCATGCTGCTATTGAACTGGAACGTGATTCTCCAAAAGTTAATGTGTGGTGCGCCCTATCAAAAATAGAAGTGATTGGCCCTTTCTTCTTCTGCGAAAAAAACATAAATGGTGACATTCACTTGGATATGCTAGAAAATTTCGCTATACCCGAGATCGAGAGATATGACAACGTCGTTTTCTAACAAGACGGCGCGCCTCCGCATTGGTCAACGTGTATACGTAAGTGCCTAAATGAGCATTTCCCCAACAGATGGATTCGGCGTGATGGTCCCATTCCGTGGCCTCCTCTCTCTCCAGATCTAACTCCATCGGATTATTTCATGTGGGGTTATGTGAAGAATTGTGTCTATCAGACGCCTTATACTGATTTGCAGGAACTGAAGCAGGGTATCACAGCTGCTATTAATTTCATAACTCCTCAGATCCTTGTCAATACATGGCATGAAATCGAGTATCGGTTGGAAGTACTACGAGCAACCAAGGGATCTCACGTCGAAATTTATTAACTTGTGTAGTTACATTGTAAGTTAGTACAGTCAGTTTCTTTCTATCTGTTTAATGTTTTGTTTTATATAATGTTGTAATGTGTTCAATAATTCTCGGACACCCTGTATTTCGTTCTCTTTCCCCTTCGGTCCATTGGTCGCTGTTCAAGCTGAAAAACTGAATTGTGTGTGCGTGCGTGTGTGTGGGTGCGCGCATCTTTTTTTTTTTTTTCCTTTTAATGTTAGTTACAACTGAAAGAAAAGTTTCAAATATTATTAAAACTTTTGATTTTTTTATCTCATCTTTGGTAAAAGACACTGAAAACTGTAAGTTATTTCTCTCTCTGCTTCCCAGATGCGGGCAGTCATGAATTTCTCTATCCTTGTCAGAAAATGAAGATAACTTTATGCGTGGCGTCAAATTGTAGCGATGCGCCCCGAATCGATGAGGCTAGACTTCGTGGAGTCGCATTCCATTCCCGAGTAAAGAAAAAGATACAAAATTGGAATGTCCTCCCCCAAACTGGGAAAAGAGCCAACGCATTTTCTGCAAATATTAAACAGGTCATGCAGTTAATTCTCTAACATCGGACGCATTATTACTTCTCGCGTGAAACGTCAGTTAGTCTGCTTCCCCGGCCAAATGTCGTGGTGGAATCTGGAGACAGACCGGAAGATTATATTTCATGGCAATGCCATATTCCGTTAAATTGAATTTAATCCAATTTATTGGAAATGACAAAAACTCGTCATGCGTAATGGATTGTTAAGGGAAAAAATATGTCTTGGGCCCTGGGCATTCTGATGTATTACCGAGCACTTCAGTTTTGATGAGGCTCAGCATAACATCACAGCATTTCAATATCATGCTCGTCCTATCTTTCTCGTTCTCTCACACAGACACACGTACGCTGTCACGAAATTATTATGTCTATGTGTATTTTGCATACAAAAACATACACTGCTATGCTATTAATATCCAGACACCCATCTAGTGCTAGTAAATTCGGTCCTACGCACTATTTTCGATACCGACAATGCTAGTATCATTTAATTGAAACGAACTGCGGAAATGTATAATAATATCATACACCTTAATAAAAAGTGTGTATGCTTGTATGAAAACTCTTTACACGTTGCTCTTGAGTAGTTAAGGACACTTATGAACTTTGAAGTATATTAAGTCTAATGGATGGCAACTAATATATATATATGTTACTGACATTTATTTTATAAAAATTTTACATAATTAAAATGTATGAGTTATCCGTTACTATTGTAGTTGCAAAAATTATCCACACGAATGATTTAGAAACATATGTTCAAATAAGAAATTCTGTGGCAAGTCCAATGTGCAAATATCACAAAAATACATGAAACAGTTTTCTATGATGCGACAAAGTGCTTAAGCTCGGAAAACTCTACCTAAACTGTAGTTTTGGAACATCTGCTGTAGGTTGACTTTCTGAATGATTAAATACATGCAAAGATTATTAAATACACTGCTTGTGTATTTTATAATATTTCTCATGTATTCTGGAGAGTTAGTTCTGCTCTTTCTGATCAAACAGGTCCACAATCTTAATTATATTTTTCTCTAGTTAAAATCTCCGCGAGTAGGATTTTTTTCAGTGTGTGGAGGCCTTCAGCCCCACCCACACTGCCCCCAGCGACTAGGGAGTTGCAAGGGTGTTTTGAAGTTTGGGGTAAAAGGTCGGCCATGTTTCCTCAAGAGTGGAAGAAGTTAAGTTGCATAAGAGGTAAGCTCTCTTCATTGTCTTTGGGTTTTAGGTTTTCCTAGTTCAATGTT
Source organism: Macrothele yani (assembly GCA_039090855.1). Lineage (NCBI taxonomy): Eukaryota > Metazoa > Arthropoda > Arachnida > Araneae > Macrothelidae > Macrothele > Macrothele yani. The sequence continues at coordinate 4,876,750 of CM076997.1, forward strand.
TGAACTTCTTGAACATTTTTTCTATTTTTTGCTTTAAGCATTTAGGCACTAGCAAGTCTATTAACTTTTTTGCGGATCTTAACTCTTTCTTTTCTTGTTAACTTTGCGCGTTTTTTAGGGAACTAAGGCTAAGCAGCCGGCCGTTCCATTGTTCTTGTAGTCTGCGATGTGTTTTCAATGTAGTTAAGGTCTTAATAACTACTTAATTATGCACTTAAAGCACTTCTGAAATACTTTGTACATATTGCAACTAATTGTTTATGTCATATAACCTTCACAAAGCATTTCTTTAGTTTATTATTGTCTTTATTTTATTCTCGTTTTTGTGCTGTCAGAAGTTGTGGAGTAGCGGGTTTTTATAATCCAGTTTTCTTTCAAGAATCTGTGCTTTAGAAAAAAATTAATATTTCCTTTTTTTATTGCAATGTTTAAGAATTTGTAGTACTTTAGTATTGCTATTCAGGTTTGAATTCTCTCTCAGGCAACTAGGTAACTTGGCAATTTGTTATTGCTGAACATTATTTCTGATTCATTATGTCACTCTTACAACTTGAGTTTTCTATAATCATCTTCTTTCTGTTTATCAGTAATAGATGAAGAGCATGGGTCGGGCCAGGAAAGTTATGGATGCAAGCTAAATTGTTAATTAAAGCTTGGTCATACAACTCTGTGGAGGTTATGACATATATATATTTTTTAAAATTTTCTTTTGGTGGGTTTATTACTTTCATCTATGACTTTGCAGAAACCCGTTTCCAAACAGGTCTTTGTGGAAGTGAGAAAATGCAGAGTTTTTGCTGGTCCTTGATAAAGCCAAGGCTCAGTATTCTCGACACTTTCTACATTCAGTTGTTCTATTTTTTTCTCTTTTTACTCACACCGGTCAATACATAACCTTTTTGATGTTGTACTTGGTATGAGTCAAAAAATTTTTTGCTTCAGTCTCTTCTTAATAGAATGTGAATTCTGAATTTTCATAACTGCTGCGTTGCGCGTTTTGATCTTCAGGTTATTTTGCAACTTTCGTTTTAAATTCTTAAGTTTTACTTATGTTTTCGGCTATGCTCTTAAGTATATATATATATATTGTAATGTAATTATTATAAACACTGTATAAGTTCCGGTATATTCATCTTCATACCTTGGAACAGAGGTAGTAAATTGCCACACGCTTCAACATGCAGACTAATATGACATGCAGTCAAATCTGTCAAACCTGACAAAAATTATCCATGCGAATGATTTAAATACACATGTACTTAGCTATTATGTTCAAACACAATTATATATACATATTCATCATATTCAAATAAAAAATTCAATGGCAAAATCCAAACTGCAAATGTCATAATTTAAATGATCAGTTCCTAATAATGCGGCAAAAATTCTTAGACTCGAAAAACTTTACCAAAACTGTAGTTCTAGTTCAAGAAATGTCTGCTGTAGGTTGACTTTCAATACTTGTTAATCGAAATATCTGCGACCATGTGCTGAAGGCTGACTTTTTTATATTTTAAAATGCAAACACTATAAGTTCTAGTATATTAAATATTCATTTTCATATCTTATATCTTGGAAACAGACGTTATGGTTTTTGACATATACCTAACAAAAACAAGACGATTCACTTGGAAAATATTATTATTGGGTCTTCGGAAAAGTCATGACGTATTTTGGCCCCCGATGGCAGTTGGGCGGTTTTGAAAGTACGAGAGGCATGTGGCAGCTCTGTTATGGCTATGACATTCGACATGTGCCAGTTCTAGCTACAGTCTAAAAGGAATAGTGAACGATTTGGTTGATTTGCGGAGATTTGATATCAAGTTGAAGATGGAACACCAAACTGTGCATTTTCGCCATATTTTACTGTTTTACTTCCGTAAAGGGAAGAACGCGCGTCAAGCATGTGAAAAGTTGCGCAAAGTGTACGGTGATAATGCTCTACAAGAACGTCAGTGCCAGCGGTGGTTCGCAAAATTCCTTGCTGGGGATTTTGACCTCAACGATGCTCCTCGGTCCGGGAGGCCTACCGAGGTTTATCACGACCAAATCAAGGCATTGATCGAGTTAAACCCACGCTACACGACACGAGAGATTGCAGACACGTTGCACATCCATCATTCAAGCGTTCACGACCACCTGAAGAAGCTGGGAGCTCGATGTGTGGATTCCTCATGAACTCAAAGAAGCTCAATTGACGGCGCGTATAAACACCTGCGATATGTTCATTAAAGGTGAGGAAAACGCTCCTTTTTTGAAGCGACTGATAACGAAAAGTGGATTGTGTACAACAATAAGCTGCGGAAACGGTCTTGGTCCCGACGTGCTCCTTCGCCTCAAACGACATCCAAAGCAGACATTCATCAGCGGAAGGTTCGGGTCTCAGTGTGGTGGGATTTTAAAGGTGTCGTGTTTTTCGAGCTCCTACCACGGAACCAAACAATCAATTCGAATGTGTACTGTCGCAATTGGGCAGTTTGAACGAATCCATTGTCCAGAAACGTCCAGAGCTCGTTCGTCGTAAAGGCGTTGTGTTCCATCATCACAACGCGAGACCACACACAAGTTTGATCACCCGTCAAAAATTATTGGAGCTTGGGTGGGATGTGCTGCCACACACAGCATACTCGCCTGACTTTGCGCCGTCAGACTTCCACTTGTTTCACTCTCTTCAACAGTCCTTGCGTGGTATAACGTTCAATTTAGATGAGGCTGTAAATCAGCACCTTGTACAGTTTTTCGCCACGAAAGACAGGTCCTTCTATGAACGAGGCAATCTGCAGCTCACTGACAGATAGCAAAAGGTTTCCGAACAAAACGGGCATTATATCATTGATTGATCTTTGTTCTTTCTATCAACAAATGACCTTTGAGAAACATGGCTAAAATACGTCATGACTTTTCCGACAACATAATAGAATGATAATATAGGAAGTCAAATGTAGTTAAATTTGTTGAGTTCCATATAGAAAAACTTCAGTACTATCTCAGATGAGTAGAGTGGAGGTATGCCACTAGTCCTGGAATACAAAAAAGTCAACCTACAGCAGATGGTCGCAGATATTTCGATTAATAAGTATTGAAAGTCAACCTTCAGCAGACATTTGAACTACAGTTTAGGAGAAGTTTTTCGAGTCTAAGAATTTTTGCCGCATTATAAGGAACTGATCATTTAAATTATGACATTTGCAGTTTAGATTTTGCCACAGAATTTCTTATTTGAATATGATGAATATGTATATATAATTGTGCTTGAACATAATAGTTAAGTACATTCGTATCTAAATCATTCGCATAGATAATTTGTGTCAGTTTTGTCAGATTTGACTGCATGTCAGATTAGTCTTCATGCTGAAGTGTGTGGCATTTTACTACTTCTGTTCCTAGATATGAAGATGAATATACCGGAACTTATACAGCGTTTACAATAATTACATTACAAAACATATGAAGAAAAAAAGTCGGCTTACAGTTGATGGTCGCAGATATTCAGTTTAATAAGTACAGAAAGTCAACCTACCGCAAATGTTCCTAAACTACAGTTTAGGTAGAGTTTTCCGAGCTTAATCGTATCATAGAAAACTGTTTCATGTATTTTTGTGATATTTGCTCATTGGACTTGCCACAGAATTTCTTATTTGAACATATGTCTCTACATCATTCGTGTGGATAATTTTTGCAACGACAATAGTAACGGATAACTCATACATTTTAATTATGTAAAATTTTTATAAAATAAATGTCAGTAACATATATATATATTAGTTGTCATCCATTAGACTTAATATACTTCAAAGTTCATAAGTGTCCTTAACTACTCAAGAGCAACGTGTAAAGAGTTTTCATACAAGCATACACACTTTTTATTAAGGTGTATGATATTATTATATACGGTCCTACGCAAGTACCACGTCACAGACACAACTACACCGATGAGACATTGCATTATGACCTCCTGCCTAAAAAGCTGTAGAACCCCCTTAGCCCGCAAAACAGCGGCCACTCAGCGAGGCATCGATTCGATGAGGTATCCCGGGGTATCTGGTACCATAATGTCAACAGCAGGTCCTCCAGCCACCGTACATTTCGGGGTGGTGGTGATTTAGCGCGAAACCGCTTTTCCAAGTCGAACCACAAATGTACGATTGGGTTAATGTCAGTTGAATTTGGAGGCAAGGGCATTAACAAAAAGTCACCAGCATGTTCCTCGAAGCACTCCTTGCGGATTCTGACAGTGTGGCATGGCGCATTATTCTGTTGGTAATGGCCATCACCAGTAGGGAACACAGTTGTCATGAATGGATGAACTTCGCCCGCAACGATGTTTAGATACCTGACAGCTCTCAGGGATTGTGCTATTGGGATAATGGGGACTAAAGTGTCCCAAGAAAACATCGCTCACAGCATAACACAACCGCCGTCGGCTTGCTTCCGCCCAACAGTGCGTCCAGGTGCCATAGCCTCCGTTGGTAAGCGGCGTATCAGTGCTCGGGCGTCTACGTGATGCACCAGGAATCTTGATTCGTCAGACCAGGCCACTTTCTTCCAATCATCCACGGTCCAATCTCGATGATCCTGGGCCCAATTCATGCGCTGTTGGCGGTGTCCTTCAGTGAGTATGGGAACCCGGCTGGGTCTTCGACTACGCAGGCTCATTGCGTAGAAGCCTGCGATGAACTGTGTGCTGTGACACATTGCCCTGATCACCACTGTCGTAGCTGCAGGTGATTTGTCGTACTGTGAACAATGCGCGACAGTCTCCGCTCCCCTCTGGCATCAATAAGCTGCAGACAACACACGGCTAGACGACGGTTCGTCGTTTAGCCATCTGTGCACCGCATTTGATACGTACTCACTACAGCGGTACGTGAACAACCCATAAGCTGCACCGTTTCCGAGATCGTAGTCCCGGGACACCGTGCCATCACAATTTGCCCTTTATCAAACTCCGATAAATCGACAGCTTTTCCCATTCTGACTCCGAACACTACTAACCGAAAGCCGGTCCTGGGGTTGTATATATACTGCTCTGTGAACTTCACCTGTGCCACCGTTCGGTCTTCAGGAGTATTCATTTCTCTAGGTGGGGGTGTACATAATGTAATCTCTCATCGGTGTATTAATATGCTCATAGGGCTACGGTGAAACAATAGCACGACTATGAATGCAAGATACAGTGTAAAAAAAAATCTGAAATTTACGAACCACTTTCCGTGATTCCTTTCGTGAATGAACGAAGCATATTTATGATACAACCTTTTCCGTGATTCCTTTCGTGAATGAACGAAGCATATTTATGATACAACCTTTTCCGTGATTCCTTTCGTAAATGAACGAAGCATATTTATGATACAACCTTTTCCATGATTCCTTTCGTGAATGAACGAAGCATATTTATGATACAACCTTTTCCGTGATTCCTTTCGTGAATGAACGAAGCATATTTATGATACAACCTCTTCCGTGATTCCTTTCGTGAATGAACGAAGCATATTTCTGATACAACCTCTTCCGTGATTCCGTTCGAGAATGAACGAAGCATATTTATGATACAACCTTTTCCGTGATTCCTTTCGTGAATGAAGGAAGCATATTTCTGATACAACCTTTTCCGTGATTCCTTTCGTGAATGAACGAAGCATATTTCTGATACAACCTCTTCCGTGATTCCGTTCGAGAATGAACGAAGCATATTTATGATACAACCTTTTCCGTGATTCCTTTCGTGAATGAACGAAGCATATTTATGATACAACCTTTTCCGTGATTCCTTTCGTGAATGAACGAAGCATATTTCTGATACAACCTCTTCCGTGATTCCGTTCGAGAATGAACGAAGCATATTTATGATACAACCTTTTCCGTGATTCCTTTCGTGAATGAAGGAAGCATATTTCTGATACAACCTTTTCCGTGATTCCTTTCGTGAATGAACGAAGCATATTTATGATACAGCCTTTTCCGTGAAATGACGGAAAGAAACCTCAGTTTCACTTATTTTTCGTACTCCCGGAAAATTCTGAATTTTCAGAAACCTTTCCACAATTCTTTTCTTATTTTGACGGTAAATGACCGTTTTCAAGATGTGTTAACGGAAAATTCTGAATTTTCAGAAACCTTTCCGCAATTCCTTTCTGATATTAACGGGAAAACCCCGTTCTCACTTTTTTCCGAGTTCATACGACGAAAATTTTCTGGTAATAAGAGAGATTCACGGGAATACTTGGAAATTTGATTAACTGTTAAATTTCAACAGTCTGTCGAAATATTTCATTTTGAAGTTGTGACGTACTACGGAGGTGAATCACGTGTCAAGAAGACAAATCTGCTGTGATGCATTCTGTCCTTGTAGCTTAGTTGGGAGAGCAACTTACTCTGGAGTGAGGGGGCGTGCGTTCGATCTTTCTCTCGGACAAATTCGTGTTTTCACAAAGTTCTATAGCGGGATCGGTTATTGTGTATAGCATATCACATGAATTTTGTTTATTGTGGCGTAGAATGTTTCTTCTCTCCGCCCCCGCCCATGTTGTGCACCAGCTATTTATTACATATTGTGTTTCTGTAAGGAACAGGGTCCTTAACTTATTGTACAGGTGATTATACGATGTCTATGTATTCCCTAAGGCAAAAGCTATTACAGCTATCAAAAGTAAATTTTATATTTAGGAGTTTTGTGAAATAATACTATAAAACAGTATATTTCACTTTTTTTTAAAGGTAATTGAAAGTCATTATCAGTTTAAAAGGATCAAGTTAAAAAGCACTTTGTTGTATCGAAAAAATCACAATGAAAAATGCTTAATTCGTGAAAATTCCTCCTACAGAAAAAAATGGTTACAAACCTATTCATAAAAATAAGCTCCAACAGAAAATAAAATGACTAAATCACTCGCATTAATAACACAAAAAAATTTTCAACGTCGCGCAATTTATTTTACGATGAACGTGAGTCAAGTCTCCGAGTGTTTGTGGCTCAGTTGTTAACGGCGCGCCTTATCTGCTGAACCAAACAAACGACGGGGGTTCGATCCTGACTGCTGCGAAAGGATTATCTGGTGCAAGGACTGAAAAGTGCAGGTTCTTCGATTTTTTCGAAATTTCAGTTTGAATACGGAAAACCCTGAAACCGGCTTTTCTGAAATAAACGGAATTTCTGACTACGGAAAAATCTGTGAAAATACGGATTAAAAGAAACGGGCGCTTTTAAAAACGGAAATTTCTGAAAAAAACGGACACCTACCAGCAACTTAGCTGCGCGTTAGTTTCAGAAATTTTCTGTGAATTCACACACAAGCAATCGTTTCGTACGTAACATTTGAACGGCATTAACGATCTCTAAGTCAACGGTTGGTAATGTGATATGCAAACAGAAGTGGACATGGGCTGAATCTGTCAAAAAACGACCCGGTAAACTTTCGAAGCTAACAGAACGTGGCAGGATAGCTCTGCAAAGAACTGTAAAGTCAGAACGCGAATGAAATAGTCTCAAATCACACAAACTCTATGTGAGACTCTCGGGTCTGATATTAGCACCAGTAAGTAAGCATGACGCTGCAGGACATGGTTTACTGCACGACGTCCATCCACGAGCCATTAATCACTTCGACTAATGCCTCACGCCGATTAGCGTGGTGTTAGAAACATTGATCTTGGACTGGAGACCAATGAAAACTATGCTTTTGACTGACGAGTCACGGTTCACATTCAGCCAGTCTGTGTCGTTTCTGAGTGTAGCGGATACCGGGAGAAACATACCTTCCGGATCGTCCCGACAATGAAATTTGGTGCAGGCAGCGTGATGGCATACAGCTGTTTTTCGTAGTTCGGATTTGGGCCATTAGTCGTTTTGGACAAAACCACGAACGCTGAGCTCTACGAAGACTTCTTGAATAATTATGCACTGCAAACGATGTGGAAACACTTTTTTTTTTTTTTGATTGGAGGTTTAACGACCACCGTGAGCAACTCAATGGGCTATAAGCAGTCGCCCGTCCCTAATTTAGGGTCACTGGTTCCAGGAAAGGGCGAGAGCCACTGTCGTAAGACAAACACAACATCCATGCCTCACGGGATTCGAACCCGGACCCCGTTCAGACAACACTTTGTTGGAGGCCCATACCTTTATCTAAAGGACAACGCATCGTGTCATACTGCTCATGTTGTTACAGATTGGTTTCAGGCCATGGGCGTGGAATTTCCACATGGAAAAGTTGGACTGACTATTCCAGAGCCCTGATCTGAACTCTGTGAGAATCTCTGGGACAAATTGGATCATCGGGTGCATGGAACAACAGAGTACTCAACAAGCAAATCTGAACTGGCCATTACTTTGAAGAAGGTGGAATAGAGCATATTCGCGAACATCTAAAAAAAAAAGAACAAAAAAAAATTGGTGGGGAAAATCCCATGAAGCCGGCTGTCATGAGGGTCAATGGTTTTAGCACACAATATTAAATTTTCTGTAAATAAAGATTATTTTTGGACATACAGAATATTAATGGGTTAGGTAGTGTACATACAGATTTCTTCGATTCTACACCTTTTCTGTCAGAGTCATAAATTGTCTGCTTGACGATATAAACGGAATAAAGAAATATGCACAGTTTTTCTGGCTTTTTTCTCCGTATCTCTCTGCCTGCATGTTTACATTAATCAATTTATAAAAATGCAGTAGCTGTTAGTTTTACCAGAATCTGAAAAGCAGAAAAAAAAAGGCTCTTCGAAGTACAATGACCGCTGAAGTACATCCATATTTAATTTTTTCGTACCAGCAACATTTCTGCGGAGACATTTCTCTTACATCGATGATTTTACACGATTTTTTACGTCACCTTTACTGTCGCTCTTATTACGTAAATATCGTTTTGGCAACCAGGGAAAACCATTTTTCCATGGAAAACTTCTCCCAAAGGAGGGAAATCAGAGAGTTATAATGTTACTCTAAGTTCAAATAACTACGTATGACTTGAATAAACTGACATTGAATGGTGACCCACGACTCTGGTTCTCGTTGTAATTAATTTGTTCCGTCAGACAGGATGAGTTCAGTCAGACAGGATGAGTTCGTCAGACAGGATCAAAGCAGGACATACCACAGTCGTTTGTCGTTTTAATATGAAGAACGATGACACAAACTCTAGCAAATGATTAGTAGAAAACAGCTAACGTAACACAGTCAACAACAAGACTAAACTTGACAAAACCTCTAACAAACACCCGTATAGCTCGTTGGTAGTAAGATTCAACAATTTTGTTCACTGACAATTAATTTGGCGACGACAAAATTCCTCGACCAACTCTTCCAACACTAGCAAGATCGCGTGTACACAACGCGCAACTGGAAAAATTTTCTGGGGAAGGTTATGATATCGATGGAAGCGACGTACGCCATTAATTTGCATGTAATATCGATATATATATATATATATATATTTTATTTTTTTTATCGGAGGTTTAACGACCACCATGAGCAACTCAATGGGATAAAAGCAGTCGCCCGTCCCTAATTTAGGGTCACCACAAAACCCACTTTTTTTTTTTTTTTTTTTTTGGTGGTGTTGTTCTTGTTGACTTTGATCACTAGGTCCAGGTAGTTTACACAGTCGGACGTAGGCCTACAGTTGTTGTTGTTTTTTTCAAAGAAAGTTCTTCCGGATAAAAGTTAGCACTCATCTGTAAAAAACTAGAGTTGTTGAAAACAATATATCTTGAATGTCATCATACAACTCAGAACAATACCAAGTTCGGAAGAACGTTTCGCGACAAATTTTGTCAAAGTGATGCAGTTAGAGATTAGTAAGGCTGCTAGAAAACTACTGTCCATTGAAATGCCTTGAGTCTGTAGATAAAACTTATTACCCACGACTGCGTAGTTGTGGTTAATGCAAAAGTCTGTGAGGTGGTACCAATATTGCGAGGAAATGCTGTCACCCAGTTCAGCGAATAGCTCTGCAGTTACCCCGAATAAGCCAACACGTGCGATCGAAGTAAACAGGCTCTTGAAATCGTAAGTGTCGACTGAAGTGATGGATTTTAAGGTTTGTAGAGTCTCAATGATTTTAGTATTCTTGTTATGAATAAATCATTAACAGCAATATTAAGGGTTTTAGTGGCTTCAGGAGCATTGTCAGTCGACAGTGGATATTCCCTGTCGTTCACTGACACTAGAAAAGCCACTCCCCCAGGTTGATGCTATCCTGAAGAAGGCAACCTGGTTTTCGTTTTTCATTTTACAAATTTGTACATTTTTCGAATCTATAGCATTTTAACAGGATTTCTGGGGTTTCAGACTTTTTTGTTATCAGAACCACTCGCCATTTTCTAACAATGCATTTTCTAATTCATTTATACTTTGAGTATTTTGCATATTTGAGCATTCTATCACTTCTGTGTTTTTTCATTTTTCTGTTATCAATACTTCTTGCTATTGTACTTATCTCTTGGGTATGCAGCGAACCGCGTAACGTATAGATGATTTGCCTAGTTGTATTTGCATTTCATTTCTTCATGTGTACTTTTAAGTCTACCATATATATATACACAGTCGTATCAGAATAATATGACCACCTACCTAATAATGGGAATAACCACCCTTGGCACGAATGATAGCGGCGAGACGGCGTGGTATGGACGCAATGAGGCCCTGGAAGGTTGCCCGAGGCACACCTATCCATTCGGACTGCAGCATAGCACGGAGGTCCCGAAAATGACGTCTTTGTGGATCGGCACGTCGAACCTGTCGATCCAAATAGTTTCACAAGTGCTCTATGCGATTGAGGTCGGGCGATTTCGTGAACCAAGAGAGAACGGAGACATCGCTGTCGTGTTCCAAGAACTAGTCACGCACCCGCTTAGCGACGTGGCGCGGAGCATTGTCCTGTTGGTAGACACCATCACCACCAGATAAACGTCCAACATAAAGGGATGCATGTGGTCAGCGAGGATGGACAGGTAGCCATTGGCGTTCAGAGACCCGTCCAGTGGTACCAGCGCTCTCATGTCATACGAGGAAAACATACCACAGACATGCACACTGCCACTGCCGGCCTGTACTTGACCGACAAGCATGCCTGGGTGTTGGTTCTCGTGTTTGAAGCCGTATCCGCCACCGCCCGTCACTTCTGTGGAGTAGAAACTTTGATTCGTCGGAGAAGACGACCTTTTGCATTCTTCCACTGTGCAATGACGGTAGTCCCGCATGCGAACTGCAGGCGTCGTTGCCGATAGACCTGGGTTAGCATGGGCGCCTTGACGCAGCGTCGACTCCGGAGACCCATACGTAACAGGGTTTGCTCTACTGTTATCGGGGACACGTACTTGAGTGTCCCAGCGTTCATTTGAGTACTGCGGCGCGTTGATTGTCCTTTACCAGAAGACAACGTTCTCCTCTGAGGTCGATGGCCTTTGGGGCTCCACGGTTATAAACGTCGGGATGTACTCGGTGTGATAGCGGTCCGTTCTTGGTACACCATTACCACAGCAGCTCGCGAACAGCCCACAATGTCTGCTGTTTCTAAGATGCTTCCACCCTTGGCGCGGTAGACGATGATCATTCCTTTTTGAACGTCCGTCAAATCACTACCTCTGCCTATTGTGCTCACGTCATGCACTATGGCTCATCTGTCCTGGCCGGCTGCTTATATCTCCATGCAGTTGACCTTGTCACGTGCACTCTGTGACGCACCTGGGCGGGTACACTGTGATTCCGGGGGTGGTCACATTATTGTAATACAACCATGTATATATATATATTTTTTTAATTTGTACTCAATCCCTCCACTGAAGGGGGTATGGACCCCAGGACCCCCCCCCCGCACTTGGCTACGCCTATGCTCGCATGCATTAAAAATAAAGGATTTTAGTTTTGTATTTTCATGTAAGGTTGGATGAAAGTTTACAGTTTTCAGCGGCCTTTAAATACATGTAATGCACACAATTTTTTTATACATGCCGGAAGTGCCTTAGGCGTTGTCTCTCTGCAGTCCTTTTATGTACTCTCTCTGCTTCTAAATAACGCCGTCCCAACGTTTTAGAAGATCCACAATTCTAGTCAGGTTCCCTCTTTTGTTCAGCTGTTGGACGCACTGAGTAATTGCTCAAAAAGGTCCTCCACAGGGAAAAATCGCTGTTCACGCATGGATTGTTTGAGCTTGGGGAACAAGTCAAAGTCTTCTGGACTCATGTCTGGGCTATAGGATGCTTGAGGTAACACTTCCCATATGTACTTCTCCAGTAAAGCTGTCACCACCTCCTCCATGTGTGATCTTGCATTGTCGTGATTTTAAAAAGGGAGGCCCATCTCTGAGCAAGTCAGGTCGATTGCTGGGCATTAAGTTTTGCAGGAAGTCATGGTAATCGGCTGCTGTGACACTTGCTCCACATGGCACTCTATCTGCCATGATGACGCCAAGGTGATCATACGCGAAGATCATCATTTGCTTGACATTCGATTGAGCCCGTCAGATTTTTTTGGATCGTGGGAAGCATGGACTTCGACACTAACTCGACTACGATTTTAACTCAGGTTCGAAGTCCTTAACCCACGTTTCATTAATAGCAACAATTCGTAATAGGAAGGCGTCGCCTTCAGCGACAAATCTTTGCTTCAGCAATGTTGCATTGCGCACACGAGTCTACTTCCGTGCGGCAGTCAAGTCATGAGAGACCCATCTGGCCGAAAGTAAACTTGTTTTTTTTTTTGGAAATCCTTCATCAGAATACGGAAGACTGATGTTTTACTGAAATTCCTGCAGTTTCTGCAATTTCCTCGCATGTCGCTTGACGGTCTTGTTCGACACAATCGGTGACAAGTTTCTCACTTCGCCGATCGGTTTCCGTTTTCGGCTTCCCTGACTTGGAGACGTTGTTCATGCTTAAACGTCCTTCACGAAAGCGAGTAGCCCAGAGGGAAACTGTACTCCGGTCTACACTTCAGGCAAAGCACTGTGAATGTTTGTTGGATTTTTGACACGTAAAGTTTCAATCTTGATGCACCACCGTTGATTTTCACGCGTCGCGTTACCTTAGGCGTATGCACTGGCCATTTCCAACTATCGTCAATCCACAACGTCACGCACTGCGGGAGTAGCAAGGCCGCGCGCCACTTCCTCAACTCAAGTCCCACACTACAACTGACGCAAAGCTTGAGATTGCATCATCAACTCAGTGCTGTTGCCACATTGTGCATTTCATATGAAATGACCCCTCGTATATTGATGAAGGGTGAATTTGTGAGGGAATAACAGGTATCTGCAACTGAGTACTTCTAAAATCGCTTTTTCCGTTCTTTCACTTGTGAATCTGTTATCACCACATTTATGCGTCGAACTGAAAAAATTAATTCCCTACAGTTTCAAACACGAGAATGAAGATTCATGCGTGTTGAATTTTTATTAATGTAATTCTTCTCCACTTTATGGCATGTCTGGAAATTTGCGTTCGGGTCGATAGCGCCGCACCCAGAACTGAATTCGAAACACCTCTTTGATCAAGCAGCTGTAAAAAAAAATTCGTCAATATGCGCAATTTTTCTGTTAAGTATCATAAATCCTCGTTTGTGTTCAATACTACATATCCGCTTCCAGAAGCTGAGTTGAAAGGATTTCGACTTCCTATCGGCAAAATCTTTAATTTTCCAATTTATCTGATGTAGAGATTTTCCCCTGTGTGGAAGCTTTCCTGCTTTTATAATTTGGTACGATTATTACTACGACCCCGATAGTTGCGGTGGTCCAGGAATGTTCATTACCTCGTCTAGGTAGATAAACAGTAAGATTGCATCCCAATAAATTCAAGGAACCCAATCTGAAAGTTTGCGGACTTCGTGTTGTGCTTTCATATAGATTCGTTACGAGGTATTCGTGCAGTCCCAATAGTCAATGTCTCGACCAAAACCTTTACCTGAAGTGAAATGGAAACATTACAGAAAGGCCAGAAGCACCGCTTCGACTCCGACCTCTAAATTGCTGATGTTATCCCAGCTGTAGAAAGCATACTGGCCAAAGTTCATCCCCAGCACAGAGAATCGCTCCGCCTCCAGTGCGTCGTTAAGTTACAACAGGAAACTAGCCGGACTCACATCGAATGAGCGAAAGTACGCCAACCGCCCAGGCACCAGAAGGACATATGTAACCTCAGGAAAGACTTATCAATCATCTTGACTAAGACTGACAAATTCCAGCAGCTGGCAGTTATCGATACAGCGGAGTATGAGCGCAAGATAGAGGATTTCATCATCCAATCGGAATCGACTTTCCAGCACTCAAACACATTAAACCATAAAATCGATGGATAGCAAAAGTGAAGAATGCGGCAAAAAAAGACAGCGTTACTGGACAACCTGCTAACAACGGCAAGACTACCACCCGGACCGAAGATTCCTAACATCTTCTCCAGGATTAAACACCACAAACCAGGAAACCCAGTCAGACCAATCGTTTCTCGAAGGTCGGTCCCCACATACCTCCTCGAGAAAGAAGTCGCATTCCCGACTCAGCATTTACCTGTTTCTCACATAATTCTACAATCCTCGGAGGAACTCGTCAACAAGCTTGCCTGCATAACCATAGCCCGAGACCATATCACGGGAAGCTTTGATGTGGTTTCACTCTACCCATCAATTCAGATACCAGAAGCAACGGCAACACTAAAGCAGACTTTAGCGGACTCAGAGCATTTCTCGCAGGAATCCCTGCACAAGATATTCCTATTAATAGGCCTAGTCACCAATTCCAACTATTTCACCTTTGGAGGCGAAATTTACCAGCAGACGGAGGGCGTCCCGGTGGGCTCTTCCCTCCCAGCAACCCTCGCAGAGCCACCCCGGTGGCGCAGTGGTCTAAGCGATGGCCTCTGATCATTCGTCCGTAAGGGATCCGGGTTCGAGTCCCGGTGGGGCATGGATGTTGTGTCTGTCTTAAGGCACTGGCTCTCTCCCTTCCCTGGAACCAGTAACCCAAAATTAGGGACGGGCGACTGCTTAGAGCCCATTGAGTTGCTCACGGTGGTCGTTAAACCTCGAACCCAAAAAAAAAAAAAAAAACTCGCAGAAACCGTGCACCTTCCCCTGGAATCAAAAAATTATCAAGCCAGTACCCTGACACCGGCAACATGGTATAGATATGCCGACGATATATTCTTTGTCTGAACGCACCAACGGAATGATCTTGACCAGTTCTTCACACGACTTAATAACCTTCACTCTGATTTAAAGTTCACTATGGAATGTGAAAATCAGAGATCACTGCCTTATTTGGACGTTCTTGTGACGAAATCGCCAACAGGCAGACCCCGAACACAGGTCTATTACAAGTCAACATACATGGCAATTGTTATCCAGCCTACCTCAGCCAGCCCACCAGCGCACAAGTTGGCTTTTTTACGACATAGAGTGAGAAGGACGTTTAAACGGTGCTCAGACGATATGCTCCGACTCCGTGAATTGGATTCACTAAGAAACCTGGCGCATTCGGCAGGTTTCTCTAGACAAGATATTGAGAGCATCATCCACAAGGCGAAAACAGAACTTTCCAACACGACTAATCGAAAAAACACACCTTATATCGGAAGCTGCCCTTACGTTCCCCGTTTCATCTACTTCCTGCAAAACGCACTTCCAAAACATGGACTAGGAATCGGAACAAAGGCGTCACAGCCGCTGTCCTCGAAACTCACGACAAAGGGAAACAGAGCTACTAACCTCTCAGACCCAGGAGTATACCGCACCCCCTGATTTATCCAGACGGTACAAAGTAAGAGTACATAGAAATGACCAAGCGTTCATTTAACGTAAGGTTATCGGAATACAAAAGAGTCATAAAGTCGGATTGGCCAGAGAAGTCCAACTCCACAACGCAACACCTAACTGGGGAAATTTGCGGAAGGTGGCCTACTATTCTACCCCTAGAGCCACGGCGATCAGAGAATCTCTAGAAATCATAAACAACCCATTAGCATGCAAAAGGGATATCTCGACAGAGATACCAAGCGCACGTAGCGCCTTTCTATGAGAGCAGCGCGCCTGACCTTAAAGCATTCACGCGACTCGATATCAACAAGTAACTTTTCTACGCGTTCATAAGTTTATTCAATTTTTCTAACGATTTGGAACTCAATTATAGATTAGATGTTCGTATTCCAGCCTGAAGAAGCCTCCCGTGGGGTGCGAAAGCTTGCACTTTGTATTTAAGTGTTAGCGTCTTGTGTACTACACTAATTAAGCGGATCTTTATTATCTTAGAGTCTATTTATTTACCTGGTGTATCTACCCTGCTTTCATTGTGATTAATTTATATAAAATTTGCCATGTTTGCTGGTCCATTGCTGCTTAAGCCTGTTACACACCTGAGCTTAAAGTTAGAATGATTTCTCCCGTTTATTTACCAGGAAACATAGCGACCGTATATACACTGACGGAAAAAAAATCCCAACACCACGAAAAAATAGTTGTAGGGGAATGAAATGGCGGCAATACATTTGTATAGGTAACATATGTAATCGATTAAGGTTTCAAGATCACAGCTTATTGTAAGCGCGAGAAGAGCCATTTTAAATGTGAAATGCTGGTACATTAATAACCGGTGTAACCGCCAGAATGTTGAATGCAAGCACGCAAACGTTCATGCATTGTGTCGTACAGGTGCTGGATGTCAGTTTGTGGGATGGAGTTCCATGCCTATTGCACATGGTCGGTCAATAAAGGGACGGTTAATGCTGGTTGGGGGTGACGCTGGGGTTGTCGTCCAATGATGTCCCATACGTGCTCGATTGGTGAAAGATCTGGTGATCTAGCAGGCCACGGCAACATGTCGACACTCTGTAGAGCATGTTGGGTTACAACAGCGGTATGCGGGCGAGCGTTATCCTGTTGGAAAACACCCCCTGGAATGCTGTTCATGAATGGCAGCACAACAGGTTGAATCACCAGGCCGACGTACAACTGTGCAGTCAGGGAGCGTGGGATAACCACGAGAGTGCTCCTGCTGTCATAGGAAATTGCTCCCCAGACCATAACTCCAGGTGTAGGTCCAGTGTGTCTCGGCCGCAGACAGGTTGGTTGCAGGCGCTCACCTGGCCTCCTTCTAACCAACACACGGCCATCACTGCACCCAGGCAGAACCGGCTTTCATCAGAAAACATAACAGATCTCTACTCCGTCCTCCAATGAGCTCTAGCTTGACACCACTGACGTCGCAAACGGCAGTGGTTTGGAGTAAGTGGAATGCACGCTACAGGGCGTCTGGCTCGGAGCTGTCCTTCAAGTAACCGATTTGTAACAGTTCGTTGTGTCACTGTGGTGGCAACTGCAGCTCGAATTGCTGCCGCAGACGCAGTACGATGCGCCACAGCCATACGCCGTACACGGCGGCCTTCCCCTCTCAGTAGTGCCACGTGGCCGGCCAGAACCCGGTCTTCTTGAGGCAGTGCCTTCCCTTGACCACCGCTGCCAACAATCATGCACAGTGGCTACATTCCTGCCAAGTCGTTCTGCAATATTGCGGAAAGAAAATCCACCTTCTCGTAGCCCTATTACACGACCTCGTTCAAACTCCATGAGCTGTTGATAATGGCTCCGTGAGCTGTTGATGATTCGTCTTCTTAAAGGCATTCTTGACTAACATCAACACACTACGTCGAATCTCAACGATAACTAACGCTCACGAACGTTACAGCGCGTATTTACAGCAAACCTGCTTTGCATGTTCCGAGGGGCGCTACTAGCGCCACACGCATGTGCCGAGCGCGAAATTTGCATAGACGTCATCTTACAGATGTACTCTCACCGCCTACCAACTGTCGTTTATCTAACACAACCCCTTCTTGGTGTTGGGTTTTTTTTCCGTCAGTGTATATACATACACCAATTTCGGAACTGAAATTGAGGAGAAAACTTCATCCTACCTTATGTCCGGTGGGGGCTGTTGATGGTTGGGATCCCTCGACTCACGGTATGGCTCACTACTTGGTATCATGACTGACTATATAAATATAAGGATCTACTTCTCCTTCGACTGCGGTCCGACTTCTACTCCCGACTTCTCTTTTAACCTAACGTATAGTCTTTGACTCATCTATCAATACTTTCAACTCAAAAACTCTAACTGTACTCTGAACTACGTACTGACTACCAACTGAGTACCGTCAACCCCTGCTTTCAATATTTTTGTGTACATATGCTGAGTCCCTTTAATTTCCCACGTGGTCTGGACGTGCTATCAGCCCTCTAGAAGTTTTTCACCTGGGGCTTGGATTGGTCAATTGAGTTGACCAATGCTTGATCCTTGTGATTATTGGTTGGCCCGATGGGCCACTGAACTACTCGCAAGTAACAACTGGCTGACGTTATGGGCAGGTGGTGTCTTCCGTACTTTAAATCGGACATATTTTCTTGGGTCTGGTGAATAGCGAAGGTTACCGTGGCTTACCTATGACAGACTTACGACTTCCTTGTGCCCCCGCAGTGTACTTGTATTTTACCACTTTTGCTAGTGCCTACTTCTAAAAGAGATAGATGGTCGTAAAACGTTAACTTGACTATTCATCTCACCGGGATTCTGGCTTTGCAGTGTGCATCCTTAGATACCAGGGAGATTTGTCCAGTTCTGAGGACGGACATTGCTTAAATTTTGTGAATATCTTGCTTCTTCTCACGAGAGTGAAAAGAAGAGAAATTCCTGGGTCATTACCACGGGTGTCCGAGGAAAACGCCATAAACTGCCCTGTCCACCTGGACTTTATGCTCCGACGGGGGAAATGGGGTATGAGGCAGGAAGGGAAGCAAGGAAAACAAAAAAAATTAAAATAGATAAAAAAAAAATTAAAAAGTAAATTACGCCTGGAACTTTTAATTACTTAAGCCGTAAAATAATGTGGCCCGAAATACGAAGTGTTGGGTTGTCTGATAAGTTCGTTCGATTTTTTTTCCAATTATTGGAATCCTTATTTTTCATGAAAAAGTTTTCACAAATCAGTCAATAATATATTCTCCTTCATTGTTCACGATCTCTTGCTAACGTTCCACTAGGTTGTCAGTGCCTCGACGATAAAAATCTCTGGGTTTTGACTCGAAGAAGTCATCGAGCCACCATTTCAGCTCGACATCGTTGTGAAACGATACGCCTCGCAGACTGTTGGAGAGCGACCGGAAAGGGTTATAATCTGAGGGCGCTAGATCAGGAGAATACGGTGGGTGCGGAAGAACTTCCCAACCGAGATCTTGAATAGCAGTTTTGGTTAGATTGGCGGGGCAAGCGTTGTTGTGTTGAATAACCACACCATGCCGCCGGTTGGGTCATTTCAGCCGAATTGCCTCGTTGAGCCGATACTTTTTCTGAACATAAAGTTGTGCATTGATCGTGGTGTTCCTTTCGAACAATTCTTAGTGGATTACACCTTCCCAATCCCACCAAACGCAGATCATGGTCTTGCGTGAATGCAGCTCGGCCTTGGCTCGAGGTGCTACTTGCTTGTGAGGACTCGGCCATTCTTTCCTCTGCTTCATATTGACATACAGACACCATTTTTCATCGTCGGTGACGATGCGGTAAAGAAATCTCTGTTTGTGTCCACGAGTAGCCTGGTGTCGAGCGAGCAAACTGGCGGCGATAGTGAAACGCTGGAGTTTGTTTCATGCGTTCAGAGAATGTGGCACCCATGCACCGAGTTTTTGGACCTTACCCATTGAGTGAAGATGACAAGCGACGGTATCATGAGAGCATCCGATCTGCTGGGCCAATTCTCTAGTGGATTGATGCGGATCCTCATGGATGAGCTCATTCAATCCATCCTCATTGAACTAAAGAGGTCTGCCTCAACCTGGTGAGTCTGTGAGGTCGAATTTCTCTTTCTTGAAGCATGAATACCATTTCTGTGCAGTTCTCCCAGTAATAGCGCCTTCTCCGTGCACAGCACAAATGTCTCGAGCAGTTTTGGAACCTTGATTAAAAACGAAGAGAAGCAGGTGTTGAGCATTCTCATTTCTGTCTACTTGGCACTCCATCTTGATGTGGCTAAAAATAGTTAAACCAAATATAACATCAAAACCGATGAACAAAAGTTGTACAGGAAGAATACAGCTGCAAGAAACATATAACACTATGATCAAAATATTGTTCGTGTTCCTTCAAATAACATTGGGAAAAACAGAACAAACTTATCTGACAACCCAATAGTTCCGCGGCAACACGATGTCTTATGCGAAACCGAAGCCATAAATGACTAGAACATTTACAGTTCTTAAACAACTGTCGACTAACTCATTTTAAAACACCTAAAAATATTTCTAGGATACTGGAATTGTACCTGGCTCGTTGATTGATCCAGAGGCGCAGATATCTGGGATCCTGGAACTGTATGCCTCCCCAGTAAAAGATACAGGGAGAAATTCCGCACTATTTCCATGAAAACAAAAACAAAAAAACAAAGACCGTTTCTCTATTTCCCATTCCAAAATGCGAGGTAGACCCTGAAGATATTACCTCTTCCGATTCGATTCGTACTCCCCAGGCCCTCAAGAATTTTCGCTCCTCGTCCTGCAGCAGTCCAGAGATTTGTAAAGGCGGCCTGGGAAAGGCGCTTCATGAGACACTCCTCTTCCAAAGCTTTATCAAATCCCCTTTCAAAGGAAATTCAAAGGCGATCTCGCAAGAGATCAGATCATATGTACAGGATTTTAGGAAGGGAGTGTCTGACCCCAGGTCTTAAACAACCCTTAGAAATAGGAAGCTAGGAGATTTGGGCTAGTGTGGCCGATAGGAAAGTCACACAGAAGCGAGGTAGAAAGGGGGAGGAAGACGCTCTTATTTGTTACCGGGAGAGGGGGGCAGTATCCGGGGTCCGACGGCTTAACTTGCCCATCCGACGCACGGCGGGTATTTAGTGGTTCGAGTGTTTGTACCTTTCCGGGATCGAACCTGAGGTTACATCCATGGCAGTCACAAACGCTGACCACTAGGCCACCCGCGGCCCGATCTCGCAAGAGAGAGAGAGAGAGAGAGATCCCCTTACTATTCATTAGACAAAGATTTGGACCTTGGGACTATTAGAAAACTCAGGAAGATTCTTAACTCAACTTCAAGGAGAAATTAATCTGGTGCCTGCGTTCTGTGCCTTCCTGTAGAAGGTGGGAGTGAGTTTCTTTCCCCATTTATCTTACTATTCAAAATTTAAAATTCTAATTCTTTTACTTTGTTTTATCTTTTTTTTTTCTCCTTCACTCTATCCTTGCATAATTAACCCCCATTCAAAATTGGTAAGCGGTCTTTTTCGATTTTTTTCGGCTCTCCCACTTTAACCCTGGGAGGAAAACACGGGGCACTCAGTGTCCCACGTAAATTAGTTTCGACCGGGGCATGCGCGATGAATAATTATTAAAGTTTTTATTTTATGTTTTACTAAGCAAATATTAAGTTAAATGTTGTTTTGAAATCCATTTTTATTGGGGTACTCAATGCCCCACGTTTCCCTTCATGTCACAGAAACCACGTTTCCTTTCCAGTTTTCTTAAATACGAGGGTTGAACCGAAAGTAATGCAAAAGTGGGCATAAATTTTTTATTAAGTGACAGAGGTCGTTCAAATTGCACATGTTGGTAGAGTAACTCTTCCTCTATAGTAACCTTTCTTCTTCATTGCAGGTAAATACGAGGGTTGAACCGAAAGTAATGCAAAGAGGGCATAACTTTTTTATTAACTGACAGAGGTCATTCAAATTGCACATGTTGGTAGAGTAACTCTTCCTCTATAGTAACCTTTCTTCTTCATTGCAGGTAAATACGAGGGTTGTACCGAAAGTAATGCAAACGTGGGCATAACTTTTTTTATTAACTGACAGAGGTCGTTCAAATTGCACATGTTGGTAGAGTAACTCTTCCTCTATAGTAACCCTTCTTTTTCACTGCAGGTAAATACGAGGTTGAACCAAAAGTAATGCAAAAGTGGGCATAACTTTTTTTATTAACTGACAGAGGTCGTTCAAATTGCACATGTTGGTAGAGTAACTCTTCCTCTATAGTAACCCTTCTTTTTCATTGCAGGTAAATACGAGGGTTGAACCAAAAGTAATGCAAAAGTGGGCATAACTTTTTTTATTAACTGACAGAGGTCATTCAAATTGCACATGTTGGTAGAGTAACTCTTCCTCTATAGTAACCTTTCTTCTTCATTGCAGGTAAATACGAGGGTTGTACCGAAAGTAATGCAAACGTGGGCATAACTTTTTTATTAACTGACAGACGTCGTTCAAATTGCACATGTTGGTAGAGTAACTCTTCCTCTATAGTAACCCTTCTTCTTCATTGCAGGTAAATACGAGGGTTGAACCGAAAGTAATGCAAAAGTGGGCATAACTTTTGTATTAACTGACAGAGGTTGTTCAAATTGCACATGTTGGTAGAGTAACTCTTTCTCTATACAAAGGTACTACTCAACATAGTCTTCATAACAAGTGATGCATCTGCACCATCGTTAAACCCAACTCTAGAATCCTCTTTGAAAAAATTCAGGTGTGGACTGTTGTACCCACTTCTTCACAGCCCCGTTCACCTCGTCTGTGTCATCAAATCGTTACCCCCGAAGAGTGTCTTCCATTGGACCGAACAGGTGGAAGTCGGACGGCGCCAGATATGGGCTGTACGGCAAACGACGGACCACCGACCAGCCTCATTTTCTGATCGCCTGATTTGTTTCCAAAGATGTGTGTGGTCTCGCGTTGTCATGGTGAATGTGGATCCTTTCTCTTCCTCCTTATGGCTTCTCTAAGCATCTTGAGTGTCTCAATGTACCGCTCGCTGATCACCGTACTGCCACGTTCCAGAAAATCGAAGAGAATAGCACCCCTGTTGTCCTAAAAAACAGTCACCATGACTTTCTGTACTGATCGTTGGCTCTTGAACTTCTTAGGCCTTGGTGAAGAGGTGTGACGCCATTCCATGGATTGATTCTTCGTTTCCAGACCCACGTTTTATCCTCTGTCAACAGATCGGGAAAAAACGTGTCTTCATTTGCTTCAAACGCTTCCAGAAGATTAGAGAGGACTTCCACCCTTCTCTCCTTCAAATCTGCAATGAAGAAAAGCTACTATAGAGGAAGGGTTACTCTACCAACATGTGTAATTTGAACGGCCTATGTTAGTTAATAAAAAAAGTTATGCCCACTTTTGCATTACTTTCGGTACAACCCTCGTATCTGAGACATTCTGGGCTCACCCCTAAATTTTCGCATTTAGCTTTATTTTTCTTTTTTTAATTAATGTCATTTACTCATTTTAATAATTTTATTTTTTAAAGTCCAGTTAAATTAGCGAATTGAGAGTACGTCAGTACATGTGCGTTTTATACATATATAATACACTCAGGTGCATGCTGTCTAAGAACATTTGCATCCTTTCAGCATTCGCCATCTATTGATACAATCGGCAGTACTCACCTCAGGACTGCTGTGAAAAGGAAAAGCTGATGAAAACCAGATTTTTTTTTTTTCAAAATTCGTTCTGTTTGTTATGAAATGGCTTTTTAATCTATGTAGATAGCTATTTAGTTTGTTATACAAAGAATCGTAGTATTTTGTTAAAACCCAGAATATTAGGAGAAAACGTCTGTATTAGGATATTTGTGTTAATGGTACTTTTTTGAGTATAGCACTTATTTCACGTACAACTCGGTATTGTTTAATAAGAAACGTAAGTATTAAAAGGTCAATGCCACCATTACTTATACCAACATAAATTTTAATGGTGAGCATTATTTTATATAGTTGATCATCAGCAATACTTCGTAAAAAAAGGGATTCAGGACTTGAACTTTTATTTCGGTAAGAAATACGGGATTACGCCATATAATACAAATTTTGAAGATGACAATCCGATTTTTGGCGTAAATGTGACAAGGATGGTAAGTCAGATAATATTTGAAAACTTGAAAATTTTCATCGTCCTGGAGCGGGACTCGAACCCGCGTCTCCCAGAAAACGCCTAGGTATGCTAACCACTACACCACCCAGAACGACCAAGTTTCAAGTTTCCGATCAATTTGAATTTAACCATCACAGGATTCGCTAGTCGAAGCAACCGGCATTCATGTTTAGCGAATCTGGAGGTTAATAATAATATCCCGTGATTGCCCGGAGAAGCAGATAAATCATGTAAGAAATACGGGATTACGCCATATAATACAAATTTTGAAGATGACAATCCGATTTTTGGCGTAAATGTGACAAGGATGGTAAGTCAGATAATATTTAAAAACTTGAAAATTTTCATCGTCCTGGAGCGGGACTCGAACCCGCGTCTCCCAGAAAACGCCTAGGTATGCTAACCACTACACCACCCAGAACGACCAAGTTTCATTCAAATTGATGGTTAAATTCAAATTGATCGGAAACTTGAAACTTGGCCGTTCTGGGTGGTGTAGTGGTTAGCATACCTAGGCGTTTTCTGGGAGACGCGGGTTCGAGTCCCGCTCCAGGACGATGAAAATTTTCAAGTTTTCAAATATTATCTGACTTACCATCCTTGTCACATTTACGCCAAAAATCGGATTGTCATCTTCAAAATTTGTTTTATTTCGGTGTTTAATCGTAGTTTGTGGAGAACTGATATTACTTGAAATATCAGAAGATTTAAGTGTTCCTTCGTATTGAGATTACACGTAATGCTACATTACATTTTGTCAGGTAGTGCATCTTTCAAGAAAAAAAATCCTGATCTCTAACTATATTTTGAGCTCTGGTCTACTGAAAAGCTTCTGGCAACACTGGTTCGAACTATTTAAGGTGCGTGGCGATTCACCCATTGGAAGATTGCTAATAATTAAAAAAATTAAGTGACGGTTCAGTTTAAAATAATAACTCCTCCCAGCGCTTACTTTTAATATGTAAAAAACATTTCTCTATACAATATTCTGCATGACAGGAAGTCAGCACTCCACTGCGACAGACAATCATCTATTCGTAACTGGATACACATTCGTCAACCGCAATGCAGTAACTGAACTGCTTCTTTTTCTTTCTCCCTCCCCTCCTTCTCTATCGCTTCCTATTTCATTGATTTTCAAGCATGGACTTATGTTAGCACCTACATGAAGATTTTTAAACTTAATCGTTTTGAGGATAGACGGGTTAAAGAAGGAAGGTAAAGGTGAACTTTTGTCTTCTGCAATCGACCAAGCAGTACGGTGTGTTAGCAGTTCGACCGATTAGGCAGGGAAATCCTGGAGTTGAGCAGCAGCACAATGCGGCGATCTCTTGGAGGAGAACGCGGCATTTGCTCTTGGAGTCATTCCAAAGTCTAGTCCCCGTTGAAGCCAAGTCTCAGGGAGCGAAACAGCCGAAACGGCGACTTTTATTTATAGAACTCACCTCTCCCGCTGCGGCTGCAAACCAATGTAGGCACATTCAGAAAAGGAGGATGGCAGCTGCATCCGAACTGCAACTGTTCAACGCCTGACCTTACAGCGTGTTACGCTACCTCATTTAGATAAGGATGAATAGCTTGGGAAAGGGAAGAGGGGGGGGGGCTGTAATCAGCTAGTGCATATTATCTTTGGTCCAAGTTCAAGGCTACGGAGCACAGAATATTCGTAAGACATGAATCTGTGAGTAAATTGGTTTCCAAGCAATCCCATCGTAAATGAACTGATTACTAGTACTACCACAAATCATTTGCTGCGAAGGGAACTGCGCGGTACGAAATTCGTAGCATGTGACCAGACGATTTCGCTTAACGATCACTCTAATCAAAAGAATCTGATAACCTCTCATTTACGTAGTGATGATATCGAAAAAAAGGGTTCAGAGTAAAGTGCCTGTTTATGCCGTTTCTTCATAAATCAGTTTTTCAGTAATAAAGTTTTTCCCGTAATTCTTTTTGTCTCTCTCTTCGTTTAAGAATCATTCCAATGAGCAATTAAATACAGGGATTTGTACGCACACACCCAAGCAAGCACACAATTCCCCCTCCTCCGTAAAAAATCTCATCCTCTCCATTTGAAAGTGAGTAACACGCAGCGCGCGTTTATACACAGATAGATAGATGCAGACAAGGCCATAGCTAGGAAGGGGTTTTGAAAGTTTAAACCCTCCCCAAAGTTTTTAAAATGTCTCCCAAATAAAGTAATTGTTTTATAAAATTTCTTATGTAGTATAGCATCATCATCATCATTGTCAACCATTATCAATCCACTGCTGGACGAAGGTCTCCCTATGTTTCTTCCACAACGGTCTGTCTTGTGCCAGTCTCCTCCATATTACTCCCGCACACTTTCGAATTTCATCCACCCATCTCCCATGTGGTCGTCTTCTGGGTCTTTTCCTGACCCTTGGAATCCAGTCTAAAATTTCGTCGACTGTCCATCGATGGTCTGTCCTTCTGGCAATATGTCCAGCCCATTGCCATTTCAGGGATTTTACTCTGATCATGATGTCTTCCATTCTTGTCATTTTTCTGATCCACGAGTTCCTCTTCTTATCTCTCCTGGTTACACCAAGCATGCACCTCTCCATGCTACTTTGAGTTGTCTGCAGCCTTTGTATGTCTCTTTTAGTTAAGGTCCACGTCTCTGCACCATACGTAAGCACTGAAAGGTTGCATTGATCAAACACTTTTCTTTTAAGACATAATGGCATATTGCTCTTGAAAATTATGCTGTTTCTTCCAAAAGCTCTCCAGGCAAGTTTATACGCAGATTAATTTCTTCATCAATGTGACCCTCACTTGATATCTGCTGTCCAAGATAAACGTACGTGTCTGTTATCTCCAGCTTTTCTCCATCAATCGATAAATCTTCATTTCTTGTAAAAGTATTGAACATCACTTTTGTCTTCTGAAAGTTCATTTTTAATCCCACTTCTTTACTCTTGTCAGCAAATTCCTGGTTCATACTCTGCAGCTCTGATGGGGTACTTGCAAAAATGACTACGTCATCAGCAAAACGAATGTGAGTTAGATAATCTCCATTAATCTTTATCCCTTTGTTTTCCCAGTTCAGTGATTGAAAGACACTTTCCAATGTGGCGTTAAAGAGTTTGGGAGATATAGTGTCACCTTGTCTCACTCCCTTTCCAATTTTTATGGGTGCTGTATTCTCAAATAGCCGTATCTTTGCACTTGCATTTTCATATATGTTATTAATAATATTAATGTATGCATCTTCAATACCGCAGGACTTCAAAGCAATTGTAACTGCTGATGGTTTCACCGAATCAAAGGCCTTTTCATAATCGATAAAAGCCATGCATAATGGAAGTTCATAATCCCTCGCTCTTTTAATTAGTTCTCTCAGTACGTGGATATGATCTATAGTGAATGTATTTTAAATACGTGGAGATAATGTAAATATACGATGTCATCGCTCTTTACATTATCTCCACGTATTTAAAATATATTCACCATTTCTATCGCCCTTTGGATTTATCAGCTGTAATTAAACAGCTTGTTTTGTTGAATGCCACTAGATGGCGACACATCAGTTGCTGAGCCCATCAATATGGATTTGTGTAGTCAGATGCTGACAGCTAAAACACACATAGCGCTGTGGATTGTTGGCACCTTAGCGTAAAGCGAACGCACTCGGCTAGTTATCGAGAGATCTGGGATTCGATCCCAGCGGTGTCGGATGTACAATTTTTCAGTTGCTATTCGTTGTTTATAAAAATAACGTGGACACAGCGATGACATCGTATATTTATATATGATCAATAGTGCTGTAGCCACTCCTGAATCCAGCTTGTTCTCTCGATTGAGCCATGTCCACTGCCACCTTCAAGAGATGGGAAAGAACTTTAGTGAAGATTTTATAAACCACTGATAGGAGGCTGATAGGTCTGTAGTTCCTGAGATCCTCAATGTCACCTTTTTTATGTAGCAGGATCATTGCAGCATTGTTCCAATCCTCAGGAATCTTCCTTTCATTAAGGCATCGAGTGAAAACTTGGGCGAGTACTGTTTCAATTTCTCCAGATTGCATGTGCAACTTTTGCTGGGAGAACTGGAAGAACTCTGGTAGTGGTACCTTTCGTGATGTCTGAAGTACATGCATCATCCGTTTCATATAGTTTTGAGTAGAAATCTTTCACTCTTGTCAAAATTTCGCCTCTATTTTTTGTTACAGAACCATTTTCTTTTCTCAGAGCAATAATCTGTTTTCCTCCCTTACTCAGATGTCTCTTTGCTCTCTTCAAACTTTGGTTGTTTTCAATTGCTTTCTTCACTAGTTCACAGTTGAATTTCCTTACATCTTCAGTGATAATTTTTTGTACCGTCTCTATATATTCCACTTTGGAAGTCACATATCCTTTAGTTGTCCTCATCTCTCTTCTTTTTTGCATCCGAAATTTGGTTTTTCCTGATAATTTGTTCGTATGCAACTTGTTCTTAGTACCAGCTATTTGTGTTGCTGTTTCCATAAGAGCCTTGGTTAGTTTTCTGTTAACTTCAAAGATGTCCACTTCTTCCGACGTTAGACCTTCTAGAGCAGAGAATCTGTTCCTCAGTTCCAATTTGAAGGTATTATGATGTTTTTTGAGGTTGGTCATGTCAATACACTTTGTTTGCTTTATGAGCTTGCCACGCTCGAGTTTAGCGTTGAGGTGCATCTTACATCGTACCATTCTATGGTCACTACCTGTGTTGAACTTGTTTAGCACACTGCAGTCTTCCACGACAAATTTGTTGTTACACATAATAAAATCAATTTCACTTGTCAATCCATTGGGATGCCTCCATGTCCATTTCCTTTGCGGATTTTTCTTGAAAAAGGAGTTCATGATGAAAAACCCTTGTTCCTCTGCAAACTCAACGAGAGTATTTCCACGCTGGTTTCTGTTGCCGTGACCGAATTTACCTACTGAAGTTTCATTCTGTTGCCGTTGCCCTATTTTCGCATTGAAATCTCCCATAATGATCTTCAAGTGCTGCTTGCCTTTATTATTTAGATGACGAATTTACTCATAAAATTCTTCAATCTTTTCTTCAGGATGACTTGTGGTGGGTGCATAAGCTTGAATAATCTGAGCCTGGCATCTTCTCGAGAGTTGGATAACAAGTCGTGCAGCTCTGTCAGAGGAACTTTCAACTTCTACAATTTTATCCTTCAGTTTCTTGTTTATTATAAATCCTACACCACTAATTCTGCTAGTATCTGTTTCACGATAATAGAAGAGATGTCCACTTTTCAGTTCAATGAGATCTTCTCCTTTTCGCCTAACCTCACTTAGCCCGACGATGTCGCACTTGCTCCTTTGTAGTTCTTCTTTCCAATTAAAGGAGCCTTGAATCAGAAGATAGTGAGCGCCATTATACGTAGCCAAGGTCAGCATCAGATGGCAGCCTAGTCCGGTCCTCCGGTGATTCTCATCATCATCATTGTCAACCATTATCAACACTGCTGGACGAAGGTCTCCCCAAGTTTCTTCCACAACAGTCTGTCTTGTGCCAGTCTCTTCGATGTTACTCCTGCATGCTTTCGAATTTCATCCGCCCATCTCCCGTGTGGTCTTCTTCTGGGTCTTTTCCTGTCCCTTGAAATCCATTCTAAAATTTCAGCTGTCCATTGATGGTCTGTCCTTCTGGCAATATGCCCAGCCCATTGCCATTTCAGGGATTTTACTCTTATCATGATGTCTTCCACTCTTGTCATTTTTCTGATCCACGAGTTCCCCTTCTTATCTATCCTGGTTACACCAGCATGCATCTCTCCTTGCTGCTTTGAGTTGTGTGCAGTCTTTGTATGTCTCTTTTAGTTAAGCTCCACGTCTCTGCACCATACGTAAGCACTGGAAAGATGCATTTATCAAATACTTTTCTTTTAAGACATAATGGCATATTGCTCTTGAAAATTATACTGTTTCTTCCAAACGCTATCCAGGCAAGTTTTATACGCCGATTAATTTCTTCATCAATGTGACCCTCACTTGATATTTGCTGTCCAAGATAAATGTACGTATTGGTTATCTCCAGCTTTTCCCCATCAATCGATGAATCTTCATTTCTTGTAAAAGCATTGTACATCACTTTTGTCTTCTGAAAGTTCCTTTTTAATCCTTCAGAAGACAAAAGTGATGTACAATAGAGAGAGAGAGCGAGAGAGAGAGAGAGAGAGAGAGAGATGCAGTTATAACCGATACCTGCATTTACCTGGAACAACAGGTATTAAGCGAGAGTCCCATTGATGAAGAAATGAATCGGCGCATAAAACTTAGTTGGAGAGCTTTTGGAAGAAACAGTACAATTTTAATAAGCAATATGCTATTATGTCTTAAAAGAAGAGTGTTTAATTAATGCACCCTTGTAGTTCTTACATATGGAGCAGAGACATAGTCTTTAACTAAAAAAGACTTAGAAAGTCTGCAACAACGGCAGGAAATATGGAGAGATGCGTGTTTGGTGTAACCAGGAAATACAAGAAGAGGAACTCGTGGATAAGGAAAATGACAAGAGCGGAAGACAACATGATCGGAATAAAATCCCTAAAATGGCAATGGGCTGGACATGTTGCCAGAAGAACGGACACCGATGGATAACCGAAATTTTAGACTGGCTACCAAGGGACAGAAAAAGACCACATGGGAGATGAATGGATGAAATTTGAAAGTATGCCGGAGTAACATGGAGGAAACCAGATTAAGACAGGCAGTTATGGAGAAACTTGGGGAGACCTTTATCCAGCAGTGGATAGATAATGGTTGACAATGATGGTGATATATATATATATATATATACATATATCCTTAAGAGCAGAGCCGAAAACATAAGAAAAACACTCAAGAATTTAAAACGAAAGTTGCAAAAAAACCCGAAGATCAAAACGCGCAACGCAGCAGTTATGAAAATTCAGAATTCACATTCTATTAAGAAGAGACTGAAGCAAAAAAAGTTTTTGACTCACACTAAGTACAACATAGAAAAGGTTATATATTGACCGGTGTGAGTAAAAAGAGAAAAAAAATAATAGAAAAACAGAATGTAGAAAGTGTCGAGAATACCGAGCCTTGGCTTTATCAAGGACCAGCAAAGCTCTGCATTTTCTCACTTCCACAAAGACCTATTTGGAAATGGGTTTTTGCAAGGCTCGGTATTCTCGACACTTTCTACATTATGTTTTTCTATTATTATTTTTTCTCTTTTTACTCACACCGGTCAATATATAACCTTTTCTATGTTGTACTTGGTGCGAGTCAAATTTTTTTTTGCTTCAGTCTCTTCTTAATAGAATATATATATATATATATATATATATATATAGGGATGTAAGGTCAGGTGATGCGTAACATCACAGCCTCTCCTTGACAAATGTCAACCCCGCCTTCTCATGGCCAATAGCGGTATAACTATACCATCGGGATTAGAGGAAATGCTATCCCACACTCACCAACCCGTTTGGCCAGCGTGGTGAGTTATGGCCAAACCCCTCCAAAATGACTCCACAACTTAAATCTTGGCCCTCAGTCTCCGGCAGCTGGAATGTACCTGGCCAAGGCAGCGGCCAGTGCGACATGAAGGCAGAGGGTGCTAAGAATCCCCGGAGGACCGGACTAGGCTGCCATCTGATGCTGACCTTGGCAACGTACAATGGACGCTCCCTATCTTCTGATTCAAGGCTTCTTGAATTGGAAGAGGAACTACAAAGGATCAAGTGGGACATCGTGGGGCTAAGTGAGGTAAAGAGAAAAGGAGAAGATCTCATCGAACTGAAAAGTGGACATCTCTTCTACTATCGTGGGACAGATACTGGCAGAACTAGTGGTGTTGGATTTATAATAAACAAGAAACTGAAGGATAAAGTTGTAGAAGTTGAAAGTTCCTCTGACAGAACTGCACGACTCGTTATCCAAATCTCGAGAAGATACAAGGCTCAGATTATTCAAACTTATGCACCAACCACAAGTCATCCTGAAGAAGAAATTGAATAATTTTATGAGGAAATTTGTCATCTAAATAATAAAGGTAAGCAGCACTTGAAAATAATTATGGGAGATTTCAATGCAAAAATAGGGCAACGGCAACAGAATGAAACTTCAGTAGGTAAATTCGGTCACGGCAACAGAAACCAGCGTGGAAATACTCTCGTTGAGTTTGCAGAGGCAGAAGGGTTTTTCATCTTGAACTCCTTCTTCAAGAAAAAGCCACACAGGAAATGGACATGGAGACATCCAAATGGGACGACAAGTGAAATTGATTTTATTATGTGTAACAAAAAATTCGTCATAGAAGACTGCAGTGTGCTAAACAAGTTCAACACAGGTAGTGACCATAGATTGGTGAGATGTAAGATGCACCTCAACACTAAACTTGAACGTGGCAAGCTCATAAGACAAACAAAATCTATTGACATAACCAATCTTAAAAAACACCATAATACCTTCAAGTTGGAACTGAAGAACAGGTTCTCTGCTTTAGAAGGCCTAACATCGGAAGAAGTGGACATCTCTGAAGTTAACAGAAAAGTAACCAAAGCTCTTATGGAAACAGCAACAAAATTAGCTGGGTCTAAGAACAAGTTGCATGTAAATAAATTATCAGGAAAACCCAAAATGTTGATGCAAAAAAGAAGAGAGATGAGGACAACTAAAGAAGATGTGACTTCCAAAGTGGAATATATAGAGCTATGCAAGACAGTACGAAAAAGTATCACTGAAGACGTAAGAAAATTCAACTGTGAACTAGTGAGGAAAGCAATTGAAAACAACCAAAGCCTAAAGATAGCAAAGGGACATCTCAGTAAGGGAAGAAAACAGATAATGGCACTGAGAAAAGAAGATGGTTCTGTAACAAGAAATAGAGGCGAAATTTTGACAAGAGTGAAAGATTTCTACTCCAAATTATATGAAAGGGATGATACATGCACTCCAGACATCATGAAAGATACCAGTACCAGAGTTCCTCCAGTCCTTCCAGCAGAAGTTGCACATGCAATCAAGAACATGAAGCGGGGAAAAGCTCCAGGAGAAGATGGAATTACTGTAGACATCATACAAGAAGCAAGTGGAGAAATCGAAACAGTACTCGCCCAAATTTTCACTCGATGCCTTAATGAAGGAAAGATTCCTGAGGATTGGAACACCGCTACAATGATCCTGCTACATAAGAAAGGTGACATTGAGGATCTCGGAAACTACAGACCTATCAGCCTCCTATCAGTAGTTTATAAAATCTTCACTAAAGTTCTTTCACACCGCTTGAAGGTAACACTGGACATGGCTCAACCGAGAGAACAAGCTGGATTCAGGAGTGGCTACAGCACAATAGATCATATCCACGTGCTGAGAGAACTAATTGAAAGAGCGAGGGAATATGAACTTCCATTGTGCATGGCTTTTATCGATTATGAAAAAGCCTTTGATTCGGTGAAACCATCAGCAGTTACAATGGCTCTGAAAACCTGCGGTATTGAAGATGCATACATTAATATTATTAATAACATCTATGAAAAGGCAAGTGCAAAGATTAGGCTGTTTGAAAATACAACACACATAAAAATTGGAAAGGGAGTGAGACAAGGTGACACCATATCTCCGAAGCTCTTTAATGCCACATTGGAGGGTGTTTTTCAGTCGCTGAGCTGGGAAAACAAGGGGATAAAGATTAATGGAGATTATCTAACCCACCTTCGTTTTGCTGATGACGTAGTCATTTTTGCAACTAGCCCATCAGAGCTGCAGAGTATGATCCAGGAACTTGGTGACAAGAGTAAAGAAGTGGGATTAAAAATGAACTTTCAGAAGACAAAAGTGATGTTCAATGCTTTTACAAGAAATGAAGATTTATCGATTGATGGAGAAAAGCTGGAGATAACAGACACATACGTTTATCTTGGACAGCAGATATCAAGTGATGGTCACATTGATGAAGAAATTAATCGGCGTACAAAACTTGCCTGGAGAGCTTTTGGAAGAAACAGCATAATTTTCAAGAGCAATATGCCATTATGTCTTAAAAGAAAAGTGTTTGATCAATGCATCCTTCCAGTGCTTACGTATGGTGCAGAGACGTGGACCTTAACTAAAAGAGACATACAAAGGCTGCAGACAACTCAAAGTAGCATGGAGAGGTGCATACTTGGTGTAACCAGGAGAGATAAGAAGAGGAACTCGTGGATCCGAAAAATGACAAGAGTGGAAGACATCATGATCAGAGTTAAATCCCTGAAATGGCAATGGGCTGGACATACTGCCAGAAGGACAGATCATCGATGGACAGCCGAAATTTTAGATTGGATTCCAAGGGACAGGAAAAGACCCAGAAGAAGACCACATGGGAGATGGGTGGATGAAATTCGAAAGTATGCAGGGGTGACATGGAGGAGACTGGCACAAGACAGACCGTTGTGGAGGAAACTTGGGGAGACTATATCATCATCATCATCATTGTCAACCATTATCAATCCACTGCTGGACGAAGGTCTCCCCAAGTTTCCTCCACAACGGTCTGTCTTGTGCCAGTCTCCTCCATGTCACTCCCGCATATTTACGAATTTCATCCACCCATCTCCCATGTGGTCTTTTTCTGGGTCTTTTCCTGTCCCTTGGAATCCAATCTAAAATTTCGGCTGTCCATCTATGGTCTGTCCTTCTGGCAGTATGTCCAGCCCATTGCCATTTCAGGGATTTAACTCTGATCATGATGTCTTCCACTCTCGTCATTTTTCGGATCCACGAGTTCCTCTTCTTATCTCTCCTGGTTACACGAAGCATGCACCTCTCCATGCTTCTTTGAGTTGTCTGCAGCCTTTGTATGACTCTTTTAGTTAAGGTCCACGTCTCTGCACCATACGTAAGCACTGGAAGGATGCATTGATCAAACACTTTTCTTTTAAGACATAATGGCATATTGCTCTTGAAAATTATGCTGTTTCTTCCAAAAGCTCTCCAGGCAAGTTTTGTACGCCGATTAATTTCTTCATCAATGTGACCCTCACTTGATATCTGCTGTCCAAGATAAACATACGTATCTGTTATCTCCAGTTATTCTCCATCAATCGATAAATCTTCATTTCTTGTAAAAGCATTGAACATCACTTTTGTCTTCTGAAAGTTCATTTTTAATCCCACTTCTTTACTCTTGTCAGCAAGTTCCTGGATCATACTCTGCAGCTTTGATGGGGTAGTATATATATTAGAGCCAGCTCATAACGATGAGCTGAGGGTTGATGGAAAACGTGGCTAAATCCGGGAGCTCGCTAAATCCGTTTTGGGATGAAAATCCCACCATGTAAAAATATTCGTATGTGATAATATGCCTATACGCTTATATTATGTACCTATTAATATAACAACTGGACTTGAAGGATTTTAGTTAACTACAGTAGTACAGATTAAAATAAAGTAAGCACATACATGAATATATAGCGGCAGCGAATCCTGCAGCAGACATCATGTAGAAAGCTTTTTTAAAAAACATGTACTCCAAAGTCATATATTAAAAAAAAAAAAAAGTTTTCTATACATGAATACATAGCAGTAGCGAATCCTCAAACAGACAAAAAAATGGAAACCTTTTTAGAAAAGATACTTCCTTGGAGTGAGTGGCGGAGAGGGTATCTTGCACGGGTAGCTCACTATAGATCGATAGATAGACAGATACAGAGCACTTGATGTACTCCTTTCCCACTGTTTTTTCTATCAAGGTTCTTTCACTAGCACACCGATATTCTCCTGCGCTGTTGGAATTTCAGCCTGTGCAACACCATTTCTATTCATCCCTTCCAATGCAGTGCACAGAAGATTTTCATTGCCTTTTTAAATATGGAATTTCATTAAATTTTGTTACTTTGCTTGTTAACTGATCATCTTAGTTTATCTCTCCATCATTAAATCTGGGGTTTCATTAAATCTTTTTCTTTAAAAACGATCAAATCAGCTTTGAATTAATACTATTCCAAAACAAAAGTTTCTCTTTTGCTCGTTAAGCCGGAAACTCGCAATACGGGTTCGTTACAAGCGGGTTCTACTGTAGGCAGATAGATAGATAGATAGATTATCATCACCAACCATTATTAATCTACTGCTGGATGAAGGTCTCCACAAGTCTCTTCCGAAACTCTCTGTCTTGGGCCAGTTTCTTCCATGTCACTCCGACATGCTTTCAGATTCCATCCACCCATCTCTCACGTGGTCTTCTTTTGGGTCTTCTCTTGTCCCTTGGAATCCAGTCCAGTATTTCAGTTGTCCAACGATGGTCATCTCTTCTAGCAAATGTGTCTAGCCCATCGCTATTTCAGAAATGTTACTTTGATCACTATGTCATCAGCTCTTGTGGTATTTCTGCTACATGGGTTGCTTTTCACATCTTTCCTGGTTCTAACAAGCATGCCCTTCTCCATACTTCTTTCAATAGTTTGCAACCTCTGAATGTCTTTTTCAGTTAAAGATCATGTGTTAACTAAAGAAGACACTCAGAAGCTATAGTCGGACAAATAGTTGTAACCGCGACTGCAGTAACAATTTTTTGTCCAGAAAATCTTGGTAATACTGATCTTTTACAGTTCACTTTTTTATATTTAAGTATTTGTCACTTTTATTATCACATTACACGGTTGTTAATAGCAGTTGGCATTTATATTATAAATTACTCAGCTTTACCTTCAGAATTTTCTGCCACGATGCAATAATTTTCCTTATAATTTTGAATTTGAAGTCTATGTTTATAGCAGTTTAAAGGTCCTTTTTTTTTTTTTTTTTTCAAAGCCAGTCATTGCAACCACAAAACAACATATATACGTATCTCTTCATTTTAGTCTGTTGCAGATTTTTCAGATATACTGTACTTCTGAATCATTTCAACATGCACAAAATTTGTAAATATATAGATGTCTACTGTTTCAGCAACCCTTGTTAAAACTTATTTGCTTTAGTCCTGTTTAGGGAAGCATTTAGAAATGAGAACTGAAAATAAAAACAGAGCAGAAACGAAAAAACAGTGTGTTGTTTTTGAAAAAATATTTCGAGCTTTAACCATTCTTAATTATAAACAGTGCAACAGTTTTCCGTATTTTTAAGACTATCCCCATATTTAATCCCAGGTTTAAAGCCTAAATATTTTACTATAAAAAGTTTTAGCCATCCAAACTTTTGTTTTCTTCTAGCACCATCCCCAACTTTTTCCAGCAACCCCTCCTCCCATTTGAAATTCCTGGATAAACTCCTGATCATGGACTCCATGAGAGAGAGAAAGAGAGAGGGAGAAGGAGGGAGAGAGGGAGAGATAGTAGATGTAACTGAATCCTCTTTCAAAACTTGAATTTTCAGTGATAGTTGCAATCAAGGGGACCAGATAGATACCTACTCAGTGTTACCATGGGCAAAAGATGCTAGTGGACAAAAAAATTGAAATTCCATTTATTGAAAGCACTTAACGATGAAAAACCACTTTAGCACTGCATGGACATTGTAACGTACCAGGAGATGTGACGTACCTGCCAGAAGGACGCACACGACATAAAGGCAGATAATAATCAGAATAAAACGTCCGCGTAGCTCAATTAGCAGAGCAACTTATTCCGGAATGAGGGGACCCGGGTTCGAATCTTGGCGCAGATAAAAATGACGGAGAAATTTACTTCGTTATAACATTAGAAGTATGGCTTGAAAGAATCATTGTTGTTGACAGCACCGCTGATTACTGGCAGATAATTCTTTTATCATTTCCTTTACTTTTTTATCAACAGTGTTTTAAGTTTCAATGTCAAACAAGTACCAAACTTTATCCCGGAGATATCTTGATTGATTGCAGAATATCCAAACTTTTTTTTTCTTTGGAGGTTTAACGACCGCCGTGAGCAACTCAATGGGCTATAAGCAGTCGCCCGTACCTAATTTAGGGTCACTGGTTCCAGGGAAGGGAGAGAGCCAGTGCCGTAAGACAAACACAACATCCATGCCTGACGGGATTCGAACCCGGACCCCTTACGGACGAATGATCTAGGCCAGCGCCTTAGACCACTGCGCCACCCGGCTATCCAAACTTGGTCGCTACAAAAAAAAAAAATGTCTATATTGATTTAAAAAAAAGAAGAAAAGATTATCGATGAAACCTGTAGAACATTCCCTCGAATCCAAAATTTTCTGATATATTTGTTTCCTGCTTTTCATAACAATTTTGACTTTAGAAAGAAAAATTGCGGTTTATTATACTTTACTGGAGTTAAATATAGGTATCAAGAAATTGACAGGTGTGTTCAATTGGAAACGTAATAAGCACAATAGTTATAGACTAGCATTTCGAATCGGTCTTAGAGAAACCACATGATAACAAGCATAAGGAAGCGCTCAGATGAAAACAAAACTTCCCAAACATTTCTTTTTTACTGTTTCTTCCTTCATTCTTTCTCTACCTTTTTACCTTCTTTTTCTTTTTTTTTTAAGATTCCCGTGCACAGTGAAAGTAAGAATGAGTAGTCCTTATCAATTTTTTTATTACTTCCAGGCAAATACAAACGAAGAAGCAAATATAAAAATAAAATTCACAGGACTTGAACTTTGTCCTAGATATGAGAGACTTTGTCAGTGGTCAACTTGGTGACCGTATATGCATGCACCTCAAATAAAGGAAAGCATGCTCTAGGAACTTCCCTGTCAGGTGTCAATTATGGATTGTGCATCAGGATCAAAGGAAATATATCTGATGAGATGGCTCTGAAAACCTGCGGTATTGAAGATGCATACATTAATATTATTAATAACATCTATGAAAATGCAAGTGCAAAGATTAGGCTGTTTGAAAATACAACACACGTAAAAATTGGAAAGGGAGTGAGACAAGGTGACACCATATCTCCGAAGCTCTTTAATGCCACATTGAAGGGTGTTTTTCAGTCGCTGAGCTGGGAAAACAAGGGGATAAAGATTAATGGAGATTATCTAACCCACCTTCGTTTTGCTGATGACGTAGTCATTTTTGCAACTACCCCATCAGAGCTGCAGAGTATGATCCAGGAACTTGCTGACAAGAGTAAAGAAGTGGGATTAAAAATGAACTTTCAGAAGACAAAAGTGATGTTCAATGCTTTTACAAGAAATGAAGATTTATCGATTGATGGAGAAAAGCTGGAGATAACAGACACGTACGTTTATCTTGGACAGCAGATATCAAGTGAGGGTCACATTGATGAAGAAATTAATCGGCGTACAAAACTTGCCTGGAGAGCTTTTGGAAGAAACAGCATAATTTTCAAGAGCAATATGCCATTATGTCTTAAAAGAAAAGTGTTTGATCAATGCATCCTTCCAGTGCTTACGTATGGTGCAGAGACGTGGACCTTAACTAAAAGAGACATACAAAGGCTGCAGACAACTCAAAGTAGCATGGAGAGGTGCATACTTGGTGTAACCAGGAGAGATAGGAAGAGGAACTCGTGGATCCGAAAAATGACAAGAGTGGAAGACATCATGATCAGAGTTAAATCCCTGAAATGGCAATGGGCTGGACATACTGCCAGAAGGACAGATCATCGATGGACAGCCGAAATTTTAGATTGGATTCCAAGGGACAGGAAAAGACCCAGAAGAAGACCACATGGGAGATGGGTGGATGAAATTCGAAAGTATGCAGGGGTGACATGGAGGAGACTGGCACAAGACAGACCGTTGTGGAGGAAACTTGGGGAGACCTTCGTCCAGCAGTGGATTGATAATGGTTGACAATGATGATGATGATGATGATTTAAAGAAAATTCCTCTCACGATTATTCCCTTCTATGTTCACCAAACAAAGCCAGGAATTGTTGGAACCCCAGTTCCCCGGAAATGTGCTTTTCTCTGATATCTAATCAATAATTTAATCAACCCAGTGTAATACGTAACGACTGAGGATTGGTGGAAAGGTTAAAGCAATAATTCTGAGTCAGACACCAAGATACTTAGTTCAGGCAAACCCGAAGGGGTTCGATTGTATTCGGCGTGTTGATAACTGTCCATGAGTAACTATAGTTACTCATGGAAAATCTCTCTCAACTGTAGTTACTCATGGACAGGTATCAACAAATCATTGCAGTGAACCAAGCAGTAGACTACGTAATTTCGGAAACTGACTTTCCAGTGATATAAAGAAGTTTTAAGTGCACAAAAAGAATGGGTTCACTTGTCTGTCTCAAAATGAATTTTAAAAATAAAAAGATTGAAGACGTTTACAAAACGGTTTCACATTAGAGAAGGATGGCACATGGTATTATGTTTTCCAACGGAAGAAGGATTTTTCTCCTGTATTTAAATAAAGTCACAAAGGCGAGATGGAATCATTTCATTCCATACAGAATTCTTATGCTTTAACTGATTTTTACTGAATTGAGGATATAACCCTTGAGCAGCAGAAGATACTGAAATCCTTAATATCTCACTTTCCTGAGATTTAAGAAAGAAGTCAAACTATATTTGGCTACCTGAGACACAATTTGCTTAGTCCAAGCTTTATTATGAAGACTTTGTCCACGAAAATGTTATGTTAAGCTTTGTTTGCAAAAGTGAGCCTTGCCTAGACAACTCTCTTGTTATTCGTATCACATTAGCGTGAGCGTGTGTTTCATATTGTGAACGGAGTGAAAAATAAATTTCACTTTAAGAGGTTAGAAGTTACCGTCGTGAAGAAGAACGGTTGGAGAAAGTCTCGATGTATTTAAACGGTTGGAGAAAGTTCAAGGTTTCTGCAGGTAATTTGTGAAATCGATCGATCGAATATTCTCTTACGCAGCGGGACTCAATTTTGAATCACTCGAAATAGTTTGTTTCATACCCTAATGTTCTGGTAATCCAACTAAACCTACTTTTGCCATTTTTCCCTGTTCTTATCTTCTACAGAAGCAGGGCCGAAGCTAAGTTTCAGAGCCAAGAGGCTGAAGAGTAATGGGGGTGGGTGGTTTCTGGGTTCAACGGTAAACTATATTCATCGACGAATACAGATGCAAATTTTGCTTTGTATTTACGTTTCCTTTTTTAATTTGCTTCACAAACAAAAATTTCTCCGTGACGAAATAAAAAAAATTAAATTTGAAATATGAAAAACGGGGTGGGGTGAAGAAAACTTTACTCTTTTGAATTATGAAATATGAATCGCATTACCAGAATCTGTTTGACAGTGGCTGAGTTGCAGGGTTATTATCGATGGAGGAAAGATAA
The DNA here is from genome assembly GCA_039090855.1 of Macrothele yani. Taxonomy (NCBI): domain Eukaryota; kingdom Metazoa; phylum Arthropoda; class Arachnida; order Araneae; family Macrothelidae; genus Macrothele; species Macrothele yani. The sequence continues at coordinate 4,917,843 of CM076997.1, forward strand.
TTCCCAACTAGCATGAGAAAAGCTATTTTTTTTTTTAGTATACTATTATGGCTCCTTTCCGTGTATCCATGCAGTGGCATTGAGGAGTTATTGACGCCAAATTTTGGTTGTTTCTTCTTCTTTAATCGCCCATTGTCCTTCACTGGTGCTCGGAGGAGCGCTCTTCTTACCGTGGTCAACAGACAAACTTCCCTTCTCCACTGAAAAACCTAAACCCCTCAGTTTCCCGCCAATAAACACCTCTCACACATGCACAGCAAAACCAGTGTTACTGACCGCAAAACAATGAAAAGGAAGAAGTTGATAGCTTTCTCTCTCTCTCTCTCACTCGCACAAATATTTCTTTTTAGCATTATTTTACATCGCTTAGAAGGATCACGTAGCTAAAACGTCCTTACGACAATACTTCTTTGTAAGCAGTTAACCACCTGGCTGTTTTTTAACAGTAGCTTAGCATCTCACAGTCACCAAGCGATGAACAATGTTCCACCCATGTGTGCAACTACGCTTCCAACTCCGCCTTTCTCTCTCTCTCTCTCAATTTTGTAATGCCTTTTATATTTTACGTCTCTCAAAAAAAGGGGGAGGGAGAGGGGTATTTCTCTCTTTCCAGATCCTCAGCAGGAACAAGCTAGACGCCCGTATGGCATAGAATCATTGGCGCAGCTGCTCCTACTGATTCACTTTCGAGTAGCAATTTCTTTTGAGTTCTTCATCGTTCGTGCTGTATCATTTCAATTTTGATTTTTTTTAAAAAACGTGTAATACACGAATAAATAGGTAAAATATTCAGGGCCGGTCTGAGTGTAAGTACGAATATGGGCATGTGCTAAATCCCCCCCCCCTCCTTTGATCTTTTTTTAAATTATTATTTTAGTAATAAGCACTCAAACAAGGTAAGAAAGAGCTTCAGCCTCATCTTGGTATGCTCAGTAGATATGTCACTAACTCGCTGTTTTACCCAGATGAGTCATTACATTATGACCACCTACCTAATAAACTGTAGGACTCCGTTTAGCCCGCAAAACAGCGGCCACTCGGCGAAGCATCGATTCGATGAAGAGGCCATAATGTCAACAGTAGGGCCTCTAGTTCCCGCACATTTCGGGGTGGTGGTGATTTAGCGGGAATCCGCTTTTCCAACTCGAACCACGAATGTTCGATTGGGTTCATGTCAGGTGAATTTGGAGGCCAGGACATTGACATAAAATCACCAGCATGTTCTTCAAATCACTCCTTGACGATTCTGGCAGTATGGCATGGCGCATTATCATATTGCTAATGGCCATCACCAGCAGGGAACATAGTTGCCATGAATGGGTGAACTTAGACCGCAGCGATCCCAAAGAAACATCGCCGAGAGCATAACACCGCCGCCGCCAGCCTGTTTCCGCCCAACAGTGCGTCCAGGTGCCATTGCTTCCGTTGGTAATCGGCGTATCTGGCGTCTACGTGATTCATCCAGGAATCTTGATTCGTCACACCAGTCCACTTTCTTCCAATCATCCACGGTCCAGTCTCGATGATCTTGGGCCCATTTCCTGCGTTGTTGGCGATGACGTGCTGTGAGCATGGGGACTTGGCTGGGTCTTTGGCTACGCAGGTTCATGCGCACAAGGCTGCGATGAACTGTGTGCTATGACACATTGCCCTGATCATCACTGTTGTAGCTGCGGGGGAATTTGCCGTACTGTGGCCCTGCGGTCGCTGTGAACAATGCGTGACAGTCTCCGCTCCCCTCTGGCATCAATAAGCTGCAGACAACACACAGCTAGACGACGGTTCGTCGTTTGGCCGTCTGTGCACCACTTTCGATACGTACTCACTGCAGCGGCTCGTGAGCAACCCACAAGCCGCGCCATTTCCGAGATCGCAGTTCCTAGGCGCCGTGCCATCACAATTTGTCCTTTATCAAACTGCGATAAATCGGCATCTTTTCCGATTCTGACTCCGAACACTCTACTAACCGAAAGCCGGTCCTCGGGTTGTATATATATACTGCTCTGTGAATTTCACTTGCGCCACCGTTCGGTCTGCAGGCGTGCTCATTTCTCTAAGTTGGAGGTGGTCATAAATTAATAGCTCATCGGAGTATGCTACGCTATAAATAAAAAAGTTAGCGGATAATTTTACTATGCAAGAAAATTTACAAATCCATGGGCTAATTTGGCGCCCCTTCCCTTTGGTGGCGCTCTAAGCAGCTGCTTACCTAACCTACCCCTAAGAGCGGCCCTGAAAGTATTTATGCTTTTAAGGAAATACAAAGGAAGCTCTTATAAACCACCAAAAATGAAAGTTCAGAGAATTTACAACGCGCATTTTCCGATGGGGGACTAACCTTCTCTAGTTCCCAGCTAGCCATAAACGTCCCTGTACTGCAGAAAGAGTCATGGATTCCGGCATTCTACACTGCTGGCCACCCAAAATGCAACATAGCATCCGATTAGCCTGAAATTCGCAGTATGCGTAGCCCGCGAGAGGACATGCAAACGATTAGCATTGCAGGGCATATGCAAATCATGTGCGCCCGGCACGCCACCGAGAAGCACTATAAGAAGGGTGCACAGAAGGTGGGGTGTAAGTAGTGGAAGTGTGTTGTGCTGCCGGACCTGTGCGTGGAAAGTTTCCTGATGCCTCGTCGCAGAATACGGCAGTCATTCCAGCGCGTTTCGGATTTCGACAGAGGACGAATAGTGGCTTATCGCGACAGCGGTTTATCGTACCGAGACATCGGCGCCCGTGTGGGAAGACATCCAGCCACAGTGAGGCGAGTATGGATTCGGTGGGTGCAAGAGAGACGGACGGACCGACGTGAGTGATTGCCGCAGCCGCAGCACACCACCGAACGAGAGGACCGGCATGTTGTGCGGCGGGCATTGACGGCTCGTACCACCACATCACGAACGTTAGCGCAGGAATTAGGGTGTGTTGCGCAACAACATGTGTCAGCACGTACCGTTCGACGTCGTCTGCAGGAGCGGGGACTTGTCGCACGGCGTCCATTGCTCTGATTACTATTGACGTTACACCACCGGCGAGTGCGGGGGCAGTGGGCCGTTGAACGCCACACCTGGACTACGGAATGGCACGACTGTCTTCTCCGGCGAATCCCGCTTCTGCCTGCAACACCACGATGGTCGGATCCGCGTGTGGCGGCACTGCGGCGAGAGACTGTATGATGCCTGCATTGTGCATCGCCATACCGGTCCGTCGCCAGGAGTTATGGTTTGGGACGCAATTGGATATGACACCCGCACCCCTCTGGTACGCATCACTGGTACACTCAACAGCCCACCGCTACGTCTCCGACGCTTTGGAGCCTGTAGTCCTTCCTCACCTGCAGGACCTGCCAGCGGCCACGTTTCAACAGGACAATGCGCGCCCGCCCATGGCACGCATCATGCAACAATTCTTCACGGCCCACTAAGTGTCACTGCTGCCGTGGCCCACCATTTCTCCCGATATGTCGCCCATCGAACACGTCTGGTCGCTGATCGGTAACCGAGTGGCCCGATAAGCACCACCCGCGGCTACGCCTGATGAACTGTGGCAACGTGTGGAAGCAGCCTAGACCGACATACCCCAAGCCTACATCCAAAGACTCTTTCGTTCGATGCCGCGGCGTGTACGGCCGTTATTGCCAGCCATGGGGGCCACACGAACTATTGATGTCTGCGTGTCCCGCAAGTCGCACGGGCCTGTAAGCTCAATCGTTTCATCTTTGTATGTGTTGTTATGTGTCCAGTAAATCTGGCTTTGCTATCTCGTGTCCTTCTTGGTGTTGCATTTTGGGTGGCCAGCAGTGTAAAAGAACTGTAATATTTAATATATCACAATGCATCTCTCTAGGATGTATACGGTATGTTATTTCCTGATGGGTTCGCATTAACATTGCCTCGACTCTATTACCTACTTCCTCCAGCTCTAAGTTAATCTTTACTTTCTGCAGCTCTAAGTTAATCTTTACTTTCTGCAGCTCTAAGTTAATCTTTACTTTCTGCAGCTCTAAGTTAATCCTTACTTTCTCCAGCTCTAAGTTAATCCTTAATTTCTCCAGCTCTAAGTTAATCTTTACTTTCTCCAGCTCTAAGTTAATCCTTACTTTCCCCAGCTCTAAGTTCATCCTGACCTATTCTGAGTTTTTAGCTGAAGATCTTTCTTTTCTTCCACTGATTCATCCGCCTGCGTAGTGTATTATTTGCTGGTATCGAGGGTATCATTCTCTTGTCTCACACTTCTAATGATGCTGGGAACAAACCTAGGTTTCACAAAGTCTATTATCGTGGTGTAGTTGTCAAATCTTCCCGAATTGGGAATCTACTCGATTTTATCAGTAAAGGAAAGCTTTTATTGTAGTCTCAAACAAACGCGAACAAGTTATGCACCCAAAACTACCTTTCACAATTTGCAGACTTTGAGAGAAAACGTGAGAAACTTGTATCCTGTCCAGCAACGTTCCTTTTGTCTCTAGTCAAGGAACTTGATCGAAATTTTGCTCTGCTTCCATTTTCTCATATATTAGTTAGAGTGGTTCTATTGTTGGTTACTTTAAGGAAAAGCTGACCTCCTTTTGTTTTCTTTTACTAACAACTCTATCCTGAATGACGTAGATAAATCTCTCTCTGAACTCCCGCGAGATGCTATCGCCGTACCTCTTAATGTGTACCTCCAGAGAGAGGTGCCTAAAATACTCAGAACTCAAATAACTGGTGCAGTTGTTGTGGTCTGAATGTCATCCTCTTACTGTTCCGAAATTTTGCACACTGGAACAAACATAGGTTTTTATGTTATCCTTTGCTGATATTGTGTTTTTCGATAAGGAACTTCCAACACGTTGTGTTCATTTTCTGAACAGGGATAACTGATTCACCCTGTCCCTCGAACTTTGGCATCTGTTTGGTCAAAGTTACGGAGAAAGCAGTTATCTGGAGACTTTTAAACTCATTAACGCCCATCAGTACCATTTTCCTTGAAATCAATCGGCAGGTGATATTGCAGTCTATTTTCACTAAGTTTGGAATAAAAATAGAGTCGAGTTGTGGTATATGATATAACACAGGTTTTCGATAACATATGACACATATTAATTCCATGCATGTGGTCTTCATCTTGCGTTGTGCTTCTGGCTCAGTAATTTTGTTTCTGGCAGGAACATGTGTGTACTTGCTGCAGGCGCATATTCTGGGGCAGTTTTCCTTTACGCAGGCATATCTCAGAGATCGGTTTTGTCACTTACTCTCTTTCTTTTACAGATCAGTGTCCCCCTTTCCATTACCAGTAATCCAGTTCATGGTTTTGTTGGTGACAGACTTTATGCATCTTATGTCCTGGGCTAATGAACGTTAGCAACTGCGTTGCGATGTTGACCCTTCCTCGAAATGCAATACTAATGCAACTTGTTTTCGGGTTGAAAACCCCATTACGAAATTTCGCTTTTGCATCATCAATAACACATTAAAAGATTTCCTAGTTGTAAGCAGAAGAGAGAGAGAGAGAGAGAGGAAATAGCAATTAAATTGCTTTATTCAATTTACCATGGATATTGTCACTCCCAATCTCCTGCAGCTTTTTTTATTTCTTTTTTTTTCGTCGGACTAAAGGAAGCACGGTCTCCAAATGTACGTTTTATGTCCAGTTGATTAAAAGTTGCAGTAATTGGTTTTTCAACTCATTCACTCCCTCTACACAGAAACGCTAGAATTCCCTGGTTACATCTTTCCAGAATAGTGCACTTTTCAACTACTTAAATAAAGGAAATAAACTATTTCTGATTATTTTTCTTGTTTTCGTTAGTAATACAAAAGAAAAAAAAACGAACACAGTATTGTGCGCCATAGGTTCAGCTTCAACAGTCAGTTCTTTTCCAAACATGGAGAAAAGTATAGTTTCTCATTTCGCCCATTTTCATTTCAAGTTACTTCTTCGTCTGACACCTTGCTACAATATCTTTGCCCTTCCGTGTTTCCTAACCACAAAGGTCAACATCCACTCATCGCTCCTTCCAGAAATACCGGGTGGCAGGAAATAAAATTTGGAGCTTGATTGGGAAACGGAGACATTTATCAGACTTTGAGAAAGGACAGATTATTGGAGCTCGGATTCGGATATCGGTTGCCTCGGTTTCCCAAACAACTGAACTGGTGGGTTGTCCGCCAGCCCCAATAGTTTTTATCAGGATTTGCGTAAAAATGGTCAAATAACGAATCGGTGGCAAAACTGCACATGGCAGCGAAAGGTTGATATGAGAGGTGAGCGAAGGGTCCGATAACTCGTATAGGTCAACAGATGCAGCACTAATCAACAGTTGACAACAGAGGTCAACCCGGAACAGAATCTGTCGTGACCATGAGCAGACGACCCCTACGACATCCTCTCCTAACCACGGTTCATCGGCACAAATGACTCGCCTGGTGTAAAGTTGGACGTCGGATGACTGGAAAACCAAGTCATCCGACGTCAAGTTGCATGATCTTTTGCTGAGTCTGTAGACCTGGCAAAAGACCCATTGTCATGTGGAACAACGTATGATTGGTGCCCACTATATTGAATTGTTTGATGGCCCCGTAGACCTAGCAATGTCGCACTTTTTCCCGAATGGCGACGGTGTCTTCCAAGATGGCAATGCGCCGAGACACAGGTCCAATGTTGTGCAGGAATGGTTTGAGGAATACAGGATATCGACTGGCCTCCGAACTCCTCCAATATCAATCCCACAGAGTACTTGTAGGACATTATGGAACGGCATATCAGGCATCTTGATGCACCAATCACCTCCATACCTGCATTGAAGTCCGCAGTACACATAGTTTGATTGGCCATACCTCCCAACTGCTTCCAGCATCTTATTGAATCGATGCTTCTTCCAGCACCTTTTGAATCGATGCTTCTTTCAGCATCTTATTGAATCTGCTTCTTCCACCATCTTATTGAATCTGCTTCTTTCAGCATCTTATTGAATCGATGCTTCTTCCAGCATCTTATTGAACCGATGCTTCTTCCAGCATCTATTGAACCGATGCTTCTTCCAGCATCTTATTGAATCGATGCTTCTTCCAGCATCTTATTGAATCGACGCTACTTCCAGCATCATATTGAATCGACGCTTCTTCCAGCATCTTATTGAATCGATGCTTCTTCCAGCATCTATTGAATCGATGCGTCTTCCAGCATCTTATTGAAACGATGCTTCTTCCAGCATCTATTGAATCGATGCTTCTTCCAGCATCTTGTTAAATCGATGCTTCTTCCAGCATCTTATTGAATCGATGCTTCTTCCAGCATCTTATTGAATCGATGCTTCTTCCAGCATCTTATTGAATCGATGCTTCTTCCAGCATCTTAATGAATCGATGCTTCTTCCAGCATTTTATTGAATCTGTGCTTCTTCCAGAATCTTATTGAATCTATGCTTCTTCCAGCATCTTATTGAATCTATGCTTCTTCCAGCATCTTATTGAATCGATGCTTCTTCCAGCATCTATTGAATCCTCCTTTCACTGAGGGCATAAGGAGGACCTACGAAGTATTTAGGTAAGTAGTCATAATTCAGTAATCACTCAATGTAAATATCCCAGTTCTCGGGTGTCTACAAAAACGAAAAATGGAGGTATTGCGATGACACTTGGTATAAGTAGCTTATTGAGGGCATGGAAAAACGATTTAGCGGACGGAAAATCGTTAAAAATTGCGCTGCTAGGGGAACAATGGCACTGTAGATGTAAGAAAAGAATAGACAACTGCTCGAATTTACTGTTTATTGATAGCATAATATTCAGGACAAAACTGGTCAGTATACTGGCCATCGTAAGAGACGACATGCTGCAAACAAACAACGGCACGTGGCATGGCTGCTCGCAGCATGTAGCGGTCAATGTTGGCCACTTCACGTCTGATACTCGTCTTCAGATCTTAAAAATATCGTATACCGTCCCGATAGACTCTGTCCTTCAGTTATCCCGAAAGCCAGAAATCCCAAGAAGTAAGCTCCGGTGAGCGGGCTAGCCAGGACTTGGGAAATCCTCCAGAAATTATGCGTCCATTCCCGAATGTAGAACCGAGCAATTCCTGTAGCACATTTCGACTTGTCCTGTCGGCCCTGGTTACTGCAACTACACCCACAACATTTTCGGAAACTGGTGGTTGTCCTCTTCCTGACGCTGTACCCAATTCTCCTGTGTCTTCGAACTCCCGTGTCACCCTCCTCAACGCCACAGGTATAAGGGGTCTTCTCCGTAATCCATTGATTCGTCGATACTGGCGTAATGCACTGTTGGCATCACTGATTTTGATAAAATTTTAGCAATAGCACGCGTTCTTTCTTTGCAAGGTCATAATGACTACAGGCAGCCTGACTTTTGCCGCTTTTCTCCCGCTAAACGCAGCATGCCAAATTTGCATATGAATATTTGGATAGGAAACTTTCCGTGACAACACCAGCAAGAATTAGTAAAAGTAAACTTGTAAAATATTTGTCGACCAATGGGAAAAAATCTTTTCTCTGATTGGCTCCTGAGCAAAGAAGCAAATATCCGACTCCTAACGGAACACTGAGCAAACGACAATTTTGTTCTACCAGGTGCTTAACTTCGATGTTCCTCTGGGAATATTTTGTGTGTGCTGTCTTTTTTTATTTCAGGCCCCTTCCCCTGCCCTTTCCCCTCTTCCCCTGACATTTCCCTGTCCTCGGAGGCTGCGGTATTGTGCCGGACGTTTTTTATAGAGAGCATTATTGCTTGGAATGACTTGTTGGTGCAGGTAAGTATGTAGGGCAGCTTATAACTTCAGTTCTTAACGGGTAACCGTATACTTCTTGAACTCTAATTCTTCCGCACTTTTCTTTCATACTATCCTATCAGGGCAACCTGTACCCGCTTCTTTTTGTTTCCATTTTTCACCTGCCAAAAGGTGCAGAGCGCTGTGGGTTCGGGTATCTAAACCTAAGTTAGGATATCATTGTCGATTGCGGAAACTTTCCGTGTAAACAACCTGCAGTTTCTTGGATTTCAGCAGTTATGGTTCTGCTGTGCATGTAATCTTTTGTGATGGCCACCATATTCAGTAGACTGTTATTTTCCTGCCGTCTCCAGCGCCATTGTTTCCCTAGAGACGCAATTTTGAAATATTTTTCCACTAAATCGTTTTACCATGCTCTCAGTAAGCTACCTACCAAGCAGGGACGTCGCCAAGGGGATGCGAGGGCCCACCCTGAAATTTATCTTGCCCACCCAGTTCAAAATGGGCCATTTTTCAGCACATTTAACTTTAAAATATAATCTGGATTTTGCCCTATAATAAGTCTTGTGTTTTGTTTCATGTAGCCCTACGTATTTTACCACCATAGGAAGTGCTTTGTTTACTTTTCCGTAGAAAGGTTATCAAAATAGCATCCGCAGGGCCATAAAAATACAATTGCTCTCCACTCTTAGAATTCCTTAGTTTAAGCCTGTTTATATGGCTGAAGGGGGGGGGCTAATGAGGAGGGCGCATAGGAATTAACTGAGAGGAGTTTCTACTAATTGCTCTGCTGTTTGTTTTCTTCACAAAATAGGGGATTTCAACAAGGATAGTGGAGTCTAAAGATACAGTAGCACTCTTAAGACTGTCCCGGGACAGCGAAAGTACAGAAAGTGGCTGACGACTGCTTTGTACGAGAAGAGTGCAAGGCCAAGTCGCTGGCTTGAAGGAAGGAAGTGTTAAGAAGTTATATTTTTTTAAATGTTATATTTCCCCCCGCAACTGTTGAATGACCTTTGCGACTTACCGGACTAAATATGTATTGTGCATGCGTGGCACGACTTAAAATTTGATTTAGATAAACAGAAACGACGTTTTCCTTTAAATTATTCAAGTACAGTTCTATTTTCGTAAGCAAAAGGCAAAATTTTGAAAAGCAGTTTAAGACAATGCATTCAGAGCAAACAAAAATTTGAAGGCGACATTCTACCAACACTTGTATAACTATTCAGACCCGTGGCATAACTAGTCACACCCGTGTATGTGTGTGTGTGTTCAGGTGGAGGACACACACACACACACATACACGGGTCTATCAATTTCAATTAAAGTTACATTTTAAGCTAGATGACTGATGCTCCGTATTGCATCAGTACAAACATTTTCTGAGCATAAATATTAAATACTGAATGTTTCACCTCTGGCATCGTCGTCAAAAGTCTTTGTATTTTCCATCCCCTAAGCATCTAATTCTACAGGGTTTGTTTTCTTTTGTTGTTTAATGATTCTCATAAGCATCTGTCACCAAAAGGAATCACTTATTCTTAATTTGGAGCCACTGGTTCCAGGAAAGGTTCAAGGCAGCATCCATGTTCTGTCCTGGAATTCGAGCCCGAACCTAGCGGGACGAGATGTCCACATCGTAGATCACGTGCCCACTCAGCGAGCTCCTACATTTCATTCTCCAGCATACGTTATAATTATGTGAGAATGAAATTTACATGGTTTCCTTCACTTTTGGTTTTTTCCAACTCTTTGAATGAACTACTTCCGATTCATGTCACTTTAGTTGTCTAAAGATACATCAATCAGCGAAAATATTAAAACCACCTACCAATATGATGTAGGTCCTCCTCTCGGTGCCAAAACAGTTCTCACCCGAAGAGGCAATTCAACGAGATGTTGGTAGGTGTCTCTTGATATTTGGTACTATGACTGCAACAGAAAATCCCTCAGGTCCCGTAAATTTCGTGATTGGGCTGATGCTGCTCTTACCCGTTTCACCAACTCAAATCACAAATGCTCGATAGGATTCATGTTCGGTGAATTTGTGTTAGTGATTTAATACTCTATAATGTGCACTCAATAACGCTTTGCGCATTGATCTCAAATGACGACTAACGAAAGAACTAGAAATTTCCAACTCGCTGAACGGAAGACTGAACACAGAGAGAGTACTTACCACCATTCATTAAATAATCCAACTTTATTCACATTAAGTTGATTCACAACATCATGATCGTTAACTGATAACTGCAGGTTGATTTAACACACACATAAGTTGATATTGTTTTTACAATAAGACAAGCAGAAGCACACACACCACCATTTTAATCTTTTCGTTGCCGACGAGATAAGAGAACAACAACTGTTTCACTTTGCCTGTAGGAGTGAGCGAGAGAGTTTCGCCCAGTGCTGCAGCGCCATCTATCGTGCTCCTGAACTGCGACAGACAGATCTTAGTAATTTTTCTAACAATTTGGGGCCTATGGCAATAAATGGAATTCCTTTTCACTTTCTTGGAACCATTCCTAAACCTTCTTCGCAGAGTGGCATGGAGCATTGTCTTCTTGAAAGACTCCATCTCCGCCAGGGAATACAGTCGCCACAAAGGGGTGTATGTAGTCCGCCACGATGTTCAGGTACGTGATAGCTGTCAGAGTTCTCTGTACAAGGATAATGGGCCCAAGTTTTTCCCAAGAAAATGTTACCCAGACCATCACACTGCCTCCAGCCGCCTGGATCCGTCCCACAGTGCACCCAGGTGAGAAGCCTTCCTTGGGTAAATGTCGCACACGAGTTCGTCCGTCGACATGGTGTAACAGACACGGGATTCGTCTGACCATGAGACCATCCAGTCTTCTATGGTCCAATGTCGATGACTACGTGCCAACTGCAAGCGTTCACGACGGTGAACGGCTGTGAGCATAAGCACACGAATGAGTCTGGGGCTGCGGAGACCCGTATTCAAGAACTCACGATGAACTGTGTATTCGGACACATAGGACCCTTTACCACAATTAAAATTATGGGTAATGTCAGCCACAGTAGCTCTCCTGTTGCTGCGGACAAGACGAGATAGTGTGCGCTGACCTCTGGCATCAACGAGGCGTGGCCTGCCCACGTCTTGTCGACGGCTCGAAGTGTCACAAGTTTCGGACCATCTTTGTCAGGTACTAACTACTTCATAGCGTGAGCAGCCTATCAGCGCAGTTATTTTGGAGATGCTCCGACCAAAACGTCTTGCCATAACGATCTGGCCTTTTGCAGATAAATCTTTTGCTTTTCCCATGTTCAGACGAAAAGAAATACTGACTGACAGAGCTATCTATATACACACGTATATGTATATCATTCGCGACCTTGGCACGTGCCGCTGATTGGCTGCACGCACGCTTATTTGCATAATGCAGAGGTGGTTTTGGTTGATTGATCAGTGTATAATGGTCTACCAGTGCAGTTGGCTTTATGTCCACTCTTTAGCTCCTCGTTTTCACAATTTTGGGTTCAATTATTCGTCATTCGCCAGCACCGCCGTAGATGTCTCTTCTTCACCTGTTGCCTTTCTCGCACTCCCGTGACGAGAACCAGATTCCTTAACTGCGCGTTCTAGTTTTTTTTTTAATTGGAGGTTTAACGACCACCGTGAGCAACTCAATGGGCTATAAGCAGTCGCCCGTCCCTAATTTAGGGTCACTGGTTCCAGGGAAGGGAGAGAGCCAGTGCCGTAATACAAACACAACATCCATGCCTCACCGGGGTTTGAACCCGGACCTCTTTCAGACGAATGATTAGAGGCCATTGCTTAGACCACTGCGCCACCGGGGTGGCCGTTCTAGTTTTACTGTACGTATAGGTCATACTGAAAGTAATGAGCAGAGCTGCATTACACGGGCACTTTGCGCATTGGGAGAATGATAGTTCGTAAGTGCCATCTCTCATTGTGGCTATGAATGTCAAATGACGTCACCAGCGTCAGTCATGTGGCCCAACAGACGCGAGAAAAGATGGCCTACGGTGATACATCGTCCCATAATTGTGCTGTGATTCAATGTCTCGTGAAAGTGGAAATTTCGACTGCCGATTTTCACCGTAGGTTACAGCGTGCATACGGAGATGCATGTATGGGTGCTAGCAGTGTGAGAAGGTGGGTGAAACATTCTAAAGACGGTTTCACAGACATTAACGTTCAGCCTCGTAGCTGTCGCCGTCGAACAGCCTCTACAGAACACGAAAAGAATAGGGCTGATGCCTGAATTCGTGATGACAGACGTGTGACAGTGAAGAAAATTGCGGCAAACTTGGGCATAGGATACAGCGAGTTTAGAAAATGATTAGCAGCTTGGGATATCGGGAAAAAGGTGGCTACTGGGTCCCACGTTTACTCACACAAGACCACAAAGGCCAGCGCAAGAACATCTCGTCACGACTGCTGGAGCGGTATCGAAATGAAGGGGCCAATCTTTTGCACAGTATTGCGACAGGTGACGATAATTGGTTCCACCATTTCGAATCTGAAACAAAATGACAGAGCATGGAATGGCATCATTTCTATTCATCCAGCAGAAAGAAGCCTAAGACAGTTCCGGACGCATTCTTTTGGGACACATGGGTGTATTCTGGTTGGTTTTTAGAGCCCGGACAACCGCAAATGCCTCTTGTTATGTCCAAGCATTAGAAAAGCTCCTCCGTGCATTGCATGATAAATGGCCGGAAAAGAAACTCATTCTCCAGAAGGACAGCGCTAGGGCCCACTCTATTTGTTGGATCTCGGAAAAAATCCAGAAATTCGGATGGAAACTTTCATTTCACCTTTCTTACAGTCCAGATCTGTCATTCTCCGGCTATCATCTTTTTGGATTCCTAATGGACCAGAGACCAGATGCTCGGTCAACACTACCGTAGCTCGGAAGCAATACAGGAAATTGTACGTCGGTGTCTTCGCGCAACTGGAACGCAGTTCTTCTGCAAGGGTATTTTAAACTGTCAGAACAATAGGAAAAATGTGTCCAAAGCAACGGGGATCTTGTAGAAAAATAGATTAAGATATGCAGATTAAGCTGTCGTACTTGCTTCTTCAATCATTACAACTCGCAATTTTTAAAACCTTGTTGCTCATTAATATCAGTTTAGCCCTCGTATATTTTCTTACATTTAGGCCTATTTTACAACATTCAGTTCCACTAGGAAACCATTATCTACTTTCAGCTTTGCAAAGATATCCATCCAGCTTTATCTCCTTTATCCACATGCACCTTTTCTTCAGTTCATCCTCGTTTCAAAGAGGATATTCATTTTTGTTTCTTCTTTTCTTTATCTTTCGTCGATGCCATTCTGGCAGTCCCGGTGGCGTAGTGGTCTACGCGATGGCTTCTGATCATTTGTCCAAGATAGATCTGGGTTCGAATCTCATGAGACATGGATGCTGTGTTTTTCATACTGCACTGGCTCTCTTTCCCTCCCGTGGGACCAGTGGCCCTAAATTAGGGACGGGCGACTGCTTATAGCTCACGGAGTCTCTCACGGTGATCGTTAACCCCCCCCCTTCCCCCAAAGGTGTTATCCTGAGTTTTGTCCATCGTTACAGCTTTCCTTATTCCAACTTCTTCATGTTCCTGGAAGAACCTTTTCAGACTCGAAATATTCTGTCAATTGCGTCTGAATGTGATTCGTTCTATGTGTTATATTGTTAGCCATTAGTGTAGCGTAGCCCCCGTCAGGCGCCATGGTGTCGGGGTCCTAGACGACAGAGACCCAGACCCCCGCAAATAATATTTTCTTATGATTTATATAATATTGCTTATATTTTCAATATACTAACATGCACTGTTTATGTATGGTTAAAAAGTTGTTATGGTTTACTCGTAGTCATTGAAAGCGTACAAATAAATTTTTGTTGTAGACGAAATCACCTCTCTCATTTTACTTCTTCTCACTTTTTTTCTAATGTATATAGGTTGCCTGAGCTGGCGGACAGTTTTGATTGGTACAGAACAGCTGTCATAGGGTTCACACTAATGATAACCTCCGAAAAATAACAAACCTCTTAACAGCTATCAACGAACACCCCAGTTAGTCCTGAAGGAGATCTAACCCAAACTTTATCCCTTAGAATTTTATGTAGTTCCTTTGGTACTACAACGAGAGGAATAAGGTCAGGACAAGGAATAATGCTAAAGGACCTGCACCTCTGGCAGGATGGGTTTGATTACCGCGGGTACAATGTGATTAAGTGAAAAGAAAGGAGTTAAAGTTTAGTTCCACGTGAGGCTAGTTCTCGTGTATGTTTCAGTAGCCCTCCGGGGACTGCTGGAGTGGTTTATGGCGTCTGGAATGCGGTCCGTTGGCGGCGGTATCTCCTCGTTTGGTCAGTGGATGTTGTGTTCCTTCTTTCAGAAGTGTGTCCAGCTAACTCTGCAGTTGTGGCGGTGGATGGCCTAAAGGTCAGCGTTCGTGACTGCCACTGGGAAAGTTTCAGAAACGCTCGAACCACTGGTATCCACCATGCGACGAATGGGCACGTTAAGATGACGGGCCCCGGGTACCCCCTCCGGTTATAAATAAGGGCGTGTTCGTCCCCCTTTCTACTTCGCTTCCGTGTGACCTTTCTGTCTGGCTCTCTAGCTCAAATCTCCTAGCTCCTAATTCTAAGGGTTGTTTAAGACCCGGGGTCAGACACTCCCTTTCTGAAATCCTCAACATAAATCTCAATCTCAAAATCTCAACTTTGTATTTGTACTTCAGTGTCTAACATTTTTTTCCTGTAGTGTTGTATCCTAGCCTTTAGCACGAAACTTGCTTTTCCTGGGGGCTATTTAGGAACGGACGTCAGACATTGCGCTCCAAAAAGAATGTGCACCATGATTTTTTTTTTTTTTTTTAGTTCGATTATTATACAGTGAAACCTCTTAATGAACCGTATATAGAATCTCCAAGCTTTCGCCCTCCACAGGAAGGCTTCTTCAACGCAATAGATAGACATAAAATGCATGTATGTCTATAGCCTCCCAGTGGAGAGCGAAAGCTTGGGAATTCTGTATACTTTTTCAGCCATTAAATAAACGGATTTATAAATATATACCACGCTATAAGCAGTGGCGTAACTAGGGCGGGCCAGACGGGCGCAGCTCAAGCGAGGGCACACAAATCACTGCTTACAGTCTGGTTAAAATTGGAATTGAAACTTTTGCACCAGTTTCTGGTACAGAATTTCAGAATTTACCCATAATGTCTTGTGCCGGTTGCAGTAGCTTGGCAGCTGAAATTCGCCTTTCTTCTACAAAATGTGCTGGGGATGTACACTGCTGGCCACCCAAAATGCAACATCAAGAAGGACACGTGATAGCAAAGCCAGATTTACTGGACACATAACAACAGATACAAAGATGAAACGATTGAGCTTACAGGCCCGTGCGACTTGCGGAACACGCAGACATCAATAGTTCGTGTGGCTCCCATGACTGGCAATAACGGCCGCTACACGCCGCGGCATCGAACGAAAGAGCCTTTGGATGTGGGATTGGGGTATGTCGGTCCAGGCTGCTTCCACACGTTGCCACAGTTCATCAGGCGTAGCCGTGGGTGGTGCTTGCCGGGCCACTCGGTTGCCGATCAGCGACCAGACGTGTTCGACGGGCGACATATCAGGAGAACAGGCGGGCCACGGCAGCAGTGACACCTGGTGGGCCGTGAAGAATTGTTGCACGATGCGTGCCACGTGCGGGCGCGCATTGTCCTGTTGAAACGTGGCCGCTGGCAGGTCCTGCAGGTAAGGGAGGACTATAGGCTCCAAAACGTCGGAGATGGTGCGGTGGCTGTTGAGTATACCGGCGATGAGTACCAGAGGGGTGCTGGTGTCATATCCAATTGCGCCTCAAACCATAACGCCAGGCGACGGACCGGTATGGCGATGCATGATGCAGGCGTCATACAGCATCTCGCCGCGGTGCCGCCACACGCGGATCCGACCATCGTGGTGTTGCGGGAAGAAGCGGGATTCGTCGGAGAAGACAATGTCGTGCCATTCCGTAGTCCAGGTGCGGCGTTCAACGGCTCACTGCTCCCGCATTCGCCGGTGGTGTAACGTCAATGGTACTCGGAGCAATGGGCGCCGTGCGACAAATCTCCGCTTCTGCAGACGACGTCGAACGGTACGTGCTGACATAGGTTGTTGCGCAGCACACCGTAATTCCTGCGCTAACGTTCGTGATGTGGTGGTGCGATCCGTCAATGCCCGTCGCACAACATGCCGGTCATCTCGTTCGGCGGTGTGCCGCGGCTGCGGCAATCGCTCACGTCAGTCCGCCCGTCCGTCCGTCCCTCCTGCACCCACCGAATCCATATTCGCCTCACTGTGGCTGGATGTCATCCCACACGGGCGCCGATGTCTCGGTACGATAAACCGCTGTCGCGATAAGCCACTATTCGTCCTCTGTCGAACTCCGAAACGTGCTGGAATGACTGCCGTATTCTGCGACGAAGCATCAGGAAGCTTTCCACTCACAGGTCCGGCAGCACAACACACTTCCGCTACTTACACCCCGCCTTCTGTGCACCCTTCTTATAGTGCTTCTCGGTGGCGTGCCGGGCGCACATGTTTTGTATATGCCCTGCAATGCTAATCGTTTGCATGTCCTCTCGCGGGCGACGCATGCTGCAAATTTCAGGCCAATCGGATGCTTCCTTCTTGGTGTTGCATTTTTGGGTTGCCAGCCGTGTACATTGCTCACAATCAGAAATGACGGCGCTGTTGTTCATACGTTGCAAAATAAGGATGTCGTTCATATTTTTGAAGATTCTCTGGGGCTATTCGATCATTACTGCCACTAGTAATGATCGAATGCATTCGGTCCGTTTAATGTGGTGCCAAAGGTCGGAAGCAGTTAGGAATCTCCCCGCCCTCTTCACATTTTGTATTTAACAGTTCTAAATGGCGTTCCGCGCCGAGTTCAGCTTTGCTACCCAGAACATCCTTGATGTAAGAAATAAGCGAAAGCACGAAACCTTCTACTTGATTCTGACCCCATTTTCTAATTTTTTCCGATGCAATTAATGAGGGTAAAATGCCGTTCCCGTTTGGGATAAGAAGTGACACCTAGTTTCCTAATGCCGTATTCGCGGTGAGGGGCCCAATATTTTGTGGTTTGCCCCGGGAGCAGAAATGCGTAGTTAAGCCTCTGGCTATAAGCGTTTTCGTTTGTATATGTGAACATAAATTTATTACGTCCTTGATTCAAGCAGTGATTACGTGCATTGTTGGTGTTAAGAACTGAATACAGTACGTCTCCTTCTCAGTCAAATGAATTTTTTACACAATAAGTCTTCATACAATTTTGAACTTAAAAGTCGGTTCTCTTAAAGCGCATGATGAGGTAGAGCATTCAATTACTGTAAAAATGGGAATAAACTACGAAGGAAAATTACAGTATGCTGATAGAGCGTTCACGGAGTCATGAAAGTGAAATAAATCCCCCAAGCTATATGTGTGCGACATATGTTCCAAACTAGGTGTAACTTGTTTCTAATCTCCATTTGTGTGGGTGCCTGTATGTAAGAATTTATTTTTCTTTCAGACGAGACGAATTAATTCTGGAAACGGTCCAGGTAAGACCGGGGGTAACATTTGGTAGGGTGTTGACTCCCGTGGCGTGAACACGTAAGAACTACTTTTAGGGAAGGATCGAGAAAATTGTCGTGAAAGGTTAGATAGAGGGTCTTTGGATTAGGGCATCTAGTTTCTCACGGGAATATGTATTTGTTCGGTATGATAACGAGCGATCCAAGCACAATCATCAAAAGAAAATTTTGACACCAAGTCTTTTCGTAAATGCCTCTTTTAAAATATTTTGAGAATTAATTAACTAAAAGTCACAAAAAGGCGTGGATAATAAAACTCAACACACATATAAAATGAACGTGCATGCTTCAGCATAGGTTTATACATACTTTCACACATTATAAAAGAATGACATAGGAAGGAAATTTCATTAAACAATACATTTTTGGATACCTCAGACTGATAAATAACTCGCACTGCGCATGTGCGTGAAAACACACTGAATCTTTTTTTTTTTTGGGGGGGGGGGGGCGGCGGTAATGACCGCCACGAGCAGCTCCATAGCGTATAAGCAGTCGCCTGCCCCAAGTTTAGGGACACTGATTCCGGGAAGGGGTAAGAGCCAGTCCCTTAATACAAGTTCATCACCCATGACCAGAGCCGTAACTAAGGCGGGGCAACAGCCCCGTCTGCCCCGGGCGCAGAAATCACTGTTTGGAATGCGATTACAATTGGAACTGGAACTTTTCCACAAGTTTTTGACACAATTAAAATTAGAATTTCCTCCTCAAAATGCTCAGGAGTTGTTAGTTGCTCACATTCAGTAATGAAGGCGTTGTTCTATAGTCTGTCCAACTGAAGAAGAACCATGGCCCCCTTCTACACCAATGGGGGCTCCCAGTACTTCTTTAGTTGGAAGGACTATACGTAAGTTGCAAGATAAGGATGTTGCTCACATTTTTGAAGATTCTCTGGAGGCTATTCAGTCTTTATTGTGGCTATATTCGGTCCACTTGATGCGGTACCGAAGGTCCGAACTCCGAAACAGTTGCGAAAAATGCTGTAAAAACAGTCACATTTTGATTGAGCCTTTTTTACGCCTAGTTTCTTTAAAACTTAGAAATGCATTTTTACCCCTAGTTTTGTTAGAAAGTCTTTGTAGTGATGTTATATTTTTGAAATTGTATCTGCTTTTTGCTGTCTTTAAATTTAAAGCTATTTTTCTCGAAAATTCTCTTCTGTAGCTTATGCTCGCTTAGATCTTAGATTTTCAATGCTGTTTTATGTTATTTTGGTATGTGAGAGAGAGAGAGAGAGAGAGAGAGAGAGAGAGAGAGAGAGAGAGAGAGAGAGAGAGAAAAGGAAGAGATAAAGGGAGAGAGATAAAGAGAGAGAGAAAAAGAGAGAGAAAGAGAAACAGATAGAGATAAAGAGAAACAGAGAGAGCAAATGAGAGACAGAGAAAAAGAGAGATAAAGAGAAACAGATAGAGATAAAGAGAAACAGAGAGAGCAAATGAGAGACAGAGACAGAGAGAGAGTGTGAAAGAAAAAGAGAGACAGAGAGTGAAAGAAAAGAGAGAGAGAGAGAGAGAGAGACAGAGAGGCACATTGGGGCGCAATATTTTTCGGTTTGCCCCGGGCGCAGAAATGCCTAGTTACGCCCCTGCCATGACTCATCCGAAACTCGACCCCGAGCTCACTCGGATGAACGGTTAGCGCTTAGGTAACTATACCAAGAAGGAGGGAGGGGGAAAAGGGGCGTTCTGAGTCTATGAGAAAGAAACCTGAATTCTGCTAATAAACCTGCATCATGTGCATGTCTGGCGGCATAGTACACTATTGTTTGTGAAAATTGCAACACAAACAAAGAATCGCGCTTCTCAAATGAAATTTATATCACAGATTCCTTATGCTACAAGAAATGAGTGGTTACATTTGTAGAGATATACATGATTTTTTCGCTTCAAAACTCCGTATCGTGTGAAACCACCTCGAGCAACAATAACAGTCTCTACACGTCGTGGCATTGAATGGAAGAGGTTTTTGATGTCGTTCTGGGGAATGGCATGCCAGGCTGCTTCTATGCGAGACCACAGTTCCATTTGTGGTGACTGGCGGAGGCGTTTGACATCCTAGTCCCCCGATTTTAACTATTATCTCTGTGACATGGTAGTTAAAATTGGGGACGTATTCGGCGAACGTGCAGGCCAGGGAGGAAGCAATATCTGCCATGCATGGAAAAGGTGTTGGACATTTCGGGCCACATGTGGCTGAGCATTGTTCTGCTGGAATATAGCGACAGGACAACTGTGAAGGAAGGATATCACCTCTGCCTATAAACCATCCCTGACAGGGGCTCCGACTTCTCCAAATTATTGGGAAGGGGGGGGGAGGCGTGAAGAGATCAGACGTGGGAGGGTCATGTCTCTTACATTGTCAGGAGAAAAATAAAGGGAGGAGGGCAAAAATTTAAACTACGAGATTCGACGTACAAATTTGTAAATTTTAAAACGAAATTGTAATTGCTCCTCAGCAAATGAACAAGGAAACAAATATTCTTTCGCTGAATAATAATATTTTCAAAATGAAATTCAGCGTGTGATTTTATAAAAATATCGAGAGAGATTTTATTTCCAAAGTTTAGTAAAAAGTGAGAAATTAGCTGAGTTACTCGAACAAAGAACAAGAAGGGCAAAAAATAAATAGTTAAATAAAGGCGCTAGATCATACGTTTCTGTATTTTACTAATGATAAAACTGTTTTAATCATTTACCACGTATCACGAGAATATGTTAAACACTATTAATACTGGTCTGGCAATCCAGTTTCTTATCAAATGAGCAATGCTGAGAATGGGAAAAATGTTGTTATTTATTTTGTTATTTATTAATATTTTGGAAATGAATCGCTTTGGCCTCATAAAGTGGAGCTTGGTCCACCTCATGATGCTAAAGCTATTATTAAATTAAATGGAAACAATAATATTGGGTGGGCATTGCCCCCCCAGTAAAAGTATTAGAGGGGCAAGATTCACCTTGCCCCTCTATAGTTGGCACCTATGATCCCTGATGTATCGCTGGCTGTTGAGGGTTCCCTCAATTCCGATTAGGCAACATTGCAAACTGAACCCAATGGCGCCCCAAAACCCCGACGCTTGGGGCCGGTATGAAGACACAAAATGCACTCTGCAAGGTGCCGTTCACCACGATGTCTTCGACTAAATATTGAACCATGATGGCGCATCAAGAAAACACGACCTGATTGGCAACAGGTCGTGTTTTCTGAATCGTGACTCCACAGAAAACACGACCTGTTGCCAATCAGCGCGTCAATGTCTGTGTTTGAGAACACATTGCAGCCTGGGGTGTTTGTGGTTGAATGTCAAAGGAATGCGCAGCAACGGGCTGCTATCGACCAGTCCTTTGTTAAGCAGACTACGTCGAACTGTGCTGGAGTACAATACCTGACCTATGACATTGTTGCACTACACTGCACTAAAACCGTGGATATCGCTGTGCGATCGGTCATTGCCATAGCGTAGACGTGTGTGTCATCCCGTGCAGTCGTGCAATTTTGCGGTCCACTTCTTGGATTCCTGTGCGTCCGAGCCTCCTCTGTCCACTGACGTCACGTTCACGTGACTGTACTGGCATTTCGTCTGTACTAGTGGTAATTTCGCGGTAGGAAAATCCAGCTTCTCTCATCCGCACAATCCTTCTTTGCTCAAAGTCCGTCAGGTGTTCATAATTCCACCTTCTTCAGCGACGGAGCGAGACATACGTAATGAGACACGAAAAACACCCTTTCGACTCATTGGCGTATCTTCACGAATTGCAACACCTCGTTTGAGCCAGCTCTTTATACCCAAGACCGGACAGTTCAGATGGCGCTGCTTCGAAACCGCACGAGCATTTTCACTAACATCTTAATCATTTGCCTGTCCCAACCTGTTGTGCGTATTCTGTAAATTTCAAGCTAATACCAGCAATTCTTAATGGTGTTGCAATTTTCACAAATATTACTGGGCGTGTATGCGGATTTTGGATATTCAGCCGAACTTCATTACAAAATTCTGGCATCAGTAGAGGTTTGAACCGAATATTTTGGCAGTCGTCGTCGATGTCTGCCTGAGTGGTACACTTTTCCTGCCACCCAACGCTCATCGACCAGAAATATACACGCATTCCTGGGACACATAGCTACACACACTACTCGAAGACGTTTCAATAGAAACACGCCGTCGCGTGTGGTTCACGCACAATGGGGCTCCAGCACATTTTGTCCTCACTTTTCGCGAACATGTCAATCGTACGTATCGTGTCAGTTGGATTTATAGAGATTAACCAATTGCATATGATTTGAATCCACTAGATTTCTTCTCATGGGGACTCCTTCGACGTTTACGTTACCACTGCAGGAGCTTACCATAGGGGAGCGAGAGGTAGGTTACTCTGGTCTAAAGAAATGATTGGCAGAGACTTTGTGGATAGGTCTATCGCTCTCTCTCTCTCTCTCTCTCTCTCTCTCTCTCTCTCTCTCTCTCTCACACACACACACACACACACACACACACACACACACACACACACACACACACACACACACACACACACTGGCAGAACTGCCCCTTCCTGGCATTGTACAGCTTTTCAAAATTTTTCCATAAAAAAATATGTGCAAAATTTTTAAATCACCAAGTGGGAAAAACAACAGAAAAATCAGCGCTAATTTCCTGACGTTCAATAGTTTTCTTTGCGAAAAAACGAGCTCTATACTTTTTATTGGGTGTATGCATAAGTTCTACCCGTTTTTTGGGTTTTTTTTTTTTTTTTTTTTTTTTCGAAACGAGGAGAACACAACAGATAACGTACCTAGGATTTCGCATAATTGCCATCATTCTGTAAGACCTCTTGCCATCTGTCGCCTTGGAGTTTTTCCGCTTCGATACCGGAAAAACTCCTTTGTTTTAGAGTAAAAAAAGTCATGTAATGCCGTTTTCACATCGTCCACATCATCGAATGTTTGGAGAGCGAAGGCATTCTGTAACAATCGAAAAAGGTGGTAGTCCTTCGGTGCCAGATCAGGGGAATACGCCGGGTGAGGTAACACTTCCCAACCAGTGTTCAGTAATTTTTGCCCAGTGATTAAAGCAACATGAGGCCTGGCGTTATCATGATGAAGCCGCGGATGGCTTAGTGGTTAGTGTTTCAGACTATCGATGCTGGGTCCCCAGGTTCTAGCCTGGGCTGATCATTCAGAGATGGTGTGATTTACTGACAATCGCTGAATATCCGCCGTGCATCGGACGAGCACGTAAAGTGACGGCCCCCAGGCTGGGCCCACTGGTTAAATGGGTATCCTTTCCTATGTCCTCCCTGAAATTCTCTCACCCATCTATGTGCAATATCGTACTTGTACGGTGGCGCCATCTACTGTACTCTAATCTTACTACAAACTGTTCTGTCAAAGTCACTAGACTTGCTCTCATTCCTTCCGTTTCTGTGTCCTGCCCAAAAGGCGATCTCGCTGTAGGTGGCTGGGACCTAAACTCTACTACCTGTGGACGGAAGTCCTACATGAAAAATGGCAAATCCCTTCTTCTAGCGTTATCATGATGAAGGATCACGCCTTTGCGATTGACGAGTGCTGGCCGCTTCGATACCAGTTGTTCTCACAATCTTCCCAACTGTTGGCAGTAGAGGTCAGAATTTATTGTTCGGTTAGGTGCCAAAATCTCCCAGTGGATTATTCCCTTGACATCCCACCAAACACTCAACAAAACCTTTTGGGATGCAGTCCTCCTTTTGAGTTCGATGGAGCACGCTCCGCACCTTGGCACCTAGTCCGTCGACGCTTTACATTACGGTATAGTACTCATTTCTCATCACCTGTTACAATTCGTCCCAAAAACGGTTCATTTCTGTGACGAGAAAGCAAAGAAACACATGTACGGACTCTCTCCTCTCGTTGCTTTGCAGAAAGCTGGTGTGGAACCCAGTTATCGAGCTTGGTGATGAACCCAAGCGCATGCATCCGTCTTTCGACTGTTGTTCTGTGTACCGACAACGTTTCCGCTAATTCCTGAACGGTTGAATGTGGGTCATTTGCTATGGCTTGGTCCACATCCTCGTCAGAAGCCACGGATGGACGTCCAGGACGTGGTTGATCTTTGCAGCTTCTGTCTCCGTCCCTGAATTTCCGAAACCAACGGCGACATGTACTATCATCAACTGCATCCTCTCCAGACGCTTGACAGATGTTGCGGCAATCCGTGGCTGCAGTACAGCCTTAATCGAACTCGTACAGTAAACAATGTCTAATGTGCTCCTTATCGCATGCCATGTTACACCGTCCGTGATTTCCGTTACGAATGACTTACTCGGACAAGCCTAGTGCCTCTATATGCTCTACTACTCCACGCTTTATTGGCCAAAAATTCGGCATCGCAGCGTCATCTGTGACGTAACTACTCCGATCGCAATTTACTTCTATTACAAAAACGGGCAGAACTTTTGCACACACCCAATAAATATCAAGAGTCTGGATAGAATCTTCCAAATAAATTTGAGCTCTTCTATCCGGGCGGTTTAATTTAATGTAATAACGCCCAGCTTGAACAATCGAATCATTCCTGAGCTGTGTGACCGGTAATTTCTTTTTAAAATATTTCTTTATTATTTCCCAATACTTTATTTCCACCTCTTTTGAAATTAATTTCCATTTATCAATATTTCACTTCATCAAACATTCCTGTGCCATTCATAGTCTTACCATAGTGATTTTCTCTCTGAAATTTGTAGAAATACTGCATTGAATAAAAGACACCCATTGCTTTTCATGATCAGTCAAAATTCCTTTTGCCTTCCGCTCTCAGCTTCCTCTGTTTCTAGAACTCTGGTGTTTTTTTGTTTCTGTTTTCTTCTCTCTCCTTCTGTCTCTCTCTGTCTCTTTCCCTCTTTCTCTCTCTCTCTCTCTCTCTCTCTGAAGCTAGAACAGAATATTTAACCTTTAAGGTGGTTCCACCTAAAAGTTCTGCACTATGTTTCCAATGGTAAAACTTCTGTACGTATTTTCTTCGCAATTAATGTATTCCCAAGAACGAAAATTTGCACATCGATAAAACTAACTCTAAGTTATAGCATGGGATACTTAATACTTGCTAAAACATAACCATAACTATATTAAAAATCAATCATTTTTCGTTCACTAATGTTCAGATCTGTTAATAGATGGCGCGACCTGTACATTGATGACGTCAGTAGACAAACAAATGTGAGATTGCTTAATTATTGTTATGTTTTAGCAAGCATTAAGTATCCCATGCTATAACTTAAAGTTAGTTTTATCGGTGTGCAAATTTTCATCCTTGGGAATACACTAATTGCAATAAAATATGTACAGAAGTTTTACCATTGGAAACATAAGGCAGAGATTTCTGGTGGAACCACCTTAATATCCAAATTCACAGAAAATTTTAATCGTTACAAAAAATTTTACGAAAATCTATACATTTGTTGGGCCGCGGGTGACCTGGTGGTCAACGTTCGTGACTGCCACGGAGAAGACCTCAGGTTCGATCCCAGCAGGTACGAACGCTCGAATCACTAAATATCCGCCGTGCGTCGGATGGGCACGTTAAGCCGTCGGACCCCGGGTACTGGCCCCCGGCAATAAATAAGTGCGTCTTCCTCCCCCTTTCTACCTCGCTTCCGTGTCACTTTCCTATCTGGCACTCTAGCCCAAATCTCCTAGCTTCCTATTTCTAAGGGTTGTTTAAGATCTGGGGCCAGACACTCCCTTCCAAAAATCCTCTACATCTGATCTCATCTGTACATTTGTTACTATAATTTTACAAAAATAAATGCATTAATTATCGATCTTGGCCATTTTAAAAGAAAAAGTCTGTTTTGAAATGTCTGCATGTTTTTTAAAGAAAAGTCGGGGGAGGGGGTCGCCCCAGTCGCCCACAGCTGGGTCCGCTACTGTACCCTGGTTTAATACCCAAGCTCTCCTCGAAAGGATCGTGGATGATTGTCAAAGAATCCAGAACACTTCAAATATCTTGAAAAAAACAACAAGCGTTTATAAAACTATTCTGTTCTTCACGTATTTTTTTTTTTTTTTTACATTAAACAGCTTAACCAGTCCAGATTACAGCGTCTGTGATAATATTCCGTGTAGGGACATTACAGTTGAATATAAGAACTTCTAAGATATTCTTCTCACCATCGTTTCAGGGGGTCGGCTTTCTAACGATATATTTCTGCTTACATCCATGTACAGGTGTTTCCCTTCCAGAGAGGCAAAGTTAAAAACAGGGTCGCAATTAAATTTGTACCACGTAACTGACTGTACAATCCCTGATTATGAATATTGTCAAGATTCGTACAAAACGTAATATCACACCGGGACTTTTTGAACTTTTTTTTTATTGGAGGTTTAACGACCACCGTGAGCAACTCAATGGGCTATAAGCAGTCGCCCGTCCCTAATTTAGGGCCACTGGTTCCAGGGAAGGGAGAGAGCCAGTGCCATAAGACAAACACAACATCCATGCCTCACCGGGATTTGAACCCGGACCCCTTTCGGACGAATGATCAGAGGCCATCGCTTAGACCACTGCGCCACCGGGGTGGCTTTTTGAACTTGTCCGACAACCGGTGAGAAGAGGCTGTGAAGCATGCTTTGCTTCTCAAAGAGGACATTTCGAAGGCTTGCTCTGATGCACAATTACGTAATTGTCTTCATAGATCACTCCCATTGTAATGTATTAACTGAAATAAAGACTAATTAACTTCATATATTTTCTTACTTGCACTTCAAAATGTGCAAAAACGCGGAAGGGAAACATTTCCGACCCAATGTTCACAAGAACTTTTTTCACTGTTCAGTAGGACACATTTTTTTTTTTTTTTTTTTTTTGATTGGAGGTTTAACGACCACCGTGAGCAACTCAATGGGCTATAAGCAGTCGCCCGTCCCTAATTTAGGTTCACTGGTTCCAGGGAAGGGAGAGAGCCAGTGCCGAAATACAAACACAACATCCATGTCTCACCGGGATTCGAACCCGGACCCCATTCGGACGAATGATCAGAGGCCACTCTCTCCCTTCCCTGGAACCAGTGAACCTAAATTAAGACGGGCGACTGCTTATAGCCCATTGAATTGCTCACGGTGGTCGTTAAACCTCCAAACAAACAAACAAACAAACACCGGGGCGGCATGGACACATTCCCAAAGTTGGACTAGACTGTTTGCGAACACTCTGTATTAAAAGAAGAAGAAGAAGAAGAAGGAACAAAAAATTAAAATACAGGTTCCCCGTCAGAGACAAAACTGAGTTTTTAGCCGTCCTGAGCACTAACTCTGATACCGATATTCGTCTCTTCGGTAATTATTTTCTATTGGTTTTTAATTATGCGGTTTTTCGATTGATATCCTCTGCTTTTAGAGCACTGCGAAAAAAAAGTGAAAATATAACTGCTTTGTGTCTCTACGCACATCAAAATGTTTCGTTTTATTGAAATTTGAAAAAAAATGAAAATTTTGAAAAAAATAGCAAAAATTTGTGATATTAAAAAAAAATTAGAGCTTAAAAAAAACAATTTTAAAAACGTTAAGAATTTGACACATTTGCATTTTTAAGATAATTCATAAGTATTCCCTTGGGTTCTCTTTAAGTAGGAATTTCGAAAGTGAAAGGGCTATATCAGGTAGAGAAAAAGAAAAAAAAGTCATGAAAAGAGGTGAATAATTTTTTATTATTTTTTTTCATTCACATGTCAAATTTCCATCTAGGCTTAGAGCCATGCGCTTTTTGAACAGTGTGTTTAAAGACTAATTTGATTTGAGTGAAAACTCTTTGTGCTGGTTGTGACGTACTATGGAGGTAACTCACATGTCAAGATAGCAAGTAGCAGTGATAAACCTCTGGCTGCCTCGGTGGCGCAGTGGTCTAAGCGATGGCTTCTGATAATTCGTCCGAGATGGGTCCGGGTTCGAATCCCTGTGAGGCATGGAGGTTGTGTTTGTCTTACGTCACTGGCTCTCTCCCTTCCCTGGAACCAGTGGCCCTAAATTAGGGACGGGCAACTGCTTATAGCCCATTGAGTTGCTCAAGGTGGTCGTTAAACCTCCAATAAAAATAAAAAAATCCCTGTGAGGCATGGAGGTTGTGTTTGTCTTACGTCACTGGCTCTCTCCCTTCCCTGGAACCAGTGACCGTAAATAAAGGACGGGCGACTGCTTATAGCTCATTGAGTTGCTCACGGTGGTCGTTAAACCTCCAATAAAAAAATCCCTGTGAGGCATGGAGGTTGTGTTTGTATTACGGCACTGGCTCTCTTCCTTCCCTGGAACCAGTCACCCTAAATAAAGGACGGGCGACTGCTTATAGCTCATTGAGTTGCCCACGGTGGTCGTTAAACCTCCAATTAGCCGCCCCGGTGGCGCAGTAGTCTAAGTCGTTGGCCTCTGATCATTCGTCCGAAAGGGGTCCGGGTTCGAATCCCGGTGATGCATGGATGTTGCGTTTGTATTACGGCACTGGCTCCCTCCCTTCCTTGGAACCAGTGACCCTAAATTAGGGACGGGCGACTGCTTATAGCCCATTGAGTTGCTCACAGTGGTCGTTAAACCTCCAATCAAAAAAAAAAAAACCTCCAATTAAAAAAAAAAAAAAAAAAAAAGAGACGACTGACAAGTAGAGGTCCTCCGTTTAAACTTCAACCAAGACTACGGATAAAAACCCAGTCCTTTTCGTTTTTAACAGCTTTTTGAGAGTACATGCAGCAAATCTTACTGCTTCACCTTAAGGTGGACGTCAAGTAATTTTGCTTCCCATACTTCCAATGGAAAAACTTTTGTGCACATTTCCTTCACAATTAGTGTGTTCCCAAGGATGAAAATTTGAACATCGATTAAAATAACTTCATATTATAACTTGGAATACTTAATATTTTCTAAAACACAACCATAATTATTTTAAAAATCAATAACTTTTCCTTTGGTAGTGTTGAAACCAGAAAAAAGATGGCGCGATCTGTACTTTGATGACATCATTAGACAAACAAATGCTGGATTGCATAATTATGGTTATGTTTTAGAAAATATTGAGTATTCCAAGATATAACATGAAGCTATTTTAATCGATGTTCAAATTTTCATCCTTGGGAACGTATTAATTGTGAAGAAAATGTGTACAGACGTTTTTCCATTGGAAGTATAGGAAGCAAAATTACTTGACGTCCATCTTAACTTTGAGGCAGACTATACTATTTTATATTTGTACTTATTTAAGCACCATGTTATATAAGTAATTCTTTTTAAATGATGTACTTTGCCACAAAATTAATTTTGGGCTACTTGTTAAAACGCTTTTAATCATCCTTTTTTATTCTTTCAAATAACGAAAAATTCTGCGCTCCTTTAAATCTTTTTTGTTTTTGCTTCAGGGTCTAACGAGCACCATGAGCAACTCGCGGAGTTATAGATAGTCGCCGGTCCCTAAAGGGCTACTGGTCCCAGGGAAGGAAAAGAGCAAGCTCCTTTAGACAAACATACCATTCGTGTTTCATCTGGACCTCGGTTCCCCCGCCCCCGAACCATTGGTCAGAAGCCAGAGTCTCAAAATACTTGGCCACCCAGGCGGCATCCCTTAAATCTGCCGCCATAGGCAAGTGCCTGCAGTGTCTGTACATAAGCACATCCTTATTCCTCGCATATTCCACCTTCATTTCCAATAATAAAAAAACCATGAATTTATTAAGAAATAAAAAATATTACTACGATGGAAGAAATAGAAATGAATTAAAATAAGGAAACTAAACGTATAATCTCCTAAGAATTATTACAAATGCAAGATCAGATTTTATTTTATATCGAAAATAAACAAAAATAAGGCACACGTTGCCTGCCAAGAATTATCTCAGGTACAAGTTCACATTATTAATTTAAACTGAAAATAATAAATTAAATAAGGGAACCAGACATAATGTCTCTCCAGAATTATTCCAAATACAAGTTCAGATTTATTCACGATGGCTTATATTAAAACATTACAGACCCAGTCCTCCGGTGATTGGGTTTAAAACGTAGAATACATCTGTTGAAAACATAAGGGTAGAAATAAGAAAAATAAAACAGACAAAATGAATGTGGATAAATCATAAATTCACTGAGGAAGTAATTCATTAAAACAGCTGCTTTTAAAAATAAATTCGAACGCGGGAATTAGTTTAAAGTTTCCATATTAAAATTTCTGGCACATGTGTACAAAAATAAAATGGAAAATTTTTGAGAAAATATCACGAACGCAAAAAGGGTTAATTTGCCACAAAAAAAAAAAAAAAAAAAAAAGGAGGTATGATCTCCCCAGGAACATGCACGATAGCAAAGCTTGCTTACCTGAAAAAAAAAAAAAAAAAAAAAAAACATCTTTGCTGACGTCACACACCGTGTCAACCGCACCGGCCACGTGCTGCATATCTGGGCGTGGCAGGGAGAATCCGCAAGGCTCTCTAATGCAGGGGTAAACCATTTTGCCTTCGCACCTACTTTGAAAACGATCTTAGTGTCCACACCATTGCCTCCAAAATTCATCAATCAACCAATCAAGGCATAACTGAGATGACAAGGGAATTTTGTATGTACCAAAAGTTCTTCAATTTTTCGGGAGAAATGCGAAAATTAAAACATGGACACAAAAGGAAAGGTATTAAAAATGAAATCATTGCTCACTTTTCTAGAAATAATAAATATGTACCAAAATATTATTACTTCAAACGACTAGGGGTTAAAAAATTATAAAGATTGATAAATTCTCAGAACTATTTCAGTGTGATTGATGTCTGTTGCTGCTTTCAAGCAGTAAGGACAAAAATTAGAGGGACAGCGTTGTGTTGTAATGGGTGTATTACACCAATGATATGTTGTAATGCGTGAATTTCAGATGTTATATTGCGAGAATCGAACCAACGTTAAATTTAAATACTCAAAGTTACGGGACCAATGCTGTATTCTTAAAACTGATATGGTAGTGGTAACATAGGCGTAGCCGTGGGGGTCTCGGGTCCCCCCCTCCTTGGGGGGATTGGGATTAAGTATATGTATATACATATTAAAAAAGGTTTTTCTCATTAATGTTTTTTTTTTCATTTTTTGATTTTTAAAGATATTGGGCTTATTCTCAATATCAGTACTTTTTTTCGGGAGGCTTTCACCTATGAACCAAATCCATGGACCCCCCCCCCCATGGGCGCCGACATGGGGGTCACAAGGGTCACTTGACCCCCTGTGTAGAATTGTTTTTCCTTTTATTTTATTTTATTTTATTTTATTTATTACTTTTTTTTACACTCACAGAAGTGGACCACAAGGAAAGATGGAGTTTGGAGCGTTTAATTTGATATCCCAATTTTATTGGAAATTTGGAATTGGGAAACGATAACGTGAAAGCGGAAAACCTAGCAAACCGTAAGGTAGTACGCCCAAATAAGTTCCCCTCAGGATGGTGTGTGCTGAACTTAAAAGGCTTGGCGTGGCCCTCGACACTATTCATTATTTTGAAAACAGTTACCAATGTACATGATAATACATGATGTGACGTACCCGCCAGCAGGACGCACACGACATAAAGGCAGATAGGAATCAGAATAAATGTCTGCGTAGCTCAGTTGGTAGAGCGACTTGTTCCGGAATAAGCGGCCTCGGGTTCGAATCCCGGCGTAGACCAAAAATGACGCAGAAATTTACTTCGTTATAATGGCGCCCGAACTATCCGGATGACCCGGCCGTTCAAAATCTCGCATTGGTGTGATGTTATTTCCACACCGCGAGACAGGAAAAATCAGAGAATTCCTTCTCCAGCGCTTCGAAAAATAAAAATGTGTGATGTTGCATTCCACACAGCAGATTGACTGGGAGTTCTCAAGTGCACGTTCTACAGTGGATGGCTGCCTGCAACGATTCATGGTCACGGCTGACCCGTGGGCCATGCCCCCGGCCCTCTTTCGGGGGGGGGGGGGGAGATGTGACGTACCCGCCAGCAGGACGCACACGGCAGATAGGAATCAGAATAAATGTCTGCGTAGCTCAGTTGGTAGAGCGACTTGTTCCGGAATAAGCGGCCTCGGGTTCGAATCCCGGCGTAGACCAAAAATGACGGAGAAATTTACTTCGTTATAATGACTATTACTAACATACACTTTCTTAAAGAGCAGCATCAATTAATAATAATAATATAATAGTAGTAGTGTTCTAGTGTAGTAAGTAAGCAGTAGATTAATCTTTCATTTCACAAATTACTGTTTTCTACATATTAGGCAAACCTGTGTTGTTGTGTTGTAATGGGTGTATTAGTAGTGTTCTAGTGTAGTAAGTAAGCAGTAGATTAATCTTTCATTTCACAAATTACTGTTTTCTACATATTAGGCAAACCTTAATTAATTACACTTGACCCCCCTTGAAAAATTTCCTGCAGGCGCCCATGCCCCCCCCCCTCCCCTAGATATTTCTGGCTACGCGGTAGTGAATGCTGACAAACAAATGTTGAAATTAAAAATGGTATTATTTGAAATATATAAATTTGAACTTGCATATTATATCTTTAAAATAATGGAATCGAAAACGGGAAAACGATTGTAATTGGATAACCAGCCTAGGGGTAAGAGAGCAATAGCTACCAGGGGTGATGAGAGGGGCTGTCGCTGTCCCAGAATGGTCATACTAGAGGCTTAAAATTATGCTCTGAGGGGCGTAAAAGACAGAAATGCACAACGTGTGAATGAATTTACCGAATACCGTAACTGAAAAAAAATGATGTAAACTTTAGTATTTATTTTCTTTTTTCAAGATTGTAGTTGGTCGGATACAGGTCAAGTATCAGATGTGTGCAAAAGTTGTACCCGTTTTTCATGATGCAAATTCCAAGTAAAATATGTAAGTAACAAGTGCAATAACAGTTGGCACGTGCGATGGCCAAACTGCTTCGATTAATAGGCTATAAAATGGCACCAAGTATGCAGGTGCATCTCCTTCGTAAGCAAGTCATACAAGGATATATTTTATGACTACAATACTTAAGGTGTTGAGATAGAATAAATACTATTGATAACCTATTGATAAGCCTGGTTCGACTATCAAGCTTTATATACTTGTATATTTTAAAAAGCTTTCCACATATATCGCAATCTTTCAAGGCTTATCAACGCCATGACTTCTACTCCATTTCCTTCAAGGGCGCCCCCGGTGGCGCAGTGGTCTAAGCGCTGGTTTATGACTATACGTCGAGAAAGGGTCCGGGTTCGAATCCCGGTGAGGCATGAATGTTGTGTTTGTCTTACGGTACTAGCTCTCTCCCTTCCCTGGAATCAGTGGCCCTAAATTAGGGACGGGCGAGTTCTTATAGCCCGTTGAGTTGCTCACGATCGTCGTTAAACCTTTAATCAAGAAAAAAAAAATTAACAAAATCTGTGACCGTCAGAACGCTGATGATGTCTGAATGATTTGAATGCTTACGCTCCATTTGTTCTGATGAAGTCGAGCCAAATGCTCAGCGAAACTATAGTCGACCATAAAATAAAATATTTAATTGTGAATAAACGTTACTGATTTATTTTAAGTCACACAATGGTTAACACGTCAAGCAATAAGGATCACATCAGTGGTGCAGTCTTGAAAACAAGAAGTGGTCTGGCGCTCTGAAGATCGCCCTATGCGCCTTATCAACTCCAGCAGGTAAGGAGGACAACAAATCTTTGAAATAGAATATATATACACTGAAGAGCAATTGAATTAGAGACAGCTGGTGTTATGAAAATGTGGCGCTGTGGGCGGCCCTGTAAACGGAAACGACATGCCGTATGCAGCGATCCGACAATATAAGGAGTGATGCGACGAGAATCAGTATGAGTCGGACGCAGCATGGGTAAGACGAAGGATCTAAGCGCATTTGGTCGTGGGAAAATTGTCGGGGCCCTACGAATGGGTCACTCCATCTCGGAAGTCGTGCAAGCACTGGGATTTTCACGAGCCACTGTGTCACGGGTGCACCGTGAGTACATCGAATCCGGTAAAACCATCCCTGCAAGGGCCAACTGCCGTGGACAACAGCGTGTGGATGAGCGGGATTATCGTCGGTTAGCTCGCATTGTAACAGCGGATAGACGGCCCACAGTGCAAGAAATCACTCGGCAATTTAACGCTGGTGCACAAAAACATGTAAGCAGCCACACCATCAAGAACCATCTCCTCGCTATGGGGTACAGAAGCCATCGTCCCACGAGGGTACCGTTGCTGACCGCACATCACAGGGTGCAAAAATTAGCATGGGCCCGGAAACATCGCCACTGGACCCTAGACATGTGGAAAAATGTTTCCTGGACTGATGAGTTGAGATTCACGTTGGTACATGCAGTTGGCACAGGATACGAGTACGGCGCAAACCACGTGAAGCGATGGATCCTTCTTGCCAGCAGGGTACTCTTCAAGCTGGTGGGGGTAGCATTCTCGTCTGGGGACTGTTTACGTGGACTGAAATAGGACCCCTGGTACGTGTCACATCGTCCCTCACAGGTCAACGTTACCGGGATATCTTGGACAACCATTTGCTCCCGCTTGTGCGTCTTCAGCATCCAAGTGGGGACCTCATCCTGCAACAAGACAATGCACCGTGCCATCGCTCCCGAATTGTATCCGAATGGTTGGATGAACACTCCACCGACGTGAACTCGCTTCCTTGGCCAGTTAGGTCACCTGACCTCAATCCCATCGAGCACATCTGGGATGCCATCGAGAGAGATGTTCTAGGCTCTGACCCCCTCCATCAAATCTTCGTGAACTGTGGGAGCTTGTTCAATGGTCGTGAATCCGTATGGCTTCCGGTGTCTTGTCGAGTCCATGCCGAGACGAATCACCGCCACCATCAGGGCGAAAGGTGGTGCAGCACGTTACTAGACAGGTATCTCTAATTCTATTGCTCTTCAGTGTATATACACTGCTGGCCACCCAAAATGCAACACCAAGAAGGAAGCATCCGATTGGCCTGAAATTCGCAGCATGCGTAGCCCGCGAGAGGACATGCAAACGATTAGCATTGCAGGGCATATGCAAATCATGTGCGCCCGGCACGCCACCGAGGAGCATTATAAGAAGGGTGCACAGAAGGCGGGGTGTAAGTAGTGGAAGTGAGTTGTGCTGCCGGACCTGTGCGTGGGAAGCTTCCTGATGCCTCGTCGCAGAATACGGCAGTCATTCCAGCACGTTTCGGAATTTGACAGAGGACGAACAGTGGCTTATCGCGACAGCGGTTTATCGTATCGAGACATCGGCGCCCGTTTGGAACGACATCCGGCCACATTGAGGCGAGTATGGATTCGGTGGGTGCAGGAGGGACGGACGGACCGACGTGAGCGATTGCCGCAGCCGCGGCACACTACCGGATGAGAGGACAGGCATGTTGTGCGGCGAGCATTGACGGCTCGCACCGCCACATCACGAACGTTAGCGCAGGAATTAGGGTGTGTTGCGCAACAACCTATGTGAGCACGTACCGTTTGACGTCGTCTGCAGGAGCGGGGATTTTTTGCACGGCGCCCATTGCTCCGATTACAATTGACGTTACACCACCGGCGAGTGCGGCGGCAGTGGGCCGTTGAACGCCACCCCTGGACTACGGAATGGCACGACATTGTCTTCTCCGACGAATCCCGCTTCTGCCTGCAACACCACGATGGTCAGATCCGGGTGTGGCGGCACCGTGGCGAGAGACTGTATGACGCCTGCATTATGCATCGCCTTACCGGTCCGTCATCTGGCGTTATGGTTTGGGGCGCAATTGGATATGACACCTGCACCCCTCTGGTACGCATCGCCGGTACATTCAACAGAGAGAGAGAGAGAGAGAGAGAGAGAGAGAGAGAGAGAAGGAGAAAAACTCTGGCAGGATCGTTTGTTGGTATTGAAAAATGTCGATTTCGATGAGCGACGATTGAATAAATAAATGTAAAAAACTCCGATTCAGTTAAGTAAAAAAGTAGATTGACGCCACCAGGCTTCGACTGTCCCCCTGGATCACATTAGGCATTGTTCGGTTTATGAGTTCTACAAAGGCCACAATGCGGCTGAAGCAGGCCCGTAGCCAAACAAAGAAGTTGGTAAGGGCGGCTGATGATTGAGGTCGGGCGAAGGATATAAAGAGGTCGGACTGCGAATGGCCCAGTGGGCAACGTTCGGGACTGCCACGGAGAAGTCTCAGGATCGCTTCCAGGCTGGTCCGAACGCTCGAACCACTAAATTTTCGCTGTGCGTCGTATGGGCACGTTAAGCCGTCGTACCCCGAGTACTGACCCCGCGGTCATAAATAAAGGCGTATCCCATCCCCCTCTTTCTACCTCGCTTCGGTGTGACTTTCCTGTCCGACTCTCTAGCCCAAATCGCCGATTTTTCTACTTCCAAGGGTTGTTTAAGACTTGGGGTCATACACTGGGAGCTGTTGCACCTAACTAACCGATAAATGCCGACCTCTACTGTCAACAGTTGGAAAGACTGAAAGAAAAACTGAAATTTAAGCGTTCAGAACTGATTAGGCGCAAAGGCGTCTACTTGGAGCATGACATGCAAAACTCCATACAGCTTTAGCCACTTAGAGAAAATTACTGGACATTACATGGAAAGTGTTACTTCCTCTCTCGTGTTTCCCAGACCTTGCACTTATGAACAATCACCTTTTTCGATCTCTTCAGAACAACTTCGCTTGAAAAACCTTCGATGACGTTGAAGATGTCGTCCTAGGGGCAACAACTCTATTAGGGTTCCCGAGGGCAATCCTATCAAGGGAGTACCGGGAGTATAACATCGACGAACGTACCAGAGCCCAGAAAACAAGCGGTAGCCCACCGCACGACATTGATAACCAATGCCGACGTAGTCTATCTATAGGCTTGTACAGACCGCTTGGCAACGGCTGCACAAATCACATCCAAGTTAAATGTCGGAGGCCCAAGCAGCGTCATCCAAGTTAAATGTCGGAGGCCGAAGCAGCGTCATCCAAGTTAAATGTCGGAGGCCCAAGTAGCGTCATCCAAGTTAAATGTCGGAGGCCCAAGCAGCGTCATCCAAATTAAATGTCGGAGGCCCAAGCAGCGTCATCCAAGTTAAATGTCGGAGGCCCAAGCAGCGTCATCCAAGTTAAATGTCGGAGGCCCAAGCAGCGTCATCCAAGTTAAATGTCGGAAGCCCAAGCAGCGTCATCCAAGTTAAATGTCGGAGGCCCAAGCAGCGTCATCCAAGTTAAATGTCGGAGGCCCAAGCAGCGTCATCCAAGTTAAATGTCGGAGGCCCAAGTAGCGTCATCCAAGTTAAATGTCGGAGGCCCAAGCAGCGTCATCCAAGTTAAATGTCGGAGGCCCAAGCAGCGTCATCCAAGTTAAATGTCGGAGGCCCAAGCAGCGTCATCCAAGTTAAATGTCGGAGGCCCAAGCAGCGTCATCCAAGTTAAATGTCGGAGGCCCAAGTAGCGTCATCCAAGTTAAATGTCGGAGGCCCAAGCAGCGTCATCCAAGTTAAATGTCGGAGGCCCAAGCAGCGTCATCCAAGTTAAATGTCGGAGGCCCAAGCAGCGTCATCCAAGTTAAATGTCGGAGGCCCAAGCAGCGTCATCCAAGTTAAATGTCGGAGGCCCAAGCAGCGTCATCCAAGTTAAATGTCGGAGGCCCAAGCAGCGTCATCCAAGTTAAATGTCGGAGGCCCAAGTAGCGTCATCCAAGTTAAATGTCGGAGGCCCAAGCAGCGTCATCCAAGTTAAATGTCGGAGGCCCAAGCAGCGTCATCCAAGTTAAATGTCGGAGGCCCAAGCAGCGTCATC
This sequence comes from Macrothele yani, assembly GCA_039090855.1. Lineage (NCBI taxonomy): Eukaryota > Metazoa > Arthropoda > Arachnida > Araneae > Macrothelidae > Macrothele > Macrothele yani. The sequence continues at coordinate 4,955,995 of CM076997.1, forward strand.
CAAGTTAAATGTCGGAGGCCCAAGCAGCGTCATCCAAGTTAAATGTCGGAGGCCCAAGCAGCGTCATCCAAGTTAAATGTCGGAGGCCCAAGCAGCGTCATCCAAGTTAAATGTCGGAGGCCCAAGCAGCGTCATCCAAGTTAAATGTCGGAGGCCCAAGCAGCGTCATCCAAGTTAAATGTCGGAGGCCCAAGCAGCGTCATCCAAGTTAAATGTCGGAGGCCCAAGCAGCGTCATCCAAGTTAAATGTCGGAGGCCCAAGCAGCGTCATCCAAGCAAAGTTAAATGTCGGAGGCCCAAGCAGCGTCATCCAAGTTAAATGTCGGAGGCCCAAGCAGCGTCATCCAAGTTAAATGTCGGAGGCCCAAGTAGCGTCATCCAAGTTAAATGTCGGAGGCCCAAGTAGCGTCATCCAAGTTAAATGTCGGAGGCCCAAGCAGCGTCATCCAAGTTAAATGTCGGAGGCCCAAGCAGCGTCATCCAAGTTAAATGTCGGAGGCCCAAGCAGCGTCATCCAAGTTAAATGTCGGAGGCCCAAGCAGCGTCATCCAAGTTAAATGTCGGAGGCCCAAGCAGCGTCATCCAAGTTAAATGTCGGAGGCCCAAGCAGCGTCATCCAAGTTAAATGTCGGAGGCCCAAGCAGCGTCATCCAAGCAGCGTCATCCAAGTTAAATGTCGGAGGCCCAAGCAGCGTCATCCAAGTTAAATGTCGGAGGCCCAAGCAGCGTCATCCAAGTTAAATGTCGGAGGCCCAAGCAGCGTCATCCAAGTTAAATGTCGGAGGCCCAAGCAGCGTCATCCAAGTTAAATGTCGGAGGCCCAAGCAGCGTCATCCAAGTTAAATGTCGGAGGCCCAAGCAGCGTCATCCAAGTTAAATGTCGGAGGCCCAAGCAGCGTCATCCAAGTTAAATGTCGGAGGCCCAAGCAGCGTCATCCAAGTTAAATGTCGGAGGCCCAAGCAGCGTCATCCAAGTTAAATGTCGGAGGCCCAAGTAGCGTCATCCAAGTTAAATGTCGGAGGCCCAAGCAGCGTCATCCAAGTTAAATGTCGGAGGCCCAAGCAGCGTCATCCAAGTTAAATGTCGGAGGCCCAAGCAGCGTCATCCAAGTTAAATGTCGGAGGCCCAAGCAGCGTCATCCAAGTTAAATGTCGGAGGCCCAAGCAGCGTCATCCCAAGTTAAATGTCGGAGGCCCAAGCAGCGTCATCCAAGTTAAATGTCGGAGGCCCAAGCAGCGTCATCCAAGTTAAATGTCGGAGGCCCAAGCAGCGTCATCCAAGTTAAATGTCGGAGGCCCAAGCAGCGTCATCCAAGTTAAATGTCGGAGGCCCAAGCAGCGTCATCCAAGTTAAATGTCGGAGGCCCAAGCAGCGTCATCCAAGTTAAATGTCGGAGGCCCAAGCAGCGTCATCCAAGTTAAATGTCGGAGGCCCAAGTAGCGTCATCCAAGTTAAATGTCGGAGGCCCAAGCAGCGTCATCCAAGTTAAATGTCGGAGGCCCAAGCAGCGTCATCCAAGTTAAATGTCGGAGGCCCAAGCAGCGTCATCCAAGTTAAATGTCGGAGGCCCAAGCAGCGTCATCCAAGTTAAATGTCGGAGGCCCAAGCAGCGTCATCCAAGTTAAATGTCGGAGGCCCAAGCAGCGTCATCCAAGTTAAATGTCGGAGGCCCAAGCAGCGTCATCCAAGTTAAATGTCGGAGGCCCAAGCAGCGTCATCCAAGTTAAATGTCGGAGGCCCAAGCAGCGTCATCCAAGTTAAATGTCGGAGGCCCAAGCAGCGTCATCCAAGTTAAATGTCGGAGGCCCAAGCAGCGTCATCCAAGTTAAATGTCGGAGGCCCAAGCAGCGTCATCCAAGTTAAATGTCGGAGGCCCAAGCAGCGTCATCCAAGTTAAATGTCGGAGGCCCAAGCAGCGTCATCCAAGTTAAATGTCGGAGGCCCAAGCAGCGTCATCCAAGTTAAATGTCGGAGGCCCAAGCAGCGTCATCCAAGTTAAATGTCGGAGGCCCAAGCAGCGTCATCCAAGTTAAATGTCGGAGGCCCAAGCAGCGTCATCCAAGTTAAATGTCGGAGGCCCAAGCAGCGTCATCCAAGTTAAATGTCGGAGGCCCAAGCAGCGTCATCCAAGTTAAATGTCGGAGGCCCAAGCAGCGTCATCCAAGTTAAATGTCGGAGGCCCAAGCAGCGTCATCCAAGTTAAATGTCGGAGGCCCAAGTAGCGTCATCCAAGTTAAATGTCGGAGGCCCAAGCAGCGTCATCCAAGTTAAATGTCGGAGGCCCAAGCAGCGTCATCCAAGTTAAATGTCGGAGGCCCAAGCAGCGTCATCCAAGTTAAATGTCGGAGGCCCAAGCAGCGTCATCCAAGTTAAATGTCGGAGGCCCAAGCAGCGTCATCCAAGTTAAATGTCGGAGGCCCAAGCAGCGTCATCCAAGTTAAATGTCGGAGGCCCAAGCAGCGTCATCCAAGTTAAATGTCGGAGGCCCAAGCAGCGTCATCCAAGTTAAATGTCGGAGGCCCAAGCAGCGTCATCCAAGTTAAATGTCGGAGGCCCAAGCAGCGTCATCCAAGTTAAATGTCGGAGGCCCAAGCAGCGTCATCCAAGTTAAATGTCGGAGGCCCAAGCAGCGTCATCCAAGTTAAATGTCGGAGGCCCAAGCAGCGTCATCCAAGTTAAATGTCGGAGGCCCAAGCAGCGTCATCCAAGTTAAATGTCGGAGGCCCAAGCAGCGTCATCCAAGTTAAATGTCGGAGGCCCAAGCAGCGTCATCCAAGTTAAATGTCGGAGGCCCAAGCAGCGTCATCCAAGTTAAATGTCGGAGGCCCAAGCAGCGTCATCCAAGTTAAATGTTGGAGGCCCAAGCAGCGTCATCCAAGTTAAATGTCGGAGGCCCAAGCAGCGTCATCCAAGTTAAATGTCGGAGGCCCAAGCAGCGTCATCCAAGTGAAATGTCGGAGGCCCAAGTAGCGTCATCCAAGTTAAATGTCGGAGGCCCAAGCAGCGTCATCCAAGTTAAATGTCGGAGGCCCAAGCAGCGTCATCCAAGTTAAATGTCGGAGGCCCAAGCAGCGTCATCCAAGTTAAATGTTGGAGGCCCAAGCAGCGTCATCCAAGTTAAATGTCGGAGGCCCAAGCAGCGTCATCCAAGTTAAATGTCGGAGACCCAAGCAGCGTCATCCAAGTTAAATGTCGGAGACCCAAGCAGCGTCATCCAAGTTAAATGTCGGAGGCCCAAGTAGCGTCATCCAAGTTAAATGTCGGAGGCCCAAGTAGCGTCATCCAAGTTAAATGTCGGAGGCCCAAGCAGCGTCATCCAAGTTAAATGTCGGAGGCCCAAGCAGCGTCATCCAAGTTAAATGTCGGAGGCCCAAGCAGCGTCATCCAAGTTAAATGTCGGAGGCCCAAGTAGCGTCATCCAAGTTAAATGTCGGAGGTCCAAGCAGCGTCATCCAAGTTAAATGTCGGAGGCCCAAGCAGCGTCATCCAAGTGAAATGTCGGAGGCCCAAGCAGCGTCATCCAAGTTAAATGTCGGAGACCCAAGCAGCGTCATCCAATTTAAATGTCGGAGGCCCAAGTAGCGTCATCCAAGTTAAATGTCGGAGGCCCAAGCAGCGTCATCCAAGTTAAATGTCGGAGGCCCAAGCAGCGTCATCCAAGTTAAATGTCGGAGGACCAAGCAGCGTCATCCAATTTAAATGTCGGAGGCCCAAGCAGCGTCATCCAAGTTAAATGTCGGAGGCCCAAGCAGCGTCATCCAAGTTAAATGTCGGAGGCCCAAGCAGCGTCATCCAAGTTAAATGTCGGAGGCCCAAGTAGCGTCATCCAAGTTAAATGTCGGAGGCCCAAGCAGCGTCATCCAAGTTAAATGTCGGAGGCCCAAGCAGCGTCATCCAAGTGAAATGTCGGAGGCCCAAGCAGCGTCATCCAAGTTAAATGTCGGAGACCCAAGCAGCGTCATCCAATTTAAATGTCGGAGGCCCAAGCAGCGTCATCCAAGTTAAATGTCGGAGGCCCAAGCAGCGTCATCCAAGTTAAATGTCGGAGGCCCAAGCAGCGTCATCCAAGTTAAATGTCGGAGGACCAAGCAGCGTCATCCAAGTTAAATGTCGGAGGCCCAAGCAGCGTCATCCAAGTTAAATGTCGGAGGCCCAAGCAGCGTCATCCAAGTTAAATGTCGGAGGCCCAAGCAGCGTCATCCAAGTTAAATGTCGGAGGCCCAAGCAGCGTCATCCAAGTTAAATGTCGGAGGCCCAAGCAGCGTCATCCAAGTTAAATGTCGGAGGCCCAAGCAGCGTCATCCAAGTGAAATGTCGGAGACCCAAGCAGCGTCATCCAAGTTAAATGTCGGAGGCCCAAGCAGCGTCATCCAAGTGAAATGTCGGAGGCCCAAGCAGCGTCATCCAAGTTAAATGTCGGAGGCCCAAGCAGCGTCATCCAAGTTAAATGTCGGAGGCCCAAGCAGCGTCATCCAAGTTAAATGTCGGAGGCCCAAGCAGCGTCATCCAAGTTAAATGTCGGAGGCCCAAGCAGCGTCATCCAAGTTAAATGTCGGAGGCCCAAGTAGCGTCATCCAAGTTAAATGTTGGAGGCCCAAGCAGCGTCATCCAAGTCAAATGTTGGAGGCCCAAGCAGCGTCATCCAAGTCAAATGTCGGAGGCCCAAGCAGCGTCATCCAAGTTAAATGTCGGAGGCCCAAGCAGCGTCATCCAAGTGAAATGTCGGAGGCCCAAGTAGCGTCATCCAAGTTAAATGTCGGAGGCCCAAGCAGCGTCATCCAAGTGAAATGTCGGAGGCCCAAGCAGCGTCATCCAAGTTAAATGTCGGAGGCCCAAGCAGCGTCATCCAAGTTAAATGTCGGAGGCCCAAGCAGCGTCATCCAAGTTAAATGTCGGAGGCCCAAGCAGCGTCATCCAAGTTAAATGTCGGAGGCCCAAGCAGCGTCATCCAAGTTAAATGTCGGTGGCCCAAGCAGCGTCATCCAAGTGAAATGTCGGAGGCCCAAGTAGCGAACGGCACGGCGCACATTGCATACTCTGGGCTACGGAAGCCGATGTGTGTCACTGTTGACTGCTCGTCATCACATACGACTCGCCAGATGCCAGAAACATCAAAAATGGACCTCTGTAGAGTGGCGCTGCTGTACCGAGCTGACGTGGGGGTGGGGCAGCATGAGGCCATGGCACCGTCGTGCCAGGTCGGCTCTGTTCAAGACGGTGGTGGCTCTGTTATGGTTTGGGGAGCCTTCTTTCTCATGGGACACATAAGGTCCCTTAGTTTGCCTGGAGAGATTCTTAACGGCTGCGCGCTATCAGCACGTGCTGGCTGATCACCTATACATGCTTTCATGGCTTTCGCGCATCCTGCTGCTGATGGTCTGTTTCCGCAGGACAATGGCATAGCTCGAGGGACAGTCATCTGAGTTTGAAACCATCCAGTGGCCTCCAAGGTCCCCGGATCAGAGCAGATCAGATGTAGAGGATTTTAGGAAGGTAGTGTCTGACCCCAGGTCTTAAACAACCCTTAGAAACAGGAAGCTAAGAGATTTAGGCTAGTGCCCGATAGGAAAGTGACACGGAGGCGAAATAGAAAGGGGGAGGAAGACGCCCTTATTTATTACCGGGGGCAGTACCCGGGGCTCGACGGCTTAACGTGCCCATCCGACGCATGGCGGATATTTAGTGGTTCGAGCGTTCGTACCTGCCTGGGATCGAACCCCAGGTCTTCTCCGTGGCAGTCACGAACGTTGACCACTAGGCCACCTGCGGCCCTAGGTCCCGGATATAAGCCCTGCGGAAGCTCCCTAGGGTGCCGTGGAGCGGAGCATCAGATCCATGGATCCTGAACCGACGTCACGGGCGGAGTAGTGGACAATGCTGCAACAGGCATGGCTGGCATTACCTCCGGAAACCCTCTGACATCCGGTGGAGTTTTCAACGTCTGTGATTGCCACGGAGAAGACCTCGGGTTCGATCCCAGCAGGTACGAACGCTCGAACCACTAAATATCTGCCGTACGTCGGATGGGCGCGTTAAGCCATCGGGCCCCCGGTACTGGCCTCCCGGCAATAAAGGCATCTTTCTCCCACTTCCGTGTCACTTCCCTGTAGGTCACTCTAGCCCAAATCTCCTGGCTTCCTATTTCTAAGGGTTGTTTAAGACCTGGAGTCAGACACTCCCTTCCTAAGATCCTCTATATACTGTATGATCAGATCAAATCAGCATCTGGTGGAATCTATGCTTCGGCGTTTACAGGCTGTTATTCACGCTGGAGGAGGATCAACTCGCTATTAGGCAGGTATATCTAATGCTTTGTCCATTGAGTGTAGTTAAATAAGTTCAAATAAGAATTTCGATTATAGCATCTTCATTTCGTTTCGGTATTTTGAAAGTAAGAATTATTTTTCATTGACGTAGTTTTGAGTTCAGGGAGCGCAACAGAAATTAACTATTTTAATAGAATATTCAAGCAAGGCAAACTGAATTTGCTTGGTCATCCATGCAACACTTTTCAGAAAACTTGAAAATTTCATCGTCCTGGAGTTTTCTGAGAAAAAGTTTTCAAGTTTTCTGAGAAGTGTTACATGGATGACCAGTAAGTGGTGCAAGCAAATTCAGTTTGCTTTGAATATTCTGTCGATTTTCCATGTATTATGAAGAATATTTCTTCCTTCATTGATTTAACTGTTTTAATATTAAAATAAAATTTTTAGGCCATACGTCCAACAGGGTGGTGCTTCTGGTTTTGTATTAAATGTTTTATGATTCAAAAATTTAGAGCCACTACATTCTAGATTTCAGTGGCACATAAAATTAATTAAGATATGATAACGATCAAGGTTGGCCTTTAGCATAGGTGAGCAACGCGGGTGTCCAGGGCAGGGCATTTTAATCATATGTGGATTTTTTATCATCATTCAATTTTTGATCTCTATTCATATTAAGAAAAATAAAATTACTAAAAAGGTAAACAATCCAAACGCCTCTTCCCACTGCGGTTTTTAGGACGCCGTTAAGTGAAGCTACATGAATCCCGCTTTACCCTTTCTGCCTGCTTTGCATTGAGGGTTTGCATGTCTTTTACCAGCTTTACAAATACAACGGCAATGATATATTATTTTTGTCAGTATCTCTACTTCTAAGAGTCCGATTTGAAAAATTCCGTCTTTGTTGGATAGTGTTTCCGATGCGAAATGTTTTTCCTATAAATTTAAAATTTACAAGTAAATCATAGACTTTCCGCTAGGGGGCACAATGTAAATTGCGTTTTCTGCGTTATTTCTGCTCCTAAAGCTCCGATTTGAAAAATTCTTCTTGTATCGCATACAAGACCTGATGGAAAATATTTTTCACATAATTTCTAATGTTTGGTAAAGAATGGTTTGGCCACCAGGGGTCATAAGTGTTAATTTCTGCTTCTGATGTATTTGTAGCAAAATCTGGGCTCCTGAAAACTTGACTAATTTTTTTTCTTGGACCGATACCGCTTATATGGATAAACCATGGATAAACCTTTTGAGAATACTTTCTTCCTAAAATAATGCATGGTTTTGCCACCAGGGGACGTAAAGTCACATCTTATTTTTGTCGATATCTCTGTTTCTAAGAGTTCGTAAGCTCACGATTTCGTTTACAGCAGTATCTGAAGGATTAAAAACCCGATTGAAAATCTTCTTTCTTTCGTCAGATCTATTGTTTTCCATACCGGTTCCATTGACTTTGAACAGCTTTGATAAATTTAATTTGCGTCAGAACGGATTCAAAAGACGTGCTTATTACACCCGAAAATTCGGTGTCATCTTTCTTGTTTAATTTTAGTTTCCTGCCATTGAGAAAAATATGTTGCTCAAATAGAATTGAAAATTTCTGTTTTAACGATTAAGAACCACGCACGTTTTTCAGCCAGAAATAATGTTAGAGGTTACCAAGTCGATCTTTGCCTATAGGGTGGACTCGTTATTAAGGCTAGAGCTTCTAACGATTTCAAAATTAATTATTAATTTGGCGTACTGTTGAGTTTAGAAATATCAAGTGAAATTAAATCTTAGTGTTTCTTTAACGTTTAAACAGATTTATTAGATTATACATCAAGTGAAACGGGATTGTTGTTTTCTGTTAAATGGAGGGGGATCATATGTTTCAGAATTTGAGAACCATTACATCATAGATTTCAGTCACATATGAAATTTATTAAGCTTTGCTGATATAACAAAATTAATTAATATTTTGCGTATGTGAATTATCAAGTAAAGTCCTTGCAAACTCACTTCCCGCAGCTATATGGTCTTATTAGTAGGGGTGTGAATGATTTCTCTGAAAATCATTTCCTTGATAACGATGTCAAAATTGCTACATTTCTAATATTAAGAAAGCCTCTCTATTCATTGAAAGGTGCGATTATTTCTGAAATAGAGGATGAAGGAAAGGTTCCGGAACAGTTCTTTTCGTCCGTGGATCAAATTCTTGATGTGAATGTTGTTTTGCAAATGCATTTTTGCTTTGCGAATTTTTGATATGCATTGAAATGCCAACAACGTCTGAACTGAATAATTATCTTAAGCAGATTCAAGCATAAGACCAGAAAACTGAACGCCATTATGGATTTTTTGGCGGAAACGAAATCTCTGGATGCTCTGAGGTTGCAAAAATTGTTAATCATAGCCGAGAATTCAGCAGATATTAAAAAGGAATAATCATGGAGAAACCCGTCAAATTGATTAGCCATTTATTTTATTTTAATTTATTTTTTCTGTTTTGGACTTGAAACTTTGGCAAAACTGAACGGCTAAATTCAAATTTATTATTAACTTATTGTCAAAAGCGCTCCGAATTTATACATTATAAATTCAATAGGGGAAAAAAAAGTGGAAACTTTCGTTCCGCGCCTGTCTCTGCGCGTATCCCTGTTGCCGAGCAACGGCTGACGTCATGCTCCTTCCTCTTACATATGTTTCCCCGTATAAAGAGAAAACATCGACCGGCACTCTTCTGACGAGTTTGGAATTCGCCTTTAACTGGTAAATATTTTCTTATACACGAATTGTGGAAATTAATGCTGTGAAAAGTGTTTAGGATTTTCATGTGTTGCTCGACCTGTACTGAACCGATGGAACTCTTCTTTTTGCGTTACTATAAAACGTAGGGAAGCAGTAAAACGAGCCTCCTTTTGGATAACATTTCCGCCATTTTTAACGTTCTCGCAACCTGCCGGTGGAGGTGATTTGATACGTCACTTTACTTTTTATCTTCACCTTTCTGGAATTCATTTTTCTTGTGTCTTTTTCCAGTATTTACACGAGCTCAAAATGGATAAAGATGAATTGGTTCAACGGGCTAAATTGGCCGAACAAGCCGAACGCTACGACGACATGGCGGCTGCAATGAAACAAGTTACAGAAACTGGAGTTGAGCTCAGTAATGAAGAGAGGAATCTCTTGTCCGTAGCCTACAAAAATGTCGTCGGTGCAAGGCGGAGTTCCTGGAGGGTGATCTCAAGTATAGAGCAGAAAACTGAAGGCAGTGAGAAAAAGCAGCAAATGGCTAAGGAATACAGAGAGAAGGTCGAAAAAGAACTGCGTGAAATCTGTTACGATGTTCTAGTAAGTTTGATCCTTACCTGAATGTATTTATTGTAATTTTAAAGTGTGTTAATTAATTTTTTCAGTTATGTAATTCTGAGTAAGACCACGAAAACATCCCAGTTTTACGGGGGCCAGAGCAACTCAAGAATTAGCCTGTGAACCGCCCCGCCCCTTTTCATTGATCGTGTTTCAGGGTATGTGGTTGAGCATGTAATTTAGGTGAAGTTCTTTTTTTTTCTTTCTTTTAGCGGTTACTTTGGCTCTCTGTTGTATTTTTGTCTAATAGTAACAACAGAATATGAAAGAAGTAATTTTGTTTGCCACGTGTATTCATTATTATGCGCCAGAGTTTTTTTTTTTTTTTTTATTAGCAAAGCATCACAACTGCCTGTTTATGAAATGTTCCTTGGCATCTCATAGTACTAAATTCGAATGCCAGGTAAAGAGGTAACACTGATTTTAGAGGTATAATAGAAGAAAATGATCACTCGTGAGTTTTTTTTTTTTTTTCATCATCGAAGGTGAGCAGAAGCTTGTTAATTTAGTAGTAAAATGTATGCTGCAAAAGCATAGAACTATGTGAGCAGCAGAATTATAGGGGACACAACCAGAAACTTTGGCAGGAACAAACACAACCTTGAATAGATATTTGACAGATCACTGTAGACATTGACATCCAACAGTGCAATATAAAAATGGGTTGGTCACTAGTGTCATAAATAGGATGGGTTCGCATCTTGCGACTAGTCGGGACAGGCAGGCAGGTGGTATATTTTTCAAGCTTTTGGAACCTCAACACAGCAGAATGTACAAACATAATGAATGAAGATGTTATTGTGCAGTAAGTACCAGATATGATTTATTTATTGTAAAAATTAATTTTTCAATGCAAAGTATGTTGCACCTCCCTGGTCATCCATGATGATGGACCTGGATGAGGCATGGGTGTGTTTGTCTGATTGCTCAGTCTCTGTCCTTTTCTTGAAGAAAGTTCCCTTAAATTAGGGACTAGTGGCTGTTTTAGCCCAAAGTGTTGTTAGTGTGGGGGGGGGGGTATTAAACCCTGAAACAAAGTAAAAATAGACTTTTGGTACAAAAAGCTGATTTATTGAATGTATAGAGTTCTTGTTGATTTAACAATATACATTGCATAAGCTCTTAGTTGAAGCTTCGGATAATAAAAAAAATAAGAGTGGTGGTAAAGAAAAGAACACGAGGAAAGTTAGAATTGCCGGAGTGCTGTCTTACAGGGATATAACATAAAATTTGGACTTAAGTATGTAACTGTAAATGAGTATTACAACTTTAAAATGCTCAAGTTTATGTAAAAAGTTTAATGTAAGGAAGTTTGCAACAGCTGTCTTCATCAATGACTTGGTTATCAGTTGAAAGCTTTTTCACATAAGTGCTTCAAAGTTTTAATGCTTGTTATCTATGGGGAAATAAGCAACTGACAAAATCGCAAACTAAGTGGAATTTGCTGAGCAATATCTGAATTTCTAAAAAGAAAAGAAAAAGCAGTTACAATAAAATGTATCACTACGTAATTTAGGTTGCTTGTTATAAAAAAAGTTTGCAGAATTTCTGCATTCCAGATAACTACCATGTGCAAACAATATTGTATGTTCTGAAATTTTTGAAAAATTTTGTCCTGAAAATTTTATTTTGTCACTCTTAGCCCTGATGCACACCAAAGAGTCAAAATCCTATGACCACCTGCCAAATATAATGTTGAATCTCCATATGCTGCCAAGACTAGTGAGGTGTAGATGGTGGAAAATTTCTATAGGTGGTTTGTGTCTGGTACCAGCACGTTACCAGCAGATCCTTTAACTGTTGTAAGTTATGTGGTTGAACTGCCACAGAACAGATTTGCTGGCCTAACACACACCACAGATGCTAGATTGGATTGATGTTTGGGGACTTTGGAGGGCAGGGCAATACCAGTAAGTCTTCATCCACAAACAGATTCTCAAACATCCAGGCAGTGTGGCATGGCAAGTTACCCTGCTGAAAGAAGGCACTACTAGAGTGTAATACTGTCGCCATAAAAGAATGTTCCTGTCCCGTAACGATGTTTAGGTAGATGGTAGATATCGTCATAGTTCCCTGCACATTAATGATTGGATCCAGGACTTCTCAGCAGAACGCCCAAAGTATTACACTTCCTCCACCAGCTTGGTTTCGACCCAAGGTGTAACCTGGTTCAAACACTTCCACAGGTAAATGACTAACACTTACCCGGCTAACCACTTAGTGCAAGAGGAAATAAAATTCATCGGATGAGATGACCTTCCAATCATTCAAGGTCTAGTTTTGATGCTCACGTGCCCATTGTAGGTAATTTCAACAGTAAACATAGGTTAGCATGGACACTCAAAAGTGGCCTACGCCTATGTAGATCCATTTTCAGCTGGGTTTGCTGTACTGTGTAATGTGACATGTTACTCCCATCAGCAGCCTTCAGATTACTGGAAAGTTGTGCCACAGTGCCCCTTGTGTTGGCTCGTACCATACGAAACAGACTTCACTCACCTCTAGCATTGATGAGCCGTGGTTGGCCCACACATTGCAGGCGGATGGTGGTTTTTTCCTCCTCAGACCACTTTTTGGTGGTATTTACCATGGCTGACTGTAAGCACCCCACAAGCCTTGCTGTCTTAAAAATTAACAACTAGGCCTAAATTGTCAAAGTCGCTTAAGTATGCAGCCTTTCCCACAGTTCTTAAAGCATTCCCACTTGTTTTGTACATCCCTCTCACATGACTTCAGCTCCTTCAGTTGTTCTCTGAGTAAGTAAGAGCAACGCTGATGAACTTCAGGGAGCCTTTCAACCTGTATTCTTTCCATCCCAGGCCTCTTCCTATTCCTTTTCCTCCAACTAACATTGTTTCGCTCGTGACACTACCAAGTAATGATCAGAGCCAACATCCGCACCTCTCATCACAAGAGTGTCAACAACTAAGTGTTTCAGACGCTGATCTTAAACAACAAAATCTGTAACACTCTTTTGACCAAGAGTACAATTTTCCCAATTATATGTGTGGATATACTTGTGGTTGAAAAATTTATTAGATACACAGAAACCATTCTCAATGCAGAGTTCAATTAATCTTCCACCATTAGCATTCACACAAGGATCATTAAACTTAACCAGAACATTGTTGGAAATTACATTCCATGGTTTGTACGCTCCTTGAAAACCTTCAAAAGTCCTTGAATTTAAAAAGTTCATTTTCAAATCCTTTGGAAGTACTTGAAAAAGTTTAATGCTCTGTAAATAGTACTTGAAATTTTTTTTTTGTTTAAGTAATGATATGAAAGAGCATGTGTGAAATAATTTTCTGCTAAAAAGTTGTATAGGAGATTTCTGTGTAGTTCCAATAAAAACACCAAGCTGATCAAATAGCGCAGAACTTGTGTTCAACCCAGGGGAGTGTGTGGACAGCTGGTACCTTGGCTATGATATCACTACAGAGTAAAGTATCAGCCATGTGAGTAAAATAAGTGAATTGATGTATCAACAAATTGTGATGGGCTTCTGTTTACTAGGGTTAGGAATGCATTCTTGCCGAAGGGTGGAACTTCCAGGAATTGCTTGTGCTTTATGCGTTGAACCCTTTCTTCTCCTGACTGCATCAAAAAAAAAATGCATCAAAGTTATGCATCAAAAATAAAAGGTTAAAACAGACAAATAAGTGTTATACCAGCAAATGAATACGAAAATAATGTACCCTTTCAAAATATTCCACAAAATAAAATGATTTCAAAAAAATACCAAAACAGAGGGGCAATTCAAAGTTAATATAAAATATACGAACTGTGGGCAAGGGTTAATGGCTGGTCATGGAAGGTGTACCACCCCCCCCCCCAAAGCTAAGATTAATGGTCTGAACTTACTAAAATATCTACCGACGGACAGTAAGTAAACACACGTGATAATTCGGGTTTAAAAAGTGCTTGAATTTATTTTGCTTGGAAGAGTACGAACCATGCATTCCATACACCTACTCTAACATTGAAATCCCCTGCTATTATAACTTTCTCTTTAGCACCAAACTGGCTCAAAACAGCTTTTAGCTCATTTCAGAAATCTTCCTTCCTATAAGAAGGTTCCGATTTACAAGGAGCATCGTACACTACAGCAATTGCTATTCTGGTAAATGTGTAATTTAGTGTCTTAAAGTATTTCGTCGAAAAAATTTTAGTACCTGGAAAAAGTGAGACGTACAAATTTTAGATTATGGAAATTAATAGCAAATGGTGCAGAAATTTCATGTTTTAAATGTCTTTTAAAGATTTTTATCGTAATGTTTACTGTAAGTGTGATGCGGTGTAAAGATGCTGCGGTAGGCCTAACGCATCGCTACCGCGACTATTTCAAGCTTTGCTCTGTTGAAAGGAAGATTCACTGTGGCGTGTAATTTGCGAGCACGTATGATACATGTGCAGCCGCGTACGTTCTTGCCGGGAGATTGAAGCGTCGTGCTCTCGTACGCTACAGAATATAGTTCGTTCATGTTTTGTCATTGTTTTTAAAGCAGATGCAGAGAAATGTTTCGTTCTTTCGCACGATTCCCTGATTCCAAATAAAAAGTAGGAATATGCCTTTCTAGGTTGTACAGAAAACTGGGAAAGTATAACTTTTGGTTCTACTCTGAACGCCGCCTTCTATCGTAGCTGATTTGCTGTGCCACTGTACTTTTGGTTCTCTTGTTAATACTTTCTCCGCAGGTCAGTTTCTATCTTGCTGATACATATCTTTTGCAAATTGGAGGTTTTTTCCGGGTTTTTCCTGCCAATAAGGTACAGGATACAACAAAATAAAGGTTGGATAATGTGGACCTATTTTCTGTAGCGTATCACAACATTTATCACTCCCCTGCCAGCAACATAACCGCTTTCTCTTTTACTCTTCTGCCCGTCATTTCGGTACAGCAACGAACAGTCTTCCTTTTAACGGAGCAACGCTTGACATGGTCACGGTAGTGGTGTGTTAGACCTACTGGCGTCTCTTCACAGCATCGCACTTGCACCTACGTGTAAATATTACGATAAAAATCTTTAAAACACATTTAAAATATGAAATTTCTGCACCATTTGCCATTATTTTCCATACTGTAAAATCTGTATGTTGCACTTTTTCCAGGTGCTAAAATTTTTCTGATGAAATAATCTAGGACGCTAAGCTACACATTTACCCCTATTCTGTGAAGTTTCACTTTCAAATGAACCAAAGAATTATCTTGCTTGTGCAGCTATGGTGAATAAAGTTGTTCATCTTTTCACCTAAAATCAGACCTACTCAAGCCTGCCCTCTGACATTACTCAAACACTCCAGACCGCACATGGTTCCATTCACTTCTGTCTTTCCATCATTTTGATTTCACTTGCACACAGCACATCCAATCTACACTTCATTTCTTCAATCACTTCATTCATCTTTCCATTCATTTCTCTGGTATTCCATACACAAATCTTACTCACTCATGCAAGATCTTTCTCGTACACCATTTCCATATTGTTTCCATGGTGGACCATCCTCAAGTGTGGTAGGTTCACCATATGGTAACCAAAATAGTTCTGGCATTTTTCCAAAGTTTAGTGTATGTGACGCAAAAGACTCGATAAGTAGTGTTACAATGCCAGTTACATTAAAAGCAAGATGTACTGCCGAGTCTGTGTATATACAGAAAATTGAAAAGTGCTGTAACATTGTGAAAATTGACCTGGAAATGAGTACTCCAACCCAGGGCTACATAATAAGGAAGGGCTGGCTCATCCTTTGGTCTTGCGGTCTGTTTCGTGCTCCGCCCGAGGGTCAATTGGAAGGCGCAGTGACGTCACTGCGTGGACACTCGGTGACCCCTGTGACAATCAAGGGCCGGAGTGTGGTGGTTTTCCAGTCATTCTGTGCAGTCTATTCCTGTTGCTCTCCATTTACTGGTAGTGGTTTATGTAGTTGTTTATTAAAGTCAGTTTTTTACTGATATGTTTTATTTTAACTAAAATTCAGCGTCTGTTATTTTTTTTCATTCAAAGTAATACGCAATATGCCTTCATCCTGTGCTGTCGCTAATTGTACAAATACGCATAAGAAAACAAAAGGACATGGCGTTACCATGTTTTCCCTTCAAATGTTAATGTGATAAAAAAAATGGATTGTTAAGTGTAAGCAAGCTGACAAGTTTAAAGTTGGAAGTGCAAGAATATGTAGTGATAATTTCCAAAATTCAGACTACAAAAATGACGCGAAATCGCCTGCTTGGGCTTCCCGGAAAAAGAAAAAAAAATCTGAAACCCACACTGTTCCCAGTTTGAATTTACCGAATGAAAAATCAACACTACATACAAGCCGAGAACATTGAATCAAGAGAGATATCCGTATAAGGGCATTGAATCGAACTCCGGAGCCAAGTCCTGAAAAGTTGCACATCGATGAGGTTGCTTGCAATTCTGACAATGGATATTTAGAAGAAAAGTGTGCATCAGTTCAGTGCATGTCTTGCTCAGAGGTTAGAAGTCAGAACAAAATTCTCACCGAGAAGTTTCACAAACTGGAACAAGAAATACATAGCTTGATAAGCAAACACAAAAATACTGTTCGAGTTTTGCGTCAAAAAAGTATCAGCATACGAAATAAGAGAGCAGAAATTGTTCTAATATGAAAAGCCCTGTCAAAAGCTAATATGAAAAATAAAATACTTGAACAGATGGAAATGAACCTCAGGAAATTTTTTACATCAACACAGATAATGTTCTTTGCAACAAAAAAAATTATTAACAAATGGACAGAAGATATATCTAGAGGAATAGTAACTAGAGCTATTTGGAAGTGTAAAATTGGCATTTCTTTGCCAAGTGCTAGCACGTTGCGATGGTGCTCTAAATTTAGTTGTCATCTCGGAATTCTGCATAAGATTTTGCTCCTTATGTGGAAAAATAGCGAAACCTTTTCCGAAAATGACAAAGTTTGCGTCTTAAGCTTTGATGGAGTACACGTTGATAGTAAAGTCTGTTACAATACAGGAATGGACCAGATTTTAGGTCCGTGCTCAAAGGTGCTAGTTGTTTTGGCTATAGAGGAATTGTCTTCCTGGAAACAGTGTATTTTGACTTTCAATGTACAATGAATAAAAGGCTTCTGTTTGAAATAACTGTAAACCATGAAAAAACAGGAATTATAGTAAAAGCGATTGTTTCAGATTTAGGTGGTTGTATGACCTTGTGGAAGGAACTATTAATTTCTCCCGAAAAAAGCAGTTTTTAACCATCCGCTGGACAATAGTTCTAAGATTTGGGGTTTTTGCAGACCCTCCTCACTACGGGAATTTATTAGTCGTTTAAAACACATATTGCTGGCAAATAAATTGCCTAATTTGTCCAAAAAAGTTAATACAGAGTTTCAAGAAGGTAAAATGCTCCAAACATATTTGACAGCAGAGCTACTAAAAGAAGCTTTCACTATAGCTGGTAATCAAGGAATTCTTGAAGTATCTGGAGAAATAAACGCAGATGACTTAAAAGCTTTAGATAAAATTTGCAATGAGCCATCCATGGTCGCAAGATTGGGACGACGACATACTTAAAACAGTTCAAGATGAGCAATATAATGCTGAGAAACAAGCTCCGAGTTACGTCGCAGGCTATATTGCCTATCGCTTACGCGATAAAGATCCCTCCTTCGGAACAATTTCTAGAAATGTTGAAGATTTTCCATCTGCTCAATGGATTAAAACTTTATCACTCGGGGGCAGTGTTTCTTTCTTCTGGGGCAGAAGGAGCCCTTCCAGAAACGACCCCCCCCCCCCCCCGAGACATTTTAGGTTACCGAGCCAAATGTTAATCAATTCAGGCTATGATGAAAAAGAAATTTTCGTTTCTTTTTTATGCTACAAATATTTCTCCAATTATATTATTTTTAATGTGTTCTAGTATTATAGTTTATTTTGCTAAAAAGTATATTACGACACATGCTGTTCTTTAAAATATAATAAGTAAACTAATCATACCTAATTGTCTGGGAATCGTGATTCAGGATCAAGAGTGTGTTAAATGTATTTTATTAGATAAAAATTTCAAGCCCCCCCCCTCCGAACCTGTTTAGCTGAAAAAGGTTTATTTTTGAAATGTTTGAAGAAGTAATTACTATATCAGGGGCATATACAGAATTTTTCTTCGGGAGCGCAGGGGGGGGTAAAAGTTTTGGGGATTCCACCAGAACAAAATTAAAGTTAATGAAAAATAGAAGAAAAATCAAAGCATTTTTTTCTGATGTAAGTTGATACATTTTTATTAAATTAAGGCATTTTTTTCTAATGCAGTTTGCATTTTAACAAGAAAAAAAATGAAACACTTTCTGGGGGGCCTAGGTGTTACTTCGAGTTTACTTCATTTTTTTTCAGTCTACTGGCCAAATGAAGAAATCTTGTGTAGTGCCCTGCAGAGTAATGACAAAGTGCTGCTTAGTAGCAGGTGTTACCTTCCTTCCTGGCAGTAATTTAAATTTAATTGTAATTTGTTTGGTGTTTTTTTGCCAGTCAGCTTGCAGTTTTTTTTTCTAACGAGTAGTGAGCATTGTGCTGAACTATAATATACGTGTGAAGGGTGTGATGATGTTAGGGATAGAAATGAATTTAAGCCAGTATATACATAAAAAGTGCTGTATATTCTCCATAGTTACTATGGGAATTACTAGTCTGCTACAGAGTACGGGAAACATGATTTTAAACATGCAGACTTGACCGAGATTAAAATAATTAACTAAATACTCTTCAAGTAAAAATGGAGTTTATCTTCTGAGTTCTTTTGTATTTTCAGACACTTCTGGCCTCAAGATTTTTATCCAGGCCTGTTCTCGGTGGTTAGATATTGTATCCAACGGCTTTATTTTTCGACCGAATTGTGACTTTTCCCCTACATTTTTCTGTGTGATATCTTAATATACAACAGCTGTTTCATAAAACTGAGAGTAAAGACACACAAAATGAAGAAATATAGGTACAGCTAAGTACATATATGTTCTTCTGTTTCAAAGTATCTTCCCTCGGACGATATGCTACGCTCCCGTCTTTCAGTCCATTTTTCAAAGCTTGTGGCAAAGGCATTTTGTGAAAGCTGTTTTAGCTACCCCTGTACAGCTTGAATAACGTCAGCATCTGTGTTGTGTTGTGCCACAGAACTTCTCATTAATTGTCTGAAGGCGCATGAGGGCGAGGTCAGGACTGTAGGCAGGCTGTAGCATATCAATGCTGTGTTTCGAAAGAAACTGTTAAACACAAACAGCCATATGTGGGTGGGCGGTATCATGGTGTAGGGTCCACTTTCCTACCAGTTCAGGTTGCTTAATCGATATGTGTCGTCGCAGACGCTTCAAGACTAAAATGTAAAATTCAGCATTGACAGTAATTTGTAGAGGATGGCATGCTGGTAGACTACACCTTTATAATCAAAGAAAATTATCGCCTTCCCAGCTGATTTGGTTTGGCGAACTTTTTCGGAGGAGGTGAGCCTGTGTCTCCAGATGCTCGTTGCACGCACTATGTTTAGAAAGTCTGTATCCAGGGCGCGATTTCACCGACTAGCAAATAGCTAGTGAAAAATCAAATTTGCTAGTGAAAAAAAACCGCAGTAGCAAATATTGCTAGTGAAAAAAAAACCGCAGTAGCAAATATTGCTAGTAAGGTAATTTCTTTATTTAAAGTAACAAAAAATCATTATTAATCCACGAAGTTTACATAACAGTTTCTATTATCACTTGTTAAAACAGCGACGATCAGCGATTCTCTTTCGCCAATTTCCTTTCGACACTTAATACCCTTCCTCCCCATATCTTTCATCCCTTCCAAACTGTCGTAGAAGCGCATTGAAACTCTTCTCCATCGTGCCCTCATTGGTCTATTACAGAAACTGAACGTGACGTCGGCAATGGTTGCTGTGGCAACCCAGAGCTCTGGGATGGATCGGTTGTTTGACCACCTGCTCTGCCACCCTCCCTTCTTTTGCCCCACGAACTTTGTCCTCAATTCCTGTCGTACCTTAAGCCAAGCGATCGCCTTTATTGCGTGCCATAGATAGACGCTGTTTTACGAAACGTGTTCGTGGAGGGGGTAAACGATTACGGAAGAAACTTTTGCTTCATCTGACTTCTGGTTTTGGAATTTTTCCTTGTATTTTCAAGCTGAAATACAAATATTTATCCAGTAAAATGTTAATGAGCAATAATACTCGACAGAGGCAACATCGTGAGAAAAAAATGATTACGGAAAAATCCGAATTCCGTCGACCTTTCGTTTTCTAGTTTCGTAAAGACGGAATTCCAATAATAACGAAAAAAGCCGGAATTCCTTGAATTCGCTGAAGAATCTCATGCCTGAAGATTACAGAAAAATTTTGCAGCAGCCAACTTCCGTTTTTGCAAATTGTTCTCCACAGTTTCAAGCTAAAATGCAAACATTTATGCAATAAAATGATATTTAACAAGAAAAGCGGACACAAAGACAACATTGGGAGAAAAATTTGCGATTACGGCAAAATTTTCTTACTCCGTTTCACTACTGTGTTCGAAAGTTTTGAAGCACGAAATTTTGTCTCCAGATGGAAAACGACCCCCCCCCCCCTCTCCCAAATATCGATCTTCAGAATGATCTAACTGATGACAAAAAAAATAAAGCGGTATTCCGCGAATCCCTGTAAGAATCTCGTGTATATCATAAAAATAATAGCAAAATGAAAATTTGCAGAATCCGTAGTTTTGATAGTGAGTTCCGTATTCAGACAACTAATTCCGTAGAAACTACGGCATTGTGTGGTAGTTGGCAGATATGTATGGATTCAAATATTTGTCTTTCACTTTAGCAAGAGTTCAAATGGAACAAATCACATGATTCCTGCTGGGCTGTCAATCAACGGCTAGTTTTGTAAGAGACCGATGGTACGCTGCAGTCGACTTCATGACGTCAGAGTTCCAGTTAATCCTGTGTTCACCCTGTCTCTGTTGGGGTAGTTTCAATATATTTTGCGTTCTTCGGATTCTTTGAGTGAACAACCACGTGTTACGTAGGCTCGTTTATTGTTAAGTGTACCTTCGTGTTTCATTTGCTTTATTTTTTTAATCATGAGTCGACAGTTGTCTTTGCATTCATTTGTAAACAAGCGACAGCGAACTTCTGATCAAAAGTCTTCATCTCAAAATGAGAACAATGATTTAAATTTCGTGCAAGATATCGAAAGCTCCACCGCGCCAGGCAATGGAACAGGAAATCAAAGCACAATAGCTGGTGAATCACGTGGTGATCATTCGTCTCAGCATAGTTCTCTTAAGCGAAAATCGTGTACAACAACTGCAGTTAAAAATGTGAAGGTTGCTACTGTACAGAACTGGAGATTAACCAACAAATGGAATTGGATTAATTACAGTTTAATAGTTACATCTCCTTCACATGTGAAAGAAATTTGGTGCGAAATTTGTCGTGAGTATGGCATAAAGAAGTATCAGACTCAAAATGTAAAAAAAGAATCTGTTTCTGCACATAGCAAATCTTCTGATCATCTAACAGCATTATCAGTAAAAGCTTCCAAGGAAGGTGAATTATGTGATACTGCTTTAGTGAAATCATTTAGAACAGCAGATGAAGAGCTTCTGAAAAAGATGGACAGCTTATTTCATATTACATACACTATGGCAAAATCAGAGGTAAAGTTTAAATTCTTTGAAAAATTTATTTCCTGTCACAAAAGGATAACTGAAGGTAAATCAGATATTGGTGTTACCTATCATAACGATAAAGCTTGCAGTACTTTTACTCGCTTCATTGGTAATGATATCTGTGAGACATTGTGTTCAAAACTAAGAAATGCTCGGTTTTTCTCTCTGATGATTGATGAATCTACAGATATTTGCACAACAAGTAAATTGGTGGTATGTGCCAAGTTTGTCAATCAAGGAGAACCTCTGACACACTTTATTAAATTAGTTGATTTAAAATTTACTACTGCTAATGACATTTTAAAGGCAATAAACACAGTTTTCAGACAAGTTGAACTTTCCTCAGTGGATGGATAAAATTGTTAGTTTGGGAACTGATGGTGCTGCAGTTATGACTGGAAGAAAATCTGGAGTTGGGGCTAAAATAAAAGATGCTTGTTCTTGGTTGGTTAATATTCACTGCATGTCTCATCGCCTGGAGTTGGCCATGAAATCGGCTTTTTCAAAAACATATATGACTACTTTGGAAATGATAATGAAGCAAATATATAGTTTTTACTCAAGGTCTCCTAAACGTAGGACCATGTTAAAAGATATTGCATCAATATGCAATGAAAATATAATAGCTCCACAAAGATTAGATGGTGTAAGATGGATACCTCACCATTACAGTGCATGTCAAGGTTTGATTAATAACTGGAAGGCAGTTGTCATGCACTTGGAAGATGTCTGTGTTTCTGGATCATCTGATGAAAAGGCGGTAGCACAAGGAATTCTGAAACACTGTCTGACTTATACTTTCCTACTGCATTTACACTTTTTCACAGATGTACTGGGTGAAATAGCTCGACTCTCTCTCTGTGTACAAACACACAAGTTTACATCAAATACTTAACAGACTTCACAGTGTTCAGGAAAAGCTAAATGAAATGAAAGTTTCAGAAGGCATTAACTTAAATGAATTTACAAATACTGTTAAAGTGGATCATCTTTCTGGAAGTTGTACATTTAAAGGTCAGTCTTTAAAAAAAGAACTGATGCTGTACATTCATTTAAAAAATGTTTTAATTGATGCAGTTTTAGAAAATATTAACATTAGATTTGGATCTTTGCAAGACGATGGAATATTAAAGCTTTCAACAGTATTTGAAGTAGCAAATTGGCCAAGTGATGCTCAAGAACTAAAAAATTATGCAAATTCTGAAATATTGACAATGGTTGAGCATTTTAAGGAACCACTGCAAAAGTGTGGAGTTGAATTATTCAATGTAAGTGGAGAATTTATGGAATTAAAAGTGGATGCTACAAACAACCATCAAAGTGACATGAAAAAAGGGTCAAAACATTTTTGGAGCAGGATGTTCCAAGAAAAATATGAAGCCTATAAAAACATATTAAGTTTAGCAGAAATTTGTGCAATACTTCCACTTAGTACTGCATGTTGTGAGGTGGGATTCAGTTTTTTAAAAAGAATACAAGGGGATTGGAGGAACAATTTGTCTGTTGAAACTTTAAATGCTCTGATGACAATTGAAATAGAAGGGCCACAAGAAGAGATTTTTAATCCACGGTCAGCAGTTATAAAGTGGTATGATGACAAAGTCAGACACCCTGAGCGTAAACCATATGGGAAGAAATCTGAATCAGAATGTCAGTGAAATATATTCATGTGGTATGAGAATTTGTTAGAAATTAATAATAAAAGTAGTCACTAAACTTATCTAAGATTCGATTCATTATTCAAAAAGGTAAGTCAAAATATTTATATACATATTTAAATTTCTGTGTAACTTTATTAGAAAATAAGTTACGATGTGATTTAGTTTTACTTGCTAGTCATGCAAATGTTTTGCTAGCAAACTATTTGGTCACTAGCAAGATTTGCTAGTGAGCAAAAAGATGAAATCTTGCCCTGTCTGTATCCTTTGCAAACATTTGTTTCCACTCATGACACACCTGAACTGTGGCTAACAATTGCTCTTTGGTCAGGTGATAAAGTACCCATCTGGAACACACACAATGCAACAGTAATTTGTTGTGCAGAATGCCGACGTTTTTGAAATATTAGTTGACACCGCTTCATCTTCACAAGTCATTTTTTTAGTTTTGAAGTATCTCAATTCTGGGCTGAGCTTTCAAGATTTTCGTGTAGTGCAGAAAGGACAAAATTGCCAAATTTTTTGAAATTTCAAACCCTCAAAACTCAAACGGGATAAAATAAAAATTCAGATTTAAACTTAAATTTTGGTCATTAAACAAGTGTACAAATTTTTATGAAAATTGAAAGACATGGTAAATTCATTATAAAAATTGGATCACTTGACATAGACAGCCCCTTTTGCTTTTGTCAGGCTTTGGTTGTTTTCAGTTGTTTTCCTTACTATACTACTTAAGAGTGTACCACTTCTGAAGGTATGAAAAAGCTACCTCTGCTACAAAAAATAATCCCTAGTGTTTAGAGCAAAAAGCAACAGAAGTATTGTTCAGAATCAATTTTTATTTGATTAGCAGTTTATTAGACGAAATTGCTATCTAAAACAAATTTTCAAAAAATTAGAGCATATTCAGAAATAAATTTGATACGAGAAGTTACTCAATCAAGAGCCTCGTACTTTCAGCTGATGCTGTCCAGCTGGAATCCAGCTTGGAGAAGGGAGAAAGGTGTTGAAAACTTCTGCCAACACAGTGACAATAAATTTGCAGTTGGGGGGGGGTTTACTTAGCAGGAGTACAAGATGGAGTTCATACTCTACCACACCCCCATTCACAATCCCCACTGCTTTTCTTGAAATGCGTTCCTGTCTTTTACTTCATTGTGGTGTTAAGATTAAGTTCAATGCTTAGTGTAATTCAGCCTTCGTTCTTTACTGGACTTAAAGATATCAAAGAATAGTACCAGGAAGTCAAAGAACAAAGGGAGAGGAGACTGAAGTCACCTTAGGTTGAATCATAAATTATCTGTCAGTAGTGTGGGTGGGGAATAAATTGCAGGAGAAACTGTTTGAAAGAAAGGAAATGGTGAGGGTGCACTGTAATGCAGACTGATGTTATTCTTGCTTTCCATGCACAGGTTGTGATAAGGCTCCCTGCCTTTAACAACAGTCCCGGGAGCAGAAACAGTGCAATGCGGCGGCGCCCATTGCAGATTCTCGGAAAGGTATGCATGCTGTTTTCCCATTTTCTTAACAGTTGTTTTTAGGATTTCTATAAATTTTAGAACAAAAGTGAAATTTTCACCTTTTTTAATGTTTGCTCCTGTTTCAGTATGTAAAGCTGTAATCAGTGGATCATGCAAGCAACTGCCCCTCCCCCGTCCCGTTTTTATTTTAGCTTTTCGTTATTCCATATTTTTCGAACAGAAAGCTTCAACTTGAGTTTTTTTTTTTTCAGCTTTGAATCCAGGAAGTGATATTTTTTATTTTTATTTCTAGATAGCTTATTCAGTTAGATTAACAAGGTTTTTTTTTTTTCTTTCTTTCTACAGGGTGATTGATTTAGCTAAGTGTGTACAAACTTCTGGGATGGGTAGGTTGCACAAAGACGAATCTTCATGCGGTAGATGGCGTTCGTCCGCGAGACTGCTCATACGCAGAGGTAGTAGGGTGGCTAAGTTCATGAACGCGGAAATGGCTGATATGCACCACGTATACAGAGCAGCGAACTGCAATGGATGAGCCGCCGTGAGACTGTACCAGGAACGGTACCCGATGAAACAAGTGCCAAACATCCAAGTATTAGCACAGCTGCATCAGAGGTTATGCAACACTGGTTATTTACAGGGGCCTGCCAGGTGTCGGAACAATGGG
This sequence comes from Macrothele yani, assembly GCA_039090855.1. Classification (NCBI taxonomy): domain Eukaryota; kingdom Metazoa; phylum Arthropoda; class Arachnida; order Araneae; family Macrothelidae; genus Macrothele; species Macrothele yani. The sequence goes on from CM076997.1 coordinate 4,981,090, forward strand.
TATGTACTCCTGCCATCGAAGAAAATGTGTTAAGTCATGCAGCAGACACTCCAAGTGCGAGCACACTAGCAATTGCCCATCGGCTCGGTCTGTCCCAATCCACCGTATGAAGGGTTCTGCATGAAGACCAATTGCATCCGTATCATGTGCAGCACATTCAGACACTAAGCTCTGAGGATTACCCTCGGCACCCTGGTGCCTGCAGAAGAGTGTGGCATACCGCAATTTCCTGCTTCTGTGCTGCTTAAAGATGAAACATGCTTTACACCGGAAGGTTGCTTCAATGCATAAAACGTGCATGTATGGGTGGTGAACTCCCATGCTGTACGACCACATGTAGCACAAAACAGTTTTACTGTTAATGTTTGGGCAAGCATTGTTGGAAACCACTTAATTGGCCCATACCTCATGCCTCCTCGTCTGGACAAAAGGGGTTACCGAATATTTCTGGAGGACTTCTTGCCAGAGCTATTGAATGAACAACAGGTCCCTCAGTCGCTGTGCCGTGCAATGTGGTTCCAGCAGGATGGAGCCCTCGCCCATTTCAGCAGTGATGTTCTTCATCACTCAAACATGACATTTGGACATCAGTGGATTGGGCGTTGTGGTCCGGTTCATTGGCCTGCAAGATCGCCGAACTTAACATGCCTTGATTACTTCTTCTGAGGTTACATCAAAGGACTGGTGTACGACACCCCCATTGAAAGTGGTGAGGACCTTGTAGCACGCATTTCTGTAGCTGCTTCGGAAGTCTGAGACACACCGGGAATTTTCCAAAATGTATGCAATTCCATGCGCCGACTATGCCTAGCATGTGTTACAGTGCATGGTCGCAACTTTGGACACCTTCTGTAACCTAAATTCATTTCGCAAATGTCTTGCGAGTAATAAAAAGCATTTTGTTCTCTTACGTGCTGCTCTTTCATTTCTCGTCCTCTGTACACTAGCACATGATGGTGTTTCTGACCCTGCATTGCTATGTGATTCCGATTTGTCTTTGTGCAACCTACCCCTCCCAGAAGTTTGTACACGCTTAGCTGAATCACCCTATAGAAACCATATCTTTAAACATTTTTATCGTTCCTCTTCCGTTTTCTGCAGTCATGTTTATGAGACATTTTGGAAGCTGATGTTTGCAATTTTAATTTTTTTTTTATTCAAGATTCTTTTTAATTAGATAATGCTGTAATTTTTTTTTATTTTTTACAAAATCCATATTTGTGAAGCGTTTGCAACATTTCTTTCTATTTCTGCGGAGATGCGTCATTTTGGAAGTTGATGGTCGCCCTTTAATGTATTTTATTTTTATTTATTTTTTTACTTCCAGATAACTTCACCACAGATTTTTTTTCTCAAATCATATTTATTACTCTTTTTAACTTTCCCTGCTTTGTTTCCAAGGCTTGTATTGCGCAATATTCAGAAAGCTGAAAGTCGCACTATTTTTTAATTATTTTTTTCAGATAGTTTCATCTCAGATTGATGAGGGAAAAAGTTTTTTGCTTTACAATAAGTTCATGGGGTTTAATTATTATCAATGAAAATACTCCCATTACAAATTCATTAAAAGTATCTCAAAACTGTGGTCAATTCACTAACAATTTTAAACAAAGTTCTTATAATGAACTAATGTTTTACAAATCAGTTTAAATGTGGCACAAAAAAGTAGACATGATTCCCACACCCCTAACAGTCTCCTAAATAATCACCTGGTGAGACCACTAGTGCAACATAATTGCTGCAGGAAATAGTAAGAGCAGAATGTCTATCAGGCAAAACATCCTTTGAAAAATGAAGTTAAAGCTTAATCAAATAACTAAATGTAAAATTAAAAAAAAATATGGATTTCAAATTATTCCTTATACTTTTTCTAACCGTTATTTTAAAAAAATCCAAAAGTATTTATAGAATGATTAAGTTCTAAATGAATTAAAATAGTTTTTCTTCTAAATTTCTTATCAGGGAAAAGCTGGCTTGACTATTGCAACTAAATAGTACCAATTTGCACTATTAACAAAGCTTCAAATTGACTTTTTTAAACTTTGCTTTGTTGCAGTACAGAACAATAAATTTTTTGGCAAAATCAACATTTAAGCATCACTTTACCTTCCAGTTTTTAGGTTTTCCTTTCTGCTTTGCAGACTTCTGAAAAATAGATTCTGCTCCTGGAACAATAGTACACTTTTAGGGTGACTTGAAGTATAATTCACAATTAAATTTTCTTATGTCTTCAGTGATACTTTTTTTTGCGCCGTCTTACATAGCTCTACATGTGTTCCACTTTGGAAGTTAAATCTTCTTTGCCTTAATCCCCCTTCTCTTTGGCATCAGCATTTTTGTTTTTGATATTTTCCTCATACGGAGCATTAGAATAATTACAAGTGGTGGGACATTTTGGTAACAACTTCTACCTTTTAAGGGTAAAAGTCTCTACCGAAACGTCCCACCACTTGTAATTTTTACGTACCTTAAGCTTGATATGTCTACATCAAGAATTATTCTAATGTTTTGTGTGTTACATGTTTCACTCCCAATTATTCTCACTATGCTTCATATCAGAGATCGTGCTAGGATTTTTTCAAAAGAGTAAAAATACTCCTTCACAATTTTTGAAGGAGTATTTTTCTTTTCAAAGGAGTAATTTTAGAGAACAATTATCGCATTAAATTTTTAGCTAAATAATATTTTATATTAAAACAACTAATTATATCTATATATAAATATGTAAACATGAATTAGCATGTAATTGAATTTTCTTTTATATAAAATAAGTCATAATTTATCAAAATCTTACCTACTTGTCTTGTTTTATCCATGAGGCTGCAAAAAATTTTGGTTTGCTTTCGAAAGACTGTACCAAACCTTGTGTGTGTGTTGCTTCACAGATTCAGATTGTACACACTCAAACTTCAAAAAGAGTTCTATTGTGGAGGAAGGAAATCTACAGTCTATCTCAATCATAAAAGATAAAATAAACCTTTATTGGACATTGTGATGTGCAAGTTTAGTGTTGCAAAGGTCAACTAATGTATTATTTTTGAACATGTTTTCCTTCAGCTCTGAAAAAAAAAATCTTCTTAAATACTATGTATGAGATGTTTACAGTTAACATAATTGAGAGTCGGTTGATTCAACCATTCTTCTGATGAGGAATGTTCAGTTTCTCCCTTTGCAACTATTTATAGAGGGAAAGTAACATTTAACAATAATTCAGGACAGCGGAAACATCGCAAAAAAAAAAAAAATTACGATTACGAAAAAATCTTCGCTTCGTCCAACTTCCGTTTTCGGAAATTTTTCCTCCGTTTTCAAGCTGAAACACAATCGGTTATCAAACAGTTATATTTTACAAAAAAAAAATGAGCAGAGGAAATATTGTGATTACAGAATAAATCTGCAGTTTGTCTAACTTCCGTTTTTCGAAAGTTTTGAAAGACGAAATTCCGTCCCCCACCGGGACCCACCGCCACTACGCACTCACCCCCCCCCCCCCCAAATTATCTTCAGTTTTTATGACAACAAAGAGTTACTCTTCGAATCCGCGAAAGAAACTCTGGCCTAAAGTTTACAAGGAAAGTTTTGCTCCGTCGAACTTCCGTTATCGGAAACTATTGTCTACACTTTCAAGCTAAAATGCAAACATTTATGCAATAAATTGATATTTAATAACGATACTGGACAGAGGAAAAACTTCGCGAGAAAAAGAAATTACGTTCGCAGGCAAAATTTTCACTCCGTTTACCTTCCGTAAGTTCTGAAAAACGGAATACCGTTCCCCAGGCGGAAAACGAGCCCCCTCCCCTGCTCATACGGGTCTAATATTGCGATTACAGAATAAATCTGCAGTTCATCTAACTTCCGTTTTTCGAAAGTTTATATATTTATATATATTTTTTCGGACCCAAGATTTTATATTTATATATATATTTTCTTAAAATTTCGTAAGGCAGGAGAATCCCGCCCTGAAGTGGCAATTAAACGAACTTCAAAACACGCCACTTTTCACTTCCTCCACGCCAAGGTTTAACTGCACCGCGCTGCACCGATACACTAGCGTCTCAATCCCAACGCGGCTGAAATGCGCATGCCCATCGGTTGAGCTGCTCTTTCCCACACTGCCTGAAGGTTCTTCCGAATGATTGCCGAAAGCCGATCTCTAGCTGATCAGCTCGGCAATGGAAACCAAATAATGATTTTTTCATAAACTGTGACATAAAAGTTAAGATTATAATTTCTTGATAAAAAAAAAAAGTCATTTTTATGACAATCGCGGTGTAATCACCGATTATAAAAGGAAATTTCATATGGAAAAGCAATGCGCAAAAATACGCACTTCTAAATTTTAAAGCGTATTCGGCGTTTTTAAGGCGTGAAATACGCGTGTAAAGGCATTATCGCAATCTCTGCTTCATATGGAACTTGTCCTCACTGCCACCTATTTTTTTTGTTGCTGTTTCCATAAGGGCCTTAGTTAATTTTCTGTTAACTTCAGAGATGTTCTTCTAGAGCAGAGAATTGGTTCCAATTTGAAAGTATAATAATGCTTTGCTAGGTTGGTCAGGTCAATATATTGTTTTATGAGCTTGCCATGTTCAAGTTTAGTGTTGAGGTGCATCTTAAAATCATTCTATGGCTTACAAATCACAGAAATCTCTCTTAATTGCATCAATGGCAGATTAAATGCCAATTTTGAAATTTAATTTTGCTTTAACAAGGGAAAGGGTGTTGGTGCAAAATGCGTGCTGCACTGATTGGTTTTTGAAGCAGTGTGTTAAAAATAAGCATACATTTCACATTAGAAAAATATACTTGAAAAGCATGGTCTTTTTGCTATTATAGATGAAAATATTACAAATAAGGAACATGACAAAAAAAAAAAAAAAACTTCATGTCTTCCCCCCTACAGCCTTGTCCAGGTCAGCAGACTTCAAAATGAACAGGACCAAACAGTATTAATAGCATTAATTTTTTTTTTTAAGTTGCTGATTTACGCTAAGAGAATGCATTTTTTTATGCTGTTGCAAATATGTTAGTCTAAATTAGTATTTCATGTTAAGTGTGTCATGCTAAAAAGAATTACATAATGCATATAAAAATTATTGGGAAATTAAACAATTTGCGGTAAAAGCAGTTCTCATTATAGAGGCTTGACTTATTATGTTGGTGGCTTAGAAAGTGCAGAATGAAAAAGTAAAACAGTGGGGAAAATAAAAATGTATAAAAAATGGCCTTGATGCAGTTTTAAAGAGAAATACGTAATTCAAAGAGAAAAACAGTTGTGCTAAAACTAAAGTGGAATTATTAACAGCTGGGGAAAGAACTTCTTTCTCTTTAAAAGAAAGAAGGTTAAGAACCAGTAAATGTCGCTAAAACACAAGTAAACCAGAAAACAGCCATTCCATGAAAAAGTGGACAAACAGGGAAAAAATTAAGTTGTATCATATTATCACTTATGATACATCAAATTGAAGGTATGAATGAGTACATAGAATTTGAATGCACAACAAAAAATGCTATATAAAGAATTGTCTCCTTGCATTTTAGTCATAAACATCCAGAACAAAAGGTAGGACTTACATTTAGTAATTAGACATTTCTAATACCAGTTGTGGAGATGTTTTGACAACTGTTTTTCACTTGCAGTTGTATTTAGATGTGGCAGAGTCCAAACCACTTTGTAACAGCATATTTTACACTTAAAAATAAGTGGAAATATAATAACATTGTTTTTTTTAGTCTGCTGACTGTCACACCAGTCACTGAAATGACTATAAAGATAGTATCTACTAGAAGTACCCCTTTGTGTAGAAATGTAAAACTTTGTGGAAGTTTGGCTGTCAACAGTCTGAACAAGTATAGAAAAAATTTATTCTTGGACCTCAACTGAGGTGTGACTGGTGTGACATATTCTAGTGACGGGTGTGACATTATTGAAAGTCTCACTTAGGTGTCTCATTTTGGTACTGAGGTAATGCCTGACATTGCCACAACTCTGTTTAATGAAAAAGACCATGTTGTATATCAGATAGCACAAAGAAAAAAATAAGTTTTTTTATGCCATAATGATATAAGTAGACAGGCACCAGAAAAGAGGTGTTTTAACACCTATTTGCACAATTTAATACAAAAGAGACATATGCTGATGACTATAAGTGATGATTTCATACAGTTCAAAAATGAAAATCAGAGCATTTTAATTAAAAAACGACCTGTCTTGAATAAGTGATGTTAATTTCCTAAACACCATGGAATTATGTGCTTGCAAATACCATACAAATTTACATTTTTAATACAACCCTTGTCAGCAAGGGTTGTATTAATGCAACCCTTGGTCAGCAAATTCTAGTTTTCTTCAAATGAAAAATAACTTTTGAGTGTTTTGTTCTGCAGCATTCAAAATGAGGAACTGCATGATTGGATTTTGCACAGACTGTAGAAGTGATGTTTGCATGTGTGTTGAAGAGATATAGACACATTTGTAGTATGGAAACAATGGAAAGATATAGATGGTTTCCAAAAAGTGGTAGAGATTGATGGTTCTGTTGAAGATGTCATAACTGTGCTTCATAATCAATTGCATTATATTATAAAATTCAATTCTTTTGTAAAAACAGTTAAATCACCAAATGAAGGTGTGCTCCAAATTGATTTTGCTGAAAATTACAGTACTATCTCCCAAGATGAAATACAGAGGGCACTGGAGGCACCAGCAGATAACTACTGTATATTTGCCAGTTGTGCAGGAAATATTAAGCATACTGTAATAAGTGATGAGCTCAGTCATGACAAAAATGCTGTGTGGGCCTTCTTAAAAATTGTTATAGCTACATTAAAGGCAGATTTTCCAGAAATAGAAAAGTTAGCAATTTTTTCTGGTTGAAGTGCAGCTCAATTTAAAAACCAATTCACTCTGTAAAATCTTTATTTGAAGCAGGACTTTGATGTCACTGGAGAGTGGAACAATGAAATGCAAAGTAGAGACAGTGAAATCTAAGGTGATAATTGTCAATTCTGCAGGGGTTTTTTTTTTTTTCTAATGTGTACCAAGGGACAGGAAAAGACCCAGAAGACCACATGGGAGATGGGTGGATGAAATTCGAAAGTATGCGGGAGTGACATGGAGGAGACTGGCACAAGACAGACCGTTTGGGAGGAAACTTGGGGAGACCTTCGTCCAGCAGTGGATTGATAATGGATGATGATGAAATAAACATGTTGCGGGAGTCAGTCTGTTTATTTCTGTTGATGACAAAAATCAGTCAAAACCGCTACCCGCTAGCAGGTGGAACGATTATTACCTGTCAACGGGTTGCAGTCGAAACATCACTTTCCTTTTTTTTTTTTTTTTTTTTTTTTGCCTAGACAGCAGCATCCTACTTAGATAATGTAAAAGTAATGCCTTGTAATAATGTGACTGTAGAACATGCAGATACTCATACTGATCTTCTTTTTAAGCATGAAGGTCTTGTTGGGAACTTTGTACTTGTTTCATAACAGCAAAAAGCAGTTGAATAAGATGTACCATGCTGCCAACTGGATCATCATAAGGATTACTTTGAAATACATGAAACCAAGTGGCACATATTGGATTTGGCTTGAAGATTGTTTCGTGTGAGGAGCTTTTCAGTGACTAAAGAAAGTCTCATACCCTCATCACTGGTAAACAACAGGGGACAATTTAAATTTTAGGGAAGTAGTAAATTATTTTAAAATGAATATCCACACACATTCTCATTCATTTTAGTACATATATATATATATATACTATAAATAGTACATAATTTCTATATTTTATTGGTCACTAATTCTACTCAAGTACATATTGTTGGTAGCAGAACTATAGAAATGCATTTTTGCATCTCTTGTATATATAATTATCACCTACAAAGCTTCATGCATATTGAAGTGCACAATGTCGCACATGTCACATAATTGTCTCACCCGTCACAAATTTCATAATTTTAATTTATGGTATTGCAATAACATTGATTTGCTAAGCAGTATAGATTTGTTAACTTAACTATGCTTAAACAGGAAAAAAATATTTTAGTGCTGTATTGTTGCTTAATTCAGAGTTTTTCAAATAAACGAACAGTTAAGGAAAGCTATGTCACGGAAAAGTCGCACCCGTCACAGACAATAATTAAATTAACACAAACCCAAAGTGATGAAGCATCTATTTTTGACTTGAATTGAAGGTAATGAAGTGGAGGAGCATATGTAAATAATTGGAATATATTTCAAAGTTAAATTTCTCATCATACAAATTATTATTACACTTGAGAAATAGTCCAAATGTCACACCCGTCACCATGGAATGGCTGAAAAGTAAAAATCATAGCCAGTAAAAAGCTATTGCAGTCAAAATCTATGGATAATGTCTTTTGCCAAGACTTGATGATAAAATCATATAGAACACTGAGTGGAGCTGCAATACATTACCTTTCACTGTGAAGTCTTTTTTCCACCACTTAGTCACTCCACTATCCTCAAAAAGTCTTAGTGTTTGTTCAGACACACATAGTTTGAAATACTGTTACCCATCTTTGGTGTCATGGGTCTGCTTCAGTGGAAACAGTAAGTGGGAAGGTAATTTAAGTTGGCTATTGTCCTACCAATCCTTTGAAAATACATCTCTTTTGTATGGACACCACCACTTCATGTTTTCTGAAGAGACTTGTACACCACCAATATATGAGATAAAAGCAGTTTGATTACACCAGTAAGAAAAAATAAATATCGGTGAATAGAATATTAAATGATTAATTCTGAAAAGTAGAGACAAAGCCAAATTTGGAAAAGTTTTGTTCACACACAATATTAGGCTTAATATGTACAATTTGTCTTATAATCTTTAAATCACATCCATTTTGCAAATTTCAAAAAGAAAATATTACAGAAACTGTTAGTTTCATATTCTGTTCCAAGTGCAAGCAGCTGATGTGTTGCTTCCTGGCATCCACTTTTTGATATCTGGACATGACTGCCTTGATTGGAAATCAAAATATGCAAAATTTCTAATTTATTTTAGAAATCACATTTAAAGTAAGAGCAATGGTAAAAAAAAATCACTTTGGATCATAAGTTATCTTACTTCTGGTCTGTAATATATGGATCTAAAAATAATTTTATGATGTGAGCTTTAAAATAGTACACCATGCAACTAAAATGTACATGAAAAACTATCAAGATTATTCAATGAAAAGTGGCATTTAAAAATTTTAAATTCAAAACATTCTGTGATAGTGTATTATTTGTTGGTGACTTTAGATTGTGGTTGAATTATCACACTTGATTTGTACCTGCAGGTAAACCATGTGGTTGTGGTCCTGAAAAAGTGCTTACGGCACTCTGCACCGGACTTATAGTGTTAATTATTTGTTTGGCTTTCCTGATACTCAAGGTATACTAAATGTGCTTGTTTGTATATCAGCATGTATACTACATGCATGTGTACAAACACAAGATACACCAAACAGCTAAAACATTATGACCAGCATATTTTTATGCTAATCAAAGCAACTGCAGGTAAACATCAGTGCACGTGAAGATCATGAAATGATATAAATAGCACCTGATACTGAGCTCTGTTAATTAGCTTTATTCTTGTTCTGCAGATGGGAAAGGCAGCACGCTTAAGTGAGTCTGACAAAGGCCAAATTTTAATGGCCAGACAAGCTGGGTCAGAGCATTTCTGAGGCAGCAAAGCTTGTGGGATGCTCACACCTGACCATCCTCCTCGGGCACCTTCAAAAAGTGGCCCGAGGATGGGGGGGGGTGCAGACCACAGCTCTTTGAAACTGGAGGTGAGCGATGGCTATCCCGTATGGTACAAGCCAACAAAAGGGATACTGTGTCATAATTCCCCAGTAATTTGAATGCTTGTGATGGGAGTAATATGTCACAACATGCCATACATCAAACCCTGCTGAAAATTGGGCAGCGTAGACTCGAACTGTTAAGAGTGCCATTCTTGGTTCACCATCAAAAGTGCTTACAAATGGGCACACTAGAATCAAAACTACCTTGAACGATTGGAAGAAAGTCGTCAGGTCTCGTGAATCTCATTTTTTGTTGCACCATGTGGACAGCTGGGTAGGTGTGTCGTTTACCTAGGGATGTGTTGGCACCAGAATGCTCACAGGATAAAAACAAGCTGGTGGAGGTAGTGTAATGCTTTGGGCAAAGTTCTGCTGGGAAACCCTGGTTCCATTCATTCTTGTGCTATGTCTACCACTACCTAAACACCATTGTAGACCATGTGCATCCTTTCATGGCAATGGTATTCCCCTCTAGTATCTCCTTCTTTCAGCAGGATAGTGCAGCATGCCACATTGCCAGAATTATTTGTGAATGGTTTGGGAACACGAAGACTTTCTGGTATTGCCCTGACCTCCAAATTCCCCAGACATCAATCCAATTGAGCATTTGTAGTTTGTGTTGGAACAGCAAATTCATTGTTTTGCATCAGCTCATCAATGCAACTTAAGAGTTACACATGGTTCATACATGTCCTGGAAATGTCCTAAAATTCTGTTACATGCCCTGGAATTTTATCCATTTCTGCCCATTTGTCCCTGCACAATGTTTTGTAGTTGAATTTTTCTACTGATATAACTTTTGTCTGACAAATTTCCCTTCCTACCCCCTGCAAAATGTGGGGGCTGTTGATTTTCTTGTCTGTTAGCAGTACTGAAGCTGTGTTATCGCACTTCTTTTGTAAAAAAAAAAAAAATCGTGCCTATGTTATCATTTTGTTAGTCCTGCCAGGGACACCATTATCCCTGCAATTATTAGTTCTATTAGTAAAATTCTTTTTGTTTTGGGAAAATTGAAATGCGAGAATGATGATCCTTTAATTCAGTTTCTTTCAGATGCCCAACTTCACCGCTACAGGGCATACTTGCAGATCCTATCAAATTAGATACATTTTATTTCATACATTTGATGCCATTTACAGACGTGCCAACTCTCAAGATTTAGGAAAGAGTCTAGATTTTTGGCCCTTCCTCCCGCCATCTGGATGAATGTTAAACTCTCCTGATTTTCACCGAGAATTAGCCATTAGGATGGTCGAAATTCCATCAATCGCCATGATTTCGAATCACCTGTGAACTTTTTCTTTCTGCGTCAATTCAAGGTGGCAATTACAGTCATCAGTTTCATTCTTTTCCTCTCCTATCTGCAAAAAGAAATGTAAGAATTAGAGTATTTCGTGCTGAGTTTTAAACAAGAATTCAAAGCTGTCAAAACACAGTAACTTTTCTGGAGCAGCCAAAGCACCCACACCACACTTTACATTTCCTTTAAAAAAAACGCAGCATCTAAAAAAACGTCTTTATTTACAATTTAAAAATATGGTAGATAAAAGCTCTGGCGAGCACTTTCGCGACCACTATGGCCGCATCATCAGGCCGCCGAGTAAAACCAGATTAGAACGGTACAAGGTTAAATGAGGAGCGCCCAAGCAAAACCAAACATGGCACAAAAATGTGAATTATCAAGTAATAGTTGGATATCATAAAGGATGATGGTCTGATTCAGTTTCTGTATCATAAGCTGACCCAAACCAAACAGCTCCTACTCATTTTTTAGGCAAAAATGCGCAATTCGAGCCATAGGCGTAGCTAAGGGGGTGGTCCTCAGGTCCGGACCCCCCCCCGAGAGGAGATTTAGTATGAATTTAAAGCGATATATATGTATACATGGGGCTTTTACCAATGAACCAAACCCCCTGGACCCCCCAAGAAATTTGTGGCTACACCACTGATTCGAGCAAAAACGAACATGTCCCAGTAGCTGGCTCAAGCAAAATCAAACATGTCGAGTGAACCAATCAGAGCTCCAGAATTTGGTCACGTGATGAAACTGATAAGAGTTACAAGTGGCATTCATGTTTTGAGACAGTAGACATGTTCTATTAAAACCTGGAAGACTACTGTAGTCTACATATTTGATTTTTATTAATGTACTTGTTTTCTAACTTTCATAAAAACCCTTTCTTTTCAGTCAAGCATTTTTTTATACCACCTATTATTATTTTCGTTAATTTGTAATAAATTCAGCAAAATAAATACAAGCCAACATGTGACAGCAGCTTTGGTAAATAATGAACAAAAATAATATAAAAATATATAAAGTGAAAATGCTTCTTTCTTCATCAGCTTTTTCTTTCAAACCTTGAGATTTTTGTCAGATAAGAGGTACTACATTAAAGGCAGGTTGATTATAGAATAGATAGGTAGATTAAATTCAGAATTTGTTCAAGCAAAATCGAACAAGTCACTAGGTCATCTGATCAAAAACAAATGTCACTTGAAGCCCAAACAAAAACAAACGTGTCAACAACAAAAAGTTTCATATTTTGATTTTAAAACATGTTTGATCTGAATCATATCCATAGACGTATTTGGAGCATCAAAAGGAAAGTGACTTATATTTGAACTGTATGAAATTCATTGCGCGTAACTCAATGAACGTTTTTTTTTTTTTCTGCCTACTTCAAATCTAGATCTGATGTACATATTTGGTTTTGCTTGTGCGCTCCTCAAATAGTGACAGATAGGAGCACAAGTAATACACATTATGTAAATGAACACACAAACCATTGCCATTCAATAGAAATTATTGTTAAAAGTTTGTTTATAATAATTTGGATTCTTCCTCCCGAGAGTACTGCAAAATCGGATTCCTCCAGGTAGAGGGAATGGGTCATTCCATGTCAACTCATCGCACTGTTTCAGACTGACCTTATATTTTTACGAAATTTGGGGTGCTTAATGGTCCTATGGTGTAGTGCAAAAATGCCAATTTTTAGGAGCCTAGATGTTCATTATGTGAAATGTTGTTAGAGCTATGTAAAGATTTTGATTTTCGGTTCAAAATGGGCTTGGAGATTTTTTTATATTGCTTTAGCCTCCCAGTTGAGATATGGAGCTGGAAGTGGTCTCATTTTAAAGTTCCTTTAATGGGCTTTTATATGATATACAACAGAATAGGGTTTATATTAAAAAAAAAATCCAATTAAAAATTTCAAAATCTATTTTCTCAAATGATTTTTTTTTTTTTGAAAAAAAAATCTACATTAGTTTATACTTATCTGTAACTACCCACAAAATAATATTTTTTTGGGATCATAAGATATGAGAGGTAACACATGCGCATGATCAAGATAAATGTGACCCAGATTTGCTGTTTTGTACTTCACCCCCCTACTGTAGTTTTTGGGATTTTTTGTTTCTTATATTATCTCTAGGTAGTGATCCTATGTATTTCCAATGATGTGGGGCCATAAAAATAAAGGAAACAAATACACAGTGCAATATAATTATAAAATCAATATGCACATATATCATTAAAAAGATTAACTCACATGACTGTTTTAGTTCAATCCATTTTTACACAAGTGGTCATATTTTCAGTATTTTCTTGAGCTAGTGAACTGATGGAAAGCTTAAATAGCTTGTTGGAGTTCTTGAGCACAGAGAGTGTATGTACGGCCAGTTGGTGTTACAGGGTTCACTTTACACAGGACATACGTCAACAGAATCAACAGAACATCTGGATTTTTAGGATAAGCAAATGAAGGAGATGGACCTGCTGGGTGAAGAAATGTTTACTTTATTTCATCCTTCTCTTCCTGTTTTGCTAAAACATAAACCAACCACCAATTGTCACTGTAGAGTGCAATGACATAACCACATATTTCACTGAAAAGCAGTCTTCCTGTACAGAGAAAGGTTTGACTGAGATTTTTTGTTTCACTTAATTAAAGGTATGAAAGTATGTAGTTTTTGACTTCCTGGTACAGTTTGTGCCTTGCTGAAACGATCTGTCAAAAATTGCTTTGTTGCAATGTACTCTTCCTGGGTAACAAATGTGAAGTAAATTTTTAAAATGTTTTCCGTCTCCCATTCATAGAGTTGTCTTGGCGTCATTATTTGGTCCTCGTTAGATCTTTGGAGACTTGCTCTTGCTGCCAACCTTTCCCCACACCATCATATGATATGCCCCTTTACCATGAGCTGTGGCAGAAAAATGCCACTCTGCTGCAATGTTGAAATCTTTTTTATGGTGACATAAATTTAAAAGTTCTTCTTGTTTTTATATTATGCAGCACATCTGTCAGAAAAATAATAGATTCTTTTGGGCAATTTCTCAAATTTTCTCTTCAAAAAGTCTGAGTTTCTGTTGAAATAAATACACAGCTTCAGTATTGTGTTAGAGACAGTCTGAAATCACAACAAAGCTGATATGCTGAATTTTTTCTACTGTTTTAAAATATACAACAAATGGATGCATTGTAGCTTAGTTGCTGGTCCAATGATAAATAGTGCTTTGTCTTGCATGACAAAGGAATAGTTTTCTGAAAAATCGCACACAACAACAATTTCTGAATCGGACAAATTTTCTTTGACATGATTCATAAACGAACTTTGTTGTTTAGCTATAAAGTCATGGCAAAGTAAAATGAAAATTTTCTCACAAAATAGGTTGACAAATTCAGAGACTGTTTTTTGCAATGTCTCTAAAGTGCATCTCTATAGATATCCACTGGAAAAAAGTTAGTCTCAATCAGATTTTCTGTTAAGGCATTTTCTAGCAAACTTTGGATTACTTGAACTCCAGGGCAGGATGCTCAATTACCCAAGTGGCAGTCAATTGATGCCGGGTTGTATACTATCTTTACAAGGATATCTTTGTAGTTTTTTTATTTCACCATTAGTAATTGATAACTTGGCATTTTCAGTCATACGTTTTATGTTCTGATGTATGGTACACACACAAACTGCACGTGTACCACTCTGACCAGCTAGAACACAATTCTTTGGGCGCAGCTCTGCAAATTTTGAAAAACCCACTTGTACATTTGGAAAATTTTCTTTAAAAAAATATGTACACCTCCTTTAAATTATTAGGCATTTGGAGACATGAATTTTTTGGCCAGTGCTGTCCTTTATGGAAAGTCTTTCATGACAGGCATAGGTCTGCTAACCTCATCACTTTCATAAAATGTTTTTATAGTTTCAGCTGTTTTTGCAAGTAGTTTTTCCAGGTTTCTGATCTGGAGTAGATAGAATTCCTTTTTGTTCCTTTTTGTTTCAAAAGTTTCTTCGACTGTCTCACCATATAATTTGGTGCAATAAATTCCTGCACAATCTTTTTAATACTCCATGATTCAGGCAAAATAGTCAGCATCATGAGCTTTTCCTTTCTGTTCATCAAAGTTTGGAATTTTGTTTTCAGGTGACTTAAAATAGTTTCATCTTGGGACTCAACTTTACTGTCAGAAGACTCTGCATTGACAAGAAGTTTGCGCTTTACAGCAGTATTAATTCTTTTAACTTTTTCAGTAGAATATCATTTATATTCTGCCTTTTTCTGGTCAATGGGGAACTCTCCTATGTCTTGGAGGGATGTATTAAATGTTTTTAAAGCTTCTGAAGGAAATAAAACAGCAGGATCACTATCACAATAGGTACAGCAATCATAACCTACATCCTGGCTAGTACTTGGAAAACTTGTAATTTCATCTTTTGTAACCTCAGTTTTTATCTTAGAGCTCAGTTCTTTCCTACAACTGTCACAAACTTTAGCTATCATTTGTGTTTCTGGAAAAAGGGAACACATCCGTGTTGTCACTGGTCTTAATCCCTTCCTTATATTGGAGTGGTTTCATTTATTAAATGGATTAAAACAATTTAAGTCCCATTTCTTATCCATTTTAGAGAGGTTTTGTTGAAAACTTACTAACAAGAAAACTGTCTCACACTATCACTTCACATTCAAAATCATTTACACTACATTCACATTTACCAACAATAAATAAAGACAAGTTGTCTTCACAAACTCTGCTGGGAGACTGAGCCAAGTGCAGTAATGTGGAGAGGAGTGGAATGGAACTGTTGCATGATCCAACATGTTCGTGTCTGTTTCAGCTTGCATTTTTCAAGTTATGTGTTTTAATTACATCACCTAAAATTGAACAAACTGTCAGAACAGAACAGAAAGGGAAAAGTAATACACACAGAAAGCAACATTTATAAATATTGTTCAAAAATTATGCTGTGGAAATTTCTTTTTTTTGGTAGGTACTTGGCAAATTAGGATCCCATTATTTTCTCTTGATCATGCATATGTATTACCTCTCATATCTTATGATCCCAAAAAAATATTTTGCAAACAGTTACAGATAAGTACAAACTAATTTTGAGATTTTTCAAAATTAAAAAAAAAAAATCAGTTTTTGAGAAAATCGATTTTGAAATTTTCAGTTGGATTTTGATTTTTTTAATATATATATAAACTCTATTGTGTTGTATATCGTATAAAAGCCCGTTAAAGGGACTTTAAAATGAGACCCCTTTCAACTCCATATCTTAATTGTTGGCTGATTTACAGATAGTTAAAGTATCACTGGTAAGCCATTTTTAATAAAATTGTGAAAATTTTGGCTTAACTATCTTTTTTTCCCTGCGAGCTTAAAAATAAAAAAAAATGCATTTTTTTTTCATAACTACATAGTATCATTAAGTATGCCAAGTTTTATCAAAATCTAAGTTGGTAAGGTAGAAAAATATTATAAATTGTGATGATTTGACCCAGAATGACCCAAATGTAAACAGGCACGCACGTCTTCATAACAGCATTTTGGATCAAGTTTAATAATATAGAGACTCTCGGTAAAAAGCACAAAACGTTTATTATAAGCAGTCGACAGTAAGTTTGCATTGTCCAAAATATAATTTCGCTGAAAAACTTGTGTTTTTACCCATTCCATAGTAACATTTTACTGTATTAAGGGGCAGAAAAGTTTTTTTTTTTTTATAGCCAACTTCACATGTGCAAAGGAAACGCGACTCTGAGTGGAATGAAATCGGTGTGCGGCGGTGGAAAGTGAAGTCTCAATTTTCTACCTTTGAATTCTTTTTGCAAACAAAAGGGAAAATGCTTGCCCATTTTGTTCGGTGATAAGCAAGAAGTGCCTAAGCAATGGAAAATCGTGCATTTTCAGAGAAACCAAACTTTAAAAAACGAGCTGCTGAAGACTAGTTGTGATGCCACAGTTCCATCTAAAGCAACAGGTGTCCATTCCCGATATGGTTACTTTGACCCCAACTTAAGTGGAAAAACAAACGGCAGTCCCCGTTCTTGAAGAGTGAATCTTATAAATAGATCGTACCCACTTGTTTGCGGAGGAAAGGGCTGGGTTTGTTTGTGTTTTTTACCGTGCGTGAGTTGGATGATTTGAAAATGCATTTCCTGTAACAGAAGCTTTTTAGAAAATGCAAATAAATTCTTTAGCAATGAAAAAAGGCAAATTTTCGAGCGTGGTGACTAAAGTATCTTTTTCTACTGGACATTTTATTTTATCCAGTGGCAACTGCTAATTTTAATTGTTAACTGTAGACTGCTTCTAGTAAACGTTCTATGCTTTTTACTGAAAGTTTACATATTATTAAACTTGGACCAAAATGATGTAATGAAGATGTGCCTGTATACATTCCCTCTACCTGGAGGAATGTGATTTTGCAGTACTCTCGGGAGGAAGGATCCGAAGGATTATAAATAAACTTTTAACAATAATTTGTAGTGAATGGCAATGATTTGTGTGTTCATTTACATAATGTGTATTACTTGTGCTCCTATCTGTCACTATTTAACCTTGTCCGTTCTAATCTGTTTTACTCAGCGGCCATAGTGGTCACGAAAGGGCTCACCAGAGCTTTTATCTACCATATTTTTAAATTGTAAATAAAGACATTTTTTAGATCCTACATTTTTTAAAAGGAAATTTTTAAAGTGTGGTGTGTGTGCTTTGGCTGCTCCAGAAAAGTTACCATGCTTCGCCAACTTTGAATTCATCTTGTTTGCAAAAAGAAAGCTGCCCCGGAGGCGCAGTTGTCTAAGCGCTGGCTTCTGACTTATAGTCTAAGATGGGTTGGAAAAAATCTGCTTTAAAAAAAAAAAAAAAATCTCCCAGTCAGATAGATGGTCATACGACGCCTTCAGCAAACAGCTCACCTGCTCTGGCACTAGAATGCCGGGGAGGTCAGTAATTGATTAACAGATGGGAGCTGCCTTCTCCTTGCAGTTGAGTCTTTCAACCCCTCAACAGAGCCGTGCACATTCTACAGTTGAGTTGCGGCAAATTCACTTAATGACAAAAGGGAGTAGTTAGTTGATCTCGCCTTGTAACGAAAGGGGATTTTAGTACGATGCTTTTTGTCATCTCCGCGCACAACCTAAAAATGAAAAGCAGTTAGCTGCCAATTTATTCGTAAAAAAAAAATGCCTACGTGTCATTTTATGTTTTTGTTATCTTGTGGAATCGATGTACCTGAAAATGAATTTCAGTAGGGGTAGAGGGTGTTGATTTTCGTGCTGTTCTCCCTCCCCCCATTACTTTTAGTGGACCAATAATACTACTTCTGAAAAATGGTCCCAACGTGTGGATAATGTCTATTTAAAAAAAATAGCACTCTTGATTTTATGAGCTGTAAAAATCACCCGATTTTCAGATTTTGAAGGTTGGCATGTCTGTATTTATATTGAAGACTATTTTACAGTCTCATTTTCAAGTAAGGCACAGATTTTCCGCTAGGGGCGTAAAGGTAAATTGCGGTTTCCCCCGATATCTCCACTTTTAAAAGTCTGATTTGAAAAATTCTTACTGTGTCTTGGATACAGCTCCTAGTGGGAAATGTTTTGCATATAATTTCTCATTTTTTGGTTAAAAAAAATGGTTTGGCCAGAAAAGAGGTGTAATTGCTTATTTTGGCTTCTGATGCATTTTGAAACAAAATCGAAGCTTCTGGAAACTCGATTGAAACAATTTTTTTGTGAACCAACACTGTTCACCTCGTATAACTTTTTGAGAATGCCTCCTGCTTAAAATAGTGCAATCTTTTTTCCACCAGGGGCATTCATGGATATCTTATTTTTGTTATGTTTCCAAGTCAGATTTGAAAAATTCTTTGTTGGCGTGCATTTTCAGTGCAAAATGTTTCTCTTGTAATTTCAAATGTTTCTTACGCTCAAGTGTGCCACTAGGGAGCGTAAGTTCACGTGTCCGTTTACAGCAATATCTGCGGAACTGAAAACCCGATTGAAAAAAATTCTTTTCCAATCAGATACTACTAATTACAAAAACTCCTTGTGTGTATTTTCTTCCCAAAATAATGCACAATTTCGTCATTACAGGATGTAAATATTTAACATATTTTTCTGAATATATCTGTACTTATAAATGTCTGATTTAAAACATTCTTATACCACTGGATACCATTTACCTTAAGTATGGAATATTTTAGGTTTGTATTTGAAGAGTTTTGTGGTTCAGTTCTGCCGCTAGGTGGTGTTTGTGTACTTCCATTTGTAGCTGTATCTCCGCTTCTAAGAACTCCATTGAGAAATTTCTTTTTTTACTTAGACCATTCACTACAATTAAGATGGGTAGTGAATAAGATTTTTGCTACAATAAGATCCTCTTTAAAATAATGCACAATTTTTCTCCTAGGGGCATTAAGGTCAAAACCTTTTTCTTGGTATCTCTGCTTCTGGGAGACGCATTTGAAGAGTTTTTTCCTTAGCAAAGCTTTTGTCATTGATACTTTTCGTCTATTTTCAACTTTTTCATTATGCAAAATTCTTCCTCTAGAAGGCACAGAAATATTGAATATTTCCTTCTATACCTCTTCTTTTAACTGTTTGATTTGAAAATCTGTCTCTAATACTTTCCTTCTGCTATGAGAAACTTTTTTGTGCACCATTTAATTTTCATAATACTTTTTAGCCACTGGTAGGCATAAGTAGCTGGTTTATTTTTTTGTGGCTTATTTTGACCTTTGCTGAAATTTGCTAATGAATACTTTATGTAAAAATTTTCCATAAAATCAGATTGCTTTCTAATATGAGAAACTTAAATCTGGTTGCTTCTTAGTATTTTCTGAGCTAACTAATCACTTTCCATCTGCTATAATTAGTTTTCTAATCGTGCCCAGTTAAATTGCGTTGATCACTGATGAATGCAGCTCTACACATAATAGCCCTTGAATTTAAAGTTTTCCTGTTTTCTTTTCATTTTGGAAATTTTTGTGCATACTTTGTTGGTGAGTACAAATTTAAATTATAGCTAAAGCATGAGTATTAGAAGCTTGAGCATCAATATTATGTTGAAAATTCCTTTCCTAAAAAAATGTATTGGGGGGGGGGGCTAAGTTTGGGGAGCAGTTGTGAGGTGTTTATGTACGTTCAACGTAAAGTGAGTGTATGTACAAGTAAATGAACTATTCGCCTTTAACTTATGTAGGTGTTTTTGTCTTCCAGATTTGCAGAACAAAATGAGTGACATAAAAGCTGAGAGAGCCATGTTTGTCGTTATATGCTGTATAAATTTCACTAGGGGAACAATGCAACCGTGGCCACCAATAACATTTGCGCTGTTTATCCGAATGTGCTAAATGTCTGCAAGTGCTAGTGTTGGTTCGCCCAATTCCTTTCCGGCAATTTTGACCTGTGATGCCCCTCGTGCAGCCGTTGAGGCAGATCCTTGTAAAACCATTGATGAATTATCCCAGCATCTTAATGCATCATGTCCTGCTGTTAAAGGGCACCTGCAACAGATAGGGAAGGTCTGTAGACAAGGAGTTTGGGTCCCACACCAACTTTCGCTTTACAACAAAGAACAAAGCCCAGCATTCCACCATCTGCAACTCTTTGCTCAGCCAACAGAAAAGGGATCCATTTCTTCATCAAATTGTCACTGGAGATGAAAAATGGGTTCTTTACATGAGCAACAAATGCAAAAACCAGTGGCTTTCTCCAGGTCAGACACAGTTCCTATGCCAAAACCAAGCCTACACCCCAAAAAAGTTTTGCTCTGTGTTTGGTGAAATGCCGCTGGCATAGCTCACTTTGAGCTCTTGGAACCCGGACAGACCATAACAGCAGACCTCTATTGTCAACAACTGGACCGTTTGGTCAGTTGATGGGTTCCATTTCAACTCAGGCAGGGTCGTACCATCATGGTCTCAGATTTCTCTAAAAAAATTAAGGGGTGTTCCTTGACTAAAATAAGGAGACCCATATTTTTTCTTTCTGCAAGAAAAAATTTTCCCTCCGAGATAGACGGTTTCAAATCTTGCACCGTCAAAACAAGCTCTCTAGAAAACGGTTATTTTTCCTAACTTCAGCGAGTCATTGCAGCAGAGTTAAAAAAGATATCGTGTTCTTGTATTTTTTTTACATTGTATATATAACATATAATAATATATGGTGCTAATATTTGCTACACATCGTATGATTAAAATTTTAAAAAATCGCAAACTTTGTGATTTTTAAAAAAAATTGAATTTTTTAAGTTTTTTTAAACAGGTTTGGATGAAGTTTTTTCTATATTCGTTTTTTTCGTTAAAGACATACAAATGTGCACTTTATTTGTAATTTTTTGTGTGTCTGTGAAACTGCTAGTTTCCGCGTTTCGGCAGCGTTAAAAACAGCCGATTTTGAAAAATCTCTAACTTTGCCAACGATTTTCTCAAAAAGGCCATTTTTTAAAATTCTGAAAATTAAATCCCTGTTTCATTATCAACAGGAGAATATCTGTGTAAATTTTCACGGACCTAAAAACGCCCGTTTCCGAGTTAGACGCGTTTGAATTCGGTTTGAAAGCCTACGATTTCCCGTGTTCTAATGGCGCCATTTTGGAAAAATCTCAGGCGCAAAGTACGTACGTTATCTCTTACCCGAATCAAAGCGTTAGATATTCTTTACCCGAATGATGGAATGAGAGCATTGGGTCAGCTGGCCCAGGTTGGATACATCCACCTCACCCTTCCCCGAGTGATGACATGCCTATAAAACTGTCGGGGGGGGGAACCAATACATAAAGAAAATTCTTGCTGCTCCACTAACAAAGTTGAGTTGCGAAAGACAGCAGCAGCAGTTGTTTGTTTACGTATATACTTAAAAATCGCATAAGAAAAGACTATGAAAGAGTAGAAAACTGTTGTGAAACAATTTTAAGAAAAAGAGTGCAGGCACGTGTACTGTAAGTTAATTTTCGATGGCTAAACACCCTCTAGTTTTTCTGGGAGTTGCTAATTGTAGGCTACTGTCAGAAGAGCAGTTGCTGTTTTGTTATAGTTGCTAAAATTAACTTCTCAGTTTTTCGTAATAGTAAAATATTCGCTCAGGAGAATTTTGTTCTCTGCGAACGGGGGAGAAGGTGCAATGTTCTGGACCTCGCTGCTGGGTTGATAGCGCTGGTCGCTACCGAAACTCTGCTTACCTCCTCTCCAAAACGTAATGGCAATTGTCTAATCTACTAAATAAATAACAATTAACACATACGCGTGCATGCTTATTCATAAAATGTAAGTTTAGTATATTTCCTGTTCAATCAGCTGATTTTACAAGTAAAATTCATATACAACTTATGCGCTTATAATGGTGTAAAGATTTTTATCTATTTAAAACATATTCAAAGATTTCAATTTTTTAAGGGGGGGGATTGTGTTCGTAGTGATCTCCACCTGGGCCACGATAAACCATGCACTGCCCATGGCTTCTGTTCCCTTAGAAGATAATCCTGGATCGATGGGAGACCAGCGGAGTTTTGACAACCCCTCCCTCTCACGTGGTGGTGAGGTGTCTCAAAGCTAGGTAGCTTTCAAACATGTTTCAACTTAGTTGGCTGGTAATAAGAGAGGGATTCCATTTCAACTCTGGCAGGGTAGTACCATCACGGTCTCAGATTTCTCTAAAAAAATTAAGGGGTGTTCCTTGATTAAAATAAGGGTACCCATATCTTTTCTTTCGGCAAGAAAAAAAATTTTCCCTTCGAGACAGAGGGTTTCAAATCTTCCACCGTCAAACAAGCTCACTAAAAAACCGGTTATTTTTCCTAACTTCAGTGAGTCATTGCAGCAGAATTAAAAAGATCTATTGTTCTGGTATTTTTTATTACATTGTGTGTATAACGTATAATAATATTTGATGCTAATATTTTTTACACATCGTATGATTAAAATTAAAAACAAATCGTAAACTTTGATTTTAAAAAAAATTGAAATTTTGAAGATTTTTTTTTCTGGTTCAAATGGAGTTTTTTTTTCTATACTCGTTTTTTGTTAAAGACATACAAATGTGCACTTTATTTGCAATTTTTTATGTGTCTGTGAAACTGCTACTTTCTGCAGCGTTAAAAACAGCCGATTTTGAAAAATCTCCAACTTTGCCAACGATTTTCTCAAAAAAGCCCTTTTTAAAATTCTGAAAATTAAATCCCTGTTTCATTATCAACAGGAGAATATCTGTGTAAATTTTCACGGGCCTAAAAACGTCCGTTTCCGAGTTAGACACGTTTGAATTTCATTTGAAAACCTACGATTTCTCCGTGTTCTAAATGCGCAATTTTGGAAAAATCTCAGGCGCAAAGTATATATTCTCTTACCCGAATGAGAGCGCTGGATCCGTCCACCTGACCCTACCCTGGGTGATAACACGCCTAAAAAACGGTCTTGGAAAAAAAAAATAACAAATCTATATATATATATATTTGAATGTATGTCTGCTAAACAAATTTACAGTTTTCAATTTAAAACCACCAAACTTGGTATACTATCTCATGGTACCCTAACTTAAACCGTAGACTGTTTTTGGAAGGGGTCGGAGCCCGTGGTCAAGGGGCTCCACACAAAACTTCCATAAAATCTAGTTTTCAATTTAGAACCACCAAATTTGGAATACTATAGCATGGTACCCTAACTTTGACCGCAGACTGTTTTTGGAAGGGGTCGGAGCCCTTGGTCAAATGGCCCCCACACAAAATTTCCGTAAAATATACTTGTAAACTATAGTGCCCTAACTGAGACCGTAGATGGTTTTTGGAAGGGGGTAGAGCCCTGGGTGGGTGGGAGCCCGTGGTCAAGGGCCCCACGCAAAATTTCCGTAAAATCTAGTTTTCAATTTAGAACCATCAAATTTGGTATACTTTTTCTTGGCACCCTAACTTTGTAAAATATTTTACGAACATTTTGTAGGGGTGGGGGCTTGACCCCGGGTTCCGACCCGTTCCCAAAACCGTCTAGTCAAAGTTAGGGTGCCAAGAAAAAGTATACCAAATTTGATGGTTCTAAATTGAAAACTAGATTTTACGGAAATTTTGCGTGGGGCCCTTTGACCCGGGCTCCCCTCTTCGAAAAACCATCTACAGTCTAAGTTAGGGTACCATGAGATAGCATACCAAGTTTGATGGTTCTAAATTGACATACATTCAATTCTCTATATATATAGATTTGTTATTTTTTTCCCAAGACCGTTTCTTAGGCATGTTATCGCTCAGGGTAGGGTGAGGTGGACGGATCTAACACTCTCATTCGAGTAAGAGAAAACGTACTTTGCGCCTTAGATTTTTCCAAAATGGCGCCTTTAGAACACGGAGAAATCGTAGGTTTTCAAACCAAATTCAAACGCGTCTAACTCGGAAACGGGCGTTTTTAGGTCTGTGAAAATTTACACAGATATTCTCCTGTTGATAATAAAACAGGGATTTAATTTTCAGAATTTTAAAAAAGGGCTTTTTTGAGAAAATCGTTGGCAAAGTTGGAGATTTTTCAAAATCTGCTGTTTTTGACGCTGCGGAAACTAGCAGTTTCACAGACGCATAAAAAATTGCAAATAAAGTGCACATTTGTATGTCTTTAACAAAAAAAACGAGTATAGAAAAAAAAACTCCATTTGAACCAGAAAAAAAAATCTTCAAAATTTCAATTTTTTTTAAAATCAAAGTTTACGATTTGTTTTTAATTTTAATCATACGATGTGTAAAAAATATTAGCATCAAATATTATTATACGTTGTACACACAATGTAATAAAAAATACCAGAACAATAGATCTTTTTTAATTCTGCTGCAATGACTCGCTGAAGTTAGGGAAAATAACCGTTTTTTAGAGAGCTTATTTGACGGTGGAAGATTTGAAAACCTGCCTCAAAGGGAAAAATTTTTCTTGCCGAAAGAAAAGATATGGGTCTCCTTATTTTAATCAAGGAACACCCCTTAATTTTTTTAGAGAAATCTGAGACCGTGATGGTACGACCCTGCCAGAGTTGAAAGGGAATCCCTCTCTTGTTACCAGCCAACTAAGTTGAAACATTTTTGAAAGCTACCTAGCTTTGAGACACCTCACCAACACGTGAGGGGGGGTAGGGGCGTCAAAACTCCGCTGGTCTCCCATCGATCCAGGATTCGTGGCCCAGGTGGAAATCACTAAGAACACAATCACCCCCCCCCCCTCTTTAAAAAATTGAAATTTATGAATATGTTTTAAATAGATAAAAATCTTTACACCCATTATAAGTGCATAAGTTGTATATGTACGTATGTGTTAATTGTTATTTATTTAGTAGATTAGACAATTGCCATTACGTTTTGGAGAGGAGGTAAGCAGAGTTTCGGTAGCGACCAGCGCTATCAACCCAGCAGCGAGGTCAAGAGCATTGCACCTTCTCCCCCCCCCCCCCGTTCGCAGAGGACAAAATTCTCCTGAGCGAATATTTTACTATTACGAAAAACTGAGGTTAACTTTAGCAACTATAACAAAACAGTAACTGCTCTCTACTGACAGTAGCCTACAATTAGCAACTCCCAGAAAAACTCGAGGTTGTTTAGCCATCGAAAATTAACTTACGGTACACGTGCCTGCACTCTTTTTCTTAAAATTATTTCACAACAGTTTTCTACTCTTTCATAGCCTTTTCTTATGCGATGTTTCAGTATATAACGTAAACAAACAAACAACTGCTGCTGTCTTTCGCAACTCAACTTTGTTAGTGGAGCAGCAAGAATTTTCTTTATGTATTGGTTCCCCCCCCCCCGACAGTTTTATAGGCATGTCATCACTCGGGGAAGGGTGAGGTGGATGTATCCAACCTGGGCCAGCTGACCTAATGCTCTCATTCCATCATTCGGGCAAAGAATATCTAACGCTTTGATTCGGGTAAGAGATAACGTACGTACTTTGCGCCTGAGATTTTTCCAAAATGGCGCCATTAGAACACGGGAAATCGTAGGCTTTCAAACCGAATTCAAACGCGTCTAACTGGGAAACAGGCGTTTTTAGGTCCGTGAAAATTTACACAGATATTCTCCTGTTGATAATGAAACAGGGATTTAATTTTCAGAATTTTAAAAAATGGCCTTTTTGAGAAAATCGTTGGCAAAGTTAGAGATTTTTCAAAATCGGCTGTTTTTAACGCTGCCGAAACGCGGAAACTAGCAGTTTCACAGACACACAAAAAATTACAAATAAAGTGCACATTTGTATGTCTTTAACGAAAAAAACGAATATAGAAAAAACTCCATCCAAACCTGTTTAAAAAAAAACTTAAAAAATTCAATTTTTTTTAAAATCACAAAGTTTATGATTTTTTTTAATTTTAATCATACGATGTGTAGCAAATATTAGCACCATATATTATTATATTTTATATATACAATGTAAAAAAAATACAAGAACACGATATCTTTTTTAACTCTGCTGCAATGACTCGCTGAAGTTAGGAAAAATAACCGTTTTCTAGAGAGCTTGTTCGACGTTGCAAGATTTGAAACCCTCTTTCTCGAAGGGAAAATTTTTTCTTGCCGAAAGAAAAAATATAGGTCTCCTTATTTTAGTCAAGGAACACCCCTTAATTTTTTTAGAGAAATAGAAACGCAGTATAGAAAAAAAAACTCCATTTGAACCAGAAAAAAAAAAATCTTCAAAATTTCAATTTTTTTTAAAATCAAAGTTTACGATTTGTTTTTAATTTTAATCATACGATGTGTAAAAAATATTAGCATCAAATATTATTATACGTTGTACACACAATGTAATAAAAAATACCAGAACAATAGATCTTTTTAATTCTGCTGCAATGACTCGCTGAAGTTAGGGAAAATAACCGTTTTTTAGAGAGCTTATTTGACGGTGGAAGATTTGAAAACCTGCCTCAAAGGGAAAAATTTACGACCCTGCCTGAGTTGAAATGGAACCCATCAGTTGTTAGTTTAATTAGAAGCGGGTCACTGTAAACATATGTCTTGCATATAATAAAAGAAAGCCTTCATGTGATGGTGTAACTTTTTTTTGTAATACATCTTTTGAACAGTAGTTTTAAAAAATGCCTTTTCAAAGTGCTTCCAAAGAAATCCAATGCCTACCATATACTCATTCCACTTTTGCAGTATCTGAATATAAACCATAAATTAAGGAAGCTACCATGTGTCAAAGAATGCTTTTGAAAAGGCAATTTTAAATAAAAACAGAATATGCAGCCAGTTTCCTAAAAGGCATGCACTGATAAAAGAAAACAAGACTGGTTTCATGTGAAAAAATGAGGACCAAACAATGAGTGCATGGCAAGTTAGAGAATCCATGTTAAACCATTACACAGCAGTACTATTTTTAGCATGTCTTTTATACACTGCTGGACAATTGCTAAGGATGGGTGACAATAGCAACGATAGCAACCATAAAATGGAAGGCAGGAAAATGTGGAAATTAGCATAAGTGCGGGATATAGTAAGACGTGTTGTGCGTATGCAAATTTTGGATTGCCAAACTTGTTCGTGACGTCATAGTGCTGATAAGAGAGATAAAGGATTTGACGCGTATTGACTGTTGTTCAAACGCAAAGTTGAAAGGGAAAGAATCAATTGACGAACTTGCAATTTTCAGTATGTCTTCCCAACATCACCTAGATGATTTTACGCGTGTTGGCAAGATTGAAGAAGGGCGAAAAATACCAGATGTTGCCAGGGAGTTCGACGTCAGCCACAGTGTTGTTTCAAGGCTTTGGAAATCATTTCAAACAAATGGAGAGTGTAGCAAACGTCACGGGGGAGGTCGTGTTCGCAGTATGACACCTGCAGAAGATCGGTACATAGTGCTATCAACAAAAAGACACCGGCGCAGCACAGCTAGTGAGGTAGCAAATCAGTTTATGGCTGCTACTGGCAAGCGGATCTCCCGAAAAACTGTCACCAGACGTTTGCTGCATGAAGGAGGACTATACGCTCGCCGTCCTGTTGTGTGCATCCCATTGTCCAGACGTCACCGTACCGCCCGTATGCAATGGTGCCATCAACATTGCAATTGGACTGATAACGACTGGTCTGTTGTCCTCTTCTCAGATGAGAGTAGATACAGTCTATCGTCTGATTGTCGACAACTGATCTGGCGTGGTAGTGGTACTGCATATTGTCCAGCAAACATACAGGAAAGGGACCGATATCCGACATGTAGTGTCATGGTATGGGCTGGCATCGTGATCAATGGCCGTACGTCCCTCTATGTGCTTCCAACTGGGACTATGACTGGCCAACGATACATTAATGATGTTCTGCTACCTCATGTTCCGTGGTGTTGTCGGTGATAGATTCATTTTCATGGACGACAACGCAACATGTCATCGAACAGTCGCTATACAGGAGTGTCTTGAGAGCGAGGATATTCAACGCCTCGTAAGGCCAGCACGTTCTCCAGATCTGAATCCCATTGAAAATGTGTGGGATGCTTTGGGGAGGAGTCTTGCTTGTCGCCAATGCCCTCCAATAAACAAGGACACCCTCATCCGTGCACTGACAGAGGAATGGGATAAATTACCCCAACAGCTGCTTGATAATGTTGTGCAAAGCATGACACGACGTTTGGAATCTTGCATCGCCCTCCATGGTGGCCATATCCCGTATTGACATTTTACGCCGGAACGCCTGCGGACGGTAATTGCATTTTTTTTTTCATGTTTACGTATTCTGCAGAAAATGGCCTGTTTGTCCCTTGAACACGTTCGAAACCTTTCTGGATTTCAGAGCACAATAAATTGTCTTTCTTGTAATGTCCTGGCATTCTGACATTATTTTATTTCACTTGGCATCCATTCACACTTACTTTTTTATGCGCTATATAGCCGTTTATGATCCGTCCTTAGCAATTGTCCAGCAGTGTATATACACATTCAAATTCACATATGAGCTTGCATAAACTGAAGTTTTCAAAGATCCCAAGTATAATTTGTAATATTATGCCTTATTTTAACCATATATTAAAATTTTTTGGAGAAACTGCATATATCGATGTTCAGCATGGCTATATCAGCAAACAAGTGGCATTCTCACCCAGTTTTTGGACTTTCCTCAATGATTGTAGAAAATGGTTGATTTTTTTTTTTTTTCAGTAACTGGTTTCATTCACCATGAATAACCTACACTAACATACTATTTTAAATTATGTGCCGTATTTGTTGGGTGGTGTAAGTGTATTATCTTTTTTACTGAATATTTATATTTTCAGAAATCTGCTTTGAAATACTTTTTTTGTGTGTGTGTCTGAAAGGACTACAAAGATGCACTCATTATACTCAAAATCTTTGTGTGATCTTGTTAATGGTATGCTTTTGATTTAGACAAAACTTAAAAATTTACCCTTATGCATATGAACAAATAAAGTTTACACCGTAGAAGTTACAGAAATTTTGCACAACTTAGCTTGTTTGTTAGTCTTACACAACATACAGAGACATTTCTAAATGTCAACAACTGCTTCTCAGCTGAACAACATGCAAAAGTCATATATATATATATATATATATATATATATATATTTTTTTTTTTTTTTTTTGAACAGAAAACAGGTTACTCATGAGGTTTAAGTGTAGCAAAAGAACTGAATTTTTATATTTTTGTGTTTTAAAGTAAAAAGTAGTTACTCATACATACACAGATCACTAAGCTGTTCTCTTGGATTCAGAGGTTAGCTCCACAAAGAAAAAAACAAACTACCAGATAATTTTTAACTGATTATTTGCTTACTGTTGCCATATCAAACTTCTCCATTTACAGCGATCTTAACATACAACTCAGGCTTCACTGACATCCATCACACGACACACACAAGATCTTCTATACTTCATACTCATGATCTTTTTCTCATGCAGACACTCCTGAATCTCCTGTGACTTCCTTGGCCGTCCTCTGCCTTTCCTTCCTGACACTTTGGGTAAAAAAATGTCCTTAGTAAGCATCTCATCACTCATTCTTCCAACATGGCCAAACCACTGAAGCATATTAGTCTCCACCTTGTTAACAACATTTTGCTTCACATTACACAACTCCAACACATCGTCATTCTTCACATGATCAGAACGAGTCTTGCCACAAACTTTCAATGAACGCATTTGTGCATCAGCCATGACTTTCAATTAACTCATTTATGCATTACTTAAGTAACTCATTTCTCCAGCACACAAACGACTCGTGTTTCTTCTGTAGTACCAGGTTTCACTGCCATACATCAGAGTAGGAACAATTACACTTTCATACACAGCCATGTGGGACTCTCTAGAGAACCCATGATTCCTGTGAAAACCTCCCAGAGCAGCCATGACTTTCAATGAAGAATTCACTCTCCTACTAATTTCACCATCCAATTTGTTCTCGGTCATCAAACATGCTTCCTAAATACACAAACTGATTCACCTGGTCAATCACTGTGCCATTTAGACATTACATTCAGTACTTCCAGTTCCTCACTCAAAAACTATGACTTTGGTTTTCCCCTTATTTATACTTAGTTTAAATTTCATGCAAACTTTGTACATCCAAGACAACATACAGTACTCTGCAACTCACTTTTGCTCTCTGCTAACAGGACAGTGTCATCAGCATACAGTAATCTGCACACATGTATATCACAAAGACATAAACCAGTATTATCTATTTTGGCATCGTGCATGCATTCATAAATATGTTAAACAGCCATGGTAACATTGCATAACTTTGCCTGACTCCTGAACCAATAGAAAACTATTTTGATAAAACATCATTCACTCGTACACAAGCTGTACTGCCAGCATACATGGCTTTTAAACACTAAGTAGATTCCCAGTAACACCATATTCATTCAGTACCTTCCACAGAAGTGTCCTATTTACTCTGTCTTAAACTTTCTCTAAATCTATAAAGACAGCAAAAACTTTCTTACCAACAACCAGATACTTTTCAGTCATCATGCGTAGTGCAAAAATTTGGTTAGTGCAGCCTTTACCCGGCATGAAACCACTCTGAACATCCCACACTTTTGCTGATGTAAATTCCCACACTTTTTCAATAATAACCTTACCAAACACTTTCCCTGGGTGTCTGTGGGCTAATGCTGCGATAGTTCTTGAAGTCAGTCTGATCACCTTTTCCCTTATACAAAGGAACAATGATAGGAATTATCCCTTGGGATTGGAAGGATGCTAACTCCCTGCACAACTGGCAAATTTCAGTTAACCAGTCTATTAGTCACCACCATATTTCAACATAACACATACACAATATCTTAAAACTGAAATACTGTGTACTACCCCCATATCTAGTGGAAAACCTATCTCCTTTTTGTGCTGCATTTTAATACATTAGCCCCCAGAAAGGGTAAAATTTCAGAAGTCCTGTGTGGTATCATACTTTATATCGGGGCTCGAAATACCTGGGTGCACTGTGCACGTAAAAATTAAAGTGTGCACCCAACTTAAAAAATATATCTATATTTAGTGTTTTACGCTATTTTGATGTTTGAACAAAATGTCGTGGGCCCATATCGCGTGAATGTAGGAAGAAGGCTTATTATGACACCATCGCCCTAACCATGGCCAATGAGAGAGTGCCCTAACTTTCCAATGATTGAGACAGTTCCAAAGGCAAAAGCTATGTCAAAGCAATCAACCGGAAAAGGGAGAATTTATATCGTGTGAGAACCCGGCGACGACAGGGGAAGCGCGCATGTGCCGCTGCTCTCGTCTTGTGCATCGGTTCCTGTAACACTGAGGGGAGATTGAGTGAACAAATTGAGATCTATGGGAACAATGAAATTGAGAATTTATGGTCACATTTTCAAACTCCACTGGAAGAAAATGGCTTTAATAAAGTTGAAGCGATGATCCAGTGAAAAATGTTAAAGAAACGTGTAAAGAACCTGTAGGAAAACCAAAAAAATATCATAGAAACTAAATTCCAGAACTGTGGCAGAAAGTTATCAGATGATGGGGAAATATTAAAGATATTCTCAGTCTGATACAAACTGGACTTGTGATTCCCATCAATACAGCTGAGTGTGAGTAGGGGTTCTCTTTAATGGGACGTGTGAAAACTGACTGGAGATGCTCCCTTCATCCAAACACACTGAGTGATTTAATGCATATCAATCTAAGTGAAGAGACATTAGATACTTTTTGTCCAGAAAATGCTGTGCTGCAATGGTAGAAAAATGCAAAGAAGAGTGGACACTAAACCTTATGGGGAAAGAACTGAAAAGGTTATAGCTGATGATTCTGATTGCCAACCAATGTCTGATAATGAATAAAAAATTCTTCATATAAGTATAATTTCTCCAAATGAAAAATTAATATTAAATGTATTTCTAGTAATTACAGACATATCCAATAGATTTAGTTTTCATTAGTCAATTAATATAATTTTTTTAAGTATGCACCTGAAAAAAAAATTGTGCCCCCAAATTTAGAAACTGAGGTGTGCAAAGGTGCATCTACATAAAAAAAAAATAAAAAAAAATTCGATCTCTGCTTTATTAACAAGGTGCATACGAAAGTTCCTTTAGCCTGGAATAACTTGTGAACAAAGAGAGGTACGCCGCCCGGTGGCGCAGTGGTCTAAGCGATGGCCTCTGATCATTCGTCCAAAAGGGGCCCGGGTTCGAATCCCGGTGAGGCATGGATGTTGTGTTTGTCTTATGGCACTGGCTCTCACCCTTCCCTGGAACCAGTGACCCTAAATTAGGGACGGGCGACTGCTTATAGCCCATTGAGTTGCTCACGGTGGTCGTTAAACCTCCAATCAAAAAAAAAAAAAAAGAGGTACAGTTATGCAAGTTAGATAACGGTATAGTTAAGCAACTACGCACGATTGAATGCAACAGACAGCAGCGCCCCTAGTGGCGAAATGCGGAAGTTAGCCATTGCAAATTGGAAATGAAAAGAGAGCAAAATTTCCAGTTACAAAGTTGTAGAGCATCAATTAATTAGTACAAAACATTTGTTTCACACGGATAAGATAAATTGTCACCTGCATACCTACAGTGTCCGAAATCGATGTGTGACGATTCGAATCTGCATATTCACATTTCGTAAATGTAGCCGTATGCAAATGCAGATTGTGACGTTGTACCGTACCTGCGATATTAAAACCAGTACGAGGATGTACCCTGATTAGAAGTTTAGGTCTATGTACACTGTGTGACAATGGCGAGCTTGGATTTCTGGGGTTACGCAAAAAATCGGGTGTATGCAACAGCGCCTACAAGTTTGCTGGATCAACGTCGTCGTGTTACAGATGCTTGCAATAGTGTGACACCTTCCATGCTGAGGAATGTGCATGCAGAGTTACTTTCACGAATAGAAATGTATCGTGGGAAGTGACTAACTCTTCGAACATACTGGACATTAACTTTTTATCACTGTGCGCCAGTTTGCCTTTTTTGTTTTGTCTGACGTCATCAAACTGTATTGACATAAGTACGCATTTATGCAATAAAATGTGTGTATTTGCTCATACCTATGCCTGTTCCTTTCAAACGTTTACACAAAAGGTCGCGCATCAATTTCGGACATTTTAGGGTATTCAGGCGACAATTTATCTTATCCATGTGAAACAAATGTTGTTTTGTACTAATTAATTGATGATCTACAACTTTGTAATTGGAAATTTTGCTCTCTCTCTCTCTCTCTCTCTCTCTCTCTCTCTCTCTCTCTCTCTCTCTCTCTCTCGTTTTCAATTTGCAATGGCCATCTTCTGCATTTTGCCACTAGGAGTGCTGCTATCAGTTGCATTCGATTGGGCGTAGTCGCTTTACTGTACCTCTCTTCGTTTGCAAGTTATTTCAGGCTAAAGGGACTTTCCTATGCACCCTGTATATATACACTGCTGGCCACCCAAAATGAAACTCCAAGGAGGAAGCATCCGATTGGCCTGAAATTCGCAGCATGCGTCGCCCGCGAGGAAACATGCAAACGATTAGCATTGCAGGGCATATCATGTGCGCCCGGCATGCCACCGAGAAGCACTATAAGAAGGGTGCACAAAAGGCGGGGTGTAAGTAGCGGAAGTCTGTTGTGCATGGGAAGCTTCCTGATGCCTCGTCGCAGAATACGGCAGTCATTCCAGCACGTTTCGGAGTTCGACAGAGGACGAATAGTGGCTCATCGCGACAGCGGTTTATCGTACCGAGACATCGGCGCCCGTGTGGTACGACATCCAGCCACAGTGAGGCGAGTATGGATTCAGTGGGTGCAGGAGGGACGGAAGGACCGACGTGAGCGAGAAGACCGGCACGTTGTGCTGCGGGCCTTGACGGCTCGCACCGCCACATCACAAACGTTGGCGCGGGAATTAGGGTGTGTTGCGCAACACACTTGTGTCAGCACGTACCATTCGACATCGTCAACAGGAGCGGGGGCTTGTCGCACGGCGTCCATTGCTCCGATTACCATTGACGTTACACCACCGGCGAGTGCGGCAGCAGTGGGCTGTTGAACGCTGCACCTGTACTACGGAATGGCACAACATTGTCTTCCCCGTCGAATCCCGCTTCTGCCTGCAAAACCACGATGTTCGGATCCGCGTGCGGTGGCACCGCGGCGAGAGACTATATGACGCCTATATTATGCATCGCCATACCGGTCCGTCGCCTGGCGTCAACCTTCCCGAATGTGCCCAAATTTTTACCAGCCACCATGGCTGGTAAGGTCTACTTTTTACCAGCCACTTGAAAAATCTTACCCACCAAAATATAAACTTAATTAAGTTCTAAATGAACTAATATTAATGAGAAGATATTTAATGCATACTCACATTTTTTGATTGATGCAAGCCTATTTATGACATTTTAAAAACAAAGCTGCATATTAGATACATATTAGATACAGGCCTGCAAGATCTGTACATTTGAAGCATTAGCTTGGACAATTTTTTTTTTTTTTTCGTAAATATTTTTGCAAATTTGGTGTTTTTTTTGGTGATATTCCTGTCTAATTTACGGTTTGGATCCATTAAACAATTCAAATAACATAAACTTGAATTAATATTAGCCTTATTAAAATTGATCGATATTGTATTAACACAATGCTAGTTTGGGTTTTATTTTTTTATTTTTACACAGTATGAACGCTAGTTTAGGATATACATTTTTTTACACAGTATGATTTTTAAAAAACTTGCATAGGTCTTTATATATATAAAACTGAAAGCATAAAATATTATTTAGGTAGAGTAGGAACTTAGGATTTTCATTTAACATTTGTAGGCGCTATGCCGGACTTTCCCCATGAGACGTATCTGTCCACCATAGTTTGATAGCACCACATGGTTCATATTGTTCAATGAGTGGTCCATTGCACCTAATCATCATCAAATCCTTCAAAGTATGGTGGTTCATGTTTGCCCTGAAACATGATTTTACTCTGTTCATAGCAGAAAATCCTCGTTCACAAGCAGCAGTACTGCATGGCACTAACTGCATCAACTTCTTTAAAATGTTGCTGTAAAAATGTGTTTCATCTTCTTCAGCATAGAGTCGACTAAACAAAGCCTCAAATGTTACTCTTTTTCCAGTCGATGTCATTATAATCATTGCATTGCTTTTTAGCCTACAATATTCTATCGTCACTGAATCTTCATTCCCATTATGAAAAACAGACTTGGGCAGTAAACGACACACCTGCAAGAGTTCTTCATTCCCATATTCATTGATTTCAGTGTTGTTGTCTGGAAAGTGAGAGGGGTTTAAAATTTTTGCCAAGGGAACAATAAGACTGTCAGTTACTGAAAATAATATTTCTTTGATATAGCTTTTAACTGCAACAAGTAGTTTTCTCCTATCCTCTTCAAAAGAACCAAGTTCATTTCAGCTTTGCTCAGAAACCAAATTATTATCACGGTATGTACCATCAGAGATCAAACCATGAAGTTCAGTTTCACAGACAGACACCTTTCGAACATAGGAAATTATTGTAATCTTGATATGCACATGTTCATTTCATTAGCTCCATGATGTAATACCAATTTTTTTCTTTGTAGAAGCAGGGATATATCGCTTAGCAATTTACTAAAATCACACATAAAAAATAAGAATTTCACAAAGTGCACACTTGTCAGATATTTCAAGAACCCTTTAGCTTTAGCCTTCAGTTTACTTGCTTCATTTTTGTCTGCACATATGTTCTGCAAATGGCTACAAATTATGTGTATATTGTTATGCATTGCAGAAACTGCTCTATACTTTGACATGACCCATCGGATGCTGTTTATTGGGCGGCACTCATTAAGAAAGTCAGCCACTTCCGTTACATTTCGTAATAACTTCGGACTTTTATTATACATTTTATACAGTCCCTTTATTACATCCTCAAAAGTTGTCAAGTAGCTCGCATCATTGCAGGCATCATTTAAGGCAAGTTCTAATCTGTGGTTCAAACAGTGAACCACAACCTAAACCATCAACTTTATCTTTCAGTTGTTTGGCAACACCTTTAATTGATCCCATGTTCACTGATGCTCCATCAAAGCAACTAATCTTTCTTTCCAATTAGCAATGCCTTTCTCATTCATCATTGTTTCTATGGCCTCCATTGTGCCAGATGCATCAGCTTTCCAAAGAGGCTGAAGACCAAGAAAAGAAACTTATTGATTTGGCCCATCCATATACTGGATGCACACAATTTCACTTTGATATACTTTTGTCGGTTGAGGCATCTGACATTATTGCAAGAAAATTAGATTCGTTAATATCCTTTACATGGTTGCTTTGAATTTCTTTTGCTATGTAGCTTACAAATATTTTTGCTGCCTGATCATTAATGTATGTATCACTCAACTGAGTTCCTAATTTTTTCTGAAGTGCACAAACTTTTGAAATCATTAAATGAAAAGTTGCCTTTTGCAATTGTGTATGAAATAAGAAATAACACCTTCAAATAAGAAATAACACCTTCACGGATTTTTCTAATTCTTGGGTCATCTTAGATACAGCTATAGCAAAAGGAGCCTCAGATGGTTTGGTCTGTGCTTTGTACACAGAACATGCTTGTTGGTGTACTTTAGAAGCATTGACTTTTAACCTGAAAAGTAAACGTAAAAGACTATGAGAATTTGCACTTGGAATAATATCACTTGCATAATTTGTTTAGATTTCTAAAAATATAATTAAACAAGTTAGTAAAATCATGCAATGCATTGATTATTATACGCTTTCCAACATACCAGAAGTTATTACTCAAGTTATGAGGATAATGGCTGCAGAATGAATCTCGCTCCTGTGCCCTGACCTTTGACCCCATTTTGATGATATTCAACAGAACATGTTCAGTATACCTTCGGAACAACACGACAAAGTTTTGTCGCAATCAAAGCATTTTTACATAAGTTATGACGCATAAGGGCAATAGAATGGATTCCGCTCCTATGTCCAGACCTTTGACCCCATTGTGATGATATTCAACAGAACAGGTTCAGTATACCTCCGGAACAACACGGCAAAGTTTTGTCGCAATCAAAGCATTTGTACAT
The DNA here is from genome assembly GCA_039090855.1 of Macrothele yani. Taxonomy (NCBI): domain Eukaryota; kingdom Metazoa; phylum Arthropoda; class Arachnida; order Araneae; family Macrothelidae; genus Macrothele; species Macrothele yani. The sequence goes on from CM076997.1 coordinate 5,018,696, forward strand.
AAGTTATGATGCATAAGGGCGATAGAATGGATTCCGCTCCTATGTCCAGACCTTTGACCCCATTTCGCCCATTTTCGATAGGGTTCGTTCCCAGGTTGTGCCTTGTGACATACTAAAATTTCATCGAAATCGAACCATTTTTATGCGAGTTATCGTGCAGACAAACGGACAAAGCTGGAGCCTATACGCTTCTTCAACCTACGGTTGGAAAGCGTAAAATAGGGCAGTAACATGCATATTTTAACATATGGTGAGTAAAGCACTGTTTCCTAAGTCTGCAGTTAAAAAACCGCATTTATTACCGAATGTTGGTAATCCTGAACTTTAGTAAGTGTATCTTTTCACTGGAATGCGTCTCCGCTGCATGTCGCAAAAACCTATCTACAAAACGGACACAAAGGGGGAGTATGCCGTTGTTGCAATAGTCATCAATAAATTTTTCTGATAATCCTCCGAAAAATAAGCATTTAACTATACTAATTATGTCAACTAGTTTTCGATATCTGTAAACTATAATATTATCTTAATTTTTCGGAAAATCCTGACAGTTTTATTAACTCAACGTTGAAGTTTTCCAACTATTAATAGGAAAAATAAACTTTTTATTTTAAAATCATTCAAAATGTCAATTTATGATAGTATTTTTTTGATCTAAAATGATTATCAGTTAACTTTATCTAAAAATGGCTGGCCTCCAGCGTCGGTATGCGCTACGATGTTCACGTTTTCAAAAACAACAAAGAATGAAACAAAACATGATTAATTACATGAAACCAAATAAATACATTATAAAAAGATTAAGAAAAGATGTGAACAATTTTATTACAATAAACTAAAAAATAAGTAATATAACTTACCGCTTCCAACTTGAACGTTGAGCATTCTTTTCCAAAACTGGTGTGATCAGCTCGAGCGTTCCGTCGGCATACAGAACAAAACAGATTTCCGTCTGCAGCCAGCTGTAAGTTTTTTGCCACTTTTCAAAAGTACCACGGTTAAATATGCGAGCTTTTTTGGCCTGTGTCAAGTCTGAGGAATCGCAAATTTCCGGTTCGCAAATCTGTAAGTTAGCGGCAGCAATTTTAGCTGAAACAGCATTAATTTGCACATTACAACTTTCGACTGCACCATGCTGTATATTCTCACGTTCAGGAGAATCATTTTCCCCGAATAGAATTTCTACTATCAGAGGTTCCCACCCCAAAGCGCGAAAAGTTTTTTTTTTTTTTGCGACGTCGAAAAACAACCAAACTATTTCTGACCTAAACGAGATCGACTATGAGCTATAACCAAACACCAAACCCAAAGCATGTTGCATTCAACAATAATGCAGCCTTTGCAAAAGCGCAGACACAAAGTGTCGTCTAACGACCATGCGGCATCAGAAACCCGGTTTGTAGGGGCTCTTAGGCTCCGCTCTTGGCCGCCGTTCCCTAAGCGCGTGCGAAAAAGAGGGAACGCTAGGGTAGGTAGGTATTTGTTCTTATCAGTGACCAGCCGAACTTCTTTTAGCAGATACTGCTAAAAGAAGTTCGGCCTTTTTTCAGAATCGGAATCCAGATTTCTTTTTTAAGAATCAGAATTCCGATTTTGAAAACAGAAAAACTAAAAAAAAAAAAAAAAAAAAAACTGCTCTCGAACGGTGGCGATTGTGCTTCAATATTTACCCACCAGTACAATTTTTTTTTTATCGCCATTTGGCGCCTGCCGCCCGACATTCAGGAAGGTTGATTACAAGGGGTTGCAAAACATGTCTTTCAGCAATGCTTCCAGAAACTTTACAAGCGCTGGCAAAAGTGCATCGTCGCCCAAGGGGATTTTTTTAAAGGTGGTTGTGCATCAGTGTTTTAAAGTATTCAAGGTAAGGAACTATACACCAAGTCCCCGAACTTTGGATCCTACCTCGTATGACACATCACATTTCCTTCATTAACTACAAATGTGACAAAATATTTTTACATTTGCAAGTGAAATCATGAACAACTTATTTAAGGATATGCATAAAAGAAATTATTGATCCAACAACCAAGAAGATATTGCCAAGAGCCAACTGGCCATGATTATGCAATGAAGTAGGGTTACATGGGAATGACTAGCCAGAAAACCCAGAGAGCACATTGGATCAATGAACTTCGAAGCTGCCTTTCAATGCAAAAATTCTCTTAGCAGCTACTGGATTAATTTTATATGAACATGTGCTCAGCGCACATTTAAAGTCAAATAGGTGAGCTTAATTTCAATTATGCCCCTGCAATTACAGTTATAAACAAAATATTGTCCACATAATTTAATTTATTTCCAGAAGTTATTATAATTTATACAGAATTTAATTTATTTCCAGAACTTGAAAAAATTATAATTTGACAACAAAATAAACAGATTGTCGGTCTGCTTTGTTTTTAAATCTTAAAATTTATAGGATAACTTCCAGGAATAGCCATTATTACTAATTTTGTTTTGGGGTCTTGTGAATGTTCTAATAAAGTCCCCCCCCCTCCTCATTTTAAAATGAGACACCTGATTTCTATGATCACTTCCAACTAATGATATTATCCCAAGCCCTCATTAATAGTAAATCAGGGACAACTTGAACTTTCTTAACCCTTGTGACTTTTGTGTTTTGGCTGGGGCCCTATTTCTTTTGATCAATGCGGTAAGATAAAGCTTTGTAACCAATTACTTTCATTGTTTCTTATGAAGTATTCCACTGCTTTTATACTTAAAAACAAATGCTGTTCTATCTCCACAGCTTTAAATTCTGATACTTCCTTTGCATTCTTTGTAGCATATGATTTTTGCTTTCATTTTAAAATCCCATTGTTTTACTATCACATTTTTAGCTGTCTAGAGATGGCCTTGAAACCTAGTATAGCCTGTTATTACTGAAACAGAAAACATTCCTCAAATTTTCCCACTTGTTTTGAGTAGCATGTGTTTGATCAACATTTCAAGATTTCTTGCCTCTTGACGCACCTTGGCAAAAATCTAATGCTGAGTACACAGATACTACTGAACAGACATCACTTACATGAAACATGTGCTCAAAACTGTTTTAAAAGGCCCCTGTGTTACCATGTTCTGAGATAGACACGTGCAACTAAGTTGCTGACACACAAAAACTTAATTAAAACTATTGCAGATACATTTAACTTATTGTTTATACAAGTTTGACAAATACTAGTTCAGTAGTAGAGCACAAAAGTGGATGTTAGTAGAATTTAGTTCTAAAAATTCTGTATATAAGCATACACCGAAGAGCCAAAATATTATGACCATCTACCTAATGTGATGTTCTTTGTGTTGCCAAAGCAGTTCTTACCTGGTGAGCCATAAAGATACAAAATTTCTAAAGGTGCCTTGTGGTATCTGGTGCTAACATGCTAGGTGGCCAGCAGATCCTTTAACTGTTGTTCATACCTTTTTTCAATCACAGAATTCCAGGACTTTCTTGTTCCAGGACATCGATCCAAATGCTCCTACTTAAAATACAGTGAAACCCGGCCTGTTCAGCTTACAACAAACGACTCCTTACATGCTTGAGCAAACATAATACAAAATGTTGAAAACGTCTGCTGCAGCTAATAAGAAACTCGGAATCGCAGATAAATACTGAAATACCAAAAGTCACTGAAAATGTAACCAGGTTTAATTTCTACAAAACTTTCATCTACATTATACTATGTATACTGATTTTGAAGAGAAAAATAAAATAAGTTTTCTACTTTGGCTACAGTTCAAGTATTAAAGCAGATTTACAGAATATAAAACATAAAACCCAAAAACATATAGGTATAAAATCTATTGTTAGAACATAAATGTAGCATTACTCTTGAAATGCTTTCATATACTACATAACAAATATACAAAACACTATAATTATTTTGAAATAATACTTATGTTGGAAATTTAAGGTAAGGTGAAATATTTGGAACTTCTTCAAAACAAAAACAACGGGATTATTATTTTTTAAACAAATACTCGGAGCAAGGATTTGTGTTATTGGGGGGGGGGCGACCAGAAAGTAATGCTGTTTATGGAAAAGAAGAGAAACACTAACAGAAGAAATTTGTTTTTTTATTATATAATCGCAGTCATTATCAATCACCTTTGCGCATCGTGAAACAAACTTTCAATGCCATCTTTATAAAAAAGACATTGGCTGTGATGCAAAGAAGTCCGAGAGCCCCGTTTGGACATCAGTATTGTGGAATCTTTTCCCATTAAGGAAGTGTTGCGGAGATCTTAACAAATGGTAATAAGATGATGCAATGTAAGGGGGATAGGGCAGAACTTCCCAGCCAAAATCTCTGATCATCTGCTGGGTCTATCTCACTGTGTGAGGTCTCGTGTTATCACGTTGGAGGAAGACTTAAGATACCTTTTCTGTTGACCTTTTCTTGTCAGGTTTGTGTGTGTAGAGTTTTGCTTTTCATGCTTGTTTTTGAGAGATTTTTCTTTTATTGTCATCATGACCAGTTCTGATATGAGAAAACAGTCGAAAGATCGTCTACAGTGTGTACAGCTATTTAAATGAGCTAGTTATATCCAGACTGGATGCAACAATTAAACAATTGTTCATCCAAACACAAGCAGCTGCCAGCAACTTTGCAGTGCATTGCTGGAAAGTTGCCTGTAAAAAATGGCTGACCATTTCAGGAAGAAAAACTGGTTTTTATCTGTGACCGAACAGGTGTTGTTCGTGCCCAAGCTTATCCTAAACTGAAGTGGAGAAAGTGAGTTCAGTTACGAGTCTCCTTCCTAGCAGATGCTACCATAGTTGTTACGAGTAGGGTAAGGAGAATGTGTCCTTGAGCTCCCGGTTTAAAAGTAATGGACTATTATAGTTGTAATAATTATTTTTTTTAAATCGGCTGATGTGAACAAAATTTTCAATTTATGTTAGGAACTTTTAAAAGTGAAACAATTTCTCAAAAATTACAGATGATTTATGCTTGCATTTCAACTAATATATGTTGTAGGCTGCTAGATTTGGTTTGTCAAATTTGGAGCAAAGCAAATCTGTCTGGTCTTCTGATAGATTTGTGCATGGGCTTTAGTTTTAGTATAAGTCCTTTAAGTTCAGATGTAATTAATTGCTCTGTCATGTCTATACCAGTACATAAATTTTACTAAATTTTTCAACAGGGTCTCCTTGATAAATTTTTAATTCCCAAAGCAAGTAATGCAGAAAGCAAAGTGTTCTACTTGAAAATGAAGGGTGACTACTATAGGTACCTTGCAGAAGTTGCCACTGGAGATCAGAAGAACAGTAAGTTAATTTAATGTGTGACTTCCATTTGTGCTTTCTCATTTGCAGAAACTATTAAATTCAAATATGTAAAGCTCTTGTAAAGTGCACACAGGGACGTGCCAACAGGGGATCAGGAAGGGTGACTGCCCCCTAGAAATCTAAGTAGAGGGGCAGACTATATGTTTTGCCCCTACAGTTTCAGCACCCAAAATATATGTTCATTTAATTTAACAGAAAAAAAGCTTTCAAATTGTTCAAAAAACAAATAAAATGCTGGTGATTTTTATAGCATTTTAGCAGTTTTTAATTAGCATTTTTTCCTTTATGATAAAGGAAAGAAAGCAAAATAATACTAGGAAAAGAACCTCCCCTGTGCTCCTGATTTTTTTCTGCTCTATTCTACGACTGGTTAATGGGTAGGAGTGGTAAGAGTGAGGGAGAATGATGAAATGTACAACAACAAATAGCTGTATGTAGAGGAAGCAGGGACAATCCACTTCATTTTTCCTTTTGCATTCAAGTGCTTTTAAAATCCGTTCTATGCGTATATTCCCAATGGGGTTGGGGGGTTCGTGTTTATATAGTTCTTGAACAATTAGTGTTGTATTATCACCTATCAAACATCCCGCTTTTCTTAGCTCAATCCATCAATTGACAAGACCAGACGGCAAGTGTGTTTCTGCCGAAAGCAATAGTCTGGAGTGTGGCATCACTGGAGACGCTTTCTTGGACTCTGGGTGGGGCCTTAAGCTGTTTTTTCTCAGTGTAAAGATCTTTCATCACTGCCGCACCCACTTCTTGCCCCATCTGGGTTTCCTATCCTCTGGGCTGAGAATCTTGAAGGAAACAATCTGCATTGTAGTTTGTGGGTGGCCTGGTGAAGGGGAAATGCTTTACCCCAATCTTCATCCATCGTCGTATTCGTACTGTGAAGCCGGTGTTCAGATACTTCACCAGTTTTGCTTCCGTGCTTACAAAAGTGCAATTTTTTTTTTTTTAGTGTTTTCGAGATCGTTTTTGTGATCAGAGAAGAACTTTGATCTTTGAAGGCTGAATGGAGAAACTTCCAAGCTAAAGGAAACGTGAGATGGGTGCAGAATCAATAAATGTAAGTCCATTTTAAAAATCCTTTTTAACAGATATTTGATATTTTGGGGGGAATGCGCCATTGGCTTGTTTCACATAAATGTATTTTGAATTCAGTTGTAAGATCATGGTGAATTGGTAATATTGATTGTGGGTTGTGTGAGGAATTAGCACTGGTATGGTGCAAATTCCAACAGGCGCTTGGCGATTATTCAGACTATTTTTAAGGGTGGGTCTGTGTGACAATATTTTGCCTCTGTTGAAAATCCGAGAGAAAGTTTAAAACTTTAGGTGAAAAGTCTAATAAAGACTTTTCACCAAAAGTTTTAACCTACTCCTAATTTATAATTAGGAGTAAGGTTCATTCCGTGTCAAATCAACACAATTTTAATATGAATTTTAACTCACCATCTCAGATTTCGATGAAACTTGGCACAAGGTAGCCTACAACATATAGACGAAAAAAAGTACCCAATTTTATTAAAATATGTCGACCCATTTTGAAAATACGGTGATGTGAAGTTGTCAAAAAACACCCCACTGCCATAATTTCAAATTGCTGTAGCAACTCTCCTAATTAAGCTAAAATGATGGAGAGGTGTCATTTTGCAGCATTTTCCAAGAGCTTTCCTATGATATACAACACAATATGGGTTTGAGATAAAAATTGTTTTTCAAATTTAAATTAAGATCAAAAAGTGCATCTTCAAAAAATTATATACAACACTTCACATTATTGTTAACTAATTCCCTAAGTATGAAAGTGGGACTGTCATGGGTTCACACCTTTATAAAATTTCAAAAATACATATTTCACTAAAAAAATGACATTTTTGTAAAACTTATAGATTTAAGCGAAAATATACATACTTACCCGTAAATAAATCTTCACTTTTCATAAATTTATTTGTAATATATTTAAAATGTAACTAGTGACTCTGACAGGCTGATTATTCTATTAGAACTACTTAAAATATAAGTTTTTTATGAATACAATTTGTAATCTGATGGCCATAATTATTAAAAGTTTTGGGTATATATTAAAAGTACAAATTGGGATAAAAAATCTAATTGTTTATTCCAACTGTAATAAATAGCAAATTGTAATTTTATTGGATCTGCTCAGACCCCGCTATGCCAGTTCAGGGTCAAACCGGAACTACCAGAGTCTGGAGCTGTTATGACTCAACTGGTTTAAACCTATACCAACTGGTTTAAACCACTTTAAACCTGTTTAAACCACAGACAGACTGATCAGTCTTCATACTGATTTAGTGGCAGTTGGATGTGCATTATGTTGGTGATTAATGTGTTGGTATAAGTTTCTTTTTTAAATGTTAATATTTTGTGAGGTATTAGTGAAAAAAATTTTTCAGAGTTGGTTACTCATTATTTCAGTATATTTTCTTAGTGTTCTCTTCAGAAACAATTCTAAATTTTAACTGAGATCTGTGTGATATTATACAATGGAGAAAGAAAGATATCAGACACTACAATGTTGCAATCCTTTAAAAAACATAATCATTCTGTGAAAAACATAGAGACTAAGAAATGTGCCTGAATGGATGTGTGATATGTTTCCTGATATGATGCCAAAGATATCAAAAATTTGTGATAATTGTAGGAAGCAGATTTGTTCATTGAAAAATATGCAAGAAAATAATGATTGCAGTTCAGATGATGATGATGAAAGAAGCTATGATCCTCCACTTTCAGCTGTTCTGGAGACACTAAATACGTCTCTCTTCAGGAATTAGGAGAGTCCCCTGTACATGGTACATATCTTCAGATGAAGCAGTATTCAACCAAAAAATTAAACATTGGGTTAGCACTTAAAAAACAACTATTTGCTAATGCAGAGGATTCCTCAGAAAATGAATGTGAGTCACTGGAACAATCTGTCATGGGTAATATGAAAACTAGCTTTTCTTCAAGTAGTAGGAAAAAGAAAGTAATGCTACTAACTTGTTTGCCTGAATCTTGGAGTATAAGAAAGATAATGCTTGAACTCAATGCTCCTAACTACATGGTACGCCAAACAAAATGGCTTTTGAAGGAAACAGGTATATTAGAAAGCCCTGACCAAAAACCGGGAAAGAATCTGTCACAAGAAGTTGTGCAAACAGTACGTTCTTTTTATGAAAACGATGAAATAAGTAGTGTGATGCCAGGGAAGAGAGACTGTGTAACTGTGAAGAGGGAGAATGGAGATAAAACAGTAATATCTAAAAGATATTACTGTTTTATCTCCAGTAATATCTAAAGACAGCATATAAAATTTTCAAAGATAAATTTCAAGAAATTAAGATTGGGTTTTCTAAATTTGCAGAACTGCACCCAAAACACTGCATTTTAGCAGGACATAGTGGAACACACTCAGTATGTGTTTGCACTATACAACAAAATGTCAAACTTATGATAGAAAATGCTAAGCTCGGTGTGTCAGCCAATGGAGAATTGGCCTCTTATAAACACTGTTTGGCAAAAGTGCTGTGCAACCCAGCATCAATTCACTGCATTATGGGAAACTGTAGTTCTTGCCCAGGAAGCGACCCAATAAAAAGTACACTACAAAATGCATTTGATAATAATATGGTTGAAAATATCACTTTTCGATAGTGATTTTCAGTAGACAGATGTAACTTAGAAACAATGCAGAAGACCTCATTGGAGTGTATTAAATTATTTTCTGAAAAATTGACCACATTGATACTCCATGATTTTCTAGCTAAGCAGCAAAGCTCTTTTATAAATGAAGTCAAGGAAAACTTGAATGAGGGTGAATATGTTGTTACATGTGGCTTCTCTGAGAATTACACTTTCGTGATCCAAGATGAGGCCCAGAGTTATCATTGGTCAAGTGATCATGCTGTTAACAGTGCACCCCTTTGTAGTGTATTACAAAGGAGATAATAAAACAGAGCATATGAGCTATGTCATAATTTCTAACTGTCTAGAACATAACACCATAGCAGTCTACTGTTTTCAAAAAAGTAATTCAATTTTTAAAAACCAAATTTCAAATTGATATACAGAAGATATACTACTTTTCGGATGGCAGTGCAGCCCAATACAAGAATAAAAAGAATTTTGTAAACTTATGTTTCCACAAAGAAGATTTTGGCATTGAAACAGAAAGGCATTTTTTTTTTTTTTTTTTTTGCCTCTGCTCATGGAAAATGACCTTGCCATGGTGACGGTGGCACTGTTAAGAGATTAGCAATAAAAGCAAGTCTGCAGATGCCATATGATAACCAAATTCTTACTCCAAAACAACTTTTTGATTGGGCAGTTAAAAACATTACATCTGTACACTTTGAATTTTCAACACAAGAAGAGTACATTGAAACTGAAACATTTCTATAAGAGTGTTTTAGTCAATCTATTACCATGAAAGGGACACGGGGGTTACATACCTTTATACTGATAGCATCAAGTACATCAAAAATATTGGTAAAAACTTTTTCAGATACAACAGAATCTACTGTTGAAACAGTCGCAAAATCTCCAGAAAACCTGGCTTTGAGATATATTCATGGATACGTTATAGCCATCTACGACAAGAAATGGTGGCTAGCTTATGTTTTAACAAAAGACGAAGGTCTTGATGAAGTTAAAGTTACTTTCCTTCACCCAGCTGGCCCATCACTATCTTATACATATCCTACAAAACTGGATATTCTATGGGTATCTGTAAATGATGTCCCTTGTAAAGTAAACCCAGTAACACCAACAGGAAGAATATATTCAATTCCTGGGGATGATACTGTTAAAACAAATGAAGTGTTTAAAAAGAAGTGAAATCTTAAAACACATACTGTTTGTATCGGGTTTCGCAAGTGACATTTCGAATGTATGTGTTAACAGTAAATTTGAATGTGTACATAGATATATTAAGAATAAAGAGTGAAGATTTATTTACGGGTAATTTATGTATATTTCTGCTTAAATCTATAAATTTTACAAAAATGTCATTTTTTAGTGAAATATGTATTTTTGAAATTTTATAAAGGTGTGAACCCATGACAGTCCCACTTTTATACTTATAGAATTAGTTAACAATGTGAAGTGTTGTATATAATTTTTTGAAGATGCACTTTTTGATAAATTTAAATTTGAAAAACAACTTTAATCTCAAACCCATATTGTGTTGTATATCATAGGAAAGCTCTTGGAAAATGCTGCAAAATGACACCTCTCCATCATTTTAGCTTAATTAGGAGAGTTGCTACAGCAATTTGAAATTATGGCAGTGGGGTGTTTTTTGGCGATTTTTGACAACTTCACATCGCCATATTTTCAAAATGGGTCTATGTATTTTTATAAAATTGGGTATTTTTCTTCATCTATATGTAGGCTATCTCTGTGCCAAATGTCATCAAAATATGAGATGGTGGGGTAAAATCACGGTGTTGTTGACTTGGCATAACATGGAATGACTTGTAAGTTAAAATACTCCTAATTTATAATTATAGGAGTAAGGGAAAATTAGGAGTAAGTTAAAATACTACTAATTATAAATTTATTAGGAGTACGGCAATTATTCATAATAAATTTATAAAACTTAAACTTTATTTTCTTTTTATCTCGAGTAGACAATTTGTTTTGCCTATTGCCTCTTATAATTTTGTCTATTATATGCAAACTTGGGTCTGCAAGTTTCAAGGATTTAGCTAGAAATTAAAAACTGTTTTTAATCCACTACTACATTAAAACAAGATTTTCACACACAATATTTACGTATTCCAAAAAAAACCCCAAAAAAACTGAGACATAACACATAATTATCCTCCCAGATTACTGATTAGTTCTGAACCATTAAATGAGGAAAACTATAAAAAAAAATTTAAGTCTTCTTTCATCTGGAAAACTATGAAAAAAATTGCTAATATTAACACTTTGTCGTCCTACCTCATAATTTGATTTTAAAGACATTTGATAATCTGCTTTTTTCTAAGGAAATTATTTCCGCAATGTAGTTTTTGCACTTATTTTTAGTCCATAGAAACCTACATACTGACGGGATGTAGGTAAAAATACCCCGAAAACTGAAAAGCGGTAAAAATACCCTCAGAACAAACGGTTAACTGTAAACTGCGTCACAGGAACACTGATGTGTGGCAGTGTTCCGGTGTGGCAATTTACCGGCAACCCTGCCACACATCTTTCAGCAACTTTGCCACAAAAGTTTGGGGGGGGGGGGGTGCTGTAAATATTGCCGTTTCTGAGCTTGTGTTGAGAACTGAATTGGGAACACCAAACGAATTTCAAGAAAACGTTCCATGTAAGCCAAGCGATAATTGTACTTTAATTTAAAGAAATAAATTGCTGACTATCCGAGGTACACTTGGTTGGGGGGGGGGCTTATACCCCCAACTTCCGTAATATTATATTCTGGGCTGATGGAGTCTGTCAGTGTATCCAATATGTTCCTCTTGAAGCGTCCGGAAAGTCCGTGAGCTGGAGGGGTAGCTTTCCCCCAAAATGTTAAAATGGACGAAGAGCTGTAAACATTAGGACCATGCTTTATATAATGATTTTGTACACGACCACGAATTTTCAGGAGGATGGGATGAATGCAACCTCCAAGTTTCTAAGAGCACAGACAAGTGTTTAAGGTATGGGATTTGCTTGTAATTTCTATGCTTCGTGATGTGTTTGTTTAGTGGCATACTAAGTATGCCCTTTCCCCCCCTCCCCCAGAAATTTGGTGAAGTCTGTAAAAGGGATACGAGGTGCTTGGTTTGGAGGACTCTACCCCCAACTTCCGTAATTATATATTTTGTACCTCTAGTCGGTCAGTGTATAATCGATGTTACCACTGAAGAGCTCTTAGAAACTGGGGGGATTCCCCCACCCTCCTGAAAATTTGTGGTCGTGTACAAAATCATTATGTAAAGCATGGTCCTAATGTTTACAGCTGTTCGACCATTTTAACATTTTGGGGGAAAGCCTCCCCACACACAAACACTGACTTCGCGGACGCTTCAAGTGGAACTTATTGGAAACACTGACAGACTACAGTGGCCCAGAATATAATATTACGGAAGTTGGGGGTAGATGCCCCCAAACCAAGTGTACCTCGGATCCTCTGCAATATATTTCTTCAAATTAAAGTACAATTATAGCTTGGCTTACATGTAACGTTTTCTCGAAATTCGTTTGGAGTTCCCAATTCAGTTCTCAATATAGGCCCAGAAACGGCAATCTTTATAGCCCCCCCCGAACTTTTGTAACCAAGTTGCTGAAAGATGTGTGGCAGGGTTACCGGTAAATTGCCACACATCAGTGAACCGTTTGTTCTGGGGGTATTTTTACCGTTTACCACACTGACATGCTGTCATACAAGCGTAATGAACTTCTTCATAATGACAAAAGTGCCTAGGCCCTTGCGCCATTAAAATCTACTAACCAACCAACCAACCAACCAAAAGTGCCTAAGTGAGCCTACTTTGGGATATGTCCCCCCCCCTTTCACTTGCAAATATAATCTGCTGCATATATTTCATAGTATTAGTATTGCTTATGAAATGTCAAATGCCTTCACTACAATATTCCTAAAGAAAACAGAAATCACTTAATCAGGCTCATGAAATTCCAGATTCTTTTTAAACTCTGCATCATAGTAACCCTGTATATATACTGGGTGCATAGGAAAGTCCCTTTAGCCTGAAGTAACTTGCGAACAGAGAGAGGTACAGTTATGTAAGCGAGATAACGGTATAGTAAAGTGACTACGCCCAATCAAATGCAATCAATAGCAGCGCCCCTAGTGGCGAAATGTGGAAGTTAGCCATTGCAAATCGAAAACTAAAAGAGACGGCGAAATTTCAAAGTTGTGTAGAGCATCAATTAATTAGTACAAAATGAAATTTGTTTCACACGGATAAGATAAATTGTCACCTGAACACCCTAAAATGTCCTAAATCGATGCGCGATGATTCGAATCTGCATATTCACATTTCTACAAATGTAGATTGTGACGTACCGTACGTACCTACGATATAAAAACCAGTAGCAGGATGTACCCTGATCAGAAGTTTAGGTTTATGTACGCTGTGTGAGAATGGCGGGCTTCACTTACTCCCAATATTGAAAGATGGTGCTTATTTGCGGCGAATGCCAAAGAAACGCTGCGCTGGCTGCACGGGAATATGCCGTTCGTTTTCCATCTGGGCCACATCCAAGCGCGGTTACCATCGCAAGTGTAGTGAGACGGCTCAGGGAGACGGGAAGCACTAAAAGTCGTTCTTATTCTGGCAGACCAGTGGGTGCAGGTATGCGTATAATGGCAGAGGATATTTTGGCATATGCACTAGCCCATCCACAAAGCAGTACAAGAGATATCAGCAGGGAGAGTGGCTTAACACTGGGCAGTATATGGCAAATACTGCATGCTCAAGGTGCACATCCCTATCATGATACTCCGCAGCAAGAACTGTTACCACGGGACAATGAGAGTCTATTTGACTGGTTCAACTGGGCGCTGATTAATGTTGAAGGTGACGCGGACTTCTTATTTAACATTCTTTGGTCGGACGAGGCAGGTTCCACCGTTACTTTCACGAATACAAATGTGTATCGTGGGCATTGGTGAACTCTTCGAACATACTTGACATTAACTTTTTATCACTGTGTCAGTTTGATTTTTTGTTTTGTTTTGTCTGATGTCATCAAACTATATTGACAGAAGTATGCATTTATGCAGTAAATTGTGTGTATTTGCTCATACCTATGCCTGTTCCCTTCAAACGTTCACACAAAAGATCGTGCATCAATTTCGGACGTTGTAGGGTATTCAGGCGATAAATGTCGTTGTGTACTAATTAATTGATGCTCTACAACTTTGTAATTGGAAATTGTGCACTCTTTTCGTTTTTGATTTGCAATGGCCAACTTCCGCATTTCGCAACTAGGGGCGCTGCTATCGGTTGCATTCGATCGGGCGTAGTCGCTTTACTGTACCGTTATCTCACTTGCATAACTGTACCTCTCTCCGTTCACAAGTTATTTCAGGCTAAAGGGACTTTCCTATGCACCCTGTATATATGAGCAAATACCCCCCCATTTCTCTGAAACGTTGGCACGTCACTGAGTGCACAAGTTCTTATCTTATACGCAATTAATAAACTGATATATTTTAATGAAGAGCAGGTAATGTAAGTGCACCAATTCGTCCACACCCCTCTCCTCCCCTTCAGTGGCAGCATCTCTTGGAAGCAGTGGTGAAAAAGTCTCTTTGTGTACCCTGATCACTTACTTTAGAGTTGGGTGCAGGTTATCTTTAAGTGGGTGTAAGTTGTGGTTACTGTGAAGGGGCTGCAACTTCAGGCTTATTTAGGCACAGTGAAAAACTGTCAAATTATGGAAATTGTTTGTTACCCTGGGTGAGTGCCAATTTAGAATGCTAAGGAGTGAAATCTGAATAAATTTGTTTTTGAAGTGAGTTTGCTGGTTTGATGCTGTAGCTTTCTCTGGAGCATGTGTCATAGGATAGAAGTTCTGTCCAGTTGAATGAAAACCAGACAATTTGCTGGAAATTGCTAATAGCTTTAAGTGACTGTTAAGAAATTGTGTAAAAAATGCTGTACTGGTGAACATAAAAATTGTTGAAGCTTCTTAGGTGTTCAGAGAAAAATGTGTTTATTTTGAATGCAGTGTATTTTTTTCATTTTGCCACTACATAGCAATTTGCTATACAAATTTTTACTTGCAAAGCAGTTTACCATTTTTGTATAGCACTTTCTAAGAAATAAGTTTTCATGAGTTAATACACAAGCCATCTTTAAAAATCATAGTTTTAGGACTTGTCTCATAACTTTGTTGTAGAATTAAATCTAAAACATGTATTTTTTTAATTAAGCAAAACCTTTAAATAGTTTATCAGTGAATAATAATCAAGTTACAATGGAAATATATTTGAAGTATTTAAAACAGTACCTTAATGAAAATTACAAAGGGGCACAGCACACACATTTTTAGTAGCTTTCTTCATCCTTAATAAACATGAACTATATGTGAAGTTTCTGGATGTAAGGACTTTTTGGAAAAGAATATTTCAGTAGTTATTTACTGGCAAAAAGCAGCTAAAGTCTGAACCTTCTAGTGATATTTGTGATATTTTCAGTAGTGTTAAATTTTGCTGTTTTCATACGGTTTCATAAATCAGTTTTAATCCTTTTCATAGTGGAAAATGCTCTCTCCAATTTGGCATTATACACTGGGAATGCTCTTTAAGTTCAAAATATAGCATAGATTTTTTGAAGTTTTCGGTGTATTTTTTGCGCACACATTTCCAAAACTCATTTCCTGAAAGATGCCTCAAATTGGAGTGCCAGAAGGTTTTGAAGTCTGCCTAGTCATCGCAGATTTCTGTTTTACCATATTGTTAACAGTTCTTTGTAATGCCTTTGGAACAAGTACTAAATTTCTTCCACTCAAAGAGAGGCATCTGTTTTGGTCAGATGGATACACTTGCAGAATCTTCATTGCCACATTTATAACTTTTAATTTATGTAAATCAGCATATTTGCTGAAGACTGCATTTGTATTAATGAGTTAAAACATCATTACAACTATTTTTAAACACGTGTATTGATGAGCAATTTGGTCAAAGAAATTCATTTGTACGTTTGGCTTCTTGAAATTCACCTGAAGTTTCATGATTATAATGAGCCTACTGAGAGCATCAGGAAAATTACAATCTTTCATATTTTCAAGTGTGGAGTGTATATAATCTCTGTTGAATGATCAACGCATGCATCATATCCGCTTCATGTAGGAGTGCAAGTGACAGCTTGGAAAAATCATTCAAAATCTCATTAAAAAATAAAACCCATGCAATGAATTTTGCAGTCTTCAGTTTTTCTCCAAATCTGTTAACTTGGCAAACTGCTGAGACAAATATGGGTCATTCCATACTATTTCAACAAATTCCCTTTAAATTGTTTGCTGACCCATCTTTTTTTTTTTTTTCACAGTTTATACATCTTTAGAGTTCAAAACCAATGTTATAAAAAAAAAAAAAAAAAAGTTCCTTACCGTTTGGCGGGGAGGTCCCTAGATGGCACTTGGAACACCTCCATTTTTGGAGTTGCAAGCATTTATGCAAAATGCTATAGAATTTTTTTGTAATTAAGCTAATTCAAAACCCATATTATTCAGAATAAAGTGCTGATTATTTTGATTTACCTTTTTTTATTATCTGAGGTGTTTTGGAAATTTTATTGGTGGTCAAAGTTCGACTATTGAAATTTGCATTTTTTAATCCCCGAGCCAAATTTTCATCTAGGGTGAGAAAACGTGTTTTTGAGCTTTTCCAAATTTTTTCACTTTTGAAAATGGGAAATTTTGAAATTTTTAGTTTTTTCAATAGCTATATCTCCAGTGAAGGTACACAGTAAAAATCTGAATTTTATACCACAGTGACTTCTATTTAATAACATCATACCAAAATTTGATCACTTTGTTTTGGCCAATAACAAAAATATTTTAGATTAAAGTTGTGAAAAAAATCCACATTTTTCCATGTGTTTTGAATGACAATTTTAACCATCTTTCAATGTCTAATTAAAATTGATAGAAAATGAAAAAAAATGTGTAAAGAATAATGTAAGAAAAATATATACTGGAGGAAATATGGCACAAAAGTAAAGACTAGTGTACAAGTTTAAAGGGAGGAGGGGGGCGGTGTTAAGTGTTGAAGGTTTCAATTACATTAGCATTACAATTACTAGAAAATATTTAATAAGAAACAAAAACTAGATTATTACTTACATGACTTGTTGCTTATGATTCTGCACACAATGAAAAAAATAATTAGCCTAGACTTAAATTTTAAAAACATTTACACAAATTTTATAGTTATAAATAATGAGCCACTTGAAACGTGATAAAGCACTTTATCCAGTTGCAGTCTTACAGGTACAAATTGATGCTTCTGTCTTGTATTAGGTATCATATCAGCATTAGCAAATTGCTCTTCCAGAAGTTTGGCATTTGACACATCACTTTCACTAACGTACATGAAGACAAATAATAGCCTTTGTTTTCTGCGCAAAAAATAAACATCTTGTGAGGTGTCAGGATGCGATTTCCTGTTACTCTGCAGGCTTACCTTGGACACTAGCCATTTGACTGTCCCACCTATTCTGTTAAATGGCCCTTTTCCATGAGATGTCCCAAAAAATTCTCAAACTCCAAAAATGGGGATGTTCCAAGAGCCATCTAGGAACCTCCCCGCTAGGATGGAGTGAAAACGAAATTTTTTGGAAATTCATATCAGCTGGGGGATTTGAATCCACCCAACATGTGTATCATGCCAAGATTTTGAAGCCTCTAGCACTCCATCTTCAAGTGCCCCACAGGAAGCGAAATTTGCAAAAAATGTCATTTTTGCATTATTTATAAGAATTTTTTATTTGCATTATTTAAAAAAATATTAACTAGCCTGGGGTTGGAAAATGCAAATAATGATTCATAATTGATATATAGAAAATTTCAGAATTTTCATTCATCTTCAGTTGTCCCAAGAAGCTTAAAATTCCACCAATATATAAGTTGCTTGCTTCATTTCAAGGATTTTCCCCTCCTGTCTTGCATTTGTGGAATGAAGTGAAAATGTATGGAGGTAGAGTTGCAAGCAGGACAGCCAAAAATTAACAGATAGTGACAACAGCGGTGAATTAAAATGTGGACAATGTATCCATTGACGCAAATTTCACTGCAGTGGCTGCAAGTGAAGCATCATCTTAAAGAGAAAACATCCAGATGCTTTCAAGTTTGCCTATGGTTGCAAGAGAATGAGACAGGACTGTCTGACAGGAATGCTTCTGCCATTACATCTGCAATTCTTCAAGACGTTGGCATAGTGACTGCAACTGATACCTCTTTCGTGGTCAATAGAAGTAAAATTCGAATGAACGTAAAAAGTTAAGGAAAGAATCACAAGTGACTAAGCCAAATAAAATAACTACTGTTTTTTGAGGTTAGAAAAGACAAAACACAGACACAAGTTCAGAAAGGTACTAAGTTACACCCAAGGGTCGCTGTACAAGAACACATTAATTATCCTTGTGGAAGAACCTAATTCCAAATGTACAGGCTACATAGCTGTTACCACAGGAGAAGCAGTAACAATCAAAACAGGCATGAATTTCTTTGAGAAGGGTGAAATTAACATGAATCGTTTATTTGTAATTGGATGCGGCAGTACCATTGTCAACGTTGATTCAAAAGGAGGAGTGATTAGATTGAGTTAGATCGTCAAGGACCACTCCAGTGGCTAATCTGTGTAGTACACAAATGAGCTACCACTTAGACATCTAATGGAGAAGCTCGATGGCGGTACTTGTTGCCCAAAATCCTATTCTGGACCTATAGGTACAGCTATTCTGAATTATGAAGAACTAAGTGTGACTTCATTTAACCACACAGTAGTTGAAAACTTCCCTACTGTTAATCAAGATGATCTTATCACAGATCAGAAATACTTATATCACATACATCAAACAGTTTCATCTGGCAATTAATTGCTTTGAAGACCATTCATCTAAATGGTTCACCATTAAGATGAATCCTTCTTGCACCAATGGAGCTCAACCCATCTGGACAATGATAGAACAATCATGTAATCTACTAGTAAATCTTAGTACTGTTGATAAGGTAAACCAAAGGATCTGTCTCTTTCTCTCTCTCTCTCTCTCTCTCTCTCTCTCTCTCTCTCTCTCTCTCTCTCTCTCTCTCTCTCGTTTGTGGAGCAAAGACATGAATTCATCATCGCAAGGAATCAATCACGCAACATTGTGAAAATGTTCCAGATAAAGTCTGAATTCTAAGTGTAACCAGCACTGTATTTTTAATATAGGTTTTAATCCAAGTTGAAGTTCAATACAATTTTTCGTGTGTTTGGTTACAACATTCACATAACCAGTGTTTAAGCTGTCGCTCGCATTTTTGCCAAATTGCTATAAAGACGGTAAAGTCCCCACCAGGGCGCGATTTCACCGATTAGCAAATAGCTAGCGAAAAATCAAATTTGCTAGTGGAAAAAAATCGCAGTAGCAAATATTGCTAGTAAGGTAATTTCTTTATTTAAAGTAACAAAAAATCATTATTAATCCACAAAGTTTACATAACAGTTTCTATTATCACTTGTTAAAACAGCGACGATCAGCGATCCACTTTCGCCAATTTCCTTTAGACACTTAATACCCATCCTCCCCATACCTTTCATCCCTTCCAAACTGTCGTAGAAGCGCATTGAAACTCCTCTCCATCATGTCCTCATTGGTATATTACAGAAATCGAACGTGACGTCGGCAATGGTTGCTGTGGCAACCCAGAGCTCTGGGATGGATCGGTTGTTTGACCACCTGCTCTGCCACTCTCCCATCTTTTGCCCCACAAACTTTGTCCTCAACTCCTGTCGTACCCTAAGCCAAGCGATCGCCTTTATTGCGTGGCATAGATAGACGCTTTTTTACGAAACGTGTTCGTGGAGGGGGTAAACGATTACGAAAGAAACTTTTGCTTCGTCTGACTTCTGGTTTTGGAAATTTTCCTTGTATTTTCAAGCTGAAATACAAATATTTATCCAGTAAAATGTTAATGAGCAATAATACTTGACAGAGGCAACATCGTGAGAAAAAAAAAAAATTATGATTACGGAAAAAATCCGAATTCCGTCAACCTTTCGTTTTCTAGTTTCGTAAAGACGGAATTCCAATAATAACGAAAAAGCCGGAATTCCTTGAATTCGCAGAAGAATCTCATGGCTGAAGATTACAGAAAAATTTTGCAGCAGCCAACTTCCGTTTTTGCAAATTGTTCTCCACAGTTTCAAGCTAAAATGCAAACATTTATGCAATAAAATGATATTTAACAAAAAAAGCGGACACAAAGACAACATTGGGAGAACAATTTGTGATTACGGCAAAATTTTCTTACTCCGTTTCACTACTGTGTTCGAAAGTTTTGAAGCACGAAATTTCTTCTCCGGATGGAAGACGACCCCCCCCTCTCCCAAATATCGATCTTCAGAATGATCTAACTGATGACAAAATAAATAAATAAAAATAAAGCGTTATTCCGCGAATCCCTGTAAGAATCTCTTGTATATCATAAACATAATAGCAAAAGAAAAATTTGAAACAAAATGAAAATTTGTAGAATCCGTAGTTTTGATAGTGAGTTCCGTAGTCAGACAACTAATTCTATTGAAACTAAGGCATTCTGTGGTTGATGGCAGATATGAAGGGTGTAGAAGTTTAGCAGAAATTTGTGCGATACTTCCACTTAGTACTGCATGTTGTGAGGTGGGATTCAGTTTTTTAAAAAGAATACAAGGGGATTGGAGGAACAATTTGTCTGTTGAAACTTTAAATGCTCTGATGACAATTGAAATACTGTAGAAGGGTCATAAGAAGAGATTTTTAATCCACGGTCAGCAGTTATAAAGTGGTATGATGACAAAGTCAGACACCCTGAGCGTAAACCATATGGGAAGAAATCTGAATTAGAATGTCAGTGAAATATATTCATGTGGTATGAGAATTTGTTAGAAATTAATACGTAATAAAGATAGTCACTAAACTTATCTAAGATTCTATTCATTATTCAAAAAGGTAACTCAAAATATTTATACACACACTTAAATTTCTGTGTAACTTTATTAGAAAATAAGTTACGATGTGATTTAGTTTTACTTGCTAGTCATGCAAATCTTTTGCTAGCAAACTATTTGGTCACTAGCAAAATTTGCTAGTGAGCAAAAAAGATGAAATCTTGCCCTGGTCCCCACTGAATCACCAAAAAGTGAATGTTTTCCGTCAGTTTCTCTTTGTCATCCCACCCACCCCTGCTTCATTATTTTTCATCTCCATCATTTTTTTTTTTTTTTTCTGTCCTTGCTGCTTCGCCCTGCTGACCTAATATCCTTACCCGTCATTTTTTCTTTCTGTGCTTGCCATCGCATGCTGCTTCAATGTCCTTTTCCCCACCACCGTTGTCTTTTCTCCGATTGCAGAAAAGCACCAGTGAGCCTTGGGATCGCCTTTCGCAAAGGCCTTGCTGTGGTGGATAAGGAAAGGTTCGTTTCTTTGGCGGTTCACCGGCGCAGCAGCAGCACACACAGTTTTGGTTCTGGTCGGTGGGTGTATCATAGATTGTGGTTTTGTTCAGCCCTGGTCTTTGTATATATTTTCGCAAACTGCATGCATCAGCAAATGCATTTTTATTTAAATTAAAAGTGTAAACGCCTATTTGTTTTTATTCTTGAATTCTATTTAAAGTACAAAATTTTATTTAGCCAATGCGTTGTGCTTGTATTTTCATACGTAAATGTAGCAAAAAATAGAACTGTAATTGGCTAATTTGCATAGCATTTTGCTACAACTTTTGCTGACAAAATAGTCAAATTCCAGCTTAAACATGCACATAACTTATATTTTACCTGTGATATTACTACTAGCTTTGCCTCTTGTAATTAGTAACATACCTACATTGCAATAAAGGAACTTACTCTCAGTGGACATGTTTATAAGTTTTACACACTATAATATTTATGGGTTTTTCATCCTAGTTCACAATAGTAACCAAACGCAAACAATTGCAGTAAAATCTTATTTTTTTGTTGAAATTTAAGCTTCTTTGGGACACTTGAAAATGAATGCCGAAAATTCTGAATTTTTTTTATATAATAATTGTGAATCATTATTTGTGTTTTCCGCCCCCAGGCTAGTTTACATTTTTTTTTAAAAAACAAACAAAAAAATTCTTATAAATAATGCAAAAATGACATTTTTGCAAATTTCAACCCCCTTGGGACACCAGAAGATGGAGTGCTAGAGGTGTCAAATCTTGGTGTGATACACATGTTGGGTGCCTTTAAATTTCCCAATCCTGAAAGGTGTAAATTTCCAAAAAAAAAATTTTTTTTTTTTTTTGCTCTACCCTGCTCCCTGCTAAACGGTCAGGAATTTTTTTATGTATAAAATTGGTTTTGAACGCTAATGATGTATAAACAACTGGGCAAAAAAAAAAAAATGGTGCAGCAATTACCTCTTGTTGAAATGGCATGGAATGACCCGTATGTCTATATAGCAGCTGCACTGTAACACCATATTTTTGGATGAAGAGTTGCAGCGACCTTTTCTTATGCGACTCCCATCTCCCACCCCGTACTGGGGAAGTTGACATTGATGTTAGATTACCTTCATTTAAGATAGAGGCAAAGTACTCTAAACTTATGTAGATGATTTGGACTTTTGCTGCACAATTCATGGAAATCACTTAGTAATACAAATGTATCTGCAAGGTATGTTGACTGAACATAATCTTTAATGCTTAGTTCTGAACGATGACTGAGGCAGTGAACTGTGAGCAACCTGGACAATTCTTCTTTAGTTCACCTGCAAACTCCCTTTTTGTGACCAAAATTTACAGTGCACCATCAGTTAGAAAACCCACAAGTTTCAATATCACCAATGCCAAACAGTCCAGTTTCTTTTTATTGCTCTGAGAATGCCACTAGCTTTTCCACTTTTTAAGTTTATTTTTAAAAATTTACACCGGACAACTGTTCATGTAAGTCAAAAAAAAAAAAAAAAAAAGTTTGTTTCAGTAATGCTGTCAGTGGAACAATCACAACAAATACAGTAATAAGTTAAATTTTTTAACTCATTTCTTAAACATTTTCTGTGTCTTCTCTAAGGCACTCTGTAAATTTGCAACATTTCAAGACTGTATTGTAAGTATCCCCAAATTTTTCTAATTCTGCTAATTTTGGAAATTTAAAAACAATCTCTTCTTGTGGTGTAAGTAAGAAAAGTGCAATGTCTACCGAGTTGCTTTTTTATATCGTCGCTTACTGAAGTCATTATCTTCCGATTGGAGTTTCACAAAAAAAATCTTGAATTGATCTAAGTTCTTTTCATTAATGGCATAATTGTGCATATCAAATTTTGCATGCTTAATGCAGTTGTCTTTCTTTAAGCTGGCACCACATGCTCAGTCAATGAACGAAGAGTACCGATTCTTGTTTTCCACACACATCACAATATATTAACACTCGCATTTCAGCCATATATTGCAAGGATCAATTTCTCCTTTACACTTTTTGAAAGTACAAAATCGTACTTAAAATTTTCACCATTGCTACTGTTGTTTTTGGAGAGGGGGGATTTAATATGCAGATCAATGGAGAGTGAAAACCACACAGCACAAATGCTAGCCTCACCCTTTTGTTCGAATGTACAGCGCATGCTCAGCTTGGTGTTGTGAGGAAGCAAACTCTTTGAGATGCAGCTGTGCTCACCTGTTTGAGGGGGAACTGCTTAAAATCATGAACATAGAACGTATCTTTTAAACCTTTGTTGATTCAAGTTTTTTAGAGAATTTTTTTTTTTTTTTAAATTCAGTATTTTGTCAGTGCTGGCTTATTTATTTCAGCAAGGAATCATTATTGCCACTATATGAAAAAGTTCCTTTTCAAAGCAGAAAAATCAAATGGCAATTTTCCATAATTTCAAGTGGCATGTCCAGGGTTGTGCAATTACGTGTAAAAAAAGGTTTTCTATGTGACGCGTAAAATACGTAAAAAATTAAAAAAATATAGCTTTGTGCTGTTTATAACTTGCTATGTACGAATACGAGAAAAACGAAGATCCTTTAAAAAACCAACATGATCTTATTGGAACAGTGCAAACTGCCAAGTCCACATGACATACCACCAGGATACCACGTACATATCAGTATCACATCGTATTTTTTTTTTTTCCCCTAGCCTTCATATTCAGATGCGAAAATCCCTTTCTTTATGATAATGTGTGCGGCACACTTTAAAATGTTATGTTTGGCAAAGGAAATCGGAAGCCACGCCACGGTGTAGTTTAAAGTGAAACGAGGCGATGGGAACAATCAAAATGAAACGTTGCCTAACAGCTCGCCTTCGATATCGATGCGCTTGCTGCCAACTGGTGGCTCCTTTCTCCATATTGATTCACTGCTGGGCAGACACAGAAGTTTAGCGTCAGCAACTTCTAGTTTTCTCGGCGGTAAAACTATAAAAAATATGCAAACTACGCATGTTCTCTGTTATTTAAATGCAGGAGGTTTTAGTTTTGGCTTCAGTTCAAAGCTCAGAGTGATCTTATTAAACACAGTTTTTTTACCCATCCTCCCTAGTCATTAAGGGAGGCTCAACATTCTAACTGAAGACTCTTTTCACTATGAATCGTGGCGGTCGACTTCTTCATAATGTATACGAGGAATTCTGATTTATTCCAATTAAAGTGGAACCCAAGAATTGTGCCAAGTGTTGTGAATGTCAAGAATACAGCTAGGTCTGAAAGCCCACAGGTAGGTCTGCGCTCGAAATTCTGCCAAAGCTCCTGAACCGTTGACACTGCCACCACCGGCGGGTTCCAGTTCTAACCTGCACCGATCAGACTCTGAAATGTCTATAGACCTTGACAATCCTCGAGTTCCAGTTGCAAGCTCTAGCCCCAGCTCCTACTAAACAGTGTCCTAGGTGACGAGTGTACCCTCCTCATCTCATGAAGAAGACAGTTTCAACCTTGAATCACCCATCGCTGTAAGTTCTAAACCTTCCACGGTTAAACGACAGATAACCGATTTATTGTACAGGATGAATGCACCCACAAAAAAGGAAGTAGATCTTGCTATTGCCAAGGTTTTAGTGCGGTAGAATCGGATCGGTGCATTTTAAACAGTTGTGCAAAAAAATGTGGGTCTGTCTATAAACCACCTACAACAAAAACCCTTTCTGATAAACTTCTGGATAAAGTGTATGATGAAGTTACTAAAATCGCCATCAGTGCTGCATACACGGACTCCGTTTTGCTCATTGGCTGTTGGAAAAACGAATCTAACAACATGAAAAAATGTAACACTTCTTCACAATCGATGTGGAAGTAGTGTCAAAGCTGAAAGTGTTTTGCTTGATGCTTTCGACATGTCTGGTTCGCCAGAAACAGGTGAAACACTTTGTGACGTGGTCAGTGAATCAAAACAACTAGCTAAAAAACGATACAATGTGAACATTTATTGTACAGTTTCCAACAACACCAGTAACATTGTTAAAATGGGTAAAAATCATGGCCTGTAGCATTCTGCCTGCAATGCCCATACTGGAAATCTTCTAGCTAAGGATCTTCTCTAGAAGAACATTGTACCTCATGCGGACATGGTGTTGAGGTCTTTCAAGCACCCTGATCGAGAACATTAACTGACAGAAAATGGTGGCTTTAAAGTATGCCTCGCTGCAGACACTCACTGGTTCTCTCGGAGGGATGCCTGTTTGTCCTTGACTAACAATCTAGGTGAAATTAGGAAAGTTACTGTCACTGATGAAGCTGAGAAACTATCTTCTCAAATTAAATCCCGTTATGATAGTGCCTTTCTCAAAGAAGTTGCTGATACAATCACAGTGCTTAATCCAGTGAGTCAGCTAATAAATATATGCCAGTAAAAAAAGCTACTGATGCAGTTGAATTGTGGATGGACTTAGTCTACCTGAGGACCGTAAGGACCTCATGCCACATGTAGAAGAAAGGAGAAACCAATCACTAAATGTATACAGCCTTGCAGCCAATGTTCTCCATCCTGTGTACCAGGGGGCAGAAAATGAATGTAAAACATCATGAACAAGTAGAGGGGTTCAATTTAGAGAACCTCAACCCCTTGGGGATAACTAGTTTTCAGCAGTATCAAGAAAAAATGGAAGGTTTGGTTTGGAGCGCTTGTAAAGAATGTTGTTAAATCACCACGAGCATTTTGGTACTTTGCCAGTCGGCACCATAAGGAGTTGTCAGCAGTTGCTTTGAAGTTAATCAACATGCCAGCATCTTTAGCCCAACTTAAAGGGCTTTTCTCTAATTGGTCTTTCGTCCATAATACTACAAGAAACCTGCTGAGCTTCGAATGTTCGAAGAAGTTGATTCAAATATATTATACTCTTAAGTTACAAGATAATAATGGTGAGGATTATTAGTGTGATTAATATGTGTGAGAATTGAGAGTGACAATTATAAACATTTAAAGAGCATAAGAACATTCTCTTTAGTGAAAATTAAAATGACAGTGTTAAATAGACAGTGATATTTTCAGTTTTAGAAGTAAAAAACAGTTACATTTAAAACAAGTATTTTAATGTTTTGTCGAATCTATAGTTTTTCCTTTAAGGGTATAAGTATAGCACAATCAATATGAAAAACGTTTGAAGTTTTAAAAGGGTAAAATTATGATTTCGAAGTGTACACCTGGATAGCATGTCAAACGCAAATATTATTAAATGAAAATGAACCATCTTGTGCATTTTATAGACATGCCATAAACATTCATGTCAAAATATTATCTTTGGTTAACAAACGGAACATTGTTTATTTTCTACAATTACATAAATATGAAAATGCACTCAACGAATTTGAAGCTGTTAATAAAATCTTGAATTCTATTCCATATACATTGTGATTTTTATCGGTGCTAGTGCAAGAAGTAGATTGTTTTCTCCATTTTTTCAATATACAAGAAAAAACATATTTCTAAAAAAATGTTAATAGATGGCTAAGCTGTATGAACAATCTTAAGAAAATAATGATTTCATAGTAAAATATACAAGAAAATTGAAGTTTAAAATGTAATATAATTAAAGTGGTTGTTTATTATATTATTTATCCATGAAAGAAAATTAGTTTTTTACGCCAAATAAATTACTTGTATCATCATCATCATCATTGTCAACCATTATCAATCCACTGCTGGACGAAGGTCTCCCCAAGTTTCCTCCACAATGGTCTGTCTTGTGCCAGTCTCCTCCATGTCACTCCCGCATATTTACGAATTTCATCCACCCATCTCCCATGTGGTCTTTTTCTGGGTCTTTTCCTGTCCCTTGGAATCCAATCTAAAATTTCGGCTGTCCATCTATGGTCTGTCCTTCTGGCAGTATGTCCAGCCCATTGCCATTTCAGGAATTTAACTCTGATCATGATGTCTTCCACTCTCGTCATTTTTCGGATCCACGAGTTCCTCTTCTTATCTCTCCTGGTTATACCAAGCATGCACCTCTCCATGCTACTTTGAGTTGTCTGCAGCCTTTGTATGCCTCTTTTAGTTAAGGTCCACGTCTCTGCACCATACGTAAGCACTGGAAGGATGCATTGATCAAACACTTTTCTTTTAAGACATAATGGCATATTGCTCTTGAAAATTATGCTGTTTCTTCCAAAAGCTCTCCAGGCAAGTTTTGTACGCCGATTAATTTCTTCATCAATGTGACCCTCACTTGATATCTGCTGTCCAAGATAAACATACGTATCTGTTATCTCCAGTTTTTCTCCATCAATCGATAAATCTTCATTTCTTGTAAAAGCATTGAACATCACTTTTGTCTTCTGAAAGTTCATTTTTAATCCCACTTCTTTACTCTTGTCAGCAAGTTCCTGGATCATACTCTGCAGCTCTGATGGGGTAGTTGCAAAAATGACTACGTCATCAGCAAAACGAAGGTGGGTTAGATAATCTCCATTAATCTTTATCCCTTTGTTTTCCCAGTTCAGTGATTGAAAGACATTTTCCAATGTGGCATTAAAGAGCTTCGGAGATATGGTGTCACCTTGTCTCACTCCCTTTCCAATTTTTATGTGTGTTGTATTTTCAAACAGCCGAATCTTTGCACTTGCATTTTCATAGATGTTATTAATAATATTAATGTATGCATCTTCAATACCGCAGGATTTCAGAGCCGTGGTAACTGCTGATGGTTTCACCGAATCAAAGGCTTTTTCATAATCGATAAAAGCCATGCACAATGGAAGTTCATATTCCCTCGCTCTTTCAATTAGTTCTCTCAGCACATGGATATGATCTATTGTGCTGTAGCCACTCCTGAATCCAGCTTGTTCTCTCGGTTGAGCCATGTCCAGTGTTACCTTCAAGCGGTGTGAAAGAACTTTAGTGAAGATTTTATAAACCACTGATAGGAGGCTGATAGGTCTGTAGTTCCTGAGATCCTCAATGTCACCTTTTTTATGTAGCAGGATCATTGTAGCATTGTTCCAATCCTCAGGAATCTTCCCTTCATTAAGGCATCGAGTGAAAATTTGGGCGAGTACTGTTTCAATTTCTCCACTTGCTTCTTGTATGATGTCTATAGTAATTCCATCTTCTCCTGGAGCTTTCCCCCGCTTCATGTTCTTGATTGCATGTGCAACTTCTGCTGGGAGGACTGGAAGAACTCTGGTACCTTTCATGATGTCTGGAGTACATGTATCATCCCTTTCATATAATTTGGAGTAGAAATCTTTCACTCTTGTCAAAATTTCGCCTCTATTTCTTGTTATAGAACCATCTTCTTTTCTCAGAGCCATAATCTGTTTTCTTCCCTTACTGAGATGTCCCTTTGCTATCTTTAGGCTTTGGTTGTTTTCAATTGCTTTCCTCACTAGTTCACAGTTGAATTTTCTTACGTCTTCAGTGATACTTTTTCGTACTGTCTTGCATAGCTCTATATATTCCACTTTGGAAGTCACATCTTCTTTAGTTGTCCTCATCACTCTTCTTTTTTGCATCAACATTTTGGTTTTTCCTGATAATTTGTTTACATGCAACTTGTTCTTAGACCCAGCTAATTTTGTTGCTGTTTCCATAAGAGCTTTGGTTACTTTTCTGTTAACTTCCGAAATATCCACTTCTTCCGATGTTAGGCCTTCTAAAGCAGAGAATCTGTTCTTCAGTTCCAACTTGAAAGTATTATGGTGTTTTTTAAGGTTGGTTATGTCAATACATTTTGTTTGTCTTATGAGCTTGCCACGTTCCAGTTTAGTGTTGAGGTGCATCTTACATCTCACCAATCTATGGTCACTACCTGTGTTGAACTTGTTTAGCACACTGCAGTCTTCGATGACGAATTTTTTGTTACACATAATAAAATCAATTTCACTTGTCGTCCCAATTGGATGTCTCCATGTCCATTTCCTGTGTGGCTTTTTCTTGAAAAAGGAATTCAAGATGAAAAATCCTTCTGCCTCTGCAAACTCAACGAGAGTATTTCCACGCTGGTTTCTGTTGCCGTGACCGAATTTACCTACTGAAGTTTCATTCTGTTGCCGGTGCCCTATTTTTGCATTGAAATCTCCCATAATTATCTTCAAGTGCTGCTTACCTTTATTATTTAGATGACGAATTTCCTCATAAAATTCTTCAATTTCTTCTTCAGGATGACTTGTGGTGGGTGCATACGTTTGAATAATCTGAGCCTGGTATCTTCTCGATAGTTGGATAACGAGTCGTGCAGCTCTGTCAGAGGAACTTTCAACTTCTACCACTTTATCCTTCAGTTTCTTGTTTATTATAAATCCAACACCACTAGTTCTGCCAGTATCTGTCCCACGATAATAGAAGAGATGTCCACTTTTCAGTTCAATGAGATCTTCTCCTTTTCTCCTTACCTCACTTAGCCCCACGATGTCCCACTTGATCCTTTGTAGTTCCTCTTCCAATTCAAGAAGCCTTGAATCAGAGGATAGGGAGCGTCCGTTGTAGGTAGCCAAGGTCAGCATCAAATGGCAGCCTAGTCCGGTCCTCCGGGGATTCTTAGCACCCTCTGCCTTCATGTCGCACTGGCCGCTGCCTTGGCCAGGTACATTCCAGCTGCCGGAGACTGAGGGCCAAGATTTAAGTTGTAGAGTCATTTTGGAGGTGTTTGGCCATAACTCACCACGCTGGCCAAGCGGGTTGGTGAGTGTGGGATAGCATTTCCTCTGATCCCGATGGTATAGTTATACCGCTATTTGCGGTCGTCAGAGCCCCTTTAGTGGGAACAGGATGCACCACGAGAAGGCGGGGTTGACATTTGTCAAGGAGAGAGGCTGTGATGTTACGCATCACCTGACCTTACATCCCAATTACTTGTATATTACGCGTAAAATACGTAACGAGTAAATTACCTTGCCAACTCTGGGCATGTCCATACTCCTTAATTCTAAGCAAACAAAAACAAAAAAACATGAAAATACAGAAAATCTGCCATACTAGTTAGCATCTGTGCAACAGCCAATAAATTTGGTTGTTGCACAAGTGTGGGGGGGTTTTTTGTGTTTTTTTTTTCCTCTGTTTTGTGTGTGTGGTACTAATTTCCTACACAAATTTGCATTTTAGGTGTAAGAAATAATTCTATCACAAAATGTAATGCAAAATTGCATTTCTGCGACATTTGACGCTGAAATACACTGAAAACTGGGATGTAGTGCCACTAAAAAAAACCCCTGGTGTAAGGAACAAATATTTCAGCTAACTATTAGCAATTCAGAGTACAACTTGAGTGACTAAAGATACCGGGTCACTTCGTAACGAAACATATTCTTCCTCTCATGAAGTAACTTATTTAGTGTTTCTATAAAGACATTATTACACTTATAAAAGTACTTGTAATGCAAAAGTCACATACAAAAAAAAGATTGCAATAGTACAATTATCACACAATCTTTTGATGGATCAAAAAACAGTTGCCAAAACTGTTAACTAGTGTTAAATTTTGTTACTCATGCTAAACAGTACAATATAGCACTTGGGAGAGCTTAAGACTTAAACTGATAAAATAAATAAACATGAGTTATAATAAATGGTCAACATACCATGCCAGAATAGCTGTATATGAATGGGAGTGCAATTCTTGCAGTGACACTGAAAATTATGCTAGATAAGTATATTGTTGTGCAGAGGAAGCCAGTGAAAACTAAATATAGTAAAGGAACCAGCACAGAAAACTCAATGGTTGACAGTCAAAAAGTAGGGAAATTCTTAAACAAATGAAGTACGAGAACAATAAAACCTAAAGAATTCTTGGAACATGCAAGGCTAAAAGAGGACAAAACCCCCTTTAAAATCTAATTAAATCCATATAGATCGCTCAGAGCTGCACAAATTTAATGCATTTCAACCATTTTCTGGACCATCAGTCATCACAGTTGAACTGCATTTGTCTGCTATTGTTGCAGTCCCTCCCTACTGAGATGCTAGGTTGGATGTGTGCATTATCTATCAGTTGGCTGTGATGATATTGGCTTCTTGGTTTTTTTTATGTTTTTGCATTTGTTTTCTGTCTGTATGAAGTACTGTCGCGCATATAATTCGTAAGGGCTATTAATCCTAGTTGTAAATGCATTTATGGCACCTCTATTCATAGTGATTGTGGAATAACTTTTACGGGTCTTATAGAGGTTATTTTTCATCAAAGTTGGTTGTCAAATTTTCGAACTAAAGCCTAGTTCGTCATCAGGACTGTCACTGGAGTAGTTGCTGCCACTCAATTGGAAGAGTCCATCCGCAATTATCGTTAATTGTGGTACTTCTTCTTCTTCTTGCTATTTCGATCCCTTCTTCTAGTTTCCTCTTTACTAAGTTTGACTGGTGGGCGATTATTTTCACTGAGTCCCAATTTATGGAGTGTCCACTTGCTTGTATATGTCTGTCTAGCCCTGTTTTGTTCCCAATGTTCCTAATAGCTGCTTGGTGTTCTTTCATTCGGACCTTAATACTTCTCCCTGTTTCTGCTATATAGCTGAGTCCGCAGTTACAGTCGATGCAGTAAATTACTCCTTCCTGCAATTGGATGTCCAATTCTTTCTGCTTCAGAAAGAATTGGACATCCAATTGCAGGAAGGAGTAATTTACTGCATCGACTGTAACTGCGGACTCAGCTATATAGCAGAAACAGGGAGAAGTATTAAGGTCCGAATGAAAGAACACCAAGCAGCTATTAGGAACATTGGGAACAAAACAGGGCTAGACAGACATATACAAGCAAGTGGACACTCCATAAATTGGGACTCAGTGAAAATAATCGCCCACCAGTCAAACTTAGTAAAGAGGAAACTAGAAGAAGTACCACAATTAACGATAATTGCGGATGGACTCTTCCAATTGAGTGGCAGCAACTACTCCAGTGACATAGTCCTGATGATGAACTAGGCTTTAGTTCGAAAATTTGACAACCAACTTTGATGAAAAATAACCTCTATAAGACCCGTAAAAAAGTTATTCCACAAGGGCTATTAATATCGCAGTTGTATATTTTTGGGGATTTTTCATATCGCGATAGATTCAACGATAAGAATTAGCTTTCTGTATGAGTTCACTCTAAACATAGTTTGGTTCTTATGGCAGAATCTACTGTAATTGAGGAAATGAAAGTGTATGATCGCCTAAAATGAAATCTGCCCGAAGCGGAAATCTGCTTAAAATGGAAAAGTTTTCAGGACCACTGAAATGTCTATGGCATGAATACATTACTAAAGCGGAATCTGTCCAACGCAAAAATGTAAGCCATATTTTAGGACAGGCAAAGAAAAACCTGCTGCTTAATATGGAATCACTACTAAATACAGTAGGTAAATAACAGGACCCGGTTCCCAGAAAACCGGTTTTCTCGCCCTGCCATCGGCAACGCTGACACTAGGAGGAAGGGGGAGGGGCAAAGAGGAGAATGGAATTTCCAACAAGAAATAAGTGGTGGAGTTCGAGAAGCTAATAAGCAGAACCTGTTGGATGGCCTCCTGACCTGGCGGGCAGACTCTGAAGTCCGACCTCCAACTCTGACAGTGACTAAGTGCATGTTGGACACGGTCATGTTAGTGTGCTTTCTCCATACGTAAGTGTAAAGAAAGTTCCAAACCCTATTGAAATTGCAATAATGGCCAGCAATAGTCGTAAGCCATACAAAATACTACTGACCCTTGAGCAGAAAATGAAAATTATTGAGCAGCATGACAAAAGTGTTTCATTTAAAGAACTGTGTGAGCTATTTAAATGTGGTAAAACCCAAATTTACATGACACTAAAAAGAAAAGTGAAATAAAAGAACAAGCTGAAGGCGCAAATTATAAAAGAAAAAGAATAGAAAACGAAGATATCAATGACGTAGTATGGACATGGTTTGTGGATGCACATCCAAGAAATCTGCCAATATCGGGTCCGATTTTACAAGCCAAAAGCCCTTGAAGTTGCATAAAGGTTAGGGGAGAATTCAAAGCTTGGAATGGTTGGCTGGTAATTTTTTAAAAGGGTATTATTGCCTGTAAAGTTTTTTGCAGTGAAGTCAAAGACAACGATAACTCGGTAAACATATAGAAGGAAAATCTGAAAAATGTAACTTGTGGATACAAACCACAGGATATTTTCAACTGTGAGACAGCATTGTGTTTTCATGCAGTGCCAACAAAATCACTTTTCATATCAGGAGACAAATGCAACAACAGAACATCTCACTGGGGGGGGGGGTTCTGTTGTAATGTGGAAGGAGAGTTTGAAGTTTGAAATTCCTCTGGTGATGATAGGAAAAGCGACAAAACCAAGATGTTTTAAAAATGTCAACATCGAAGATGTTCCAGTGATATGGAAGGCAAACAGAAAATCGTGGAGGGCAGTGAAAATAATGGAGTGTCTTCACATGTTCAACAAGAAAATGAAAGAACAAAATAGGAAAGTCGTTTTATTTTTAGACGATACTACTTGTCACCCTCATATTACATTGACAAATGTCAATTTAACATTTTTACCAAGCAACACAACAGCTGTAACACAACCACTCGATGAAGGAGTAAATTTACACTGTGAAAATGAAATATCGAAAGCTCTTTTGCAATCTCTCATTGCTAGTATGAATAGCAGCAACGGCATTAATGAGCTTGCAAAATGCGTAAATGTGTTATATATTAATTGGCTAGCTAATAGATGACGATAATATGCGTAAATTATCACCACTGCCAAGTGAGCGTTGCAAATTTCGCATTACCGATCATTGGTTTTTCGAAACCTTTTGTAAAGAGGAAATCTGCCTACAGCGGAAAAATTTCTTGGTACCACCAATTTTCGTTTTAGGCAAATTCGACTATTATTATTACCCCTTATGAATTATATGCATGGAAGTACCTTATGGAGGAAGAAAACAAATGCAAACATGAATCAGGTATAGGTGCCTTCTATATTTTGAATGTCTCTGTAAGTCTAAAGGAAGTGTCAAGAGTATAAAAATGTAGTCTGTAGGTGAAATCAATAAACCACATATTTCCCCTTACTGTAATGATTTAGTGTTCTAGTGGCCACAGCCATTAGGACAGGGGTGGCCAAACGGTCGATCGCCAGCTCTCGTTTGATCGACCCTTTTGACCTATGTGATATCGAGGAAGTTTCATCAAAAAATTTTCTTTCCCTTTTTAAAAAACACTGAAATAATAGGATTACAAAAAAAAAATTACTCTAATTACAATGACCGGAATTGTAAAGCCTTGAGCGAAGCGCACAGGTTTAGCTGTCGAAAGCGAAGCACTTGGCACGTCTGGGTTTTTTTTTTTTTTTTTTTTTAAGTCCGTCTCAGTGTTAAACAACTCGTGCCTGAAGTCACTTTCTTTCAGTTTCTTAAAACTATCCCTAATGGATTCGAGACAAAAGCGTTCAGTGTATAACAGCTGGTTAAAGGATGTGAAATATGCCAAGCAACATGGAAATAGGGCTGCAGCAAGGCATTTTGGAGAGCCACCAACAAAATGCACAATTTGAGAGTGGTGAAGAAATGAAAAAATAAAGACATTATCAAGAACAAAATGCGATCTTTGCTGCAGTATTGCTAAATGACCGAAATTGGAAGAACAGGTAAGAGAATTTGTACTTAAAGAAAATCTGTCATTGCTTTATCAACAAATGATTGTTATTCAAGCAGTACAAATTAGCAGTTACAAATGTGATTTCAAAGGTCAGCATCATGGTGCCAAAGATTTATGAAGAGGCATGAGCTTTGGATGCGAATAAGAACCAGGATTGCCCAGCGTATGCCGGACGATTAGGAAGAGAAGATATAATGAATTTTCATATCTTTATTAAAGAAAGGAAAAGACACTTTTAAAATGGGTCGAATCTGCAACATGGGCGAAGTACCCCTCACTTTTGCTATACCTTCAAATAAAACTTTGTACTTAAATGGTGCTAAGACAGTAACAATTAAAACTTCAGGGCATGAAAAAAACTGTTACACTGTTGTCTGTGCCTGCACTGCAGATGGAAATAAACTGCTGCCATTGGTGATTTTTAAAAGAAAAACTTTTCCAAAGGTGAAAATTCCAAGTGGCACACATGTGTGTTCATCTTGAAGGTTGGATGGATAAAGAAGGCATAAAGCTTTGGATTAAAAATGTGTGGGGGAAGTGCCTAGGTGATTTGTTAAAGAAGCCATCTTTATTAATATTTGACACATTTATTTAGATCTCATCTTACAGAAACAACGAAGACAGGATTGCAAAAGTGCCAAACAGAAATAGCAGTTATTCCAGGAGAACTTACATCATAATTACAGCCATTAAATGTTTGCACTAACAAGCTCTTCACAGCTTTAATGTGTGAAGAATGGAATAAATACATGTGATGAAACTAAACATGAAGTTACAAATCCTGGGCAAATGAAAAGACCTAACATTTCAAAAGTGTCAGTGGGTAAAGACTTCATGGTATGCAGTTAAACAAGATATTTTTATCAGATCTTTTTTAAATGTGGCATAAGCAATGCTTTGGATGGTAAAGAAGACTAACTGATTTATGAAGATGGTAGCAGTGAAAGCAGCAGTGTTGAGTTTGATTTTGAAGGTAGCTGTGAAGAGTTTCATGATCGCAGCGATTCTGATTAAAATTCTTGTAACGGGTCTAATATCCAAGTTTTTTCGTTCGAACAGATGCTTTTTCTTACTATTTGCTTTATAAGTGGTACAAATATTAATAAACTGTGTTGAATTATCTAAAAAACGTTCAGAGCTCCCAAGTCATTTATTTTAAATTTAAGTTTTTTTTTACTCACTCCCTTCTTAAAATTAGAGTGCATGTTATACACTGATAAATACAGTACTTCCAACTATACTGAAAATTAACATAGAAATGTAACCATGTTGCTCCTTAGAAGTATTGGAACAGAAGTTGTTTTCTCACCTTTTGAGTGTGTGGTAATTTTCTGGTGAGTATTCGTTGTTAGGAAAGCAAAAATTTTTATGTGCCAAAGATGTGTGTAGGCTGTTTTTTGAAGAATGACTAGTAGCTTCTTTTTTCTCTGTAGATGGCTGATTTGAACAATTTTGCCTGGTATTGAAAGATTTTTTGAACCACTTATTTTATTATGTAAGAACTAAAATTTAAAACTTTTTGTTTTCATGTTAAATCATTGCCACCTAATGGGCCCTGTCTATGTGTTACTGTGTGCCGGAGTAGTTGAACAGTCAACTATACTGTCTGACACTGATTAAATGATAAATAACAGCACAATGACAGTTTTCTGAATTCCAGATGGTGTAGTAGTGCTAGTACATAACGTAGCATAGCTGCTGTAATCGCTGTTTTGAAATATTTGGTCATTATTTCATTTTGTTGTTCAAGAGGATGGGAAAAGGTATGATGTTGGCAGTTTGGATTCAATTTTTGATTAAACCCTTGCAAAACCTGTAGCATTATCTGTTAGGTAACTAAATATGCTACCAAACACAGTGTTTGTTTTGCAGATATTGAATAAATGTGGCTTGTTGGTAATCTCCTGTGGTACTGGTTGGTGTCATACAATTCAGTTAAAAAATGGGTAAGGTTCAGCACTGTTTCAGCCATGAGAGATAAGTTCCTACCAAAATTAAAAACTTAATTCTAGTGAGTAATGTATCTTTGCAAGTTTTCTGTGCTAATTTTGCTCTGTCACTTGGATATTATGATTTTGGTCCCAAGTTTGATTTGGTGAAACAAGTTACTGACAAAAATGGTAAATTTGTGCAGATTTGTCTATAACTATCTTAAGTTTTTAAATTTTTATTAATTCAAAGATATATCTTTGAATGTCATGTAAATACAATAGGACCTTGTTTCTGTCTTTTTCATTTACGCATTTATGTTGCCAATCCAAATATTCTGAATTCTTATTGTGTTTTTAAACTTTACCTGTTTCATTTACATGTTTTTTTTAATTATACATTAATTTTACTGTACTTGGTATCTTGATAAATGTATAAACAAGATTCCACTGTATATATCTTTGAACGTCATCTACATTTATAAATTTAAAATTTCCATCAGTTTTTAACATTCTTTTCTGTATATATTTTCCAGCTGCATTTCATTTTAGTTAAAATATTTTCTGTATTCTTTGCTGTATTCAGGTGTTGTTGAAGAGTCACAAAAAGCATACCAAGAAGCCTTTGACATCAGTAAAAGCAAAATGCAGCCAACCCACCCTATAAGATTGGGTCTTGCCTTGAATTTTTCAGTATTTTACTTTGAAATACTGAATTCTCCAGACAAGGCATGTCAGTTGGCAAAACAGGTATGAATTTTCAGTATAGTTTAATATCGGAGTTACAATTCTGTTTTTTATTTTGTAGGTGTCGTTGATGAATCACAGAAATCATATCAAGAAGCTTTTGATATCAGTAAAAGTAAAATGCAGCCTACTCATCCTATACGTTTAGGACTCGCCCTCAACTTTTCAGTGTTTTACTTTGAGATTCTGAATGCTCCAGATCGTGCCTGTCATTTGGCTAAACAGGTAAAACAGTATCCTCTGTACTGTCAAGTGGTGCCCAATAACGTCTACTAACACCAGTGCAAGCATGCAACCTTTTTTTTTTTTTTTTTTTTTTTTTTGCATGTTGTATTCATCACGACCTGCCTCAATATGGCAAGTTGTATTACATGATGTTGGATATACCTGCTGTGTGTCAGTTAGCAATGTATTCACATCCACCTCTTCATTGTGTTCCACAATTAACAGTTTATTCTTTCTAGATTTCTGGAAAGAATTGCTTCTGATTTAAGAGTTCTCAGACTTTACTAAAAGTTGCCTCTCTTTGATTTTGTCCATAGTTTTGCTGATATCTTGAGGTTGCCTATGCATGATTTTGAAGTACTAACACAGTTGTGTGTTGTAATTACCAGTTTCCTAATGCACTTTTTTATTTACATGGTAACTGTCATCTGTCTGTGAACAGTCATGCCTTCATTTACTATGCTATTTTTTCCTATTTATCTACACAGGTTTTATATATCAACATATTAATTGTATGTGATTTAACTAAATACCATTTTTGTGTTCCTCTTGGGTGCATTGTGACTTCTCATTTCCTGTGTTGTGAACTTGTCCGTTGAAAAAAATTCAAATCCTATAGATCTTCCTAGCATAAGCCAACCAATAACACTGAGGTATTGTATTGTAAGAACAGTTTAGAAACTTCAAAAAAAAATGCTGTGAATTGCTGGCGCCAGATTGTCTCTAAAATTTGGTTTTAGTTAGCTGAGAACCCCCCCCCCCCCCAAGGAATCGGAGCTCGGAGAAACAGGTGCACGTTGAAACAAGTTTTCATAAACATTTAAATGCAACTCTGATTCGTGATTGTCAGCAAGAAGTTTTAAACAATAAAAAAAAAAAAGCTTCTAGATTATTTTTTCTGCTTTTGGTTTTGATTTTCTTCTGTTGTATGGAAGATTGCAAAACAAATTAATCAAGAACAGCAGCATTTGTTTTTCTCTACTTCATTATTCTAACAAAAAATCAGTTGCTAGAATTAATATTTATTTTTGGAGCATTCATGGGCATTTTTTTTTATTTTTATTTTTTTCTTCTTGTACTGTAGTAAGAAGTCTAAACTTTTAATGAACAGAACCTTTCCAGAAAAAGGTGAATATTTTGATATATGCAAAGTACTATCTAATTTCTCATAATAAATTTTGCAATAAACAATCTGCATAATGCCCTGTGCAGAGTGCTGATTAGTAGAATCCACTTGTGTAAAATAACTATTGTATATCTAACCAGTTCATAAAGACCTCAGAATGAAAATATATAATAATTTACCATTTTTTTTATTACATAGTCCAGCAAAGAAACTGGCAGGTTTATTTATGCACATAAAGAGCACATTACATGCCAGTTTTTTTCCTTTACAACACAATACAGGAAAAAAAAAGGGTGAATAATATATACTGCTGGCCACCCAAAATGCAACACCAAGAAGGACACGAGATAGCAAAGCCAGATAGTTACTGGACACATAACAACAGATACAAAGATGAAACGATTGAGCTTACAGGCCCGTGCGACTTGCGGAACACGCAGACATCAATAGTTTGTGTGGCCCCCTGGCTGGCAATGGCCGCCGCTACATGCCACGGCATCGAACGAAAGAGGCTTTGGATGTGGGCTTGGGGTATGTTGGTCCAGGCTGCTTCTACACATTGCCACAGTTCATCAGGCGTAGCCGCGAGTGGTGCTTGCCGGGCCACTCTGTTGCCGATCAGCGACCAGACTTGTTCGATGGGAGACTTATCGGGAGAACAGGCGGGCCACGGCAGCAGTGACACCTAGTGAGCCGTGAAGAATTGTTGCATGATGAGTGCCACGTGCGGGCGCGCATTGTCCTGTTGAAACGTGGCCACTGGCAGGTCCTGCAGTTAAGGGAGGACTACAGGCTCCAAAACGTTGGAGATGTAGCGGTGGCTGTTGAGTGTACCGGCGATGCGTACCAGAGGGGTGCGGGTGTTATATCCAATTGCGTCCCAAACCATAACTCCAGGCGACGGACCGGTATGGCGATGCATAGTGCAGGCGTCTTACAGTCTCTCGCTGCGGTGCCGCCACACGCGGAACCGACCATCGTGGTGTTGCAGGCAGAAGTGGGATTCGTCGGAGAAGACAATGTCTTACCATTCCATAGTCCAGGTGCGGCGTTAGACGGCCCACTGCGGCTGCACTCGCCGGTGGTGTAACATCAATGGTAATCGGAGCAATGGGTGCCGTGCGACAAGTCCCTGCTCCTGCAGGCGGCGTCAAACGGTATGTGCTGGCACAAGTGTGTTGCGCAACACAACCTAATTCCTGCGCTAACGTTCGTGATGTGGCGGTGCGAGCTGTCAATGCCCACCGCACAACATGCCTGTCCTCTCGTTCAGTGGTGTGCCACGGCTGCAGAAATCGCTCACGTCGGTCCGTCCGTCCCTCCTGCACCCACCGAATCCATACTCGCCTCACTGTGGCTGGATGTCGTCCCGCACGGGCGCCAATGTCTCGGTACGATAAACCGCTGTCGCAATAAAACACTATTCATCCTCTGTCGAACTCTGAAACTTGCTGGAATGACTGCTGTATTCTGCGAGGAAGCATCAGGAAGCTTCCCACGCACAGGTCCAGTAGCACAACACACTTTCACTACTTACACCCCGCCTTCTGTGCACCCTTCTTATAGTGCTCCTCAGTGGCGTGCCAGCCGCACATGATATGCATATGCCCTTGCATTGCTAATAGTTTGCATGTCCTCTCACGGGCGACACATGCTGCGAATTTTCAGGCCAATCGGATGCTTCCTTCTTGGTGTTGCATTTTAGGTGGCCAGCAGTGTGTTTTATTCCAAAAAAAGTCTTTATAAACTGGTGAGCGGTGAGACAGTTATTTTATGCTAGTCTAATTAGCACTCTGCCATCATTATGCAAATTGTGTATTACAAAATTTATTACCACCTTAGCATATTGAAATGTCAAGCAGCAAAGTTTTTTCCACTTGGCTCACTGAAGACTTCGGAGTATATTGCTTGTATAATTAAGCCCCCCACCCCCTTGTGTTTTTTTTTTTTTTGCCATGCTGTTAAAAATTCTAATTCAGATGTTATCATAAAAGCTGTAGTGTCTTTATTAATTGCAAAATGAAAAATTTGTTAGGATCATCAGAAATTGAAGGGTGTGTGTGGGCACCCACTGCTTCACGCTGCATGCCCATCCATGACTATTTGTACTGGTATTGAGTTTCTTCATAGTCAAGCATGTTCTATAGCAGAAAGTTGAAGGGTCAAGATTCCCGAATACAATGTGAATGCCCCCATGTACAGGGGTTATTACAAATGAAATACAGTTTCCATGCACTTAATAAAACCAAAACTATGAAAATTTCTGATCACATTCTGGGCAGTTTTGACATCATCTCTTTATTTTCCTCCATTTCAGTTCCTGATGCAACTGAAAATTTAAAGCAAGCTTTGTCTAAATTCTTTGCTATTTCCTCAAGATTCATTGCGGGACATCTACCGTGTAGTGGACTTGGTGACAGGCACAAATTATTTCAGTTTCCAAGCTCATATTTACAAGCAAACTAATGGGTGGGTCCCTTTGGGCTCTTTTCCATCTGCAATTTTGGCAAAGGCTGTTCTTTGTCCTCTGAAGAGCCGTGTACTTAGTGCACCAACGCTAATCCCTCAAGTGTGGTTCAAATATGCTAGTGATATTTTCTGTGTTTGTACGCACAGGAAAGAGAGTCTGCACTCAACGCATCGCACAAGGTAATTAAATTCCTCATGGAGTGCGAGACTTAATGATTCACTGCCTTTTGTAGACATTCTCGTAAGAAAAAAGCACACTTGAGCTCTTCACGCCCAAGTCTATTACAAGCCTAGTTACATTCCAAACATTATTCTCCCTACATCTGCATGCCCGGATGCCCACAAATATGTTCTCTTCAGGTACAGAGCTGAAAGGGCCTTTGCCCTTACCTCTGACCAAGCTGCCTGCAATTCTGAGATTGATAGTTTGATTTAAGATCTCTAGCCTCTTCTTCTGGCTTTTGTATACAAATGATTCATCCAGAGAGCCCAAATGCTGCAAATATTAATTGCATCCCTGCCACCTTAAATAGTCTTTTGCAGTAGAGATGAGTTTAGGCTCGGTTTTTGAAGCCCAAATCCGTCTGAGCCAGACTTTTCCAAGTGCTGATGCTTTCCTCCCTTCTATCCGATTTTTACATGAAACAGGAAGGAGCTTGGAATATGATGCTCAGCTAAGTTAAGTAGATGGTAGTTGAGAACACGATAAGTTACGTATAAAAGTTTTTAAGGCATATATTTCAGCTATTGTCGCACTGATGAAGGCCATAGTAATGGCTGAAATATATTTGCCTTAAAGACTTTTTATACGTATAGCGTGTTCTCAACTACCATCTACTTAACTTGTTTGTTAGTTACGTGCATTGCCTACCTCTTTTATGATGATGCTCAGCATTTATGCGTCTCATTAGGAAGGATGTAACCTTGAATTAAAATTTATATTTTACAGTTTCGCAAAAAATTTTGTGGTAGCTGATATTGTTTTTCTTATCTAAGAAAAAGAATTTGTCTAACTTTTTTTTTTTTTTTTTTTTACATGGAGAGAGAGATGGTCCTCACAAATTTTTTTGGCATGATGCAAAAGTCTGCTAGATGCTGAAGAACTTTTGTATTTCAAAATGTATTTGCATTTCTTTGAAAAATAAGAGATGCGAATGCAATCATCATACACAAGATTCTTCCACTGCTTCGCGGAATTTTTTTATTTTGTCATTTTGGCCAGTTTTATGATCAATGCAAAACTGAAAAGAAGGGGGGGGGCTCATTTTCCGTCTGGGGATTGTATTTCGCCTTTCAAAACTAACTAAAATTAAAAGTGTAAATTTTTTCCGTAATCGTGCCCCCCCCCCTTTCTCTCTCTCTCGCTTTTGCTTCTGTTCAGTATTGTTGTTAAATATCACTTTATTGCAGAAATGCTCGCATTTCAGCTTAAAACTGTAGGCAGCAATTTGCGAAAACTGAAGTTAGACGGCACGAAAATTTCTGTGCAGTCTTCAGGTAGGAGTATGTTAGGCGAATTCCAGGAATTTCGCCTTTTCCCTTATCATTTGGGTCATTCAAGAGATCAATGCACAACTGAACAGAAATTTCTGGGGGATGGGGAGTTTCCCTCAGAGGAAGGAATTTCATCTTTTGAAACTTTCAAAAACGGAAGATAGACAATGTGAAGATTTCTTCCGTAATCATAATCTATTTATAGCGATATGCCTTCTGCCCACTATTGTTGACAAATATAATTTCATTCCATAAATATTTGCATTTCAGCTTAAAAATGGGGGTGGGGTTTTGAAAATGGAAGTGGCAAAGTTGGAAAATTTGTAAGAATTGATACATGGTGTTCAAAAGTGTTCATGGTCTTCAGGCTGAAATTGTCATCAGAGGGCATAAAAAAAGTGATGATGAAAAAATGTGAAGCGATAGATATATAAAAAATATCAGCAGAAAGAAAAATTAAGAAATGGATGTCATGTAGCTGTAGAGCCAACAGGAGACAAATGGAAAGTACTCTACATTATATTTGCACTTACTTGCAGCCCATTTTGATTTTTCACCCAGTTAGCATTTAGAATGGTTTGTGTGTATCTAATACATTTTTCAACCACAAGTATATCTACACATATATTTGGGGGAAATCATACTTTTGGTCAAAAGAGTGATAGATTTGTTGTCTACGATCAGCGTCTGAAACACTTAGTTGTTGACACTCGTGTGATGAGAGGTACGGATGTTGATTCTGATCATTACTTGGTAGTGTCACAAGTGAAACTGTATGTT
This sequence comes from Macrothele yani, assembly GCA_039090855.1. Lineage (NCBI taxonomy): Eukaryota > Metazoa > Arthropoda > Arachnida > Araneae > Macrothelidae > Macrothele > Macrothele yani. The sequence continues at coordinate 5,062,481 of CM076997.1, forward strand.
GATTGGAGGAATAGGAAGAGGCCCAGGATGGACAGAATAAAGGTTAGAAGGCTGCCTGAAAATATCAGTATTATTCTGACATACTCTGAGAACGACTGAAGGAGCTGAAGTCTTGTCAGAGGGATGTAGAAAAGAAGTGAGAATGTTTTTAAGAACTGTGTGGTCACTGCTGCTGAAGAGGTCTGTGGCACCACAGTAGTGGGTAACAATAGAGGTGGTGCTTGGTGGAATAGTGAGATTGAAGAGGCAGTAAAGAGAAAGAAGGAAGCCTATTTTGGGATGTTGCAAGGCAGAGTTTCTGTGGATAAATATCGCTGTAAGAAGCATGAAGTCGCTAAGCTAGTTTGCCAGAGTAAGGCAAAAGATAGGAAGGAGAAGGTGGAAAGGCATGAACTGGCTTTCTTTCAGTACATGAGACTCGTGAAAAATAGGGGAAACAAAGTTGTAAGTTGTGTGAAGAATGAGATCAGGGAAATGATATGGGTTAAGTGAATGAGTTAAGTGAAAGATAGGGTGACTATTTCTGTGAGTTATTAGATCAAGAAAGCAAAGATGATATTGAGCCAGGTGCAGATGATGTCACAATGAGGGATGGAAGCACAGGAGAGATCTCAAGAAGAAGTGTGTAAAGCTCTAAAAATTCAGAATGGTAAGGCTCCGGGAGTTGATGGCATAACTGCCGAGATGTTGAAATATGGTGGTGACTCTGTAATTGACTGGTTATCTGAAATTTTCCAGTTGTGTTGGGAGTTAGGAATAGTCCCTCGGGATTGGAAGGATGCTATTATTGTTCCCTTGTATAAGGGAAAAAGTGATTAGACTGAATGCAAGAACCATCATGTTAAAGGCCTACTAAGTGTGCCAGGGAAAGTGTTTGGTAAGGTTGTTATTGAAAAAGTACGAAGTCTTACATCAGAGAAAGTGTGGGATGTTCAGAGTGGTTTTTGCCTGGTAAAGGCTGCACTAACCAGATTTTTGCATTATGCACAACAATTGAAAAGTGTCTGGCTGTTGGCAAGAGAATTTTTGCTGCCTTCATAGATTTAGAGAAAGCTTACGACCGAGTAAATATTACACTTTTGTGGAACGTATTGAATGAATATGGTGTTGCTGGGAATCTACTTAATTAAAGCCATGTATGCTATTTAGTAGAGCTTGTGTACGAGTGAATGGTGTTTTATCAAAATGGTTTTCTATTGGTGCAGGAGTTAGACATGGTTGTGTAATGTCACCATGGCTGTTTAATATATTTATGGACATGTGCATGCGTGATGCCAAAATAGATTATAGTGGTTTATGTCTTAGTGATATCAGTGTGTGCAGATTGCTGTATGCTGATGACACTGTCCTGTTGGCAGAGAGCAAAAGTGATTTGCAGAGTATGTTGTCTCTGATGTACAAAGTTTGCATGAAATTCAAACTGAGTATAAATAATGGAAAAACCAAAGTTATGGTGTTTGAGAGAGGAACTGGTGGCACTGAATGTAATGTAAGTATAAACAGCACTGTGATTGACCAGGTGAGTGACTTCGTGTATTTAGGAAGCATGTTTGACAGAGAACAAATTGAATGGTGAAATTAGTAGGCGAGGGAATTCTTCATTGAAAGTCATAGCTGCTCTGGGAGGTTTTCACAGGAATGATGGGTTCTCTAGAGAGTCCCGCATGGCTGTGTGTGAAAGTGTAATTGTTCCTACTCTGATGTATGGCAGTGAAATCTGGATTCTACAAAAGAAACATAGAAGCCATTTGTGTGCTGGAGAAATGCATTACTTACTGGGGGTTTCTGGCAAAACACGGTCTGATTATGTGAGGATTGAAGATTTGTTGCAGTTGTGTGATGTTGAGCAAAATGTTATTAGCAAGGACGAGGCCAATATGCTTCGTTGGTTTGGCCATGTTGAAAGAATGAGTGATGAGATGCTTACTAAGAAAATGTTTTTATCCCAAGTGGCAGGAAGGAAAGGCAGAGGAAGACATGGGTGGATCAGATTCAGGAGTGTCTGCATGAGAAAAAGATTGAGTATGAAGTATAAAAGATCTTGTGTGCGGCATGTAATGGATATCAGTGAAGCTCGAGTTGTATGTCGAGATCACTCGAAATGGAGAAGTTTGATACGACAACAGTAAGTAAAAATATCTGGTAGTTTGTATTTCTTTTTGGAGCTAACCTCTGAATCTCAGAGAACAGCTTAGTGATATGTATGTAAACATTTCAGCTTTTTTCTTCTTCGTTGGTCTTGTGTACAAATCATTTAATTTGTATTGAAATGATTAATTCGCATTTCATTTTGCATTGCTCGTGCAATCCATAATTTGGGGAAAATGTTTCCATGCAGTAGATTTTCCCACTTTATTTTTTACTGTTTTACAATTGCCAGTATTTAATTTTTTTTTCGTATAACTTCAGGAACAGATCATTCTTATTGTAATCCGCAAATGGATAAAAAGAGTAACTCAACTTAAGGGATGAATGTTGAGTGGCGACAGTAACCGCTATTAGAAAAACTTTGTTTAATTTGTTGTTTCCTTGCCGCCTTCTACACTATATTTGGTTTAACGAGGCCTTCTGAAATGCTGGGGGCAAGTTTCCGTCCTTAGAGCTGAGATCCTAAGGCCAGTTTCACACAGGCTGAACAAATCCGTCGAAGCAATAAATCTCGCAGCTGTCCTATCGCTGGTTTTCAAGCGGATTATTTCCTCTGGAAAATTTACTTTGCCTTTCACTTCATCCCCCGTCATATCCTAGAGCTGTTCTTCACAACATAGTCAAACTGATTATGCAAGCCATCGAATTAAATTATGCAACAACTAAGCATCAACAAAGAACTAAACTTGTCACAACTGAAAGAGCTAAAGAATACCTTATATTTCATCAAGGAAAACATCTTCCATTTTGAAGGAAATATATTTAAACAAACGCAAGGTGGCCCTATGGGATCCCCATTATCGGCATTATACGCAGAAGTGATTATGGCATACCTCGAAAAAGAAATTATTCAAAATTTACCTGAAAAACCAATACTTTATGCTCTATATGTAGACGACATTATTATAATGTCTAAACTTAACAAAGCCGAGCTACAAGATCTAGCACAGCAGTTTAGCAAAATCTGTAACACCATAGAGCTAACTATTGAGTTTGAAGAGGATAATTAATTGCCTATCCTTCCTGGACATTCAACTAAAGAAAAACAAAAATAGTTTTGAATACTCCGTGTTCAGAAAAGCAACTTACATACCAGTACTGATACCATACTCGTCGCACCATCCAGTGATACATAAAAAAAACAGCATAGTAAACTTGATACGGCGAGCGTATACACACACATCTAACAACAGGCTAAAAAAATCAAGAGCTAGAGTTTATCTCGAAAATATCACAAGAGTACGAGTACCCGAGCAAGCTAATTAATAAATGGATACATGAGAGTAAAAAGCACATGACTCAGAGTAAAGAAGGCCAAGAAGTGCACAACCAAAGGAAGATGAGAAATAAAAAATTGAAATACATTGGAGCTTTCCCATACCTGGAAGGAGTGAGTAAAGAAATCAATAGGCACTGTGCTAAATATGACTTACAACTAGGAAGCTCAGTGCACACCGTGAAAAGTATGACTGTCAACAAAAAAACAGAGGAAAAAATGCTAGAAGAATCGGGAACCTACGAAATTCCAATAGCACACATACCCCCAATATCGTACATTGGAAGTACGAAAAACAGATTAAAAAAAGACTTAAACCACACACATCTAACTGGCAAAAAAAAGGAGCCAAAACTGGTTTAGTGCAATTCTGCTTGGAAAACCGGACATTCCCAAAGTTCGATGAAATTAAAATGCTAAAAAAGAATAAAAAATCGGAAAGGCAAATGAGGAGGGAAGAAGCAATATTAATCTACAAAAATAAAGCAAGGGTATGTAACCAAAACGACCCTAGCACATTATCGGGCCTGTGGAAAGAACTAATAAGACAAGAAAAACAACAACAAAAGAAAAACAGGCAAAAAAAAAGACAAGAAAACCAGGATAGGAGAAGAAAATTTTTAAAAAATAATTGGAAAAAAAAAGTGTTCTTAACGAAACATAGATGGCACCAGCCGAGATTGATAACGAAATATATCCAGGAAAGTTTTTCCGACGAATGGCAACAAGGAGTATCGGACTCCATTAGCGCGAAGTTAACCACGAACATCGGTGGTAAAGTCGCCACGCTCCTGAAGATGCCCAGAGTATGGGCGAAAAGTTTAGAGTATAAAGAACGGTAAAAATTTATGTTTGAATCCTAAGGCAAAGATCCAATGAGTATACCCAGCGAAAAGTGTGAGAAGTAAAGCCAGTCATCGCATACAACGGACTTTAGGACAATAACGTCAACAAAGACCGGAAAACACGTGCGTGAAATGTTCCCGTCGCTAGAAAGGAATGCCAAGGTAAGCATTATCCTCTAGTTTTTTGTACAAGTTACTTTGAAATATGCACGTAAAAGAGAATAGTGCAATAATTAGAGCTATATAATAGTCAGAATTAGAACTACTAAGTGGAATTGATTGAGAAGTTTGTAAGAATGATGAGAATACACCCATACATTTAGTCAGTATAAAAGGAAAGAAAAGGTGTGTTGTTGAACTTGTTGCAAGTGAGTAATCAAAATTATCTTCAGATTTTCGGATGGGATTTATTTTTCACAAATTGCAAATTTAATTAAATAAAACTGAAAAGTTTGGGCATATCTCATTGTATCATAGTTTCATTAAATAGCCAGTGTGTTATGCTATTTTTTTTTTATTTATTTATTTTTTTTTATTTTTTTTTTTGCTTTGATTCTACATTTGTGAAAACTGTGTTCTTCTGTTTCAGGCCTTCGATGATGCAATAGCAGAACTAGACACACTAAATGAAGATTCCTATAAAGATAGTACACTTATCCATGCAGCTGCTTAGAGACAATTTAACGGTAAGCATAAAGTATAGTTTATACTTATGTTGAAACATTGCTTCGTGCTATTGTATTTCTGTGCTGTGTCTACACAGAATTGATTTAATTTTTAATGAGCAAACAGAAGCAATCTGTGAAGTGCTTGAATAAGCTTCACCCTAAAAATCGGTTGCAAACTTATTTTGAAATGGGAAATGGATCAAGTTTACAGTGCCAGGCCATGTGTGCATTCTTCTCTCTCTGGCATAGGAATTGGATGTTTGTTGGGTGGAAAGAAGTAAGAAACAGGTTCCCATGTTTGCCTTGGAACTTCTGAAATGGTCACCATGATGCATTTGACCAAAGGCACTGAAGAAATAAATTTTCTTATGAATTTTTCTCTGCACTGAACAGTTTCCTATTGTATTTTTGTTTGATTTTAATGAAGTGAATGGTAGTTGTTTTTGTGCCAGTGACTACATAGGGGGGAGGGTAACTGTTTGTGCAGTTTCTATTAAATTTGTGGGGAGTTTAAAAAGCAAGAGGAACATTACAGACTTTGTAATGAAAGAAAAAAAAAATATCCAACTGTTGGTATACACACAGTTTCCATGTTTCTTGTGTGATTGGGGTAACAGAGCAGAAGGGTTTAGAGAAACAATGTTTCACGGTCTAAATGTGCTGCCTTCAATCCCTGTTAACCTTTCCATCTATACAGAGGAAACTTAATGAATATTCTTAGATAGTTGTGCAAAAGGTATCCACTAGAAGTCCACACTTGTAAAAAATCACTTACACCTGGAATAAAGAATATAGCTTTTGAGCTATTGGTGGATCCCAGAAGTTTTGCTTTCACCTATATTTATTATTAAAAATGGGCCTCAGGAAGAATTTCATAAAGGCATTGGACAGGAGCAGACTGGCCTTTACATGCTTGTGTGAGAAATTCCCAAGGCTTAGTATGATCAAGGCAGGATTATTCATTGGTCCACAGATATACCAACTCTTTAAATACCAACAATTCGGTCACTTTCTCGGTAGTGACGAGAAGGCAGCCTGGAATACCTTCGGAGATGTTTTGACTGCCTTTCTAGGAAATGTTTAAGATGTGTAATCCAATAGTTTCAGAAGTTAGTGGAGGATCTCAAGCTTTGTATGAGAAACTTATTACAAAATATGTAATTCATGAGAAACTTAGCTGAAATGTGCCACTGAAGAAGTGGTGCCTTAACCCCTTAACCGGCCGATCTACATAAACCAAATCAGCTGCAGCTTGCGGTCACATTGGTTCCAAGCTTTCTGCCCTCCCCAAGCAGAAATTTTCATACAGGAGCTGGTTTTTATGAAAGCTATTTGTTTCCACGGCAAAACCACTCCGCTCCCACTGTCATCTCGACTGTAAACCTGTCACAGGTGCTAAACGCTCCTTTAAAGTCAGTTTTTCTCTGTGCTGACCCAAGGCATGATGAAGGTACAGTCCCTCTGACACCTACACCACAGCATTTAAACATCTCTCTTTTTAAGTTAGTCCCAAGTGTTATCGCGCTAGAGTAGGTATTCAGTGAGAAAAGATTACTACTCAATCACCCCTAAGTGACCACTTTGAATAACAAAGCAAAGGGAGAAAGCAACACTTTCTGGTGCTCTGTTCTTGAAGGTCACTGGTTCTAGCAGCGTTAGGACAACTAAACATATCCCTAATGAATTCATTTCTCTTGCGTTTTGGCCCACTTCTTATACAGCGAATATCTTCGTTTGAGCTAATTTCATCCATTTTTGCTAACCCCGAGTTAATTCGTTCCAGCCGGTAAAAGGGTTAAGTAATGAACATGAGTGTTTCCATATCAGGAAATATCTACAATTAAGCAGAGATATAATGGCAAATGGAGTGCTACCATGTTAGCTGATTTATTGTTGGATGGTGAAAAGGGATGCTCCAGAAGTTCAGTACAAGGGATTAGCAAAAAAGGCACTGTGGTTGACACAGGTATGTGTAAAGTTATTTTTAGAAAACCAAAGTCAATCTATCAAAAAAAAAAAAAAAAAAGTGTTCAATGTCCTAAAATCTATAAAGTAAACTTAATTCCAGTGCCATAACTGGACACAACCCAAAATTTGTTGTAAACACTTTCATTCAAGAAACTATATATATATCATCATCGTCGTCAACCATTATCAATCCACTGCTGGACGAAAGTCTCCCCAAGTTTCCTCCACAACGGTCTGTCTTGTGCCAGTCTCCTCCATGTCACCCCTGCATACTTTCGAATTTCATCCACCCATCTCCCATGTGGTCTTCTTCTGGGTCTTTTCCTGTCCCTTGGAATCCAATCTAAAATTTCGGCTGTCCATCGATGATCTGTTCTTCTGGCAGTATGTTCAGCCCATTGCCATTTCAGGGATTTAACTCTGATCATGATGTCTTCCACTCTTGTCATTTTCGGATCCACGAGTTTCTCTTCTTATCTCTCCTGGTTACACCAAGCATGCACCTCTCCATGCTTTTTTGAGTTGTCTGCAGCCTTTGTATGTCTCTTTTAGTTAAGGTCCACATCTCTGCACCATACGTAAGCACTGGAAGGATGCATTGATCAAATTCTTTTAAGACATAATGGCATATTGCTCTTGAAAATTATGCTGTTTCTTCCAAAAACTCTCCAGGCAAGTTTTGTACGCCGATTAATTTCTGCATCAATGTGACCCTCACTTGATATCTGCTGTCATAGATAAACGTACCTGTCTGTTATCTCCAGCTTTTCTCCATCAATCAATAAATCTTCATTTCTTGTAAAAGCATTGAATATCACTTTTGTCTTCTGAAAGTTCATTTTTAATCCCACTTCTTTACTCTTGTCAGCAAGTTCCTGGATCATACTCTGCAGCTCTGATGGGGTAGTTGCAAAAATGACTACGTCATCAGCAAAACGAAGGTGGGTTAGATAATCTCCATTAATCTTTATCCCCTTGTTTTCCCAGCTCAGCGACTGAAAGACACCCTCCAATGTGGCATTAAAGAGCTTCAGAGATATGGTGTCACCTTGTCTCACTCCCTTTCCAATTTTTATGTGTGTTGTATTTTCAAACAGCCGAATCTTTGCACTTGCATTTTCATAGATGTTATTAATAATATTAATGTATGCATCTTCAATACCACAGGATTTCAGAGCCATTGTAACTGCTGATGGTTTCACCGAATCAAAGGCTTTTTCATAATCGATAAAAGCCATGCACACTGGAAGTTCATATTCCCTCGCTCTTTCAATTAGTTCTCTCAGTACGTGGATATGATCTACTGTGCTGTAGCCACTCCTGAATCCAGCTTGTTCTCTCGGTTGAGCCATGTCCAGTGTTACCTTCAAGCAGTGTGAAAGAACTTTAGTGAAGATTTTATAAACTACTGATAGGTCTGTAGTTCCCGAGATCCTCAATGTCACCTTTTTTTATGTAACAGGATCATTGTAGCGGTGTTCCAATCCTCAGGAATCTTCCCTTCATTAAGGCATCAAGTGAAAATTTGGGCGAGTACTGTTTCGATTTCTCCACTTGCTTCTTGTATGATGTCTACAGTAATTCCATCTTCTCCTGGAGCTTTCCCCCCCCCCCCCGCTTCATGTTCTTGATTGCATGTGCAACTTCTGCTGGAAGGACTGGAGGAACTTTGGTACTGGTACCTTTCATGGTGTCTGAAGTGCATGTATCATCCCTTTCATATAATTTGGAGTAGAAATCTTTCACTCTTGTCAAAATTTCGCCTCTATTTCTTGTTACAGAACCATCTTCTTTTCTCAGTGCCATAATCTGTTTTCTTCCCTTACTGAGATGTGTCCCTTTGCTATCTTTAGGCTTTGGTTGATTTCAATTGTTTTCCTCACTAGTTCACAGTTGATTTTCTTACGTCTTCAGTGATACTTTTTCTTACTGTCTTGCATAGCTCTATATATTCCACTTTGGAAGTCACATCTTCTTTAGTTGTCCTCATCTCTCTTCTTTTTTGCATCAACATTTTAGTTTTTCCTGATAATTTGTTCATATGCAACTTGTTCTTAGACCCAGCTAATTTTGTTGCTGTTTTCATAAGAGCTTTGGTTACTTTTCTGTTAACTTCAGAAATATCCACTTCTTCCGATGTTAGGCCTTCTAAAGCAGAAGAGAACCTGTTCTTCAGTTCCAACTTGAAGGTATTATGGTGTTTTTTAAGGTTGGTTATGTCAATAGATTTTGTTTGTCTTATGAGCTTGCCACGTTTGAGTTTAGTGTTGAGGTGCATCTTACATCTCACCAATCTGTGGTCACTACCTGTGTTGAACTTGTTTAGCACACTGCAGTCTTCTATGACGAATTTTTTGTTACACATAATAAAATCAATTTCACTTGTCGTTCCATTTAGATGTCTCCATGTCCATTTCCTGTGTGGCTTTTTCTTGAAGAAGGAATTCAAGATGAAAACCCCTTCTGCCTCTGCAAACTCAACGAGAGTATTTCCACGCTGGTTTCTGTTGCCATGACCGAATTTACCTACTGAAGTTTCATTCTGTTGCCGTTGCCCAATTTTGCATTGAAATCTCCCATAATTATTTTCAAGTGCAGCTTACCTTTATTATTTAGATGACAAATTTCCTCATAAAATTCTTCAATTTCTTCCTCAGTATGACTTGTGGTGGGTGCATAAGTTTGAATAATCTGAGCCTGGTATCTTTTCGAGAGTTGGATAACGAGTCGTGCAGCTCTCTCAGAGGAACTTTCAACTTCTACAACTTTATCCTTCAGTTTCTTGTTTATTATAAATCCAACACCACTAGTTCTGCCAGTATCTGTCCCATGATAGTAGAAGAGATGTCCACTTTTCAGTTCAATGAGATCTTCTCCTTTTCTCCTTACCTCACTTAGCCCGACGATGTCCCACTTGATCCTTTGTAGTTCCTCTTCCAATTCAAAAAGCCTTGAATCAGAAGATAGGGAGCGTCCATTATACGTAGCCAAGGTCAGCATCAGATGGCAGCCTAGTCCGGGGATTCTTAGCACCCTCTGCCTTCATGTCGCACTGGCCGCTGCCTTGGCCAGGAACATTCCAGCTGCCGGAGACTGAGGGCCAAGATTTAAGTTGTGGAATCATTTTGGAGGGGTTTGGCCATAACTCACCACGCTGGCCAAGCGGGTTGGTGAGTGTGGGATAGCATTTCCTCTAATCCCGATGGTATAGTTATACCGCTATTGGTGGTGACCACATGGAAGATGAGTGGATGAAATTCGAAAGTATGCGGGAGTGACATGGAAGAGACTGGCACAAGACAGACCGTTGTGGAGGAAACTTGGGGAGACCTTCGTCCAGCAATGGATTGATAATGGTTGACGATGATATATATATATAAAGATCTGAAGAAAATCTGTCTGAAAAAGAAGTAGAACCATTTAATGCTAGTAAAGAATGGTTTGGGAGTTCTAGAAAGCAGTCATCTTGACAGTGTGGCAATCCAAGAACTAACAAGTACAGATCAAAAGGCCAAACTCTAAAAAAAAAAAAATAATAATAAATGAAGAGGGGTGTAATACTGCATAAATTTTTAATGCAAATAAAACAGGATTTTTGCAAAAGCTAATGCCTAAAAGAAGTTCCAGATCAAACGAAGAAAACACTGCTGAAGAGGCTTCAATTCTGAAGATTCAAGGATTAAGGTTTCATAGAATTGAATCTGCCTGCGCATTGGAAGGCTAACTGGAAAGTACCCAGTCATCTTTTCATTGATTTTGTTGAATTCTTGTTGGCAGTGGAAAGATAGTATGTGAAAAATAATCTTCTCTACAAAGCAATTCTGATCATGGACAGTGTGCCAGAGAGCTTTATCTTAAAAGCAGAATGCAGAGCTCCATTTTTTAGTGTCATGTTGGGCTCCGTGAGGAAGGTAATTATTCTATCTATCCCAATTCTTATCACTAAATTTTCTGGCATTTAGTATCTTTTTAAACACTACATGCCAGAAAATGCAGCAACCTCCAGTGTTCACCCATTCGCCTACAATTTGTCTTAATTCCTCTTCCAGGAGCTTTCACAAATCCTTTTCATCATGGTTGCAACCACTTTGTGCTGCACATACTTAAATATTTTTATTAGCATTCATTGTGTTTTGTAAATCCAAGCAGTGATTCTTACCATTTACTTTCCCCATACAGGCATCCTTTGACAGAATAATCTATGCCCATTATCTTCCTTGGCCGTTGATTGCACTTGTAAAAGGTTGCACCCGGCCTTGTTCTTTTATGCCCCCTACTCCCTGAATGCCAGGATTTTTTTTTCCTTTCTGTTGAATCTGCTTTTTCTTTATACATTTCTTTCAATAACATTTCCTATAAAATAAAAATACCAACATTTACCACAATCAAAGGTTTATTATACATCAACTATAGTTTCGCAGAGCATTTTGGCTCGGCTTCATCAGGACAAATGAAGTGTAAACATTCAAATCATTGCAACATCGTCAGAGTTCTGACGGGTCACTGTTTTTGGCGAGTTGTTTCCACGCGCTTATAAGAAATGGAGTCGACGTCATGTCATTGACAACCCATGAAGAGTTCCGGTATATGTGAAAAGCTTCTGTCAAACTCTTTTGTATTGCCTGTCAAGCCCCCTGGTCTCTTGTGTTGAGGGAAATTTCATGAAGTAGCAAAATTTTTGATTGCCAGATAGGTGCTTCTTTGTTTTGTCTTGATAGCAACTACAAATGGACTAGCTCCTCTTCACTCTAGAGTGGTGAGTGAGTGAGATTTAATTTTAATCTCCCCCAACACACACACACACTTGTACAGACGTACCATACTGAAGCAGGAGTTGATGCTTTAGTATTATATGGTTAATTGGCTAGTTGCGCATTTGTGCCACTGGCAATTTAACAACATATTTCTACTCGGTGGTGGTGGTACTCGTGCGTTCTAGCAGGTGAGGATACCCCCCCCCCCAACAAAAGTTTTACCAGCACTTCTGTAATGTATGTGTGTGCTGTACAAATCATAACTACCATTTAATGTGACCATACCATAATTAACAAGCATTGCATGCCATATAAATTATGTTTTGATAAAATTATTTCAAGTCCTGTAAATTGTTTTTAATTATTATACAGGTTCTGTAAATTGTTTTAATTTCAGGTCCTATAAATTGTTTTTATAATTAGATCCTATAAATTGTTTTTCATAACAACTTTAGGTTTTTCATATTCATCTATACTGTTGACAAGAACAAATTCATGTTAGATGTGATTCCAAATGTTTTAATTCTTGTTCAAAATCCATTGTACTAAGCTTGTTTGTCAGTCAAAATTATGTCATTCATTGTAAAAATGGTTAAACATCACAATTGTGTTTATGCTTCACTACACATAACACGCTTATATTCAGGCTTGTGCTGTACAACTTCATGTAGCTACGAATCGCAGGATAGACACGGCTACCACATCCTTCCTACATGTCTCTCCAAACCTCCTAAGGTCGAGGAATAGCTCGGATTTTCCTCACTAAGGCATTTTGTGCTTGCACGCTCATGAAAACTTGCGTGCTGAGGAGCTTTTTATTAGAAAATTGGAAACTGCATTTCCCAATGCAAAGGTTTATTCGTCATTCTGTGTAGTAAATCCCAAGGAAAGAGTTTTTAGATTTGGGGAAGACAGAATGAAATGACACTGTGAGCCAGAGTAAGAGAGAATGCTAAAAGTCAAGCAGATCATAGTAGTTAAATCTGTGGAAACTACTTATTTCACTATCAAAATAAAATCATGGTTCGTACGCTCCTTGAAAACCTTGAAAAATAAATGTTCATTTTCAAGTACTTAAAAGTATGTGTAAAATATGAATAATTGTTTGTGCTTAAAAGTTGTATAGGAGATTTCTGTGTAGTTCCAATAAAAACACCAAGCTGTTCAAATGGAGCAAAATTTGTGTTCAACTCGAGGAAGCTCATGGACAGCTGGTACCTTGGCTATGATATACAGATTCGGCCTTAATGATTTTTAATATGTCTTGGTTGCTAAAGTAAAACTTAAATGTTACTGGAATACAGAGAATTTCGCGGTAACAATGTTACTATGGAGTAAAACAAGTGGAATGATGTATTCAAGAACCATGGTTGGCTGGGGTTAGGGACGCGTTCTTGCCGAAGTGTGAATACGAAAATATTGTACCCTTTCAAAATATTCCACAAAATGAAATCATTTAAAAAAAACATCAAAGCAGAGGGGCAATTCAAAGTTAATAAAATAAATCGGCAGGAGGTAACAGGCAAGTCATTAAAGATATGCCTGTCCTAGCTAAGTTTAATGGTTTGAACTTGCTAAAATATTATTTACTGACCAACCGACAGCACACACATATGACAATTTAGTTTTAAAAAGTCCTTGAAAAGTGCATGAATTTCTTTTGCTTGGAAGAGTACAAACCTTGAAAATTTATTTTAGCATTTAAACTTTGGGTGGAGGTGGGCCCCCACTATCTTCTTAATAAGAGCCTCCCCTGATTCTACTACTAATAATATGCATTGAAACGTTATCTCCTAGAAATTTCACAACCGTAGAAATGTTAAATGTTTTGCGATTGTTTCCATATTTTTGTCAACACTAGATACCCATATCTAAAAGGTGTGTAATATAAATAATCTGTTACTAATATTAGCATACAATATTCATATGTGAGAGCTTTATGTATATAGGGAGGGAGGAGTCTACACCATCCAACATAATTCAGGCTTGGTAAGGTCAAGTTCTTGCCCTGAAATGTATTTAGTAAATACTTTCATGGTAATCTGTAAATTATTCATATGCAGTTTTCAAGAAAAAGGGTAACTTTAATGAAATTTAATTTTGACTCTGATTCCTCAAGTTCAAATGATTCTATTTTAACTTAAATGAATCTAGTTAAAGTGTGCAAGTTGGTGCCATTCACAATTAGCATTATTTGATCCACTGTTGAATTCTTGATCAGTATGATCGGATGACTTTTGGAGTGGAAGGACACTTCGAGAGAAAGGACACAATAAATTTGTACAAAAATAAACATAAGTGCACATAATCTGTATTTAAATTTTACAGTTTGAGAGTTTATACGTGTAAAACTTTAAAAAGAAAGATTTTAGTCTGCTGGACGTTTTTACTTATATTTTTCACTGGAAGAGATTTTCTTCAGTAAATCAGGTTTCTTTAACAAATATTTGAAATTCAGAGCATGACATAACATGTCTTTCAAATTGCATTTAATTAGCAGTATGCCCCTCATTGATCAAGAAACTTGAATTGTAAACAGAAAAAACTCGCAGCAAGGATTCACAGTGCACAAAAGTAGCTTGAGCACACTGTTTACACTGCACTGTTCCCGTCCACATGCGATGAATGACAAACGCACACTGGAGAGTTTTTCTGCGCTGTTGAACTCGCAAGTGACTCACTGCAGCAGGCAGCTGCAGAGTTGAAGGAATAAACTGCCCGGGGGAAGGAGGGAGGGAGGGAGGGAGCGAGTGAGAATCCAGAAATTAATACATTTTAGCGGTGACTGGATAGGATATATTACAATAGAAAAATTTGATTAAAATGTGTTTGAAATATTCCTTTTTGAAAAAGTCAGACATTTGGACTATTCCCTTTAATGCCTGGAGGACAGGACATGGTAAGAAAAGGAGGACATGTTCTCCAAAAGCCAGACATTTGGTCACCTTGTATTTGATCCAATAAGTTTCATCCATCACTTTGTAATGACTTTGCCTAATCTCACAGAAAGGACTGATTATTGTGTAGCAATGCCATCTAATTCCATGCTTTTCAGTTCAAAAGTCACCTCATCAGTTGAGTTGTGGCCTTTTTAAAATGGTGGGTTAAAGAGTCAAAGTGAGATGAAAATTTAGTAATTTAAAGATTCTTTGCATGTGGGAAGTTTAAATTGTTGGGGAACATTAAGCAGAATACTGACTAGTGGGGTGTGTTTGAATATGTCTTGTTAAAGAGTTTAAAATACTGTAGTGTGCACCTAGTAATTGAATATTCACCTGTAGTCCTTAGAATATTGTTTTAAAATATTTTTTTTCTTCTTCTAGTTGTGGACTTCAGATACACAAGGTGATGGTGAAGAACAACAAGAAGGTGGTGATAACTGATGCTCCATTGCATTCCCCCATTTTTAATACATCCCCCTGCCTAAAAACAAAAGCCTTTCATTGTTATCAATTGCACCACCATCTGAGCATAGCCTGAGAAGTTTTAAAAGGCCACTAGTTATAAACTGTTCTTGAACTGACTGTCTTTTGACTAGATATTACTCATCATGGGAGAGAGAGAGAAAGAAATGTGGTATGTGTCTGCCAAGCATGTGCCATTGCTGCAACTGCCAGGCTTACCAGAACTTAGTTCCCATAAAAGAATGTTGGTGGTTATTATTTTTCCCTCCTGCATACTCAAAATTTGCTGACTGAATCTTGCAAGTTAACATGTCTTTTTGCACATGAGCTTATCTTCTCAAATCAGACAAGTGTTTTGGGGGTTGCAAGGACAGCAGTGGGTTTATACAAGGTAAATAAATTTTAACTGTTATCCAACAGGCCATAAGAAATTTTTCCCTGATGTCATATCCTATGTTGGTTTTGTTTGATGTGGTGGTAGCTAATTTATTGATCTGTTTCTTGTATTAAAAAAAATAATAATCATTGGCTATCACAATTTTTTACAAATTCTTAAAAATCAGCTGTAAAAGTGTGGTGCTCATTTTGTTCATCTTGTATAGTCAGTATTAGTTTCGTGGAGATGTTTTTGTACTATTGAGATCTGTGTTACTTTGTCAGTACTGTTGAAATTTTTCTGGCATATAAAAAATGTATTTGCCTGCATTTAACATGCTGCTGTCTGAATTAGTCATGGACATTGTAACCAATGTTGCATCCCCGTAACTTGTGCATGCCTGTTTTATAACTTTTACTAAGAGCTATGTAGGAAATAAAAATTGACTACCTCTGGATAAGTTCTCAGTTTTGATCTGTTTGACATTATAACTGGTTTAACAAAAAGGTTTAAAAAAATTACTAGAAATTTCACCAAATTTCATTTGTAATTTTTCTGTATGCTGCATACTAAGCCAAATAATTTGTGAAAAGTTAAGCAGTTGAGAAGTATGATTAAAGAAATCAAAAACAGTTTCATCTTGTGTGTACTGATTTACTTGCATCACCATACATGGAGTCCAGTTTCCAGTATAGCAACTGCACAACCAAGAAATTGTGATATTACCCAGGATTATAATTTTGAATATGTGTAAACATTACTTGAAAGTTTTTCATTATAGTAAATGAGTAATAAAATGTAAATTCCTGGCTGAGCTTCTGACTAATACTTTTACTGTTGAAGACATTTTCATATCATTATTGGAGTTTTGTTGTAAATATAAATGTTGGCATTATTCATTGTTTGACATTCAGAATTTGTCCTGGCAACCTTGCTGAAACTTCTGTAAACATTTTTATCTGTAAGAACAATCACATATGGTACTTGTCCACAATATCATATTCCCTTTAATTCTTAGATAACCAGTAGTGCCTTAATGAACAGTTCTTTCCAGATCAACATGGCTCATTACATTTTCTTCTATTTCAATTAAAGTAGTATAGTGTACTTCATACTCTTAAAAATTGGAAAATTCTATAAACTTATTGCTTACCTATTCATTCCGCTTCTAGAAATGAATTACATTTCATACACATTGTTAGGTCCTCGTCAATGTCTTTGTCCTTTAGTCCGTTGTAGATAATGCAACACTCACTAACTACACTCACTTCCTTTTGGGTAGAAACTGTAGATCTTAACCTTTGGACTTCAAAAACACCAACTAATAACCATTTATTGATGCTCTAAATTTGTTGCCCAGCCTTTGGGCATCTTCAGGAGCGTGGCGATATCCCCACCGATGTTTGTGGTTCTTTTATCACCCATGGAGTGTGATACTCCGATGTTGCTATTCGTCGGAGACTGGGTCTTATATACGCTTCTTGAAACCATGCTGGCGCCATCTATGTTTCACTTTTTTTTTAAATATTGTTGATCGCCAATGCTTTCTTTATCTTCATCTTTTCTTTTTCTTGTGCTGTTCCCTCTTCTTTCTTGCCAGTTTTTTTGGTGGTGTTCTGTTTCTTGCCTTATTAAATCTTTCCAGTGACTGGATAATATATTAGGGTAATTTTGGTTAATACCCTCATCTTATTTTTATAGATTAAGATAGACTCCTCCATTCTCATCTCTATTTCTGATCTGTTATTTCTTTTTAGCATTTTTATCTCTTCAAATTTTGGATAAGTTTGGTTGTCCATACAGAATTGTACTAAGGCTGTTTTGGCTTTTTTTTTTTTTTTTTTTGCCAATTTGAGGTAGGCTAAAACAGCATATCTCAAATTTGCAAAAGAAAGAAGCCAAAACAGCCTTAGTACAATTCTGTATGGACAACCAAACGTATCCAAAATTTGAAGAGATAAAAATGCTAAAAAGAAATATAAGATCATAGAGACAGATGAGAATGGAGGAGTCTACCTGTAATCTATGGTTACATACCCTCATCTTATTTTTATAATGACCCCAATATATTATCCAGTCACTGAAAAGATTTAATCAGGCAAGAAACAGAACACCACCCAAAAAAAAAAACTGGCAAAAAAGACGAGGGAACAGCACAAGAAAAAGAAAAGATGAAGATAAAGAAAGAATCGGCGATCTGTAACAATATTTTAAAAAAAGTGAAACATAGATGGCGCCAGCATGGTTTCAAGAAGCGTATATAAGACAGTCTCCGACTAATGGCAACATCGGTGGGAACATCACCACGCTCCTGAAGATGCCCAAAGGCTGGGCGAAAAATTTAGAGCATCAATAACGGGGTTATTAGTTGGTGCTTTTGAAGTCCAAAGGTGTTAAGATCTACAGTTTCTACCCAAGAGGAAGTGAGTGCACATAGTTCGTGAGTGTTGCATTATCTACAACGGACTAAAGGACATCGACGAGGACCTAACAACGTGCATGAAATGTTGTAATTCATCTCTAGAAGCAGAGTGAATAGGTAAGCAATAAGTTTCTAGAATTTTCCAATTTTCATTGAACTATCGCACGTAAAATGGAATAGTAGCAATATCAGAACTATTTCTAGATCTCTATATGAACTGTTAATGAGAATTGACTCTTGAAAATTGTTTTAGCTCGGTTTTGAGGAATGCTAACTAAGTAGTGCTTCACCCTGCAAATTCCTTCCCTCTGGGAAGTACATGCCCATCATCTATACTGGAGCTGTTGGCTGAGATTCAGAGGTTAGCTCTGCAAAGAACCTTCTGCCAAATATTGTTAATAAATATACCAAATATCTCCATTTATAGATACTTAAAAAGCACTACAGATTCTCAGTAGTGATTACAGAAATCAGTACTGTGGAGTGCAGAAAACATCCATTGTACTATGGAAATCAAATTTCTCTGTAAAATAGTTTGAGTAAAGTTTATTTTCGTGTTTTCAAGATCCTAACATTTATTTAACATTTTGGGGAGTACTTTTGGGGTATTTTCAATATTGTGACATCTTTGTTTCATCTATTTTTGGATGTCTGAAGTGTGTGATCATATGATAGCCAGGACTTCAGGGTTTCTAGGTCTAAGTCCTGAAATTTTATATCCCATTTTTCCACACTTTGGAAATTCCTTGGTTTTTCATATTATTGCAAAAGGTGCTGGAGTATTACTAGAAGTTTCCGAAAAAGTCTTAATCTTGAAAACGTAACTGCTAAAAATTACTACTATATCAGTGATGAGAAAGTTCCACAATTTTAATTTTTCTGACCCAAGTTTTTTTTTTTCTCTCTCCCAGATATCGTTTTTCTGATGACATTCCTAGTTTTTAATATCTTGAATAATAGTGAAAAAGAGCGACTTCATATTTTTTAAGAATTTTTTCTAATGAAATGCAACTTTCCCTATTTCTAATAGTATATATAACTCTTCCTCCCCCTTTTTTTAAGTAACATTAAATTACAAACTCAGTACTTAATTTCTCTAGGGGAATTTGTGCCATTTCCAGGACCCGTGAAATTGTTTCTCGGCAGTCCAAGCAGCGCAAAACTGATTTTTCACATTTAGTTTGCTTAAAGTGTGTTTTCCCCTTTCTTAATCACTTCCTGCTACAACAAAAGACAGAGCAAGCATTTTCCTTTGTTTAAAACTAAATTCAAATTCAAAAGTGGTACTGCTCACTCATTGTGCAGAGAAAACTACTTTACGAGAACGAAAGGGGCAAATTGATGTTCCGATTTTGAGTTAATTTCTTTTTAAACATAGGGGGGAAAAGGGTCTCTTTTTGTTTTTTTGATGTAGCAAGAAGTGATGAAAAGCCACGTATTTTAACAAAACCTAAAAGTGCAAAAAGTGATAATGCTGCTGTGAAAAGTACTGTATGGGTCATGCAGATGTGCAGACTCTCCGGATTTTCAGCCATTCCTCCTGCCGTCCGGATAATTATCAAATTCTCCCAATTTTTGACGATAATTGCCCGTTACGATGGTCAAATTTTCCATCAACCACCACCTTGGATCGACGCAGAAGAAAAAGATTTGGAACCACTTGTGAAATCTTTTCTTTCTGCGTCGATGCAAGACTGCATTTACAGTAATCAGTATCGTACTTTTCCTCTCTCATATCTGCAAAAAGAAAGCCAACCCTGGTGGAACAGTGGTCTATTTTATGTTGGTTACAAACACACTCGCGCACCAGCTGTGACCTACTTATCGTTTCACGTCTCCCCGCTCTTAGCTACGAGCCCTGTTTATGGTTAGTTCAGTTTTGCTTTACTGTGGAGATTTTTATTTCTAGTTTTGCACTGTGTTTGTCTCTTTCCCTTCGTCGCATTTTGTAGAAGATTAATGTGCTCTTTTGTTCATCTCTAATTGCGAATCTGTTGTCAGCTTTGTTTTATCTTCTATTGTAGTATTTTCGGTACACTTACTTAATTTGTGAATTTGTTTTTGCTTTTCTCATTCCTTTCGCTTACTTTTTGCGGGATATTGTTCCTTTTGCATTACGCCACTTTCGCAGTTTTTAATGTTTTATTTTATTTAATATCTTTGGCAATTTGTTTCTTTTTTACATAATAGCTGTTATTGTCTTTGCTGCATAATAAAGTTGTGAAACTGAGCGCCGGCTTTCGACAAATTGTCCGAAATGGGTCCGGGTTCGAATCGCAGTGAGTCATGGTTTTTGCATACTTGCTAACTTTTACGGATTTCTGCTTAATTTTACTGATTTACAGATAGGTCTTTTTTTACGGATTTTTTAATATTTCGTTTGCTCAATCGAAATATTTCAATCCCCTGCAACCATCCATTTAGATTTTCTACCAGTCTTTACGAGCGCAGTGTTTCGCGATGATGTCATCTTTGACTCGCCGGCTTCTTGGAGTCTCCTTGGATAACTCTCTCCATTAGAGTGATCAAGTGACGTGCCGAACAGAGTTCTCCAAAATGCGTAATCTAATTACGCTTCTAGTACGCATCTGGAATTTTTCTCGACAAGTAAAAATACGCATCTGGAATTTTTCTCGGGGCAAAAACATACGCTTTGAGAATTTTTCTCGACTTGTAAAAATATGCATCGTGAATTCTTCTCCGGGCGAAAACATATGCGTTGAATTTTTCTCTACGTGTAAAAATATGCGTCATGAATTTTTCTCAGCACGTAAAACTACTCTTCGAAGAATTTTACCAGTTCGTAAAAATACGCATCGGGACGGTATTTCGTCTTTCAGAGACGGAAGTAAACAAATTAAGATTTTTTCCGTAATCGTTCTTTTTCCTGTGATGTTGCCTCTGTCCAGTATTGTTATATATCATTTTATTCCTTAAATATTTGTATTTCAGTTTAAAAATGGAGGAAAAATTTCTGAAAACGGAAATTCGAGGGCGAAAAAATTTTGCTGTAATGTTTAAGCATGAGAGTGCGACGGCTTAGAGGGACTTCTCCTTTTCAGTCATAATTTGGGTTATCCACGAGATCGATGCATAACTGAATAGAAGTTTTGGGGCAATTAGTAGTGGTGGAGAATGTTTTCTGCCTGAAAATTTTTAACTTTCGAGAGAGGAAGTTTAGTCTTTCAAAACTTTCAGAAACTGAAGTTAGAAGCAGTAAAGATTTTTCCCGTAATTGTAATTTTATTTTTCAAGTGATGTTTCCTCTGCCTAGTATTGTTGTTAAATATCATTTTATTTCATAAATATTTGTATTTCAACTTGAAAATGGAAGGAAAATGTCCGAAAACAGAAATCGGACGTAGCAAAGATATTCCCTGTAACTGTAAATTTTTTCTCCCAACGATGATCAGAACATGTATCCTGTATTCTTAAATATCCCCCCCAGTTTTGGATTTCAGTTTGATAAACATAGTCTGCATTTAGAATAAATTTTTAAACATTAAAAAGGCTATGTACCAATAATACTACTTCTGGAAGATTCCTCCTGCATCTGAAAAATGTTCGATAAAAAAAAATATAGCGCTCATGTGATTTTATGAGCTGTAAAAAAATCTCTTGATTTTTAGATTTTGAAAGGTTGGCATGTCTGGTCATGGAAAAGGTGCTATTTCAAATAAGGACATGGTAAGTAACTATTTTCAGTTTGCATTTTGCCTTCAAAACAAAAAATCTTGCTGCGTTGACAGGAATACATATTTAGGCATGTGACAAATATTTTCTGGTGGGTGTTCTATCAATGTAAGCTGGATATGAACTCAGAGTTTGTACACCTCCTGGATTTCCTGGAATTAAATTTTTATTTTCCAGGGCCCTGGAAAAAAGGCAATTTTTAATGACCTGGAATTTTTGTATTTTTTTTTTATGCTGAACTAGTTTGGTGGTTTTCAGCCAGTGTTTCACCATAAAAGTTAGCTCTTCTCCAGCTGTGAACTGGAGGGAGGGAGAGAGAAAGTGTGTGTAGGGGGAAGGGGATTGCAGAAACTTCCTTGCCTGATTGGGTGGACAGGGCCAGCACAGCTGTTGACTGATAAGTATCTTCTGCACCCTACTGGGATAAAAAATATGATTTTCTATCTTAGCAGAATTTCTACAAAACTGACTGAAAATTTAATGTACTTAATAAATTGCCAAAAGGAACGAACCCACAAAATTTCGTGTGAATCGTATAAAAACTGAAAACTAGCCAATATAATTTTTTATCGGGTACGACAGCAGTTTTCCCGCTCTAACATCATAATAAAAATAATTATGCGCAATTCAAAAAGTTTTCATTTGATTGTAGTGAAATTTGCAGGGTTACCTTATATGACCCAGTTATGACATCTGTGAAAATTTCAGAAAATAAATATTTCGGCACTCCCCCCCCCGTTAGGTAGGAAAGTACATACCTGCCAACTCTTCCGATTTTGGCAGGGTTGCCAGCCCGCGCCAAAACTTTAATCTTGCACCATTCCGCTTAAAAAAAAATGTGCGATTTTGAAGACTAAATCTGCGCTAATTTTGCACCAAAGGTTAAAATTTACCGGTCATCGATATTTTAGCGTAATCTTATGCCATTCGAAATGGATTCGGCGGTTAATTCGTACGCGAGATTCTTCCGTGGGCTCGCAGAGTCCTGCTCCCCTCCAACCTTTTTTTTTTTTTTTTTTTTGTCATTTTAGAGATTGATGCAAAAGTGAAGAAATTTTTGGGGTATTAGTTGGGGGTGGGGGGTGGATCGTATTCCGTCTGGGGACGTTGTTTTGTCTTTTTAAATGTTTGGAAACTGAAGCTAAACAGAGTGCAGTTTTTTTCCTGTAATCGTTTTCTCTCCCCCCCCTGCAATGTTGCTTCTGTTCAGTATTGTTAAATATCATTTCACTGCATAATTTCAGCTTGAAATTGTAGGCAACGATTTCCGAAAATGGAAGTTAGGCCGCCCGAAAATTTCTCCGTAATCTTCGGCCACGAGATTCTTACACTGATTCGAGGAATTCCGTATTTTTTTTTTTTTTTTTTTTTTTATCATTTGAACTATTTGCGAGATCGATGCACAACTGAACTGAAATTTTGGGAGGATTGGGGAGGGGGAGAGGGTATCGTTTTCTCCGTCGGAGAACGGAATTTCATCCTTCGAAAACAGAAAGTAGACTGAGGTAAGATTTATCTCGTAATCGTAATTTTTTTCTTGCGATGTTTCCTATGCTGAGTATTGTTAGATATCATTTTATTCCATAAATATTTGTATTTCAGCTTGAAAATGTTGGATAAATTTCCGAAAACGGAAGTCAGATGGAGCGAAGATTTTTTCAGTAATTGTATTTTTTCTCCCGCAACGTGATCCCCACTCGTATGTAGTTGTTAAATGCCATCACCCTCATAAATATGTGTGCATTTTAGCTTAATAAGGGTGGAGGATATTTCCAAAAACGGAAGTGACCAAGTTTGGAAATTTGTAAGAATTCATGCATGGTGTAAAAAAAAAAAAAAAAAAGTATTCATTCTCTGAAAATTACACCATTTATCTAAAATAGTGAAAGCTCTGATATCAGAATCCATAGTTCTCAGCTACAGTTGATGTTTTTAGTAAGCACAGGATACCTTTCAAAAATTCCATTGCTTTTGGAGCAGACAATGCTCCAGTAATGATAGGAGAGAAAATGGTGTGGCTCGTCATTTGAAAGAACACCAAAGTGAAATAATTATAGGGTGTATTTGCTGTTTAATTAATAATGAAAAAGAATTTTTTCTTTGGTTAAAAAAATCGCCCAATGTTTTGATCATTAATGTCAGGTGAATTGCTTGAGTCTTCTGTTAATTAAACGCAAAGAAAATTTACTTTTTCAAAAAAGGTACTCCAAAGAATTCTTAAAGCCAAAAATCATATATTCATACAGCATTGCAAATGTCATCAAGCTGCTTAATTATTCACGTGCTATTTAGACAATATAAATTTTGAGGTTACTCACCTTTATTCCCTGAATCATTTAGGAAGTTTTCGCCTCTACACATTTCCAACACGTATTTTTCTTATTTACATCGTGGTTCGAGGCCGCAACAACACCAAAAAAAAAAAAAAAATCATTTTCAACTCGCACAAACATCACTCCCCCTCCCTCTTTTCCCTATAACCAAATTCAGATTCAAAATAATCCACCACAAATATGCACAATTGAACTCCCTAAAACACTTTAATTTAATTAAAACATCAATCAATAAAAAAAACCTATGTACACATTTCCTAAAACGTCAAAGTTAAAAGCTGTAGCCCAAAATTATTTACAATTGCACATCAGTGCCAAATTAAAATAAACCCAAAAACCTGACACAACCCTTATATCCAACGCTGGCGGACCTCTCTCCCCTCAGAAACAAGCATGACAACCAAGCACTTTCAACCACCGCCCTGGCCATTTTCAAGGAGCAGACGCAACAGATGTACCATCCACGAAACGTAGCGAATGTTCCAGTGCCCACGCGGCATCGTCTCAATTTTACGTTCTCTGTCGTTCAGGCGCAGTGGCGCCATCTATCAGATGACCCAATGTCCTTTTTCTTTCGTACCGGATTTTTTTTTTTTTTTGTGTGTGTTGCGGCCTCGAACCACGATGTAAATACGAAAAATACGTGTTGGAAATGTGTAGAGGCGAAAACCTCCTAAATGATTTAGGGAATAAAGGTGAGTAACCTCAAAATTTATAAAAGCCAAAAAGGCCACTGTAAAAAGTTTAGCTAACTGTTAAATTACTATAAATAAAAGTTCCCTTCAATAAAAACACAAAAAAATAAAGGTAAGTGTCCTGTTTTCCTTTTTTGTTTAAGCAGTATGAGTTCTAAATCACTTTATCGTGTGACAAATTGACGGAAAAAAAAATCTTCTGAATTTTTCAAAGAAATCTTCTGCATATTCATTAAATTTAGTTGGCAGGTATGAGAGTAGCAGGTGGGAGGGGCTGAATGAGATGACATGTTGAAGATCCTCTAAACCTTGATTTTAGCTTACAGTATTCTTATGGTTACATAAATGTTAGGTTATAAAGCTGTAAATGTGGTGAGGGGTAATCGTGGAAGTGAGATGCAGATGGACTGATAACGCTCTTGTGTGTTCCCCAGACTTTTTAATCTGGCTGTTCTATTTTAAACTGTTACAGTCTTGCATTAACTCAAGAGTATAGTGACCTATATGTAATGCTGATTGCAGAGGCATTTGGCTGTCTTCCTTGTAAATTGGTAATGAGAACATTGTTCTGTTTTATTAGTCAGAATAAATTATTGTTGTGTAGTTATGCCAGGTGGTAAGTGTATATTTAATCCAGCTTGGCTAGATAATGTCAAGTATAAGGATTTTTTGCTGAAAGATCTAAGTTTAAAGCAAAGTATGTGATCGTTGCTTCGATATTTCAAATATGGGTGAGTCTGCCATTACTAGTCATGTGGCTAGTAAAAAGCATATTTCTTTATTGGCAGCTAAACAAAAGCAAACAGTAGATATCCAAGACTTTTACCAGAAGTCACATAGTGCTGTTCCTATTAAAAAAACCTGCAGTATCTGACATAAGTCTTGAAAATTCGTTTTCCCAAAACAATGTGCTAAAAGCAGAAATTCTATGGATGTTGAAAGTCATTACTTCACATTATTAATATAAGTCATGTGAAAACATCCAATCTGTACTGACCTTAATGTTCCCTGACAGTAGCATTGCAAAAAGTTCACTTGTGGTGGGGAAAAAAATGTGCATATTCTGTTTTTGTTATTGCACCATTTTTCATGTCACTTTTAAAGGGAAGAGTCAAATCTCAAGATGGTTATGTGTTAAACTAGCAAAAATCAGTTGGATTCTCATGTTAGGTTTTGGGATGGTGGGCAAGTTTGTACAAGATACTTAGGCTCTGACTTTTTAAAAAAAGGACATGCTACTGCTGATGTATTGTGTAGTAAAATTCAAGAAAAGTGTTCCTGCCTAGGTTCTGGTAACTTGCATCAGCTGTCCATGGATGGACCCCATGTCAATTGGAATGTTTATGTTATGATGCTGAATGCATTAAAACTAGAGGGCCATGCCTCTTTGTTGAATGTTGGCAGTTGTGGATTGCATATTGTTCATAATGCTTTCAACAGTGGCTGCAAAATAATGTCAGAACTTGGCGAGACTATTCAAGCATTGTATTATATAATCAAGGACTCGCCAGCTAGACGTGAAGACTTTTCAAAAGTGACAAACTGCAACGTCTTTCCGCTAAAGTTTTGCCAACACCGTTGGCTTGAAAATGTGAGTGTTGTTGAAAGAGCTATTGAAATTTTGCCAAGTATTTCATTATATGTCAGCAAGGTTCAACAAAAGATATTACCTGACCCTCAAAACAAGTCATTTGATGTGAAGAAACATGTTAAAGACCCACTTTATTCTTGTCAAATGTAATTTTTTGTTAATGTGGCTAAAAGTGTTGAATATTTTTTTATTGTTTATCAGACTGACCAACCAATGCTTCCCTTTTTGGCTCATGACATGTATACAGTAGTTTGTTAAAAGAAGTGATGCAAAGATTCATAAATGATAACATAATGAACAGTGTTAATAGTCCTCTTAAACTGCTGAAAATTGAAATAAATGAAACAAATTGCAAAGATACAAGTAAAATCATGATTGGTTTTGTTGCAAGCAAATTAATAACTGAACTAAAGAAAAGCCAAAATGTCAGTGACAAACTGATTATGGAATTTAAGTTACAATGTAGGCATTTTTTGATCCAAGTTACTAAGAAGTTACTCGAAATATCCCTTTTACAGTATTCGTTGGTTAGGTCAATCACATGTGTAGACGCAAGAAAGTTTTTTGGGAAATTCAGAAGATATGGTTCAGAAGTTCAGCAGGATATTACTGTTCCTTGTCGATGCAAAGAAAGTTTTGGAAGCAAATTGTGATGATATCATAAAGGAGTATAGTGATTTAGTACAGGAACTTGTCAATGAATGGAAGGCTGAGCTCACAAATTTTGATCCAAGAACACAGACTAGATGAGTTTTACCATGCTACTGTTGCTAATAAGTATAGACACTTTTGGGAAGTCATGAAGATACTTCTGCTTCTATCCCATATGCAGGCCACTGTTGAAAGAGGATTTTCTACAAATAAACAAATCCTGGTGGAGAACTTAAGAGAAGCATCTGTTGTAGCAAGAAGAATTATTGTTGACCATGTAAATACAGTTGGGAAAATAGATGTTGAATTGTCAAAAGAACTATTACTGAGTGTTGCCCGTGCTCGTCAAAAGTATGTAGCTTACCTGGATGAACAGAAGAAAACCCAGCTAAAGAAATATATGAAAAAAAGAATGCTGCTAATGGAAGACATATCGTGTCTTAAATCAAAGAAGGAAAAACTTGAAACAGACATTTCCGAATTTAAAAAATCCTCTGAAATGTATGCTGATCAGGTAGAATCAAAAAGCTCACTAGCATTGCGTGCAAAATCAAATGCCCTGTGACACAGTGTCAAAGAAAAAGAAAAAGCACTGTTGCTTGTTGCTGATGAACTTTATGCAAAACTCGTGCAACATAGGATGTTCCCTACCCCTTTAACAAATTCTTATCTCTTGAAGTTATATGTCTACCTGAATGCACCTTTTTCTTAATGAACTTTTTAGATAACAAACTTCTGTGTCTTCCCATTCTGCTTTATTTCCCCTCTCGTTTATATTGTGGTCATTAGTGGCTGTGAAGTGAGGAGAGGAGAGGAAATGTAAGTCAACAGCAATTCCCAATCGAACGTTATTCCCATCCGGCTTTATATTGCGTCCATAAAACGGGGGAAACTTTACCTGCTAGAGAAGAGAAGTATACCTTTTAAAAGGAATTCACCTGGTTTCTTTCATAGCAGTTAGCGGCATGCAAATCTGTGGAAGAATTGATCAGATTTCAGCCATTTTCAACCCATTCCTTCGATATACACCATTTTTTCCCATCGAGTTTTTAAGTAAAAGATCCCCTCCTCGGGGTCCCTAAGAACAAACTTAAATTTCGACTGAATTGAAGGCTTTTGTATGTGTATTATCATGCATTAAGTTTCGATGAACATATTGAAACCAGATGAAAATTTCCGGAATAAAATGAAAAATTTCCAGGAAAAGCGCTTAATCAAAAAACATTTTTAGGCACTCCGAGCATTGCCTTTTCTCAGCTTTCAAAATAGTTAGACATATACAGGGTGCGTTCAAAAAGGTGGTCAAACATTTTTATGTATTAAATTACCTAAAACATTTTAGCTAGTAGTCATTTTTCAAAAATATCAAAGAGAAACAAATCCAGGTAGAGAAGGTAAAGTACATGTTGCAAAAATATGCATTTAAATGTTTCCCTCATACTAAGTAGGCATACAGAAACATCAGTATTTCACTGTCTGCCATCCAATGAAGGCATGTTACATATTGTAAATAGAAAGTTTGGAGTATTTTTATACAAGTAAAAACAGAATCTGTTTTTTTTTTTTTTCTCCCTTCTCTCTCCTGGTTCTCCAAAGGGTTGGCATTCCAGCTTTTCAGGTTCTTGTTTCTTATCTAGTTTCTTGAATTCTAGAGCATGGAATATCCTACCTTTTAGGTTTGTATCAAAGTGGATTAAAAAAAAAAAAAAAAAAAATTAAATCCTGTGATGCACATTGTCGTTATTGAGGTTTACATTATTCATGCTCTGTGAATAATTTGGGGTCTTTTACTTTAGCTCAGTGCCTGCTTTCTGATATGTAGGCACTGTAAAAAAAATATAGTGTTACAGGGAAGAAAATTATCAGTATCATGCATGTATTCTATTTTGTTGGTTTCAGAAATGCAAGGAAGCATGTTTAAATTTTTAATGAATCAGAATTTCCTGTCTTTACTAATGTGTATATATCTTTTCTGCTTTCAGTCGATGTATTGTAAATGTGTAGTGCTGCCCCGGTGGCCAAATGGTCTGACCATTCGCCCGAGGTGGGTGTGGTTTTGAGTCCCATATGAGGTAGGGTGGTGTATTTATTTGTCTGATGGCATTGGCTCTGTCCCTTCTCTGCAACAAGTGGCCCTAAATTTGAGATGTGTGGCTGCTTATAGCACTCAGAGTTGCACGTGATGGTCAATAAACCTTGAAACACAAGAAAAAAATAAGTTGTAAACTTCACCGTAATTTGCAATATAGGCAACAACGCACTGTGATTCTAGCAAAAGTTTGGGCTCCTGGAATTTTTAAACTCCTGGAATTTATTTTCTTTAAAAGTGTACGAACCCTGTGAACTGTACTTGCATTCTATATCAATATATGTTATTGACATCTGAAGGGGGGGGGGGGGGTTGTCCCAGTTAGTGTCACTAGATATTTAATTGGTGTCTAAAGTTATTGGTAATTCATAATAGAAAACCTGAAATAATAGATTTTATTAGAAATCAGATAAAAATAGTTCAAGCACTTGATCAGAAGCATAACTAATATAAAGGCAATAAACTGAAGAAATCTCTCTCCTGTCTGGGGAATCTCCTGTCTAAATGACCACTGGCAACTGCCTTTTATTATTCCGGTGGAATGATTCATGGAATGCTGAATTACTTCCAGAATACGGGGAGTGCTGGCAATCAACATGCAAGTTTGACCAGACTTCCACTTTTGCAGGCAATTTTTAGTGCTGAATGGTTTACCAGACACTTGTTAGATCGCTTCAAAAGGACAAAAAGTTTATTGCCCTTTAATCAGACGTGCCAACTCTCCGGATTTTCAGCCATTCCTCCTGCCCTCCGGGTAAATGTCAAATTCTCCTGATTTTCGCCGATAATTGGCCGTTATGATGGTCGAAATTCCATTAACCACTGCCTTGGATCAACGCAGAAAAAAAGATTTCGAACCGCTTGTGAAATATTTTTCTTTCTGCATCGATGCAAGACTGCATTTACAGTCATCAGTACCGTACTTTTCCTCTCCTCATGTCTGCAAAAAAAAAGCCACCCCGGTGGCGCAGCGGTATATTTTATGTTGCTTCAAAACAATGCTTTTGTGAACATTTGTGCGTGCTACCGATGGTTTCTTCCTTCCGCTGGTTACAGCACACTCATGCGCCAGCTGTGACCTACTTATCTTTTCACGTCTCCCCACTCTTAGCTGCGAGCTCTGTTTATGTTTTCTTCAGAGTTTTGCGGAGTGCTTTTCAGTTTTGCTTTACTGTGGAGATTTTTATTTCTTGTTTTGCACCATGTTTGTCTCTTTTTCCCTTCTTCGTCGCATTTTGTAGAAGATTAATGTGCTCTTTTGTTCTTCTCTACTTTCGAATCTGCTATTGTCAGCTTTAATTGTTTTATCTTCTATTGTAGCATTTTGTGTACACTTAGTTTGTGAATTTGTTCTTTTTTTCTCATTCCTTTCGCTTGCTTTTTGCGGGAGATTTCCCTTTTGCATTACGCCACTTTCGCGGTTTTTAATGTTTTATTTTATGTCATATCTTTGGCAATTTGTTTCTTCTTTACATATTAGCTGTTATTATCTTTGCTGCATAATAAAGTTGTGAAACTGAGCGCCGGCTTTTGACAAATTGTCCAAGATGGGTCCGGGTTCGAATCGCAGTGGGCCATGGATGTTGTATTTGTCTTATGGCACTGCCTCTCTCCCTTCCCTGGAACCAGTGGCTCTAAATTAGGGACGGGCAGCTGCTTATAGCTCACTCAAGGGCTCACTGTGGCATACTTGCCAACTTTTACGGATTTCTGCTTAATTTTACTGATTTACGGATAGAAGTCTTTTCTTTACAGGTTTTTTAATATTTAGATTGCTCAATCGAAATATTTCAATCCCCTGCAACCATCCTCTTAGATTTTCTACCGGACCTTACGAGCACTGTGTTACATGATGATGTCATCTTTAACTCGCCGGCTTCGTGTGGAGCCGTTAAGTATAACGATGGCTCCGCTTCCTGATGTCGTGCTGTAGCTCTCTCTCCACCAGAGTGCTCAAGTGACGTGCGACCAGAGTTCTCCAAAATGCATAATTACGCGTCTAGTACGCTTCGAAGAGTGTGTTTACGCATCTGGAATTTTTCTTGACGCGTAAAAATATGCAACAAGAATTTTTCTCGACGTGTAAAAATGTGCATCTGGAATTTTTCTCAGCACGTGAAACTACGCGTCGGGATGGTATTTCGTCTTTCAGAGACTGAAGTAAATGAAATAAAGTTTTTTTCCGTAATCGAAATTTCTCTTTCTTGTGATGTTGCCTCTGTCTAGTATTTGCTATATATCATTTTTTTCCCATAAATAATTGTATTTCAGTTTGAAAATGGAGAAAAAAAAATTGCTGTAATCTTTAGGCATGAGATTGCGACAGCTTCGAGGAATTTTTCCTTTTCTGTCATAATTTGGGTTATCTTCGAGATCGATGCATAACTAAACAGAAATTTTTATGCAATTAGTAGTGGTGGAGGATGTTTTCTGCCTGAAACTTTCGAAAGACGAAGTCTCGTTATTCAAAGCTTTTGAAAACGGAAATTAGACGCAGTGAAGATTTCTCCCGTAATCGTAATTTTATTTTTCATGTGATGTTTCATCTGCCTAGTATTGTTGTTAAATATCATTTTATTTCATAAATATTTGTATTTCAACTTGAAAATGGAGGGAAAAAGAGACATACAAAGACTGCAAACAACTCAAAGTAGCATGGAGAGATGCATGCTTTGTGTAACCAGGAGAGATAAGAAGAGGAACTCGTGGATCCGAAAAATGACAAGAGTGGAAGACATCATGATCAGAGTTAAATCCCTGAAATGGCAATGGGCTGGACATACTGCCAGAAGAACAGACCATCGATGGACAGCCGAAATTTTAGATTGGATTCCAAGGGACAGGAAAAGACCCAGAAGAAGACCACATGGAAGATGGGTGGATGAAATTCGAAAGTATGCGGGAGTGACATGGAGGAGACTGTCACAAGACAGACCGTTGTGGAG
Organism: Macrothele yani; assembly: GCA_039090855.1. NCBI lineage: Eukaryota > Metazoa > Arthropoda > Arachnida > Araneae > Macrothelidae > Macrothele > Macrothele yani. The sequence continues at coordinate 5,094,339 of CM076997.1, forward strand.
GAAACTTGGGGAGACCTTCGTCCAGCAGTGGATTGATAATGGTTGACAATGATGATGATGATACACTGAAATGCCAAAAAAACTGGTGCAGCCGAGCATATACAAAATAATTAGCAACGTCACCTATGCGCATACTCGGTTGCGTCTGCCAGTGCGCATATAAAGTGATAGACATCCTTGCCAGCTGTCAGAGCTGTTTTTGGCATGAGAATGACAAGTAATAAGGATTTAAGCGATTTCCAATGCGGTGTCATAGTTGGCGCTCGTGAGATGGGCCATAGTATTTCGGAAATAGAAACGAAGTTCGAATTTTCACGGACAACCATTGCAAGGGTGTACCGTGACTACAAGAATTCCAGCAAAATGTCAAACCTACGATACCAGTGTAGCCGTAAAAAGACATTGGGTGAAGGTGACCATAGTCGGCTGTCAAGAATCATTTCATGCGATAGGTGTGCAACAGTTGCAGGTAGCATCAAAATTCAATGCTGGATCCTCGACAAGCATCAGCGTCCGGACTGTGCAACGTACCCCACACAATATGGGCTTTGGGAACTGACACTCAACTAGAGTCCCCTTGATGGGTGCACGACACAGAGCTATGCGCCTAGCTTGGGCAAGGCAACACCACCACTGGAAATAAGTAGCCTGGTCTGACGAGTTGCGTTTCCAACTGTATCGGGTAGATGGAAGGATTCGTGTGTGGCGCAAACCCCATGAAGCCGTGGATCCCGCCTGTCAACAGGAAACTGGACTTCACTGGGACCCCTGGTACATCTATAAACGTCTGTGACCGGCCAGTGCTATGTGTGCATCCTTTCTGACAAGGTACACCCGTTCATGCTGATGGGTTGGGCCTGTTCTAACAGGACAATGCACCTCCACACAACTGTCGGGACGCCACATTATGGTTAGAGGAGCATTCATCTGAGTTTGGGGTGTTGCTATTCCCACCGAAATCCCCAGATCTGAACATGATAGAACAAATTTGGGATGCCATGCAACGCACTATCAAACGCAGGAATCTGAGACCTCGGAATACACCCGAATTGTGGAACTCTCTGCAAGAAGTATGGTGTACATTGCTTCAGCATATTTCCAGAAGCTAGTGGAGTCCATGCCCCGTCGTATTTCTGCGCTCCCATGGGGGACCTACCAAGTATTAGACTGATGTACCAGTTTTTCTGGCACTTCAGTGTATATACGCACACATATCATTTACAACCACTATCAATCCACTGCTGGATGAGAGTCTCAAGTTTCTTCTTCCACAACAGTCTGCTTTGAGCCAGTTTCTTTCATGCTTTCGAATATCATTCACCCATCTCCCACTTGGCATCTTCCGGGTATTGTTTTTCCCTTGCTATCCAGCTTAATACAGGGTGATTCATAAAGAAGTATATAGTTTCAATGAACTATAAAACAAGAACAATGCAAGATATTTTATGTTACCTGTAACAGAATTGTAGGGGAATGTTTCAAGTTTTTTTAAAGACAGTCACAGGTGTTCTATGTGTGCACCCTTAGTCACACTACACAAATCAAGCCGATAATCCATTTCCGCCAAAACGCAGAGTAAGATATCTGAATCAAGTGCAGTGATAGTGGCTGTGATACGCTGTTTCAGCTCTGCTAGATCAACAGGAAAGGGAGGGGTGAATACCTTGTCCTTTACGTACCCCCACAGAAAAAAGTCACATGATATTAAGTTAGGACTTCTCTGTGGCCATTGGGTCAATGGCAAGTCCGTAGCTCGTCCAATCCATCGGTGAGGAAGATGTTCATTGAGATAATCTCGCACGTCGCCTAACCAGTGCGGTGGTGCACCATCCAATTGGAGAATAAAGTTTCCACTGTCGTCCTGCAACTGTGGCATCAACCAAAGACTTAACATATCCAGAAAAGAGCCTCCCGTGACAGTTTCCTCGTGAGAAAAGAAGGGGCAGTACACTTTCTTTTTGGACACAGCACAGAACACATTTACCTTAGGGGAATCCCGCACGTGTTGCACTGTAAATCTGGGATTCCCGGTCCCCAAAGGCAAACATTGTGCTTGTTTACCTAACCACTCACGTGAAATGTAGCTTCATCGGTGAAAACTAAGTGATCGGCAAAATCGTCATTTTCCAAACAGTGCTGCATTTCGGCACAAAATTCAAAGCGCTTTGTCTTGTCAAGGTCAGTGAGATTTTGCAACATCTCTACTTTGTATGGAATTATTTTCAGCTTCTTTCTCTAAATTCTCCAGACAGTGGGCTGTGAAATCTGTACTTCACGACTCACCCACCACGTTGATTTTCCTGGGCTTCGTTGAGTGGCGGTGCAAACACTATCGACGAGTTCTTCCAATACACACGGTCATCCAGGACTTTTAAGTTTGCACAAACAGCCCGCAGCTTGAAATTTTTATGCCAATCGTAGATAGATTTTCTGGTTGGAGGTTTTTTTCCAAATCGTGATCAAAAATGCTGTTGCACAACAGTTACAGACTCCGTTTTGCTCAATTCAAGAACACAAAATGCCTTCTCCATTGCAGATGCTGCCATTTCGACTGACTAGTTACGTGATGCGTGTGCTATTGTCTATGTCACTTCCCTCAGTAGTTAGACAAACTTTATGAGTATATCTATCTAATGGTTCACAGTTGTGGTCCGTGTCTTCAACTGTTACTGTTTTATAGCATCTGGAAACTGTATACTTCTTTATGAATCAGGGTGTATTTCAACCATCCGTCGATGGCTCTTTCAATGTAACCATCCCATTGCAATTTCAGGAATTCTGCGACAATAATGTCTTCCACTCATCATTTTCCCGATCCACAAGTTCCTATTTGTATCTTTCCTGGTAACATCAAACGTGCATCTCCACATGCTGCTTTCATTTGTCTGCAACGTCTGTATGTCTTTTTTCGTTGAGGTCCATGGCTGTGCTCTATTCGTAAGAACTGGAAGGATGCACTGATTAAACAGTTCCATTTTAAGAAATAATGCATCCGACCAAGTTTTATAGGTACACTGGTGTGCAAAAATTGAGGACGAAGAAGAGAAATTAGTGGAATGAGCAGACAGAACGGACCGAAAGACCACTCAGGAGATAGACTAGGGTCCGGTACGGTAAGGCATGCGCAGATATGCAGCATGACTTGGGGGGAGTGTCGGAAGGGTATAAAGCACACGGGCGGTGTATGCTCAGCAATTCGGTGAAAGCTATTGCACGGTGTACATCGGTTTGAACGACATCGAGTTGCTGCCACCATGTGATATGGCCAACAGGAAAATCAGTAGACAACATCTGGATTACTTTACCCGAGGTCCCGTCATTGAGAAGTTGGAAGAAGGTCGAAGTGTGACTAGTGTGGCCGAGGAGTTCGGGTTCACTCACAGCATCGTTTCACGAGCTTGGAGAACATTTCAAATGACAGGAACAGCTGTCCGAGAGTTTAGCAGTGGTCGTCCACGAGCAGCCACAGGGGCGGACGACCGGTATATTGTCCTACAGGCAAGAAAAGAGCGGGGGAAATTGCAAGGCACATGTAGCAGACAACTGGACGTCCGTTATCGCGTTTTACCATTGCCAGGAGGCTGCACAAAGGTGGTCTATTTGCACGATGACCAGTACGGTGTGTGCCATTAACGCCTGCTCATTGGAAACGGCGGTTTGTGTGGTGCCAGGAACACAAGAACTGGACACATCAGCAATGGGGGTCAAGTTCTCTTTACGGATGAGAGACGATTTAGTCTGACGAGCGATTCTGGACGTATACACATCTGGAGAGAGCAGGAAACCCGCAATCACACCTCCAACATCGTCAAAAGGGACCGGTATGGAGGTGGCAGAGTTCTCGTTTGGGGCGGTATCATGCTTGGTAGCCATACTGACCTCCACATCTTCCAAGGAGGTTCAGTCACAGGTGTCCGCTATTGTACCGAGGTTCTCCTGCCTCACGTGCATCTGTTTAGAAGTGCTGTGGTCCTGAGTTCCTCTTCATAGACAACAATGCTACACCTCATTGTACAGTGGCTGTTTGAGAGTGAAGATATTCAACGCATGGATTGGCCCGCAAGGTCCCCGCATTAAAATCCAATCGAACACGTGTGGGACCTTCTTGAGCGATGCTTGGCAGTACGTTACCAGCCGCCAGCAACGATTATGCAGCTGCGATTGGTGCTACAAGAGGAATGGGCTGCGATGCCTCAACAGCTCCTTGACAACCTCGTCCTTAGCATGGACAGACGTTGTAAATCCTGCAATGCAGTCAGGGGTAATCATATCCCCTACTAAAGACTGGATTTTTCTTGGCAGCCGCCTGTCAAATGGATGTTTCTGTCTTCTGTCCAGTTGTGCTTGTAGCTACCTTTTCAATAAAGTGCCTTTGTATCCTTTGGATTCCTTGTTTGAACGGTTTTGCTCACTTGTCCCATATTCTTACATCTTGGGGATCTTATGGTATGATTTGAGTCGATGTGGAGCACTTCTGCACATCGTTACATTCGAAAAACCGTCTCGTCCTTAATTTTTGCACGCCAGTGTATTATTTTCTTCATAAATGTGGCCATTGCTTAATATCTGTTGCCTAATTTAGGTGTCGGTACCTCTACATTTTCCCTATCAATCGCTAAATGTAAAATCTAAATATTCACTTCTTGTAAAAAAAGCACATTCGATCAATATATATATATTACACTGCCGGACAATTGCTAAGGACGGATGACAATAGCAACGATAGCAACCATAAAATGGAAGGCAGGAAAATGTGGAAATTAGCATAAGTGCGGGATACAGTAAGACGTGTTGTGCGTATGCAAATTTTGGATTGTCAAACTCGTTCGTGACGTCATAGCGCTGATAAGAGATATAAAGGATTCGACGCGTATTGACCATTGTTTGTTCAAACACAAAGTTGAAAGGGAAAGAATCAACTGACGAACTTGCAATTTTCAGTATGTCTTCCCGACATCACCTAGATGATTTTACGCATGGCCGTATTATTGGCAAGATTGAAGAAGGGCGAAAAGTAACAGATGTTGCCGGGGATGCAGTTAGCAGATGTAAGAAAAGAAAGCACTTTTTGGTTTAGACACCACCAACTCACTCAAAAACTCAGTTGACAGATTAGCTAAGAAAGAGACTCTTCAATCCTTCCTTGGTGATATATCACCCCCCTCCTTACTTTAGAACTCCCAGGCTCTTCCTGCAAGTGAAACTGCATAAAGCTGGTAACCCCATCAGACCTTTAGTGGAATATTCTTTTTCTCCAGCAGTAAACCTTGAAAAGAGATTGGTCCTCAAATGCAAATCCCTGGCAGCCAACCATCCTCATACAGTTGTCTCTACTTCAAACTTCATCCACAACCTTCCTAATTCCTTTTCTCCTTGTGATAATCTGTATACTCTCGATGTAGAATCTTTGTTTCCCTCTGTACCATATTTTGATTCCTACATGCTCCTCATGAAGAAATTGATTCTTCATTTTGAACCCCCCGGTCCTCTTATCAAAGATCTTTATGATTGTTTCCACACTATTCATCAACACAGTTGTTTTGTTTTCAACAAAATTGTGTATAGGCAACAATCTGGGCTCACCTCTTTCCCCTCTGCTTGCTGAAATCTACATGCAACATATTGAAGTTTCCATCATTCCTCTATACCCTTTTCAACCTTCCCTATGGTTAAGATATGTAGACGACATTTTCATTAGCTGGCCACATTCCGAGTCTGAACTACAGATACTGATCAACTCCATTACGGAAAAATTTCCTTCCATTAAGCTCACTATATCTAAGGAAGTAAATCACAAAATTGATTTCCTGGATGTATCTATCTGCAGAAACGCTGATCTCTCCATTACTCGTTCCGTCTATCGAAAACCTTCTGCGGCCACTAACATCATTCCCTACAAATCTTGCACCCTGCATCTCTACAAACTTGCAGCATTGAAGTCCTACATCCACAGGGCTCATATCATTTGCAACAACCAACTCTCTCTTCAAGAAGAACTCTCCAAAATTTCTACAATAGCCCTCTCTCATGGTTTCCCTGCTGTTATAGTCAACTCCCTCATAAAGAAATATGAAAACCATTCGAAAATCGAATGCCTCCTTCCTCACAAGAAAGAAGACCTGAAATTCTGTGGTTCTGTTCCTTACCATCCTTCCTATGCTTATAAGTTACAGATTCTTTTTAGAAGTTTTGGTTACCATCTTGCCATTAAATCTACCCCAAACATCTTGAAACTTCTACAAAGGGATAGGGACAAAGTTGAAAGCCTGAACCTCCCAGGAGTTTACTGCATTCCTATCTCTTCTTCTACTGGGGATAACTTATACATTGGAAGCACATACAGGAGCATTAGCCATAGAATTTTAGAACATAGAAAAGATGTTTCGAAAGCCAATCCCAATACTGCCTTGTCTATTTTGACAATGGAAGACACATCTGCAGTTCCCCACTGGAACGAAGCAAAACGAATTGCTTCTTTTGACAATCGTTTTGCCCTCCGTTACCGTGAAAGCATAGAAATTATGTTCAACTCAATGACTTGCAACTCCAAATCTCCTCTCTACATTCCGTTGATCTGGGAATCAATTCTAAGTTTTGGCAACAAAAATAAGAAAAATTCAAATGTAAAATCTGGCAACAATCTTAGTCCTCCATTGGCGTGATGAAGACCTAAGATAAGGTCGAAAGCTTCCAACTTACGAACTTTTTGTAAAAGTTTCAGTTAACGTAACTAGCGTGATCAAGTTACCTTTATTTGTTGATATTGTTACGTGTTTTGCCCATAATCGTCATGTTTGAAACCTGCAGAAGATCGGTACATAGTGCTATCAACAAAAAGACACCGGCGCAGCACAGCTAGTGAGGTAGCAAATCAGTTTATGGCTGCTACTGGCAAGCGGATCTCCCGAAAACCTGTCGCCAGACGTTTGCATGAGGGAGGACTATACGCCCGCCGTCCTGTTGTGTGCATCCCATTGTCCAGACGTCACCGTACCGCCCGTTTGCAATGGTGCCATCAACATCACAATTTGACTGATAACGACTGGTCTGCTGTCCTCTTCTCAGATGAGAGTAGATACAGTCTGTCGTCTGATTGTCGACGACAACTGATCTGGCGTGATAGTGGTACTGCATATTGTCCAGCAAACATGCAGGAAAGGGACCGATATCCGACATGTAGTGCCATGGTATGGGCTGGCATCATGATCAATGGCCGTACGTCCCTCTATGTGCTTCCAACTGGGACTATGACTGGCCAACGATACATTAATGATGTTCTGCTACCTCATGTTTGCATGTTCCGTGGTACTGTCGGTGATAGATTCATTTTCATGGACGACAGCGCAGCATGTCATCGAACAGTTGCTGTCCAGGAGTGTCTTGAGAGCGAGGATATTCAACGCTTCGTATGGCCAGCACGTTCTTCAGATCTGAATCCAATTGAAAATGTATGGGATGCTTTGGGGAGGAGTCTTGCTGGTCGCCAATGCCCTCCAATAAACAAGGACACCCTCATCCGTGCACTGACAGAGGAATGGGATAAATTACCCCAACAGCTGCTTGATAATGTTGTGCAAAGCATGACACAACGTGTGGAATCTTGCATCGCCCTCCATGGTGGCCATATCCTGTATTGACATCTTACGCCGGAACGCCTGCAGACGGTAATTGCATTTTTCACGTTTACGTATTCTGCACCAAATGGCCTGTTTGTCCCTTGAATACGTTCCAAAGCCTTCTGGATTTCAGAGCACAATAAATTGTCTTTCTTGTAATGTCCTGGCATTCTGACATTATTTTATTTCACTTGGCATCCAACCACACTTACTTTTTTATGCGCTATATAGCCGTTTATGATCCGTCATTAGCAATTGTCCAGCAGTGTATTATAATTGAAAGGACAGCATCCGCACAGGCTCAGTAACTTAGCTTTTGAAGTGATATCTACAAAATTGAGATGCTCCCCTCATTTCGGTTTACCACGAGCCACTACTGGAAATGTGGAAATATCCAAAAACTAAATTGAAAAAATAAGCACAGCTTATATTCTGATATCTACATAATTGAGATGCACCCCCCTACCCATCCCCTCCCATCTCAGCTTACCACGAGCCGCTACTGGAAATGTGTGGAAATATCCAAAAACTAAATTGAAAAATTAAGCACAGCTTATCTTTTCTTATTTTTTCAACACAGGGTGATGAAAATTTCTGACAGTGATTCACCTTCTGATGTAGGTGAATCCGATATAACTCGGTTAAAGGAAAAAATCAATAGCTCAGAGGAGGTAAAAGTTGACAAGTGCAAATTTTAACCTAAGAATCGGTCTGTCAAAAATGTGGAGAAAGAATTTGGACTACTAATTACATGGTAGGAAAAGCTAAACAACTTGTCAGAGAAAGGAATCCTAGCATCCCTTAACCCAAGGACTTTTAAGTCGAGAAACAAGTTTGTAAAAATACTGTATAACAGTGATCACATAAGTAGAATTATGCCAAGTAAAAAGGACTGTGTGTCAATGAAGGTTGATTGGGTAAAAATACATGTATTGTAAAAACTGGTACTTGGTGATATAACTTAAACATTTTAGCAATTCAAGGATGAGTATCAAGATCTTAAAATTAGATTTGCCAAACTGCATTTTGGCTGGTGCTAATGAATTGCACTGTGTTGTGTTTTCATCAGTGACGGACTGGTGATTCATAAACGGTCCTGGAAGCGGAATTTTTGTGGCCAACTTTTGGGGAAAATTTTCAAGGTGTACCCCAACCCTAAAATTAAGGGAATGTCAATGTCATCCTGTTTAAATGCCTTTTTAGAAAAAGAAAAAAATTGAATTACTGCTGTGTGTGTGTCATTATGAAGGCAGTAATAAATTAGTAATATTTAACCCACTTTTCTGGACTGCAGCATAAGATATCCTTAGTCAAATTTAATGTAAGAACAAAATTACTGCTGTTGCTGAAATAATACACAAAGTGGTTCTCTGTGAGAGGCTATCCAAGATTTTTTCCATTCTTAAGAATTTTCAGAATTGTCTTAGTTTCTTCATTTATAACGAGAAGAAAAATCCAAATTTGTCCAAATAAATGTTTTTCCAGGACCTGTCATAAATAAAATAATTACGAAAAAATCCTTAGAAAAAATTGAAAATTTCCTGAATTGTAATTTCAATGCAAGTTTATAAAGTGAGAGAAATTAAAGAATGCAAAAATTAATGCTTATTTAATTACTTTCAAATGAAAATATTTTTGCTGTACCCATAACAAATTTTCCAAACTGCAGTTCAAGAATTTATGTAACTAGTTGTAAGGCCCAAAAAGTAGTTAATCAGATACAGATCTCGTTAATAAGAAAAAATAGAAAGGAAAAAGAAAGCATTAAGTATGCAAGGAATTTTGAGTTTTTATCCCAGATTATTGGATGGTATACTTGATTTTAGTGTACTGATTCAATAAAAATTGTGCTACTGCAACCAGCAAAAGCAAATTGAAGTACTGAAAATCAGCCAAAAAGGATGGAGCTTGAGTTCCAAAGTTGAGGGGAGGGGAGTTCTCTCAAAAGCAGTGCTTGACTCAGCAGAACATTTGCTACGTAATTTTTAGCACGTCTTTTCTAAAAAACAGATCATGCTTATGTTATCAGTTTGTCCGTCCGTCTGTAGACATAATATCTCTGCAACTAATAGTCGGATTTGAAAAATTCTTTTTGCATTAGGAAGCTTAACATGTGTGAATGATGATCCTTTATTTCATTTTTTTTTTCTTTACAATGCACAATTTTGCCGCTAGAGGGCATAAATGCAAATGATATTGAATTCAAGATACATTTTATTCCATATATTTGCTTCTAAACATCCAACTCAAAAAATTCTTTTACCTTTCGATTCCATTCATGTCGAAGACTGTTTCGGGTATAGTCAGTTTTTTAAGTTACGCATAGGTTCTCTGCTAGGGGCATAAAAGTAAATTGTGTTTTCCCCGATATCTCTGCTTCTAAAGCTCCAATTGGAAAAAAAAATTCTGCAGCTGATACAGCTCCTGATGGGAAATATTTTCTGTATAAATTGTAATATTTGCTATAAAACAGTTTGGCCACCAGGGGGCATAAGTGTTAATTTCTGCTACTGATGTATTTGCAGCAAAATCTAAGTTTTTAAAATCTCGATTGAAAAAATTCTTCCGTGGACCGATACTACTCACGTTGACAAACCTTTTTGGAATATTTTCTTCTTAAAACAATGCATGGTTTCTCCGCCAGTGGGGGGGCGTAGATGTATATTTTACTTTTTGTCAATATCTCTGCTTCTAATTGTCTGATTTGAAAAATTTCTTTGTTGGATAGAGTTTCCAGTGCGACATGTTTCTCATATAATTTCGAAAATTTCAAGTAATCCATTGACTTTCAGCTAGGGGTATAGGTAAATTGCACTTTCCCCAGTATCGTTGCTACTAAAGCTCCAATTTGGAATGGTTTGGCCACCAGGAGGCGTAAGCGTTAATTTCTGCTTCATAGTTGTTTGCAGCAAAATCAGCTTCTAAAAGCTCGATTGAAAAATTCTTTCGTGGACTGATACCGCTCATGTCGATAAACATTTGAGAATACAGTATTAGTTGAATGACAAAACCAGTCAGGATGTTTAGAATTCCAGTCACCAGCCACTACAGTGGGGATGGGGTCCCCAAAGAGGATGTTAAGATCATCTTCAGAAGGTACCTTCCCTGGACTGTTATAAACGGAAGCTAATTTCATCAAGCCTGAGCTTGTTTTTAGCTTAACAGCCTGTACCTCAATATTCTTGAGATCCTTCATGGGTATGATGGATGCACTTAAACCATTTTTGACTAAAATGACATTACCTCCTGCTGCGTGCCTGTAGAGGGCTGGATCTCTGTCCTGCCAGAACACCTGGTAGTTCGCAACACTGACACAAATTGATGCATAGTGTTCAAAGTATTCATATTCCCAAAGTTATCTAAATTAGTGAAAGCTTTGATATCTTGCATTCATGATCCTCAGGCTGAAAGTGCTTTCGGTATAATGGATAAAATTGTCATTGAAGGAATTAAAAAGAAAAGGAAAGCAACAATGAAGTGGGAAGGGAATCATATCAACAGAAAATAAAATTAATCAATGATTGCTCTGCAGCTGCAGAATCAACAAAAGACACATATGGCCCTGGAACTTGAGAAGAAAACAATACAAGAGGAAACTTCAGCAGATGGTACAGCAATTACAACTACAAAACAAAACAAATATTGTATAAAGCATTTGTCTTTTCAAACTATATTATTTTGTTTTGAATTCAGTAATTTTATTTTGTGAATACAGTTATGTGTTCCAGTTTAATATTACATAATAAATTACAGTAAACAATTCCATCTTGTGCTGCGTTATATTCACACTTGAGTTGCAGTGGATCAGGAATACTGCAGAAGCATTTGGTTATAGTGGTGGACTGATTACTTCCATTTATAACAATATCAAAAATAACGTTCAGATTTTGCATAATAAAAAAAGTGAATATAAAGCTTACTTATCAATTCCTTTTTTGCCACCTATTATAACCAATTTGTTAAAGACAGAATGTGCAGAGCATCAAATATTTCTGGCTGAAACTATCGTCGATAATGGTGCCTTATTGACCTACAATGACAAGTCAATCTTCGATACATCGGGCGTATATTGTATCCCGATAATAACTAACCCCAATCACAAAGATTCTATGTACATAAGCAGTACTAAGAGATGCCTTATTACTCGATTAAAAGAACATGTATGCGATTGGGAAAAGAAAAGACCTAAAACAGCACTCATTCAGTATTGCATCGAACACAATGCTGTACCCAATTGGGAAAGTGTCAAAATTCAAACATCACTTTGATCTCATAAACAAATCTTCACTTCTGAGGCCTTAATTATTGAAAAATATAAAAGGAAATGTAACAATAATTCACCTATCGATATTCCACACGCATGGAGATACCTGTTACATTCTGAAAATCAACGTAATATTAAGCGTAAGTTAGATAAACTCTGCTTGCTTGGCTTAGTTGATCAGCAGGACGAATACGTCCGCGAAATCTCCACAGATGGCGCTATACAAGAAATGCGCGATAGCTTATGTGACGAAGTTAACATACTGTCTTTTCATTCTGGCATATTGTACTACATCTAGTCGATTACAGAGGACCATGCCCTTGTGAACTCTTCCACTGATGAAGGCTTAATATCAGCTGAAACATGTATGGATGCTGTAGCATGGGTAGAGTGTAAATAGGTTCTGTGGTTTTGTCATTTTCAGCTTTTAACTTTGTTGGTTTTACTTTTAAATTGATTTTAATGTACTCATTTCATTTTAATTTCGCACTCGGTTTAGTGCTGTTTCATTCATGTTTTTCTCAATTTGTCGTTTTTACCGTTTGTTGTGATATGTCCTTTCGACTGATGACATACGTTCACTAGCAGAGGAGGTTTTTACTGTTCGTTATGATATTTGTCTTTTTGACTGCTGATATATATTCACTAGAGGAAGCCGGACGACAAAGGATGTAGGCCTACTTTTCAAAGTTGGGGGGAAGTCCTTTTGAATATGCTGTTTGTAGTTTGCTTTTAGTTAATATTACCAGGAACCTATTGACTTCTGCTTGATATTGTCAGTTAAACACGTGATGAACAGTATTTTGCTACTGTAAATGGTAGTTATTGATACATATTCACGCTTGCTCGTCGCACGTTCTGGTTTTTCATCCGGTTAAAAAGTTCAGCTGTTTTGTTTCTTGGTCAGTCTCATGTATGCCCTTGTCCTTTTAGACTATCCAACACTCTCAAACCATGCATCAGCCATTCCTCTTGCTGCTATCCCAATTAATTGCTTTCTTTTCTAGTTTTGCCTACACATAGTATGTCTGATCTGTACTTCCTCATTTCTTCAGTCACCTAATTCATCGTTTCATTTGTTTGTATAGTATTCTATACACCAATCTTACACTCACCCTGCCAAGATCTCTTTCTCATGTACTGTTTATTAATTAGTTCTCAGAGGTCGCGCTTACTCGCAATTGCCGCGCAAATCAGCCATTTTTTTTAGGCATTTTGACAGAAACGCTTGCAGATCTCAGTTTTTTCTTAGTACATAAAGCATTCCAGGCTCATGGAAATTTCTGTTTCGTGTAGAAATTGACATTCATTCTGCCTTTTTGCTAGTTTTCCCGTTTTAGTGGATTACCTCCCTAAATTGATGAACGTTTTAATCACCCCTGCCCGAGGCATTTTCCCCTTCAGAAGACCGAAATACAAAAACGTGTTCTGCACACCATGTTTCCCGCTGTGGGAGTGCCCTTGACATTTGGAATGTGTCGTGTGACAAAGGTCGGCAGTGAGAGTGGCCATGACATTCGATACAGGAATGTCATGACAAACGTCACGGTGTGCAGAACCAGAGTTCGCCAAAATGCGTAATTACACGTCTAGTACGCATCAAAATTTTACCAACGCATAAAAATATGCATCGAAAAAATGCGTAAAATACGCATTGTGAAACGCATAAAATGCTCACAGAGAAACGCGTAAAACTATGCACCGAAGAATTTTACCAATGCATAAAAATATGCATTGGGGCAGTATTTCGTCTTTCAAGAATGGAAGTAAACGAAATAAAGATTTTTTTCCGTAATCGTAATTTCGTTTTCCTGCGATGTTGCCTCTGTTCAGTATTGTTGTTATATATCATTTTCTTCCATAAATATTTGTATTTCAGTTTGAACACGGAAGAAAAATTTCCGAAAACAGAAATTCGACGGTGCAAAAATTCCCATGTACCGTAATTTTCAGGAATGAGAGTGTCACAGCTTCGAGGAATTTCTCCTTTTCCGTCATAATTTGGGTTATCCTAGAGATCGATGCATAACTGAACAGAAATTTTGGGGCAATTGGTAGTGGTGAAGGATGCTTTCCGCCTAAAACTTTCGAAAACGGAAGTTAGACGCAGTGAAGATTTCTCCCGTAATCGTGATTTTATTCTTCACGCGATGTTTCCTCTGCCTAGTATTGTCAAATATCATTTTATTTTATAAATATTTGTATTTCACCTTGAAAATGGAGGGAAAATGTCCGAAAACGGAAATCGGGCGTAGCAAAGATTTCTCTCGTAACTGTAATTTTTTTCCCAATGATGTTGCGAACATGTGTCCAGTGTTCTTAAATATTCCTCCCAAAACAGTTTGCGTTTCAGCTTGATAAAGGGAGGGAGGTAGGTGGGAGTCCAAAAACGAAAGTAACGAAGCTGAAAAGTTTGTATGAATTGATGTGTTCAAAAGTATTCATTTTCTTAAAGTTACAGTATTTATCTTTTATCTAAAATAGTAAAAGCTATCATGCATTCATGATCCTCAGACTGAAAGTTCTTTCAGCATGATGGATGAAATTGTCATCCAAGGGCATTAAAAAAAAAAAAAGTGGCAATGAAGAAATGGGAAGGGAAACAAAGATATCAGCAAAGTGAAAATTTAAGCACTGAATGTTTTGCAGCTGCAGAGTCAACAAAAGACAAATGTGACTGTGGAACTTGATATTTTTAGATACCTATAAGAATATCAAAAGTGCAATATGTATTCACTTCTTGAACACATTGCTGTTGCATGTGGTCATTACAAAACATGATAAATTTAATGTTAATGTTTTAAAATATGAATATTATATTTATTACTAAAATAAGAAGCCAAACGGATCCAAATTCTAAATACACTGAGTGGTAGTGAAATATTTTTTTAATATGAAAAAATCTGGATTGATTTTTCATAATTGCCCTTCATTTTTGTAAGTTTTTTATTTCATCTGTTAATTTTTCTAAAATACTCCCCACTTTTAAAAATTACTCCCTAAATTTTTTCAAAGGAGTAAATATAATCCTTTAAATTTTATTTTTTTCCGGCGAACTCTGTGCAGAACACGTTTTGACTTTTCGTAGAAGAGCGATGCAAATAAAGTTGTGATATATATAATTCTTAATGTTTGATAATACTTTTGTTTCCATTTATATATTTTATGTTTATATTATTATTTGTAAGAATATGAAAATTAATGCAAGACACTGATAATAATTACTTTCTGGTTTGGATTTATTAAGAACGAAAGTGAGTCCGCTAGGGGGAAAAATTTTGACTCGCAAATTTCAATATTTGACTCTTATGTTTGAGAATAAAGAGTCGCACTGACTCTGAGTTTTACAAGGCAAAAATGAGCTCTGGGTCTTCCCACTTCCATGGTGGACCAGCCTTTTGAGGATTCCATTCTGAAATAGAGCTGTCCATTCTTAAATACAAAACAATAAACAAAAATATTAAGTTATAAGAAAAAAGAGAGTTTAAGATGAATACAATGTTAAATTCAACAGAATCCTAAATTTTTTCATGTAAATGGAAAGACTAAAGCAACAGCAGTGGCGGTTCGGTCGGATCTCTCATCTCAGCGTAATGTTTTTGATTAAAAACCTTAATGTTCACTGCTGCTGAAGCTATTTGTCTGAGAAAATGTGTTACATATCACTAAGCTAAATGACAATAAAACTAAAGTATGGGTAGCAATTAATGAAGCCAATTAAAAAGGAAACTGCATAATGTTTGCATGATCTCGGCAGCTAGGCAGTAAAGAAAAACAGCCTGAGAAGAACACAGTCGTAAAGCAGTAAACTCTCCACGTCTTTTAACAAAAATGTATTTTAAAAGTGTGTGACATGTTGAGAAATTTTATTCTGACCATGTAATCTGATTCTGTTTAACGTAGAAACTGAAAGTGATCAAAGTTTAATGTCGGAGTGTCTGTGTTGTCAATTTCAAAATTGTAACTGGAAACTGACTGATTTAAAAAAAAAAAAAAAATGTTGACAGTCTTTACTTAACATACAGGTGCAGCAAGAGCTTTCACCAGCAGTTTTTCTGTTTATCCTTTTGAATTTTCAAAAAATTCCAAATATGGGTGTTAGCTAAAGGAGCTTTCTCAGAGCATATTTTTCTTCCTTCAAAGTTATGAAAAATTTTATTTTGTAAGTGCGCATACTTCTTTTTCTTTTTTTTTTTTTTTTTTTTTTTGACAAAAAATGTACTTGAATAGCATTGAAATGATGTTGCTGTCCATGATAACAGCAGTTGACAGATTTGCTCCTAATAGCAGCTTTTCACATTGTGCCTACTATGTCATATGCCACAGTTGCACTACTTGGGAAGCTAATTGCCTTCAACATTCACAAAACAAAGAGGCTTGTGTTGTGTTTCATTACAGAATTAGAGAGTTCCTATGACCTGGCATGTGACATTTTACAAGCTGTAATGGAAAAACTTTCCTGTCTAATGCATTCGCATGATAAAGAACAGCACAGTGCAACAATAAACCTCATTGGGAGTAAATTTTTGCTGACATACATGTATGTGCCATTTTTGCCAGCAGCATCAGCATCTGATGCCATTGATTCAGGACCCCTCCCTTTTTTTTAGTCAGGAATAACTGTCGCTTATTAAAAAAAAGTACATAGGCAAAATTCAAATTGTCTGTAACCATAACATGAAGTGATTTCATTAACACTTAGAAAATACATCAGGTAATCAAATATCTGTACAAAACTAGTAGCTTTAATCCATTCTATAGATGTAGGGTAAATGTACCCTGTGAACAGGTTGTTCCTTTCACTAACAACAACTACCCAAATTTGAAAATTTACGAAAACTGAACAGAGTGCTTAAGAGATAGCTGATGTGTGTCAGACATCTTGCTACATCCGGTGCACATAAAGATTTGAAATGGAAGCTGTATAGATACTCAGAAATACTGACATTGACTTTATGTTGGAATTTTCATATTCATAAAATCCATGTATTCGCAAGCTGCCATTTCTTCTATTCGCGGTTTCCTTGTGTGTCCGTGAATATGCCCACTAAGTATTAATATTATGCATGCACACTTAGACAATGTTCATGTGTGTAAACCCATATATAGCCAGTACGTCAGACATTACAATCCAGCAGTGTTGTATGTATAATTTTTTGTGCATTGCACAGATGCCGTAACTCCCCACCCCCATTTTAGTGCAAGTACTATATTGGCTCTCATCACAGTTTTTTTTTTTTTAATGGAATATTTCAACAACCACTCTGTCCACAAAGTGGATAAATCTTGAATAACCAGGTATTTTCTTTTTTGTTTGCGACGACCAAATGTAAAAGTATGTTTCATGAGCATTGCAATAATAATAATTAAAAAAAAAAAATACTGCATCGTTCAGTTGTTACCTCACATGACATAATTTGCAGTTTCCATTCACGGAACACCTATCCGAAAACAAGAAAACCTAAGCTAGATGTCACAAATATTTCTTTCTCTGTTGGTACTGTGGTAATGATGTCACATAATTATATCCAGGCAGCAGTTTCCATGCACTGAACACCTGAACAAAAACACGATAACTAAGCATGTTGTCACAAATATTTCTTTCTTGGTCGCTGCTAAGGTAATGACGCTCATAATTTAATCTGGAAAGCAGTTTCCATTCACTGAGCTAAGCGTGATGTCACAAATATTTCTTTCTCGGTTGTTGCTATGGTAATGACTCTTTCCACTGTGCCACTAAAGTCAGACAAACATTCAGACCAAGCAAATTATATTGTTTGTGATTAGCAAGTTTTTTTTTTTCTTTTTGTGTACAGCCAGCCAGTAGGTTTTTATTTATTATCTCTGATTATAAACTCAAAATCAGGGCAAACCCCCATTTTTCTATAAATTTATTCTTATGTCAATCTTGCCTTGCTGTAGTTTTGTGGAACCATTAGGTTTCACACGCAAAACTACAATTGAATGGTTAATGCTGTTCAGTTCCTGTAAGAAGCTTATTTCTTTTTATCACTCCATTGTCAACTGAATGAACAATTCAATTTTGATACTTTTTCAAAAGAATTATATTTCATAAATTTTATATGTAATCATTTTGCAATTTAATGTGATTTCATTAACACTTAGAAAATACACCAGGTAATCAGATATCTATGCAAACTGGTAGCTTCAGTACTGACATAGGGTAAATGTATACATAACACTAAGTTCTTGCACATCAACCAGATCTCTAGCAGTGCAGAATAAACTGCACAGAAAACCATTTACACATTTGCTTTGAAAGTAATTTGTTTGATTTAAACCAGGTACTGTTGCATTTAATTACAGGGTTCCCACTCTTTTTCACACATAAGAAATAAGCACTCCCCAAAAATGTGTTAAGGACCTTACGAATTGTATCCGCAACAATGACATGCACAAATATACTTGTAAAAGTATATTTTTACAATCCATATAATTTAAGTTTGTGGATGTAATAAATTAGAATTTATGCAATTTAAGACAGTTCTGCTGATCACTGTAATAGTTGTGCTGTCAATGCTATAAAGAGCGTATAAATTGTAAAACCTTAGTTAAAATTATCTTTTCAAGATGTCAATTTGGCACTTAATTTTTTCATGGTGTAACTGAATAATTATTATTTGCATATACAAAAAGGGAAAATACAGAAGTGAAATATCAGTACCAAGACATGGTGATGGGGGTTTGTTAGGTGGGATCTACTGGATGTGTTTAATTTAGCTCATGGTCCTTCACTTTATTCATCTTCAAGACGATTTTTCTCTGGGAAAGATGTTCTGTGTGTGATGTTTTTTTTTTTTTTTTCAGGTTCCCCTTTCCCATGTCCTTTCCTTCCTTTCCCCCTGTACTCTTCTGTGGCACAGGTGTACCGGGCATTTTTCTGCGGAGAGAAATATCACTTGAAATGGCTTGTTGTTACAGGTAAGTATGTAGGGCAGCTTACAACTTCACTTCTTAACGGGTAACCGTCTACTCCCTCTCCTCTAATATTTCCATACTTTTCTTTCGTACTATTCTATCAGGGAAATCTGTTCCCAAATATCTAATATTCCTCTTTTTCACCTGACAAAAGGCGCAGAGCGCTGTGGGTCCGGGTCTCTCAACCTTAGATAGGAAATCTCTCTCTCTCACTTTATTCATCAAATTACATATCTCACACTGTCCCTTACTCTCCCACGGACTGTCAGCTGTCACATGACATCAACATAGCCAACCACCAACAAAAATACTAGGCACTACATCATAACTTCTAGATTTTGTGCTGTCAGTTAGGAAAAAATAAGTACTTTTTGGCAAAAAGTATGGAGGATGTTCACACACTTTTAGAATGATTTTCCAGCAATATAATTAATGTTTAAAATACAATTATTTCTCTCTTAAATGTTATATCTGATAACCTTTTCTCTGTATTGTGAACCTGAATCTAGATTCCCGAGATAACAGGGTATTTCTTAAAATTGGTAGTGATATTTCATAATTACATTGTTTTAGGTCTGCATTTAGAAAGCACTCTTTTAAGCAGTCAGAAGGGGCAATAGTCTATTGGTGACACATCAAGGAACTTCAAAGGAACATGAGCAAAACATATAGACTTGATACCCATCTCTTTTTTTGTCCCTTTTTTTCATTTTTTTTTTTTCAAGAAATAGTGGTTGATTTGGATTTGTGACTGGTAGCCTTATCCTGATTGAGTTCTACTCTTTAAAGGCTCTTATAGGAGTTAAAACATTATTTTGGTAATATGTAGAATTAATTTTAACATTCTTTTCAACTTTTCTTAACTTTGATTTCCCATTGTACGAAAAACCAGTGATAATCATGAATCCTTTACTGACACTTTAGATTCTTGGAACTAAGTTTGTAAGTTTTTATCTACTCTTTTATGATAGTAAATCGACCTTTTCTGTTACAGTCGTTTAGGTAGATCCATGCTTATAATAAATTTCCACAGTAAATCGTCACAATAAATTTCCATCTGTCTCCGGCTAAGTGATTTTCATAAAGAAGTCTACACCATGCTCTGCACTCAGCTACACGTGCCTTGGCGAAAGGCGTTGAACACTGTTTTTGTTTTGTTTTTCAGAGTCAAATATTTGTTTGTTACCTTGTTTGCAGTTGATACAGAGAATTTTAATGACTTACCAATTGTGCTTTGGGTCAGTGGATTTTCTTTTAAGATTAGGCACCTTACTTTTGAAATAGTTGTAAAAGTATGTACCTTCTTTAGATATTTGTTTGGTGTTCTTTTTCCTGTTAAAAGCAATGCTTGACAAATTTTCCTCCTATTATTAATAATATTGCATATTTTACATTTAGAAATGCTAACTCCATAATTTTCACAGCATTTTTTAATTACAGAATGCCAATATTTCTTAAACATTTTTTTGATAATGAAAGTTGTGCATATGTGAAGAAAATATGAATGTAATAGTGACGTATTGGCTCAAAAAACAATTGGCAAGAGTGTATGTGAAGACACAGGGAAGAGATACGACAATCATGAGAAGTCCATCACACATAATAACAAGTCAGCCGGAAATATACGTGCGATAAATGTTGCAAAAGGAACAACAACCTTTTAGGTGAGTTTCCGTTAATGAATTTTAGCCAATATTTCTCTTCGTAAAGAGTAAAAACATAACCTACCCACAGCTTGTTTACGTGCGTCATTTTCTTAGCAGACGATATTTAACTACAGCAGATTTCTTTCATGTTCATCTAACACGCTGTTGCCAGTTTCAATTCTTTGAACTTCTTTTATTTTCTGTAATTTCTTATCAAAGACATCCCAAAAATGTGGGAACATCCTCTGTAAGGACGTGTAAGCACGCTGAAAAATAAACACTTTTTAAGTATTTATAAGAACATTAGGAATATTGAGTTAGCTTCAAATGGCATGGAATATACATGCACAATAGTGATATATTAATGTAGTGAGGGATCTTTTATCTGGCGTCTTGGTAACCAGAATTACCCAAAAACTGGCTATGTTCCAGAACAAATAAATTTGAAATTAGTGCAAAAAAATTATGAAACTTTGTGTGGTGTTAAATTATTCAAACAGTTTATTTATTGTGCAAGAAAAGAAAATTTGTGTAATAATGTGTTTTTTAATTATTTTTGTTAAAATTACCTGCAACTTGGTTGGCTGTCATTTCTTTATGATGCTGTTCTAAATGGTGGAGATTGTTGTCGGAATTTCCAGTTCAACTGAGATGTTACACACATTGTCTCGAACAATACAGTAATGTTTAGTTTCAAGCTTTTATTTCGCATGCCACTATCCTTGTTCACTACAAGATTATTTTCAGAAAACTTTTTCAAAATGTTATGTGTTTATTTGAAAAGATCAGTGTTTGGTAGTTCTACCAATTTCGTACAGGGTTGGTCACTTCATGCCTTGCTCTTGTGAAGACAGGGATAAACATGATTTGACATAGCACAGTGACTCCCTAAGCAGAAATCTGGGAGGCAGTAACCTTGTCTCCAACCAAGCATCGCGAATGAGTGAGCCTGGTGACCAACACTAAAGTTAATTTGAAAGATCAAAAACATGAAGACGTCGGCTTCTCCGTAGATGAGCAGCACTGAATACCTGTAGCTGGGGGTGCCGCCTTCTGGTAGCATTTAATTTTTATGACAAAAATCATTAAAATGCATATATACTTGTATATCACAACATATTGCTGTGGTTGGGTTATCATGAGATTCCCTACATGTATTTTCTGACGATATTGTGCCAGGAAACTTGCCAATTCTTCTTTCTGAAGAAGGGTGATGATTAAAACTAAAATGAAGTAAAAAGAAAAGGAAACGAAAACACCAAAATGTATCATGAAAAATTTATCAGTGTTTGGCTCTTGTGTCGTGAATGTTGTGTTGTGTTGTGTTTAACCCTCCCTTCTCGATGTAGCTGTTGGACCTAGATTTTACTCTAGACAGCTGCACCTTGCAAACTAGGCAGTCGTGACACACATGCTAAATAGCATCACAAGTTCAGAGTTCACTGTCACACACATTTAATAATAGACAAAAGAAAAACTGGACTAATATATCACCACATTCTAGTTCATGTGCTACACCACCTTCTGATATTCTATAATAGCTTCGTGATATGGATGCACACTTTTGTGCTGCCTAAGCACATATTAACATGAGCACATTAAAATAATTGACTAGTAAAGGATATGAATGTATACAAGGATGGGACTGACTATGACCTCTTTCGGAGCAGGAAAATTGTAACTTTGGAGCAGAGAAATGGCTTTTGGAGCAGGCAAATTGTAACTTTGATGAATTGGTTTTTGGATTAGTTTTAATGATCAACACAAAAATACATGTATATGACATTTTAAGACATCTTTATAAACTGGAATATTACCATAAGATATTTGTATTTCACAATTGGAGGTAGTGAAAGCTGATGGCACAAAAAAAAAAAAAAAAAAAAAAAGAATTCATTTCATGTCTGCTCCACACTGTATTAATTTTGGAAAATGTCCACACTGAGTTAAAACTCTATATCTTGTTTTTGCAATAGTTACGCACGAATTTTGATATGCACTTCAACAAAACAAGGGAAAGATTAATAAAGAAGTCCATTATGTATAATTTACTAGATTTCCAAACACTCCATCCAAACAAGTCAGCAAGAATTTTTCTTTCTTTTTATTTTTTTTTGTTACACCTGCACAGAATTTAACTTTTTTCTTGCTGCTCTTTGTTTTTCCCATCACATGCCAAGATATTGGATATTACACTGCCGGACAATTGCTAAGGACGGATGACAATAGCAACGATAACAACCATAAAATGGAAGGCAGGAAAATGTGGAAATTAGCATAAGTGCGGGATACAGTAAGACGTGTTGTGCGTATGCAAATTTTGGATTGCCGAACTTGTTCGTGACGTCATAGCGTTGATAAGAGATATAAAGGATTTGATGCATATTGACCGTTGTTGTTCAAACGCAAAGTTGAAAGGGAAAGAATCAATTGAAGAACTTGTAATTTTCAGTATGTCTTCCCGACATCACCTAGATGATTTTATGCATGGCCGTATTATTGGGAAGATTGAAGAAGGGCGAAAAATAACAGATGTTGCCAGGGAGTTCGACGTCAGCCACAGTGTTATTTCAAGGCTTTGGAAATCAATTCAAACAAATGGAGTGTGTAGCAAACGTCACGGGGGAGGTCGTGTTCGCAGTATGACACCTGCAGAAGATCGGTACATAGTGCTATCAACAAAAAGACACCGGCGCAGCACAGTTAGTGAGGTAGCAAATCAGTTTATGGCTGCTACTGGCAAGCGGATCTCCCGAAAACCTGTCGCCAGACGTTTGCATGAAGAAGGACTATAGGCCCGTCGTCCTGTTGTGTGCATCCCATTGTCCAGACGTCACCGTACCGCCCGTTTGCATTGGTGCCATCAACATCGCAATTGGACTGATAACGACTGGTCTGCTGTCCTCTTCTCAGATGAGAGTAGATACAGTCTATCGTCTGATTGTCGACGACAACTGATCTGGCGTGATAGTGGTACTGCATATTGTCCAGCAAACATACAGGAAAGGGACCGATATCCGACATGTAGTGATATGGTATGGGCTCGCATCATGATCAATGGCCGTACGTTCCTCTATGTGTTTCCAACTGGGACTATGACTGGCCAACGATACATTAATGATGTTCTGCTACCTCATGTTCACATGTTCCGTGGTGCTGTCGGTGATAGATTCATTTTCATGGATGACAACGCAACATGTTATCGAACAGTCGCTGTCCAGGAGTGTCTTGAGAGCGAGGATATTCAACGCCTCGTATAGCCAGCACGTTCTCCAGATCTGAATCCCATTGAAAATGTGTGGGATGCTTTGAGGTCTTGCTGGTCGCCAATGCCCTCCAATAAACAAGGACACCCTCATCCGTGCACTGACAGAGGAATGGGATAAATTACCCCAACAGCTGCTTGATAATGTTGTGCAAAGCATGACACGGCATGTGGAATCTTGCATCACCCTCCATGGTGGCCATATCCCGTATTAACATCTTACGCCGGAACGCCTGCGGACGGTAATTGCATTTTTTTCACGTTTACGTATTCTGCACAAAATGGCCTGTTTGTCCCTTGAACACGTTCCAAAGCCTTCTGGATTTCAGAGCACAATAAATTGTCTTTCTTGTAATGTCCTGGCATTCTGACATCATTTTATTTCACTTGGCATCCAACCACACTTACTTTTTTATGCGCTATATAACCGTTTGTGATCCGTCCTTAGCAATTGTCCAGCAGTGTATTTTTGGTTTTTGATTCCTTAAGAATTACCTGGCAACTTTCAATGTCCCCAATTTTTTTTTCATTTCAAAGCTACACTAATGTTTTCTTCTGCTTCATTTAACATTATCAGGGACACAGACTTGCTTCTGAAGTTGAGAAACACTTTTAAGTGAAGCCAACAGCTAACATTTTTTTTTTTTCCCTAGTTTTTCTGAAACACCAGCAAAAATCTTGCAGTAAATGTAATAAATGCCTACACAGGTTGGAAATACCTCATGGAGGTCTTAGACCCCAAAACAACAGAAACAATAAAAAAAATGCAGAACATTATCATAAAAAATGGTAATAGAGCAGAAAAGTGACTTCATATTTTCAGAAAAGTTTCCTGGTGAAATCTACTTTTTTTATTCCTTACAGTACTTTCTTTCTATATCAATCAATGGAGTTAGTAGTTTTGCTTTTTAGTTATGTCCAAGTTCAAACTTAAAGTTGTTACTTACATTTGTCGTTGCTGCAAAATTACATCGTTACCATGACTTGTACAGTTGTTTTCACGGCCAGTTAGGAGTGCCATAATCGCTTTTTTAAACTTAAAAATTTTGCTGAAAATGCATTGTTTTCCATCACTTCTCCCTAATCGAGAAACAAAACAAGCGTTTTCCCTTTTTGTTTAAAAAGGAATTCAAATTCGAAGTCAGAGCTTCAAGTCTCCGTCTTCTGTTTCCCATAATGTCATTTTCTCTACACAATACGCACGTAGTAGCATTTTTGAGCTTTAATTTAGCTTTAAACAAAACAATAAAATGCTTTCTCAGTCTACTGATGTAGTAAGCATACATGAGACTGATGAAGAAAAAAAGGATGTACTTTTTAAATGGGTTAAGAAACATAATGTGCAGTGAAACAGTGTGAATATAAGGCAGCCTGAGCAAGACAGAATTATTCACTCAAATTTATTTATGAAAATATTAAACTGGAGCACATCACTGCATCCAAAGTATAAAATTACTGACATTTAACAACAACACAGGATAGAGGGGTCGTGCGAGGGGAGGATTACGATTACCAGCGAAATCTTCGCCCGGTTCGACTTCCATTGTCAAACATTTTCCCTCCATTTTCAAGCTGAAAAGCAAATATTTATGGATTAAAATTATATTTAACAACAATACTGTGTAGAAGAAACATCACGAGAAAAAGGAATTATGTATGGGAAAAAAATCTTCACTCCATTTAACTTCTGTTTTCGAAAGTTTTGAAAGATAAAATACTGCCCCCCCCCCCAAAGAAACAGTTTCTTTTCAATTTTGCATCGATTTCGAGAATGACCCAAATGATAACAGAAAAAGCGAAATTCTCCAAATCCACGAAAGAATCTCATGTATGAGTAAGAAGTGACTAAGAAATGGAAAAACACGAATTTTATGGAAAATTAAAGTGAAAAATTTGTACTGCGTTGCTCACTCTGCCGTGAAACAATTTTATGGGACACGGAAATGGAGCGGATTCCACCATTGACAGATTAAATACTGTTCTAGAAATTTAATTTCGTTTAATAAAAGGGAAAGGGGTGAAAACAATTTCTCTCTATTTATTAGTTTTGAAGAATTGTGTATTAGAAATAGGGTAACATGCATTTCATTAGAAAAAGTTCAAAGTCTGTCCTTTTCACTATTACCGAAGATTTTAAAAATGAGGAACACGATCAGAAAACACAAAAATAAAAATACAATCAGGCAGAGAAATAAAAAAGCGGAAACTTGGTTGGAAAAATTGAATAGTGGAAACGGAAAATGACGTGACGTACTCAACACACAAGAAACATTCCCGAAATGTTTAGCAAGTATTAGAATCTTAAACACACGAGAAAAAAAATGTACACAGATGTTTAATAACGTTATTTCACTGAAATTTTCTATTTCCATAGCATGCTCGATGTTTTCCGTGGTCCGTAGCGGACCAACGATTTCCATAGCATACTCGATGTTTTCTGTCGTCCATAGTGGACCAACGATTTCCATAGCATACTCGATGTTTTTCGTCGTCTGTAGCCGACTGACGACTTCCATAGCATACTTTCCGCCGTCCGAAGCGAACCAACAATTTCCATAGCATACTTGATGTTTTCCGTGGTCATTAGCGGACCGACGATTTCTATTGTAACTACATTAAACCCGTAGTACTTGGAGTGGTTGAATCTTTTCTTTCCATTGCATGGTCTTACTCAGATTCAAGCGGAATGGTAGTCACAGAGAATTCGTCGAAGTCACGGTGGTTCTGGGTCACAATGGTGCAAAATCTACCTTTTGTAGCAAGAGGACGAAAGATTTTTGTTTTGGCGCAATTGGCACAGAATTCCTGTCCCTGAATTGTATAGTTATATTACTACACAAATGCTAATTTAAATGATTAAATGTGTATACATATATTTACAAAAAATAAAAAAACACACCTCTACATGCATGATCCCGAGCCTTACTTCAGTGGAAAAGAGAATTGGATTTGCTGATGTTATTTAGGCCTGCTTATGAAATGTATGGAGTGCACTCCCAGAGTTTTTCGTTTATGCACAGTTATGGCCAGAGTAGTTCATTGCAGCTGTCATCACAGATTCATCGCAGATGTTCAGTGAGTGCTCAACTCAAGTCTGGTGCATGCATTAATAGGGTGAGCCATGCTATTAACCTATGCCAGCATCCATCCACTGCAGTCAGGTACCTTTTTGCCTTCAAGATCTTATCGCTGGGAAAGGATTGTTGTGCCTCTTAGTAATTCCTCTCTTGGTTCTCATGGGTGTAACTTGGCGTCAGTGACACTGAATCCTTCTCTATGCATATATTCTCACTGCTCTTTTCTTTTTGATGGTTTGTTCCAAATTCCTTTTCCAGTGCCTTGAATGCCTTTGCAAGACTCATAAATTCTCACCACTGCTAAGCTTCGCTCACTTTGCTGGAAAAGGGGTCCTGTGTGAGAAGCCAGACTGAGTGAGCTGCATGCTTTGTTTGTCTCTGTGGATCATGCCTTGTTTCACTTCCGTTTCAGAGGAAGAATGTCATTAGCATGCAGACATAAATGCATCTTTCTGTCTCCAGTTGAAATAAGGAGCCCCTTTTGGGGAAAGCTTTAAGCAGACACTTGAATGCCCATGTAGCTGCATGCAGTGCGAAATACCAAGTGGAGACCAGTTGAAAGACTGTATGTTAGTTTATAAAGTTCTGATGTCAGGTTGTACCCCTTTTGTTTTGTACCAAAAATCAGGATTCAGACAGTACAGCAAAAGGGAGTGTGTGTAACATTATTGATTGAGTTATTAACTCTGTAAAAAAACATCAGAGTTTGGGCTGTGGTGCTAATGGACAGTTTACTATGGGCAAAAAATGTGGTGTCCTTCCATACAACAGTATTCACCAATTGCAACTCTTTGAGCAATTCACTACCACAGACATCCTACTTGCATAATTTAGGGGCGGACAAAATTTAGGAATACATACAGTACAGCATGCCTGCACAACAGTTATTAGTAGAACAATATTCAGTAAGGATTTTGGCTTTTATTTCTTCTGTATATTTAACCTTACATACTATATATATACCTAAACCTACAGTGTCACAAATGCTCCTAGGAAGACCATCAGGTGCAATGTATGGTAAAAGGAGACATTTCACTTATGAGGACAAAATAAACTTCTTAAAGTGACTAGATAAAGGTGCTTCCATGAAGGCAATGTGGTAAATATGGCATAGGTTTATCCACCATTTATGATTTGAAGAAGCAAATAGACAAATTGTTGCAAGTTTTACAGTGATAGTGGTGCACCAAAGTTAATGAGAACAAGGAAAACACTATGTCAAACAAAAAATATTTTTGTAGACAAAGTGTTAGTGGAATGGATTCTGCGGTGTTGCAGTGAAAAGTACCCACTTACTCGTTCCCTCATTATGTCCCAGACAGAAAAATTCCATGAGTAGCTTGGTATCTCAACACCTTGCAAGTATTCATCAGGTTGATATTGGAAATTTAAGAATGTAATGGACTTTGCACATTTGCCATATGTGCTGAAAAAGCATCAGCTGATTATGATGCTGCTGAAGCCTATTTAGAGGAGCTTAATAAATTAGTTACTGATGAGCAGCTGGTAAAAGCAAAAGTCTACATGCTTTGAAAGATGTTGAGAGTTTTTCCAGTTGCATATGCAGCCAATAAAAGAGCCTGGATTACAAGACCAATCTTCCTGGACTGTTTTGAAACCATTTCATTCCTGGGGCTGCGACACACTGCACATCCTTTTTTGTGATGCTGAAGATTATGTTAATTTTGAATAATTGTTCAGCTCACCATGATCCAGATCTTTTTGTCGAGAAAAACGTGTTTGCTGTCTACTTACCACCTAACTGTATATCTTTTATCAAGCCTCTTGACCAAGGCATTCTACAGTCATTCAAGTCACATTATAAGAGTGATTTCTTACAAAAAATGCAGACAGAGTGCACTAAAGGAATTCAAATAAAAGAATTTCAAAGGAATTTTAACATCAAGGATGCCATGCGGATTTTTGCCAAAATGTAGGAAGGTTGATAAAGACACATTGATGAAAGGATTGATAACTTGTGGCCATTGACACTATTTTTAGATGATGAGAATGAACAAGCACCTGATTTTGTTGGCTTCAGGGTATCAAGTACAAAAGTAATTGTAGCACAGCTGATGAACAATGCTAAAAGTCTGCCCTGTCCTGCAGCTCAGTCACTGGATGAGGAGGCAGTGAAAGCGTGCCTTGACAGGGATGTGCCAGTAACTCTCCAAATATCATACAATGAAATGTGCAGTATGGTTCTAAATGAGAATTCAAATGATGACACAAACTCAGGGATAGTGATTAACCAAATGTCAATGTGTAAGAAAAAGTTTCCATTGACAGGATGATAAGCCTTATCAAAGAACTGATTCATGGTCTAGCTCTAGCTAGAACAATAAAAAAGTTCTTCCCTCTTTTATGTTCCTTTATTCTGGTCCCGATGGATCTCTAGGTCATTTCTTTATAAAGCCTCAGTTTCAACTGAATAATGGAGGTAAATGTGTTGACTACAGCCATCGTAGTCACAAAACAAAAAACAAAAAAAAACAACTATAAAACAAAATAAACTGAAAACAAAATTTTGTAAGCCATGGATCACCAGTGCTTTCTTAAAAAGAATAAATAAAAAAATAACCTCTAAGCAAAATTTATCAAAAGCAAACTACCCCAGGACTTCAATGTAGAACTGCTATATTAAGCAGCGATATTACTGTTCGTCACTTATGTTTTGTTTAAGTATGCAGGGTGGAGTAGCTAGGTCCATATAACGATATGAAAATACAAAACGAACATTAATGGTAAAAAATTTTACTTACTCATAATAATTTCGGCATTTTTGTCACTGTTGCAAATCCTCTGCTCGTAGAACGGACATTTGCTTATTTTGATGAGATTCACGGATTAAAAATACTATTTCAAGTTAAAATTCTATACCTTTGTATAGGTGTTTGCAAGGAATGATGATTAAAAAATGAAAGTTAAAAACCCAAATGAATAAAAGAACACAAAGAAATAAAAGATGGACCCAAACTCAGCTCACCACCGCAACACACTTCCAAACATGTTTCGACAAGAATTTTGCCTTCCTCAGTGGAAACATCATGGTGTACCTGGGTACCAAGTCCTCGTCAACTATTCTTGAAAGACTGATGTGATGTCTTGTATCGCTCTGCCTTCAACCTTCGTCGTCGCAGACCATGGACAACTGCGTATCACTGCGCAAGCTGTTAGTGGCGGCACCATTAATGTTTGTTTTGTATTTTCATTACCATTAATATTCGTTTTGTATTTTCATATTGTTATATGGACCTAGCTACTCTACCCTGCATACTTAAACAAAATATACGTGACGAACAGTAATATTGCTGCTTAATATAGCAGTTCTACATTGAAGCCTTTGGCCATGTAATATCGCGCCATATGTTTTTTGTGTATGGGAATATAAGAATACCCCAGGACTTTTGGAATTTTAAGAATTTTTGTGATAAACTGAATAGCGATATCAGACATACTAAGCGTAATTACTATCTCAACATTTTTTCACATAACTCTTCAAAACTAACATGGAAACATTTAAATTTACTAATGGGTAAAAAATCAAATCTAACGGCTCCTGAATACTTAACAGATTGCAATAACTTTCACTTACAAACATACAAGATATTACAAACACATTAAATGAACATTTTAATCTATTTCCACAAACATTGAAAAATAATCTAACTACCCCAAAAATTCCATTCACTGATTACCTAGGAAGTGCACACAGGGCTAATAATTTTCATCTTTTTTTTTTTTTTTTTTTGATTGTAGGTTTAACGACCACCGTGAGCAACTCAATGGGCTATAAGCAGTCGCCCGTCCCTAATTTAGGGTCACTGGTTCCAGGGAAGGGAGAGAGCCAGTGCCGTAAGACAAACACAACATCCATGCCTCACCGGGATTCGAACCCGGACCCCGTTCGGACGAATGATCAGAGGCCATCGCTTAGACCACTGCGCCACCGGGGCGGCATAATTTTCATCTTACCAATATTACCGAAACAGAACTATTGGAAGAATTCAACAATATAAATTCCAGGTCAGGCCCTGGATCTGATGATCTTCAGCCATTCATTATTGAAAATTATGCTAATCTTATTCTGGATCCTCTATTGTTTATTTTTAATGACATATTCCAAACTGGTGAATTTCCAGATCAACTTAGAATTTCAAAAATTATTCCAAAATACAAATCCAAATCAATAAATGATGCAAATAACTACCGCCCTATAGATCTATTTTTGCTAAAATTTTGGAGATTAATTTACAATAGATTAATCTCATACATTCATAAACTAAAAATCATCCATCCAAATCAACATGGTTTCCGATCTGGAAAATCAACAGAATCAGCCTTACTATACCTACAACAAACCATCCAACATAATTTTGAACACAACTTATATACCATTGCATTATTTTTAGACCTATCCAAAGCTTTTGATACCATAAATCATAATATTCTACTTCATAAGTTAAACACAATAGGAATTAGGAACATTGAACAATCTCTTTTTAAAAATTATTTATCAAATAGACAACAATACACACAAATTAACCAACATCAATCCATGCTTCAACTTGCACCAACTGGTGTCCCACAGGGTTCAATCTTGGGACCGTTGCTTTTTACTATATATATTAACGATATCTTTGTTTCAATAAGTGACTTGGACCTGTTCCTCTATGCATATGATATAACCATTCTTACCTCATTCAATCCAATGACAGACACTACTGTGAATATTAATACTCAAATTAATAACATCTCAGATTGGCTAAACTCCAATGAATTACTAATAAATACTACCAAAACAAAATCTTTAATTTTCTCAAAACAAAATATCTCTCTACCTACCTACTTCTATCACATTATCTATTAATGGTACTAATATTGAAGTGGTTAACTCCTTACTTTATTTGGGGATTACCTTACATAGAGACCTTAAATGGAACCATCATGTTGACTCTCTTCTTCTCAAACTGTCTAAAAACATTGGAGTTATTAGCCTGATATTTGCAAACCTTACCTACAAAACACTTATTCATTTATATTATACCATGTTCCAGACTCATATTAATTATGCTATCTTATCATGGGGACAGACAATTAAATATAATTTCAAAAAACTTCAAATTCTTCAAAACAAATATATAAGATTAATTGACTTAAAATTTGATAGAAATTCACAACTAACACTATATAGTACTACTAGAGTTTTCCCAAATAAATATAATATTCTAACAACTAACCAATTATATTACTACAATATTGGGAAAATTATGTACAAGCGCATTAATAACAATTTACATTCCGATATTATACGTATTACACCCCAGATGCACACGCACTAAATCACATATTAGGCCTATTCTTCCAAAAACGGAAGCCATGAAGCAAAGTTTAAACCACATTAGCCCACATTATTGGAACTCATTGTCCATGGAGCTAACTTCCTTAAATAACTTTAACCTTTTTAAAAAAAAATTAAAAAACTTCATAATGAATTGCGGCACCTCTACTTGGTGATCACAGTGGATGGGAACTATATTTAACATAATGACTTGTATATCAAGATTGATCTGTTTTTTTTTTTTTTTACTTTCTGTTGTTTGATTCTCCTAATGATACCTTTATTGTTTATAAATTAAAACTACTGCCCTCATTGTAAAACTGATCTAGGGAACATGGGACCTTGTCAGGTCTGGCTGGCCTTTTCCCCCTGCTTCCTGGCTGGGCATCGTTTCAACTGATTTATCTGTAATACTGTTCTTTTGTTTTTTTGCTCAGCAAAATAAATTAACTGAATTGAATTGAACTCGTTCTTCTATCAGATTCTCATTCTGCTCATGGTTCTGGATATTTGGCATTTTCTATGACTACTTGGTTTGAAAAAGCATGTGAGGTCATTTTGCTGAAAGTTTTCACTACTTCTGACAGCTTTCCACCACCCACCCCCCATGCACACACATAAATCTTAGATGCATTTTCCCATATCTTACACTAGCATCAAGCATGTCTTCAGTTGTAAATCTGGTTCTCATAGCTCTATAAGCTTGCTTTTCTGACTGCTTACTCTGATGCCATCACAGGGCATACTTTCATGTGATTGGGGGAGTGGGGTAGTCATCTAACCCCAAAGTCATACATACAGCAGCACTAATCAGTGATGTACTGGAAAATTTTATATTGTCCTAACCATGCTTCAGAAAGTTCTTTTTCTTTTCTCAATTCCAATGTGTTCTTTAAATTCCAAAGTATTTTTTTTAAGAGTGTGAAATATTTCTTATGGTATATATATTGTACCCCCTAGAATATCATTAATTCTACAAAACATGCTGCTGTGTTTTTATGTACTGTAAAGATGGTAATATGATGCCACGTATAGTTAAAAGCAGTGTTGTTGTTTTTCTAAAATATAGTCTACCGGTACTCTCTCATCCCATCCCCATACACAGCTCCATTGGTTTCAATGATACCATGTAAATGCTAAAAAACCAAAATAAATTTAAATTATTTAATAATTGTAATAACAATAATGGTATTAATAAATTTAAGTTATTTAATAATAATCATAATAAATTTAAATTATTTAATAATAATAACAATAATAAATATAAATTATTTAATAATAATAATAATAATAATAATAATGACAACAAATGTGAGTGCCTTATATCAAAGCAGATTCCAAAAAGTCATCAGTGCATTGTTACTGCCATTTTTACGTGGTCGTGCCATGCTCTTGCCAGATGTGTACTTTTCATGAACCAGTAATTTACCTAAGGTAAGGCTTGAAACACACATAGAGGAGGACCGACCGGCTTAATGAACATTAGTGAACTTACAGTCTTCAGGTGTATTGATGCCCTTGTTGGTGTTGCAATCAAATTCATTTGTGAAAAACCACATTCACACTGGCGGGTAGAAATTGGTATGCTGTTTATTATGTTTATAAAAGGCAACAAAACAGGTGGTAATTTCTTGTCAATTAAGTAGTCACAATAACTTCTTAGGATCTGTCTTTCTGGAAGCCCAAGTCGCTTACATAAGTTCACTACTTCCATCTCCCCGAATGTTATTAGGTGTACAAATAAATTTTAAAGCGTTTTTTGTGTGATGTATACTGCTAATTTACATATCTGACATTCCCCCGCATTGTTGTCATGTGACCGTAACTGGTCCGGAGTATAAAATGTGACACAGAAGTTAGCCAATAGTCAAACGCACTTGCACATCGGTAGGTGAAAGATGGCAAGCGACACTACGTTTATTCGACACTGCATTCCTTACGAATTTCATCAAGGAAAAAGTGCTGCAAAAGCATGTGCATCAATCTGCTCTGTTCTGGGGGAGAATATTGTATCAAAAAACGTGTGTGAGTTTTGGTTAAGACGATTTAAAGCAGGTGATTTTGATGTCAGCGATCAAGAACATAGCGGCGCCCCGCATTGCTGAATGAAGATTTATCTCAAACACAAAAAGAACTAGCTGAACAACTGGGGGTAACTCAACAAACCATTTCCAATTATTTACACGTGATGGGAAAGATTCAGAAAATAGGAAAATGGGTGCCACATGCCCTGAGCCATAGGAACAAGGATGAGTGTGTCATGAAGTGTTTGAACCTGTTGAATTAACAACACAGAAAGTCTTTCCTGTGGAAAATCGTTATGGGTGATGAAAAGTGGATATGGTACGACAATCCCAAAAGCAAAAAACACTGGGTAGACCTCGGTGAAGCAATGACTTTGACATCAAAACGCAATATTCACTCCAAGAAAGCTCTGCTGTGCATCTAGTGGAATATGAAGGGTGTGCTCTATTATGAACTATTGGAACAGTGTCAAACTGTTACTGCTGATCGCTGTGATTGAACCAGGAAGACTGTCGGAAACGTCCATTCACAGGCAATGGATTGTGTCCTGTGAAATTACTGCATGACAACGCTAGGCCGCATGTCGCGAAATCGGTCAAGGAAACATTATTGACACTTGGCTGGGAAGTTTTGGAGCACCCGGCGTATGATCTCGACATAGCCCCTTCAGACTCTCATTTGTTCCAATCGATGCAGCATGGTTTGTTTGCTGTACGGTTCCGGACATGTGACGAAGTGCAAAAATGGTTTGACGACTTCATCGCGTCACATGACGAAGTATTCTTCATGTCTGGAATCTGTCAGCTGCCTGACCAATGGTGAAAGGTGATAATGATGGCGCATATGATTCATAAAGGTATTGTTGTTTTCTCTCAAATTACATGTTGCATTGTCTTAAAACGAAAACGCTTTAAAACTTATTTGTACACCTAATACATTTTACATGGTGTTGTGTGGCCAGCATTTAGGATCTAAGACTTTCGGCTTTTGGGTATTTGTGTGTCATCGTTTATCAAAAGACGGTTTTCCATGCATTGTTTTAGACTATCACAAAACTTTGTAGCTCAAGAGAGCAATTTACACTAGCTGGTTGGCTTGTCTTTCTTTTCTTCAGAGTGACTCCTTTAAAATTTCCAGCTGCTCTGAGAGATTCACGATAGTGCTGTCCACAATTATATCTCCTGTTTTCAAAAACTTGAGTTTGTCTCGAAATTTTTTTGGTGAGCAGTGTGCAGAGTGATGTCACGTGCTTGCAGCTCCACACTGAGTTCTGATAAGTCTTGAAGAGCATTTGATGTGCAGGCTTTCTGAAGAACCACTATGAATAGGACACCATGATGATGCAATTTATGTCTTGCCAGAACCATAAGATGCAGTGATTGCCTCAGTTGGCATGAGATTGTATGCCATGCTAACTTTTTGCTGCTTAGAGCTAGCCTTGCTAAATTTTCATAAATTTTAGTGCTTTCCTTGTATGTGTACCGGCACATACCGGCTGAAGAACAGCCCTGGTTAAAAGACAACTTGTATCATAACAAGAAATTTTTTGGAGTTCCCAGCTAGTTGCAGAAGTCCTTCATTTTTCATATTTTTGTAAAATGTCCAGGATTATAGTTTTGGAATTTTCTTGCAACGGAAAAACAAAACAAGAAAGATGACACCGAATTTTCGGGTGTAATAAGCACGTCTTTTGAATTTGTTCTGGCGCAAATAAAATTTATCAAAGCTATTCAAAGTCAATAGAACCAAACCGGTATGGAAAACAATAGTATCTGACGGAAGAAAGAAGTTTTTCAACCGGGGTTTTAATCCCTCAGATATTGCTGTAAATGAAATCGTGAGCTTACGCCCTCTCATTACAGACTTGTGCGTTAAGAAAAACACGAATTTATATGAGAAACATTTCGTACCGGAAATGCTCTCCAACACAGAAAGAATTTTTCTAATCGGAATCTAAGAAACAGAGATATCGACAAAAATAAGATGTGACTTTACGTCCCCTGGTGCAAAAATCATGCATTATTTTAGGAAGAAAGTATTCTCAAAAGGTTTTTCCATATGAGCGGTACCGGTTCAAGAAAAAAAAATTTAGTCGAGTTTTCAGGAGCCCAGATTTTGCTACAAATACATCAGAAGCAGAAATTAACGCTTATGCCCCTGGTGGCTAAACCATTCTTTACCAAATATTAGAAATTATGTGAAAAATATTTTCCATCAGGTCTTGTATGCGATACAGAAAGAATGTTTCAAATTGGAGTTTTAGAAGCAGAAATAGCGCAGAAAACACAATTTACCTTTGTGCCTCCTAGCAGAAAGTCTATGAAAATTTTGAATTTATTTACTTGAAAATTTATAGGAAAAACATTTCGCATCAGAAACACTATCCAACAAAGAAATTTTTCAAATCGGACTCTTAGAAGTAGAGATATTGACAAAAATAAGATATATATCTATGCTCCCTGGCGTAGAAACCATGCATTATGTTAAGAAGAAAATGTTTCTAAAAGGTTTATCGACACGAGTAGTATCGGTCTACAAACGTTTTTTTCAATCGAAAATTTAGAAGCTCATATTTTGCTGCAAATACATCAGAAACGAAAATTAAGATTTGCACCCCCGGTGGCCAAACCATTTTTTTTTTTTTTAATTAGAAATTATGTGCAAACGATTTCCCATCAGGAGCTATATCTGGTGCAGAAAGAATTTTTCAAATCATAGATTTAGAAGCAGAGATATAGGGGGAAACGCAATTTACCTCTACGCCCCCTAGCGGAAAGTCTATGAATTACTTGAAAATTTTGAAATTATATGAAAAGCATGTCACACTGAAAACACTATCAAACAAAGAAGGAATTTTTTAAATCGGACTCTCAGAAGTAGAGATATTGACAAAAATAAGATATACATCTACGCCCCCTGGCGGAGAAACTGCGATATATTTTAGGAAGAAAATATTCCGAAAAGGTTTATCGATGTGAGTGGCATCAGTCCACGAAAAATAATTTCAATCGATATTTTAGAAGCTCAGATATTATGGCAAATATATTATGTGTAACAAAAAATTCGTCATAGAAGACTGCAGTGTGCTGAACAAGTTCAACACAGGTAGTGACCATAGATTGGTGAGATGTAAGATGCACCTCAACACTAAACTTGAACGTGGCAAGCTCATAAGACAAACAAAATCTATTGACATAACCAACCTTAAAAAACACCATAATACTTTCAAGTTGGAACTGAAGAACAGATTCTCTGCTTTAGAAGGCCTAACATCGGAAGAAGTGGATATTTCGGAAGTTAACAGAAAAGTAACCAAAGCTCTAATGGAAACAGCAACAAAATTAGCTGGGTCTAAGAACAAGTTGCATGTGAACAAATTATCAGGAAAAACCAAAATGTTGATGCAAAAAGAAGAGAGATGAGGACAACTAAAGAAGATGTGACTTCCAAAGTGGAATATATAGAGCTATGCAAGACAACACGAAAAAGTATCACTGAAGACGTAAGGAAATTCAACTGTGAGCTAGTGAGGAAAGCAATTGAAAACAACCAAAGCCTTAAGATAGCAAAGGGACATCTCAGTAAGGGAAGAAAACAGATTATGGCTCTGAGAAAAGAAGATGGTTCTATAACAAGAAATAGAGGCGAAATTTTGACAAGAGTGAAAGATTTCTACTCCAAATTATATGAAAGGGATGATACATGTACTCCAGACATCATGAAAGGTACCAGAGTTCTTCCAGTCCTCCCAGCAGAAGTTGCTCATGCAATCAAGAACATGAAGCGGGGAAAGCTCCAGGAGAAGATGGAATTACTATAGACATCATACAAAAAGCAAGTGGAGAAATTGAAACAGTACTCGCCCAAATTTTCACTCGATGCCTTAATGAAGGGAAGATTCCTGAGGATTGGAACAACGCTACAATGATCCTGCTACATAAAAAAGGTGACATTGAGGATCTCAGGAACTACAGACCTATCAGCCTCCTATCAGTGGTTTATAAAATCTTCACTAAAGTTCTTTCACACCGCTTGAAGGTAACACTGGACATGGCTCAACCGAGAGAACAAGCTGGATTCAGGAGTGGCTACAGCACAATAGATCATATCCACGTACTGAGAGAACTAATTGAAAGAGCGAGGGAATATGAACTTCCATTGTGCATGGCTTTTATCGATTATGAAAAGCCTTTGATTCGGTGAAACCATCAGCAGTTACCACGGCTCTGAAATCCTGCGGTATTGAAGATGCATACATTAATATTATTAATAACATCTATGAAAATGCAAGTGCAAAGATTCGGCTGTTTGAAAATACAACACACATAAAAATT
The DNA here is from genome assembly GCA_039090855.1 of Macrothele yani. Classification (NCBI taxonomy): domain Eukaryota; kingdom Metazoa; phylum Arthropoda; class Arachnida; order Araneae; family Macrothelidae; genus Macrothele; species Macrothele yani. Next base: position 5,132,846 of record CM076997.1, read on the forward strand.
GGAAAGGGAGTGAGACAAGGTGACACCATATCTCCGAAGCTCTTTAATGCCACATTGGAAAATGTCTTTCAATCACTGAACTGGGAAAACAAAGGGATAAAGATTAATGGAGATTATCTAACCCACCTTCGTTTTGCTGATGACGTAGTCATTTTTGCAACTACCCCATCAGAGCTGCAGAGTATGATCCAGGAACTTGCTGACAAGAGTAAAGAAGTGGGATTAAAAATGAACTTTCAGAAGACAAAAGTTATGTTCAATGCTTTTACAAGAAATGAAGACTTATCGATTGATGGAGAAAAACTGGAGATAACAGATACATATGTTTATCTTGGACAGCAGATATCAAGTGAGGGTCACATTGATGAAGAAATTAATCGGCGTACAAAACTTGCCTGGAGAGCTTTTGGAAGAAACAGCATAATTTTCAAGAGCAATATGCCATTATGTCTTAAAAGAAAAGTGTTTGATCAATGCATCCTTCCAGTGCTTACGTATGGTGCAGAGACGTGGACCTTAACTAAAAGAGACATACAAAGGCTGCAGACAACTCAAAGAAGCATGGAGAGGTGCATGCTTGGTATAACCAGGAGAGATAAGAAGAGGAACTCGTGGATCCGAAAAATGACGAGAGTGGAAGACATCATGATCAGAGTTAAATCCCTGAAATGGCAATGGGCTGGACATACTGCCAGAAGGACAGACCATAGATGGACAGCCGAAATTTTAGATTGGATTCCAAGGGACAGGAAAAGACCCAGAAAAGACCACATGGGAGATGGGTGGATGAAATTCGTAAATATGCGGGAGTGACATGGAGGAGACTGGCACAAGACAGACCGTTGTGGAGGAAACTTGGGGAGACCTTCGTCCAGCAGTGGATTGATAATGGTTGACAATGATGATGATGATGACATCAGAAGCAAAAATTAACACTTACGCCCCCTGGTGGCCAAAGTATTCTTTACCAAAAATTTGAAATTATATGCAAAAGATTTTTCATCAGGAGGTGTATCCACTGAAGAAAAAGGTTTTCAAATCGGAATTTTAGAAGAGTTATCAGGAAATTTTAGAAGTTATCAGGAAAAATGTTATTTACTTTTACCCCCCCTCCCCAGCGGAAAATCTATGCGTAATCTTCAAAAGTACCTATATCTAAATACTCTTCGACATAAATGGAATCGAAAGATAAAAGAATTTTTTCAATCGGATGTTTAGAAGCAAATATGTGAAATAAAACGTATTTTTGAATTCAACATCATCTGCATTTACGCCCTCTAGCGAAGAAATTGTTCATTGTAAAAAAATGAAATGAAGGATCATCATTCGCATATTTCAAGCTTCCCAATGCAAGAAGAATTTTTCAAATCGGACTAATAGTTGCAGAGATATCGTGGGTACAGACGGACGGACGGACAAACCGGTAAAATAAGCAGGATCTTTTTTTTTACAAAAGATGCGCTAAAAAATTGGTTGAAATGTTTGGATTGATTGCATCACTTTGTTCTGACTTACTGCAGCGTCTGCACGTGATGACATCACTTCTTTCCATGGACTGTGGAGACATGATGACATCTCTTTCGTATCGTGTGATGATGCAGTGCAAAAGGTTTTGAGTGCCATATTTCCAGCGATCATGGTTTGTGGTATAGCAATTGAAAGCTGTTGGAGTCACAACAGCGTGTAGGAATTGAAAGCTGTTGGAGTCACAACAGCGTGTAGGACCTTCGTGCAAGTCGAAGATAGCTGTTCCTTCTAACACACTCTTTCCTCAATGAAGAAGATGGCCTCCCTGCTGCCAGTGTGATTGGGAATAGTTCACCATGGAATATGGAATCTTCAGTGCCATGGCAAAATTGTTTTGTTTTATTATTGTGCTAAGTTCCAGATTGTTTCATATACATTTTATACAGAGCAATTTTGGGAATTTTGCCACTCATTGGAGATGTAACATACACTCACAAACATTGTAACAGCAGTATGCATAGGACTTCATATGAATCCTAAATACATAGTAAATTTCAACCCAATTTGCTGAATATAAAACAAAGCACTATGATTCTAACAAAAATTTAAGCTCCTGGAATTATTTGAACCCGTGGACTTTATTTTCTGTAAATGTGTATGAACCCTGTATATAGACCAACAGTTTAATTTTTTTTAAATTAAAAAAAATATTTCTGTGGGAGAAGAAATCTTTTTCTTTGGACTGTATGTTAGAGGTCTGCACGGGCCTTAATTTGGAAAGCCTGCACGTCGAAGGCCTGGCGCGTTTCAAATTTTTTAATTAAAGCTCAGCCCGGCCTGTATATTTCTCCTGTTTCTAAGGCCCGGGCTGGCCTGTATATTTCTCCTGTTTCCAAGGCCCGGGCCGGCCTGTAAAATTTAAACAATTACCAAAACATGAATTTGACACCTGCTGCGCTCGACTCCTGAAGAGTTTTCGTTTTCTAAATTGCTACACGTATTCTATTACAATAAACGTTAATTCAAAATATTTTTGAGACTAATGATGTCGAATAAGTCACATGACTTCTGAGGAGGGAGTGGGGGCTTCTATACTCAAAAATATTGCATGAAAAGGACAATTTCCATGCCTTTCAAATTTTACTGGGTTTTCAAATTATCATTCTCTACCGCTGGACCTGGAAATATCCTTGGGGATCGGGGTAATTCGAAACTACGAAATGTCCAATCGTCCTACTGAGAAAAGATTTTATGGCTTTATAAACTGAACTGCACCTATCTCTACTCGCATATCATCATATCGCTGGAACCCAATATGTCTCTTGTGTGTGGGGGAGGGGAAAACACATTTGTGCCGCTTAAAATGTGATGTTTTAGATTTTGTGCTATCGTAACTAAAAATGTTTTTGCATTTAGTGCACTGCCCAACGTTTCAATGTTTTCCAGCCGACTAGTTTCAGAACGGGACAGTAATTTACAGTATTTCCAAATATCGATTTTCCCCTTTACATTGTCTACAAGCACATATTCACCGGAAGCGATTTTTTCGCTTTCTTAAACTCCATAATAAGTATGGAAGAGTATTTATCAGCAACACTGAACTGAGCATGTGCTAAGGAAAAACAACGACAGACTGACCAGCTAACCAGGGTCACAGAAGTTTTGAAAACGGCTGCCCGAGAGTACAAATGAGGGAATACGGTACAGATTTATACGCATAAGTAAGTTTCTCCCAGCACATTTCTCCCGTGCCATTTAAGACAACTTAAAAGCTTTTAACACATCTAGAGAACAAGCGGGTGGCTCGGTTTAGAAATGCTGCAGTTAATAGCCTGCCCTGAAGCATGAGGAGTTTGAAAGTTAGAGAGAGAAGGGACCGCATTCACATTGAAAAACTAAGGAAGCTGACCCACTCCAACTGTTTTGTAGGAGGGCAGGATGTCGTAAAACTTCTATTTTTTTCATCAGCGGAAATTATTATATCTTATCCTGCTGCTGTATGTTGTGAGATTTCTAAACAAGAAAGGCACTGCACAGCAATAATTTTGCACCTTAAAATGAAAAAAAAAAAACTGCTCAGGCCATGTCTGTTTTACATTAAATATTGAAGGCCCTGCCTGTTTTCCCAACTTAAAAATGAGCAACGACCCGATCCAGCCCGCGTGCAGGGCTCCGGCCTAATGGGCCATCCCTGGCTCATGCAGACTTTTTCTGTATGTGTAGGACAGAGGATCCAAAGGGAATAAATTTTCACAGTTTATGGTCTTCCTGTGGGAGAATCTTTTTCTTAGGATCATGTAGCATGATCTTCCAAAGATGTATTTTATTTCATATCACTGCCCAGGTTGGCCTATTTTGTGTATGTGTTAAGGTGTTATATGGCCTTTGCACTATGGATTTCTAATGAACAAATATATATGTACATGCAGTTTCTATGTTTTGTCAGTTCTCACATTAAATCCAAAATTTTGTTGTGCTTTCTTCTTCTTCCAACCCTTTTTATAGCCAATTGAGGCTATAGGTTTCCCTCATCTCTTTCCAAAAGTTCCTGTCTTGGGCTTCTTTATTCCAGCTTCCCTGCAGTTCTGTTCATATCACCCATCCATCTTCCCTCTGGTCTTCCCACTCTTCTCTTTCCTTTGTATGGACTCCACTCTGTTACTATTATTTTCCATTCTTGCTATATGGCCAGCCCATTTCCATTTAAAATTGAGTATCTTTTCACCTATGTCAAAAAATTTTGTTCTGGATCTTATATCTGTATTCCTTGTTTTATCTCGAAGTCTTATATATATAGCACCATGTCATAATACATTTGATTGAAAAGTTTTGCTCTGTTTTCCGGCTTTATTTTACTATATACTATTCTTTCCCAAAAGCTGCCCACCCCATTTTTATTCTTCTGTCAATTTCTTCCATAATTCCGTTTCTTTGTGGTAATTAGTTTACCTAGGTATATGTATACTTCCACACATGCAATTTCTTTTTCATTTATTCTAATATTTTCTTGGGCTTTGCAATTATTAAGTTGGTTTGCCATTATTTTTGTTTTATCGATATTAATTTCTAATCCTATTTCTTTTGATAAATCTGTTAGTTTTTCTATCGTTTCTTTTAATTCTTTATTTATTGTATGAAATGAGGACTATGTTGTCTGTAAATCTTAAACTGTTCAACCTTACTCCATTTATGTTGATCCCCTTTTCTAACCAATTTAATTTACTCATTATGTGTTTCAGCGTTTTTGTTTTGCTTTAATCATGTAAATTTTTAATCCATTTTAGTACCTCAAAAGTGGTTTTCATACTTGTCACTTCACCGCAAATTGCTGAGTGGTTCGAGTTGCAGGATTTGTGTGCCTCCTGGAATTTAAGAATCACTTTAATTGGCCTTTTTCTCCTTACTTCAAGTATTGCTTGAAGCTTCCGATTCTTTGCACAAGCTTATGGTAGATGATGGAAAATTTGGTGGCTTTTCCATGTGGTATTGCACTTTCATGTAATCAGTTACGATGGTATACACCAATGAGGCATTACATTATGACCACCTGCCTAATAAGCTGTAGGACCCCTTTCAGTCCGCAAAACAGCAGCCACTCACCAAGGCATCGATTTGATGAGGTGGCAATAGATATCCTGGAGTATCTGGTGCCATAATATCAACAGAACTTCCTCCAGTTCCATACATTTGGAGGTGGGGGTGATTTAGCGCGAACCCACTTTTCCAAGTCGAACCACAAATGTTTGATTGGGTTCATGTCAGGCGAATTTGGAGGCCAGCACATTAACAGAAAGTTACCAGCATGTTCCTCAAACCACTCCTTGACGATTCTGACAGTGTGGCATGGCACATTATCCTGTTGGTAATGGCCATCACCAGCAAGAAACACAGTTACTATGAATGGGGTGAACTTGGCCTGCAATGAAGTTCATACACCTCACAGCTGTCCAGGATTGTGCTGTTGGAATCATGGGGCCTAAAGTGTCCCAAGAACACATTGCCCACAGCATAACACCACCGCCGGCCTGTTTCCACCCAACAGTTCATCTAGGTGCCATAGCCTCCTTTGGTAATCGGAGTATCCACGCTCGGCAGTCTACATGATGCTCCAGAAATCTTGATTCGTCAGACCAGGCCACTTTCTTTTAATCATCCACGGTCCACTCTTGGGGGTGATTTAGCGCGAACCCACTTTTCCAAGTCGAACCACAAATGTTCGATTGGGTTCATGTCAGGCGAATTTGGCCTGTTTCCGCCCAACAGTTCATCTAGGTGCCATAGCCTCCTTTGGTAATCGGAGTATCCATGCTCGGCAGTCTACATGATGCTCCAAAAATCTTGATTCGTCAGACCAGGCCTTTTTCCTTTAATCATCCACGGTCCACTCTTGGGGGTGATTTAGCGTGAACCCACTTTTCCAAGTGGAACCACAAATGTTCGATTGGGTTCATGTCAGGCGAATTTGGCCTGTTTCCGCCCAACAGTTCATCTAGGTGCCATAGCCTCCTTTGGTAATCGGAGTATCCATGCTCGGCGGTCTACATGATGCTCCAAAAATCTTGATTCGTCTCAACGCTGTTGTAGCTACTGGTGATTTGTCACACTGTGTCCCTGCAATCACTGTGAACAATGCACAACAGTCTCTGCTCCCCCTGGCATCAATGAACTGCAGACAATACACAACTGGATGACAGTTCATCATTTGGCCTTCTGTGCACCACTTTTGATATGTACTCACTACAGCAGTACGTAAACAACCCACAAGCCATGCCATCACGATTTGTCCTTTATCAAACTCTAATAAATCAGCAGCTTTTCCCATTCTGACTGTGAACACTGTATTAACCAAAAACCGTTCCTCCAGTTGTATATATACTGCTCTGTGAACTTCACCTGCGCCACCATTAGGTCTCCAGGCATGCTCATTTCTCTAGGCTGGGGGTGGTCATAATGTAATGGCTCATGGGTGTAGATAGAAATAGCGGTATTTGCACATTTAACAAGTTCCAAATGTTTTCTACTCCTCATGTTGCTTTTCAATCCAGATACACCCATGTTGGAAATGTCAAAGCTTTTTATGCAGTTTGCGACGAGTTCTAGATTTGTTACTAGTATCGGGCAACAGCCAACCTGAAAATGAACTATTCTCTAACCTAACCAAACTTCTTGGAATACACATTTTCCAGCCATACTCCAAAAAAGGAATAAAACAAACAACAAACCACAATCGCATTGTGAAATGAAAAAAGTAACAAATGTGAGTGATGGAATGGAAAACATAAACAAATGAGCATGGACAAACAAACAAAAAATGGAGCTCGGGCGAAGATGGAAATACCTTGCCAAATGACTAATGTAGAATGCGAGAGTTCCTCAGGACATGTGACATAGTGCGTGCTGGGCAGGGATTGGTTATTAAACTGAGCCCAGATGGCCACTGCTTAATGCTTCGACTTCAGTGGTGGAAACGTGGCCACTTTTGCATCCTGGTGTATGCAGGAATTCTGGCATGATAGCCCAGGATCCGGCTATGGGACCTTTCATCGCCCAGTTTACGAAACAGACAAAGAGAAGGCAGCCATGGTAACAGGAGTTATGTATCAAGTTTTACAGAAAAAACAAAACAAAAGAAACGTACACATTTCAGAATAACATTCCTGATTTCATGGACTTCGTGAAGAAAGAAATATAATTTTCCACAACTCTGGAAGAGCAAATCTACTGTTTTCAAGGATTTCCAGACCTGGAAATTAAAATTTTCAGTTTCCAGGATTTTCCAGGTCCTGTGCGTACACCAGAAGAAATTAATAAGCATATAAAACTTTACTTGGTTGCAGAGCATTTGGAAGTAAGAGCACCCTTTCCAAGAGCAATTTACCATTATGCCTTAAAAGAAAAGTGTTTAATCAATGCATCCTTCTAATTCTTATTTATGGATCAGAGATATGGACTTTACCAAAAAGGGCATCCTGAGGCTGCAACTGCTGAAGGATGCCTGGAGAAGTGCATGTTTGACATAACCAGGACAGATAGGAACTGAAACTCATGGATCAGGAAAATGATGGGAGTTGATGATATCATGATTCATGGTTTTACCTTCATCATGATATCATGATCAAGGTAAAACCATGAAATGGCAATGGACTAGACATTTTGTTTGCTAAAACTGACCACACCATTGGCCAATTGAAATTAAAAACTGGATTCCAAGGGTGAGGAATGCCCAGAAAAAGATTATGTAGGAGATTGGTGGATGAAATTCGGAAGCATGTCCGAGTGACATGGAAGAGACTGGTCAAGATGGAAAGTTGTGGCAGAAATTTGAGACCATCCATTAGTGGATAGATAATGATTGATGATATGTTGCTGCATTGTTTAAAATGGCACATCTTTCCATTTTTTTGTATTTTAATTAACAATTTTCTGAATTGCATATAAGGAACTGTGATTTTCTGTATATATTTACAAACACTGATGTTTCTTATGATTTTGATGAGAGCCAATGTAGTTGGAAGATTTATTTATTTCAAAAAGTTACTATTTTTGTGAAAATCATGGACCCTTCATATTTGATTTTACCATCAAAATGGTATTATTGCTTCTTAATACAGTATTTCTCTGTGAATGCATGGTTTTCTCTGAACTTGCTATATCAACAGACAAAAAGAGCAAGTAGTTTTTTTTTCACTTTCAAAAAATTTATAACTTTGGCACGTTCTTTCATTTCCTGTAGTTGTTTTCTCAACACAGTTGAATACAATAGTGCCTTTGAACATTAATTTTGCTTTAAAACATAAGAAAAACTGCTTGTTCTCTCCCTTGATACACCAAGGAGTGACTAAGAATGAAAAAACATGCTTTTTAAGCCCAATTAAATATCAAAAATCGATACTGCATTGTCTACTCAGCTGTGAAAACAATTTTGCTGGTTACGGAAATTGCTCAGATTCCATCACGAGCAAATGAAGTGGATAGATACACAAGTGGCCAAAAAACAGAAAAAATATCACAATTGTTAGAAACAATACTGCAAACAATCGCAAAATCTTTAATAAATGTTAGAATCTTGAAAATAGGAAAATAAACTTTACACAAAATATTGAATAACATTTCCCCAATATTTTCGGGTTCCGTACTTTGTTCAATGTTTCCTGTACTCCGTAGTAGACCAACGAATCCTGTAGATGACCACAAAGAATCCAGGAAACGTGTTGCAGCAAAAAAAAAAAAAAAGTTAACTAAATTCTTCAGTAGCTTGGAATGTTTGATGTAGTGAAACAAAACTACATTCATAAAGCAGAATAGCAGAATGTAGATGTACGCTGTACGTGGATAGTTTCCGAGTTTTTGCTTGTAGATTAAAAAAATTAGAAATGTTATTTACAGCAATTAAAACACTTACTCAAGATTTTATATAGATTAATATACTTAATTCTGTTTTTCCGTGGAGAACTTTCAATTATTTTTCACATCTTTCTTCTGAGTTATATTGTTTTTAGACATTTCTTACCTCTAGATTTTATCAAGGCCTGTTCTCAATGTATAGGAACTGTATCAAAAGTTTCATTTACATAGAAAGAATTTAAATTTAATTGCCAGGTTCCTCTTGTAGTTTCCAGTTATTAAAATAAAATCATTTCCTTATGTATTTTGTAAGTTTCCTATTTAATTAAATTGTTGAAAATGCTGTTTATAATTTTTGAAGTTCATTAATGGAACTGTTTTTCTGGATATTAATTTTTTTCTTTAGTTTTTATGAAGTTCATAGTCCAATATTTTAATATTTTACCATAAAGGCCCATTTTATGTTCTAATAATTATTTATTGTTTTATTAATTTTTCTTTAAATTATCTTATTTTATTGTTATTGTGGTTCGTGGGTTTGCAGCTAGTTTTCTGTTTCAATGGTTGTGTGCGCAGATACATTTATTTTTATACAACTCTGTTCACGAGTGGCCAAGAATATTTGAATCACTACAAACCCACATCATCAGCAGCTGCATAAGCATTCTTTCTGAAGATTGTTATTCTCTATTGGTTCATTATTTCATTATACCTACTAAGTAAGCTTTATTGGTGGATGTAGGCATGTGAAAGCAAACAGATAAACACATGTATAATTCAATTGATTTTTATTTTATATGAAATGCATATGTACACCACAGATTCTCGAAACATTTATAAAAGCATTTCCCTATTTTGCTTTAGAAATCATATTTTGGTTGAACAAAATTAGAACAAAAGTTGTAGATTTCAAACTAACCAGGGCTTGAAAAATATCTGAAATGTTACATGCCCAGCTGTACACATGCAAAAATTATTTATCTGCCCAGGTAGTAAAAGCTGGATGCCGAGGAAAATTTATCTTTTAAGATAACAAATCAGAACCCTCATTTATTTATTTTAGTTAAAAAATTATTATTTTGGCATTTTGCATTTCTGCTTTAAGGTGTGTATTCAAAAAGTTCCGTGCACAAAAGCGCGTATTTCAAGTTTTAGGATGATGATGAAATTGGCATTTGAGAAATTCAATAATTCTGTTGTGTTCCTTTCATTTGATGTTTTTGACCTTTGTCACTAAACACTGGATGCTAGTTCCATCAGTTCATTCTGCCACTGATTATAAACAACATTTTGAGCAAAACTACAAATGGTTCCGATTTCTGGACCTAGAGCATAATATAATTAAAGATACAATAGTTTAAATTTTGTTGCACAGACCAGGCAACTAGATTTTTATTTACCTGCCCAAGCCAATAATTTACATGCCCTAGGCATAATGTTTTTCAAGCCCTGGTAATACTCAAATTTTGCATCAGTTGTTGGCCACAATATATAAGTCTTAACAACACAGGACCTTTATTTCATTCAACAGGTTATGCATCTGAATTTTCATAATAGGCCTCTTGAAGTCATCACTTGAACTCTAAATAGATTCATAATTTCCTTGGAGATTAGGTGAAAGATTCTTTCCCATGCAAATATGATTTGCTTAGTCTTTGAATCTGAGCCGTAAATAATGAAATGTTACTGCATGGTTTGTACACTTGGGGGGCGGGGGGGGGGTCAAGGACTTTCTAGGACTTTTCCAGGACATATACAAAAAAATTCCAGGATGATTATTATGTTTTAAAGTATCATGGTCAAATTATTTTTTTAAAGCAATTTTGGTTTTAAGTAATAAAAATGATAAACGATGTAAATGGATGTTTGCTTTTTTACTCATTATTACCCTTTTGAATTTTTTGGTTTTCAGACTTTTTTCTAGGTGTAGAAGTCGTAGAAAAAATCAAGCAATGTTTCAAAGCGCTGCTCTTTTTTTTTTTTTAGGGGGGTCGTGCATTTGCAGGTATTTGGACTTATCAGCATGCCAATTTTTAGATCTCTAGGTTATTTAGAAGTGGTCTAACGATTCGCGAAAAGTTCAAGCAGACAATATTCCAAAGCCATTTTTTTTCGTACTTTTTTAGATATACGGACCTTAAGACCTATCAATGTGGTTGAATAACCTGCAGACGAACACACTCCCATTTTCCCTCTTTGCATTTTATATACGAAGCGAAAGCCTATATTCACATGGGTATTCACGTATGACGGCGGAAAAACGCCGGACTTTAAAAGCTTTATACATATATACGAACGATGAAGAACGGGTTTCTGTATGCCAAATTAATGAGAAGCGTATGCGTATAAACGAGGGAAAATAAAGAGATGCTAGCTTTCATTACCTCTGGGTAGCTTTATCAGGGATTTAGTAGTTAAGAATGCAGAAACAACTGGAAAAAATATACTTTTAAGAATATAAGCAAATTCAAAATAAGCAAGACACTTGCACGATGTCACAAGTGGTCTGATCCCGAGGCTGGGTGCTCACGTGTAACTTCAAGAAGCCGGTGCCATATCAAAGGAAGGCTCGTGGTTACATCCTTTGATATGGCACTGGCTTCTTGAAGTTACACGTGAGAACCCGGCCCTGGTATCAGACCACTTGTGACATCGTGCAAGTGTCCTGCTTATATTCTTAAAAGTATATTTTTTTCCAGTTGTTTCTGCATTTTTAACTACTAAATTCCTGATGAAGCTACCCAGAGGTAGCGAAAGCTAGCATCTCTTTATTTTCTCATCGTTTGTGTGCCTAATAAGCGGAGTTCACTTTTTACCGTCTTCTTTTTAAAATCGTTGCTACGTCCTTAAGCATTGCATCATTATCAGTTTGATTGTAGCCTGTCCTTTCACCCAATGAGAAGAGTGCTAAAAATGGCTGCGTCACGATGGCAGCAGGTCACGGGACCAGAACTTTCCTGTGTGGTTAATGCTGAAGACATAGTAAGCCGCTCGTTCCTTTCCTTTTCGTCCTTAAAAAATGCTTAAAAATCAGAAAATGAATTTTTCTTAATTTTTTTTTTTTTTTTGTAAAGGAGGGATGATAGTTGTGAGTTTATGAAATGTGTTAGATTTATAGTTTGCCATATATCGGTTTTTTTTAATGGATCTCATCACGAAATAGAGAATTTTGTGAAATTTTTTTAAACATTTTATTTCTTGTAAACTAAATCAACATTCAAAAAAAGGGCAGCAAGGTGCAAAAATTCGGCCATGGATATACATGCCTACAAAGTTTCGTGGTTCTGTTGCTGCTAGTGCGTCCGGAACCAAACTGGTAGCACTTTTTTGCTTACCTTAACTTTGAAATACAATAGCACTTGAAGTACCGCGATAATCCAAAAATAGTTTATTTCAGCATATTCTCTGAACTATTCTCTACGAATGTTGTAAATTTCACATTTTTGTGTTCAATACTTTTTGCAATGTGAGCTAGAAAAGCGCGAGTGTCGCGAAATTTGTAAAACAGCGATGGAAGTTACTCTTTTTTAGAATAGAGATTCTAAGCAAAGGCTGAAGAAACTAATTTTGCTGAATGGTCAGAGGTGAAGCTTATCGTCTGAGTATTGTACAAGTTTGACGCGCGAGGCCAACGATATCAATTTGATATCAAGTTTGTTGGTTCCATAAATCATTTTTCGCCCAGTTACTCCTATTTTACGAAATACCTGCCAGAAACACAAACCTGATTTTGGCGAAACACCCAACCTGTTTTCAGTGATTAAAAAAGATCGTGATCCGGTGACAAAACGACTTCCAAGTGTGGCGTCTAGTGCATCCCTATGAGAAGCAATGAATCGGATACTGACAACCTGGTGTACATTGGATCCACCCTTAGCACGTTGGGTATTAGACTTTCTGAACATACGCCGATGAGCCATTACATATGTCCACCTACCTAATAAGCTGTAGGACCCCCTTTAACCTGCAAAACAGCGGCCACTCAGCAAAACATCGATTCGATGAGGTGGCAATAGGTATCTTGGAGTATCTGGTACCATAATGTTAACAGCAGGTCCTTCAGTTCCCGTACATTTTGGGGTGGTGGGGATTTAGGGTGAACCCGCTTTTCCAAGTCGAACCACAAATGTTCCATTGGGTTCATGTCAGGCGAATTTGGAAGCCAGGGCATTACAGAAAGTCACCAGCATGTTCCTGGAACCATGCCTTGACAATTCTGGCAGTGTGGCATGGCCCATTATCCTGTTAGTAATGGTCATCACCAGCAGGGAACACAGGTGCCATGAATGGGTGAACTTGGTCTGCAACAATGTTTAGATACCTGACAGCAGTCGGGGATTGTGCTGTTGGGATAATAGGGCCTAGAGTGTCCCAAGAAAACATCACCCACAGCATGACAACGCCTCCCCCTGCCTGTTTCCCCTTTAACCTGCAAAACAGCGGCCACTCAGCAAGGCATCGATTCGATGAGGTTGCGATAGGTATCTTGGGGTATCTGGTACCACAATGTCAACAGCAGGTCCTCCAGTTCCCGTACATTTTGGGGTGGTGGGGATTTACGGTGAACCCGCTTTTCCAAGTCGAACCACAAATGTTCCATTGGGTTCATGTCAGGCGAATTTGGAAGCCAGGGCATTAACAGAAAGTCACCAGCCTGTTTCTGGAACTACTCCTTGATGATTCTGGCAGTGTGGCATGGCACATTATCCTGTTGGTAATTGTCATCACCAGCAGGGAACACAGGTGCCATGAATGGGTGAACTTGGTCCGCAACAATGTTCAGATACCTAACAGCTGTCAGGGATTGTGCTGTTGGAATAATAGGGCCTAGAGTGTCCCAAGAAAACATCGCCCACAGCATAACACCGCCACTGCTGGCCTGTTTCCGCCCAACAGTGCCGTAGTTTCCTTTTGTAATCGGAGTATCCACGCTCGGCCGTCTATGTGATGCACCAGGAATCTTGATTCGTCAGACCAGGCCACTTTCTTCCAATTCCTCCACAGTCCTGGCACATACTGGTTTTGCAAGACTTTGGGGGGGGAGTTCCAATTAGCATATTAAGGAGTCATTAGTTTCAAGAAAGGCAACAAATCAGCACACTTCAATATGTTCGATTAACTGTTACATTGAACATGTCGATTAAAATCTGATTCATTATGCAAATGATTTGTGGATTTTAATCGATTCCATGCTGTAATTAAGATATTTGGCACTATTTTGTGCTTACAGTGATTAAAATGCAATTGATACATTATCTCATTAGTGCACTACAATTAGGCTACATACACATATCAAAAAACATTTGCAACAGCAAAATGTTTTTGATATTGCGCTTAATTATTCTACAGCGTTTGTAAGTGTTTCTAGCTAGGTTTCGAGCAGAGGGTTGGGGTCCCAGAAGTGGGTAAAATTGTGATCAGGTAAATCAGAATATTGGCGCGCTGGTCTTACGGACACTTATTTGTCCACTTGAAATTGCACTAACCTAAAAAAAAACAAAAAAACACGAATCTGTAAAACATGTTGTCCGTAAAGTAAGTAGAACTTCCATACATTTTAAGGGTAACCCATAAAGCTCAAACGGTATGACTGCATTCACGACTGAGCCCAAGCCCAAATTTTGGATGATTAATCAGAAGCCTGTGGCTCTGGCAAACGGAGCGACGTGGTTTTGGATACACTAGTTCGGGTTATTCTATCACACCAAATTTGGCATTTTAAACAGCGAAAAGGCCACTTTTCGGGCTCTGGGAGTAGCCTAACTCTCTGCAATCGAGCAGTTGGCCGCCCCTGAGGCCAAGTGCTCTGTGAGGTATTGATTTCTCGTCTTTCGTCCGAGCTGGGGCCCGTGCTAGAGTCCCGGTTGAGAGCTTTTCTTACAGCTTTAACTCCCTCCGTTTCCTATGACCAGTGGACCATACATAGACTAACGATTAAAAAAATAAGGCTGAACTTTTTAATTGGGTAAAAAATCAAAATGCTCGGCGAGTAAGTGCGAATATAACGCAATTTGAGCAAGACAGAATTGTTCACTACGATTTGTTTATGTGTGTAAATCTTAAGCTGGAACACTCTACTGTATTCACAGCATAAAATTACTGGACATCCTAGTGGCGCAATTGTCTAAGCGCTGGCTTCTGACCATTCGCCCGAGATCGATCTGGGTTCAGATCCCGGTGAGGCATAGATGTTTGTCTTGCGGTCTTTGCTCGCTCCCTTCCCCAGAACCAGTGATCCTAAATTAGGAACGAGCGTCAGCTTATAGTTTATCGAGTTGCTCACGGTGGTCGTGAAACCCCGAGCAAAAAAAGTTTCTGAATTCAAACAAAATAAAAACTTTTAAAAGGCATGTTTTCTACTCTTTACGAGTGCAACAACAAAAGAGAAACAAGAAGAAAATACTTTTTTTTTCTTGTGTTCCACAGCCATATTTGTCTTTCATTGACTGATGCTGTACAACATCAATTGCTTAATTTTTCTTTCAGCTGATCTTTCCCTTCTAATTCTTTTGTCACTTTTCTTTGTTTTGTTTTTTATGCCCATTGGCAAACTTAATTGTGAAGAAAATAGCTACAGAAGTTTCCAATGGGCAAACTTCTGTAGCTATTTTCTTCACAATTAATACGTTCGCAAGGATGAACATTTGAACAACGATAAAAATAACTTCATACTATAGCCTATCGATGAAGTGGCGACAGGTATATTAATATTGGGGCATCTGGTACCATAATGTCAACAACAGGTCCTCCAGTTCTCGTACATTTCAGGGTGGTGAGTGATTTCGCTCTAACATGCTTTTCCAGTTCGAACCACAAATGTTTGTTTGGGTTCATGTCAGCTGAATTTGGAGGCCAGGGCATCAACAGAAAGTCACCAGCATCTTCCTCGAACCACTCCTTGACAATTCTGGCAGTGTGGCATGGCGCATTACCCTGTTGGTAATTGCCATCATCAGCAGGAAACAGTTGCCATGAAAGGGTGAACTTGGTCAGCAACGATGTTCAGATACCTGACAGCTGTCAGGGATTGTGCTATTCGGATAATGGGATCTAAAGTGCTCCAAGAAAACATAACCCACAGCAAAACATCACCCACGGCATGCAGGTGCCATAGCCTCCGTTGGTAATCGGCGTATCACACTCGCCCGTCTACCTGATGCACCAGGAATCTTGATTTGTTAGACCAGATAACTTTCTTCTAATCATCTCGGGCCCATTTCGTGCGTTGTTGGTGATGACGTGCAGTGAGCATGGGGACCCGGCTGGGTCTTCGGTTATGCAGGCCCATGCACAGAAGGCTGCAATAATCTGTGCTGTGGCACATTGCCCTTATCTTCACTGCTGTGGCTGCTGGTGATTTGTTGCACTGTGCCCCTGTGGTCGCTGTGAACAATGTGCGATACTCTCCGCTCACCTCTGCACCAATGAGCTGCAGACGACGGTTCGTCGTTTGGCTATGTGTGCACCACTTTTGATATGTACTGTCAACCCACAGGCCACGTCGTTTCCGAGATCGTAGTTCCCTGATGCGCCGTGCCATCACAATTTGTCCTTTATCAAACTCCGATAAATCGGTAGCTTTTCCCATTCTGACTCCAAACATTCTATTAACCGAAAGCTGGTCCTCGGGTAGTATACACTGCAGTGCCAGAAAAACTGGTACACCAGTCTAATACTTGGTAGGTCCTCCACGGGAGCGCAGGACTGCAGATATACGACAGGGCATCGACTCCACTAGCTTTTGGAAATATGCTGTAGGCAATGCACACCATACTTCCTGCAGAGCGTTCCACAATTCGGGTGTATTCCGAGGTCTTGGATTCCTGTGTGTCGATAGCGCGTTGCATGGCATCCCAAATGTGTTCTATCACGTTCAGATCTGGGGACTTGGGTGGGAATGGCAACACTCTAAACTCAGATGAATGCTCCTCTAACCATAATGTGGCATCCCGACACTTGTGGGGAGGTGCATTGTCCTGTTGGAAAAGGCCCAACCCATCAACATGAATGCAGGACATGAACGGGTGTACCTTGTGAGAAAGGATGCACACATAGCGTTGGCCGGTCACAGAGGTTTGTTAACGTACCTGGGGTTCCAGTGAAGTCCAGCTAAACACGCTTCATACCATTACGGACCCTCTAGCAGCTGGTACAGTTCCCTGTTGACAGGCAGGATCCATGGCTTCATGGAGTTTGAGCCACACACGAATAGACCTGGCTACTTGTCTCCAGTCATCAAGTGTTGCCGGTGGCGGTACTGCCATGCCCAAGTGAGGTGCATAGCTCTGTGTCATGCACCCATCAAGGGGACTCGAGTTGGGCGTCGGCTCCCAAAGCCCATATCATGCAGGGTACGTTGCACAGTCCAGACACTGATGCTTGTTGAGGCTCCAGCATTGAATTCAGATGATACCTGCAAGAGTGTTGCACGCCTATCGCGTGAAACGATTCTTGACAGCCGACAATGGTCACGTTCACCCAATGTCTTTTTACGGCCACACTGGTATCATAGGTTGGAGGTTTTGCCAGAATTCTTGTAGTCACGGTACACCCTTGCAACGGTCGTCCGTGAAAATCCGAACTTCGTTTCTACCTCTGAAATACTATGGCCCATCTCACAAGTGCCAACTATGACACCGCGTTGAAAATCGCTTAAATCATTACTTGTCATTCCAGTGTGTCCAAATGTCCTTTTTTTAAAGGACTGTACTTTAAAACTGTGACTACAGATTTAAAGTCCTTTATTTGTAGTTCTGTCCTTTATTTTAAGTGAGTTGAGAACATCAACTATCTACAAAAATATGGGTAAGTAACAAAAATGCATTTTATTTTAAATTAACCTAATTCATTTTGTCTTGATATTTTTTGTTTGTAAGGGCAATGATGAACTATAATACTGAGCCCTTATTTCATTGCTACTACTTTTATTATTTTGTTTTAACAAAGTTCTGAAGTATTAAAGTAGCATATGACTCTGGATATCTCTGTGGTGATGCTTCCTTTCTTATAAGAGCCTTTGGTTTACCACATTAATTATTTTCTTTTTTAATTGAGTTTGTTTTGTAGCTTTTTTAATGTAGAAATGAAGACTAATTTATCTTTACTCCACAGATTTCTAGTTCAACATGTCTAAACAACAGTGCCACTATCAAAGTGATTGGTCCTCTTCTTGTCGAAAAGACAATAATGATGATGAAATTGGCAAATTCTGCATATCAGGAAAGAAGAACCCTCAAGCTTCATGTGTGTGGTGCTCAAAAGAATTTTTAGTGTCTACAATGGGTGTTCAAGCAGTTTTACAACATTCAAGAAGTAAAAATCACAAGAAAAATAGAGAAGCTGTAACAAAGTCAAAGGACTTGACAAAAAGTTTCAAAAGTCAAACAATAATTAGTAATCAGGTTACTACTGCTGAAATTTTATGGGCCTCTGCACTTGTTGAACACAATATTCCATTCAGGTTTTGTGATCATTCAACACAGTTGTTTCAGAAAATGTTTCGTGACTTTAAAATTGCTGAATCATTTTCAATGCACCGAACAAAGATGTCTTACCTCGTTAGATATGGTTTGGGGCAAACATATGAAACCATTTTAAAGGAAAGTTTGAAAGGGAAATATGTGTCAGTTGGACTAGATGAAAGCAATGATAGTGGTGTGCATAATAAAAAAGAGCTTGAAATAATCATACAATATTTTGATGATGTGCAACAGCGAATTGTAATAGATTTTCTTGAAAGGGTATATTTGCCAGAAGCTAAAGCACTTCCCATGAAAGAAAAATTGATTTCTGTTTTACAAATGTTTGGCATCAATATATCTAAGGTAATATGTGTTATGACTGATAGTCCACAAGTTATGGTAGGCTGTTAAAGCAAGAAAATCCCCACTTGCTTGATGTAGGTCAATGTTCATTACATCATGTCATGAATGCTGTATAAAAGGCTGTAAAAGAATTCGATTCTTCACTTTCTGAATTTGCAGTGAATGTATTCTACTATTTCCATGGCAATAGTGTAAGATCAGCTGGTTATGGCAAGAGTCAGGAACATGTAGGTGCTCCAAAACATGTATTTATGAGATCTGTTGAAGCTAGATTTTTAACTTTTAGACCAGTATTTGATCGTTTATTGGAGCAAAAAGATGCCTTGATTCACTACTTCTTATCCTGAAAACCAGTGAAAAGTTGCACAGAACAATTTCTGCATTGAAACAAGGTGACATTTTCATCCACTATCAGTTTATGCATGGTGTGTTTAGCATTGTGAATATATTTCAGTTATTTTTTCAGAAAGAAGAACCTCTGATTCATCTTCTTTATTATGAAATGACTTCATTAGTAAAGATGGTAATGAAAAGAGCTATGGTAGATGAAGTTGTTGATAACACTCCAGGCCATAAACTTGCAGATTTAGATGTCAGTCAACATTCGAAACCTTTGGAAAGGATGACTATTGATGTTTTGACAAAGAGTGCAATGAAGTCTCTAACAGAGACAAAGAAAAAAATGCTATTTTTACAGTGGAAAAAATTCTACAATGTGTTAATTAAAAAGTTGCTGCACTGTCTTCCATTGCAGAACAAAATATTAAGAGACTTGTGTGTACTGCAGCCAGACCAAAAGAACAGCCCAAAAAGTGTTGCTTCACTTATGAACATTGCTAAAAGCCTTCCTAATGTTGTTCCAAACCTAAAGCTAGATGAATTGTCCACGGAATGGGATTTGTGCAAGCTGGAGAATGTTGATGGCAAAAAGCGCATTGATGAATATTGGGCAGAAATTTTCAAAAATAACTCTCAGAGATATGCAACCCTTCAAGGCTTGATCATGGCATGTTTGACCATACATCATGGTAACAGTGATGTGGAGCGAAGTTTTTCAGTTGACAGAGACATTTTGACTTGTAAAAGAACTGAACTACATGATGAAACTGTGACTTCTTTGAAAAGAGTTAGTCTCATATGAATAAGACAAAATCTGTATGTAATGAAATCGAAGTTACGCCACCTCTTAAAAGAGCCTGTGTGGATGCTCACAAAATGTTTGCTGAACATCTAGCTGAAGAGAAACGTATACGATTGGAAGAACAGAAGAAACAGGCCACGAGAGATCAAGAGGCAGCTCTCCACAAACAAGCTGAGGAATTAAGAAAGAAGGAAGAAAAACTTCAAATAAAAGAGCGAGAAAAGAAAGCGGATGAGAAGAGACTTAAAGCAAATCAAAGACAAATTGTCAAAGATTCAACGTCCAAAGTACAAAAATCACTGAATTAGGCTGATAATTTGGGAAAAAGAATCTGAAAAGGAGATGACAAAAATACAGAAAGATAAAGTCAAGATTAAACAAAGTGTCTTATCCTCTTTTGTTTTTGTTCAGGAAAAACATTAAAGATGTGATGTGGTTTTTTTTTTTGGGTTTTTTTTTTGGTTTATTGCAGAAAAAGGCATAAGTAAGAATAAGGAAAGATTACATAGTTTTGTTTTGTGTGTTCGAAATATAGCAGTTACTTTCAGTTTTTGTGAAGTTATGACATTTCATTTCATTTATTTATTCTTTCAGTTGCCACTACAGCAACTAGGAAAAGGAGGGAAAGGCTGTGAGGCCTGACATAGCCCTCCTCTCCCCAGAATACAAAAAACATAAAGCCTAGCAGAAAAGGCAAGCCAACACATATATGGTAGATACATGTACTTGCTCACAACCAACACATATAACAATGTGTTCCATCAACAAAAGTCTTCATTATATCTAAACAAATAAGTATCATATAAACTTCACTACATAATCACATATATATTTATAAATAAACAACAAATAACGTTTGTACCTCACTATAATCATACCAACCCACATTTCTTCCATTTAGTCGAAATTGCCTATTGTTTACTAATTATTTCATAAGATATGCCTTTAGTTTTATTTTAAATAAGTTAAAATTATTAATTGATGTTAGTTCTTGGGGCAATGAGTTCCAGAATTTTGGGCCACTATAATTTATATTCATTTTAAGTTTCTCAGTTTGTGGGAACATTGGAATTAGTAGTGATCTATTCATAGTATTGTGGTAATGAGTATGTATATTTAGTGTTATTATATCATTGTGTATACCATTTTTAATTCTTTTATACATTATTTTTCCCAAATTATAGTCATATAATTGCTTTATCGTTAAAATATATATATATTGGGGTTCACTTTTGACCGAATATAAGATTGGTTGAAAATTATTTGATGTTTTAAGATCTATTAGTCTTATAAATCTATTTTGCAGTACCTGTAGTTTAATATTATATTGTCTGGTTTGTCCCCAGGTCAAAATGCAATAATTAATGTGTTTGAATTAGAGTATGATATATAGAAATTAATTATTTTTGGTGTTAAGTTTGGCAAAGCACTACTGACCATTCCGATATTTCTTGAAATTTTGTTACTTAAATTTTCAATGTGTTCCATTTCAAATCATTGTGTATAGTTGTACCTAGATAAGTGTGTTGAGACCGTATTAATCCTGACTCCATTCGTACATCTGAAAGGTATTTGTGTAACATTTTTCAATATTAACCCACTAGACACTTGCGCATTATATTGTTCACTCTTTATCGTACTGGTATGTGATGTTGTACATATTTTTATTTGGGAAAAAAGGTTGTGCATTATTTGGGAAAAAAAGGTTGTGCTGGAACTTTTTTTATAAAATGTATTCAATTTATATGTATTTCGTATACCCGTACCTACGTCAATGTATATTATTTTATGTACAATCAATTATAAGTGTAGAAAATATTTTTTTTAATATGAAAATTGAATTATAACTGTGGGAGGAACAGAATGGCTATAAGGGGTGAAGAGGAGGCGATTTTGAAAAATAAAAATGCTTTCTTCTTTTTACATGTTTAAAATAGATTTCAGCTGAAAACAGGAACCTGTAATTCAAAAACCAAAGTTTTGCCCCAAATCGGGGGGGGGTCGGGGTTGGAGACCACCGGTCCTTTCAGATGTACTTTATTTTTTACATTTGCTGCTGGACACTCTGCATTCTTATGCCGAAAACAGCTGACTGCTGGCAAGGTTGTCTATCGCTTTATATACGCACTGGCGGACGCAACAGAGTATGTGCATAGGTGACGTTGCTATGTATTTTGCATATGTACCAGTTTTTCTGGCACTTCAGTGTATATACTGCTCTGTGAACTTCACTTGCGCCTCTATTTGGTGTCCAGGCGCACTCATTTCTCTAGGCTTGGCCTGGTCATATTGTAGTGGCTCATCGGTGTATATCTTCCGGGTATAAATACAATCAAAATTTACGAGAGGACAGTAAGGTTTTGAAATTTTAAAGCTTAATCCTTTTAGTGTATAATGGCAACTGTGTTTAGATATTTGGAAACGTTGTTTATGGGACACCCTGTATATTTTCATTAGAAATACAAAAGTAATTTACACAGATACATGAAATGTTCAGAAGATCTTCATTTGTGACAGAAACGCCGCAATGACCTATTCATACAGCCACTTCTCTCAAAGCATAAAAATTTGGGATTCCATCCAGCCTGATTCTCCGAATTTTAGTCGCAATAGGCTAACTACCAACCACACAGGAAAATGCGACTGCAGTGTCCTGGTTGCTGGAACGGTTAGCATATTGAGACAGAAATCTACAGACACAGGTTCAATTAATGATCCAGATTCATAAAATTTGCAATATCCTGAAGAGATGGCTGCTCGGACAGGCATTCCATTTATGGCGTTTTGTGTTATGAGCATTTTCTGAAAAATCTGTACTTAATAAGCACTTGTTCATCTTACCTGCATTGTTTCTACCCTTGGAAGTAACCGGAAATACTGCTGTCAGGAATAACCGAAGCAGATGAATCAAGTTATTGCACAGGGGGATGAATGTCACCCGGTGATGTAATACTACAATACCAAGCAACATTCTCCCAACGTGCAATACTTACTCTTTGTCTCAGTTGAAATTTCCTGTAAAAACAAATGTTTTGGTGAGTTTTGTACTTTTAGTATATTTATATATACATTTAGAAGAACCTAAAGATAACAAATGAATTGTCTAACAGTACGCAGCTTGAAAAACAATCGAACATTTATTTTCCGAAATGAGTTTTATTTATTTTTGTTGTAATAAATGTTAAAAAAAGTCCGTGAAGCCAGAAATCAGCACATGAAAAGTCAAGTTCAATAATAGCAAACACTGTCCAAATAACTTTTATGGAGACGAGTCGGTGCTTTCCTGGGGGGACGACGCTGCATTAGAAACTTGGGAACTACAGTGATCAAAGGAATTAGGAGCAAGTGATATTGTATTGTTAAGGAAATCATCTGCAACTTACGTTGTTGAACCTAAATTTATTTTTATGCAAGATAGAATAGAATATTCAGTAATATAGGTAAAAAAAATGCATAATATCGAATTTTTATGCAACAATTCTGGGCTTGGAACAATATCATGCCGGAGATACCTAGGGTGTGTAAATTATTGGCTTGGGCAAGTAAAACAAATCTAGTTGTCCCACCGGGAAACTAGATTAAAAAAATTGAAATGGAGAATTTCTTCCCATCAAAAAATTTTCATTTCACTGGATATCATTTGAAGTTGTATTATTGTTACAGAGAGCCCAGAACAGGAGAATATCATTTTTTTAATTATAATTATATTATGCTCTAGGTCCAGAAATTGGGGCCATGTGTAGTTAGCGATGGGATGGGTACAGCCGAACGATAATGGGATATCATACAGACAGACACTGGTGAGGCTAGGTCTCTAGTGAGGAAAGATTCACTTTTATCATACGTGAGACTGATGAAGAAAAAAGAAGTGGAATTCCTTAACCGGGTGAAACATAAGAATGTGCTGCGAAACAGCGTAAATAATTTTTAATGTAAGTAAAAAAAAATTTTCATAAAGCATGTTTTGCAAGATTGTAAATATCACTTGGTAATTATCACTGTAAATATAAATATAGCAATTCCTGTAACTAGATTTACCATCTGTAGGGATGTGCTTACAAAAAATAAATAAATAAATGCGGTATGAGCAAGACAGAATTCCTCACTGAAATTTATTTATGTCAATATTGAACTGAAGTGCATCACTGTATTCAATATATATATACTATTGATAAAAACATACCACTATAAACCACAATTTTAAAAAACAAACAAACCAGAAACTCAAAAAAAAAAAATATTAATGCAAAAGACTCAGAAAAGCATTATAACCAAAAACAAACCCCTCAAGCTGATCTCATCAGGGGAACACCAGTTCGTGGATCATGACCTTTCGAAACTCAGCAAAAGCCAGAATAACCCAAGACCCGCTGAGGTGCTCCCGAGGTCATGGGAAACATCAGATAAAGACCAATCTTATATACAAAGACCATTTGACAGAAAGCGAAAAAACCTGATCACGTGGTCCAATCGTCACAGTATGCAAATAGGTGTAAGCTTTGTAAGAAACCTATAAAGTAGATTAGTAAATAATTAGCCACAAGCAGCCCACCAAGTGGCATTTAGCAACCTAAGTTATTAAATTTGTAGGGCTTATATGAATAATGTCTGAAAAGTGCAATTGTTGATGAGTTTCGAAGAAATTCTTGGCTCTGGAATCAGCAAGTAGCTGCTTGAATAATCTTGTAATAAACCTGATTGGTAGTTCATTCTTGCAGAGTCTTCTCCACAGATTCCTCAATTCAACGGTCAACATATTTGAATTATTGCAAATATCCATAATCCTGTGGAACTGTGAAATGATAACATTTCGATATAGAGGTAGAAATATTTGAATTCCAATTAATGTAAAAATTTATGTCAAAAGAATGTGTTCCTTTTATCAAAAACTGTAGTTAAAAAGCCACCTTGCTGACTCTATTTCTATGTCCAAAAAATCTGTTTCATTATTTTGTTTCTTAGTTTTTATAAGTTTCAAATTGGGTGGATATATCTTGGATAACAATTCTTCAAAGTCTTTGTGTCCAAAAACTATGACGTCGTCAACATAGCGAAATATCCTCCCATGGTTGGTGTCAAAATACAAAGCAGCCTTTCTTTCATACTGATATAAATAAAGGTTTGCCAAAACACTTGAGTACTTGGAGCCCATGGGGATACCTGATGTTTGACAGAACGTGCGCACAGTTATTATCAAGACACATTATTTGAATAAATCGCCAGTCTTCGTACTTCATATTGATTACCTCGTTGAACTCCTGAAAGAGATCTTCACATATTTTATGCAAGTCCTCAATGTCAATACTAGTAAACAGGCTTTGGAAGTCATAGCTATCTATTGTTGTTATAGTGTATGTATAAATTCTAAGACTGGCTTATTGCTGTTAATAATCCTGGACTCTGATATATTTTGCCAGATTATTTTTAATTTATTTTCCAATAGTGCACTAACCTGGCTGCAATCTTGATAATAACTACGTGCACATGGGAGAAGGGATTTTCTGTCAAACATCAGATATCCCCATGGGCTCCAAGTACTCAAGTGTTTTGGCAAACCTTTATTTATATCAGTATGAAAGAAAGGCTGCTTTGTATTTTGACACCAACCATGGGAGGATATTTCGCTATGTTGACAACGTCATAGTTTTTGGACGCAAAGACTTTGAAGAATTGTTATCCAAGATATATCCGCCCAATTTGAAACTTATAAAAGCTAAGAAACAAAATAATGAAACAGATTTTTTGGACATAGAAATAGAGTCAGCAAGGTTTTTAATTTATTTTCAAATAGTGCACTAACCTGGCTGCAATCTTGAAATAACTACGTGCGCACGGGAGAAGGGATTTTCTGTCAAACATCAGGTATCCCCATGGGCTCCAAGTACTCAAGTGTTTTGGCAAACCTTTATTTATATCAGTATGAAAGAAAGTCTGCTTTGTATTTTGACACCAACCATGGGAGGATATTTCGCTATGTTGACGACATCATAGTTTTTGGACACAAAGACTTTGAAGAATTGTTATCCAAGATATATCCACCCAATTTGAAACTTATAAAAACTAAGAAACAAAATAATGAAACAGATTTTTTGGACATAGAAATAGTCAGCAAGGTGGCTTTTTAACTACAGTTTTTGATAAAAGGAACACATATTCTTTTGACATAAATTTTTACATAATTGGAATTCAAATATTTCTACCTCAATATATCGAAATGTTATCATTTCACAGTTCCACAGGATTATGGACAAGATTATTCAAGCAGCTACTTGCTGATTCCAGAGCCAAGAATTTCTTCGAAACTCGTCAACAATTGCACTTTTCAGACATTATTCATATAAGCCCTACAAATTTAATAACTTAGGTTGCTAAATGCCACTTGGTGGGCTACTTGTGGCTAATTATTTACTAATCTACTTTATAGGGTTCTTACACAGCTTACACCTATTTGCATACTGTGACGATTGGACCACGTGATCAGGTTTTTTCGCTTTCTGTCAAATGGTCTTCGTATATAAGATTGGTCTTTATCTGTTGTTTCCCATGACCTCAGGAGCACCTCAGCGGGTCTTGGGTTATTCCGGCTTTTGCGGAGTTTCAAAAGGTCGTGATCCACGAGCCGATGTTCCCCTGATGAAATCGGCTTGAGAGAGGTTTGTTGTTGGTTATAATTAGGGCTGTTGACCGATCAATATTTTTAATCGGTTAATATTTCACCATTGATCGATTAATCAGTAATTTGATCGAGTGAAAAAAATACTGTCACAAAAAATATACAACTGTAAATTACATTATGCATTATTCTATTATTATATGGATACTAAATACGTTGTCTGAAATGTTAAGAGTGTTGAATGCATCATACCCTGTTAATCTAGTAGTATTCATTGCTTTACTTTATCAAAAAATCAGAAATACAAATTAATAATAAGTACCTTGAATTTGGTTTGCAGTCATTGCTTTAGCCAAGATTTTAGGCACAAGAGCTTGTCAACATTTTATGGTTTAGCGAAGTACGAAGTTTGTTGACAGCAGTACCAGCGGCACTAAACACTCTTTCACTTGGCACAGACGTTGCTGGAATGCACAGCAACCATTTTACTAAAGTAGCGAGCAACTCCAACTGTAATGAATGAGTTTTCCACCACTGAAGAGGATCTGTAAAATTGTCGTCGAGTTCAGGCAAGCTCTGATAAACTTGAAGCTCTAATTCTATCTGCGTGCTGACATTTGTGTATGCCTTTATTTCTGTTTCTGGAATCGACAAATTGTCAAAACATAGTTTTCTTGGTTTATGTTGCACATTACTTTGTTTTTGGTGTAAGGGCAGCTGTTGATTTGGGCTACTGGATGAAATTCTGTTCCACACTAGATCTCGGTTTTTTTCTGGTATACAGCGAAGTGTCTTGAATCGAGGGTCAAGGGCAGTAGCTTCTTCGTACTTGTCGTATAGCGGCCATTGACTGAGTCTTTCCGTCAGATCATCGAGCAACATAGCTTTAAATCTGCAAATATATGCTGGGTCGGTATCGGACAATCTCATTGCGCTTTTGAGATTTTCGAGGAAGGAATTTATACCCATTTTCTTCATGGCGGTGGCATTTGAACTAGGCTGATCCCGTGGCATATTTGATACAATTTCCATGAATGGATGTTGCGATTGTAAATGATAACGTAAGCTAATCACACTTCCACTGTACACATTTTAAACAATAAACATGTCCGCGATCAATAACCCCCCCCCCCTCTGTCTTCTAATTTATATCCAAAACAAGAGGATAATTTCCCTTTTAATCCCTGAAACTTCATTTTTGGAGCTCAAATAAACGTGACAGCAAGAGATGAATCAGCGTTCAAAACTAACTTTCTTTCACTGACAGACACTCCCATGCTCATCCCAGTTGGCTCTGCTACCAATAAAGGAACACTGTTTGCTTTTTCAATGAGGAGAGAGGAGGTAAAAATTTGCCCCAGACTTTTGCTCTTGCACTGGAAATTCTCCCTGTTGACGGATACAATACTTTGGCAACAGTACGCAACTTGGTCCCTGGGTAATTAAGACAAATTGCATACCTGCATTTATTCCAAGAAACACGTGTATAAATCCCCCATCTTTCCTATTGAAAGCTGAATCTCATTGTGAGGACCAGCGGCGTATTTTCATCTGCATCGATGTAATAAAACCTCGGGGACCACTATCCAAGCTCAGAAGATGCCGGCTGTCTGTTATATCAACCTTACGTATTGAAACCACTGACTTTTCCCAGACGATTCAGCTGAGACAGGAGTAGAAGAGGTGTGGCACCACGTAATGGCTGACGGGGCTGCATTTTCCCTGAATAGCTAAACTGCTACAGTCAACAAGTGGATAGCAGGGAGGGGAAGCACAGGCAAACCACCATATGAGAAGCGAGCGTAGCGCACAGCAATAAAAGAACGGGGGAACCGCAAGGTCGAGAAGCTTAACGAAATGCTGGCAGGACAAGTACAGTGTTAAAGGCGGAAGTTTGGAATTGACGTTGGACTTTGAAGACTAGCATACTGACACAATGAACGATGGAATCCCTGCTGATAGTGGTGACTGCTAGATTTAAACTCCCATCACCATGAAAAGGCTGTTTTCCAAGAAGAAGACACAAGCACAAATGTTGTATTCAACAAATTCAAAACTATATGCAGTTTTTTGGAAGTTCCTAAAGAATTTTATTTGTGTACTAATTTTTTAAGTAACTGATTAATCGGAAAAAGAAAATAATCGGCGATTGAAAAATAGAAAAAAATAATCGGCGACTAAAAAAATTGATCGATTAATCAATCAAACCTGACAGCCCTAGTTATAATGCGTTTTTGAGTCTCTTTGCTTTTATTTTTTTATTTGTGGTTTATAGTGGTATGTTTTTATCAATAGTATGAGGTGATTCATTCCGGATTGCTGCTTTAGCGCTTCTGTGCGAATTCTACGTTTGTACATTGCATCATAACTAATTCAGCGTGCATCAACATTGTGGAGTAAAAAAAAATTACGATTATGGGTGAAATCTTTGCTCTATCCGACTTCCGTTTTAGGAAAGTTTTCCTCCATTTTCAGGCTGCAATACAAATATTTATGGCATAAAATTGTATTTACTGGGTAGAAGAAACAAAAAAAATTATGATTACGGAAGAAACCACAACTCCATTTAACTTCCGTTTTCAAAAATTTTGAAATACGAAATAGCATCCCCAGACCAAAAGACCCCCTTCCCCCCCAATTACAAACTAATCCTCCGAAATTTCTCTTCAGTTTTGCATCGATTCCAGCATAACCCAAATGATGGCAAAAAGCGGAGTTCCGCGCAAGAATCTCGTGTATGTTTTATGCATTGAACATTTGAAACACAGATCCTTAAAATGAAAATGGCAATACAAAAAAAAAAGATGAAAAGTTTCATATTTTTTAACTTAATGAAATGAGGCTTCTAATTTGTTACTACCTGCGTAGGTAAATAATTTCTACACAGCCCAGTCGGGTATGTAACTTCAGATATTTTTCAAGCATACATACATATCACTAAGCTGTTCTCTGAGATTCAGAGGTTAGCTCCAAAAAGAAATACAAACTACCAGATATTTTTACTTATTGTTGTCGTATCAAACTTCTCCATTTATAGCAATCTTGACATACAACTCGTGCTTCACTAATATTCATTACACTCCATACACAAGATCTTTTATACTTCATACTCATAATCTTTTTCTCGTGCAGCTCTCTCCAGGTCCTAATGAACTGGTATGCATACTCCTATATGGAAGGCAGCAATTATACTGAATACCCCTAGACATCGTTCTGCTATCTTTTTCACAGAAAGTTTAATGATTTGTAAATACAGTCATTTATGCTGCAATGATGACTCTCCTTGTACTATCCCCTCCCATGGAAACAGTTAATGGACCGGGAAAAACAGTCTCCAGAAATTGAGTATGACCAATTATTTCCGCACATGCGTTGATACCTCATTGGATATATGTCACTTGTGACAAAACTACCATGGTATATATAACTAACACCTTGTCGCTTGTGTTTGGCATTCTGTTACATCTGAGGATGAGTTTATTGTAAACTCGAAAGGTCTAATGTGTATATATTTTATACTTGTATATATTTTTAATTTTTAAATTGTGCATAAGATGCCATTGTTTTTTTTAACTGTTTTTTAAGCACAAAAATATATCTGGCTATACAACAATATGCGTATCTGTACAAGAAAAAAACTTTAAACGCGGTAACTGACCTTCAGTTGGGTGTGTGGTCCCCTCGAACTACTAAGACACCTTCACACCTGTGTGGCATGAAAATGATGAGGTTATAGAGGAGGTTTTGGGGGTATCTTAGCTTTTCCTTGGGTGAGGGCAGTCTCCAGTTCACAAAGAGTCAACGCAGGTGCTGGTCGAGCTCTGCCAAGTGCGTTCCAAGCATGCTCAATTGGATTCAAGTCAGGGGATCATGCAGTCCACTCCATGTGCTCAATTTCCTACACTTGAAACATTCTGTTCACTAGTCGAGCTTTGTGAGGTCGAGCGTTATCGTCCATGAAAAGGGACGAATCACCAACGGCTAAAGCTTACGGCATGACAATAGATCTCAGAATCTTCTCTATCCCTCTGGGCAATCAGACTGCCATTTCGAATAACATACAGGTCCGTACGCCCACCGATACTTATGCCTGCCAGCATCAATCCATGTCAGCCGTAATGTGTTCCCTGCAGAAAGCTGGGTTCTTTCGTCTACCGGATTTCCTCTCGATAAGAAGTTGATTGTCAGACTCCAGAATGAATCTTGACACGTCAGAGAAGACAATGACTCCACTTGGGAGTGTCCCCATCCATGTTGTTCCTCAGCCCAGTTTCTACGGGTCGTACGGTTAAAGGGACATAACACCATTCATCTACGTGCATAAAGGCCACCTTGGTGAAGGCAATTTTGGAGGTTGAGTTAACTTGCATTCTGTTTGACATGAGCTGGAGCTGAGTAGCATTTTGCTGCCTGTTCTGACCGGCTGTTAAGAGACAGCAGTCATCCCTTGCTATAGTTGCTCGAGGACGGCCTTGACCTTGCCTTCTACAAACACTTCTCGTATCGTGGAATCGTGTCCACAGTCAAGAAATGTCACTTCATGACACCCTAATGGCTTCTGCTACCACCCTGATCTGCTTCCAGCCTGCCAGTACTCTCCACCCTGTTGATTCCAGTAAATTATGTTGTTCAGCCATCGTTTGAACCGACGAAGAGGCAGTAAAGAGAAAGAAGGAAGCCTATTTGGAGATGTTGCAAGGTAGAGTTTCTGTGAATGAATATTGCTATAAAAAGTGTAAAGCAGCTAAGCTGGTTTGCCAGAGTAAGGCAAAAGATAGGAAGCAGAAGGTGGAAAGGCATGAATTGGCTTTTTGGAAAGATTGTAAGACTTTCTGG
The DNA here is from genome assembly GCA_039090855.1 of Macrothele yani. Taxonomy (NCBI): domain Eukaryota; kingdom Metazoa; phylum Arthropoda; class Arachnida; order Araneae; family Macrothelidae; genus Macrothele; species Macrothele yani. The sequence goes on from CM076997.1 coordinate 5,164,071, forward strand.
AAGTACATGAGACAGGAAAAATAGGGGAAACAACGTTGTAAGTTGTGTGAAGAATAGGATCAGGGAAATTATATGGGAGCACAATGAGTTAAGTGAAAGATGGGGTTAATACTTCTGTGAGTTATTAGATCAAGAAAGCAAAGGTGATTGTGAGGCTAAAGCAGATGATGTCACAGTGAAGGTTGGAAGGACAGGTTGGATCTCAAGAGAAGAGGTGTGTAAAGATGTAAAATCTCTTCAGAGTAGTAAGGCTCCTGGAGTTGATGGCATAACTGCCGAGATGTTGAAATATGGTGGTGACCCTGTAATTGACTGGTTAACTGAAATTTGCCAATTGTGCTGGGAGTTAGGAATGGTCTATTGGGATTGGAAGCATGTTATCATTGTTTCCTTGTATAAGGGAAAAGGTGAGCAGACTGACTGCAAGAACTATCGTGGTATTAGCCTACTGAGTGTGCCAGGGAAAGTGTTTGGTAAAGTCATTATTGAAAAGGTACAAATAGACCATTCCTAACTCCCAGCACAATTACTACATCAGAGAAAGTGTTGGATGTTCAGAGTGGTTTTATGCCTTGTAAAGCTGCACTCATAAAGGAAATATACATAGAGCTGTATTGAGCTGAAACTCATGACGTCGTGAAGTCGACTGCAGCGCACCATCGACCTACAACAGAACTACCGTTGATTGACAGCTGGGATTCCCAGGAATCACTGCGAACCACATGAATTTGATCATTTGAGCTTAGATTGGGATAGCAGTTGAGGACAAAGGTCATGGGGGAGCAATGGAAGGGTGGCACAGAGCAGCTGCTCCTCACCACCCAAGGAGGTTAGAAGAGGAGGTGAAAGGACCCATTTTAAGTGAAGCCAAAACAGATCAGCTGTTTCAATCCTCTCTCTGAGGTGGTGGGAGCTTGGAAATATGACGTCCCTTCCGGTGTCTGAAGCACTTTCGCTTAGCGCATTCAAACCGTGCAAACAAGGAATATTTCGGACTTTGTATTTCTCAACATAAGAATGTTGGCTATATTTTAAGCAGATACTTGCACATGCGCAGAATGCACTTCCACTCAAAAATCCTTATTTTGTTCAATTTTTTAAAGAAATATCAACACATTTTTTTCCTATTTTTTCTGGAATTTCTTAATTATGAGAATGAATATTACACCCTCAATTTTTTGCATAACTGTACGGGTAAAATAAGTCTGAAAACCCGTTCAAAATCGCAGTTTCCCCGTAGAGATATACAGGAGATTCTCGGGTTGGGTGCATTGGTGTAGTCAGCTGATAAAATGTGGCGTCATGCTAAAAGCATAGGGAGAGGAGCTGTTGCCATCTCCTCCTTCTAACCTCCTTGTCACCGCCTCAATACTGGGTTGGGGTTACCATAGCAATCATTGCCGACGTAATGGAATTACGTCACAGTTTAGTTCTGTTGTAGGTCGATGAGGGCGCCACTTTTTATGGGAGGAGTTTCCACAGGCTCCTATGTCTGTTTCCACTCTATAATCCTTCCTTTATGCATTAATCAAATTTTTGCATTACGCATGATGACTGAAAATTATCTGGCTGTTGGTAAGAAAGTTTTTGCTGCCATCTTAGGTTTTGAGAAAGTTTACGACTGATTAAATAGGACACTTTTGTGGAAGGTATCGAATGAATATGGTGTTACAATATTCATTATATACCAATGTACTAATAGCGTAAAAGCCATGTATGCTGACAGTAGAGCTTGTGTATGAGCGAATGGTGTTTTATCAAAATGGTTTTCTATTGATGCAGGAGTCAGACAAATTTATGTTCACCATGGCTGTTTAATATATTTATGGATGCGTGCATTTGTGATGCCAAAATAGATAATACTGGGTTATGTTTTGGTGATATCCGTGTGTGCAGATTGCTGTATGCTGATGACACTGTCCTGTTGGAAGAGAGCAAAAGTGAGTTGCAGAGTATGTTGTCCCGGATGTACGAAGTTTGTATGAAATTTAAACTGAGTATAAATAAGGGAAAAACCAAAGTTATGGTTTCTGAGAGAGGAACTGGTAGCACTGAATGTAATGTAAGTGTAAAGGGCAGTGATTTACCAGGTGAATGAGTTTGTGTATTTAAGAAGCATGTTTGGCAGAAAGAACAAATTAGATGGTGAAATTAGTAGGCGAGTGAATTCTTCATTAAAAGTCATAGCTGCTTTGTGAGGTTTTCACAGGAATGATGGGTTTTCAAGAGAGTCCCGCATGGCTGTGTATGAAAGTGTAATTGTTCCTACTCTGATGTATGACAGTGAAACCTGGGTACTACAGAAGAAACATAGGAGTCGTTTGTGTGCTGGAGAAATGAGTCACTGGCAGGGGGTTTGTGGCAAGACACGTTATGATTGTGTGAGGAATGAAGATGTGTTGCAGTTATGTTATGTGAAGCAAAATGTTTTTAGTGAATGAGACAAATTTGCTTCTGTGGTTTGGCCATGTTGAAAGAATGAGTGATGAGATGCTTACTAAGAAAAATTTTTTAGCCCAAGTGGTAGGAAAGAAAGGCAGGGGAAGGCCTAGGAAGTCATCGAAGGATCAGATTCAGGAGTGTCTGCATGAGAAAGAGATTATGAGTATAGAAGATCTTGTGTACGGCGTGTGATGGATGTCAGTGAAGCTCGAGTTGTATGTCAAGATCGCTGTAAATGAAGAAGTCTGATACGGCAAGAGTAAGTAAAAATTATCTGGTAGTTTGTATTTCTTTGTGGAGCTGACCTCTGAACTCAAGAGAAATTAGTGATATGTATGTATATGCATTAGCAACTTGACAGGTTTTTTTTGTGTGTGTGTAATAGTGTAATATTTAGAGCTTCCAAGATTTTAATTTAACATTCAGTCCTTAGCTTAACTTAGAATTAGTAAAATTTAAGCAATATTGATTAAATATGTTTATAATTTAAGTAAAAGGTGTTGATTACCTTATATGAAATCATTAATGCCACTCTTAATGCCCAAGTGGTCAAGAGGCTCAAACGTCTGGCTAATCAGAGTTCGGCCCGAGTGCGAGTCTTGATATTTTGTTTTGTTTTCCTCCTATTTATTTTTTTTAATTTATCTTCGGGTTTTGCATTATTTTAGTATATATAGGATGTAAGGTCAGGTGATGCGCATCATCAAAACCTCTCCTTGACAAATGTCAACCCCGTCTTCTCGTGGGGCATGCTGTTCCCACTAAAGGGGCTCTGACGACCGCCAATAGCAGTATAACTATACCATCGGGATTAGAGGAAATGCTATCCCACACTCACCAACCCGCTTGGCCAGCGTGGTGAGTTATGGCCAAACCTCTCCAAAATGACTCCACAACTTAAATCTTGGCCCTCAGTCTCCGGCAGCTGGAATGTACCTGGCCAAGGCAGCGGCCAGTGCGACATGAAGGCAGAGGGTGCAAAGAATCACCGGACTAGGATGCCATCTGATGCTGACCTTGGCTACGTATAATGGACGCTCCTTATCTTCTGATTCAAGGCTTCTTGAACTGGAAGAGGAACTACAAAGGATCAAGTGGGACATCGTCGGGCTAAGTGAGGTAAGGAGAAAAGGAGATCTCATTGAACTGAAAAGTGGACATCTCTTCATAATAAACAAGAAACTGAAGGATAAAGTTGTAGAAGTTGAAAGTTCCTCTGACAGAGCTGCAAGACTCGTTATCCAACTCTCGAGAAGATACCAGGCTCAGATTATTCAAACTTATGCACCCACCACAAGTCATCCTGAAGAAGAAAGAAGAATTTTATGAGGAAATTCGTCATCTAAATAATAAAGGCAAGCAGCACTTAATTATGGGATATTTCAATGCAAAAATACGGCAACAGCAACAGAATGAAACTTCAGTAGGTAAATTCGGTCACAGCAACAGAAACCAGCGTGGAAATACTCTCGTAGAGTTTGCAGAGGTGGAAGGGTTTTTCATCTTGAATTCCTTCAAGAAAAAGCCACACAGAAAATGGACATGGAAACATCCAAATGGGACAAGTGAAATTGATTTTATTATGTGTAACAAAAAATTCATCATTGAAGACTGCAGTGTGCTAAACAAGTTCAACACAGGGAGTGACCATAGATTGGTGAGATGTAAGATGCACCTGAACACTAAACTCGAATGTGGCAAGCTCATAAGACAAACAAAATGTATTGACATAACCAACCTTAAAAACACCATAATACCTTCAAGTTGGAACTGAAGAACAGATTCTCTGCTTTAGAAGGCCTAACATCGGAAGAAGTGGATATTTCTGAAGTTAACAGAAAAGTAACCAAAGCTCTTATGGAAACAGCAACAAAATTAGCTGGGTCTAAGAACAAGTTGCATGTGAACAAATTATCAGGAAAAACCAAAATGTTGATGCAAAAAAAAAGAGAGATGAGGACAACTAAAGATGTGACTTCCAAAGTGGAGTATATAGAGCTATGCAAGACAGTACAACAAAGGATCACTGAAGACGTAAGGAAATTCAACTGTGAACTAGTGAGGAAAGCAATTGAAAACAACCAAAGCCTAAAGATAGCAAAGGGACATCTCAGTAAGGGAAGAAAACAGATTATGGCACTGAGAAAAGAAGATGGTTCTGTAACAAGAAATAGAGGCGAAATTTTGATAAGAGTGAAAGATTTCTACTCCAAATTATATGAAAGGGATGATACATGTACTCCAGACACCATGAAAGGTACCAGTACCAAAGTTCCTCCAGTCCTTCCAGCAGAAGTTGCACATGCAATCAAGAACATGAAGTGGGGGAAAGCTCCAGGAGAAGATGGAATTACTGTAGACATCATACAAGAAGCAAGTGGAGAAATCGAAACAGTACTCGCCCAAATTTTCACTCGATGCCTTAATGAAGGGAAGATCCCTGAGGATTGGAACAACGCTACAATGATCCTGCTACATAAAAAAGGTGACATTGAGGATCTCAGGAACTACAGACCTATCAGCATATAAAACTTTACTTGGTTGCAGAGCATTTGGAAGTAAGAGCACCCTTTCCAAGAGCAATTTATTATTATGCCTTAAAAGAAAAGTGTTTAATCAATGCATCCTTCTAATTCTTATTTATGGATCAGAGATATGGACTTTAACCAAAAAGGGCATCCTGAGGCTGCAACTGCTGAAGGATGCCTGGAGAAGTGCATGTTTGACATAACCAGGACAGATAGGAACTGGAACTCATGGATCAGGAAAATGATAGGAGTTGATGATATCATGATTCATGATTTTACCTTCATCATGATATCATGATGAAGGTAAAACCATGAAATGGCAATGGGCTAGACATTTTGTTTGCTAGAACTGACCACACCGTTGGCCAACTGAAATTAAAGACAGGATTCTAAGGGACAGGAATGCCCAGAAAAAGATTATGTAGGAGATTGGTGGATGAAATTCAGAAGCATGTCCGAGTGACATGGAAGAGACTGGTCAAGATGGAAAGTTGTGGCAGAAATTTGAGACCATCCATTAGTGGATAGATAATGATTGATGATATGTTGCTGCATTGTGTAGAAAATGCACATTTTCCCTTTTTTTTTTTTTTTTGTATTTTAATTAACAATTTTCTGAATTGCATATAAGGAACAGAGATTTTCTGTATTTATTTACAAACACTGATGTTTCTTATGATTTTGATGAGAGCCAATGTAGTTGGAAGATTTATTTATTTCAAAAAGTTACTATTTTTGAAAATCATGGACCTTTCATGTTTGATTATACCATCAAAATGATATTATTGCTTCTTACAGTATTTCTCTGTGAATGCATGGTTTTCTCTGAACTTGCTATATCAACAGACAAAAAGAGCAAGTAGTTTTTTTTTCACTTTCAAAAAATTTATAACTTTTTTCCATTCTTTCATTTTCTGTAGTTCTTTTCAACACAGTTGAATACACTTGTGCTTTTGAACATTAATTTTGCTTTAAAACATAAGAAAAACTGCTTGTTCTCTCCTTTGATACACCAAGGAGTGACTAAGAATTAAAAAACATGCTTTTTAAGCCCAATTAAATATCAAAAATCGATACTGCATTGTCTACTCAGCTGTGAAAACAATTTTGCTGATTGCGGAAATTGCTCAGATTCCATCACGAGCAAATTAATTGGATAGATACACAAGAGGCCAAAAAACAGAAAAAATATCACAATTGTTAGAAACATACTGCAAACAATCGCAAAATCTTTAATAAATGTTAGAATCTTGAAAATAGGAAAATAAACTTTACAAAATATTGGAATAACATTTCACCAATATTTTCGGATTCGATAGTTTGTTCAATGTTTCCTGTACTCCGTAGTAGGCCAACGAATCCTGTAGATGACCACGCAGAATCCAGGAGATTCTGCGTGGTCATCTACAGTGTTGCAGCAAAAAAAAAGTCAACTTAAATTCTTCAGTAGCTTGGAATGTTTGATGTAGTGAAACAAAACTACATTTATAAAGCACAATAGCAGATAAAGATGTACGCTGTACGTGGATAGGTTCCGAATCATTAGCAGATTTTGCAGATAGTTTTTGCTTGTAGATAAAAATTAGAAATGTTATTTACAGCAATTAAAACTTACTCAAGATTTTATATAGATTAATATACTTAATTCTGTTTTTCCGTGGAGAACTTTCAATTATTTTTCACATCTTTCTTCTGAGTTATATTGTTTTTAGACATTTCTTACCTCTAGATTTTATCAAGGCCTGTTCTCAATGTATAGGAACTGTATCAAGTTTCATTTACACAGAAGGAATTTAAATTTAATTGCCAGGTTCCTCTTGTAGTTTCCAGTTATTAAAATAAAATCATTTCCTTATGTATTTTGTAAGTTCCCTATTTTTTAATTAAATTGTTGAAAATGCTGTTTATAATTTTTAAAGTTCATTAATGGAACTGTTTTTCTGGATATTAATTTTTTTTCTTTAGTTTTTATGAAGTTCATGGTCCAATATTTTAATATTTTGCCATAAAGGCCCATTTTATGTTCTAATAATTATTTATTGTTTTATTATTTTTTCTTTAAATTATCTTATTCTATTGTTATTGTGGTTCGTGGGTTTGCAGCTAGTTTTCTGTTTCAATGGTTGTGTACGCAGATACATTTTATTTTTATACAACTCAGTTCACGATGGCCAAGAATATTTGAATCACAAACCCACATCATCAGCAGCTGCATAAGCATTATTTCTGAAGATTGTTATTCTCTATTGGTTCATTATTTCATTATACCTACTAAGTAAGCTTTATTGGTGGATGTAGGCATGTGAAAGCAAACAGATAAACACATGTATAATTCAATTGATTTTTTTTATTTTATATGAAATGCATGTGTACACCACAGATTCTCGAAACATTTATAAAAGCATTTCCCTATTTTGCTTTAGAAATCATATTTTGGTTGAACAAAATTAGAACAGTTGTAGATTTCAAACTAATCAGGGCTTGAAAAATATCTCAAATGTTACATGCCCAGCTGTACACATGCAGAAATTATTTATCTGCCCAATGTGAAACAAATGTCGTTTTGTACTAATTAATTCATGCTCTACAACTTTGTTATTGGAAATTGTGCTTTATTATTTTTTCATTAATTCATGCTCTACAACTTGTTATTGAAAATTCTCTTTTCGTTTTAGATTTGCAATGGCTAACTTCCGCATTTCGCCACTAGGGGCGCTGCTATTGGTTGCTTTCGATGGGGCGTAGTAGCTTTACTATACCGTTATCTCACTTGCATAACTGTACCTCTCTCCATTCGCAAGTTATTTCAGGCTAAAGGAACTTCCCTATGCACCCTGTATGTATGTATGTATATATATATATATATATATATATATATATTCATAAGACAATCAAAATGTATTGACATAACCAACCTTAAAAAACACCATAATACTTTCAAGTTGGAACTGAAGAACAGATTCTCTGCTTTAGAAGGCCTAACATCGGAAGAAGTGGATATTTCGGAAGTTAACAGAAAAGTAACCAAAGCTCTTATGGAAACAGCAACAAAATTAGCTGGGTCTAAGAACAAGTTGCATGTGAACAAATTATCAGGAAAAACCAAAATGTTGATGCAAAAAAGAAGAGAGATGAGGACAACTAAAGAAGATGTGACTTCCAAAGTGGAATATATAGAGCTATGCAAGACAGCACGAAAAAGTATCACTGAAAATGTAAGGAAATTCAACTGTGAGCTAGTGAGGAAAGCAATTGAAAACAACCAAAGCCTTAAGATAGCAAAGGGACATCTCAGTAAGGGAAGAAAACAGATTATGGCTCTGAGAAAAGAAGATGGTTCTATAACAAGAAATAGAGGCGAAATTTTGACAAGAGTGAAAGATTTCTACTCCAAATTATATGAAAGGGATGATACATGTACTCCAGACATCATGAAAGGTACCAGAGTTCTTCCAGTACTCCCAGCAGAAGTTGCTCATGCAATCAAGAACATGAAGCGGGGGAAAGGTCCAGGAGAAGATGGAATTACTGTAGACATCATACAAGAAGCAAGTGGAGAAATTGAAACAGTACTCGCCCAAATTTTCACTCGATGCCTTAATGAAGGGAAGATTCCTGAGGATTGGAACAATGCTACAATGATCCTGCTACATAAAAAAGGTGACATTGAGGATCTCAGGAACTACAGACCTATCAGCCTCCTATCAGTGGTCTATAAAATCTTCACTAAAGTTCTTTCACACCGCTTGAAGGTAACACTGGACATGGCTCAACCGAGAGAACAAGCTGGATTCAGGAGTGGCTACAGCACAATAGATCATATCCACGTGCTGAGAGAACTAATTGAAAGAGCGAGGGAATATGAACTTCCATTGTGCATAGCTTTTATCGATTATGAAAAAGCCTTCGATTCGGTGAAACCATCAGCAGTTACCACGGCTCTGAAATCCTGCGGTATTGAAGATGCATACATTAATATTATTAATAACATCTATGAAAATGCAAGTGCAAAGATTCGGCTGTTTGAAAATACAACACACATGAAAATTGGAAAGGGAGTGAGACAAGGTGACACCATATCTCTGAAGCTCTTTAATGCCACATTGGAAAATGTCTTTCAATCACTGAACTGGGAAAACAAAGGGATAAAGATTAATGGAGATTATCTAACCCACCTTCGTTTTGCTGATGACGTAGTCATTTTTGCAACTACCCCATCAGAGCTACAGAGTATGATCCAGGAACTTGCTGACAAGAGTAAAGAAGTGGGATTAAAAATGAACTTTCAGAAGACAAAAGTGATGTTCAATGCTTTTACAAGAAATGAAGATTTATCGATTGATGGAGAAAAACTGGAGATAACAGATACGTATGTTTATCTTGGACAGCAGATATCAAGTGAGGGTCACATTGATGAAGAAATTAATAGGCGTACAAAACTTGCCTGGAGAGCTTTTGGAAGAAACAGCATAATTTTCAAGAGCAATATGCCATTATGTCTTAAAAGAAAAGTGTTTGATCAATGCATCCTTCCAGTGCTTACGTATGGTGCAGAGACGTGGACCTTAACTAAAAGAGACATACAAAGGCTGCAAACAACTCAAAGAAGCATGGAGAGGTGCATGCTTGGTATAACCAGGAGAGATAAGAAGAGAAACTCGTGGATCCGAAAAATGACGAGAGTGGAAGACATCATGATCAGAGTTAAATCCCTGAAATGGCAATGGGCTGGACATACTGCCAGAAGGACAGACCATAGATGGACAGCCGAAATTTTAGATTGGATTCCAAGGGACAGGAAAAGACCCAGAAAAAGACCACATGGGAGATGGGTGGATGAAATTCGTAAATATGCGGGAGTGACATGGAGGAGACTGGCACAAGACAGACCGTTGTGGAGGAAACTTGGGGAGACCTTAGTCCAGCAGTGGATTGATAATGGTTGACAATGATGATGATGATGATGATGATATATATATATATATATATATACACTATCGGGATGTAAGGTCAGGTGATGCGTAACATCACAGCCTCTCCTTGACAAATGTCAACCCCGCCTTCTCGTGGTGCATCCTGTTCCCACTAAAGGGGCTCTGACGACCGCCAATAGCGGTATAACTATACCATCGGGATTAGAGGAAATTCTATCCCACACTCACCAACCCGCTTGGCCAGCGTGGTGAGTTATGGCCAAACCCCTCCAAAATGATTCCACAACTTAAATCTTGGCCCTCAGTCTCCGGCAGCTGGAATGTACCTGGCCAAGGCAGCGGCCAGTGCGACATGAAGGCAGAGGGTGCTAAGAATCCCCGGAGGACCGGACTAGGCTGCCATCTGATGCTGACCTTGGCTACTTACAATGGACGCTCCCTATCTTCTGATTCAAGGCTTCTTGAATTGGAAGAGGAACTACAAAGGATCAAGTGGGACATCGTGGGGCTAAGTGAGGTAAGGAGAAAAGGAGAAGATCTCATGGAACTGAAAAGTGGACATCTCTTCTACTATCGTGGGACAGATACTGGCAGAACTAGTGGTGTTGGATTTATAATAAACAAGAAACTGAAGGATAAAGTTGTAGAAGTTGAAAGTTCCTCTGACAGAGCTGCACGACTTGTTATCCAACTCTCGAAAAGATACCAGGCTCAGATTATTCAAACTTATGCACCCACCACAAGTCATTCTGAAGAAGAAATTGAAGAATTTTATGAGGAAATTTGTCATCTAAATAATAAAGGTAAGCAGCACTTGAAAATAATTATGGGAGATTTCAATGCAAAAATAGGGCAGCGGCAACAGAATGAAACTTCAGTAGGTAAATTCGGTCACGGCAACAGAAACCAGCGTGGAAATACTCTCGTTGAGTTTGCAGAGGCAGAAGGGTTTTTTATCTTGAACTCCTTCTTCAAGAAAAAGCCACACAGGAAATGGACATGGGACATCCAAATGGGACGACAAGTGAAATTGATTTTATTATGTGTAACAAAAAATTCGTCATAGAAGACTGCAGTGTGCTAAATAAGTTCAACACAGGTAGTGACCATAGATTGGTGAGATGTAAGATGCACCTCAACACTAAACTCGAACGTGGCAAGCTCATAAGACAAACAAAATCTATTGACATAACCAACCTTAAAAAACACCATAATACCTTCAAGTTAGAACTGAAGAACAGGTTCTCTGCTTTAGAAGGCCTAACATCGGAAGAAGTGGACATCTCTGAAGTTAACAGAAAAGTAACCAAAGCTCTTATGGAAACAGCAACAAAATTAGCTGGGTCTAAGAACAAGTTGCATGTGAACAAATTATCAGGAAAAACCAAAATGTTGATGCAAAAAAGAAGAGAGATGAGGACAACTAAAGAAGATGTGACTTCCAAAGTGGAATATATAGAGCTATGCAAGACAGTAAGAAAAAGTATCACTGAAGACGTAAGAAAATTCAACTGTGAACTAGTGAGGAAAGCAGTTGAAAACAACCAAAGCCTAAAGATAGCAAAGGGACATCTCAGTAAGGGAAGAAAACAGATTATGGCACTGAGAAAAGAAGATGGTTCTGTAACAAGAAATAGAGGCGAAATTTTGACAAGAGTGAAAGATTTCTACTCCAAATTATATGAAAGGGATGATATATGCACTCCAGACATCATGAAAGATACCAGTACCAGAGTTCCTCCAGTCCTTCCAGCAGAAGTTGCACATGCAATCAAGAACATGAAGCGGGGAAAAGCTCCAGGAGAAGATGGAATTACTGTAGACATCATACAAGAAGCAAGTGGAGAAATCGAAACAGTACTCGCCCAAATTTTCACTCGATGCCTTAATGAAGGAAAGATTCCTGAGGATTGGAACACCGCTACAATGATCCTGCTACATAAGAAAGGTGACATTGAGGATCTCGGAAACTACAGACCTATCAGCCTCCTATCAGTAGTTTATAAAATCTTCACTAAAGTTCTTTCACACCGCTTGAAGGTAACACTGGACATGGCTCAACCGAGAGAACAAGCTGGATTCAGGAGTGGCTACAGCACAATAGATCATATCCACGTGCTGAGAGAACTAATTGAAAGAGCGAGGGAATATGAACTTCCATTGTGCATGGCTTTTATCGATTATGAAAAAGCCTTTGATTCGGTGAAACCATCAGCAGTTACAATGGCTCTGAAAACCTGCGGTATTGAAGATGCATACATTAATATTATTAATAACATCTATGAAAATGCAAGTGCAAAGATTAGGCTGTTTGAAAATACAACACACGTAAAAATTGGAAAGGGAGTGAGACAAGGTGACACCATATCTCCGAAGCTCTTTAATGCCACATTGGAGGGTGTTTTTCAGTCGCTGAGCTGGGAAAACAAGGGGATAAAGATTAATGGAGATTATCTAACCCACCTTCGTTTTGCTGATGACGTAGTCATTTTTGCAACTACCCCATCAGAGCTGCAGAGTATGATCCAGGAACTTGCTGACAAGAGTAAAGAAGTGGGATTAAAAATGAACTTTCAGAAGACAAAAGTGATGTTCAATGCTTTTACAAGAAATGAAGATTTATCGATTGATGGAGAAAGGCTGGAGATAACAGACACGTACGTTTATCTTGGACAGCAGATATCAAGTGAGGGTCACATTGATGAAGAAATTAATCGGCGTACAAAACTTGCCTGGAGAGCTTTTGGAAGAAACAGCATAATTTTCAAGAGCAATATGCCATTATGTCTTAAAAGAAAAGTGTTTGATCAATGCATCCTTCCAGTGCTTACGTATGGTGCAGAGACGTGGACCTTAACTAAAAGAGACATACAAAGGCTGCAGACAACTCAAAGAGGCATGGAGAGGTGCATGCTTGGTGTAACCAGGAGAGATAAGAAGAGGAACTCGTGGATCCGAAAAATGACAAGAGTGGAAGACATCATGATCAGAGTTAAATCCCTGAAATGGCAATGGGCTGGACATACTGCCAGAAGGACAGATCATCGATGGACGGCCGAAATTTTAGATTGGATTCCAAGGGACAGGAAAAGACCCAGAAGAAGACCACATGGGAGATGGGTGGATGAAATTCGAAAGTATGCAGGGGTCACATGGAGGAGACTGGCACAAGACAGACCGTTGTGGAGGAAACTTGGGGAGACCTTCGTCCAGCAGTGGATTGATAATGGTTGACAATGATGATGATGATGATATACACTATCTACCAACAAGTAATTGGACACCTTTAATAGTTGGTGGAGCCTCCACGAACGGCGATTACAGCTGCGACTCTCCGGGGCATACTCTCAACCAGGCGTACGACGGCCAGCGGTATTTTCTTCCACTCTGCTTGGAGAAGACAGGTCAGTTCCTTCACCGATTTTGGACGGAGGGGGTACCCCTTAAGTCGACGCTCCAACTCGTCCCATGGGTGTTTGATAGGGTTAAGGTCCGGGCTCTGCGCAGGCCAGTCCATTCGCTTAACCCCATTGTCACCATACCAAGCCATGGTGGACCTCGCAACATGACAGGTGGCATTGTCATCCTGAAAGTAACATGGGTCCACCCCGTAAAACTGCCACAACGTAGGAAGCGCATGGTCATCCAAAATGGTGCAGTAGGTCTCGGCGTTGAGTCTACCAGGAATTGCAACCAAGGGTCCTGTGCCATACCAGGAGAAACACCCCCATAGCATTATTCCACCGCCGCCGAACTTCACAGTTGGCACAATACATTCCGGCAGGAGGCGTTCTCCAGGCAGACGCCAAACCCAGACCCTGCCACCCGAACGGTAGAGGGTGAACCTTGATTCGTCGCTCCAGAGAACCTGTTTCCACTGAACGGTCCACTGTCGACGTTCTTTGCACCACGTTAGCAGAGCAGCGCTATTGGACTTTGAAGATCAAAGGCTTGTGAACGGCAGCACGTCCATGATAACCGAGTAGATGGGCTTCCTTACAGATGGTATTCATCGAAAGAACACTCCCGGATGCCTGTTGAAACTTCTCGCGGATGTGGCCCATCCATTTGGTGCGGTTCTTCCGAATTTCTCTGGCCAGCACCCGTCGGTCTCTAACTTGTGGGTCTGCCGGGTCAGGGCACATTCCGACAGTCACCTCTAATCTTCCACTTTCCAATCACGTAGGCCACTGTCGATTTTGGGTACTTCAACTCGCTGGATATGTCACGTATGGATCGGCCATTTCTGTGATACCCGACGATTACACTTCTCGAAATCAGAGAGCTCCGAACTGCGTGGCATCTTGCATGCGAATGATTGCGTTGTTGTTTCCCACACGATATTTAACGGTGGCGGCCGTGACATGTATCAAACCGCAGATATCGTCAATTGCAGGGGTGTCCAATTACTTGTTGGTAATACATATATACGCGAACGATGAAGAACGGGTTTCTGTACGCCAAATTAATGAGAAGACAATAAAACGTTAACTCCGCTTATTAGGCGTATAAACGATGAGAAAATAAAGAGATTCTAACTTTCCCTACCTCCGAGTAGCTTCATCAGGAATTTAGTAGTTAGGACTGCAGAAACAACTGGAAAAAAATTTAAGTGCAAAAATTCGGCCATGGATCTACATGCCTACAAAGTTTCGTGGTTCTGTTGCCGTTAGTACGTCCGGAAAGCGACCTGGTAGCAATTTTTTGCTTACCTTAACTTTGAAATACAATAGCTCTTGAAGTACTGCGATAATCAAAAAACGGTTTATTTCAGCATATTCTCCGAACTATTCTCTACAAACGATGTAAATTTGATATTTTCGTGTTCAATACTTTTTGCGCTGTGAGCTAGAAAAGCGCGAGTGTCGCGAAATTTGTAAAACAGCGATGGAAGTTGCTCTTTTTTAGAATAGAGATTCTAAGCAAAGGCTGAAGAAACTAATTTTGCTGAATGGTCAGAGGTGAAGCTTAGCGTCTGAGCTGGTCCCAGGTGAGGCACGTGCAGTGCTTTTCCTTTTTCCGGACACCAATAGCTATAAATTTGTTAGTGATGGGTGACTTCCTTGTAACCTTCGCTGCACATTAAAGGTGCTAAGCATCTCCATCCCGACCCTTTAGCAGAAGGTACAATTCTACACTGAGTTGTCATAAAATATAGCTTTTGTTACCAGCAGTGTCAACAGTGGAAGCTGGGAAGCAATGCAAAGCTTATTGTCTCAGGATTTGAAGTTCTGTGTATCGTAAACCAACGTACACCCCTGGATAATCCCAATGTGCTCTGCTGCACACCCAACAGTGTTAGAATTAGAAAATAATATTTTACCTGCCCAGCGGACCACTAAAATTTGCAAACCACTGGTCCACCAAAATGACCACTAGTCCGACATATGAAACTTAAAAAACCCATACATATATATATATATATATATATATATATATATATATATATATATATATATATATATATATATATATATATATATATATTTATTTGGGGGGGGGGGGCTTAATGACACCATGAGCAACTGAATGGGTTATAAGCAGTTGCCCATCCTTAATTTAGGACCACTGACACCAGTTTAATCAGTTAGAAACTTATTTTGTAGCTCGCATTCCTTTGTGGAGCTAACCTCTGAATCTGGAATAGAAATTAATTTTTTAACTTATGACAAATTAGAAAAAACTTTACTGGCAATCCCGGCCAGTACAATCAATATATTTTATTGGTCCGGAAGTTTTACTGGCCAATGGCCAGCGGACTAGTAGGGAATTCGAACACCGCCCAATGAAATACAAATTGGCTGCTTTGCGTCATCTAGTTCGTCGGACCTACCACATTCTTCCACCGTTCGAGCTCGTCAAACCGAGTTAAAGAAAATAACAGATTGCTGTTCTGCATGGTTTCTCAGCAGATTGTGTTACTAAATTGAATAAAAATACTCGACGCTTCTCTTGCACAAGTTTGACGCGCGAGGCCAACGATATCAATTCGTTATCAATTTGATATCAAGTTTGTTGGTTCCATAAATCATTTTTCGCCCAGTTACTCCTATTTTACGAAATACCTGCCAGAAACACAAACCGGATTTTGGCGAAACACCCAACCTGTTTTCAGTGATCAAAAAGATCGTGATTCAGTGACCAACGACTTCCAAGTGTGGCGTCTAGTGCATCCCTATGGGAAGCAATGAATCGGATACTGACAACCTGGTGTACATTGGATCCACCCTTAGCACGTTGGGTATTAGACTTTCTGAACATACGCCGATGAGCCATTACATATGTCCACCTACCTAATAAACTGTAGGACCCCCTTTAACCTACAAAACAGCGGCAACTCAGCAAGGCATCGATTCGATGAGGTTGCGATAGGTATCTTGGGGTATCTGGTACTACAATGTCAACAGCAGGTCCTTCAGTTCCCGTACATTTTGGGGTGGTGGGGATTTAACGTGAACCCGCTTTTCCAAGTCAAACCACAAATGTTCCATTGGGTTCATGTCAGGTGAATTTGGAAGCCAGGGCATTAACAGAAAGTCACCAGCCTGTTTCTGGAACTACTCCTTGACGATTCTGGCAGTGTGGCATGGCATATTATCCTGTTGGTAATTGTCATCACCAGCAGGGAACACAGGTGCCATGAATGGGTGAACTTGGTCTGCAACAATGTTCAGATACCTGACAGCAGTCGGGGATTGTGCTGTTGGGATAATAGGGCCTAAAGTGTCCCAAGAAAACATCGCCCACAGCATAACACCGCCACTGCTGGCCTGTTTCCGCCCAACAGTGCCGTAGTTTCCTTTTGTAATCGGAGTATCCACGCTCGGCCGTCTACGTGATGCACCAGGAATCTTGATTTGTCAGACCAGGCAACTTTCCAATCCTCCACGGTGCTGGCACGCATACTGGTTTTGCAAGACTTTGGGGGGAGGAGTTCCAATTAGCATATTAAGGAGTCATTAGATTCAAGAAAGGCAACAAATCAGAACTTCAATATGTTCGATTAACTGTTACATTGAACATATCGATTAAAAGCTGATTCATTATGCAAATGATTTGTGGATTTTAATCGATTCCATGCTGTAATTAAGATATTTGGCACTATTTTGCGCTTACAGCAATTAAAATGCAATTGATACATATCAAAAAACATTTGCAACAGCGAAATGTTTGCGATATTGCCGCAACTTTTAGCTTTAACTTAATTATTCTACAGCGTTTTTAAGTATTTATAGCTAGGTTGCGAGCAGAGGGTTGGGGTCCCAGAAGTGGGTAAAAATGTTATCAGGTAAAACAGAATATAGGCGCGCTGGTCTTACAGACACTTATTTTGTCCGCTTGAAATTTCACTAACCTAAAAAAAACAGGAATCTGTATAATGTCGTCCGTAAAGTAAGTAGAACTTCCATACCTTTTAAGGGTAACCCATAAAGCTCAAGCGGTATGACTGCATTCACGACTGAGCCCAAGCCCAAATTTTCGATGATTAGTCGGAAGCCCGTGGCTCTGGCAAACGGAGCGACGTGGTTTTGGATACACTAGTTCGGGTTATTCTATCACACCAAATTCGGCGTTTTAAACAGCGAAAATGCCACTTTTCGGGCTCTGGGAGTAGCCTAACTCTCTGCGATCGAGCAGTTGGCCGCCCCTGAGGCCAAGTGCTCTGTGAGGTATTGATTTCTCGTCTTTCGTCCGAGCTGGGGCCTGTGCTAGAGTCCCGGCTGAAAGTTTTTCTTACGGCTCTAACTCCTGCCGTTTCCTAGGACCAGTAGACCATACTAAGACTAACGATAAAAAAATAAGGCTGAACTTTTTAATCTGGTGAAAAATCAAAATGCTCGGCGAGTAAGTGCGAGTATAACGCAATTTGAGCAAGACAGAATTGTTCACTACGATTTGTTTATGTGTGTAAATCTTAAGCTGGAAAACTCTACTGTATTCACAGTATAAAATTACTGGACACCCTGGTGGCGCAATTGTCTAACCGCTGGCTTCTGACCATTCGCCCGAGATCGATTTGGGTTCGAATCCCAGTGAGGCATAGATGTTGTTTGTCTTGCGGCCTTAGCTCGCTCCCTTCTCCGGAACCAGTGATCCTAAATTAGGAACGAGCGTCTGTTTATAGTTCATCGAGTTGCTCACGGTGGTCATGAAACCCCGAGCAAAAAAAAAAAAAAGTTTCTAATTCAAACAAAATAAAATCTATTAAAAGACATGTTATCTACTCTTCACGAGTGCAACATCGATCTCGGGCGAATAGTCAGAAGCCAGCGCTTAGACAATTGCGCCACCAGGGTGTCCAGTAATTTTATACTGTGAATACAGTAGTGTTCCAGCTTAAGAGTGCAACAACAAAAGGAAACGAGAAGAAAATACTTTTTTCCTTGTTTTCTCTGCAAGTTCCACAGCGAACTTTGTCTTTCGTTGACTGATGCTGTGCAGCATCAATTGCTTAATTTTTCTTTCACTACCAATTTCTTTGTCGCTTTTCTTTCTTTTTTTATGCCCTCAGATAACACTAATTTCGTTCATCATGCTGAAAGAACTTTCAGCCTGAGAGGACCATGAATGCGTGTTATCAAAGCTTTCACTATTTTAAATAAGTCGTAACTTTGAGAATATAAATACTTTTAAACACCATGCAGCAATTCTTACGAATTTTACAACTTCGTCACTTTCATTTTCGAAAAGTTTACCCCACCCTTGTTAAGCTGAAATGCAAATATGAGCCGCGGTTTGCCTAGTGGTCAACATTCGTGACTGCAACGGAGGAACCTCAGGTTCGATCCCAGCAGGTACGGACGCTCGAACCACTAAATATCCACCGTGTGTCTGATGGGCACGTTAAGCCGTCGGACCCCGGGTCCCCCGGTATAAGGGCGTCTTTCTACCTCGTTTCCGTGTCACTTTCCTATCACGCACTCTAGCCCAAATCTCCTAGCTTCCTATTTCTATGGGTTGTTTAAGACATGGGGTCAAACGCTCCCTTCCTAAAATCTTCTACATATGATCTGAAATGCAAATATTTAAGTTAGTTAGTTAGTTAATTGATTTTAGTGGCGCAAGGGCCAGCCAGGTTTGGCCAAAGAGCGCCAGACACAGAACTATCAGTTAAAGATTATTTTTTTTTTTTTTTAGATGCGGGGTGAAATGATTAGGAGCAGACAGGCTTGGTAGAAGTTAGAAAAGAGAATGATAAAAGCTGTGAAGACTAGTTAGTTAATTAGGTTTATAAATAAATTTATTAATTCACTGTTATAATCATAAATTATTATTATTATTATTATTTTTTAAATACGTTTTAAAAAAGTCAATCTGCTTTAAGAACGAAAATACTGCGAAAGTGTCGCAGTGGTCGCCCAAAAGCTTTTGCAGTGTAGCTGCGCCATCATCCAGTAGATGAGACTGAAAATAGTGAAACCGATGATTACGAAAACGGACACAACTACATAAAACATGAGAGATGGTGAGTAAACAGTCGCACGCCTCACACATTGGGGCAGCGTCGCCACACAGCAAATAGCTATGCGTGAAGCGACAATGCCCAATGCGGAGACGCGCAAGAACAACTTCTTCCCTACGGTTCCGGCGACATGATGATTTCCAGATTCCAAGGTTAGGTTTTATACGGTGCAGTTTATTCTCCAACTGTTGGTCCCACAGACTTCGCCACGTTCATCTGATATGATCGTGAACATGAAAGCGAAAATCACGGTGAAACAGTGGCAAGGGTGTGACGACCAAAGAGGAGGCAGATCTAGCAGCAGCATCGGCACTCGTTCCCTGGGATCCCAACATGCCCAGGAATCCAGCAGAACCGAATCTGGACATCAGCCTCGAGCAAAAAACGAAGAAGTCTCCAAACGGTAAAAAGAAGTGGGTGGCCAGTGAAATCCAAAGATGACAATGATTGCACAACACTCAATGAATCAGTGTACACAATAGCACGCTGATGATAGCTCGACTGCACGTGAACAAGTGCAAGATACACAGTATGCATCTCCGCCGAAAACACCGTGGCCTCGGCAGGAATGCGGGCAACAGAAACTTCGTCAATGCAGACGGCGGCGCATCCAACGACACAAGCCGCCTTAGATCCATCGGTGAAAACAGGAATAAAGTCTGCATTGACGTAACGGTGTTCAGCGAAGAGCTGCTGGTACACTGACGCAGGGGTTGAGGACTTGTCAAAAGATGTAAAGCTGGTATCAACCATGACACCAAGAGGATGCCATGGGGGATCCTCAAAGCCCCTGGTCTCTCCAACGAGTGACAAGTCGAGCCCTGCATAACGAGCTACGGCCGCCATACGAAGACCGAAGGTTCGAATGCACGAGGGACGGATCTCGAACAAACGAGCATGCTGGGGATGAAAAACTGCATCGTGTAAAGTATGTTCTGAGAGAGATCTAAGTTTCAGGTAAATTTGAAGAGACAGCTGCAGATGGCGTAAATGAAGCGACGGTTCGTTCGCGTCGGCATAAAGGCTGGGAATGGGTGACGTGCGAAATGCTCCCGTACAAAGACGCAGCGCTTGATGGTGGATGGTATCCAACGGCCGGAGAACGGTAAGACGCGCAGAGCCATACACCATACAGCCATAATCCAGCTTAGACCGAATGAGAGAATGGTAAATACGGAACAAAGAAGTCCTGTCTGCACCCCAGGAGACTGAGGCGAGGATCTTGAGGATTGACAAAGCTCTCAGACAGGAAGTCCGGAGTCGTCGAACGTGCGAGCGAAAGGTGAGCGCACGGTCGACGGTCAAACCAAGGAACTTGGTTTCCGGCAAAACTGGAATGGCTGCATGGTCCAAATAGAGTTCTGGATCGGGGTGGAGGCCACGCCTCCGGCAGAAATGGACACACGCTGTCTTTTCAGCAGAAAGAACGAAACCATTGTTGTTAGCCGCTTTAACTATCTGGTTAATTGCAGACTGCAGCTGCCTTTCAATGAAATGCATGCTTGATGACGAGCAGCAGATGTGAAGGTCGTCAACATAAATGGTAGTCGAAACCGTAGGAGGAAGATTTTTAAGCAAACAATGCGGAGGATGAACAGAGTCACCGAAAGAATGCTGCCTTGAGGAACACCTTGTTCTTGATGGAAAAAGGCAGAGAGCGTTGTACCCAGGCGCACCTGGAACACACGGTTACGAAGAAGGTTGGCAGGTTTCCCCGCAACCCACTCTCGTGGAGGTCACGGAGGATACCGTGGCGCCACGCTCTATCATAAGCTTTGTTGATGTCAAAAAAGACAGACACAAGGTGCTGCCTACGTACGAATGCCTCACGAACAGACGTCTCAAGGAGCAGGAGATGGTCAGGAGCTGAACGATGACGACGGAAGCCGCTTTGTGATGGCGACAGAATTTGATGTTCTTCTAGGAAGTAAATTAGCTTAGAATTAACCATGCGTTCAAGCATTTTGCACAGACAGCTAGTGAGGGCAATTGGCCGATAACTAGAGGGAGACTTGGGGTCTTTGCCAGGCTTGGGAAAAGGTAAAACAAAAGCTTTTCGCCAGGAGTCCGGGAAACTGTACTCCAACCAAATGCGGTTGAAAAGCACTAACAGATTCTCGAGAGACGACTGCGAGAGATGACGGATCATGTCATAGTGGATGCCATCGGGACCTACAGATGTTGCACCGGACCGATGCAGAGCCACCCGGAGTTCAACCATGATGAAGGGGGAGTTATACTCGGAGTTATGAAAAGGCGCAAAGGAGAGTCTCTGGCGCTCAGCAGCTGGTCTAGTCCTCTGAAAGGAGAGAGGGTACGCCTCAGAACTGGAAACAGGCAAACGCCCTACCCAAACAATCCACTATCTCCCCGACTTCAGCATACGTGCAGCCGTTACTCTCAAGAATAGAGATCTGATGGGAACCAGTTTCCCCGAATCCTACGATTTTTTTTTCCAAACAATTTTTGAACTGGCACGTGAATTGATAGATGAAACGTACTTCATCCAAGACTCCCTCTTGCTTCGTCGACGCACCAACCGAGCGTAAGATTTTGCTCTTTTAAATTCAATGAGATTAGCATCGGTTGGGTAACGCCAAAATGTACACCAGGCCTTATGTTGAGCTCTCCTAGCCGCTGTGCAATCAGAGATCCACCAAGGCTTCGGACGACTTGGGAGCGTCGTTGATGTCTTTGGGATAGAGAGATCCGCTGCCTGAATGATACACGTGGTGACATCAGTAACAGCTGCATCGATTGACCCTCGGGTCACCATGATAGAAGGTATCACTGCGGACGATGTGAAGACCTCCCACTTGGCACGATCCATCCTCCATCGAGGAGGGCGGGAAGCAGAAGATGGCATGCTCTCATTATAGCCAAGTACAATTGGGAAGTGGTCGCTCCCATGGAGGTCGTTGCACACCGTCCACGACCAGTCAGCAATAACTGCTGGTGAACCCAAAGATAAATCGATCGCACTGAAACTTCGTGTAGGCTCGTGGAAATAAGTGTCAGCACCGGTGTTAAAAAGGCACAGGGAGGTCGAGGACAGAAGAGATTCGATCCTACGGCCTCGTACGTCTGTTCTGACACTACCCCACAGTGGATTATGAGCATTGAAGTCGCCCAGAAGAAGAGCGGGTAACGGCAGCTGAACAACTAAGCTCTCAAGAGCGGAGACGCTCACGTCCTCATCCGGCGGCAGATAGACGCTGCGGACAGAGGAACTGGCATGGAGATACGCACCGCCACGGCCTGTAAAGATGTTGAGACCGCAATGGAAGAAACTGGAACTCTGTGGGGGACAAGAATAGCGACTCCCCCACAGGCTATATATCCTGAGACATTATCTTTTCGAAAGGCGCTGTAGCCTCGAACTGAGAGCAGGTCTGATGGTTTAAGTTTTGTCTCCTAGAGGCAAAGGCACACCGGAGAGTACGACGAAAGCAGATGTTTGACGTCGTCATATTTTGTCCGAAAACCTCGACAGTTCCACTGAACGATTGAAACGATGATTTGAGGGGTAGATAGAAAGAAAGAAACGAGGGTCAAATGAACTGACCAGGCCTAGAAGGCCTCGGAGTCCATAAATTCCTCAGTCTGGTCTGCAGTGCCCCTCGGCAGCGTGGTAACCGGGGTAAGGACAGGGGGGTGTCTCGAGGATGAAGACCGGGACTGATTCGTTCCGGCTTGAACCTTTGTTTGAGATTGAGTGGCTGAGGATTGTTTGGTCTTGCCTTTGTGTCTAGCAGGCGAGGGATCAGGGCTCGTAGAACGGGAAACCTGTTCTGCAACAGCGCGCTTGGGCGAGGATGCAGGACCCCTAGCATTGGTCTGTGGTGGCAAAGATAAACTGTCAGTGGTGGAAAGTCGAAGGGCCTTCAGCCAAGCAGCATAAATATCCTCGAGAGAGAAAGGGCAGTCTTTTGGTACAGTGAGGTCTGTCTGAGTGGCAATGGATGTTTTAGGAGCCACAACGGAAGAGTAGGTGCGTGCGCTTGGAGCAGCGGGAACGACCTTCCGTCGCGCTTCAGGGTAGGACAGGTGTTCAAGTGTCTTAAATTCCTGAATCCTCCGCTCCTCAATCCACTTCGGACAGTTCTTGGCATTGGCAGCATGTTCGCCTTTGCAGTTCACACAATGTGCAGCTGCAGCAGAGCAATCAGACTGGAGATGGTCGTGTGAACCGCAACGATTGCAAGTAGCAGCACCACGGCAAGACTGCTGGGAGTGCCCGTACACTTGGCATCGGTAGCAACGAAGGGGGTTAGGAATGTACGGGCGCACAGAGCAGTTCAAATAGCCCGCATGGATGGAAGATGGAAGAGTCGGGCGATCAAAGGTCAGAATCACTGTTCTGGAGTTGACCAGCTCCCCGTTTCGGCAGAACTTGATGCGACGAACCGCTGTGACGCCTTGGTTGGCAAGCTCCTCAAGAAATTCTTCCTCTGAAACATCCACGAGGTCGCGCTCGGAGATGACACCTCTGGATGAATTCAGGGACTGATGAGGTTTGATGTCCACAGGGACACCACATAAGTTGGAGACACCCAAGAGCAATGAACCATGGCGTGGACTTGACATTTCCACCAATATATCTCCCGATTTTAACTTCTTCACACTGGTTGGTGACGCAACCGCTCCTTGAAGGGCTTTCTGAATCCAGAAGGGAGATTTGGAGCCAAGCTTGTGAGATTCTTCCCGTGCATGGATGATAAAAAATCGGGCAGTGTCCGGCGGCAAAGTACGCAGTTTCTTATTTGTGGGGTTAGGATCCGTGTCCAAAGATTTCTTTAGTTTGACAGAAGGGGGAATAGTTAAAGAATCCATAAATAATGCGAAAAAATTCATCCGCCAGCTTCCCCGCCTACTACCGAGCCAAACAGGGGAGAGCCGGAGGTCCGCAGGACACGGCCCTAGGGTTAGGCGGCAGATATAGCATGTTGATCGTGCAGACATGCGCTCAGCGAGTACCGCGACTTTCCCGGGTCTTGGTAATACCCCTTTGGCATGCCCACACTATCCCCAAACTCACCCCGTCGTACGAAATGACAAGCCGATTGACTAGGAGTAGGTTAGTTCCTAGCCTCCCGTTTAGGGTGAAGCAGGGGGCAAAGAGGAGTGTTGGCGACTGGTGACAACTATAGCCTGGCCCCCAGTAACCTCAGCCTCCAGCATCCCCTTTTCCACCTGTACGGGTCACCGCACACGGCAAACGTGCAGGTAGGTCTAGCTAACCAGCCCGAAGAAACGAAGGAGGAACAGAAAATGAAAAAGAAAGGGAAGAGGAGTAGAAAATAGAGAAAAAGGAAGAACAGGGAGTGGAGAAGAAAGCAAAAACAGGAAAGGGAGAGGAAAGGGCTGGCGCATAATCACAACCTCGGCAACCTACAGGACTGAGGCGGGAGCGTGGCGAGATAACAACAACAACAACCACAAATGGAAAAAGATTTTAAACACTACTGTCGGCTCGGGCCGTGGGGTCGCCACTCCCCATCAGCTGGATGAACAGCTGTCCCTTCGGTCATCGTTTCAAGACGAAATGACAAAAATGATCCGTCACAAGGTCAGCTCGGGCCGTGGGGGCGCCGCTCCCCAAATAACTGGAAAACCAGTTATCCCCGTGCGGGCCAAATATTTAAGGTGGACTCACCTAAGACCTTTGCCTTGTGTTTCCAATGGGCAAACTTCTGTGGCTATTTTCTTCACGATGAATACGTTCCCAAGGATGAAAATTTGAACATCGATAGAAATAACTTCATATTAGAGCCTATCGATGAGGTTGGTTGGTTGGTTGGTTGGTTAGTGGATTTTAGTGGCGCAAGGGCCAGGTTTGGCCAAAGAGCGCCAGACAAAGAACTATCAGCCACAGACAACAGCTGGATGAACAGCCGTCCCTGCAAACTGCAACAGCACCGAAATAAAAAACAAGCGGTGGCATAACATCAGATGTTGACCAGTCACAAGGTCAGCTCGGGCCGTGGGGGCGCCACTCCCCAAATAACTGGAAAACCAGTTATCCCCGTGCGGGGATCGATGAGGTGACGATAGGTATATTGCGATATCTAGCACCATAATATCGACAACAGGACCTCCGGTTCCCGTACATTTCGGGGCGGTGAGTGATTTAGCTCGAACGCGCTTTTCCAAGTCGAAAGAGGCCAGGGCATCAACAGAAAGTCACCAGCATCTTTCTCGAACCACTCCCTGACGATTCTGGCAGTGTGGCATAGCACATTACCCTGTTGGTAATGGCCATCATTAGCAGAGAACAGTTGCCATGAATGGGTGAACTTGGTCCCCAACAATGTTCAGATACCTGACAGCTGTAAGAGGTTGCACTATTCGGATAATGGGGTCTAAAGTGCTCCAAGAAAATATCGCTCACAGCACACCCCCGCCGCCGCCAGCCTGTTTCCGCCCAACACTGCACGTAGGTGCCATAGCCTCCATTTGTAATTCGCGTACCGCGCTCGGCCGTCTACCTGATGCACCAGGAATTTTGATTCGTTAGTCTAGGCCACTTTCTTCTAATCACCTCGGGCCCATTTTGTGCGTTGTTGCCGATGACGTGCAGTGATCATGGGGACCTGGCTGGGTCTTCGGTTACACAGGCTCATGATCACCACTGCTGTGGCTGCGAGTGATTTGTTGCACTGTGCGCCTGCGGTCGCTGTGAACAATGCGCGAGTCTCCGATCCCCTCTGACACCAATGAGCTGCAGACGACGGTTCGTCGTTTGACCATGTGTGCACCACTTTTGATACGTACTGTCAACCCACAGGCCACGCCGTTTCCGAGATCGTAGTTCTCTGATGCGCCGTGCCATCACAATTTGTCCTTTGTTAAACTCCGATAAATCGGTAGCTTTTCCCATTCTGACTCCGAAACATTCTATTAACCGAAAGCCGGTTCTCGGGTTGTATATATACTGCTCTGTGAACTTCACCTGCGCCTCTGTTCGGTGTCCAGGCGCGCTCATTTCTGTAGGCTTGGGGTGGTCATATTGTAGTGGCTTATCGGTGTATATCTTCCGGATATAAATACAATCAAAATTTACGAGAGGACAGTAAGATTTTAAAGCTTAATCCTTTTAGTGTATAATGGCAACTGTGTTTAGATATTTGGAAACGTTGTTTATGGGACACCCTGTATATTTTCATTAGCAATACAAAAGTAATTTACGCAGATACATGAAATGTTCAGAAGACCTTCACTTATGACAGAAACGCCGCAATGACCTATTCATACAGCCACTTCTCTCAAAGCATAAAAATTCGGGATTCCATTCTGCCTGATTCTCTGAACTTTAGTCGCAATATTCTAACTACCAACCACACAGGAAAATATGACTGCAGTGTCCTGGTTGCTGGAACGGTTAGCATATTGAGATCTGCAGTGTCCTGGTTGCTGGAACGGTTAGCATTTACGGCCTTTTGTGTCGTGAGAATATTTATAGACAAGGGTTTTGTTCGAACATTTTCTGAAATATCTGTACTTAGCACTTGTTCTTCTTACCTGCAACACTTGGATGTAACCGGAAATACTGCTGTCAGGAATAACCGAAGCAGATGAATCAAGTTATTGCACAGCAGGATGAATGTCACCCGGTGATGTAAAACTACAATACCCAGGAACATTCTCCTAACGTGCAGTACTTACTCTTCGTCTCAGTTGAAATTTCCTGTAAAAACAAATGGTTTACTTTTAATTTAGTATATGTATATATATACATTTAGAAGAACCTAAAGATAACAAATGAATTGTCATATAACAGTACGCAGCTTGAAAAACACTCGAACGCTTATTTTTTCGAAATGAGTTTTATTTATTTTTGTTGTAATAAATGTAAGTCCTTGAAGCCAGAAATCAGCACGTGAAAAGTCAGTTCAATAATAGCAAATACTGTCCAAATAACTTTTGCGGAGACGAGTCAGTGCTTTCCTGAGGGGACGACGCTGCGTTAGAAACTTGGGAACTACACTAATCAAAAGAATTAGAAGCAAGTGATATTGTATTGTTAGGGAAATCATCTGCGACTGACGTTGAACCTAAATTTATTTTTATGTAAGATACAATAGAATATTCAGTAATATAGGTAAAAAAACGCACAATAGCGAATTTTTATGCAACAATTCAGAGCTTAAAAAAATACCATGCCGCAGATGCCCGGGGCGTGAAAATTATTGGCTTGGGCATGAAATTTTTAATGTACAGTGGAGTAACTGACAAATTAGTGAAATTCTAAACTTTTATACGCGCTCATATATGAAAGTTGCCTTTTTTTTTTTTTTTTAATTTCTTGCAATGTTGGAAAAGTGGCCTCCATGTTTTAGTCCGAAAGTAACTAGGATATTGTTCTTTTTATTTCCTTAAATTTAAGTATCAGGTTTTCACCCAAATTGTTCGATATATAAAAGTAGGTGACCACAAAATGATGAAATTTAATTTGCTATTTCATGAATGTGGAAAAGATTAAGGTGGTTACAAAAATCATTTCGAATCTGCAAATCTCAGTGTCCTGTTCGTACGACGAACAGGGGGGGGGTAACGTATTCAAAAATGGGGAGATTGGAAACAAACAAAAATCTTCAAAAATATATTTTTAAAGGCCTTGCGCCCCAAAAGTTACCAATAAAATGTAGTTAATTTTTTTACCGAAAATTATTTTGTTTTCTAAACTGCGGGGCCTCTTGAAGGCGCGGGGCCCGGGGCGAACGCCCCGCTTGCCCCTGTGGCATTTCTTCCCATCAAAACATTTTCATTTCACTGCATATCACTGGAGGTTGTATTATTGTTACTGACAGCCCAGGACAGGAGAATATCATTTCTTTAATTATAATTATTTTATGCTCTAGGTCCAGAAATTGGGGCCATGTGTAGTTAGCAATGGGATGGTTACGGCCGAACGATGACGGGATATCGTACAGACACTGGTGAGGTTAGGTCTCTAGTGAGGAAAGGTGCACTTTTATCATGCGTGAGACTGATTAAAAAAAAAGTGGAATTCCTTAACCGGGTGAAACATAAGAACATGCTGCGAAACAGTGTGAATATAATGAGCAAGACAGAAATGTTCACTGAAATTTATTTATGTAAATATTGAACTGAAGCGCATCACTGTATTCAAAATACATGAGGTATATATGTATATTTACATTTACATATATACTGTCTCACGTACGATCAACACAAACCGCGTCTCCAACTGCAAATTAAAACACATTTATTTACAATTAAAAACAGTATTTTAAAATACAAAGTACTTTCAGAGCTCCCATGTACTTTCAGGGCTTTTATGTCCCCATCATCAGGCCTAAGTGCCACGAAGCATGAGGAGCCATCTTATATACAAAGTATTCCCGTCACAAGTCTCTTTTGCCGTCCTGCCGGCCGTGCCAACATTAGAACACAAACTCAAACTCGTTCGGCCGTGCCAAAGTTTAAAGCATGTTTCCGGAATGCTTTTTTGAGGGTAAAACAATTGGGGGGAAGTATTCCACCTTGCCAACATACCTAAAAGTCCCGACCTCCGTAGACATGTCGTGAATCTCAAATTCGTGTAGTCTCTCAACTATTTATGGAAATCCCGCTCTGCGAATCCAAAAGACCGAGTCATAGCTTTAATAGCAGAAAGTTCCTTATTTCTGGCTCTACAAGTAGATGAATGAGTAAAAGCTTGTCTAATCAGAAAACGGAGGGCTGAGACCTTTTGTTCAGTGGGGTGTGAAGAAGCAAAAGGGATAGTGCATGGTGTAAACGTTGGTTTTTTATAAACAGAATATTTGACCTGGTGTGGAGATGTGTCCCTTGACAACATTAAATCCAAAAAAGGTAGTTTTCCGTCTTGTTCCAATTCTCTTGTAAACTTGATAGTGGGAAATTGTGAGGAGGTGTTCCGTAAATTTGTCCAGGAGTGTAATAGAATGAGGCCAGAAAACCAACATATAGTCCACATATCTAACAACGAGAGCATGTTGTGGAAAGGGAAATTCGATAGAGAATGGTCTTCCAGTGACTGGAGCAAAATCTCTGCTAAAATGGGGGATATGGGGACCCCATGGGTGCACCTTCTCGTCGTTGAAAAAATTCCCCGTCGAATTTAAAATACGACCTGACTACCAACTTAAGAACGGAGAGTATAGCCTCTGCTTCAAGTGGAGGAATGGAACAGTCAGCTTGTAATTTGTTAGCAATAATGGAAAGTACGGTGAGTGGAACTAATTCATCTATCTGTAGAGCCAGAAATAAGAAACTTTCTACTATTAAGGCTATGGTTCGGTCTGTTGGATTCGCAGAGCGGGATTTCTATAAATGGTTGAGAGACTACACGAATTTGAGATTCACGACATGTCTACGGAGGTCGGGGCTTTTAGGTATGTTGGCAAGGTGGAATACTTTCCCCAATTGTTTTACCCTCAAAATAGCATTCCGGAAACATGCTTTAAACTTTGGTGTCTGCACTTGAAATATCTTTTATCACTAATTAGGAATAACCGTGATAAGGTTTCAAATTTTTGTAAACCAGGTGTTTATAGTATCCCACTTATACATGAAGACCCTAATACTGATAATATTTCTATATAGGTTCTACTCTTCGGACATTGGATAAAAGATTTAGTGAACATAAATATGCACTACCAACGGGGACTATTACACACAGCACTTACTATTGCAGTTGGAAAGGGAGGTTACTCGCCTGACTGGGATAACGCAAAAATTCTCTGTTCAAATGTAACCAGAAGTATAATATTTTTGTCCGAAAGTTTGCATATCATTTCATATGGTAACACTTGTTGTAATATTGACATTCCTACCTATATACCAAACCCGTGGAGACGGTTGGTGACTCTCTCTTCCATCGAGAGTGAAATCTAGAACTACATTTGACTTGAATAATTATTTTTTGAACATTAGAGTTTGTGTTCCAATGTTGGCAACACAGGAGGGCAAAAGAGACTTGTGAAGGGAATACGTTGTGGCTGTATATATACGAGATGGCTCCTCATGCTTCGTGGCACTTAGGACTGATGGTGGGGACATGGGAGTTCTGAAAGTACTTGCCTTTGTATTTTAAGTGTTTTTAAGTGTAAATAAATGTGTTTTAATTTGCAGTTGGAGACGTGGTTTGTGTTGATCGTACGTGAGACAGCATATATCTAGTAATTGTACAGTTCTCGTGCGAAATTTATCATTGGTATATATATATATATATTTATTTATTTACTTTTACGTTTAACAACACAGGATAAATGGAACATTGTGAAGTTAAAAAAAAATTACGATTACTGGTGAAATCTTTGCTCTATCCGTTTCAGGCTGCAATACAAATATTTATGGCATAAAATTATATTTACTACTGGTTAGAAGAAACAAAAAAAAATTATGACTACGGAAGAAATCACCACTCCGTCTAACTTCTGTTTCCAAAAGTTTTGAAAGTCGGAATACCGTCCTCTGACAGAAAAGACCTCCCCCCACCACCACCAATCCCTTTACAATTTCGGTTCACTTCTGCATCGATCTCGAGTACCAACGAAACGATGGAAAATGCGCAATTCTTCGAATCCACGGAAGAATCTCGTGCCTGAAGATTACAGAAAAGTTTTCGCGCAGTCTAACTTCCGTTTTCGGAAATTTTTCTTCCATTTTCAAGCTGAAATGGATCGGTATTCTTACATTTCTTGGGTCATGTTTATGGAATAAAATTATATTTTGAAAAAAAACTGAGCAGAATGAGCATCGTGAGAAAAAGAAATCACGATTACAGAAAAAAATTTTACTCCAATTAACTTCAGTTTTCAAAAAGTTTTGAAATACGAAATACCATCCCCAGACCAAAAGACGACACCCCCCCTCGCAAACTAATCCTCCGAAATTTCTCTTCAGTTTTGCATCGATCTCCAGCATAACCCAAATGATGGCAAAAAGCGAAATTCCGCGCAAGAATCTCGTGTATGTTTTATGCATTGAACATTTGGAATATAGATCCTTAAAATGCAAATGGCAATGCAAAAAAAAGATGAAACTTTTCAGATATTTATTTTTCAAGCCCTGATTGTTATCATTTAATGCACATGATGCGATATGCTATACAACAAAAATGCAGTATTCTTCCGCACATGCGTTAAAACCTCATTGGATATACGTCACTTGTGACACGATTACCATGGTATATATAACTAACACCTTGTCGCATGTGTTTGGCGTTCTGTTACATCTGAGGATGAGTTTATTGCTAACTCGAAAGGTCTAATTGTGTATATTTTAACTTTTATATATGTTTTTAATATTAAATTTTTAAATCATTTTTAGCACGAAAATATCATATCTGGCTATACAACAATATGCGTATCTGTACAAGAAAGACTTTAAATGTGGTAATTGACCTCCAGTTGGGTGTGTGGTTCCCTCGCACGACAGAGACCGCTTCGCACTTGTGTGACATAAAAATGACGAGGTTATAGAGGAGGTGGGGGGGGTATCTTACTCACTACTCGATGAGGGCAGTCTCCAGTTCACGAAAGTCAACGCAGGTGCTGGCCAACCTGCAATGTGTCTGCCAAGTGCGTTCCAAGCATGCTCAATTGGATTCAAGTCAGGGTATCGTGCGGGCCATTCCATGTGCTCAATTTCCTACACTTGAAGTATTCTGTTCACTAGCCGAGCTTTTTCGTCCATGAAAAGTAAAGAATCACTAACGGCTGAAGCTTACGGCATGACAATAGGTCTCAGAATCTTGTCTCTATCTCTCTGGGCAATCAGACTGCCGTTTCAAATTACGTACTGTACAGGTCCGTACGCCCGCCGATACTTATGCCTGCCTGAGCATCAATCCATGTCCGCCGTAATGTGTTTCCTACAGAAAAGCTGGGTTATTTGGTCTGCGGATTTCCTCTCGTCAGAGAAGAAAATGACTCCACCCGGGAGTGTCCCCATCCACATTGTTCCTCAGCCCAGTTTCTACGGGCCATACGGTTAAAGGGACACAACACCATTCGTCTACGTGCATAAAGGCCACCTTGGGGAAGGCGATTGTGGATGGTTTGAGTTAACAACTTGCCTTCTGTTTGACACGAGCTGGAGCTGAGTAGCATTTTGCTGCCTGTTCTGACCGGCTGTTAAGAGACAGCAGTCATCCCTTGCTATAGTTGCTCGAGGACGGCCTTGACCTTGACTTCTACGAACACTTCTCGTATCGTGGAATCGTGTCCACAGTCGGGAAATGACACTTTGTGACACCCTGATGGCTTCTGCTACCACCCTGATCTGCTTCCAGCCTGCCAGTACTCTCCACGCTGTTGATTCCGGTAAATTATGTTGTTCAGCCATCGTTTGAACCGAAGACTTTCAAATAAAATGTCACGATAAACGCGACAGGGACTCGAATCATGCCTGTGACGTCAGAATGCGTAATCTGTCATTTATGCATTCTGACGTCACAAGCATGATTCGGGTGTCTACGTCACACTAGACCAATTTTTTCATGTTTCGGTAAGATATCACACGATTGGCTTGCGTAATGTCTCCAAAGTCGCATGCTCCCGTAATTATTTTGAGCAGTGCAGATTGAGGGCGCGTTGTTTGAATACGCGTGTGGTGCACGGCGAACTCCACGCAGGACTGGACTAAAGCATTTCAGAAAGGGCCGCGCATTTCATTTATAAATGTAAAGTTAAAGCCATAATGTTAGACACAAGTTTAAGTTATCCTCACAATCAACAGACAAGTGATATTTACTAAACATTCTGATGTCAAATAAATGCTCTCAGTGAGCCAAGTCTGGGTGACCTATTGAGTATAAATGCTTATATAGCTTAGCCCGTGAGTAATTTTTAGTTTTTGCAACCGTACTCTTGGTCAAAAGAGTCATAGATTGTTGCCTACGATTAGCGTCTGAAACACTTAGTTCTTGACACTTGTGTGATGAAAGGTGCGGATGTTGGTTCTGATCATCAGGTAGTGTCACGAGTGAAACTGAATGTTGATTGGAGGAATATGAAGAGGCTCCATGAAGTTCAGCGTTATTCTGACTTAGTCAGAGAACGACTGAAAGAGCTGCAGTCTTGTGAGAAGGATGTAGGAAAGAAGTGGGAATGTTTTTAGAACTGTGTTGTCACTGCTGCTGAAAACGTCTGTGGTACCGCAATAGTGGGTGAAAACGTCTGCTGAAAACGTCTGTGGTACCGCAATAGTGGGTATTAATAGGCGATGCTTGGTGGAATAGCAAGATTAAAGAAACGGTAAAGAGAAAGAAGGAAGCCTATTTGGAGATGTTACAAGGTAGAGCTTCTGTGAATGAATATTGCTATAGAAAGTGCAAAGCAGCTAAGCTGGTTCGCCAGAGTAAGGCAAAAGATAGGAAGGAGAGGGTGGAAAGGCATGAATTGGCTTTTTGGAAAGATCGGAAGACTTTCTGAAAGTACATGAGACTCAGGGAAAATAGAGGAAACAAAGTTGTAAGTTGTGTGAAGAATGAGATGGGGGAAATTATATGGGAGCACAATGAGTTAAGTGAAAGATGGGGTGAATACTTCTGTGAGTTATTAGATCAAGAAAGCAAAGGTGATTGTGAGGCAGATGATGTCACAGTGAAGGATGGAAGCACAGGAGGGATCTCAAGAGAAGGTGTGTAAAGATGTAAAATATCTTCAGAGTAGTAAGGCTCCGGGAGTTGCCAATTGTGCTGGGAGTTAGGAATGGTCCATCGGGATTGGAAGCATGTTATCATTGTTCCCTTGTATAAGGGAAAAGGTGATAAGACTGACTGCAAGAACTATCGTGGTATTAGCCAGAGTGGTTTTTTGCCTTGTAAAGCTGCACTCATAAAGAAGGATACATAGAGAAGACACTAACTGTATTGAGCTGAAACTCATGAAGTCGACTGCAGTGCACCATTGACCTACAACAGAACTACCGTTGGTCGACAGTTCGGCTTCCCAGGAATCACCGCGAAACACATGGCTGGCTTGACATCCCAGCAGAGTGGAAGACGACGTATACGACTTATACCTATCATTTTCCAGATTCTCTTTGGTTTGCATCTTCCAGTTTCCTGTAGCATTCTAATAAGTGGCATTATTCTTGCTTATTCCTCACTGATCGTTAACTTTTCCTTTGCAAATTCCATTACTTAGGTTTCTACGTGTTTTTGTTGCACATTTCTTTCACGCATACTTTGTCATTGTTTTCTTCTGCAATATAGCTTTACGTTCAATTCTGATTTGTATTCCATTGTCATCTGTTTCGATATGTAGGTGTTTGGCTTCAATATCTATGGATATTTCGTTATTGTCATCTTTCCGATGCCTCGCTTGGCTTAGTTTGGGATAGCAGTTGAGGACAAAGGTCGTGGGGAAGCAGTGGAAGGGCTGCGCACAGCAGCTGCTCCGCACCACCCCAGCACTGGGTTGGGCTTGCCATAGCAACCATTGCAGATGGGATGAGGTTATGTCAGTGTTTGGTTCTGTTGTAGGTTAATGAGGGTGCGTGCCACTTTCTATGGGGAGTTTCCACATGCTCCTTTGTCTGTTTTCACTCTATATAATTTTTCCTTTATGGCTGCAAACCAAATTTTTGCATTACGCATGATGACTGAAAAGTATTTGGCTGTTGGTAAGAATGTTTTTGTTGCCTTCATAGGTTTTGAGAAAGTTTACGACTGAGTAAATAGGACACTTTTGTGGAAGATATTGAATGAATGTGGTGTTACAATATTCATTCAACACCAATCTACTAATAGCGTTAAAGTCATGTGTGCTGACAGAGCTTGTGTACGAGCGAATGGTGTTTTATCAAAATGGTTTTCTATTGATGCAGGAGTCAGACAAGGTTGTGTAATGTTACCATGGCTGTTTAATATATTTATGGATGCGTGCGTTCGTGATGCCAAAATAGATAATACTGGGCTATGTTTTGGTGATATCTGTGTGTGCAGATTGCTGTATGCTGATGACACTGTCCTGTTGGCAGAGAGCAAAAGTGAGTGTCCGGGATGTACGAAGTTTGCAGAAATTCAAACCGAGCATAATTAAGGGAAAAACCAAAGTTATGGTTTTTGAGAGAGGAACTGGTAGCACTGAATGTAATGTAAGTGTAAAGGGCACAGTGACTGACCTGGTGAACGAGTTTATGTATTTAGGAAGCATGTTTAGGCAGAGAAAAATTGGATGGTGAAATTAGTAAGGCGAGTGAATTCTTCATTGAAGTCATGCCTGCTTTGGGAGGTTTTCACAGGAATGACGTTTTTTTTTATTTTTGGAGGTTTAACGACCACCGTGAGCAACTCAATGGGCTATAAGCAGTCGCCCGTCCCTAATTTAGGGTCACTGGTTCCAGGGAAGGGAGAGAGCCAGTGCCGTAAGACAAACACAACATCCATGCCTTACCGGGATTCGAACCCGGACCCCTTTCGTACGAATGATCAGAGGCCATCGATTAGACCACTGCGCCACCGGGGCGGCAATGTTGGGTTCTCAAGAGTCCCGCATGTCTGTGTATGAAAGTGTAATTGTTCCTACACTGATATGCAGAAGAAACATTGGAGTCGTTTGTGTGCTGGAGAAATGAGTTACTTGCGGGGGTTTTGTGGCAAAACACGTTATGATCGTGTGAGGAATGAAGATGTGTTGCAGTTGTGTAATGTGAAGCAAAATGTTAGCAAGGTGGAGACTAATATGCAATGCTTCAGTGGTTTGGCCATGTTGAAAGAATAAGTGATGAGATGCTTACTAAGAAAATCTTTTTATCTCAAGTGGCAGGATGGAAAGATAAGAGGAAGGCCAAGGAAGTCATGGGAGGATCAGATTCAGGAGTGTCTGCATGAGAAAAATGAGTATGAAGTATGGAAGATCTTGTGTATGGCGTGTGATAGATGTGAGTGAAGCCCGAGTTGTATGTCAAGATCGCTGTAAATGGAGAACTCTGATATGGCAAGAGTAAAAAAATATCTGGTAGTTTGTATTTCTTTGTGGAGCTAATCGCTGAACTCAGAGAACAACTTAGTGATATGTATGTATATGCATTAGTAACTTGACAGTTTTTCTGTGTAATATTAGAAGCTTCCAAGATTAATTAATCATTCAGCCCTTAGCTTAACTCAGAATTAGTAAAATTAAAGCAATATTGATTAAATATGTATACAGTTTAAGTAAAAGGTGTTGATTACCTTTTATGAAATCATTAATACCACTCGTCTGGCTGATCATTAGAGTTCGGCCCGAGTGCAAGTCTCAATATTGTTCTCGTATTTTTATTTTTTTTTAGTTTCTCTTCGGGTTTTACATTATTTTAGTATATATAGATATATCGTGGTGATTAAGGTGAAAACCTAGCTGTTTCTGTTTTATATCGCATAAACATCAATGTTTACCAGATTTATATGAACATGTTAGTTGAAAATTATTGTTGTGTAAGTGTATCATAATTATCGAATTAAATGTAATTAAGATGGGAAAATAAATTAGCTCTCAATATCTTTACCCTGTAGTCCAGCTTAGAAAAGAAAACAAGTAGTTAAAATGTTATTTTGAACTACTCGTTTTCTTTTCTAAGCTGGACTACAGGGTAATAAACGGAATATTTGTTGGCACAATCGGATGTTTAAGAAAGCGTACACTATGCTTGTTAAGTTTTATACTTACGAACAAGTTACATATGCTTGCAAACATGTGTTGTGCGGCAGATAGACTTCCGGTTTTTACATAATTTTCTTAAAAATGTGAAAATTCCTTTCATGCATATGAAGGGTCAAGTTTCATGGAGTAGGTTAACTTTGTACCCTAATCAGCTGTACGCAACTAACTAGCATAGCTGCCAGCCTTGGAAATTGAACAACCGGCGGCGCAGCGGTCAGAGCGATGGCTTCCGATCATTTGTCCGAGATGGGTCCGGGTTAGAATCCCAGTGAGTAATGGACGTTGTGTTTGTCTGGTGTGAATAGCATAGATATATCAATCAAGAAGATGCTTCAGGAGAAAGTCCAGGAAGCACATGGAAATTCATCACTCACACTGAAGAATCGGTCAGTTACCAGATGGTGTGCAGATGCTGCAGCTACACGATCAGTGAGGAAAAATTATCGTGAAATAGAGAAAGATTTAGTATTTCTGTCAGAAAATGTAGATGATTGTCCACAGACAAGAGATGAAGCAAAATCACTGCTGAAGAAAATGCGAAAAATGGAAATATCGATCAGCACAGTAGTTTGGGACAAAATGCTTCAGAGATTAAACTGTGCAAATCAAACTTGCCAGAATCCAAAAGGAAATATTTCTGAAGTACTTCAAATTCTCCAGTCGTTAATTAAGGCATCGGCTCCTCCGATCCCTGAAACCAGTGGTACTAAATTAGAAACGGGCGACTACTTAGCCCTTCCAGTTGCTCGCGGTGATCATTAAACAGCCAAATTAAAAATAGCCGGCGAGAATTTTACGGGCTTTAATTTCAGGTTCAGTTTCACGAGCACAGGGGGCGCTATCAGTGCTTGTATGCATGTGTGCAGAGAAAAGTAAGATTTTTAAGTCGTTGATATCGAGCTTTTTTTACCAGAAAAGAGCAGTTGAAGTTGGAATAACAAAAGCTAGCTATACGGGATTTGAAAAAAACGAAACATGTGTACAATGCAAAACGGTCTGTATTCTGACGCGAATCAAATTCATCAAAGCTATTCAAAGTCAATGGAACCGGTATGGAAAACAATAGATCTGACCAAAAAAAGATTTTTAATCCCTCAGATATCGCTGTAAACGGAATCGTGAGCTTACGAACTCTTAGAAACAGAGATATCGACAAAAATAAGATGTGACTTTACGTCCCCGGGTGTTAAAACCATGCATTATTTTAGGAAGAAAGTATTCTCAAAAGGTTTATCCATATAAGCGGTATCGGTCCAAGAAAAAAATTAGTCAAGTTTTCAGGAGCCCAGATTTTGCAACAAATACTTCAGAAGCAAAAATTAACACTTATGCCCCTGATGGCCAAACCATACTTTACCAAACATTAGAAATTATGTGAAAAATATTTTCCATCAGGTCTTGTATGCGATACAGGAAGCATTTTTCAAATCAGAGCTTTAAGAGCAGAAATAAAGAAAATGCAATTTACCTTTGTGCCCCCTAGCAGAAAGTTTATGATTTACTTGAAAATTTTGAATTTATAGGAAAAACATTTCGCATCGGAAACACTATCCAACAAAGAAGGAATTTTTCAAATTGGACTCCTAAAAGTAGATATTGACAAAAACAAGATGTACATCTACGCCCCCTGGCGGAGAAACTGTGCAATATTTTAAGAAAATATTCCGAAAAGGTTTATCGATGTGAGTGACATCAGTCCACGAAAGAATTTTTTCAATCGATATTTTAGAAGCTCCGATTTTATGGCAAATACATCAGAAGCAAAAATTAACACCTTCGCCCCATGGTGGCCAAAGTATTCTTAACCAAAAATTTGAAATTATATGCAAAAAGATTTTCCATCAGAAGATGTATCCGCTGAAGAATTATTTTTTCAAATCGGAATTTTAGAAGTCCTATCGGGGGAAATGTAATTTACTTTTACGCCCCCTAGCGGAAAATCTGTGCGTAATTTGAAAAAGTAACTATATCTGCAATACGAAAGATAAAAAAAATTCAATCGGATGTTTAGAAGCAAATGTGGAATTAAACGTATTTTTTGAATTCGACATCATCTGCATTTACGCCTTCTACCGGCGAAATTGTACATCGTAAAAACGAAATGAAGGATCATCATTTGCATATTTCAAGCTTCCGAATGCAAAAAGATTTTTTCAAATCGGACTAATAGTTGCAGATATCGTGGGTACAGACGGACGGACGGACTGACAAACCGATAACAGAAGCGCGATCTTTTTTTACAAAAGACGTGCTATAAAAAAGTCTTAGCGACAAAATCTGCTACTGCCGATAAACTTGAACAAAACTTCGCAATGCTTACAACAATGTAAACGTTACCAAACACTGCAGCAAGAGCGGCAAAGCCGCCCCGGTGGCGCAGTGGTCTAAGGCGCTGGCCTCTGATCATTCGTCCATAAGGAGTCCGGGTTCGAATCCCGGTGAGGCATGGATGTTGTGTTTGTCTTACGGCACTGGCTCTCCCTTCCCTGGAACCAGTGACCCTAAATTAGGGATGGGCGACTGCTTATAGCCCATTGAGGTACTCACGGTGGTCGTTAAACCTCCAATCAAATAAAAAAGCGGCAAAAAAGCATCTTGAACTTCGCACAGTCAATCACTACAAGCTAAAAAAACATGTGATGCATTGCATAATGCTGAAACACGTGCGTTCTACAGAATTTGCTTCCCTCTTGCATTGGAAGGAAAGACGCGCAAACGACGGTTAATTCTGTTGTTGCTTCCACTTCCTCGGCTGTTCCGCCAGCTACCGTGCTAGCTTCCCGCCAATGTACTGGGATTCTTTTCGTTGCTTTCCTTCTTTAGCTGTTTCGTTCCTCGCACGTGAACTGCTGGCTGCTAAAGGTTCAGAGGTCAAAAAGCTGTTGGCCCGATGCCAAGGGTTGTTGGGAGGCGGAAATGCCAAGCCTACATTTTTTTGAACCCTACCAGTACGATTTTTCAAAAATTCTTTAAAAAACCAGGAGATTCGGCAACAAATCGGAATGGTGGGAGATCAGTTTGAAAACCAGAAGGGTTGGCAGCTATGAATTAGTCTTGAAAAAAAAATGCTGAAGTGCGTGATTTTCAGTTACAATTTCCAGCAAATATTATTCCCACGTGGTGCATTTCTGTTTTTAAGCCCATATATTGATTTTTAATAAAACCTTGCTATCACCATTTTAGGAGAGCAACAGCGCCTCCTATTCCTGGTACCTACGAGTCTGTTACGAAGCCAGCGCCTCAGATCAGTCGGCCACAGAGAAGATGGTTTAGATGATTTGTTAAAGTGATGTGAATACAAGCTGTCCAGTCTGAAACTAATGTGCTCAAATGTCTTCAGAATGGTGGCTTCCAAACTAGGAGAACGATTTAAGTATAATGTGTCCCTGGAAAGCCGGCAGAAATCAATCCAAGGGTCACAGGAACTCTCGATCTCATATCCTGGCTTTAAATGTCTAGCAGAGAGCCTAAAAGACTGGATAATTTGAAGGATGCCTGTTTCCTTAGATAATCGAAGTGTTCTTAGTTTTTTTTTTTTTTATTGGAGGTTTAACGACCACCGTGAGCAACTCAATGGGCTATGAGCAGTCGACCGTCCCTATTTAGGGACGCTGGTTCTAGGGAAAGGAGAGAGCCAGTGCCATGAGACACAAACAAAAAAATATCCATGCCTCAAGGGTTTTCGAACCCATTCCAGACGAATGATCGGAGGCCATCGCTTTGACTACTGCGCCACCGGGGTGCGTATTTCACAAGTGAATTTACGAA
This sequence comes from Macrothele yani, assembly GCA_039090855.1. NCBI lineage: Eukaryota > Metazoa > Arthropoda > Arachnida > Araneae > Macrothelidae > Macrothele > Macrothele yani. The sequence goes on from CM076997.1 coordinate 5,204,845, forward strand.
ATTGCGATTAAGGCAATTTCCGCCACGTGATTGGTTCAGAGCTACTTTGGAGATTGCGAGTAGGCAGGGCCTATGAGGAGAGTCATGTGACAGAATTGCTGCATTCACCATAAGACATTTAATGTTGGGGTGTTTTCATTGCGACAATGGCTACCTTCAGTTGTTTTACCCGTAGTCGGAATGCGACAGGAAGTAAATAGAGAGTGTACTTTATTGGTAGGGGAACTTTTGAGTTTTTATATCAACATGACTTCGACTTGTGACTTATTTTTCGAAGTACCTTTACTCTATATAGTTCTCACAGGGCCGAGAGATGTCAGCACGTCAGTGCTCACTTCTCTTTTAGCTCAAGAGTAGTACTGATGTGTTTTGTATGGAGAACTTATGAGTTGTTTAACGTTTTTTTTTTTAATTTTCGGGGAGGAGGGTTGAAATGTGGAATTGAAGGCATTTTTGATCAAATTTGGGACAAAAATATGAGAATTTCCTAAATATATTAGAAAAATATATATGACACATCACTTACTACAATTTTATCAGACAGTATTTATTCCAACGGAACTGACTTATTTCAATAGAACACTGTTTTGAGATCTTACTTAGTGTCATTAGGTAGTTCTTTGCTAACACAGAATCACTATTTGATTTTTTTTTTCTAGCTAGACCTCTTCACATTCACGAAGGAAAAACTTGATCGTCAGAATAAATATTTCGGTGTGGAGACATACCTTTCATTGTTAAAGGTCCTTTTAAGGGTAATAGAAAGGACCTCTAAAAGTGTGCTTTTTAATATTCACAACAACGCGAATCGTAATACCTAGCTATTTATTGAAGTCGTCCTCAATTTTAATATTACGGTAGACTTAGACTGGTATTCATCTGAGAAACTGCAGATATTCCTTATGATATCGTGCACAAAATTACTTTAGCTTATTATTCACTATGATCATGGCACATGTTAAGTTTTTAAGTAATCTCACAGTGAATTTCTTAGGAAGCAGAACTTCCCACGATATAATTCAATATGATCATTTGTCACATGTTAAGTGACTTCACATTGAATTTCTTAGCAAGCAGAACTTCTGATAAAAGAGTGTTCCTGTCACGAGCCTCCAAAGTAGTTCTGAACTAATTACAATTCCTTGCATTCACTCAAAAAAAGAAACACGACACCGGGGCAGCCAAGCTAGATGTGACCAACTTGTATGTCAAACCTCACTCCCTCCTGCATTATTTTTATCCTCAGGAGCCTGAACAATTTCTGGTTCCACCTAAAATCGCTGCCTTATATTTCCAATGGTAAAACTTCTTCACATATTTTTTTCGCAATTAATGTTTGCAAAGATGAAAATTTGCACATCGATAAAACTTGAAGTTATAGCATGCGATACTTAAAACTTGCTAAAACAACGATAATTAAGCAACCCAACATTCTACTGACGTCAATGTACAGGTCGCGCCATCTATTAACAGGTCTGAACAGTACTCGAAAAAAAAATTGATTCGATTTTTAATATTATGTAACTTTAGTATCCCATACTATAAATTAGTTTTATCGATGTGCAAATTTTCATCCTTGGGAATACATTTAATTGCGAAGAAAATATGTAAAGAAGTTTTACCATTGGAAACAAAGCAGAGATTTTAAGTGGAACCACCTTAATATATACAGATTACAGAAAAACAGCGGAATGCGAAATTAAACGTAAAATATGAACGCCCGACCGCGCAATGGTGGCTTCTGATCATTCGTCCGGGTTCGAATCCCGTGAGGCATGGATCTCTCTCCCTTCTGGCGACTGCTTATAGCCCAACTGAGCTGCTCACGGTGGTCGTGAAGCCTTCAACACACACACAAAAATATGGAACCGACTATTCGGCCGCCGAATGTAATGGAGCAGTTTTCTAAACGCTGGAGTTCGACAGTCTGAGTGGACCCAGGCTCTTAGTCCCAGACGAGGCATATGTGGTGCGTTAGTTATACGGCACTGGCTCTCTTACTTTGCGGGAATGTGGGCTTAATTTTGTTTTGATTAACGACCACCGTGAGCAACTCAATGAGCTACAGGCAGTCGCCCGTCCCGAATTTAGGGCCACTTGTTCCAGGGAAGGGTGAGAGCCAGTGCCGCAAGACAAACGCAACATCCATTCCTCACCGGGATTCGAACTAGGACTAGGACCCCTTACGAACGAATGATCAGAAGCCATCGCTTAAACCACTGCGCCGGCCTTAAATTAGGAAAAGGATGGTTGGTTGTTAAACCTCTAAATGAAACAAGTAAAAGTGACGCTTTGCAGAGGAATTACTATGAATCGAACAGTATCGATCAATACCAGTCGTCCCCGCATTACGCTTCGTGTCCGATATAGATTATATTGTATATAGGTTAGACTGCAAAATTTATGTTTCAGTGTCAATGGAACATACCTTTCAGATGAGACATCCGTCCTGCAAATCTTTGTAACGCGAGACATTTATAAGATTAAATTTACTACTTTTAGAATAGTTAGTTCCAAATTTCTAGGACTTATTTTCTAAAACCTACCTGTGAAATAGCTATGCTATTATTAGTCGTACAACAGTTGAATAATTGCGGAGGGGCCCGACAGGTACTGTCAAATCTGCTGGGTTATTTTGAATTTTTACCGGGACTGCTATTTCTATTATACTTGAGCAGTGAGGCGAAATATTAAAGCTGGGTGCATAGATATTTAAATTAAAATATAAAACCTTTTCGCCACGACAAACAATATGAAGACCTGAATTCCAGAAAGTAGAACAGCCAGATTTATAAAGAAATACTGAGTTGGTACTAAAGACATTAGAAGAGAATACACTGGCAAAGAGCATGACTTCCGGCATACAGTGGGACAGATAAGGCACACAGCCAATTCCTGAAGTTATTGGATATAGTTAAGAATAAGAACAATTGTGGCCCAATGAACTGACTGCATACCAATCAATTGTTGCTGATCACGTAATAACGCTTAAGAAAAATGCTGTTTACATAGCTTGTCTTTGAAAATTCAGAAAGCATGTGCAGATAAAAGATTTGCACGGACAAAGTACTTGATATTTATGCAAATAAATTGTTATAAGTCATGTCACGTACCTAATACGGTCGGAGTCTTCCCATTTTTTTTTCAGGCATGAAAATTATTTCGATCTATTTGCTGTTACTACCGAAATTTAGAGCAGAGGTGCTGCAAGGAAAGAAAAATAGTTCCAGGAGTCTATTCACGGTCAAAAAAGTAATTAAACGTTTACATCGACTCGCAGATTGGAAAATAAACCCAGATGTGCCCTCTCCTCCGCCGAAGTTGACTTTTAAAGCAAAATGTAGTCAGTTCCGTCGTGAAAATGCCTAAAATTTCGTCAGTTGAAGTGCTAAAGGAAGATTTGAGCAAGGGGGTTCATGACAAACCTGTCAGCAGCAGTCCATCCTGCTACATAGTTACAAAGTGAGAGTAGCCAGAAGAAAGTCTTATCAGTCAACTTAAGAGTTTTGCCTTCTCAAATGTGCATTTAAATAAAGGTAAAGTTCTTTGGTCTAAAGTGTTGTTTTCAGCAAAAGTAAATTCACTCTGAGCTGCAATGTAAAGAACTTTGTTTGGAGAAAGCCCAAGACAGAGTTGCAAGAGAAGAATGTTCAAGACTGTAAAGCATGGGAGTCCTGGGGTGATGGTGTGGGTAGGGAAACTTTTATTCATAGATGGTGCAACTGAATATTCTCCACTAAAATCTGCAGCAAAGTGCAGATAAACTGAATTTGGGTAGTGATCTTCACTACCAGCACAACAATGGCCCTAAACATACGGATCATATTGTCCATCAATGGCTACTTTATTGTACTGCTTCAAAAACTCAAAAAAAAACCCACAATACCCTTATTTGAATTCTTCAGTTCATGCATGCCAAAGAGACTTAATACAGACCAGGGGTTCACCACAAAATATTGTAATATTTTTGTTTTATGTTCCACTATGCCAATACTTGTCCTTTGTTTTGATGCATAGGAAACGTCACCAGCTTTCTAAAAACATTCTTTTTTTTTTTTTTATTGGAGGTTTAACGACCACCGTGAGCAACTCAATGGGCTATATAAGCAGTCGCCCGTCCCTAATTTAGGGTCACTGGTTCCAGGGAAGGGAGAGAGCCAGTGCCGTAAGACAAACACAACATCCATGCCTCACCGGCCCGTGAGCAACTCAATGGGCTATAAGCAGTCGCCCGTCCCTAATTTAGGGTCACTGGTTCCAGGGAAGGGAGAGAGCCAAGTGCCGTAAGACAAACAACAACATCCATGCCTCACCGGGATTCGAACCCGGACCCCAGACGGACGAATGATCAGAGGCCAGCGCCTTAGACCACTGCGCCACCCCGCATTCATTTGAAACTTTTGTTTAAATTGTTAACTGTGTGCACATGGTATGGTTTTTCTTTTGAGAATTGTTTCCATTTCTCACCATTTTTTCAAACATTCCAAGTATGCCAATACTTTTTTCCACCATTGTACATACAACTGCTATAGTAGTGAGTGTTGGTGTTTGCGCTAGTAAATCTTGGAAGATTTAAGTGTCACGCGAAATTTACGTGTTTTGTAGTTTCTCACTTTATTTCTCTGATCTGTGTGTATGGCTGGCAGTGTTATAGCCTCATATTTTCCTTCTCACTAGTCTGCAGTGTTAGAATTAAGAAATAATCTTCTGGCCTAGCAGACCCCTAGAACTTGTAAACCACTGGTCGTGTAGAAGATAACGCAATATATGTAGAAGATAACGCATTACTACAATGGCATTATCTCAAAAATTTGTTTTGAAACCTATCATTAGTTTGCAGACTAAAAAGAAAACCAACAGCACAGTAAAAGAAATAGAAATTTTTTAACTTGTGACAAATTAGAAAAAAAAAACTCTGGCCAAGAGCACGTGCCTGACAGAGCAAACAATGTGCGAAATACTTTGAAATATCAGGTAAAATACCTTAGATACTATGTATATTTTAATCAAAAGCACATTTATAACATAAGACAACCTATAAGGTTGCCTCATGAATTGCATTTTTCGTAATGTCAAATTGTATTGTCCACAGAATATCCCCACACAACTAACCTATTTATTCCACTTCTTAAATTGCACCTACAATGTATATTATATATACACAAATTAGGAAGTGTCACATTTCGTACTAAGTGGTAGTGAAAATGTGAACAAAGTCAATGAATCCAATTGTCAGTGGTTTGGGCTTTGAGACACAGCAGCCAGCTATTTTAAAGCACCTAAAAATTAACCAACAGGTGTGGTCTGCTGATTATTGCAAATGCATTCCGTTAGGTACAGGCAAGAGCATATAGAATACCGGAAGCGGTTGTTTTTGCACCAATGTCTGTGCACTTACCATCATTTGCCTGAAATAATAATCTGGCCTAGCGGACCACTACTAGTAGCACAACTAAGTTAAGATGAATTACCCTCACTCTGCATCCAAAGTTTTAACCAAAAGCACTGCAATAGCTAATGGTAAAAAAATAAAATTTTACACTGAATCTGCATAACATACATGTGCAGTTCTTGTAAGTTATAGAAAAATGAACTTTTCAATACAAGGGCTTATTCTTCAAGCAAATGTTTTTCACTGAAGAAATTTCAAAATATACATTAAAGTACACAATATACTGTACCGATTAACGTTAGTTCAGTTGTTTGGGATGGGTTTTAATTTAGGCAAAGGATGTGAGCAATAACACAATTTGAACTTATTTGGATATCTTCCTCCACACCTCATGAGTAGTAATGTTGAACACAGAATTATGTATACATTAAATCTAAGAACCTTCGAAGTATTCTCCAAGATTGGCAATTACTCACTGCCAACAATGAAGGTGGCGATACCATCAGCTTGTTTTGATTGAAGGTTTAACAACCACCATGAGCAACTCAATGGGCTATAAGCAGTCGCCTGACCCTAATTTTGGGCCACCGACTCCAGGGAAGGGATAGAGCCCGTGCCGTAAGACAAACATCCATACCTTACTGGGATTCGAACCCAGACCCTTAGCGGACTAATGGTCATAAGCCAGTGCCGAGACCACTGCGCTACCGGGACAGCTACCATCAGCTTACCATTTTAAAGTAAGAACGCTGTTTCAGCCGACATTCATTCACGAAGGTTGAAAACGCACCAAATTTTGTGCTCTCCTTTCCTCAGTGTCCTTGAACATCCACACCATGAGTCATTAGATATCAGGTGTTTCTCAACATGTTTCAAAATCTTGGTCAGTGATTGGGTTTTGGCAGGGGAAAAAAGTAACCCTTGTATTATTATATTTGCACTTTTAAGGTATTAACCTCTTGCAAAGTGCGCATAGTTTACGTGCAATTCATAAATAAAAAAACCATTAGAAAGTACCACGTACTCACCATAAAGATCATGGTAACCTCCAATGACAACACACTTCCAACACTTCATTCATCGTGATGTAACTGGGCTTCCAAGGTTTACAGACTTCTTGCTTACGCTTCTTACTTCCGGGTGTGAAACATCGTATTTTTTTTTTCCCTTAGCCTTATGAGATGTTACTCTAAATCTAAAGCTTGTAAATTCTATAAAAATCACACATACAACTCATTCATACAACTTCTGTTAATTGCTATGCAAGGGGAGGAGAGAGTTGGAAAAGATTTTTTTTTATTAATGCCTAAACAGGTTTGTCATAGCTTTTAGGCTTGCTCTTGCAATATGAAATTCAGGCTTGTGCTCCTAAAATTAAACTGAACTCTGCACTGGTGTATGTTGATAGTGGGTGTGAATAGGATTGAGGTTTTACAGGTATAGATCTGGTTCTCTCCTTTTCTTGGAACCTGTTACTTGTATATATTAAATTAGCACCTACTAGGGGATGCTACTCACCCTCAATTATACAGTAACAGATTCCAAGAAAAGGAGAGAACCAGATCTATACCTGTAAAACCTCAATCTTCTATTCACACCCACTATCAACGTACACCAGTGCAGAGTTCAGTTTAATTTTAGGAGCACAAGCCTGAATTTCATATTGCAAGAGCAAGCCTAAAAGCTATGACAAACCTGTTTAGGCATTAATAAAAAAAAAATCTTTTCCAACTCTCTCCTCCCCTTGCATAGCAATTAACAGAAGTCTCAACTGGGGAAGGGATATTTTTTTGCCATAAAGATTGGGTGGTACTGTAATCGGCATACATTGCTCAATAGAACTAGCACAATGCTGCAGGCATGGATGGATGTGAGGGGGGGTATTTGTCAGGCATGTTATCTATTGTATGTAGTTCTTGAAGTTCTTTCTACACAGATATCCACTAATGTACGACTTGTAATTGCTACCTAAACCGAAGTAAAGTCCAAGTCGCCCCCCCCCCCCCACCCAGCTGCCAAAGAATTGTCTGTACAAATTATAAAGAAAAAAACTCATGCTAAATTGTACAAAATTACATCTGATGAAAGAAAAATTCAGAACTGCAGTAAATATTACAAAGCCTGGGCTCAACCCATATCAGCAGTGATGTACACACACACACACACACACACAAACCAGCTAGCACAGATAAGAGAATAGCCCCAAACATACCACTTTCATTGCAACTGCATTCCATTCCAGGTAAGCTAATGGACAAGAGTTCTAACTAACAGTTAGAAAAGTGCTTTTCATTATTTACAACATTTTTCTCCAACAGAATGAGGGAGGGGGAATGGCCCAGTACAATGCATGCGAGTACAATTTTTTCACTTAAATTATTTGTCTGGTAAAAAAGATGAACTAGTTGTCTGAATAAGCAATTAGATTTGGAAAGAAATCGGATTGTTGAATTTACTACGGTAATAAAAATCACCTTGGGCATTGGGAGTACTGATTTACTAAAAAAAGTTTAAGCATCCTGCTTTGAACCTTGGGTGGTAAATATTTTCTGTGCACGCCCTGCTGAGCATGCAAACATTTTAGATATTTCTCAAGGCCTGTATGTTCACTTTCAGATTGCTGTGAAATAGTAAGAAAAAAAAATTGTAAGGCTGCTGTAAAAACATGCTAATTGATGAACCAAATTCTGCTAAAACTTCAATACATACATACTAAACTGATATTACTGATTGGAATTTCAAGAAAGCTTGCATTACCATATTTTTTAAGGTTTTATTCAAGATGATAGAAAGGGTGATGATAACACAATAAGACTCCTACATTCCTACTTAATAACCAGTACTAGACTTTAGTGCCTTTGCTGGTTATGAAAATTTCTGCTAGCTTTCAGTTTCCAAACTGCTAACTAAAATGTTATGTACTTCTTCCTATAAACCTAATAAAGTGGCCACCAGAGTAGCAGAATGTAGACGTACACACGTACTTGGGTAGTTTCCATATTATTAGATTTTGCAGATAGTTTTTGCTTGCAGATTAAGCAAAAAATGATGTTTTTACAGCAACTAAAACACTTACAAGGCTTTACTCAAATTCATATACTTAATTCTATTTTAACTTCAATTATTTTCCACATCATCTGAGTTCTTTTGTTTATGCAGACATTTCTGTCCTAGATTTTACCAAGGCCTGTTCTCAGTGTATAGGAACTGTATTAACAGTTTTGTTTGCACAGAAGGAATTTAAATTTATTTGCCAGGTTCCTCTTGTAGTTGCCACTTGTTAAATTAAAATCTTTTCCTTATGCATTTTGTAAGTTTTCTATTTAATTAAATTGTCAAAAATGCTACTTATAATTTTTGAAGTTTATTAGTGGAACTTTTTTTTTTATATAAATTTTCTTTAGAGAACTGGTTTTTATGAGGTTCATGGTCCAATATTTTACCATAAAGGTCCACTTTACACACATTGCTGTTCACAATTTTAATGTACATATTTTGTCCTCATTGGAATCTAATGTTCTAATAATTTGTTATTAATTTTTCTTTATATCTTATTGTATGTTATTTGTGGGTTAGCAGCAAGTTTTCTGTTTCAATGGTTGTGTATGCAGATACATTTTATTTTCATACAACTCTGGTGGCCACTCCATTAAGTTATACATCCAACTGCAATGTTTATTCCAAAGATCTCATTTAGTAGTGACTGCACAGCAAGTCTTTAGCTGGCCCAGTGGCACTCGAGAATATACGTATGAATATGCTGGTTCCAATTCAGTTTCACCATATCTGGTAAGATTAACTTATAATGAAAAATGTATGCAAATATAAAAACTTAAAAATGTTCACCATATCAATTTGTCCTTAAACTGAAAAAGCAAGGACAACTTGTACCACCAAGATAAAGATTAGCTATTAATAATGTTCAGCAAAAAATTTAATTTTTGATCACTTCTTATTCAAGGCAATGTCATCTTTAACTGGAATCTGGAAATAAAAATAAAATTAAAATATCAGTAAAAGGCCAGAAATGTCTGTATAAACAGAACCAGGTGCAGACTTCAAATTTTTGTTTGGGGGGGGGGGGCAGGCATGAAAAGATCAGACATAGGGGGCACATCTATTTTCAAGAAAAAAAGGGGTGGGGGCAAAGATGAACTACAAGATTGGATGTATATTTTAAAACTGAATTGTAGTTGCTAAAAAATAAATTAGTGCAATTACTCCAATAAAGAACAAGTGCAAAAAATGGATAAAAGTGCTAGAGACTACGTTTCTGTATTTATTTATTTTTGAATATTGATAATTGTGCTGAGCAATGCTGCACGAGGGGAAAAAGCTTACTTTTATTACTTAATTTCTTTGGAAATTATACACTTTGGCCTTATTAAGGTGTGGCTTGGTCTTATAAATAATACATTTTTATAAACAAATGCATTTTCTGCAATTAGCACAGCACACGATAGCCTGAATAGCATGAGAAAACATTTCCTCTACAGGAATATTGACTTGCTTACTGCAAAAATGACATGCACAAAAACAGGACAAAAAATACTAGGTGACGCTGCCCCCAGTAAAATTATGCAGGGGAAAAACTCACTCCCCCCCCCATCGGTGCCTATGAACAGAACTCAAAAACAATTCAATTAAATATAAGGTCACCTAATGCAGTCATGTTAATAAATAGGCCAAACTGGTAAATTGGAAAGTATGCAAAGCATCAAGTATTAATACAATGAGCAAATTGTAATTTGTGTTCAATTAAAATCAGTTTTTCTTTGTAATGCAGGTTTTTGAGCTTCTGGTATGGCAATGCATAAAATGTAAAACCAGTGAATTATTTATAACTTTAGTCTACCACATCAAAAGTAACTTTTTATTTATCGTAAAATAAACTACAAAAAATATTCTACAGTGGTGCAACAAAGGCCTCATTCTAGTCTAAAAACATTTTATACATTAAACTTTTTTAAACTTATAAAATATTAAGGAACCTAGATTCTACCTATATGTGCAAATAACATACAAAACCACATCTCTAAATTTATTCCATAATTAACAAAAAGAGCAAATGTTTTCATACTTTAATTACAAATACATACATGGTGGCATCCAATACCTATGAGTTGTAGATCTGGCAAGACAGCAATTATTGGAACCAAAACGACCATGAAAAAAATCCTAAACCACTTGCACTACAGCACAATATACCATCCCAGAAACCTGTCATCCAAGACCATTAGCCTATTACACAGAAATGAGGTGTAAAGGTGCATGAACAGTAGTTTGTACTCCTCCTGGCATAAAGAGCCAAGCTTTTTTTTTTTTTTTTTGATTGTAGGTTAAACGACCACTGTGAGCAACTCAATGAGCAATAAGCAGTCGCCCGTCCCTACTTTAGGGTCACTGGTTCCAGGGAAGGGAGAGAGCCGGTGCTGTAAGACAAACACAACATCCATGCCGGACCGGGATTCGAACCCGGACCCCTTACGGTCGAATGATCAGAGGCCAGCGCCTTAGACCACTGTGCCACCGGGGCGCAGAGCCAAGCTTTCTTCACAAGGATATCTTACATCACATTTTGGCATGCAGCTTAAATACGAACTGCAGATGTCCTGCACCTTCCAACACAAACTGAAATATTTAACAGGGAATAAAAGAGCTGCCATCTGACATGGAAGTAGGTATAGGTGCAAATAAATAAGCACTAGCCAGATGGTGATTAACTCGCAACTTTGGAGATTAAATTTATATTAGTGGTAGCCAGTTTGGCCATTTGTAATATTTTGTGCCAATTTACAAAAATATAATGTAATATTTCACTTAGTGCAACGCGGTTGATTCGGCCTGTGCGTGTTGTGCTAAAATCGCCATGGGCTGAATGATTAGCCCTCAATTTTGACCTGTATAATTTTCCGAATCTGGCAGCAGATATCGGCGTGAATTATATCATTTATTAATCATATTGTGAAACGCCATCTCCACGAATAATACCATCGAAAAGAAATATGGAAAAATCATGAGAATATACAAGAATCTTACGGTAAGTTCGTGTCGCAGCTGTCCACATAATTGTACGCGTGACGGAAGTTAATTTTAGTCAAAACTTTTTCTATTACAGTTGAGGCAGGGCTGTTCACAAGGGATTGTTGGGGAATTACAAAAAATTTTAACTTTCGGAAATCACTTTTTTGAGCCCCGTTCAAAGTGCAATAACGTGCAACTCGTGTTCCAGTGAATATGGCGTGTTTATTTTTCTTGCAGACTTTGTTGCGTAGGAAAACACAATGTGTTTTATTACTATAAAGTCTGCATTTTTCATTTCTTTTTCCCTAAACAGACAGACACAATCGAAAAACTTAGCAAATTACAAATCCCCCACATTCTTTTCAAAATTAGTCTTAGCTGAGGACAAACTTTATTGACAGCTTGTTCCTCAGTATTTGCAGACATGTGTTATGAATCACCTTAGAATAACATCAGCCTGTAAAGAAATCTTAAAATGCCTAGATGTAGTGAGAATGAAAATTTGCCAAGTGATAGTGATGATTTTAAATTGCTTTAGAATAACATCAATCTGTGGGTATATTCAAAATTAAGAGTTTCATATTTCCTCATTTTTTTGCAGAAGAAAGAACAAGTCTTTCAGAAGTTGTTTTCAATATGCAGTTTTGGCCCAAAATATTAAAATTTATGGAAAGCATGTTTTTTCTTGAAGCTTGAAATTTCTAAGAAAATGGCTTAGCATTTCTGGCATATACGCACCCTTTACATGTAGCACTAAAACGGCCTAAACCTGTTTCAGAAGCTGTTACATAAAAAAAAAACAGGTTTCATTATTGATTTCTGAAACTGGTAAAAAATAATTTCTGCGTTAAGTAAACAATTTTTTTTGTTGCATTCTTGTAAAGTGGAAGAATATCGCATTATGTTTTAGTCATGCTTCATCGACAAAATAGTTCTTTTCTTCGATGCTACAGGAACCGATACATAAAAAAAATAAAAACTAGGTTTCCACAGATACGCCAAGTGTTAACAGATATTGGTTACTCTATTGGAATTGGTGTCGTCACCATTACATTGAGCAGCGATTTTATGCACCGACATGATCATTTACTGCTGTAGATGGGAAAGTATGAATTCATTGGCTTATGAGCAAAAACATCGAGGTTTTCACCGATACTATCTACGATTTGGGAATGAGTAAACTTACAGGGGGAAAAATTTACAAAATGGTTTTTATTTTGCACAGTGGGTGGTTTTTTATGTTCAGATAAAGCCATCCATATAAATAGTTACATTAAAGTTCCAATTACACCCCCCTCCCTTTTTTTTTTTTATTTGTTAACTTACCAGCCATTTTTTTAGGCCACTGTCTTTTTTGGACTTACCAGTCAGTGCCGCTTAGCCAAAATTCTAGTTTGCACCTATAGAAGTAGGTACATTATCAAGATGACACATATCACATGCAGCCAGTGTACGTGCTGCATAATGCCAAGAATAGGGTGGTTTTCTAGGGTACTGAAGAGTGATGCGATGTCTCAACTTTTTCTGAAGAGTACACATGTGCTCAAAGAATAACTGCAGCTAAAATGCATTACATCTATAATGGAGCTTGGAGAATTGACAGGGTGATATAGTACCATTTTTTCAATATTGCCTTTGAGGGTGTTGTGGAATCCATTGTTACTATAGCAGTAACAATTCCCTAATTTTATGTCCCCTACAATGTGTCAGTTCTTTGGCAGACACAACTAGATAATGCTAAATGCCAAACTGGTGCTTAGTCCTGAAGCAACATATTCCACATCAGTAGCAGAACTGGTGACCACTCTTGCAGAATGAAAGAACAGCTGAGTATATCATTTGCATCCAGTCTACCTCTGATGCAAGGTAGCATCGCTTCTAGAATGACAGACAAATGTCAACATGAAATGAAAATTAAAATTTTTGGAGGAATGGAGCTCAATTTTCCAAACATTACTGAGAAAACCTGGAAGTTCCTCATAATACGACTTCACCCCATTAGTTTTTCAATTTCAGAAATAAAAGCATTAAAGTAAACTACTTTGCAGATCTTGCCTTCTGCTAAATCTGACAACTTGAGACAATAGAATACACAATACTTACCCATGAAACGTGCTAAAACGAACTATTAACTGTTTACTGAAATCATAGACAGGAATGGAAGACTGTTTGGGGTCTAATTTAACTGCTCAATCCACTTTTACATTTTTTAAGATGGCCTTTTAAAGTCTTTCGTATCCCAGTCCCTAAACTTCAATGAAGTGTAATAAATTACTTGTAAACTTGTACTTACATCTTTTGGGTGTAAGCTTGGCTTTCACAAAAATCAGACTTATACTGTGCCTTGTAATCCAACAAAGGCTCATTTTTGTGCATAATTTAAGAATGAACTTTTGAAAGATATTTTACTTTACCAGGTGTCAAGCAACTTGAATGATTGAATTCAGGCCCTAACCAACCAGATGTGATGTCAAAAGTGGACAACCATATTTTAAAGTGTGCCAGAAGGAATCCCACAAGGAAAACTTTGTGTACACAGCATACACAGGAATGATCTTACTATTTAGTAGCAAAAAGACAAATAAATTTAACAATCTTTTCCCATGCTCATGAATTACTAAATATTGTCAATCACAAATGTTAAATGAAACTGTGGGAACAAAATAACATTTTCTTAAAATATTCAGTGATATGTACCTAAGCTGTTTAAATTCTATCTCCTGGCAAGTAGGAATTTCAAGCAATGCATCCATATTACATGTGGGGAAAAAAATGGCTAAGGTGGCTTGGGAAGCAATGTGAAACATTTCAGAACATGGAAGCATTGGAAAACAATACCCAACTATTTTACAGCAGAACAAAAGCTACACCCATTGTGCGACAACCACTTGGGATTTTTTTCCCCCTCCCACAAAACTTGTAAATCTGACAATACAGTGCGCTAGGTTTAAGATTGATTAGGGATAGTAGTATTGCACACCAATAAACTGACTATAGTAATGAATAAAATATTTCTGCACAAAGCATGAGCCAGAAGCTAATGGTACTTTTAAAAGTTTCATAAAACCATCCTAACTAAACAGTTACGTGGTATAACTAAAGCCAGAATGAGTTCAATTTTGTCAACAGTATTTTTTCTATACTTTGTAGCAAAAATAAACTAATAAGCATACAAACTTACCCAGGTATCGTTTAATCGTGCAAAAACCTGCAAAGTCTAACAATCTTATTACCAAAATTCATAATTTTACCCTTATACACAATGATAATGAGGTTAGTACAGAAATTTTCAAAATCAGTGTTTAACCAGTTTGCCAAAATTGGTTTTTTCAGTCTTCAGAATTAATTTGGCATCCAAGAATAGACAGGTTAGTTTTCTTAGTACTGGCAAACATCAAAATATACCTGAATGTGTCAAGTATTTCAAGAACACTATTCAGCAGACAGTGACAACCAAAATAATATAGTATCTCAACCTCATATTAAATTTCCAGCTCAAATCATAAAACCCCCTCAGTATTACTCTTTAAAATGTTGGGAGCATAGATTTTTCAAATTCTGCAAAATTCAGTTTTCCCTACACATTTTTCATTTGTATTCTGAACATTTACAATGAACAGACTTAGTGTGGTTTATAAAGACCACATTGTGTCCATATTCCCAAGTCAGTGGTATGTCAACTTTATTTGGAATACTGTAATATTTAAAAATTGGAATTTGTTTTACACATTCTAAAATCACCATTCTTACTACCACAATGGAAAAGAAACTAATTCTATTCATTTTAACCTAACATTTGCTCATATTTGTTTGCTTGTTGGGGTTTGATGACCGTGAGCATATCAACACTTATAAAGCAGTCACGTCCCAAATTTAGGGTTAATGGTTCCAGTTCCAGGGACGGGAGACAGCCAGTGCCAGAAGACAAGCATACCCACCCATCCATGCCTCACCTGAGATTCAAACCCAGACTTACCTGGACTACAGTCTAGAAACCAACACAAAAAGCCACATTACACCACCATACCTGCTCCTAATTCTTATACTTTCCATTAATGGTTGATTAATTGCATTTTTTTTATTGGTTTAACCACCGTGATCAACTAAATGGGCTATAAGCAGTTGCTCATCCCTAATTTAAGGTCACTGGTTCCAGGGAAGAAAGCTAGTAACAGACAAGCACAACATCCATGCCATACCTCACCAGGATTTGAACCTGGACCCTTCATGAACAAATGGTAATCAGCCAGTGCTTACACCAGCGAGACTAAATTATTGTACATTACGAGATGCAGATAAGCATTTGGAACAAAGTTTTATAAGTCACGCAAAACACAATCTCCTGTCCATAACAAAATTGAGGTGACCAATAAATATTTTGCTGCTGGTGTGTTTGGAAATTTCATGATTTTACAAGTAGGTGAAGCTGTATCTGAAAGCGAAGTAATCTTTGTGTATATTATAAGTTTTAAAAATGATTTTTAAAATTCAGTATACTCCAACTGTTGACACTTTAAATACATTACAAGCTTATGTGTGCAGTGTTCATAAAACAAAGACATGGTAAATTCAAATTAATTTCAAGCAAAGAGCAAAAGGAACTGAAGCTTTTTCATTCCAATATCTGCAAGTTTGGTTCAAAATTTGCAAAATTACCTGTAATAATCCTTTTTCTAAACACCACACATTCTATAAAAAGTTTTGCCCTGTGATTTCACTACAGAGGTTGTAGGCAATGTTTTGAGAACTTTACTTCCTACAAAAAGCATGAGCATTACAAATAAAGCTAATTAAAACAAGTGTGGTCACACTTACTTTGCTATGGAAGAATCACTTAGCTGGTATAAAATTGCTAGCAAAGGAAATTAAATGACTCATCTTTACCATGAGATTCACAAGAAAATTGTGGCAATTTACACATTTGAAAAACATACAACTGCCCCCCCCCCTGATAAATTTGTAGTAATTGTACATGCTTAGAATGCAAATTAAAACCAAATTCTTGTACTGAAATGTGCATATTTCTGTAGCTATAACTAAACATGCAAAATTAGACGTAAAGCCCAACTCGTTTATATTAAAATGCATGTTAATATAAATAGGGATTTCTAAAATAGCTCACACAAAAATAAATGGCCTAGCAACAAACAGTATGTCAGCAAACATTCTGAAGTGCAGTTAGCAGAAACAGGGAGGCATCACACTCACTGCAGCCAGATAATCTAAATCATGAGAATATTTTCTATTTTTAAGATACACTTAATCAAATAAACATCCCTCTTGACAGTAACCTACATTGAACCATAAGGACCACCAAAATTCCACAGCTGTTGCTTATTTCTTATACATAGGAAATTTCAAAAATC
The DNA here is from genome assembly GCA_039090855.1 of Macrothele yani. Classification (NCBI taxonomy): domain Eukaryota; kingdom Metazoa; phylum Arthropoda; class Arachnida; order Araneae; family Macrothelidae; genus Macrothele; species Macrothele yani. The sequence continues at coordinate 5,221,627 of CM076997.1, forward strand.
TTGAATGGAAATTAAAAGGCAAAGTTCAGCATCAGTTTTGGCAAAGGCAATCATTTGTAGCTCCCCTTTTGTTATGCTCATTCATCATAAAGCTTTGTCTATCTGAAATAACTTACTTGCAAAACAGCACAATTTCACAGCATCATACACTACATATTTTTGGTCTCATTACATATAACGTGGAATAGATCAATTTTGTTAACACAGATATTGTGCGACAGGTTACTTTTTAGTTTCATATCACTACCTGGAAGTGATAATGTTCCCTAAAACCTCTGAACACAATAGGTCAAACTACAAAATGGGCACCTTTACAGACTATTCCCACACCTAAATGACAGTTCTACCAATACAACTTGTGCACTTGCCATGTGCAAAATTTTGTTTAGCACATAAAAGCTACCTGCCACTCCAATCAATAACTAAATGTAGCATTTATTGACAATCCTACAATCTTGAACTACTGCAGTTAGTAAAACTAAAGTATCTGCATTCATGTTTTGGAATTAGTTGCATACATGGGAGCAAAAACAGGTTTCATAGCTAAATGCTGTATTTTTGTAGCACCCCTCCCCCCAACACATGCAATATTTTCACAGGAATAAAAACAACTTTCAACATTAACATACCAGTCATGCTGATATCTATTGTAACGTAATCATATTTCTTCTAGAACTCAACTTAAAAGTGTGATACAATAAAGTCCAAAACACTTTTCCTGAAACTATTACCAAAAATTTTGGTTATTCAAACTGCACATATTAACACCTACTGTTTTTCTACTTTTGCAGACACAACGATCAAATTACGTGACTTCCACACCCTCTAATATGCTAAAATTTCACTCAACCAAAGATTCCCATTCAACAGGTTTTCACAAGCAAAACCGCGCCATGTGTGTACCAGGAAGTTTAAATAAATTTGACCACTCCTCTGAATTAATATTAAACTCAGTAGTATATAAGTAAAACAAAAATATTTAACTTCGGAAGTACTTAATTACGTCTAAATCAAAAGTGCTACCAAGTTTTTTAACAAGCCGCCATTACAGTTAAAATGCAGTTGGCATTCCGCCTCTTGTGTAGTGGTTATTCCAAAATTTTAGAAAGAAATCACGTGCTTCATTAATCGCGACCGCCTTTAGGCCTTGTTTTCTTCTTTGTTAGTGAATTACTGTACCACAAAACTTGTTCTTGTTACACAATGTGTATATATCCGTCGGAATGGGTTGCAACTAGCCGAAGACTGTGGATGAGTGTGGATCTAGTCATGATAAATTTCAAACACGACCAAGGTCCCACTCATCCACAGAGCGACGGTAACTGGTCCTTTCCAGAGCATATCAACAGGTCGTTTCGTCGAGGTTCCTTTTTTCTCCGGCGAAGTTCTACACGTTCAAAAGTGACACAACTACGGTACAGTAGATTTGATTTTGGATGTAAAAACGGCGCCCGCAACTAACGCGTCCGACATCATGGCGGCCAAACTTCGTTGCCGAGGGTGAAGTCCGCGAAAAAAAAACGATGCAATTCTTTCAAACTCGTGTTGCAGTCTTCGTGAAAAATCCGTTGTCCAATGGCTGTTGGGCCCACTCCGATCAAAGAACCTGCTGTGTTTGGGCCCTAAGGCGGTGAACTTGCTTCGTGGTTGGTATGCAAACTCGCAACGGTCGTTTTTCCACAGGCACAGGGCGACCCATGTCCGCCAATGGGACGCCGCTGAGTTACAGCGCGCATGCCCAGCGCATCTCTTTCTTTCTTTTTTTTTTTTCCATCGGGCGCGTTTCGAAACTTTTCGAGCGGGTGGGGGAGAAACTTCCTCGCCTGCTTCGATCGATTGAAACTGGTGTCATCGGACAAGAAGTTCTCAGATTGTGATGTCGGCTCTCAAATCTTCTAAGTGCAAAGGGAAAATTACACGAGCGACTGAGACTCCTACCTACGATTTTGTGTGCAATGTGGCCTTCCGAATGCTAGCCTCACGCCAGGGCTCGGGGGGCATTCTGTTAAATCTGTCGCTGCTTGTGATTGGTGTGGCCTTTGCCGGAGACCTTGGAGGAGGGTATGGGAAAGTTGCAGTGTCTACTCCTCCTCCAAACCGGTTTACCGGCGTACAAAAGAGAATTGCCTCTAGCCAGAAGTCTCGCTTCGGTGGTTACTTCCAACAGCAAAATTATCCCTTTTTTTCCCTCCAACTTTCCTCCCTTAATTTTCATCTATCTGCCTGTAGTTTCTCCGTCGTATGAAAAAAAAAATCCCTGGACAAGCGATGAAGTCAGCCCTTGGATAGGTCGTTGCCACAAAGTATATTCATGCATGCGTCAAGATCTGATATCAAATGTAGTAGGTTTAGTTCCAAAGCTGCTCGAACAATAGTGCCTCGTGCTTAATTGTCGCGACTTGCCAATGGGAAGTCAGAGATGTGCAGTCAATGTTCTCTGGTTGGAGTTTATATTTGGGGGATATATATATATGTGTGTGTGTATTTTTTTCACGCAGATTTCTAAAGGACTAAATAAAGTTTTGCCCTTGATAAAAAAAAATATTTTTTCGTTACAATTAGGTCGAAATATTTAAATCTTAACTGATTAAAGTGGAAGTATCAAATGCTAGGGGAGAATAAGTGGAGAAATGCTTGTTAACATCTTTTCTACCTCGTTTGGAGTTCAGAAATTTAAATATCTACCGAAAAGCAGCTAAAAAAATATATTTTAAGGGTGAAACGAAATTGAGAGAATGATGAATTGCACATTTTCTCACCAGATCATTTTTTTCCCGCCCGGTGGCGCAGTGGTCAAAGCGATGGCCTCTGATCATTCGTCCGAAAGGGGTCCGGGTTCGAATCCCAGTGAGGCATGGATGTTGTGTGTCTTACGGCACTGGCTCTCTCCCTTCCCTGGAACCAGTGAGCCTAAATTAGGGACGGGCGACTGCTTATAGCCCATTGAGTTGCTCACGGTGGTCAAACCTCCAATAAAAAAGATATTTTTACTCAGTACCCTATTGAAATTCAAGTTTGCTGAAATTTTCCTGTTAAATGTAACTGCGTTCTAGGTACCTCGTTCAGCTTATAAGCGCATATCGAATTTCGTTTTAAAAGCTCTCAAAAATAAATCGATGTGACTACTGGGACGTTAAATTTTAAAATTTACTTCATAAATCAGCCAACAGTTCAGAAAGTTGTTGGAATTTTTTGCTCATTTGCAGTCGTGCAATATCCAGTGGCGGTTATAAACAAAAATTGTGGGGAGGGGCACAAATTCCTGCATGTGCCGGTAATTTAAAAAAAAAATCTGGTTATATTTGGGGAGCCAGAGCCCACCCGAATTCGGCCTATAACCGCCACTGGCAATATGTTGCTGTTTTCTTGCGCTTTTTGGTTATCCAGTTCATCAACTTCCCGCAAGGAATACAAAGTCATGCGCATTTTCGACTAGGTGCTTAATCAGAAGGGGAGTTTTATGAGCCTAAAGTCTAAATGTAACCAGTATAAAAACTGCATGTTTTTAGAGCATTGTAGCCCTTAATAGTTGCCCACACTAGTCGCCATTATTTTTTATTCGGTCTGTTATTTTTGTGTCTCTGCATATCGAAACAAACAAAAATAACAGAACAGCATACCTTATATAAGTGCCATTCTTTGCGGAAAGCCAATCACACAAAAATTTGGCGTTTGATCCTAGGGGTGTATAAAAATTAAAACGAAATTCGGACTATCGGCATGTTTTACGTGAAAAAATCCTTGGTTAACAGGTGGTTTCAAGCTTGTGGGTACATTTTAAATGGTGTCAACACCAATGAGGGTTTAGAGCAGTGACGTAACTTTTAAGTAAAATTATGAAATCACCCCTCCCCTCCCGCCGCTTCCGTTCCACTTGCAAAACTAACAACGATTAAAACAAAAATACATGTGCAGCCCCGGTGGCGTAAGCTTCTAACCATTCGTTCGAGATGGGGGCTGGATTTGAAACTCGGGTAAAGCATGGATGGTGTGTTCTTCATACACGAGATTGCCGAAGGGGAAAAAAGCTGAGCTTTTTTAACCGCACGGGTGAAAAATAAGAACGTACTGGGAAACAGCGTGAATATAACGTGGCGTGAGCAAGATCAAATTGTGCACTGAAATGTATTATGTAAATATTAAGCTGGAGCACATCACTGTATTCAAAATATAGTTTTCTTTTTTCCCCCCATTTAACAGCAACACAGGATAAATGTAACACCGCGGAGAAAAAAATACGATTACCAGCGAAATCTACGCTCTGTCCAACTTCCATTTTAGGAAAGTTTTCTTCCATTTTGAAGCTGCAAAACAAGTATAAATGGAATAAAATTATATTTAACACTACTGGGTAGAAGAAACATCGCCATGAAAAAAGGATTACGATTACGGGAGAAACCTTTACTCCGTCTAACTTCCTTTCCGAAAGCTTTGAAAGTCGGAATTCCGCCCAAAAACGGAAAACCACCCCCTCCACCAATCTCTCCCAAATTTCTGTTCAGTTCTGCATCGATCTCGAGTACCATCGATATGACGATGGAAAAGGCGGAATTCTTTAATCCACTGAAGAAACTCGTGCCTGAAGATCAGATTTTCGCGCCAAGTTCAGTTTTCGGAATTTTTCTTCCATTTTCAAGCTGAAATGCAAATATTTATGGAATAAAATTATATTTAACAATAATACCGCGCAGAAGAAATCTCGCGAGAAAAAGAAATCAAGATTACAGGGAAAATGTTCACTCCTTTAACTTCAGTTTTCGAAAGTTTTGAAAAACAAAATACAATCTCTACACCCCCTCACCCCAACTAATCCTGCAAAATTTCAGTTTTGCATCGATCTCGAGAAAAACCTAAATTATGACAAAAAAAAAGCAGAATCCGCGGAAGAATCTTATGTATGGTTCTTACGGCGCAGGTTCTCTGCCTGTTCTGGAGCCAGTGGTCCTAAATTAGAGACAGGCGACTACTTATAGCCTCCTGAGTTGCTCACGGTGGTCGTTAAACCCACAATTAAAAAACACGTACATTTTAACATTTGCAAAAACATTTATTTCATTAGCAAAAACACCCTTATACATGTATATTTTTTTTGAATTGGCAGTCTATTTTAAATTATTTGCATCTTGGATCTCATTCAAAGGAAATAAATGAAAGAATTTTCAGCCCTTCCTGACATTGTATTTCGCAAGTAATTTTTGAGTATTTTCAGCTTGTTCGTGGCTCTTTCAGAAGAGCTGTAGAGACGACTAGGTGACAAAGATCTTTATGATATATTTTTTGCAATTTATTGGCATATTTTGAAATATCCCTTTCTGTTGGTGCAAACAATTTCCGCTGCTCCAAAAAATGCAATTATTGACAATTTTTTTCATACCGATTAACCTTTCTCTAGTTTGTGTTATACATCTCTAAAATTCTTGCCAACACATTCTTGCTGAATGCGTCTACAGCTCTGTGCAGGGGACGTCGTTAGCATGATTTCTCTTGCACTGCTGACACCCACAGACAGCGAAGTGCAAAGTTCGCTGCCATTTGCGATCATATTGTACCCCCCCCCCCGAGTCTCATTTTCCTTGTATGTCTGTAGATTTGAGTACAAAAATTTTATTTTCTTAATCCCCTTTAGGCCCCCTTATGGCCCTAAAGCACCGCTTAACTGCGCTTATAGTAGTTACGCTACTGGTTAAGTGATGGTTAAGTATTAATTACTCTGCGCAGTTAATATGGCCGTCAGGTGTTAATGGAGCTTCTTTGCCTATAACCGAGGGCGACGGCCGTTAATTAAAGCTGCATTTTGTGTTAGCCGAATCGCATTCTTTCGTCGAAAATGTTTCTAATTTTGCATCGTAACTTGTTGTCGATGTGAGAAAATGGTGGATTTATAAAAATTTATTTTGAGGATCCTTCTAATTTTTATTTTAAATTGAAATACACGAACGTTAGTGAGAATTCAAAGGAGAACATGACGTTAAAATCGAAAATTTCACTCGTGTAGGAAGTATTTTTTTTTCCGGTTTGATATTACGATTTTTGCAACCGAAAACTACGCAATTCTAAAATACAGAGTTGAAACTACATGGATATTAAACACCTTCAAATTCCCTCACATTGCGGCTTCACAGTTTGATAATCAGGGCATCTCCAGAAGTATTCTAACCTCATTTTCACTGGCTAGGCTTTATATATACTGTTGCGATCAAACGAGGGAGTTGAAGATGTGAAAATAAGCGACTGTCTTCAGAAATTGTTACGTAGGAGCTATTTTGTCTCAATGGAAAGAGTGTGTGCAAATCATTAAATTTATTTTTTACCGGTGAAGAAACAATGCTTCACATAGGGAAGACACTAAAGAACACTTCGTTGAATTCAGTTTTACAGAAGTATTTAAACTTTCTAAAAACTTAGGGTTCTCCTGATGTGTGAGTGCAAATAAAAGCAAACGGGACTATTTTACCAAGGCACTGCTTCGGTGTTTAACGGCACACATGAATATCTAAAAGTAGAAGTTGATCATCTCTAAATTTGAGTCACGGATTCTAGGAAGGGAGAGGACAAAACGCGTTATACCCGGATCCAAATGTGCAGAAGCTAAGGCAGCTACAAAAAACGAATTCCAAATGCCTAAAACCTTACAGCTTAAGCTTGAAGACGAGGATTACCGCGCCCGTGGAGCGAGTGGTCAGAGACGCTGCTTTCTGGTTGTTGTCTGAGCTGCACCTCGGCCGACGACATAGTGAACGCTAGGAGCGCAGCAGGCGTTGGAAGAGCGGTGACGTTAAGACCGCGTCTCAAGTTACGGCTCATTTTCTTACCTGCCACGTTTTCCAAACTGCTGCAAGCACGCTGCTTCTTTTTTTACCAGCGAATATTTAATCTGTTGTAACTCGTGAATGTTCGCACTTTTGCATTTGTTTCATAGGTTTGTGGTTACTACTGAATAAACACTTAAAAAATTCCCGCTCGATGTTCGTGCCGATGTAATTACATAGAGGCAAGAGATTCTGCTTCCAGTTTCCGAAACACGAAAAAGAAAAGGATAAAATTTACTTTTTCCTGATGAAAAAGTTAATTTCTTCACATTAAGTGAAGAAACATTTTCTCGTTGAAACATTTAAAGCCCAAGAGGCAGATAAATAGTTCAGCTGGTAAGTTATTTACAAAACATGGAGCTGAATATGATTTCGAGCTGATGTATAAAAATGAACGGCAGCAATTATCACATACTTAGTCAGTCCAACTAAAGGAGAACCACAGGTTGCGTTGGCGTCAGAGATCCGTGTTTCTTCTTTTGCTGGACGGACTACACAAATTTTATAATCGAAAAGGTAATTGCAAAAGCATCCCCGTGAAAGATTTGTTTTCTTCCTAATCAGAACCATGCGAAACATATTGATGCAGCACCTTTTCGAGTAGGGTTAGCACGATTTACGAAATGCCTCACATATTTTAATTAACGCATTAGGTTACCGTACTCAAAAACTTGAAATTAGTAACTGTGCATGCTGGGTTTTTTCAACAAGCGATGGAACTATCGAATTATTCGGCCAGAAACAAAGCATTATCATTTTAAAAATGTACAAAATATTTTAACTGCTCAACAGAAGCTGTTTAAAATATTTTGACATGAAAGTCAATACTATTTGATTAACTTTTGCAATCTTTGAGAAACTTATCTGAAATCTACAAAAATGTATTTCGTATACCAAATGTGCCAAAAGGCAGCAGTAAAACAATTTAAAAAAGAGCGAAGACTCCTTTTTCCAGAAAAAACCTCTAGTGAGGTGCAGAACTGTCTTATTTCTTTAATAAAGCTATTGTGTTTGCTGATATATTGTGCAAGCTGAACTTAAAATGGGTGAAACCGAATGAGGCATAGGCGATGCTTTGAAGAACAATATTGCGTTGAGTAATTTTCTGAAAGTTTTGATCACAAGGAAATTTTCGCGCAGTCTAAATTCCGTTTTCATAAAATGTTGCCGCAGTTTCAAGTTGAAACAAATATTTTACACAATAAAATTATATTTAACAACAATACTGGCCAGAGACAACATCGCAAGAACAAACATTACGATTATAAAAAAAAATTGCTCAGTTTAACTTACGTTTTCAAAAGTGTTAGAAAACGAAATAAATACCGTCCTCAGACGGAAACGATCCTCCTCTATCCCAACTAAACTCCAAAAGTTTCTCAATTTTGTATCGATCTCGAGATCGATCCAAATCATGATGACAAAAAAAACACTAATTCCTCAAATTCGCGTCAGAATCTCATGTATTATGTGACGTGGTCTAACAATTACTGGGAATTGGGTAAACGAGGTTCAGGTGATGTGATCTTGCCGATATTTAAGCCTCCCCAAAATGTATGCGAAAAGAATCAGTTTACAGTAATTATTTTTTTATTAAAACCAAACGAGTTGAATCTATAGACTTAACTTCGTGTCCCCAATGAATTTAGAAGCTTTGGTCACATAATATTTCCAATAAAGAATAAAAACAAAAAGATCCATAAATTCTACGCGTCTTTGGGACCCACATTTTATTTCGAATTTTTTTAACATGCCATTTGGCAAAAAAGTTAAAATCGTGAGGTTTAGGGAAAGAATGAAAACAGGCAGCAATGCACCGTCCGTCAAGATTATGTAAATATACGGTATAAGATCATGTAAATGTACAAATGTTTTGATTGATTTATTAAACATTTCAGCTCTTAACATTGGAACAGTTGAAATGTAAAATTTGAAAAACAAACTTACATTTAATGAGAGCACTGTAAACGATTATACTCTACTAAAAATTGTACGTCTACTTCAATGATTGTCCGTTAAAAGTAAAAAAAACTGTTTAAGAGTAGTCATCACACAGTTCCTGTGTTTTGAAAAATAAAAACCGCTCGTGTTCTGAGATGACTTTTAAAATGCATTGTTTTATCTATGTATAGTTCCATTATGATAAAATTTGGTTGAAAATAATAAAATTTAATTCTGTCAGTATTTGACTTTTTTCGATTGCTTTCAAAGAGCAAAAATTAAAGTGTCTAACAATGTGCATTATATTTATTTTTCATTTGCTTATATAAGTGTAAATATTCATTATCTCTTGATTCTTTTGATTTTTTGAAAGGACCCAGAGCACCTTACAAAGCACCCACTTTTTTAAAAATCTGTGGGTCTCTAGAATCCAGCTTGATAACAATGCAACGGCAGCTGTTCTCATCTATGACATTCAGGTTAGTTCCTCGAAGTTCATCTGCCAGTTTAAAGTCTAAAACCTATGGTGCTAGATTTTACTTACTGTTGATTCTCAATTTTTTCTTGAAATTGACGAGGTGAAAAGGAAAAAATTTCGGTGATGGGAAACCCAACAACTACCCAGCATCTTCACAATTTATTTAGTTAGTCCTGTGGAAGAAATTATGTCCGGAGCTACGACCTGTAGTCGAAAGGGCAACCACTTTTTCGAACGTCTGTGTGTCTGGCAGGGGAGTATCTGGAGGGGGGAGCAAAGGGCCTTGGCTCCCAGAAAATGTTTCATGTTTTTGTTTTTGATAAAATGCGACTTAGGTTTTAATTTGATAAAAATGCACCTTTTTCTTCTATTTTTTACTAACTTATTTTATCCTGATGGGTTTTAAAAACTTCCATCCCCCCCCCCCGAAAAAAATAGTATGTATGCAGGCTTGAAAAAAATATGCCGGGGGCATGTAAAGTATTGGCCTGGGCAAGTAAATAAAAAAATCTAGTTATTCGGTCAGGCCAACTAAATTTAAAAATGAAGTTTGAAATAGAATTTCCTACTCTGTTATGTTTCATTTCACGGCTAATCACAAGTTGTATTATTGTTACCGAGTGCCAAGGACTAAAGAATATCACAAATTCTGGACCAAATTCTAGGACTAAAGAATATCACAAATATCAAGGACTAAAGAATATCACAAATTCTGGACCAAATTCTACGTCCCGAATTTGGAACCATATGGAGTTTTGCTCCAAATGTTGTTTAGAGTCAACAAAGGGATGCATGCTTCTTGATAGAACTAGCCTCCAGTATTTAGTGACGACGGGCGAAAACTTCAACGAAAGGAACACGGAAGAAACGCTAAATACCATTTTCCTCATCATCATACCATTTCACGCCAATTTCAGCATCATCATCTGAAAACTTGAGATACACGCTTTGTGCACTGAACATTTTGAATACAGACCCTTCAAACGGAAATGCTGAAAGCGATGTTATCTAAAAAGAAATATCTGGGCAGGTAAATAATTTCTGCACATGCCCAGCCGGGCACATAACTTTTCAGATATTTTTCAAGCCCTGGTATGCCCCTGGTGTCTGACTTTTTTAAGTCTCACTACCAACTATCAGTTCTGGCATACATGAAAAAAGCAAACTGGCGCGCCTTTCTGATGAGCATTTTTCTGATATTCCACGAATATTTCATTCTCGTAACAGCCACCTTGTTTCTATTTTCTATGAAGCAGGAACATCGAGAGGGAGTTTACACCTATTATTTTCTATGAAGCAGGAACATCGAGAGAGAGCTTATCTATTATTTTCTATAAGGTAGGAGCATCGAGAACTTAATTGTTTCTATTTTCTATGAGGCAGGAACATCGAGAGGGAGTTTACACCTATTATTTTCTATGAAGCAGGAACATCGAGAGAGAGCTTATCTATTATTTTCTATAAGGTAGGAGCATCGAGAACTTAATTGTTTCTATTTTCTATAAGGCAGGAGCATCCAGAGGGACCTTGGGGCAGTGGCACCCATATGAATACTTTTAGGGAGGCTAAGAAAAATCTTCTCTTTCAAGGCTGTCAACATTTTAGTAAATGTACGAGATACTAAAATACAACAAAAATAATTGACACAATCAATCATTAATATCTTATTTTTAAAAATGCTTTAAAAAAAGGTTTCGTCTATTTTAGTGCTTTATCAAAAATTTGGCTATACCAACTGCTAGGGGGCTCGAGGCTCCACCCTGCCCCTTCCTTCCCTTATGGGCGCCCTTGGCTTGGGGTAAAATTTTTAATTCGAGCGTCGAAATTTAGAAATGCTTATCCTACATTCTGAGTATTTATTGTTTCTCAACCTCAGAATATAGGATTACCAGTTTCTTACAAAGAGGATGTGCAAGCAGATGTTTTCTGAAGATAAAAAAAAAAAATTCTGAAGTGTTTTGCGGCGTCGAGAAAAAATGTACGTAAAAACATGACCTTTCTACAGTTGTTTTAAAAATCGCAGATAGGGGCACATGTATCTAAATGTATACTCGTTATTTTCCACATATTAAATGGTATAATTAACTTTCATCCATACGGCCAACTAATGGAATCAGACCTACACTGCTAGATCTGTCCAACCATGCTACTCTTACTGGTGGAAAAATTAATTCATAACACAAATCAGAAAAAAACATCCATGCGTCCTACAAAGATTCAAACCTAACGAAAAAAAATCTGTGCCTGACAAATACGCAGTGTCTACCTGTGCACCAACTAGTGTCTACCTGTGCACCAACTAGTGTCTACCCATTTCAGAGCAATACCCTGCCTTCCTGTAAGCACGGATACGGAAACAAGTTGTCTATACATGTAAATTATGTTTCTACGACAAAAATAATGCGCTGGTTTTCCTTGTGCTTGTGAAGCTTATTTCCTTGATTTCCATAACATATCCCGATACTATGCTCAGACGGTCGGATCGCATATTTTTAATTGGAAAATATCCTGAAAAGGAATTCTAAAACTAGATGCATAACGTTAACTTCACTAATCATAAGTTTTGTTTGTAACCCAAACTGCATTTACCTTGATCGTGAATCATACTCTTGATTGGCAGTCTTTCACTGATACTGTAGCCTGCATCGCACGGTCTTCTAAAAATCTGAAAAAAAAAAAAACATTCCTTTTTATTCAACAGAACAAAATCTTTTCGAGAAGAAAATGAAATTCACAAAATTTCCATTTAGCATTTAAATAATATTGGAATGACGCAAAGGCAGCAAAAGTACAATTCAGCCCCTAAACAAAACAAAACAAGAAAAATATGCATTCAGCATCAAAACGAAAAATTTTGACAGTATACATTTCGAATCACTAAAAAAATACTGTTCGGGGTCACGGCTGATTGGAATCGGAGGTTACCCCCGATTGTGTCTACAGTATACTCGACTCTCAAGAAACCAATTTAGGCCAGTATCTTCGTCTCTTTAGCGGTGAAGATACCAGGTGAAGCTTACTTCCACATTCACTAAACATTACGTTAAAATTAAAATTTTCTTGGTCACTCAGAGGAAATGATTTCCATAAAGAGCAGACATTTTTACTCGGATGTGTACCAGCAAGTTGTGATCTGTACAGTACACACAAAATAATTCGTGCGTCAGTATACATCTCATAAGATATCCATTGTGTTACAGTTTAAAACCTATGTTAAACATATTTTGATAAAATTCTCTGGCAGCAAGGCTGATGAGCTTAACAAGGCCAGCAGCTTCGGGATCGAGCCTCCCCTACGAAAAAAACTAATTAGCACATGCAATAAAATTGGAATAAAAATTAACGAAAAAAATTTCAGTATCACACTTAGTGCTATATATATCGATCTGACTGACGAAAATTCTTAAAATCAGCTGGTTGAAGATAATGTCCGTTCAGTCATCAATATGAAAATTGAAAGTTTTAACAAACATGAGCTGACGAAGAAAAAATAAAGCTGAACTTTTTAACCTGGTGAAAAATCAGAACACGCAGTGTAACAATATGAATATAAGGTAGCATGAGTAAGACAGAATTGTTCATGTTAATTTATTTATGTAAATGTTAAACTACAGTTCATCTACACGAGATAGAAGGAACACCGAGGGGAAAAAATTAGGATTACGGTCAAAATCTTCGCTCCGTTCGACTTCCGTTTTCGGAAATTCTCCATTTTCGAGATGAAATGCAAATATTTGTGGAATAAAATGGTATTTGGCAACAACACTGGGCAGAAGAAACATCATGAGAAAAAAAAGTTATGGCCACGGAAGAAATCTTCCTCCAGTCCTTTCTTTTTCGGAAATCGGAATGCCGTCCTCCGACGGAAAACGACACCTAACACACATACACACACCATCAATCACCCCAAGAATTCTGTTCAGTTATGCATCGATCTCGTGGGTCGCGCAAATGGAAGAATCTACAGTCTGAATATTACTGGAAAATTTTTGGGCCGTTTCCTTAAAAAAAAATTCTCCGTTTTCAAGCTAAAATGCAAATATTTATGGAATAAAATTATATTTAACAGAAATACTGGGCAAAAGGAACATCCCAAGAAATAATCTTTAATCTGTTTAATTTCCCTTTTCGAAAGTTTTGAAAAATGAAATATGCCGTTCCCTGAGGGAAAATGACTCTCCCCCCCCAACTAATTCTTCCAAAATTTCTTTCAGTTTTGCATCGATCTCGAGAAGGAACCAAATGATGCCGAAAAAGCGGAATTCCGCGAATCCGCGGAAGAATTTCTAAATCACAGAAATGTTTTCACATAAATTGTTCAAGACACTGTAATACAGTTCGCAGATGACTTTGTCACTCTTATTTCCATGTAAACTATTGCACAATTACGTATATTTCCCAGTACTCATTACGAATACTCATTTTTGAAATGATTTGCATTCAGTGAGGCCTGTCGCAAAAGTTTGGGCACAAAGAAGGATCGACGATAAAACGCAAAAATACTAAGCAAAGGAGTTTGTATTCTGTTGCTTTAAAAATAAGAAGCAAAGGAACACAAAAAATTGAAAATCATGTACGAAACATTTGAAACTACATCACAGTATGCAATGGGAAACCAATACTTGCAACGGGTATAACATTTATACATATTATTCCGTGAAATGATTATCTACACGATTCAAAAGTTTAGACACTACAAAAAAAAAATACCATTAGACATGAATGGTATTTGCAGGCACCTGTATCAGTTCAAGAACATGTTTCTCAGTGGGATAAATTGAATTCTGTAGTTTCCGGTTATACAATTTTTAATTAATAGTTTATTAACTATTCATCGTGTAAAAATAGTATGCTGCCTTCGGGCTGTCTAGAATGATTTTTCTTTCGAGTTCTCAAGAACATTTCGTCTGTAATTTTTTTCAGTCGCCTAGCCTAAAGGAAACAAACACCGCTATCGTGTTATGTAAAGGATGCGTTTGTTCAATTTTATCCAAACCGACTACAAACCTTTTTTATACAAAGCTTGGAAATACCAAATTTCGTCGCATCGGTTAAACAGTTTCAGAACAAAAAGGTGAATTTTTGAATTAATAATTCTGTAGAAAAATAACTGCAGGCTACAGGGAGGGAAAAAATCATTTATGGCGTTAGTTGTTCTGCAGGGAACGTTGTGTGTGGCGTGATGCCAAGCCAAACATTCAGACCCGCCAACTATCAACGATTGAAATACGTAAGAATTTTCAGCGAACGTTTGATGGATATGTTCGATGGCTGATGTATCTAACGTATTATTTAATATGCAAACGATTTATCGATTTTAATCAATTTCTTATGCTACAATTAAAATATTTGGCACTATTTCATGTTTGCAGTGATTACAATGCAATCGATATAATTATCTCAATTACTAATCTAAAGCAACTATTACGGGAATTTTACTAGGAAATTCCCATAATAGTTGCTTTAGATTAGTAATTGAATTAAGAAACTAGGAAGCCATTTCTCAACATGAGCTTTATTCAAAGAATAATTATCTCTTTAGTACGTTTTCTTTAAGCTACATACTTAAAAATTTGATTTATTGACTTTTAACTACTTTACCTATTTATTGTGCCAACATGTTAGAATTCTCTTTTTAGCAGTTATGTGTAATCCTAATGCTACAGCGTTTTTAGTCTTTTACCGCGAGCAGATAGTTGGGGACGCAGCAGAAATTGTGATCAGGTAAATTAGAATATGCAAGCGCGGTGGTCCGTGAGGCACGAAATCGCACTAAGCTGAAAACAAAAGCGGAAATCTAAAATGTCGCCCGTACAGTAATCGTTGAATACGTAGAATTTTCGTAAGTATTACGGGAAAACCGTAAAACTTGTCAGGTATATGAGCATTGGATTATAGATTTAAAAGAGCTGTAGATGCATTCAGCAAGGAAAATTTGTTTTATAGGGTGAGGCACGCATGTCAAATTTAAGATTTATCGGTATGAAAAATTTTCAGTAATTTCGCATTTTTGGAGCCTCGGAACGTGTTTTATACTTACGGAAGCTGATATTTTAAGATATGCAGACAATTAACAAAAAATGATAAAAATCGGTATAAAAATTTCTGCTTTCAGCTTTTGGAAATAGCTTTATAAAAAATTAAATTAAGTACAAGCCTATTTATTTCTGTGTGAGGTTGGCATGCATGGGAATATTTTTGTAGTTTGATACTCACCTTGCCATTTTTTCAAAGAAAAATCTTGTTTTTTAACGGAAATTCTGGAGGGCAGTGCGGCCAAAACTTCCCAAGCTCTTACTTCCTATGCTCCTAGATCTTTCTCGAGAAGTGTTCTTTCCGTCACCAATGACAAGCAAGAAAAGTCTTTCTGATTTAAGATCTTATGCTAAAAGCAATTTTGCAATTTGCCCCTTAATCCTGAAGTGTGCGATCCAACTAGCCGACAAGAGTAAAGAAGTGGGTTAAAAAGTAAACTTACGGAAAACAAAGTTGAAGCAGAAAGCTTTTATAAAAAATGAATTTTTCGAAGTTGATGCAAATCTAGAAATAACACCAGATATCAAACGAGTGCCGCATCGAAGAAATAAATAGGCTTAACAAACTGTACAATTTTCAAGGGCAACTTACCATTGTGTCTTAAAAAAGTTTTTAATGAATGCATCTTTCCATTTCTCTCTCTCTCTAACTTATGAATCAGAGACATGGACCTTAACTAAAAGACAGAGGCGTCAAAGAACTGAGAGGGTGGAGAGATGCATGCTTGGTATGATGAGAAAATAGGAAAAGGAGCACATGTTTTAGTGGAAATGGAATGGACTCAAGCTAAAACTGACAACTGAAATACTTAGATACCAAAGGACAGGAAAGAATACAAAAGACTACGTGGGAGATGGTTGGATGAAATTCGAAAGCATGCCGGACTGACATGGGCACTGGTTCAAGACAGACACGTGGAAGAAAGGGAAAAAAAGTCAGATTCTGACCATTTTTTATTTAGATATGTGTGCGGCATATTGATCAGTTAAAACAAAATCCAATTACAATAACTGCAAATGATTGAAAATCAAATACGATATTCCCTTTTTCCAACAGGGTTCAAAGAAATTTCTTTCGGAATTGGTTTTTAATTTTTACATCAGTTTGCTAAAAAATTCAACAAACTTTTTTGCAGGGCTACTGGTATTTTGCTGTACATTTACATTGCATGCAATTTAGGAGGCAAAATTTCAAAAGGGACGAAATAATCTACGAAGCTATTCATGCACGAGATTGACCAAAAAACAAAAAAGCTGAACTTTTTAACCGGACAAAAATCAGGAAGCGCGACAAGAAAGTAAATATAACGCAGCACGAGATGGATTTATTCACTGTCACTTCTATGTAAATATTAAACTGGAGCACATCGCTGTATTCACAATATAAAATTATTGAATTCAAAACAATAGTTTTAAGACATTGCTTTCAGCACAGCATTATGTTTTGTCGTTGTATTCGATATAACACCAGCTCAAGTTTTATCTTGTATTGGGCCATATAACTTATGGCCTCTGCAGCTGCACAGCATTTCATTGCTTAATTTTATTTTATGTAGACGATTCCCTTCCCATTTTCTTTATTGCCGCTTTGCTTTGCTTTTTAATTCCCTCAGATGACAATTTTATCCATATGCTGAAAGCACTTTTAGCCTGAAGACCATGAATGCATGATATCAAAGCTTTCACTATTTGAGATAACTTTGAACACTATGCATCAGTTCGTACAAATTTCACATCGTTTATCAAGCTTAAATCCAAATATTTATGGGGAAAAGAAACATTTGACAACACAGGATAGTGAGATCATGGGGGAAAACATGATTACGGAAGAAATCTGTGCTTCGACATCCGTTTTCACTTTTCCCCCTATTTTTTAGCGGAGATACAAACATTTACGAAATAAAAGGGTATTTAGTAACAGTCATGGGCAGAAGATACATGGCGAGAGAAAAAATTAATTACGGGAGAAATCTTCACTCCGTCTAACTTCCATTTTTGTAAGTTTCGAAAGACAGAATTCCGTCCTCAAAAAATTCGTTTCAGTTGTGCATCGATCTCGAGAATGCCCCAAATGATAACGAAAATTGTGGAATTTCTCGAATCCACGGAAGAATCTCATGCCCAAAGACTACAGGGAAATATCTTCGCGCCGTCTAAACTTCCGTTTTCGGAAATCGTTGCTCACAGTTTCAGTTTCATGCTAAAATGCAACTATTTATGCAATAAAATGATATTTAACAATACTGGATAGAGGCAACATCGTGAGAAAAAAGAAATAACGAAAATTTTTCTAGTCTTCGTTTTTGCATTGATCTCGAGAATGACCTAAAGTCTCTTAAATGACCCCCCCCTAATCGAATTCCGCGGAAGAATCTCATGTGTGAGCTAATAGCTCTCGAAGCATTCGAATGCATCTCCGAAATCTGATAAATTTCGTTATGAAACACTGGTAAATTCAAATTCCATTAAAATCTGGACTGGAGTTAGTTTTTGGAATATCTAATCAAAAATTGAATGATAGAAATGAATTAACCACACAATTGGAAATTTCTATTTCTCTTTTCAGAAATTACAGCATACCAGAATATAAGATATATTGAATAGGGAACATACCAAATTTTAAAATTACTTCAAGCTATATAATAGCTTGGCTTGACATAAATGAAATCAAATTCTTCACAAATTAAATAGCAAAAGCCAACATGAGGTTTCTTTTTTCTTACTAAAATAAAGCGCCTTTTATTTGAAACTGCTTTTCCTGTTGATATGGATCAATTAAAAGACAATCGTGAATTGCGGCGTAAACAGAACAAGTCAATTTCAAATCTGATTGTACAGAAGTTGAGGGGTCTCTGACATTTAAAGAATTCCTGAACACGTACATACTAAATTTTTTCTTTAGGTATATGAAATTTCTGAAATACTAGTGGCCTATTCAGTTGGGAAAAGCGAATTTAAAAGAAAATAAGAATCATAAGTCACTCAATGGCAAAAAAGTTACTCTAGTTTTAATTCTTACATATGTATATAATACGATAACGAGATGGGGATCTTGTAACCGATAATCGGTGGACTGCTCTGATGAGGTTAAGTTAAATTTAACGGACAAACGTTTCCACTCGATCATTCGTATTCTTTTGGCCTAACAGGTAGAATTCATGTGTTGGTCTGAAAATCACACTTTTATGAAATTACTGTTTCTTCAGTATCAGTTGTGTCGAAAACCGAGTAGTTGCCTAGATATTCAAGGGTTTTCTGTTCTAACTGCATATGTTCTCTTAACAACAATAGGCCTCACAAGCACCAAGTGAAGACTGCTTGAGTAAAAACAAAAATTAACCCAATTTCGTTTATTACGAGTAGGTATGAAAACAAACTCTGTAATTGTGCTAAACTGAAATTATTTTAATCGAAAATTACATTATGACAGTCCTAAACAACACCACGTTATCAACAGCGGGCTCACTAATGCCTATCACTCACCATTAGGAGTTGGGCCTTATTGATCAATGAGTCAAGGGATATATATATATATATATATACGTATGATGATGACTTGCAAAAATATTTGAAACATACAAGAGAAAGCATTTTTTCTTTTAGAGAGCACAATTCAAATTGAAAATTGTTTCTTACCTGTGCGTGCGCCATTTCGGTTATTCGCAGTTTGTTTACGGCAGAGAACTTTAATTTCGCGGAAAACGAATGTTTTCAAGTTTATTGGTCATTGTTTGCTATATTGTCAAGAAAAATTAAGTTCAAAATCGGAACTTCAACTGTTCGTCTATCGTGACAGGCAAACTAGTTCTCTGCAGTCAGCAGCACGAAATTACCGTTTTGAGCTTTAATTTCGTTAAGAAATGATTTCTTCGAACCAGCTAGGTGACCAAGGAAAGGTAAAACGTGCATTTTAAGAGAAATTAATTCCATAAAAGATCAGTACAGTCGTAACTCATTCTGACGTGAAAACAACTTTACTAGTCAAGGAAATGGCGCCGATTCCAGACAGATTGAACAACGAATTTGAGATTTAATTTCGCTTAAAAAACGGGATGGGGTGAATAAAAATGCGAGCGCCGTTGAATTGATTGAATTTGAAGGATACTGTCGAAATAGGAAAATGCGCACTTCATTCAGAAAAAAATTTAAAAAACGCCAAGTCCCCCACTCTTTTGCATCATTGCGAAAAAAAATAAGAAATGTGCATTATCAGATAACAATTAAAAATGAAGAATACACTCAGGAAGAGAGGGATAAAAAACATAATTTCTTCAGAAAAATTCAAAACGCGAAAAATCACGAAATATTTTCATGCCTGCTAGAACGGGCATTTCCGTTATTCCAAAATGTCTGCCGGTGGACTCCTATCTCGCTAACTTCCAGAAATGCAAGTTCGGTAAAATGCTTTTTCCGATTGAAGACAATCCGGAAAACTTGGCGGGTTTGGAATCGCGTTGGATTTTTTAAAACATTTGGTGCAACTTCACAATTTCAGTGATCACAGAAATACGATTTTGCAATTTTTTCGGAAAGTAAATGGAGAAGTTTGAAAATAATCTGACAAAACTTTCAACAGACGGAATTCTTTCCAAAGTTTTAAAATTGTCACAAAAAAAGGTTTTAACAAGCACTGTGCTCAGCTATAAGTGTCGTACTGGTTGCTCCGAAAACTGATTAATTCTTCGGAATTAGTGAGCCGCCTGAGCGATGACGCATGCATAAAATTTATGACGAAATTTCCGCTCTTATTATTGCGAAAAGGACTTGCTTGGTTTCTACAGAGCACCAATTTTACAGCCTGCAGAATAAAGGTAGTTTCTTGAAACCTTACAATTAGCTAATTTTTTTTCTGTAAACCAACTGAGGATGATGCCTTTCTTCATCGGGACAATGCATACTCGAGTCTTTGTTCCTCAGAAAAACATACCACTCATAACAGAGTAAAAACTTAATGCAACAACTAAAAAATTGCCTGAAGTCAGTATCGAACATCTTTGCAGTATCTCGAATGTAATGGTAATAGCAATGTGCGCCGGACTTCCCATATTATTTTGGCGCGATTACAAAAATTTAGGGTTATAATTTTTTATCTAGAAAACGTCCTTTCTATAAAAAAAAAAATTATCATTCACGAGACAATGTCTTCAAAAGCAAAAGTAAGCGCTTTTGTCCAGAACAGCGCGGGAAATGTGTGCTGCGAGAGACCTTTGTCTCAACTCTAAATAGCGTTGCAAGGTTAACAGCTTAAAGCCTAACTCTAAGGGCCATTTTGAATTTGAATTACAATTCGCTAAATAAGACTCATGTTCTAATTAATTAACAGTTTTATATTTAAATCAAAGGTACTTTAACGAAGTTCTACTATTTTTAAATCAAAATGACTTTACAACAACAAAGGTGTTCACTCACCTGACGTTCTTGTCTCCGGAGCTAGGAAGAAACTCTCTGTGTCCAACCGGCATTCTGTCCAGAGACCAACTGACCCACTAAACTTCGTTTCCGACCTTTAGCCTTCCCCTTCATGTGACCCCTATGTCCTCCCCTTTAACCTTTGAGCGTTGGGCTGTGCCCTTTGTTGAGAGGTCCGGTACAGATACGGGGAGAGAGAGAGAGAGAGCTCCAGGCTGACCAAGGCTGTGACCAAGGGAGGGCGAAATTCGAAGTATGCCTGTAGAGGGCACCCTGGGGGAAAGGGGTTAAATGAGATGAAGGGTCACCTTGAACCTCTTCCCTGAGCGTCCCATGGTAGTGCTTCCACAAAGTATGCCAGAAAGAAATGCAAAATGGCGGTCTTTGGACATTGGACAGGAAATGGATTTAGCGTGAATACGTCGCTTCCCATAATTTGCTATTATCGATGCGAACTTCACATTTCAAGTTCTTCATCGACGTGTTTTTGCTTTGCACGCATCCCCCAAAATATTCTGCATAGCTTTTCTTTTTCAGTAGCGTAATTTAATGTTTCAGTATAGACTTGATTTTAATCATCAGTTAAATAAATTATTTGATCCCAAGTTAAGGAAACAGAGTTTAAATGCTCTTTATTATTGTAGTTAATAATCCTCTTTATCACCTGGTACTTGAAATGCGTCCCCGGGAATGATGTTAATGCTTTTGATGGGGCATCAAAGGCATACGGATTAAATATTTTCTGCGCACAACCGCATATTTCATCGTAATAAATATAGACTTTTAGCCACCTAACTAAGCAATGCGTACATGGAAAACTATTTATTAAGTCACTGTTCCAGTTGTTGAGAAGTGATGAAACAAGTTATTTCATATTTTAGCATTAAAAATAAACGTCGTATATAGAGACGAATCTAGGGGGTGAAATCCAAGGGAAAAAGATTCACGGGAAAAAAAGCCACCGGAAAAAAAGTCAACGGAAAAAAAGCCAGGGAAATAAAATCCAACTCCAACGAAACAGTTATCCATTTACATGATCGACACAGGGCCAGATTATGGAAGGGGAATGAGGCCTTAGGGCCCACCATGACCAAGGGGTTCAGAATGCATGCCTGGGCAAATAATAAAGAGAGAAAGAGGTTTTATAAAATAGTTTTGCTTTTGTCTCGTATGATTTCCACTTCCCCG
The DNA here is from genome assembly GCA_039090855.1 of Macrothele yani. NCBI lineage: Eukaryota > Metazoa > Arthropoda > Arachnida > Araneae > Macrothelidae > Macrothele > Macrothele yani. Next base: position 5,243,487 of record CM076997.1, read on the forward strand.
GGAAAAAATACCCCTGAAAACTAAAAGCGGTAAAAAAACTCCAGGAGGAAATACCCCCAGCAGATCAAACACTGGAGTGTTTAGAGATTTTTGTGATTTTCGGGCAAAAGACAAAGCGGAGAACTAGCCCCCAGAGAACTGGCCACAAACATTTTAAGGAAGCGTATAAAAATTGCGTTCTTAACTGTCACGTCTCCAGAGGTTGGTTATCTGAGTCACATAAAGTTTCCTTAATTTCGTATTTTCTTAATTGCGATATGTAATTCCTTATAGGAAATGTTAATAATCTACAAGAGCCGTGGGGGGGGGGGCTTTATATAATGATTCTGTGTACAGTTCCGCGAATTTTCAGGAGGGTGGGGTAAATTCACCCTCCCCAAGTTTCTAAGAGCGCAGACAAGTGTTCAAGGTAAGGGATTTGCTCGCAATTTCTGTGCTTCATGTTGTGTTTAGTGGCAGACTATGTATGCCCTTCCTCCCTCTTCCAGAAATTTAGTGAAATCTGTAAAAGGGATACGAGGTGCTTGGTTTGGAGGGCTCTACCCCCAGCTTCCGTAATTTTATATTCTGGACCTCTAGAGTCGGTCAGTGTATCCTCCATGTTATCATTCAAGAGCTCTTAGAAACTGGGGGAGGGGATTCCCCCACCCTCCTGAAAATTCGTTGTCGTGTACAGAATCATTATATAAAGCATGGTATTAATGTTTAAAGCTCTACGTCCATTTTAGCATTTTGGAGGAAGCCCCCCCCCCCAGCTCGCGGACGCTTCAAGGGGAACATTCTGGATACACTAACAGACTCCAGTGGCCCAGAATATAATATTACGGAAGTTGGGGATAGAGCCCCCACCAGTGCCTCGGATCATCGGCAATTTATTTCTTCAAATTGAAGTACAATTCTCGCTTGGCTTACATGGAATGTTTTCTCGAAATTCGTGTGGAGTTCGCAATTCAGATCTCAATATAGGCCCAGAAACGGCAATCTTTACACACACACACACACCCCTCCTTGAACTTTTGTGGCCAGTTGCCCTAAACCCGTATGAACTGGCAGGAAAATTCAGAAGACAAAAAAGAATCCTTCCCGTCGTTAGGAACCTTGGAAAACCGCCACACATTCGAAGTGTTCCTCGAAGGAACAGCAATTTGTGCCCGGCCCCTTAGTGAAAAGTGTGCGGCAGTTTTCCGGTGTGGCGTTTTTCGGCAGTCGCAGGGCCCATAGTTTAGAAATGACTTAATCGTTATTATTAATACTGTGAAGGCATTGATTTATGTTGGGTTTTATTGCACCCTTCTTATTGACCAATCTGCAATGCATTCATAAAAAGAGCAGTTTCAATATTTACAAAAACCTTTTGTTACTCTTCTATTAAATTCCTACCAAACTTCAAAATCGCAATCGGTTTTGCTTTACCAATTCTAAGATTATAAATATTTATTATTATTAATTCGTAGGTTATTAATTTATCAAACTCTGCTGCTCCTGTGGCGTCAATCTAGGAAAAAGATCCACAGGAAAAAAAGAGAGCCACGGAGAAAATCCAATAAAATTTTTTATAGAACCCTCTAAGCTTCCTACATGGAAGTGACGCAAAGAAATCAGGAAATAAATTTTTATACGACCCTTATGGAAGTGACACAAAGAAATCAGAAATGCAATTTTTATACGACCCCTAAATTTCCTACAAGGTCACCCAACATGGAAGTGGACCCAAGAAAATCAAAAGTGCAATTTTTATACGGCCCCCAGTTGCTCAAACCTCCATGGAAACGAATTATGGTGTCCTTGTAATCTTCGAGAAGAGAGCACTTTTTTATGTAAATTTTATATGACCCCCTAAGTTTCTTACTGGTTCGCCAACATGGGACGCGGGTGGCCTAGTGGGCAACTTTCGTGACTGCCACGGAAAGGGCCTCTGGTTCGATCCCAAGCAGGTACGAACGCTTGATCCACTAAATATCCGCCGTGCGTCGGGTGGGCACGTTAAGCAGTCGGACCCCAGGTACTTCCCCTCCCCCGGTAATAAATAAGGGCGTCTTCCTCCCCCTTTCTACTTCGCTTCCGTGTCACTTTCCTATCGGGCGCTCTAGCCCAAATCTCCTAGTTTCCTATTTCTAAATGTTGTTTAAGACGTGGGGTCAGACACTCCGTTCCTAAAATCCTCTACATATGATCATTTAGCCAACATGAAAGTAGCCGTTGGATTTTATTTACATGGACTTTTTTTCCTTGACTTTTCTTTCCTTTGGCTTTTTTTTTCCCTGGATTATTTTTCCATTGGATTTTTTTTTCCTGGCTTTTTTTTTTTCGTGGATCTTTTTATATTATTTCTAAAAGCACAGTTGCACGGCTATGAACCTTTTCCATCTACTATGAAAAATATATTCGGCAAAAAAATAAATTTTACAATGTATTATATTTTAGGCAGGCATTAAAAAAATATCGGATTTAGACTTTCATTTTATTTCTTCATTTATATTTCGGAAACATATTTCTATCGCATCACAGGTTACTGTAACAGTGAGAAATCAGGTTTTCTTTCATCATAATGAACAGTGGACCAACAAGGAAAGTAATAACATTTAATTTAACGTAAAATTTATCACCCATCATTGTTTCTGAATTTCCCCGTCTAAATACTTCTCAGACTTCGTGAATTTAAACTAGTGTCGTAATTAATTAGCAGCTCGGAACAGAAATTAATTAGCAGCTCGGAACAGAAATTAATTAGCAGCTCGGAACAGAAATTAATTAGCAGCTCGGAACTAACACTTGAAAGCTGACGCGGACTTATGCTAACTCAAGAAAAAAAAAAAGTATATGTACTTGTACTTCACCATGCTTATAAATAGAAAATGAAATTATGCTAAAACGGCAAAGTTTGTTTACTACTTTTACGGCTTCATAAAACACACACACACACATGGGCGCCGATATGGGGGGTCACAAGGGTCACTTGAACCCTCCCCTTCCTGTAGAATTATTTTCCCCTTTATTTTTTTTTTTTTATTTTTTTTTACACTCACAGAACTGGACCACAAGAAAAGATGGAGCGCTTCGGGCGTTTAATTTAATATCCCAATTTTATTGGAAATTTGGAAACGATAACGTGAAAGCGGAAAACCTAGCAAATCATAAGGTAATACGCCCAAACAAGTTCCTCTCAGGGTGGTGTGTGCTGAACTTAAAAGGCTTGGCGTGGCCCTCGACACTGTTCATTATTTTGAAAACAGTTACCAATGTACAAGATAATACATGACTATTACTAACATACACTTTCTTCAAGAGCAGCATCAATTAATAATAATGATATAATAGTAGTAGTAGTAATGTAGTAAGTTAGTAGTAGTAATAGTATTAATCTTTCATTTTCACGTATCACTGTTTTCTACATATTAGCCAAACCTTAATTAATTACACTTGACCCCCCTTGAAAAATTTCCTGCAGGCGCCCGTTTACACACACACACAAATATCAAATGGATGGACGGAAGAGTCCCCCACAGGAAAAGTCCCCCACCTTTTTTAGTCAGGGACCATGCACAAATTGCATTTGACACAAAATATCGAACGTGGGGGAGATTTCCGAGGTGATCATTTCCATTTCCACGCTGTTTAAAACAAGAAGCAGCCAAACAACGTGCACAAATGTGGGGGGGAAATTCCGGGGTCAGCATTTCAAACATTTATCGCTATTATAGTAAAAAACTGTCTACCAAGTAATTTGATAAGGTGTGGAAAATTTCCGGGTTAGTATTTCCACTCTAATCGCGATTTTTTGTGAAAAACGGTCTTACAAGCGACAGGGTGGGGGAAAATTCCGGGGTCGGCATTTCGACTTTTAGGATGGGGTGGGGGAAATTTCCGGTGTCATCATTTCTATTTTCACTCACTTTAATACAAGATGCAGCCGTACAAGTAAAACAAATATGTAGGGGAAATTTCCGGGGTCGGCATTTCAAACTTTTATCGCAGTTTATAGAAAAAACATTGTCTTCCATGTAGCTGGATGGGATGGAGGAAATTTCCGGTGTCACCATTTCTATTTTCAGGCACTTAAAAACAAGATGCAGCCCTACAAGTAGCACAAATACGTGGGGCCTTTTTAACAGTTTTTGATCTATCGCCTTCACATTCATAACGTTTACATATCAAACATTATGTAAACTAGGCCTTTTATAACATTATGTACTTATGCCTTTTTAAGAGTTTTTGATCTATCGCCTTCATATTCATAACGTTTACATATCAAACATTATAACTAACAAACATTTTACTGAAAAGGCCTGAAGCCTCGGTGTTTTGCAAGAATGTCGTGGTCAATGTGTTGCACATGCGCGACACTGCGGGTGCTCTACGATGGCTCAGCACACCCAACTTTTCTTTGACCCCCCCCCTCACCAGCACCCCTTGCCAAAAGAAAATCGCAACGCAGTTCGAACACATGGTTGAGGGCAGCCCTCTAAGATTTTAGGAAACTCAGATAAAAGTATGAGAATTTTTCGGTTTTCTGAAATATTGTCGGAAAATTTCTGTCCATAGCGTTCTATTGAATCTACCGAAGTGCGTAGGAAAATATTCCACTAAAAACCGTGGTAACAGTCGAAATACTAACCCGGAAATTCTCCCCACCCTGTCAGCCTGCTTATTGTAAGACCGTTTTCCATTAAAAACAGCTGTAAGAGTGGAAATACTAACCCGGAAACTTCCCCCACCTCACCCAACTACTTGTTAGACGGTTTTTTACTATAAACATTGATAAAAGTTTGAAATGCCAAACCTGGAATTTTTCCCCACCCTGTCAGCCTTGTAAGACCATTTTTCACTAAAAAGCGCGGTAACAGTCGAAATACTAACCCAGAAGTTTCCTTCACATCATCCAGCTGCTTGCAGTACTATAAACTGCGATAAATGTTTGAAATGCCGACCCCGAAAATTTCCCTCACATATTTGTGCTACTTGTACGGCTGAATGTTGTTTTAAAGTGGATGAAAATAGAAATTACGACACCGGAAATTTCCCACCACCCCATCCTAAAAGTCGAAATGCCGAATCCGAAATTTTCCTCCACATATTTGTGCACGTTGTTTTGGCTGCAACTTGTTTTAAACAGCGTGGAAATGGAAATGATCACCCCGGAAATCTCCCCCAAGTTCGATATTTTGTGTCAAATGCAATTTGTGCATGGTCCCTTACTAAAAAAGGTGGGGGACTTTTCGATTACCTAGTAAATGATCTGTTGAGCCCAAATTTCTTTTAAGGAGACGGGGCCCAGGGGCTGGGCAGTATTTTTGGACCCCAGTATTAGTGGCACATCTATGATTTGACTATGGATTGAAGAATAAAAATACCCGGAGAAAACATTCCCAAAATATGACGAGGAAGTCATAAAAATATCCCCGCCATATTGAAATGTGTATCCTATGATTCATGGACGAATCAGTTTCAGCAAGAAAATATAAAAATGCATGGTTGAAAAATGGAAATGGACACAATTCAGTTTCAGTTCTACTTTACCCCCTCCCCCAGGGTTCAGCTTGTTGAAATTGTAACAGAGTAGTGAACAAAATAATACGATCCAAATATCATGATTCAAACGAGTTATTAATGTATGAAGATTTTCCTCAATTACAGATGTATACAAAACATCTGTAATGCTTTCTGAAAGATTTGAGGATGGACTGTGGGGGACTGGACTTTTTGCAGATTCCTTCCAAGAAAGAGAAAATAAATAAGAAATGTTTTTTACAATATATTCATACAGCATTGCAAATGTCCAATGTCATCTAGCTGCTTTTTTTTTTTTTTTGGCAAACGGTAAAAATACCCCCGGGGGAAAATACCCCGGAGAAAATACCCTGAAAACTGAAAACCGGAAAAAATGCCCCCGGAAGAAATACCCCCACAACAAACGGCTCACTGTTCCGGTGTGGCAATTTACCGGCAACCCTGCCACACATCTTCAGCAACTTGGCTACAAAAGTTCAAGGGGGTGGGGTCTATAAAGATTGCCGTGTCTGGGCCTGCATTGAGAACTGAATTGGGAACTCCAAACGAATTTCACGAAAACGTTCCATGTAAGCCAAGCGAGTATTGTACTTTAATTTGATGAAATCAATTGCCGAGGATTCGAGGTATACTTCGTGGGGAGGGCTTAACCCCCAACTTCCGTAATATTATATTCTGGAACGCTGGAGTCTGTCAGTGTATCCAGGCTGTTCCCCTTGAAGCGCCCGCGAGCTCCGTTAGTTTTGGGGAGGGGGTATTCCCCCCAAAATGTTAAAATGGACGTAGAGCTGTAAACGTTAGAACCATGCTGTACATAATGATTCTGTACACGACCACGAATTTTCAAGAGGGTGGGGTGAGTTCACCCTCCCCCAAGTTTCTAAGAGCGCAGACAAGTGTTCAAGGTAAGGGATTTGCTCGCAATTTTCATGCTTGATGTTGTGTTTAGTGGCAAACTATGTATGCCCTTCCCCCTCCCCCAGAAATTTGGTGAAGCCTGTGAAAGGGATACGAGGTGCTTGGTTTGGAGGGCTCTACCCCCAACTTCCGTAATTTTATATTCTGGACCTCTAGAGTCGGCCAGTGTATCCTCGATGTCTCCCCTGAATAGCTCTTAGAAACGGGGGGGGGTTACCCCACCTTCCTGAAAATTCGTGGTCGTGTACAGAATTATTATATAAAGCATGGTATGTTGTGGAGGAAACTCGGGGAGACCTTCGTCCAGCAGTGGATTGATAATGGTTGACAATGATGATGATGATATATAATGTTAAAATGGACGTAGAGCTGTGTAATATCTACAGCTCTGCGTCCATTTTAACATTTGGGGAAAGCCCCCCCAGCTCGTGGACCTCGCGGAAACTTCAAGGAGAACTTCCTTCCTGGATGCACCGACAGACTCCAGCGGCCATAATATTACGGAAGTTCAGGGTAGAACCCCCCCCCAACCAAGTGTACCTCGGATTCTCGGCAATTCATTTCTTCAAATTAAAGTACAATTCTCGCTTGGCTTACATGGAACGTTTTCGCGAAATTCGTTTGGAGTTCCCAATTCAGTTCTCAATACTACAGGCCCAGACACGGCAATCTTTATAGATCCCCCCCCTTGAACTTTTGTAGCCAAGTTGCTGAAGATGTGTGGTAGGGTTGCCGGTAAATTGCCACATCGGAACACTGCCACACATCAGTGTTCCCGTGTGGCAGTTTACAGTGAACCGTTTGTTCTGGGAGTATTTCTATTTCTTCCCGGGGTATTTTTTCCGGGGGCATTTTTTCCGCTTTTCAGTTTTCAGAGGTATTTTCTCCGGGGGTATTTTTACCTACATCCGCTTTTTTTACAAGGCAGTTTATCCATTTGTAGTTTTCCCTGAGCTATCTGGAAAAAAAAAACGAAAAAAAAACTGTAGAACTCTGTCAATTCTTCAAGCACCCTGCATAATCCTGGAGCCCTTTGAAGATGTGGGGCCCGGGCCAGCAGCACCGCTGCCTCCCCCCCTCCTATTTAAATAAGCTCTGGTTGAGCCAAACAATTTGCGGGGTACCAATCACCCGGGTACGAATTTCCCGTTTCCCGTTTTTGATACTTTCTTTTCCCCTTTCTCGACTTGCTTGCAAATTTAAGCCCCGTTCCTGTCGACTGATATCCTCTACCTCAGACCGCTTTTGCCAATTGCAGGTGCAGTTTAATAATCAGTACAATGTAAGCATATATGCTATCAATAAATAGTCTGGGATAGAAATTCGAAATCCATTATGTCTGTTAATGCAATGAAGATCAATTGCAAAAATTTTCGGTTGCTGGTCTTTATGTGTAAAATCTTTTGCTTGCTGGTCTTTATATCCCTCTTTTTTTTTCTTTTTTTTTTTTTTTAATGAGAACTGCATCTGATTTACTATCTCTCTTTTGGGCCTTAGGGTTATACGAATTTTTGAACTATAGTTCTGGAAATTGTTTCAGCTACAGCAAAAAGACTTTTACCACCTTAAAACCTGTTCGTCTTCTATCTGGCCTCTGCGATACGCAAAGAATGTTCACACATTTTTAGAACGTTTTTGATAAGAAATTACAAAAATTAAAAGAAGTTCAAAAGATTGAGACTGTCAACAGCGTGTTACATGAACACGAAAGAAACACCTGCTGCAGTTAAATATCGTCGGCCAAGAAACTGGCGCACGTAAACAAGCTGGAAAAAAGGTTATATTTTTGCTCCACACGAAGAGAAATATTTGTGTTTTGTAATTAAAAGACGCTGTGAAAATCATGGAATTAGCATTTCTAAATGTGAAATAAGCAATATTATTAATAATAATTTTTAATGCCTTTCCGGGACTTTTATTTGCAGCGGATTACTGTACGTTAACGAAAGCTTATACGATACGTTACTAAGTTTTCAGAAATTATTTCTTGTTGTTCAAGGTAATGCAGTGGGTGTGTTTCATGTCTGCTTGTATTCTCGATTCTTCGTGGAAAATTATATAAATAATTAATGATTAAAAAAATAAGAGTTATACGCGTACAAAACGTATTTTCATCGCTAAATGATCAAGTATTTGAAAAAATAAGCAACGCTATGCACACTCATCGATGGGTTGAATACACAAGATTGGAAGAATTCGCTGCTAAAAATAACCAGAAGTAAAATAAAATATCTTTCCTATTTAGAACAAATGTAGCTTCGACCGTGGGGGGGGGGATCAAACATGAAAAATTTAACACAATGTCACATGAACGAGTAAATATATTAATTAAACAATCGCCTTTCAAGACCACAAGGACAGCACAAAACTTTGGAAAACGTTTTTAAGTTGGCTTCGAAAGTGAGTGAAGTTCCCTTAAGGTAAATAAAAAAAAAAACTTGCGTTGAAAAAATAAATTTACAAATTATATAAAACGGACATTCCTGAAAAATATCTCGCAATATTGTAAAATTAAAAAGAGAATCCTTAGTTTCACATCGCGCAGGAAAAAGGCTCCCTTCTAGTGTGTAGTGGTTGAAGCGTCTGCTTTGCAGCCAAACTGTCATGAGTTCCATGCTACCCTGACCTCCTGCGGTTTTTTCTGGACATGTTGAGGACATTTTCTTAGCGCTGTGACGTCATGCAGATAAGTTTCGTTGCGAAAGAAAGACATGTTGTGCCTTTGGGGAACTGCGAGTGTTTTTGTTTTTTTTATGGCCATTACTTGGAAATTGGCGGACAAGATTCGGCAAGCCATCAGTTATGTCACGTGATTGCCGGCTGCCACTGGTGGACCACATTAGGCTAGCCATCATTTATGGCATGTGTTTGCAGGGCCGCTTGTGGCAGCCACTACCTGTGATGGATAACTGATGGCCCTGTTCTGGTACATGACAACTGATGGGGGTGCCAACTGTTGGCCCGCTGCTTGACCATCTGATGGCCGCAGGAACATTTTACTGACGTTTGGGCAGCGGCAACATGGTGCTGGGCCGCTGCTGGCTTCAGTACTGGCCCAGCAAAACTGTTTTTGCTGAGATGCAGTAGGGTTATATTCAGTCCGTCCGTAGCTACCGGGAGATTTTTGTGCTTCCAGGGACGTAAATTAATGCTCTGCGGGATGTAAAAAATAAAAATTGTGACTGTAAAAAGAAAGTTATATCCTTCAGTATTTAGTTTTTAGAGACTATAGTTAATCTCATACAGTATTCCATGCAGTTAACCAGATTACAGGGATTTTTTTGTTGTTATTGTTGCGTTTGCTGTCCGATACTCATTCGTTCTGCGCTGGTTTGTTTTCCGTTCTACATTTCTGTGAAGTGTTGTGTTGTCGGCGTTCACATTACGTTTACGCTTTACTTGGTATTTACAACATGTATTTCTTGGGTATTTACCTAGTTTTTACATTTTTAATAAATTTATGTCAAACACCTGAAGTGCGATTTTTGAAAGATCACAATACTTTCCTATAACGGCGGTGTGTGAGAAAGTAAAAACCCCGCATGGTAGAATAAAATAGCAACGTTTCTCACAATAAAATGTTTAGTATATACATCGACTATAGTTTCGCAGAGCGTTTGGCTCGGCATTATCAGGAAGAATGGAGCGTACACGCGTGGTAAGAACTCACCAAAATCCGTGACCGTCAGAACTCTGATGATGTCACAATGATTTTAATGTTTACGCTCCATTCGTCCTGATGATGGCGAGCTAAACGTTCTGCGAAACTATAGTCGATGTATAATAAAAAAATTGTGAGAAACGTTGCTATTTTATTCTATTGTAACTGCACAAGTTTAGTAGTCATAAATTAAATATATATATAAACCACGTATTCTTTGAATGGAACACGAAGGAGCGTAATTTTGAACTCGAAAGGGCGTAATTTCAAGTCTCCCCCTCGCAGATAAGAAGAGCTTGCTACGGTCCTGGTTATATCGGACTTTCTTCGTGTCGTGAAGATTTCCGGATGAGAAAAATTAGTATATTGAGATGCTGGAGAGCGCCCCCTAATTTGAAAGTGTTGAAAGTAAAGCGCCCAGGAATTAAGATTTTTAGGAAGTACATGCAATTTTTTTTTTACCATAATGGGTCGGCCCCCAGAGGCCACATACTTTAGGAGACTTCCGAATTGTATTATGCTTTTGGAGGTTGCTGTGTTCGTATCTGGAAAGTTCAAGTGAAAACCCTAGGTAATTGGCCACCCGCGGGTCTACGCATATACACCGCTGGCCACCCAAAATGCAACACCAAGAAGGAAGCATCCGATTAGCCTGAAATTCGCATGCAGCATGCGTCGCCCACAAGAGGACATGCAGACGAATAGCATTGCACGGCATATGCAAAGCATGTGCACCCGGCACGCCACTGAGAAACACTATAAGAAAGGTGCACAGAAGGCGGGGTGTAAGTATTGGAAATGTGTTGTGCTGCCGGACCTGTGCGTGAGAAGTTTCCTGATGCCTCATCGCAGAATACGGCAGTCATTCCAGCACGTTTCGGAGTTCGACAGTGGACGAATAGTGGTTTATCGCGACAGCGGTATATCGTATCGAGACATCGGCGCCCGTGTGGGACGACATCCAGCCACAATGAGGTGAGTATGGATTAGGTGGGTGCAGGAGGGACGAACGGACCGAAGTGAGCGATTGCCGTAGCCGCGGCACACCACCGAACGAGAGGACCGGCATGTTGTGCGGCGGGCTTTGACGGCTCGCACCGCCACATCACGAACGTTAGCGCAGGAATTAGGGTGTGTTGCGCAACAAAGTGTGCCAGCACGTATCGTTTGACGTCGTCTGCAGGAGCGGGGACTTATCGCACGGCGCCCATTGCTCCGATTACCATTGACGTTACACCACCGGCGAGTGTGGCGGCAGTGGGCCGTTGAACGCCACAACTGGACTACGGAATGGCATGACATTGTCTTCTCCGACAAATCCCGCTTCTGCCTGCAACACCACGATAGTCGGATCCGCGTGTGGCGGCACCACGGCGAGAGAATGTATGACGCCTGCATTATGCATCGCCATACCGGTCCGTCGCCTGGCGTTATGGTTTGGGGTGCAATTGGAAATGACACCCACACCTCTCTGGTACGCATCGCTGGTACACTCAACAGCCACTTTTCCATCTTGAACGTTTTGGAGCCTGTAGTCCTCCCTTACCAGCAGGATCTGCCAGCGGCCACGTTTCAAGAGGACAATGCGCGCCCGCACGTGACATGCATCGTGCAACAATTCTTCACGGCCCACCAGGTGTCACTGCTGCCGTGGCGCACGTGTTCTCCCGATATGTCACCCATCAAACACGTCTGATCGCTGATCAGCAACCGAGTGGCCCGGCAAGCACCACCCGCGGCTACGCCTGATGAACTGTGGCAACGTGTGAAAGCAGCCTGGACCGACATACCCCAAGCCCACATCCATAGCCTCTTTCGTTCGATGCCGCGGCGTGTAGCGGCCGTTATTGCCAGCCATGGGGGCCACACGAACTATTGATATCTGCGTGTTCCACAAGTCGTACGGGCCTGTAAGCGCAATCGTTTCATCTTTGTATCTGTTGTTATTTGTCCAGTGAATCTGGCTTTGCTGTCTCGTGTCCTTCTTGGTGTTGCATTTTGGGTGGCCAGCAGTGTACATACTCAGATATATGTATTCATATTTTTGGGGTAAAAACCCTCAAGCGACAAGAGGCTGGACTTTTTACTAGATCTGGCCATCATTGGACAACTAAAATACCAGACTGGATATCATGGAATAGGAAAAGAAGACCACGTGGTAGATAGATGGAGGAAATTCGAAAGCATGCCGGGGTGACATGAAAGAGAAATGCTCAAGGCAGAGAGAGTTGTGGAACAGACTTGGGGAGACCTTCATCTAGCAGTGGATTGAGAATGGTTGTTGATTAAGGGACATCAAATAGAATGGATGACTTTTTTTAGGTTCTTAATCCACGTCAACTGCGTATTTATTATTTATTAATTATTATATGATTTTGGGAGCCCTACGGGTCAGTTGTACTTGAGTGGTCTCAAGCGCTAGTATCTGGGACTTTTGGCCTGGGCTCGAATTATAGCCGTGACATTGATGACGGCTTTTTCTCATGTTTATGTGTACGTTTTTAGATTTGTTTGTGGTGTTACTTTTTTTTGTGAGTTAACCTGTTGCCCAAAAAGAAAAAAAGAACAGGGGAGCGCAAAGCCGCTGAGTTACTCTCAACTCATCCCGGTGGCCGAGTGGTTAGAGACGCGAACTTCTAGCTCATCACCCGAGTTGGGTCCCTCCTCTAACGTCGGCTGAGGCAATTGCTATATGCTTGTCCTTCAACGCTCGTTCTGCCCCTTCCGTGGAGCCAGTCGCCCTAAACTAGGGAGGAGTGACTTCTTACAGACTTAGAAGCTCGTTACAGTCCTTAAAACTCGACCCCCTCCAAATGAAGTTAAAAGGCGTCGGGTCGAGGGGGGACGGTAGTGTGTTAGGTTTCTCGCAACTGGGGACGGCCAACTATGGTATCGCAGTAAGGGAAGAAATAATAATCCAGCAAATACACAAATGTTGGGAAACTGCTGGCCACCAGCTGGCAGTGATGAGTCACTGCTAGCTGAAATCTGCCGCTCGCGGTCCGTTGGTGGCAGCGCCGTCAGTTGGCGAGCCATTGATGGCCCTGCAGCATCGCTGTGAATTGCGGGCCTCCAAGCAAGTGCCACTAGTGGCCCGTAGCTGGCAACCGATGCAACCCCAACATCAGGTGGACGCAAGGGAACTGGGCATGCGCAGAAGCAACACGTGCTGTGTCTCTCGTGGTACCAATTAGTTGAAGACGACGCTAACACCATCGCGTTATTTCAGTGGATGTTAAAAAAAAAAAAAAAGCCATATGTAGAGAGGCGAAATAATTTCCTAATTAAATGCCACGTCGACGAAGATATCAGATTAAGCCATGAAATACTAGATTACAGCCGTGAAATACACCCACTCCATTCCCATGAAAAACAAGAAATAATTTGAAACCGCTTGAAACAACAGTCCTGGAAAAACATTAAAAAAACGTTTGTTGGAATAAAAAATTAAAAAAAAATTATACGCGTACAAAATTTATCAATTATTTGAAAGAGAAAAAAAGAAAAAAAAAACAAAAAAAAACCGCTATGTGGATACAATGTACTCATCCATGGGTTGAATAAACAAGACTGGAGAAATTCGCTTCTGAAAATAACGAGAAGTAAAATAAAACATCTGTCCTCTTTAAAATAAATGTAGCTTCGGACAACGGAGAGGAAAGATACAACGTTAAAAATGTGACAGAATGTGACATGTACGGGTAAATATATTAATTCAACAATCGCCTTTCAAGACGACAAGGACAGTACGAAACTTTGGAAAGCGCCTTTAAGTTGGTACACTCCTTGAAAATGAGTGAAGTTCCCTTAAGGTAAAAAAAAATATTGTTACGTTGAAAAAATAAATTTATGAATTATAAGAAACTGACATTTATGAAAAATACCTCGCAATATTGTAAAATTAAAGAGAGGACCATACGATTACACATTCTGAAGAGAAGAGACTCAGCTTCAAGCACGTCATTAGATAGCTCGCCTTCCACGCCGACAGCCCTGGTTCGTTTCCACCCACATCCAAACGGGCGTTTTTCTGGTCTGTTGAGAAAATTTCCCGAGTGCGATGCTATAATTCAGAAGTTTCGTATAGGCGGGGAAAAAAGTTGTAGCTTTGGGAAACTGCTGTTGTCTTTTTTCTTTTCTTTCTTTCTTTTTTTTTTTTTATAGCTACTACAGGGAAATTGGTGGACAAGATTCGGCAAGCCATCAGTTACCTCACGGGATTGCCGGCTGCCATTGCTGGGAAACTAGCGGACCAGATTAGGCTAGCCATCATTTATGACACGTGCTTGCAGGGCCGCTGAAGGGCCACTTGTGGCACCTACTGTCTGTGATGGATAACTGATGGCCCTGTTGTGGCATATGACAACTGATGGGGGTGCCAACTGTTGGCCAGCTGTTGGCTTGAACTGATGGCCCTTCTGTTGGCCGCCCGGACATTTTATTGACGGTTCGGCAGCGGCAACATAGTGCTGGGCCAGCAAGACTGTTTTTGCTGGGACTCTGTTCATGTATCACCTTGGCTTTGGAGCTAGGCCAGACACTGCAAATCAAACATCTTGGTCGCTAGTATACATCTACACTTACAGATGTAATAAAACTAGTAAACTGACTGTAGAATTCTCTAACACCGTTCAGGACTAGATATTGTAAATATAGTACAATATTCATGTTCAGTTGTGAAGTTTCTTTGTTTGCGCCGTTTTCAGTAACTACCGTGAGACAAGCACGGTCTCTAAACTAGTAGCGCCGAACACACAAAGATTAACAATCTTTGCGAACAGATGAACAATGTTAAGTTAACGATAAGAATATCGATTTACACTAATGTATCAGAATCGTCAATAGTGTTCATCTCCTGGAGGGGCAATCTAACCCGCATCTTTCGATTTCCGTTGGAGCATGCTATCCATTACACCACCCAGGAAGCTCAAATCCCAAGTATCTGAGTGTTAATTATCAGAACATTCTCTGAGTTTCGCAATTCGAAGCAAATTCTGCTTCCTCAGATGAGGCACAGTATTAGCAAAGTTACTATCAAGAGCTGTCGGCCAATTCCATACTCTTCAGTTCGGCGTGGCCTTGCAAGGTCACTTGACAGTCGTTTTGTGTTCACCCCATTAAGGTGGTTCCACCTAAAATCTCTGCCTTATGTTCCTAATGGTGAAACTTCTTTACATATTTTCTTCGCAATTAATGTATTCCCAAGGACGAAAATTAGCACATCGATAAAACTAACTCTAAGTTATAGCATGGGATACTTAATACTTGCTAAAACATAACCATAATTATATTAAAAATCAATAGTTTTTCTTTGAGTAATGTTCAGACTTGTTAATACATGGCGCGACCTATATATTGATGACATTAAATGTTGGATTGCTTAGTTATGGTTATGTTATAGAAAGTATTGAGCATCCCATGCTATAATTTAAAGTTAGTTTCATTGATGTGCAAATTTTTATCCTCGGGAATACATTAATTGCAAAGAAAATATGTAAAGAAGTTTTACCATTGGAAACATAAGGCAGTGATTTCAGGTGGAACCACCTTAAGTGCCGCATCAATCGCATCAGGAGCTAATTCATTCCTGCTACATCAAAATTTTGGGATTCTTTATCAGCAGGTCCGATATGCCACGTGGGGAGGAGATGGGGTAGACTTTAGCCCCTCCAACTTTTCTCTCCACCAACCCCTTCATCTCCCCAAAAGAGTTTGAATATTTAGAACGTATGTCGATTAAACTATTTTAGATTTCAATAATCTTAGACGAATAGGTGTCATTTTTATAAGTAACACAGTTTTTATAATTGATCGTTGACATTACTTATCTAAGGGTACAAATTGAAGCTCAAGCAATCTCATCGAGGCAAAAATTTGAAAAATGATGTGTGTGTGTGTGTGTGTGTGTGTGTGTGTGTGTGTGTGTGTGTGTGTGTGTGTGTGTGTGTGTGTGTGTGTGAGAGAGAGAGAGAGAGAGAGAGAGAGAGAGTAGACAAACCCGAAATTCTAAAAATAATACGTTAAGGTGGTTTCATGTAAAATCTCTGCCTTATGTCTCCAATGGTAAAACTTCTTTACATATTTTCTTCGCAGTTAATGTATTCCCAAGGATGAAAATTTGCACATCGATAAAACTAACTTTAAGTTATAGCATGCGATACTTAATACTTGCTAAAACATAACAGTAATTATATTAAAATCAATCATTTTTCTTTTAATAATGTTCAGACCTGTTAATAGATGGCGCAACCTGTACATTAATGACGTTAGTAGACAAACAAATGTTGGATTGCTTAATCAAAGAATATCTAACTTTTATATTCTTTGGCTTTATATTCTTGGCTTAATCATGGTTATGTTTTAGCAAGTATTAAGTATCCCATGCTGTAACTTAAAGTCAGTTTTATCGATGTACAAGTTATCATCCTCGGGGATACATTAATTGCGAAGAAAATATGTAAAGAAGTTTTACCATTGGAAACAAAAGGCAGAGATTTCAGGTGGAACCACCTTAATGCTACAGAGAATCGTATCACATTGGGTTTTTTCTTTCTTTTTGTGTACAGATTGGATTAAATCTGCATAAACCGTGTCAGATAGTTTGCCTATCCTATTAGCTACTAAAACACTTAACTGCGGATCCCACAACCCCACCCCGCACACACAGCTTTCAACAATTCCGCTTTTTATCTGATCCCATTTTTCCTAAATATGCAATTTTCTACTGTTGAAATCAAATGTGAAGAAGCTTTTTTCTGCAGTAGTTCCATGTTTTTTGTAAATGGAAACAAAACTGATCATGGTGGTATGCTTTCTGCGTTTTGCCTTCTGCTCATTAAAGTAAACAAACTGCAGGCGGGGCAGAAAGAGGATTAGTAGGAAAGTGCGTTTCTTCTTTTAAGTATTTCCGTTTAAATGTTCATTTTATAAGTGGCTGTATGGAATTTTAAACTCCCCCTTTCAACTGAACGAAGGTAGCTACTTGTTTTGAAACATTATGAAGTAAATGCCGAAGTGACTGCACTTGTTTATCAATAACTCCTACACTGAAACGTTTCTTATTCAAATATCATGAAGATGAATACGGCGCGTTTTTACAAGTGACGCACGCATGACAAGAACGTTGTTTGTGTTAGCCATGTGTGTACTATGATAACTAATGTAGAAACAACTGGGATTCAGAAAGAAATGAAACTGCAATAGAAAGAAACTGCTTCTACGCCTTTAGTGGATACTGTGCTTAAAGAGATTGTTGCTCAAAGAAGTCTATTTATGTCATCTGGAATGTTTGTGTGAGAGTACAGCCGCATACACTGCCGGAAAGTGAAAAAAGAACACCCAGAAGGAATGCCGGTCGGAGCGTCATATTATAATATGTTAATTGCTAAGGGCAGCAGAAACTGTGATCCAAGTTGGAATGTCATTGGATGAAATAATGACGTCACCGCGGACATCAACATGCAAATACACGCAGCGCGTATTTAAGGAATAGGTCGTGCAGAACGAAGTCCTTGGGTCGTGGGTGGCCTAGTGGTCAGCGTTCGTGACTGCCACGGAGAAACCTCAGGTTCAATCCCAGGCAGGTACGAACACTCGAGCCACTAAATATCCGCCGTGCGCCGAATGGGCACGTTAAGCCGTCGGAACCCAGGTACTGGCCCACCGATAATAAATAAAGGCGTCTTCCTCCCCCTTTCCGTGTCACTTTCCTATCGGGCACTCTAGCCCAAGTCTCCTAGCTTTCTATTTCCAAGTGTTGTTTAAGACCTGGGGTCAGACACTCCTTTCCTAATATCTCTCTATATATGATGAGATCAGATCAGAACGAAATCCTTCGTCTGGTGTCGTGTTGTTCAGTACTCGTTGAAGAAACTACCATGCCTCGACAACGCAGGCTGCTGGGAAACCCTGGTTCAGTCATTCATGTGCAGGAAACTATGGCGTGTACCGTGTACCACCTACCTAAACATCAGTGCACACCAGGCACATCAGGACCGTAGCTTGGGGATCATCAAGAAAGGCTCAGCCTCCTGTGAAAAGTTTTGAGCCTCCCCTAGGAAAGACTCTTCGAATGTAATAATAATTACCACATGCCATATTTGGAAAAAGAATAAAGAAAATAATTTCAGTATCACACTTAAAAACTGACCACTGTTGGTCAGTTGAATAACTAGACTAGACACCAAAGGACAAAACAGACATGAGAGACAGGTGGTATAGTGCTATATATCGAACTACATAGCTATCTGACTGAGAGGAAAGCCTGTAAATGAACTGCTTCAAGAACATGTCCGTACAGAAGCTTGTTTAAGATACAACAATACAATTCGCAGATCAATTTGTGATTTTATAAACTGTTGTAATCGTATATGGTATGCCAGTGCATTCAGTGTATTTATTACGATTACTTATTTTTGAAACGCTTTGCATTCAGATATCCGCTAGAAAAGTTTAGGGCTGTAATGACCCTTGCTCCATTCTATATAGCTCTTACTCATCATAGTCCCGATCCAGCGAGAGTCGTCCCATAATTTTGTTTTGGTTCGTTTCCAAAGCAGAATCATACACATCGAAGAAAAATAGAATTCAGACCCTTTTTTTAACACTGACAAAGAAAAAGTTTATTCCGCTAAAACGATATGGCGTGGAACTTCTCTAGAGCTGTTTAATGGAATGCTTAAGTGATTGCGTCCTCGCCCGTGTTATCGATACTTCGTGTCTTCCGTCAACCGTCGCTGCTACTACGCGACCGAATCTCAATCGCCCTCCTGAAAAACTTCTCCGACGTACAATCCAAGACCCGACGTATCTCATCGTCTGTCTCGCTTCCACAACCAATGAACCAAAGTACGCTACGCTACGTTTGAGGAAGTTTTAGGAAGGGAGTGTCTGATCCCAGGTCTAAAACTGCCCTTAGAATAGGAAGCTAGGAGATCTGAGTAAGTGAACTCAGTAGGAAAGATAAACAGAAAAGAAATGAGTGAAAGGAGAGGAAGGCAAATCTTTCGAGTGAACCGCGACACTAGTCGAGGCGGGAAGGGAGAAAAGGGACGGGTAGGGGAACTAAACACCACAACACTCATCACAGAGAACCACAACACCACCCAGCCGCCTTCGCCCCGGGAGGGGGTAAAACTCACAGAAACCACATCCGGATGGCGTCAACCCCTAACAAGTCCATACAAGTCCATTTGGGTAGGCTTCCGCTTTTTTGAAGAACTTCTAGGCAAGTCTGGTGGAAAACACGTGTACCTTATCAACTCCAAGTCTGTTCCTCAGGTTCCGAAGATGGGTCCAGGGGCAGCCCCAGTGATCATACGAAATGCTCGGCTCTGCACCCTCTCGATTCTCTTTTGCTGATTTCTACTAATTCCTATCCAGACGGGGGAGGCGTAGTGAGCACTGGCATGACGACTGTCTTCTACAGCAGTACTTTGTGCCGTGTTGTAAGGAAGCTTCTTCGGTGGAGTAGTGGAGCTACCTGCTCAAGGCATTGCCTGCTTTATTCGTGTGGTAGCTTGTGTTCGCTACCCATGAAAGTCGACAATGAAGTTGGAACCCTAGGTACTTAGTGGAGAAAGCCCAGGGGATTGTCTCTTGAAACATAACAAGTTTCGATACTCCTTGGAAAGATAAAAAAAAAACAAAAAAAAACAGTGCACTGCTCTTCGACGGATTGATCTTGATCCGCCAGTCAGCGTAGTAGGTTTCCAGCTGAGAGAGAAAGTCCTAGAGGAACTTTACTGCTCTACTTTTGTTCAGGGACCTGATGAAAACAGCTGTATCATCTGCGTACATCATGACCTGCCCGTATTTGGGTTTGGGTAAGTTGTGCAGATAAATGGAGAACAGCGTTGGTCCAAGAACCCTGAGTAACGCCAGCGCGAATCTTCATTTTCGAAGAAAGCTCACTGTCAATCTTAACAGTGAAACTGCGGCTGTTGAGGTACGATCCAATCAGCTCAGTAAGTGGGCGAGGATACCGAAGCTCCTGCAACTTGTGAAGGAGACCATCGTGCCAAACGCGGTCAAAGGCCTTGCTGAGTGCTGATGTCCAGGAAGACAGCAGCGGAACAGTCGCTCTTATCACGTCCTTCAGAAACGAAGTCTGATCAACTGATGGGTCGTGGCATAATCAAATCAGATCAGATCATATGTAGATGATTTTAGGAAGGGAGTGTTTGACCCCAGGTCTTAAACAACCCTTGAAAATAGGAAGCTAGGAGATTTGGGCTAGAGTGCCCGATAGGAAAGTGACGCAGAAGCGAGGTAGAAAGGAGGAAGACGCTCATATTTAGTACGGGGGGGGGAGTACCCGGGCTCGATGGCTTAACGTGCCCATCCGATGCACGACGGATATTTAGTGGTTCGAGAGTTCCTACCTGCCTGGGATCGAACCTGAGGTCTTTTCCGTGGCAGTCAGAAACGTTGGGTCATGGCATGATGTGTCCCTTCTCTCTTAAAACTTCCGAAAAACTCTACTTTTAAGAATTCTGATTTTATCTCCCATGGGGCTAACTGCCACGCCCTTAGACTTGTGTTGCACTCCTTAACGTGCCCTTGAGAAAATCCCCATGCCACACAGGGCAGGTACAATCACTTCAAATACTTATGTACAATCACTAAACCTACTGTAATTCGGTTAATTCAATGTATGGGACAGCAACGGCGATACATGGGGTTAACTGAATTGCAATATGTTTAGTGATTGTACCAAAGTAAGTAGTGCAAGTACTTGGTACAATCACTAAACCTATTGTAATTCGGGTAATCCCATGAATCGGACAGCAACGGCGGCAAACTTGCTGATTTCGTTCGCTTTGCCTGAAAATGGCGCTGACAATGAAATTCCACATGGGAATTTACATAGGCATACATATTTACAATCTTTTTTTTTTTTTCTGGGGGCTAGCAAATCTTACAAGGGCTACATAAATGTCGACGTTAAAAAGCAAAAATACGAATCAAAGGAGCACAAACAAACACTTCAAACTGCGTTACATTACGCAGTGCATGCAATCGGTATAATTACATTTATACCTACTCATGGTGTGAAAGGTGGAGAATCTACAGGTCTCAAAAGTTTTAGGCACAACAGAAACGTAATGCAAAACATATCTTTATTAGAAATGCATGGTATTTGCAGATCCCTGTATCAGCTCTAAAACACGTTTCACCGTTGAATAAATTAGTTTCTGTCGAATTTCTAGCTAATATAGCTATCGGTTTGCAGTTAATCAACTATTCATCGGATAAACATTTAACAGTATGTTATCTTTGGTCGTCCTTGATTGATTTTCCTTTGGAGTTTTTAAAGACATTTCGCCCGATTTTTTTTTTAAATCGCCTAGCCTAAACGCCTTAATAAACGATACTTTTGTAAAATTTCAAACAAATCGACTAAAAACATTTTTTTAACAAAGCTTGGAAATATCAAATTTCGTCTTTACCTGTTAAGCAGTTTTTGAGTTATTTCTTTTTAAAAAAAAAGAAAGAAAAGAAATATCCCGAAAATGCCTCCACTTTTTGTGCCATTAAGGGCATCAAAAGAGGAAGTATGCTCGGGATATACATATATAGTCTTCAAACAGTATTGATGTGCTTATTAATTTTTCAATAAATACTGATATAATATAATGTAATATAATATAATATTGGGCGTGTGCGTGCGTCCAAAAGGTCAACCTGTCCGTGTAATAGATGCAAATTGCGATCGTAGTTGTTACGTCACAGATGACGCTGCGATGACGAATTTTCGGCCAATAAAGCGTGGAGCACTAGCAAGGTTAGTAGAAGAGAAGGTTGCCTCGATCGCGGAAAATCTTGGGGCGGAGAGGGAGAGGCGCGTATTGATGTCACTGACAGACCCATCGTAGAGTTTGACTCGAGGTCTCGCTCGCCCGTCCGAAGTGTGGAGTCAAATGAGTTTTTTTTTAAAGCCTGTTTATTTTGAAAAAGTTTAGGACCCTTACAATAGACATAGCCATAACCTGCTTTAGATTAAAGACATTTAAAAGATTAGAAAAAAGAAAGAAAAACATGCATACGCATTATAAAAATTGAACCTTTCCGTCTGAAGCATAAAATGTATTATTTTGTACTTACGTGTACTATAGTTGCAGTTCTGTTTCTTCGGCTTTTCATGATTTAGGAACATGAGTTATAATCCAATTAATATACTTATAATTTATTTATATATATATATATTAATCACAAAAATCTGCAAAACTAAAGGTTTTTGGCTATATTCATATGCTTTTTTTTTACTTTGACTTCATCAAACTGTAATACAGTTATTTTTTCGTGAGGTTGCATACCTAATGCTGCAGTTTTCATAATTTTTTGTAAGTCCGTCATGGTAACTTGTTGGGGATTAATCTTGGACTTCCATTTCTGCAAAGTTGATAATCCAGGCAAGGGATAATTCAGTTCACTTCGTGAATAAATGTATGACCTCTTACTCAGGTATCGCAGAGTCAAAGCGATCGATATATCCTCATTGGATCAAATTACCTTTTGTTTTTTTTATTCAAAAGCATATTTTGAATAAAAACAAAAAGGTTATTTGGTCCAACCCTTTCTAAATATCTTGAGTAGTAACTTGAAGTTCAACATTTTTTTTACAAATATTATTTCGTTTCATTGCACAACAATTTCTTATTTCCATCTGCGTATTTTTAGAGCTGAATTCCTTATTCGTTTTTGTTGATTGCACACCTTTTCGCTTAACGCAATATTTTCAGTCAGCAGCTGCCTATATTTACACATTAATGCGCCATATTCTACATCTCTGATTACTGTTACTCCATCGGATTCCACTGCATTTTGCTTCACGGAACTGTTATCTGAATGGTTTACTTGTAACAAATCAGAAATCATATTTTTAGTTTCTCTTTGAGCGAGTCTTTCAATGCGATTTTTATTGCAGGGATCCACTTGTTTTAAAACCTCAAAACTTTTCAGCAAATTTTTTGAATGGAAGAAAAAGCTTCTTAATTTTCTTTTGTGTGGCAAATTTAAAAGTTCTGATTTCAAATGCTGCTCGTAATCTTCGGGTTCAAAATGTTCTGAACACACAGTACAGGATGCTGGGTTCAATTTCGCATCTCTGTGACAAAAATGAATCCACTTTTTCCTGAGCTCTGGATCTTTTGGGAAAGAATGATACATTACGTTTTTTTATCAGGATCTTTTTTTAGTTTTCGACAAACTGTTTTTGCAAATTGCAACAGTACATCTCATCCCTGGCATCACTGATAGTCAGTAACATAAAACAGTAGCTATGAATGTTGAATGTTACTAGGTAACAGTTAATGGTGATCGGTAAAAAAGTCCGAGGAAAGAAAGTCCAAGGAAAAAGATCCGAGGAAAAAAGTCCAAGAAAAAAGTCCTAGATGGGCGTTTTGATTGTCATTATGGGCATGCTAATAATTCAATTTGACATACTGTTTGAATGTTGGGTGGGAGTGAGGGGACATGTTTTCATTATTTGGTACACTGAAAACCGCCACACATAATTCGGAAACTTGGAAAACTACCCCACTGGAAAACTGCCACACATTCAAAGAGATCCTCTGAGAAACAGCAATTTGTGCTCGGCCCCTTAATGAAACACGTGTGGCAGTTTTCCTGTGTGGCGGTTTTCCGGCAACCCCACCACACTAGGTAAATAATGAAAGTATGTCCTCCCACTCCTACAACAACATTCAAACAGTATGTCAAATCGACTTATTAGCGTGCCATGATGACAATCAAAACGCCCATCTCGGACTTTTTCTTCTTGGACTATTTTCCCTCGGACTTTATTTCCTCGGACCTTTTTTCCGCGTTTTTCAACAGTCTCAGTCTTTTTTACCTAGATTTACAGTTACTATAGATCACTATGAAAAATGTTGCTACACAAAAAACGCCTGAGCTCAAAGTGAGATTACATAGGATTTAGCTCTTCCGGGAAGGGATGGGTGGGCGTTGACCTTGACCGCGGGTTTGTCACTGACGTCACCCCTCCACCCGAAATGTGACTGCAGGGAAGTATAGGGATCGAGGCAACCTTCTCTTCTACTAACTTTGGAGCAGTAGAGCATATAGAGGCACTAGGTTTGCCCGAGTAAGTCATTCGTAACGGAAATCACGGACGGTGTAACATGGCATGCAATAAGGAGCACATTAGACATTGTTTACTGCACGAGTTCGATAAAGGCCATACTGCAGCCACGGCTTGCCGCAACATCTGTCAAGTGTCTGGGGAGGATGCAGTTGATGATAGAACATGTCGCCGTTGGTTTCGGAAATTCAGGGACGGAGACAGAAGCTGTAAAGATCAGCCACGTCCTGGACGTCCATCCGTGGCTTCTGACGAGGATGTGGACCAAGCCATAACAAATGACCCACGTCCAACCGTTCAGGAATTAGCGGAAACGTTGTCGGTACACAGAAAAACAGTCGAAAGACTGATGCATGCGCTTGGGTTCATCACCAAGCTCGATAACTGGGTTCCGCCCCAGCTTTCTGCAAAGCAACGAGAGGAGAGAGTCCGTACATGTGTTTCTTTATTTTCTCGTCACAGAAATGAACCGTTTTGGGGACGAATTGTAACGGGTGATGAGAAATGAGTATTGTACCGTAATGTAAAGCGTCGATGGACTGTGTGCCAAGGTGCGGAGCGTGCTCCATCGAACTCAAAAGGAGGACTGCATCCCAAAAAGGTTTTGTTGAGTGTTTGGTGGGATGTCCAGGGAATAATCCACTGGGAGGTGTTGGCACTTAACCGAACAATAAATGCTGACCTCTACTGCCAACAGTTGGACAAATTGCGAGAACAACTGACATCGAAGCGGCCAGCACTCGTCAATCGCAAAGGAGTGATCCTTCATCATGATAACGCCATACCTCATGCTGCTTTAATCACTCGGCAAAAATTACTGAACTTTGGTTGGGAAGTGTTACCTCACCCGGCGTATTTCCCTGATCTGGCACCTACGGACTACCACCTTTTTCGATCGTTACAGAACGCCTTCGCTCTCTAAACCTTCGATGATGTGGACGATGTGAAAACGGCATTGCATGACGTTTTTGACTCTAAAACACGGAATTTTTTTCGACGTGGAATTCACCTACTCATAGATAGATGACAAGAGGTCATACAGAATGATGGCAATTATGTGAAATCTTAGGTGCATTATTTGTGTTCTCCTCCTTTCTGTGTAGCCTACAAAAACGGGTAGAACTTATGCATACACCCAATATAATATAATACACTGGCGTGCAAAAATTAAGGACGAGACGGTTTTTCAAATGTAACGTCGAGCAGAAGTGCTCCACATCGACTCAAATCATACCATAAGATCCCCAAGATGTAAGAATATGAGACAAGTGAGCAAAACCGTCCAAACAAAGAATCCAAAGGCACTTTATTAAAAAGGTAGCTTCGAGCACAACTGGACAGAAGACAGAAACGTCGATGTGACAGGCTGCTGCCAAGAAAAATCAAGTCTTTAGTAGGATATATGATCACCCCTGACTGCGTTGCAGGATTTACAACGTCTGTTCATGCTGAGGATGAGGTTGTCAAGGAGTTGTTGAGGCATCGCGGCCCATTCCTCTTGTAGCGCCAATCGCAGCTGCGGAGTCGTTGCTGGCGGCTGTTGACGTGCTGCCAAGCGTCTCCCGAGAAGGTCCCACGCGTGTTCGATTGGATTTAGGTCAGGGGACCTTGCGATCCAATCCATGCGTTGAATATCTTCACTCTCCAACAGCTCTGTGACAGCCACTGTACGATGAAGTGTAGCGTTGTCGTCCATGAAGAGGAACTCAGGACCCACAGCACCTCTAAATAGACGCACGTGAGGCAGGAGAACCTCGGTACAATAGCGGACACCAGTGACTGAACCTCCTTGGAAGATATGGAGGTCAGTACGGCTGCCAAGCATGATTCCGCCCCAAACGAGAACTCCGCCACCTCCAAACCGGTCCCTTTCGATGATGTTGGAGGTGTGATTGCGTGTTCCCTGCTCTCTCCAGATGTGTATACGTCCAGAATCGCTCGTCAGACTAAATCGGCTCTCATCCGTAAAGAGAACTCGACCCCATTGCTGATGTGTCCAGTTCTTGTGTTCCTGGCACCACAGAAACCGCCGTGTCCGATGAGCAGGCGTTAATGGCACACACCGTACTGGTCGTCGTGCAAATAGACCACCTTTGTGCAGCCTCCTGGCCACGGAAAAACGCGATAACGGACGTCCAGTTGTCTGTTGCATGTGCCTTGCGATTTCTCCCGCTGTCTGCCGTCTGTCTCTTCTTGCCTGTAGGACAATATACCGGTCGTCCGCCGCGGTGGTCGCTCGTGGACGACCACTGCTAAACTCTCGGACAGCTGTTCCTGTCGTTTGAAATGCTCTCCAAGCTCGTGAAACGATGCTGTGAGCGATCCCGAACTCCTCGGCCACACTAGTCACACTTCGACTTTCTTCCAACTTCCCAATGACGCGACCTCAGGTAAAGTCATCCAGATGTCGTCTACTGGATTGCCTGTTGGCCATATCACACGGTGGAAGCAACTCGACGTCGTTCCAACCGATGTACACCGTGCAATAGCTTTTACCGAATTGCTGAGCGTACACCGCCCGTGTGCTTTATACCCTTCCGACACTCCCCCTACGTCATGCTGCATATATGCGCATGCCCTACCGTACCGGAACATAGTCTATCTCCTGAGTGGTCTTTCGGTCCGTTCTGCCTGCTCGTTCCGCTCTTATGCTAATTTCTCGTCTGCGTCCTTAATTTTTGCCCACCAGTGTATAATATAATATAATATAATATAATATAATATAATATAGGTTAAAATTAATTTCTGAATGTACCTGAAAATTTCCTAGCCTCCCCTAGAATTTAGCCCTAGCTACGGCCCTGAGGTACATCCTTTCATAGCAACGGTATTCCCCTCTAGTTGTGAGTGCCTTCTTTAGAATAATGCGCCATGTCCCTGAATGTTCGGGAGTGGTTCGCGGAACATGAAGAAGATTTTCAGGTATTGCCCTAGCCTCCAATTTTCTTAGTCATCAATCCAGTCGAACATTCGTGGTTTCTGTTGAAACAGCAAATCCGATCTGCCGTGGTTCAAGCACGTAACTTACAAGAGTTAAAGGATCTACTGCAGTGGCGTATCTTGGGTCCGAGACCTGGGCTGTCTCACCCGTCCCCTCCCACCAGTACTGTTTTTTTTTAAATTGCGAGGTTTAATTTTTAATTGTTAAGTAATAGAAGTAACTTTTTTTCTAAATTTTGTGTATATGCCATTGCTAACATGATACCAAATAATTATGAGGATTAGGATTTGAACACTTATTTGCACATGAATTCCATTCTTCTTTCCTTTTGTGTGAACTTGAGTGTTACGTTTTCATAAAATGTTTCTTCTGAGTACTTTTTCATATTTAAAAAGAATGGTTTTCTCTATTGACAAAACAGCCAAGTTTTGCGAATGTGCATGTCCTTGTGTGGCTCAAAGATATATCTTGATTCTTTTTAATGCTGAAAAACTTTCGGCAGTTGCAGTTGTTGATGGAAAGTTTAATATGAGGTCTGCTAATTTGTGCACTTCACTAAACACTATGTTCAATTTATTCAACTTTATGTAAGACGTAATGTCGCTTACTGATTTGTTTTTGCATTCATCAAGGGAATAAAACGCTTTCAGTTCATTTTTTAGTCGAGCTGTATCAAAATTTAAAGCAGTGATCTTTAAGTTCTGACAGTGATCATTCGTCCGTAAGGGGTCCGGGTTCGAATCCCGGTCAGGCATGGATGTTGTGTTTGTCTTACGGCACTGGCTCTCTCCCTTCCCTGGAACCAGTGACCCTAAATTAGGGACGGGCGACTGCTTATAGCCCATTGAGTTGCTCACGGTGGTCGTTAAACCTCCAATCAAAAAAAAAAAAAAGTTCTGACAATAGATGTTCAGAGAAGCTTTCACAAAATTTATCAAAACAGTTCGAATCCAACAAAGCCACGAATTTAAGATATAATATCTCTGATTTTAATTCATTGAAACTTCACAAAAACTGAAACAACTCTCGCCAAACACTCTTATGGGTGGGAATATGCGAGTGAGTGACTGAGATAGTCTGTCTTCTTTTTCCGGAGCGAACCGTTTCCCAAAGCAATGTGCCAATCCTCTCTACCAGCTGATTCATGTTGTCGTGGAAACGCTAGCAGGGTTTCCATGACAACATGAATCAGCTGGTAGAGAGGATTGGCCCATTGCGGAAGGTTTTCGCATTAGAACTGCGAAGACTTTGGAAAAGCTGCTTGTGTTATGTCCTTGACTTTCGCTCGTCAGGCTGAGTCAAAGAAGCGAATCCGCGCGCGTTTTTTTTCGTTCCGAAAGCATCGACATATTTTAATACCGTCGATAATAGACTTTTATTTGTGTATATTTAATTCAGTTTTATTTGTGCATTCTCTGGGCTTCGTAGCTAGCCTAGCTAGCCTCGAATATACGCCACTGATCTAGTGGTAACGTGTTGCTGCCAGATACAACAAGACACCTTAGGAAACCTTGTGGCCTCCAATTTCCATAGTCATCAATCCAGTCTAACATCTGTGGTTTCTGTTGAAACAGCAATTCCTATCTGAGGTGGTTCAACCATGTAACTTACAAGAGTTAAAGAATCTGCTGGTAACGTGTTGGTGCCAGATACAACAAGACAAGACACCTTTAGAAATCTTGTTGCCTCCAATTTCCTTAGTCATCAATCCAGTCTAACATCTGTGGTTTCTGTTGAAACAGCAAATCCGATCTGAGGTGGTTCAACCATGTAACTTACAAGAGTTAAAGAATCTGCTGGTAACGTGTTGGTGCCAGATACAACAAGACAAGACACCTTTAGAAATCTTGTTGCCTCCAATTTCCTTAGTCATCAATCCAGTCTAACATCTGTGGTTTCTGTTGAAACAGCAAATCCGATCTGAGGTGGTTCAACCATGTAACTTACACGAGTTAAAGAATCTGCAGGTAACGTGTTGGTGCCAGATACAACAAGACAAGACACCTTTAGAAATCTTGTTGCCTCCAATTTCCTTAGTCATCAATCCAGTCTAACATCTGTGGTTTCTGTTGAAACAGCAAATCCGATCTAAGGTGGTTCAACCATGTAAATTACAAGAGTTTAAGAATCTGCTGGTAATATGTTGGTGCCAGATACCAGAAGACACCTTTAGAAATCTTGTAGTGTCCATGCCTGGCTGGCAAGAGCTGTTTTGAAGCATGTGGAGGACTGATATCATATTAGACAGGTTGTCACAATGTTTTGGCTCTTTGGTGTATGTGTTATATATTATAATATGTATGTTGCATACATACTATTGTTATTTTATTATGCAAATTTTGTAGTTCTGAAAGTCGAGTTCAAAAAAAAAAAAAAAATGGATCGGATTTCTGATATCAAAATTATTTGCAGGTTTCCAACTTTTTCAGAATGCCGCCTCAGGGTGCCGTTAATATGTATTTAAGTTATGCCTGACGTATGATATCTGCTTTCGTAGAAGTTGGGTTGGGAGAATTATTTCTTTCATCAGATAGTTGTAATCATCAAAAAGATTTTTATTGATTTTAGAGTCTCCAAACGCTCAATTTCCTCACGAATTGGCGTGGCAGTATATCTGTATTTAGCACAATGTTTTAGCTTCAAGTTTGACTGGAAAATTCGGTTTGAAGAGGACAGCTTATGCCATCGAAAATTATTAACATTTTTCATAGCCGTTCAAGGTGAAAAACTGCCCTGCTGTTCAACATATGTATGCATTCGTTTTAGGCGCAAAATCTCCGTTTTTAGTCATTGCATTAGAAAAAATTTCTTTCAATGAAGAACCGGGACTATCACAAAGATTTTTTTAAGCAAAGCTATGCACTTGGTGGCATAAAAGCATATTTATACTTCATATGATAGATCTCTGTTGCTAAAAGTTTGAGTGAAAACATTTTTCGGCATCAGAAATCAGTGAAAATAACCAATTTATCCACATATTTTCTAGAAAATTTTACATTGAAACATTTTTAACACGTTAGGTCTGCTACCGTATTCAAAGACGTGTTCATTACACGGGAGAACGCGATGGTACTCTTGTACGAATTGGAAGTGTCTGCAAATGTGAACGGGATATCAATGAACAAAAGAATGTGGGAAAAGAGAGAATTTCAGAGACAAGGATTAGTATACGAGACCTAGTATCGGCAAATTTATGATCGAAAAAACAAAACAAAAAAAAAAACCCTAAAACAAAGAAAACAATAAACAGCGAAGTCTCCGAGATAGAAATTTTCTCAGATGAATTTTCACGGTTTGTAACCTAATTTGCAAACATGTGCCAGATACATGTAATTCAAGCCCGTGTTCTCATAGAAAGTTAACACGATAAAGAAACTGAGTGGTCATGAAGAAATTCGGCACCCATGTAATAAAGACAATCAGCACATAAAGATCATTAATCAGGGCAGAGGGGTAACTAGGCTTTTCTGTGCCCTGGACAAATCACTGATATCTGGGCCTCATTTGTCTTTGATCTTATACATATTGCTAATTTAATAGTGTATTTATATACATAACAGGAAAGATGACACCGAATTTTCGGGTGTAATAAGCACGTCTTTTGAATCCGTTCTGAAGCAAATTGAATTTATCAAAGCTATTCAAAGTCATTCAAAGTCAGTGGAACCGGTATGGAAAACAATAGTATCTGACCGAAGAAAAAAGTTTTTCAATCGGATTTTTAATCCCGTAGATATTGCTGTAAACGGAATCGTGAACTTACGCCCTCTGGTTGCGGACTTGTGCGTTAGGAAGAATTTGAATTTATAGGAGAAACATTTCGCAGCGGAAACGCACTCCAACAAAGAAATTTTCCAAATCGGACTCTTCGAAGCAGAGATATGGACAAATATAAGATACGCGTCTACGCCTCCCTGGCGGGAAAACCATGCGTTATTTTAGGAAGAAAGTATTCTCAAAAGATTTTTCGATGTGAGCAGTATCGTCACAAGAAAAAAAAAAAAAAATTTAGTCGAATTTTCAGGATATCAGATTTTGCTGCAAATATATCAGAAGCAGAAATTAACACTTATGCCCCGTGGTGGCCAAATCATTCTTTACCAAATATTAGAAATTATATGACAAACATTTTCCATCAGGAGCTGTATGCGATACAGGAAGAATTTTTCAAATCGGAGTTTTAGAAGCAGAAATATCGGGAAAAACGCAATTTACCTTTGCGACCCCAAGCGGAAAGTCTATGAATTACTTGAAAATTTTGAAATTATATGAAAAACATGTCACACTGGAAACTCTATCCAATAAAGAAAGAATTTTTTCAAATCGAACCATTAGAAGCAGAGATATTGACAAAAATAAGATATACATCTGCGCTCCCCTGGCGGAGAAACCATACAGTATTTTAAAAAGAAAATATTTCGAAAAGGTTTATCGACGCGAGTGGCATCGGTCCACGAACGAATTTTTTCAGTCGAGATTTTAGAAGCTCAAATTTTCTGGCAAATACACCAGAAAGAAAAATTAACACTTACGCCCCCTGGTTGCCAAAGCTTACCAAAAATTAAAAATTACAGGCAAAAGATTTTCCTCACGAGCTGTATCCGCTGAAGAAGAAATATTTCAAATCGGAGTTTTAGAAGAAAAGATATCGGGAAAAACGTAATTTACTTTTACGCACCCTAGCGGAAAATCTATGTTAACTTGAAAAGTAACTATTCCTAAAATACTCTTCCACATAAATGGAATCGAAAGATAAATGAATTTTTTCAATTGTGTGTTTGGAAGCAAATATATGGAATAAAATGTATTTTGAATTTGACATCATCTGCATTTACGCTGTTTAGCAGCGAAATTGCACATCGTAAAAAAAAAAAAAAACGAAATGAAGGATCATCATTCGCATATTTCAAGCTTCCCAACGCAAAAAAAAAAAAAAAAAAAAAAAAATTCAAATCGGACTAATAGTTGCAGAGATATGGTGTCTACAGACGGACGGACGGACAAACTGATAACATAAGCACAATCTTTTTTTTACAAAAGAGGTTCGAAAATGTGCGTTACTCGGTAAAGCAACATTGCGGTGTGACGTTAATTTCATCTTTATGAGGAGAGGCGCGATGGGACTGGGTGTACGGCTTTTCCCAACTGCTTTGGACTTCGGACATTTGTGGTACCACAGTAAACATCCCGAAATCAGCTTGAAATCTTTAATCCCAATCGCAATAATGATCAAATAGCCCCAAGAGCAGTGTTTCTTTCAGGACTTTTTGGTCGGGGGGGCAAATGGAACCCTAGAGGGGGCAAGTTTTCAATTTGCTATATATATATATATATATATATAATTTTAACTGCTATATTTATATATATAGAAGTAATTACTATATATCTAGCACGGGGGCGCATTTGCCCCCACCCCCGGAAAATGTGTTAATAAAAATGTATCGACTTACATTCATTGAAAAAAAATGCTTCAATTTTTCATTAACTTTGATTTTGTTCCAGATGGTGCATTTCAAAAACTTTCTATCCCCCCCCCCTCTGAAGAAAAATTCTATATACATCTCTGATGATATAGTTATTACTTCTTCAAACATTTTAGGAATAACAAACTTTCTTCAGCTTAAGGAGGGAGGTGGGGGTTCCGCAGGCTTGAAATTTCCATCTATTAAAATGCATTCAACGCACTCTTGATCCCGAATCACGATTTCCAGGCAATTAGGTATGATTAGTCTACTTATTATATTTTGAAGAACATACCATGCGTCGTAATACACTTTTTAATAAACAAAACTAAAACTAGTACCATTTGAACAAATATTTAAAACAATATAATTGGAGAAATATTTGTAGCATAAAAAGAAATGAAACTTCCTTTTTCATCATAGCCTGCATTTATTAAAATTTGGCTCGGTATCCTAAAATGTCCCCGGGGGGGGTCGTTTCCGGGAGGGCTTCGCCTCCCTGGATGTATGCCTGAAAGAAACACTGCCCAAGAGAATCTTCAACAATGTAAACAACTTTCTTCTCTTGAAACACACGCCCAACCTTGTTTTCATTTTTTAATGTGAGCAACTGATTGATAACCTCTGAACAATTTGAGGAAGAAATAAAAATTTTAGTTTGCCTAAGTTACCCAAACTCGCGAAGCATATTATAAGCTAAGTCTGTAAATGAACAAATGAGAAAGTATGGCACGAAAACAACTGTACCAGAAATTGGTGCAAAAGTTTAAATTCCAATTTTAATCATAATCCCGAGAAGACTGAATGCTTTTTCATTTAATTTATAAATATTTTAAAAGTCTTTGTTTGTATCTTTCTCATAACCAATTGAACGTGCTTTGAATTCTGTATGCGAAAGGGAAAGACGGGACAGCAGCATGAGGTCCCATCTTCAGGAAAAGTAGCTAAGCGATATTCCACCGCGCTCTTATTCGTCTGTAATCCTGATAAAGAGCTTATTGACCATATTGTCAAGCTTATTACCATGAATTATTATACGAGAATTAAAGATCTCTAAAGTGCATTGAAATTTTCAGGGGTTGCATCTAGCGCAGTGACGCTACAATATTGTCAGAATACAAGAAGATAGAGGTAACTGCTTAAAACTTGAACTTCTCTTAAGCATGAAAAGTTAGTTTAAATTTTGTGGTAACAGAAGTACTTTTTTGTTCCAATAGAATTTTAAAATTTGCTTTCGTTCTTTCTTATACCTCCAAAAATTGTTTTCCAACGCTGAGACGACGAACTGCAAAATTATTCAAAATTTAAAGAAAACTGGTAAGCGTTAACCGCGCGCTCAAATCTTTCCACCCTACTCATTTTTAATGTGCTCAGCAGATGAACAGTGCAACATTTATATTTTTAATTTGGTAGGTTTTAGTGCGAGTGTTTTTCAAAAAGTTAGTTTTAAAAGTTGTTTTCAAAACGTACTTTATTGCAAAGTGATCATTGCAAGTACTTGCATTTTTAGTGCTACAGTAATAATAAGAACACAGAAGAAGAAGTTTGCGGGGATTTTTCACCCAGTCATAAAAGTACTTAAATTGACTGCTGTTTTAATAAAAATTGCATCAAGCACACTTTAAACTTATTTAGAAATTTCATTGATAATGTATTTTAGTGGTATCACACAATTAAAAAAAGAAAAGCAAGGAGCACAGTATTTATTTTCAACCTTATTGATACACTCGGAGACGGGAATAAAAATGAAAATAGATAAAAAAAAGTTAATTCGAATAAAAAATTTAAGAAGTGGACTTTTATTAATCTTTAACTAAAATGTACACCTGGATATTTTCTTTAAGATTTATTGAGGAAGGATTTCGCATCAAAAAAGAGAAAAAAAAATAATGCATATTTTTTGAGATTTGCCCTTTGATCCGCTAAAAAGTAAGTATTTTTTTTCGTCAGCATATATGGCGCTGTAACTTACTTTTTATGCTCTGTTGTCAGAAAACTACCACGCAAAAGCATTCAAGAGGCAAAGCTTGAGAAATTGCAAATCACTTGAAGAGAAGGAAAGGAAAAGAAAAGAAGAGGTGAGAAAAAAGAAAAGAAATAGCGGTGTTGTGTGTGTTGGTCCGTTGCGTGTTATTTACGACGACAATGAAAGTAAAACAAAATGGATGCGATACATCGCCAGTGTGGGCAACTTGTCCAATGGCAATGGATGATGCAGCGAGCAAGCTGTAACTGTACGGCAGTCGATTTCGAAAACAATGATGAACTGAATACTGTCCATTACAATGTGCACGAGGTGTTGCTCATTCCTTGTAAATTAATGAAGCAACCACTAGAACGTGAGGAGAAATTAATTAGGTTTTCTTTTCTTTTCTACCCGTTTTCTTTTTCAATCAACCTACAGATTTTCTTGTAAGATGATACCGTACAGCGTTCGTTGAAGAAAAGCAGAGGAAATAATCCTATGCACGCGCAAAAGACGAAACCGGTGGGGAGCTTCGACCTTTATACTCCCTCAATAGAATGCAAATAAAGTAGGGGGTATTCTTTCCCAATATTTAAATGAAAAAACGATCGCTGATCAAATATGAAAAACAAATTGTTGGGTTATGAGCGATAAGAGAAACAAAAATTATTTATAATTAAAGCCGCATCAAAGAACGTTTACTCCAGTGCAAGGAAAGGGTGGGGAAGTCAGGGCGATATCACTGTTTCTGGGATGAACTGAACGGCATTATGAAGAATGCAAAAAAAAAACAATGAAGAATGAATAATCATAATGAAGAATGCAGTAAAGGGTTTGCCTTTATTATCAGAGAACTTTGAGTACTGTTTCAAGACGATCTAATGATAGCGATTGCCTGGGAAGTTGTTCTGTCTGTCTGTATGGTGAGTAGTGTTACAGCGTAGAATGTTTATCAGTTTCTTCTTGAAAAACAGCCAGACGAATCACGCAAGTGTTATCTTCTCCCGACAGAATTATTTTCTGCTGAGGCGTCACTCTACAACTCTATGAACAAGTGGCTCTTGAAAGGAACCAAACTCAAAATCAGAACTGTACAATAGGTGACACGCATTTTCTTGTGATAGAAATGTTTATTTTAGACAAATAAGCAGTCTAAGAAGGTTTTGTGCCGAAGTGTTGTCATTCCACAAGGTATCGTCTCCTTTGGAGAAACTGCATAACCTCTGCTTAGTACTCTATACATAAAAGGCAAAATCCGAAATCTGGGATGTATAGTTAGTTATCAATTAATATTTTTGGAACCCAGTGTGTACACCGGAATTCATCATAAATAATGTAGAATTTCGTTTTAAGGGAAAGTGGTTTATTTATGAAATTTAAAACACGGCTGTAAGTAAAGCTATTGTTGAACCAGGGCCGACTGGACCACAGAGGGCCCAGGACGGTCGTCCCGGGCCCCGCAGTTTAGGAAATAAAAAAATCATTGTTAGTAGAATTTCTCATATTT
This sequence comes from Macrothele yani, assembly GCA_039090855.1. Taxonomy (NCBI): domain Eukaryota; kingdom Metazoa; phylum Arthropoda; class Arachnida; order Araneae; family Macrothelidae; genus Macrothele; species Macrothele yani. Next base: position 5,279,554 of record CM076997.1, read on the forward strand.
ATTATTTGTTTTTGCAAGTTTTGGGGGTCCTTTAAAAAGTTTTTTTTTTTTTTTTTTACTTCCCAATCCCCCTCCACTTTCGAATAGATCATCACTCTTCGCCGTACAGGTACTAAAATTTTCAGATTTCAAAAATGATTATTGTAACCACCTTAATATTTTCCACATTCATGAAATATATATTTTTTTTTTATTGAAGGTTTAACGACCACCGTGAGCAACTCAATGGGCTGTCGCCATGTAACACGAAGCAGTCGTCCGTCCCTAATTTAGGGCCACTGATTCTAGGGAAGGGATAGAACCAGAGCCGTAAGACAAACACAACATCCATGCTTCACGGGATTCGAACCCGGACCCATCTCGGACGAATGGTCAGATGCCATCGCTTAGACCACGGCGCCACCGGGACTGCATTCATGAAATAGCAAATTAAGTTCATCATTTTGTGGCTCCCTACTTTCATATGTTCAACAATTTGTGTGTAAACCAAATACTTAATTTAAAAAAAAAAAAAAGAAAAAAAAAAGGGGAGGGGGGCAATATCATAGTTGCTTTTAAGCTACATATGGAAGCCAATAATTATCAGTGACCTTAAAAACAATACGAGAAATTGCAAAAAAAAAAAAAAACAATTTTCATATATGAGCGCGTACAAAAAATTAAGAAGTCACTAATTTGTCAGTTACTTCATTGTGCATCAAAAATCAATCATTAAAATTTGTATCAGGGGAAATAAACTATAGGAATCATGAAAGAAATACGGGATTACGCCATATAATACAAATTTTGAAGATGACAATCCGATTTTTGGCGTAAATGTGACAAGGATGGTAAGTCAGATAATATCCGAAAATTTTAAAATTTTCATCGTCCAGGAGTAGGACTCGAACCCGCGTCTCCCAGAAAACTCCCGGTCTCCCAGAAAACGCACGATCAATCAATCATCTCCGGGCAAACACGGGATAAGATTCTTAACCGCCAGATTTGCTAAACATGAATGCCGGCTGCTTCGACTAGCAAATCCTGTGATGGTTATATTCAAATTGATCGGAAACTTGGAACTCGGTCGTTCTGGGTGGTGTAGTGGTTAGCATACCCGGGCGTTTTCTGGGAGACGCGGGTTCGAGTCCCGCTCCAGGACGATGAAAATTTTAAAGTTTTCGGATATTATCTGACCATCCTTGTCACATTTACGCCAAAAATCGGATTGTCATCTTCAAAATTTGTAAACTATAGGAATTTATTTGAGAGGCACTCTTATTATTTTCTACACAAAATTATTCGCTACGCAGGTACCTTTTTATCAATTTGTGAGGAAATTTTTATAAGTATCACAATACAACCAGTGGTGTATTGCTAAAAAAAGAAGTGCCGGAACGCACCATGTAACACGAACGATTTTTGAATACACGTGTATATAATAGGCAGAATTTTTAAAATAAAAAAAAGTAAAAAGTACAAGTGTGTACACAAGTAGAAAATGGCAAAGGTTTCACCATCCATTATAGGTCTATTGTCACAGACGTCTTTACTAGAACTGGAATGGGTGGTCGTAGATTGTAATACTGTACATTGGCTAATCTTACTGTAAAACATGGCATGAATACTTGAAGGAGCCAAGGGCTGATGTAATCAGTAAGAAACTAATAACTAATACAGTTGAGTATTGCGTTTAAGGATAATAAAAATGTCACTTATGACTTACATAACTGCATGGATGTAATTTAGGCGAAACAATGTTTAGTTTATCTCCTTAAAGGAATTCCCAAAATTGATCCACTGGACATTCAGTGCTTGACTGCTTTGCTCTGGGTATGAGTCGCTGAGCGATGATTCCTCAGCCACTTGCGAACGTAATTGTCTGGTTTCCACTGTTCAATCGGAGGTCCGTGAAGTTTGGTGAACATAAGATTTGACACATGGCTAATTAGTAATCTTGATCTAGTATTCGTAATTATAAGGTTTATAGTGCTAAAGCCTCTTTCACATTCGGAAGAGCTGCAAGGGATAGCTTTTGAACAATTAATAAGAGGAATCAAATTAGATGGAATATCTCGTCCGCCATTGTCCAGGAAGTCTCTGTAGGCCGTGAGTGTCCTCGAAATACCAATCCGAAGTGGCTGCAAAGAGACAATTTCAGTTTCTCCACAACCTGGGAGTATTTCTGCTCCCCATTCACTAGTTTCTAAAACAGAAATCCCTGAAATTATGTCGGCCTTACAGGGAATGATGTTTGAAGAGCCTGGTAGTGATCGAATGGTTGTGATCGAATTGACCCTTGTGAAAAGGTTGTTGAAAATAAGCGGCGTTTCATATTGTTTACGATGCTGGCTAAAAACTGAGAGTGATTAACAGAAAGAATCTTGTTGTTATCAGTCAGTTTTACTGAGCAAAATTCCATTTCCTTCACTGCATTCTCTGCTTCCAACATATGTGTCCCTTTACGTTCCTTTATTGAGACTAGAAATCGTATGGTGCGACGAACTAGCTTATCAGCATGAACAAGAGTCATATCTCGTCTCGTGAGAGACTAGGAAAGAAGTGAGCGTTCGAATAAAACATCATGCATGGGTGCCAGGTCCATTACAAATTGGTTCGATGAAATACGTTTGTAAAGCCCCTTGAATTTGTCTTGGTCCGATTGCGAGCGGTTTGTATCATTACTTGCAGACTCAAAGTGACAACACAGAGATCTATACCTTTTCCAAACTGCAGAAACGGTTCGAAACGAACTCGGAACTCACCTCACTCCCAAAACATAACCGATTTTCTTGATCTCTTCGTTTAGCGTCGACGCACACTTTTCAATTTCATTTTGGTTTTTGGGAGATTGTCTATATAATGAGTACAGTTTGTTCACAAATGTACGGAAGTGGTCAACACCATGCACTTCAGAAATTGCGTCTCCAACTGACATTTCTAATCGATGGTTAAGGCAGTGCCACACGATAATAGAAGGATACATTTGTTGCAGCTGTTGTGCAACACCTGATTTTCTTCCCAGCATGACACTAGCACCATCACATGTAAAAGAAACTAGATTGTTCTGAATATATGTATAGTCGAATCCATACGTGCTAAGGCATGTTAGTGAGTGATCAGTAATCGTTTTCGTTTTTTGATCAGGCAATTCGATCAAATCTAAAAAAATGAAATGTGAATCGATTGACTTATCTGTTTCACATCTTAAATACACTATCAAAGTAGTTTTGGTACTGACAGTTATATACTCGTCTATTATCACAGATACTTTTCCATTTATTTCAATTATGCCTTTGGAGACTCTACACTTCATTTCTCGCGCAACGTGGTCAATTACACTGACGGGAAAAAAATCCCAACACCACGAAAAAATAGTTGTAGATGAATGAAATGGCGGCAATACATTTGTATAGGTAACATATTTAATCGATTAAGGTTTCAAGATCACAGCTTATTGTAAGCGCGAGAAGAGCCATTTTAAATGGGAAATGCTGGTACATTAATAACCGGTGTAACCGCCAGAATGTTGAATGCAAGCACGCAAACGTTCATGCATTGTGTCGTACAGGTGCTGGATGTCAGTTTGTGGGATGGAGTTCCATGCCTGTTGCTCTTGGTCGGTCAATACAGGGACGGTTAATGCTGGTTGGGGGTGACGCTGGAGTTGTCGTCCAATGATGTCCCATACGTGCTCGATTGGTGAAAGATCTGGTGATCTAGCAGGCCACGGCAACATGTCGACACTCTGTACAGCATGTTGGGTTACAACAGCGGTATGCGGACGAGCGTTATCCTGTTGAAAAACACCCCCTGGAATGCTGTTCATGAATGGCAGCACAACAGGTTGAATCACCAGACCGACGTACAACTGTGCCGTCAGGGTGCGTGGGATAACCACGAGAGTGCTCCTGCTGTCATAGGAAATTGCTCCCCAGACCATAACTCCAGGTGTAGGTCCAGTGTGTCTCGGCCGCAGACAGGTTGGTTGCAGGCGCTCACCTGACCTCCTTCTAACCAACACACGGCCATCACTGGCACCTAGGCAGAACCGGCTTGCATCAGAAAACACAACAGATCTCCACTCCGTCTTCCAATGAGCTCTAGCTTGACACCACTGACGTCGCAAACGGCAGTGATTTGGAGTAAGTGGAATGCACGCTACAGGGCGCCTGGCTCGGAGCTGTCCTTCAAGTAACCGATTTGTAACAGTTCGTTGTGTCACTGTGGTGGCAACTGCAGCTCGTATTGCTGCCGCAGACGCGGTACGATGCGCCACGGCCATAGGCCGTACACGGCGGTCTTCTCCCTCAGTAGTGCCACGTGGCCAGCCGGAACCCGGTCTTCTTGAGGCAGTACCTTCCTTGACCACCGCTGCCAACAATCATGCACAGTAGCTACATTCCTGCCAAGTCGTTCTGCAATATTGCGGAAAGAAAATCCACCTTCTCGTAGCCCTATTACACGACCTCGTTCAATCTCCGTGAGCTGTTGATAATGGCTTCTTCGTCTTCTTAAAGGCATTCTTGACTAACATCAACACAATACGTCGAATCTCAATGATAACTAATGCTCACGAACGTTACAGCGCGTATTTACAGCAAACCTGCTTTGCATGTTCCGAGGAGCGCTACTAGCGCCACACGTATGCGCCGAGCGCGAAATTTGCGTAGACATCATCTTAGAGATGTACTTTCACCGCCTACCAACTGTCATTTATCTAACACAGCCCCTTCTTGGTGTTGGGATTTTTTTCCGTCAGTGTATGTTTGTGGCGCTAAATCTCGATCGCAAACCAGTTGAGATTACTGCACCATTTAATTGTTGCAACTGCAACAGTTCAGTATGATCAGAATATGGTCTATCATGTTCAGCAATAAAATATACGGTTCTAAAAACCTTGTTAGTGGCCTCAACTTCAGTTTCGTTTAAACGGTTTACAATGTTTTCAATCGATTGTGTTTTAGCTCCCTGTATAATGTTTTCAGCGCTTATGTGTGACTGAGATTTTGAATGCTCTAATAGTTTTTTCTCAATGATGTAAGTTGCGCCGCAGGAATGCTACCATTAAATGAAATTGACACCGAACTCCATTCCTTGTAAACTTTCAGTCCTTGCGATTTCAATGGACATAAAGGTGTCACGCTAGAACAAGATGAACACCCAATTTTACCAGACTTACATACGATCCATGGGAAGGTTTTTTTCTTCTCTTTCCACATAGCAGCAGTCCAAATTTCAGGCCATTCCTACTTGAGATTCTTATTGCTAGTATTATCGCTAGTCCAATTATCTTTTTTCGGAGTCACTTCACTAACAACGCAAACACCATTTCCTTTTGGAATCACTTCATTCTACAGTATGTCACGTTCACGTCGGGTTCACTAACACTAACACTTTTCTTTTCTTCAGTGTGTGCTAATTACTTTTTGTTTTGAGTACTAAATGCGTCCATGCACGTTTGTTTTCGTTTCACACTCATTTTTGAAACTAAAGCACAAGACACAGCCCAAGAAAATTTTTGATGCTGCTTGAAAGTAAGTCGCGACACAACTTAGAAAAACGAACAGTCACCCCCAATCCCTACCCTCTCTTTTACTGTGCATTGCGAGATCTGTGGATACAACCCTACCCTCTGCATAATCCATCGCCAAGTTTTCTGTTTGAAAGATTCTTCAAATCGCGCGGCGTGATCTGAAAGAATTTGACTCGGCGAGGATCAGAAAGAATTTGGCTCGGCGAGGATCAGAAAGAATTTGGCTCGGCGAGGATCAGAAAGAATTTGGCTCGGCGAGGATCAGAGGAAATGTTTTGAAAGATTTCTTCTGATCCCGCTCCGCTGCGCCAGCAATGTGAGTTGTGACTGAGAGCTTTCACTAAGAAGCCCAATTTGATACAAATGACTAAGAAGCATGCATAAATATTATTTCATTTTACAATATTTCCTAGCACAATTATTAATTTTTTTATATTTTGTGAACGCATTCGAACCGTTTAAATACTAAAAATAGTGGGGGACTCGTTCCGGCCTCAATACACCACTGAATACAACTTCAGCCCCCTCACTCCGAAAAGGATTTCATAGATCTTAACATTTTTCACTCTCTCTCTCTCTCTCTTTCTCTCTCTCTCTCTTTCTCTCTCTATATATAAACGTATATACTTGTACATGAAATTTCAATCCATATTATGGCCGTTTTCTTAAGCTTAAAGCAAATATTTCTTTAAAATAAGCATTTTGTCTTAATGGTAGTTTTCGTGTGTGTGTGCATGTTTTTCTCGTGATGACTTTTTTATATATTATTTATTATCTATCAAATTTATTTTCTAGGTCTCGTAATGAAATCTTTCAAAGGGCCCTGCAATGAAATTTTGCTCCGGACCCCGCAAAAGTTCCATCCGGCCCTAGTTGAACTGTTCTGCCTTGAACAATAGCATTTCATTCATTGTCAGACCCGAGCATAGCACAGGGTTCATAAAGTATTTCCCACATTACAAAAATTAACAACAGCAAAAAAAAATCTATGTAAGTTAAAATAAAATGGCTGGCAACATAATATAGCAACACTCATAAAGTTTCTTTTTCTGGTGAGCGCTACTGCTGAATAAGAGGAGCATTTCATCGATAACTAATGGCTTCCATGCAAGAAAAAGCTGCGTGCGTGTTGTGGTTCCATAAGACCAAATCGGCGGTTACTGTCTAACGTCATTTCAGAAAAGAGCACAGACGATCACCACCGGACCAAAAAAGCATAAACGCTTGGTATGAAAAGTTTAAAGCGACGGGTAGTGTTGGCGATCTCCCCCGAGTGGGCCGACCACCGGTCACACAAGAGACAGCTGCAGCTGTTCAGGAGATATTTCTGCGAAGCCCTATAAGAAATCCATTCGCCGTGCTTCACTGGAAACTGGGATTCCCCGTGCTACGGTTCACAAAATTTTACACAAAGGTCATCTGAATGCTTATAAGGTACAGATCGTTCGAGCTTTTCAGCCTGATGACCAGCTTCGCTGTGCTGTATTTGCGACGGCGATGTTACAGCGCATAGCTCATGATAGTGATTATCTGCACCGTGTCTTTTTCTCAGATGAAGCCACATTCCACGTCTCTGGTACAGTACATAGGCACAATGTGCGAATCTGGTGATCAGAAAATCACCATTATGTCATCGAACAACATAGGACTAGCCCAAAAGTGAACGTATATCGTGCAGCCTGATGCATAACAGAATCATCGAACCCTTCTTTTTTACAGAGCCCACGGTAACATGTAACGTGTACCTGAACATGCTGGAACTTTTTGTAGCACCTCAGTTTGCATGCACTCCAACCATCGGTTATTTTCCAACAAAACAGTGCCCCACCACATTGGTCAATAATGATTCGTGAGTTCCTGAATGCCACATTTGTGGACAGATGGATTGGCTGCGACTGTCCCACGACATGGCCATCTCGATCGCCCGATATAACTCCTCTAGACTTTTTCCTGTAGGGTTATGTGAAAGACCAGGTTTACTCTAGCAGTTTTCCGGATGTCAAGACGTTGCAGAGCAGAATAACGGACGTCATTGGTTCTACATGTATCTCTGCTGAGATGTTAGACAAAACATAGCGTAAAATCAAATATCACTTGAATGTCCTCCAGGCCACAAATGGCGCCCATGTAGAGGTGTACTGACACTGAAAAAAAAAGTTACTTGTCTTGCAATACATTTCTTGTACCTGTAATACATTTTTTTATACATTCATTGTCATAAAAATCCGCGCACCAAGAAAAACTGTGCGATTAATGCGAAACTTGGCGAAAAGCTACGGGGAGGGCAGACATGCAAATGATTTAAGTTTCGTGCGATTCCGCATGACCGCGCATTCAAGACCGGCGCTGCAATCGCAATCCTTCGGGCTTATAAGGCGCCGCGCAGGGCACTCCACATGCGTGCCGAAGTGCCCGGTAAGAGTCAGGTGAGATCCCTGAGCGATAGACAGGCCGAGTAGCCGCCGTAGATGTGCTTACAGGAAACTGATGAAGTTTGAACGAGGCCTTATCGTCGGGATGAGAGAGGCAGGGTGGCCGGCATGACGAATCCGCCACCATTTGCGCCAGTCGGACTGTGCAGTGCAATCGTGTTCAGAGCAATGGACACGGGAAGGCAGCCAGACACGGCGGACTGGCTCTGGGTGACCCAGACACACAACCAGCATAGAATGCCATGGGATTGTGATAGCGGCTCGCACAGATGCTACGACGTCCTTGTCCAATATTCAGAGACATGTGGCGGCTGCACAAAGGACTCCTGTGTCCGCCAGAGCCATTTTCAGACTCCTGGCAGCGACGAATCTGCACCCCCGACGGCCTTTAGGTTTTCTGCCATTTACACCTGACCTTCGTCGGCGTCGATTGCAGTGGTGTCAGCAGCGAACAACGTGGAATGCTACGGAATGGCGACGTATAGTGTTCAGCGAAGAATCCCAATTCTGTATGGGAACGGACGACCACCATGTGAGAGTGTGGAGAACCGCAGATGAGCGCTACAATCCTAACCTCACTGAACAGCGGCACACGTCCCGAACTACAGGCGTGATGGTCTGGGGAGCCATCGCGTATGACAGCCGGACTTCCCTCGCAGTGATCCGAGGGGCGTAGAGCCCAACTCTACGTACAGGAGATCATGCGGCTCCATGTGCTGCCTTTCCTGACGGGGCGGCCTGGAGCCATTTTCCAACAAGATAACGCCCACCCACACACGACTCGGTTTTCCCAGTACTGTCTACGTCATGCTTCGATGCTTCCGCGGCCTGCCAGATCGCCTGATCTCTCGCCCGTCGAGCACGTGAGGAACCAGATGGAACGCCAGTTTTCTTCTTTGTCCCAGTGTTCGTGATTAAAGCGTCAGTTGCAAGAAGTGTGGGCCAATCTGTCCTAGTATAACATTTCAGCAAAAAAGTCTTGCTGGGCCAGTACTGGGCCATTGCTGGCAATCAGCACTGACAGCCATGGCCCAGCACTGTGTTGCCGCTGCCGAACTGTCAATAAAATGTCCGGGTGGCCAACAGAAGGGCCAGCAGTTCAGGCCAGCAGCTGGCCAACAGTTCGCACCTCCATCAGTTGTCATATGCCACAACAGGGTCATCAGTTATCCATCACAGGCAGTAGCTGCCACAAGGGGCCCTTCAGCGGCCATGCAAGCACGTGCCGTAAATGATGGGTAGCCTAATGTGGTCCGCTAGTTTCCCGCCTGTGGCAGCCGGCAATCACGTGACGTAACTGATGGCTTGCAGAATCCTGTCCGCCAATTCCCCAGTAGTAACCATAAAAAAAAAGGATAACCGCAGTTTCCCCAAGCTACAAATGCCTTTTCTTTCACCTTACAAAACTTCTGCATTACAGCACTGCGCTGGGGAAATTTTCTCAACAGGTCCTGAAAAACGTCCGTTTGGATCTGGGTGGAAACGAACTAAGGACTGTCTGCGCAGGAAGCGGGCGCTCTACCAACGGTCCTGATTTGCCACGCACGAGCGTTTGCTTGAAAGTGAGCCTCTTTCTTGCGGAATGTGTAACGAATTGTTCTCTATTTAATTTCACAGTATTGCGAGGTATTTATCACAAATGTCAGTTTCATTTAATTCATAAATTTATTTTTTCAACGTAACGATATTTTTTTTTTACCTTAAGGGTCACTCATTTCCAACGAGTGTACCAACTTAAAGGCACGTTCTAAAGTTTCGTGCTGTCCTTGTCGTCTTGAAAGCCTATTGTTGAATTAATATATTTACCCGTTCATGTTACATTCTGTTATATTTTTAACGTTGTATCTTTCCTTTCCGCTGTCCGAAGCTACATTTGTTTTAAAGAGGAAAGACATTTTATTTTACTTCTCGTTATTTTCAGAAGCGAATTCCTCCAGTCTTGTGTATTCAACCCATGGATGAGTACATTATATCCACATAGCGTTTCTTTTTTCTTCTTTTTTTCAAATAATTGAATACTTTTGTACGCGTATAATTATTATATTTTTTTCCAACATAACGTTTTTTTAATGTTTTTCCAGGACTTTTGTTTCAAGCGGTTTGGTGTATGTTAAAAAGAAAGATTAGCCAGAAATTATTTGTTGTTATTCGTGGGAATGGAGTAGGTGTATTCGTGGCCGTAATCTAACATTCCATGGCTTAATCTGATATCTTCGTCGACGTGGCATTTCATTATAGGAAATTAATTCGTTTCTACATATGCTTTTTTTTCTCTTCACATCTACTAAAATAACACAATGGCGATAGCGTCGTCTTCAACTAACTGGTACCACGAGAGACACAGCAGTCCCGTTGCTTCCACCTGGTGTTGGGGTTGTATCGATTGCCAGCTACGGGCCACTTGTTTGGAGGCCCGCAATTCACGGCGATGTTGCAAAGTCATTAATGGCTGCCAACTGATGGCGCTGCCACCAACGGACCGCTACCGGGCCGTGAGCGGCAGATTTCATCCTGCAGTGAACCACCACTTCCAGCTGGTGGTCAGCAGTTTCCCAACACTTGTGTTTTTGCTGGGTTAATATTTATCGCCCAAGTAAAAGCGCAATATTATTAACTTGAGTAGATACGTAAACTTTATGAATATGATATCGTTACTGTTAAAACGGCCTAGGCATAAGACATTGCAATTAATATTTAGCCTAAGTGAAAGCGCAGCGTTAGTAAAAAATGCCCCTTATTGTGTTTTTCAGAACATAATATGAGTCATGCTGTAATTTCTCTGTTTCGTCGAACACCATAGTTTTAAAAAATGTACTAAGCCCTTTATTTTGTATTCACGAATGAACTTTTATTTCCCCAAATTAAAGTACAGTTCTAGCTTGACTTACATGCAACGTTTCTCAATTCAATTCTCAATATAATATCAAGAAACGGTTATTTTTACACTGCCCCTTAAATTTTTGTGGCTGGTTGTTCGTGTGGCCAATCGTCTGGTGGGCAGTTGTCCGCCTTATCTTTTAGCCAGAAAATCGTAAATGTTTCTTATAATTTCTTAATGATAATGAGGTATGAGAAAAAAAATTGTGCAGAAATATAGGAACGCTATAAATTTTTTTTATGAAGATCAATTTCATGACTCTAAAACTGAAGGTGGCCACTTGTTCGTGTGGCCAATTGTCCTAAACTCGTTTTTCAGGGATGATCACATTTAACGACACAATATCTGAAATAAAGAGCTGATGTCAAATTCTTAAGTTGCTGCAATAAATTGAGAAAGGGAATGTTTGTGATTCCAAATTTTCTGCATTTTGTCGTAAAAATAGTATTTCAAAATTCTCAGGTACTCTGTGAGTTTCGGATGGAGAGAGTGAGAAATATCACGACGACAGAAAGGTAAAATAATCTGCTTTCACGTGAATTGCAAAACGTTGTCGGGAACGAACGACTAAGAGAAAGCAGTTGTCACCCTTTTAAGGAGGCCGATACAGGAGCACAGGCATATTTGCTTCTGCCCTATTTTTATTTAGTATTACGAACATAGCTACAGTTGTCTTAAACTGAGGAAAAGAGAAAGAAAGAAAAAAAAAAAAAAAAAAAAGCAAAGGAAGAGAAATGTGTGATGGAAAATTACATCAGCAATATCCTTTTCTCACTCAGTCGTATTTTCCCATTTCTGTGTATTTTCCTATTGGATTGTAAAACTTTCCGAATCAAAATAGTCACAGAATAGCAAGTAAGAATGACGGGAAAGGCAAAAAGAAAGTAAAAAGGTGAGGTCAGATGAGAAGCAGCACATTGTCTTCCGCGGAAAACAACCTGTTTGACAAGCTTGGGTTTCTGTGAAAGGACGACGAACACGGAGTTACACACATCACCTGTCCAAAAGACGGGCTTTGAAGGCGAGAGCTCTTCTGCTACTGACGTAGACACTTCGTTGCTTTGACGACTTCGAGGAAAGACACAGACGTTTCGGAAAGATATAACAGAGTACAATTTAAGGCCGATTAGTGAAGTGGCAAGTAGAGGTTTCGATTGATCTACATTTTGTGCTTGAATCTTCGAGGGTAAATTTGAGAACGACAGTTTCGTCAAAATAAATAAATAAAAGCTAGAAACCACACAATATCAGATACGTTACGTTTCGAAATATATGTATTTAATTCGCAGTAACATCTACAACATTCAAAGAAAAGTTGCAGAGAAACTACCTTGACCCTTTAACGACCATGAGCCTAAAATTTTGTATCACTCTAAATACAGAGGGTGAGACGAAAGTTTTTGCAATATTTGCATAAACGCGTGTGCTGCAGAAGATATGTCACGTGTTTAAACTGGTTCGAGTCACGTCAGTCGAAAGGGATATAAAGTGATAGTCGTTGCTGTGAACAGCATTGCGGGACCGCGGGTGGCCTAGTGGGCAACGTTCGTGACTGCCGCGGAAAGGACCTAAGGTTCGATCCCAGACAGGCACGAACGCTCGATCCACTAAATATCCGCCGTGCGTCGGATTGACACTTTAAGCCGTAGGACCCCGGGTACTGGCCCCCCGGTAATAAATAAGGGCGTCTTCCTCCCCCTTTCTACTTCGCTTCCGTGTCACTTTCCTATCGGGCACTCTAGCCCAAATCTCCTAGCTTCCTATTTCTAAGGGTTCTTTAAGACCTAGGGTCAGACACTCCCTTCCTAAAATCCTCTACATATGAATATGAATATGTGAACAGCATTGCATGTCGTCGTTCTGTCTGTGGTTGGGATGCCTATAAAAGATGGACAGCCCAGCCGGCTAACTAGGGAACTTTTGCTTTACGAGTTTGAACTCGGCCATAACGCTGTTCAAGCAACACGAAACATTTGTCATGCGAAAGAGGAAGGTTCCGGGGACCACAGTACCTCAACCAGATCGTTCAAGAAATTTCGCTCAGGTGACAGAAACCTGGACGATCAGGCAAGATCAGGTAGGCCGCGAAACGTGGTTTTGGAGGCCGTGCGCCAGGCCGTAGAGGTAAATTCGACAACCAGCACCTGGAGATCAACAAGCGAGCTGGGCATATCACAGACTACCGTGGTTCGTCACCTTCAGAACATTGGCAAGGTCTACAGCAGCTGCCACATTGTCCCTCACGAACTGACGCCAGCTGAAGCAAACCGCAGAATGGAAGTGTGCACGAAACTCGTAGAAAGCCAGCGCGATGTACACTGAAGTGCCAGAAAAACTGGTACAGACGAGCTTATTCAAAATGCATAGCAACGTCGCCTATGCGCGTACTCGGTTGCGTCCGCCAGTGCGCATATAAAGCGATAGACATCCTTACCAGCTGTCAGAGCTGTTTTCGGCATGAGAATGACAAGTAATAACGGTTTAAGCGGCCATGATATTTCGGAGGTAGAAACGAAATTCGGATTTTCACGGACGACCATTGCAAGGGTGTACCGTGACTACAAGAATTCCGGCAAAACCTCCAACCTACGATACCGGTGTGGCCGTAAAAAGACATTGGGTGAACGTGACCATCGTCGGCTGTCAAGAATCGTTTCACGCGACGGGCGTGCAACACTCTCGCAGGTATCATCGGAATTCAATGCTGGAGCCTCAACAAGCATCAGCGTCCGGATTGTGCAACGTACCCTGCCCGATATATGTTTTGGGTGCCGATGCCCAACTCGAGTCCCCTTGATGGGTGCACGACACAGAGCTATGCCCCTCGCTTGGGCACGGCAAGAGCGCCGCCACTGGACACTTGATGACTGGAAACAAGTACCTGGTCTGACGAGTCGCGTTTCCAACTGTATCGGGCAGATAGAAGGATTCGTGTGTGGCACACATCCCATGAAGCCATGGATCCCGCCTGTCAACAGGGAACTGTACCGGCTGATGGGGCGTCCGTAATGGCATGGGGTGTGTTTGGCTGGACTTCACTGGGACCTCTGGTACGTCTACAAACGTCTGTGACAGGACAACGCTATGTGTGCATCTTTCTGACGAGGTACACCCGTTCGTGTCCTGCATTCGTGCTGATTGGTTGGGGCTGTTCCAACAGGACAATGCACCTCCACACAAGTGTCGGAACGCCACATTATGGTTAGAGGAGCATTCATTTGAGTTTGGGGTGTTGCCATTCCCACTCAAGTCCCCCGATCTGAACGTGATAGAACACATTTGGGATGTCATGCAACGCGCTATCGAACACAGGAATCCGAGACCTTGGAATACACCCGAATTTTGGAACGCTCTGCATGAAGTATGGTGTGCATTGCCTACAGCATATTTCCAGAAGTTAGTGGAGTCCATGCCCCGTCGTATTTTTACAGTCGTGCGCTCCCGTGGGGGACCTACCAAGTATTAGACTGGTGTACCAGTTTTTCTGGCACTTCAGTGTATACAACCCGAGGAGCGGATTTCGGTTAGTAGAGTGTTCCGAGTCAGACAAAATGGGAAAAGCTGCCGATTTATCGGAGTTTGATAAAGGATAAATTGTCGTGTCACGGCGCTCTAAAATATGATCTCGGAAACGGCGTGGCTTGTGGGTTCTTCACGTGCCGCTGTAGTGAGTATGTGTCAAAAGTGGTGTACAGGTGGCCAAACGACGAACCGTCGTCCAGCGGAAGGTTCCGGGGACCACAGTACCTCAACCAGTTCACTGACGCCAGAGGAAGCGGAGACTGTCGCGCATTGTTCACGGCGACCGCAGGGCCATAGTGCGGCAAATCACCCGCAGCTAAAACAGTGGTGATCAGGACAATGTGTCACAGCACACAGTTCATCGCAGGCTTCTGCGCAATGGGCCTGCGTAGCCGAAGGCCCAGCCAGGTCCCCATGCTCACTGTACGTCATCACCAACAGCGCATGAAATGGGCTCAAGTTAATCGAGATTGGAATGTGGATGATTGGAAGAAAGTGGCCTGGTCTGACGAAACAAGATTACTGGTGCATCATGTAGACGGCCGAGCGCGGATACGCCGATTACCAACGGAGGCTATGGCACCTGGATGCACTGTTGGGCGGAAACAGGCCGGAGGCGGAGGTGTTATGCTGTGAGCAGTGTTTTCTTGGGACACTTTAGGTCCCATTATCCCCAAAACACAATCAATCCCTGATAGCTGTCAGGTATCTGAACATCGTTGCGGACCAAGTTCACCCATTCATAGCAACTGTGTCCCCTGCTGATGATGCCCATTATCAACAGATAATGCGCCATGCCACACTGCCAGAATCATCAAGGAGTGGTTTGAGGAACATGCTGGCGACTTTCTGTTAATGATAACTATGCATATTCTTCTGCTACAGGTGTACGACAAGAGCAGGAGCTGGGGGAGAGGGTTGGGGATCGTGCCTTCCTGTACACCTCTCAATTTTCCGCTCCTCTAAGTCCAGTCATGGCGCAACAACTTGTTTGGGTAAAATGATATTATTTATAGAATCTGCTACTTATATCTCCCAAACGATATTAATTCCAGCACAGACATTTCGGATAGGGGGGAATAGAATTGCTCCGGGGGCTAACTAAGAAAGCCTGATTGGGAAGGGGGGAGGAGGTAAAGGACATGCGATCCGAGATCAAATAATTTGAAAAGCTGGCAGGGGTTTCCATATTTTCGGGGAAAGATTTATCTCCTGGTCATTCGTACGATTTGATACTTCTTCCAACTATTCATGGCTTTAGTTAACCTATTTGATATCAAAATGCTAAATATCAATGACACGTAGCACATTTTCTTTTCTTTAAATATCAATGACACGCAGCACATTTTCTTTTCTTTAAATATCAATGATACGTAGCCCATTTCCTTTCCTTTAAATATCAATGACACGTATCACATTTTCTTTTCTTTAAATATCAATGACACGTAGCACATTTTCTTTTCTTTAAATATCAATGATACGTAGCCCATTTTCTTTCCTTTAAATATCAATGACACGCAGCACATTTTCTTTTCTTTAAATATCAATGATATGTAGCCCATTTTCTTTCCTTTAAATATCAATGACACGTATCACATTTTCTTTTCTTTAAATATCAATGACACGTAGCACATTTTCTTTTCTTTAAATATCAATGACACGTAGCACATTTTCTTTTCTTTAAATATCAATGATACGTAGCCCATTTTCTTTCCTTTAAATATCAATGACACGTATCACATTTTCTTTTCTTTAAATATCAATGACACGTAGCACATTTTCTTTTCTTTGAATATCAATGACACGTATCACATTTTCTTTTCTTTAAATATCAATGATACGTAGCCCATTTTCTTTCCTTTAAATATCAATGACACGTAGCACATTTTCTTTTCTTTAAATATCAATGACACGTAGCACATTTTCTTTTCTTTAAATATCAATGACACGTAGCACATTTTCTTTTCTTTAAATATCAATGATACGTAGCCCATTTTCTTTCCTTTAAATATCAATGACACGTATCACATTTTCTTTTCTTTAAATATCAATGACACGTAGCACATTTTCTTTTCTTTAAATATCAATGACACGTAGCACATTTTCTTTTCTTTAAATATCAATGATACGTAGCCCATTTTCTTTCCTTTAAATATCAATGACACGTATCACATTTTCTTTTCTTTAAATATCAATGACACGTAGCACATTTTCTTTTCTTTAAATATCAATGACACGTAGCACATTTTCTTTTCTTTAAATATCAATGATACGTAGCCCATTTTCTTTCCTTTAAATATCAATGACACGTATCACATTTTCTTTTCTTTAAATATCAATGACACGTATCACATTTTCTTTTCTTTAAATATCAATGACACGTATCACATTTTCTTTTCTTTAAATATCAATGACACGTATCACATTTTCTTTTCTTTAAATATCAATGACACGTAGCACATTTTCTTTTCTTTAAATATTAATGACACGTAGCACATTTTCTTTTCTTTAAATATCAATGACACCCAGCACATTTCCTCTTCTTTAAATATCAATGACACGTAGCACATTTTCTTTTCTTTAAATATCAATGACACGTAGCACATTTTCTTTTCTTTAAATATCAATGCCACGTAGCACCAGTTGAGTTAAATAAAACCCGCTAATGAGAACTGAAAATGTTCAACACACTAACCCACCCCACTAACCACGCAGCTTGGGATGTTTTTCACTAACAATGGTAAGTAAGCTATACATATCAATCGGTGCTCCCTTTCCATTCAGTTCTCGCCACCTCCAAACTTTTACCATTGCATTAATTATATTATTATTATTATTTTTCTATCTACGATCTGGAAATATTTGTCGTTTTTTCACATTGTACCTCTTCTTTCTTTCTTTCCTTTTCAATACTTTTCGTCGTTTTGTTTTTGCCACCCCTAAAATTATGCTGTCCTGAGCTGTTGCTCACCTAAGGCCACTGGTCTATACTGTTCTGGTAAATACGAGGGTTGTACCGAAAGTAATGCAAAAGTGGGCATAACTTTTTTATTAACTGGCAGAGGTCATTCAAATTGCACATGGTGCTCTCTTTTTCTATACAATGGTACTACTCAACATAGTCTCCATCACAAGCGATGTATTTGCGCCATCGTTCAACACAACTCTCGAATTCTCTTTGAAAAAATTCAAATGTGGACTATTGTACCCACTTTTTTACAGTCATTTTCACCTCATCTGTGTCATCAAATCGTTTTCCCTGGAGAGGGTTTTTCATTGGACCGAACAGATGGAAGTCGGAGCGCGCCAGATCTGGAATGTACGGTGGAAGATGGGGGGGCCGACCAGCCTAATTTTCTTATCGCCTGATTTGTTGCCAAAGATATGTGTGGTCTCGCATCGTCATAGTGAATGTGGATCCCTTTCAGGATTCTTGTTCGGTCTGTTCCTCCATATGGCTTCTCTAAGCTTCTCGAGTGTCTCAATGTACCGCTCGCTGGTCACGGTACGGCCACGTTCCAGAAGATCAAAGAGAATGACACACCTGTCATCCCAAAAAGCAGTCACCATGACATTCTGTGCTGATCGCTGGCTCTTGAACTTCTTAGGCCTTGGTGAAGGCCGCCTCGGTGGCGCAGTGGTCTAAGCGATGGCCTCTGATCATTCGTCCGAAAGGGGCCCGTGTTCGATTCTCGTGAGGCATGGATTTTGTGTTTGTCATACGGCACTGGTTCTCTCCCTTCCCTGGAACCAGTGACTCTAAACTAGGGACGGGCCCATTGAGTTGCTCATGGTGGTCGTTAAACATGCATTAAAAAAAGGGGGGGGGTCCTTGGTGAAGAGGTGTGACGCCATTCCATGGATTGATTCTTCGTTTACGGATTGTAAAGACACGCCCACGTTTCATCCCCTGTCACCAGATCGGAAGAAAACGTGTCTTCATTGGCTTCAAACGCTTCCAGCAGATCATAGAAGACTTCCACCCTTCTCTCCTTCAAATCGGGTATCAACTGCCGAGATACCCACTTTGCACACACTTTCCGATACCCTAAGTCTTCCACCATCTTCTGTGTGGCATTGTGACCACAGTTCAGTTGTGCAATAAGCTCAAGGATCATTGACTCGTCTCACCGCGCAAATCAATTCATCCATTCGCTGACGATTCGTGTCAGTGGTTGCAGATGATGGTCTCCCACTGGGTGGTTTCTCTTCAATGCTGGTTTCCCCTTCTTTAAACTTCTTCATCCATCTGTGCACATTGGTCTTGTCAATGGTGTCATCTCCGTAAACATTCCGTAGCCTTCTGTGGATGTCGGACAGCCTGCACCCTTCCTTCGTCAAGAACTCAATGACGGCACGTTGCTTCTGCTTGGAATCCATTATTTACCTGCAATGAAGAAGGGTTGACTTACCATGACTAATATTTTTAACCATATTGTTGTTGCTTTTGTCTTAAGCGACGAAGCTTGCATCGCCATATCACGCGATGAAATCTCAATCTGGGGGAGAGGGTGAAAACACAACTTTGCCAGTGGCGACATCGAAATCGCGTCTCCTCACTTCGGAGTGAGTTGCTCTAACCGATTAAACTATACCGACGGAATGTATCGCAACAGATGTGTCGTCTTGACACGCATGTTTCATCTCTGTAGTACGTCACAGGAGTCTGATTTTTCAGGTGTTACCCGCCTGCTATAGCAACTGGTCGGATGCTCCTGTGCTTTTCGTTCTAATTCTGGAAAGATGCTTAAGGGGAAAGAAATGTCTTTCCTAGCCTGAAAATGCTTTATTTTACATCAGCACAAAAGCTATGGAATTTGGCACATCCAGTATATATGACTGTAGCAACATTTCAACATAGAGTAAAGCCATGCGATGTACCTCGAAGTAATTTACGTTTACGGTGAATGTCGGAGTATGTGCTTCATACAATCCCAAGAGGAAAACGTAAAGGTGAAATTCAGATGGATGAACTTTCATTGCTTTTTTATTTGCAGAGATGAAATTTCTGACATAAATTTTTATTATTGTTTTTGCCCCCCCCCCCCTTTTTAAGTACAATATACCTAAGTTATTTTATGCTTTTTATTCCTCTCAGCCTTGGGGTACCTCTGCGGAACGCAATTCTCCCCGTTGCTCTCCAGTTATCTCTGTATTGCTCTCTTGATTCTCTTCTTGTCGTTCTTGCATCCAACCACCTCTGCCTGGGTCTTCCGCTTTTTAGGTGTGTCCAATCCGGTTTCCATGCAGTCATTCCACTAAAACCTTCCGTTTCAGATCCTGCCGATTTCTATTTCATTCCTCTGACGTGCATTTACGCAATTTCTGTTTTACTTTTCTGTCTTAACTGTGTAGTTCTTTTTCTGTCCTTCAGAGTCATATCTAACTATTCTTTTTACCTGTGTTTGCTCAACTTATATTTTTCCAGATTGTGTTGCATTCATTGAACACGTTTCCTCGGCTGTTCATTTTGGAAACATGCATTGATTGAAGAACTTCCTTTTGAAAGAAATGAATCCGTTTTCCCTGAACTTATCACTATTTCCTATAAGCGATCCGGGAGTTTTGAACTATCTGCTCTATCTCTTTATGTACACTGGTGTTCAAAATTAACGTGACGAGCACAAAATCACGAATAACGCAAAATCCACAAGGCAGAGTTTAATGACTGTTGGTACGAATATACATATATCGAAAACGCAGCAATGCGCAACAGAAAAGGAATACCATCATCACATGAGGAGGAAGCATGCGCATGACAGCACGGCGGTCCAAAAATGATATAGCAAGCGACGCGGATTTTGAGGGAATAATACTTCATAAGGTACTTATTCTCTTGAAGATAAAAAGGGTATCATCCTCTGTGCAAACAAAATATACGTAGACATCGCTCTTTCCACGTTTTAACAACACACAGCAACCGGAAAATTGTTATTCAGTCACCGCTGGGGAATCGAATTCCAGATCTCTCGATATCCAGCAGGCCGCGTTACTCTTACACCACAGTGGCCAACAATCCACGGCGCTATGTTTGTTTTTCTGTCAGCTTCTGACATCATAAGTCCGTAAGATGGGCTCAGCTACTGAGACGTCTCCATCTAGTGGGCATTAACGGCACTGGCTATACGTATATTAATTATAGCAGTTAAATCCAAAAGGCGATATCCTAACGCGCTCGGCTAATGTAAGGCTAACGCGCTCTGCTGGAT
This sequence comes from Macrothele yani, assembly GCA_039090855.1. Lineage (NCBI taxonomy): Eukaryota > Metazoa > Arthropoda > Arachnida > Araneae > Macrothelidae > Macrothele > Macrothele yani. The sequence goes on from CM076997.1 coordinate 5,300,110, forward strand.
ATCGAGAGATCTGGGATTCGATTCCCCAGCGGTGACCGAATAACAAATTTTCGGTTGCTGTGAGTTGCTAAAACGTGGAAAGAGCGATGTCTTTGTTTATTCACTGACGCCACGTATTTGGAGGATTTTCAAAATATACGTATATAAATTATGTAAAAAAATCGTCACATAAAAGACGCACACAGGCGTCCCAAAACAACATAATGCAGGAAAAGATAATAAACCAGTGAAAGACAAAACAAAACTACTGGCAAACTCGCTGGAAGATATGCAGGCATCAGTCCATCAGCTCGATGACATCACTGTTAATAAGAAACCAAGGAGTCCTAGGCATTCAGGTAGAAAGAAAAACATCAGCAGTGTTAATGAATGAAACTGTGTACTTCTGTTCAGTGTTAATGAATGAAACTGTGTACTTCTGTTCGGTGTTAATGAATGAAACTGTGTAGTTCTGTTCAGTGTTAATGAATGAAACTGTGTAGGTCTGTTCAGTGTTAATGAATGAAACTGTGTAGTTCTGTTCTGTGTTAAGGAATGTTTTTTTTTTCATATACTGACATTTATGAAAAATACCTCGTAATATTGTAAAATTAAAGAGAGAACCATTCGATTACACATTCCGCAGGAAAGAGACTCAGCTTCAAGCTAAAGTCGGGCGTGTGATATCAGTCCAGTTGATAGAGCGCTCTTCCCACTCAGACAGTCCTTGGTTCGATTTTAACTAGATCCAAACGGGCGTTTTTACGGACCTGTTTAGAAAATTTCCCCAGCGTAGTGCTATAATTCAGAAGTTTCGTAAGGAGAAAAAAAAAGTAGTTGTTGCTTTGGGAAAGTGTGGTTATCCTTTCTTTTTCTTTTTTTTTTTTTTTATGATTACTACTGGGGAATTGGCGGACAAGATTCGGCAAGCCATCAGTTACGTCACGTGATTGCCGGTTGCCACTGCCGGGAAACTAGCAGACCACATTAGACTAGCTATCCTTTATGGCACGTGCTTGCAGGGCCGCTGAAAGGCCACTTGTGGCAGCTACTGCCTGTGATGGATAACTGATGGCCCTATTGTGGCGTATGGCAACTGATAGGAGTGCCAACTGCTGGCCCTTCTGTTGGCCGTCTGGACGTTTATTTATGGTTCGGCAGCGGCAACATAGTGCTGGGCCATTGCTGCCAGTGCTGGCCCAGCAAGACTGTTTTTGCTGGGATCTGTTTACAAGGGTATGAATGAGAGTTTCGGCAAATAAGTGCCACTCCTCCATCAAGGTGAGTCGGAGTCCCGGGCGTGTTCTGGGACAAAGAGTGGGCTCCCGTCTTTCAATTGCTATTCCTGGGTATCCCGGACATGCTCTATTGGGTTCAGGTCCGAAGATCTCGCGGGCCACTCCATTCTGTAAATATCCTCACTCTCCAGGTTTTCGTCGACTATCCGAGCCCTACGGAGACGGACGTTATCATCCATAAAAAAGGGACTAGAAGCGAACAGCTCACCTGAAACGCCGTACATAGGTGTCTAGGATGCCATCCATGCAGCGTGAAGCCGTCAGAGTGCCTCCTGGAAACAAGTGCAACGGCGTACGTCAATCCGGAACCAACCAGGTGTCCTCGACCACCATAGTGGTCAATGTCCCTAATTTTGGAATGACAATTTTGGCTTCCCACCTCTCTCGAAATGTAGACACACACATTGAGAATCCGTGTTTAGGCTGTACCGCGACTGGTTACTGAAGAGGATACAGGCCCTATTGATCAGGGGTCCAGGGGTTATGTTGTAGCGCCCAATTCAGGCTGACTCATCTGTGTGATGTGGCGAGTGGGATATATGCCACTGGCCTTTTTGCATGCAGACCGCTCTCGTGAAGTGCTCTGTAAACTGCTTGCCTCGATATCGTGCTTCCCGTAGCAGAGGATAGCTCCTACAAAAGTTGCCTATAGATGTCGACTCCCTATTACGGTGAGCTGCTGCACAAGTTCGACATTGTTTTCACTTTTGCTGGTTGCAGGCCACCCAGACAGTTCATCACTTTCAACACTTTCATGACCATCTTTAAAACGTTTATACCACTCATAAATTTGTGCATGACTCATGCAATCCTCCCGATAGACCTTCTGTAACTTTAAGTACGTGTCTTTGCAAATTTCATCAAGTTCTTGACAAAATCTGATGCATTGATTCATTTTTCGGACGTGACAAATGCGACGAACAGTTTCAAACACGTAAGAACAAAGTACTGCTATAGAGGAACCGGACGACAAAGCTGGTATATGGTAAGCGTAGAAACTCCAATGGAAATAGTGGATCCCCGAAACCTCACCGCCAGATGGCGCTGAGGGGGCAAACCAACATAGTCACATGACAGTCCTAAATCAGTAGGAATAGATTACAGCTCTTTGGTTAGAAGTGCACGCTTTGCATGCGATCTGGTGAATTAGTGTACCAATATGGTGAAAAAACGTTGTCATTTTAAGGATTGTTCAATTACAGATGAGGACAAATTGAGCCTTTTTCGATCTCCAAAGCGAATACATCGCCAAGTGTTTCTTTGGTATTTATTTCTTTCGTAATAGTTATTTGTTATTGTTGACGAACTCACGTGGAGCTTGTGTGAAGCTGATAGTATTGAATCCAAATTGAGTCCTATGAGCTTACTTCGAGAAACGAAGGTTGCTCTAGAAGTTTTGTCCACAAGAGGAATAAACATTTTTGCAGAAACAAAAAGAATAATTAATAAAGTATAGTATAATTGTAATACACCAGTGACCCTAGCTCCGGCTCGGCAGGCATGTGCTCCCACAATGCATTGCGCGCATTCTTTTCCCCGTGGCCGCTACTTCAATTGGCGCTGCAAGCGGATAATTCTTGGGTCTTGAGGCTTTCGTTTTTAACGTTAAGTTCCCTGGCTTACTCTTCTGCTCGCTTTGCCGGACGGACAGGGGAGAGGTAACTCGCGGCACATGCGTAGTAGGTTCCAAGGTCAAGTTGTGCAGCGCGATTCCGAACTTATGCAACCAGTCTGAATACTTTTCGACTGCATTTCGTTAACCACGTAATTTTCAACTTTAAAATTCAGGGTAATTTGAGTGAATGTACATCGATTTCGTATTGGTAGAGTAACATAAATAATTCGAGAAATGCCTTTTTTTCAGGGATAGAATAGCAGTTAGAGGTTTTCGAAGAAAAATGATTGTGTTAGTCTCAGCAGATTTCTATTTGAAAACTAAACTCTGTTTAGTGAACGGTCTAAGTGCAGTACGTGAGAGATGCTTTCTTATTTTCATAGTTTTACATCGTTTATTTTCAACTTCAAAATTCAGGAGTAATTTAATTACAAATCATCATCATCATCATCATTGTCAACCATTGTCAATCTACTGCTGGACGAAGGTCTACCCAAGTTTCCTCCACAACGGTCTGTCTTGTGCCAGTCTCCTCCATGTCACTCCCGCATATTTTCGAATTTCATCCACCCATCTCCCACGTGGTCTTCTTCTTGGTCTTTTCCTGTCCCTTGGAATCCAATCTAAAATTTCGGCTGTCCATCGATGGTCTGTCCTTCTGGCAGTATGTCCAGCCCATTGCCATTTCAGGGATTTAACTCTGTCCATGATGTCTTCCACTCTCGTCATTTTTCGGATCCACGAGTTCCTCTTCTTATCTCTCCTGGTTATACCAAGCATGCACCTCTCCATGCTACTTTGAGTTGTCTGCAGCCTTTGTATGTCTCTTTTAGTTAAGGTCCACGTCTCTGCACCATACGTAAGCACTGGAAGGATGCATTGATCAAACACTTTTCTTTTAAGACATAATGGCATATTGCTCTTGAAAATTATGCTGTTTCTTCCAAAATCTCTCCAGGCAAGTTTTGTACGCCGATTAATTTCTTCATCAATGTGACCCTCACTTGATATCTGCTGTCCAAGATAAACGTACGTGTCTGTTATCTCCAGTTTTTCTCCATCAATCGATAACTTTTCAATTTTTGTAAAAGCATTGAGCATCACTTTTGTCTTCTGAAAGTTCATTTTTAATCCCACTTCTTTACTCTTGTCAGAAAGTTCCTGGATCATACTCTGCAGCTCTGGTGGGGTAGTCGCAAAAATGACTACGTCATCAGCAAAACGAAGGTGGGTTAGATAATCTACATTAATCTTTATCCCTTTGTTTTCCCAGTTCAGTGATTGAAAGACATTTTCCAATGTGGTATTAAAGAGTTTCGGAGATATGGTGTCATCTTGTCTCACTCCCTTTCCAATTTTTATGTGTGTTGTATTTTCAAACAGCCGAATCTTTGCACTTGCATTTTCATAGATGTTATTAATAATATTAATGTATGCATCTTCAATACCGCAGGATTTCAGAGCCATTTTAACTGCTGATGGTTTCACCGAATCAAAGGCTTTTTCATAATCGATAAAAGCCATGCACAATGGAAGTTCATATTCCCTCGCTCTTTCAATTAGTTCTCTCAGTACGTGGATATGATCTATTGTGCTGTAGCCACTCCTGAATCCAGCTTGTTCTCTCGGTTGAGCCATGTCCGGTGTTACCTTCAAGCGGTGTGAAAGAACTTTAGTGAAGATTTTATAAACCACTGAGAGGAGACTGATAGGTCTGTAGTTCCTGAGATCCTCAATGTCACCTTTTTTATGTAGCAGGATCATTGTAGCGTTGTTCCAATACTCAGGAATCTTCCCTTCATTAAGGCATCGAGTGAAAATTTGGGCGAGTACTGTTTCGATTTCTCCACTTGCTTCTTGTATGATGTCTACAGTAATTCCATCTTCTCCTGGAGCTTTCCCCCGCTTCATGTTCTTGATTGCATGTGCAACTTCTGCTGGGAGGACTGGAAGAACTTTGGTACCTTTCATGATGTCTGGAGTACATGTATCATCCCTTTCATATAATTTGGAGTAGAAATCTTTCACTCTTGTCAAAATTTCGCCTCTATTTCTTGTTACAGAACCATCTTCTTTTCTCAGTGCCATAATCTGTTTTCTTCCCTTACTGAGATGTCCCTTTGCTATCTTTAGGCTTTGGTTGTTTTCAATTGCTTTCCTCACTAGCTCACAGTTGAATTTCCTTACATCTTCAGTAATACTTTTTCGTACTGTCTTGCATAGCTCTATATATTCCACTTTGGAACTCACATCTTCTTTAGTTGTCCTCGTCGCTCTTCTTTTTTGCATCAACATTTTGGTTTTTTCTGATAATTTGTTCACATGCAACTTGTTCTTAGACCCAGCTAATTTTGGTGCTGTTTCCATAAGAGCTTTGGTTACTTTTCTGTTAACTTCAGAGATGTCCACTTCTTCCGATGTTAGGCCTTCTAAAGCAGAGAACCTGTTCTTCAGTTCCAACTTGAAGGTATTATGGTGTTTTTTAAGGTTGGTTATGTCAATACATTTTGTTTGTCTTATGAGCTTGCCACGTTCAAGTTTAGTGTTGAGGTGCATCTTACATCTCACCAATCTATGTCACTACCTGTGTTGAACTTGTTCAGCACACAAATACGATGCTATATATGAGCTTCATAAAATTTACGCTCTGTAAAAGTACAGAATTGCACGATGAGGACTATTTCAGAAATTTCTAATAGGGTGGTGTTATCGGCTAATATTTCCTTACGATTTCGCTGACGACAGAAAATAAATAGATGAGTGAGTAACAAAAAATTAGAAAATAATTTGCTTTCAGGTGTATGCCCTGTGGAATTTTACATCAAATCGCACATAGAAAGACATTTTGAGTGACCCCATTCTCTCAGAAAAAATTTGCTAATATTAAATATTTTTAAGTCATAGTTTTGTGACTGCTGCTTATTTTACACTTCAAAGCTGAAGTGCCAAACTGTCCTTTTCCTTCCCATCTAGATTAACGCCAAACGTATAAATGAGATTTCCGTTACTCTTCGGTATTTCGACTTTTCTACTAAATAATTACTTTCCCTCGCGAAGTTTCTGCGTATTCTCTTTAGCCGTGCATCGCAAAAGGTAGACGGTTCGGCGACTTTCAGTGGAATAGTGACGGATGAATTAGATACTGTTGACCGACCACTCAGCGGAATTGTCAAGGATGTCTGGATCTTCGCCCAGCGAAACAACTCGTCACTTTCAAAATGAATCGTTGTTTCGGTTGGGTTGAAAGCTGCACGAATGTTTCGACGCTTAGCGAAGCTTTCCGAACAAAAGACTAAAGAGTAATGATGCATTCGCGAAGATTCGGTAAAATGTCACCGAAACCGTTGCACGAACCGAAAGTAATTCATTTCTCCTCGGATCAGTGACACATCCTTATGAAAGGAGTGAGGGAGGAGAGGGGGAGATTGTTACAACTGGCTTCCTCCCACTCATCTCTTTACCATTACACTTTTGTAATCTCAGTGTCGCACGATTTTCAGGAGATAATCCAAAACTTTCTCTATGTGTGACGTTTTAGATGAATAAAATCCCTAACTTTCGAATGCTATCCTGCAGAATATTTATCCAGAAACTAGAACAGTGCTGTCTAACTTCTGTAGTGCCGCGGGCCAAGCATTTTAAGAGAATTAGATGGCGGACCACTTATTTTAAAAACACCTATAAGATGACGGAAATATAAATATGTACTTAATTTATTAAATGTTTAAGCTTTTTTAATTAATATTAAAACTATTGAAATTTGAAATTTGTAAGAAAAACAGCAACAATAATGAGAGCACTGTGGGCGATTAAACTCCATTAAAAGTTGTTGCACGTCCATTTCGATGCTTGTCGTTGTAAATCGAAGTAATTGTTCAAGAACAGCCATTCGTTCTGTTCCTGTGTTTTGGCTTAATGTAGTATTTTATGTCATAAAACTCCCTTCGCTTGTATAAGTTCTTCCAAACATTTAAATAACTTTTAATCCCAAATTTCTTGTGTTAGGGCATTTCTCAGAGAGAGAAAGAAAGCTTAAACAATTCTGCTGTAGTCTCTGATCGAGTTCTAATAAATTCATCTGCTTGAAGTTTTACATAATTCCATTTGATACACGGGGTTTGTGCTTCCAATGGTAACATTCAGTGAATTGCTGAACAGACGTACTTTTGGTTTGAGTTCATTAAATGTTTATTACATCGAAATTCTTAATACGAGTGTCTAGCTGAGAAACAAATATTTTAAAATCTATAGTTTCAGCAAATATTGTCATTTTATCAAAAAAACTCCTTGAAGAATTCGAAGTGAGTTAAACTGTTTCTTTATAGATTTGATTTTGACAATGGCAGCTTGCTACGAAAACCATCTACGTAAGTATAAGACTGTAAAGATTACTGATATTTTGGTCTTTACGTTGCAGAGCAATATTTGACGCATTCAAATACTGCTTGATATCAGTTAGGAAAGCTAGCGAGCTAAGAAAAACGCCATCGCTGAGACTTTTAGTTAGGTCAGTATCACATTTTATTTCTTCCAATAAAAAAAGATAAAGTTTTCTATTTTCGGTCAGAGTGTCCTGTTTCCTGACTAGTCTATTCTTAATGAAAACAATTTTATAGAGCACATAAGAGACTTTTTCTGCTTTGCGGATGCTGCTTAAAAATTTCATATCAAGCTACCCAGTCTCATGAATAGCGACACTAAGTTTGTTAAAATCAGTCACGTATTTTAGCCTCGTTCTCAGTGTAATCGATAATTTGGGGGTTCCACTTAGAAAGAGCGAACTGGCTTCAACATTTATATTCATCCGAAATTCTTCACAAGTCCTGTTCAACTAGTTAAGGTGATTCATTCCTTGTTTACACTCTAGAAATCATCACTAAGTCGTCATCATACTGCGAAGTGTTAATACCAGGACCAGTTACGTCAACGTCTGTTATAAGCTACTTTTTTTAACCAGTTCATCCATATAGATTGCAGACAAAACTGTACTCAGACTCCATCCGTGTATACAGTCATTCTTTCTTTAATGCGTACTTCCGGAAGTACGAATTCAGGCACTTTTCCGTTTTCCATTTGGTGAATTTTAAGCTAAGTCTACTTATATTGGCAAACGTTTATGCTTAAGCGGCTGTTAATCTACTTTGTTAACTTATCACTTATAAAATTCAGAAAAAAGTTTTTGCACCGCTATAGAAATAAATTGTAAAATTTGCAAAAGTGAATGAATAAAACACAGCATCATTTAAAATAGTATAACTATTTAAATGATTCACAGCATCATTGTTCACCTATTGTTTCATTACAGCGACCTTCAATTTTGTAACAATGCAAAATGTTTTTCGTGATTACTGCGATTCCGGCCAAAGAATGATTTTACTGCATTTGTCAAAATGCTTTCAGTAAAAACTTAAGCGGCAATCAAGCGAGGATTTATTGAAAAGTTATTCGACTATAACACCTACTTGACACACACACACGAGTTGGCTCGTGTGTGTGTGAAGTTTTGTATCTCTTAAGTCTGCTTGCTGGGCGTTATGAAACACCGACAGGAGTGACCATATAGGCCAAATCATGGTCGTTTGGCTGCCATATTTTTTAATTTTCGTTTAAGTGTTTCCCCGTAACCAGTGGTCTGATTTAATTTTTTTTAAGCTCCTTAAAAAAACACGAATTTTGTTATTACGAATACGGACTTTGGTAAACGCTATAGCTTATGAAGCCTAAGTTTAAGAAAAATAGAAAAATTACATATTTTTGAGTGAAAGTGATTAAAAATGGGTAAAAAGCAAAAATTTTGTTTGTATGAAGACAACTGAATGTTTATTTACTAATAAATCTCAAACAGATAGAGTGAAGTAGATAGTACCCAGCAAAAACAGTCTTGCTGGGCCAGCACTCAAGCCAGCAGTGCCTGCAGTGGCCCAACACTATGTTGCTGCTGCCCAAACGTCAATAAAATGTCTCGGCGGCCAATACATGGGCCAGCAGATGGCATCTCCATCAGTTGTCACATGCCAGAACAGGACCATCAGTTATCCATCACAGGCTGCTGCCACAAGCGACCCTTAAGCGGTCCTGCAAGCACGTGCCAAAAATGATGGCTATAGCCTAATGTGGTCCGCCAGTTTACAGGAAGTGGCAGCCTGCAATCACGTGAGGTAACTGATGGCTTGCCGAATCTTATCCGCCAATTTTCCAGTAGTAGTAAATATATATATATATCATCATCATCATCATTGTCAACCATTATCAATCCACTGCTGGACGAAGGTCTCCCCAAGTTTCCTCCACAACGGTCTGTCTTGTGCCAGTCTCCTCCATGTCACCCCTGCATACTTTCGAATTTCATCCACCCATCTCCCATGTGGTCTTCTTCTGGGTCTTTTCCTGTCCCTTGGAATCCAATCTAAAATTTCGGCTGTCCATCGATGGTCTGTCCTTCTGGCAGTATGTCCAGCCCATTGCCATTTCAGGGATTTAACTCTGATCATGATGTCTTCCACTCTCGTCATTTTTCGGATCCACGAGTTCCTCTTCTTATCTCTCCTGGTTATACCAAGCATGCACCTCTCCATGCTACTTTGAGTTGTCTGCAGCCTTTGTATGTCTCTTTTAGTTAAGGTCCACGTCTCTGCACCATACGTAAGCACTGGAAGGATGCATTGATCAAACACTTTTCTTTTAAGACATAATGGCATATTGCTCTTGAAAATTATGCTGTTTCTTCCAAAAGCTCTCCAGGCAAGTTTTGTACGCCGATTAATTTCTTCATCAATGTGACCCTCACTTGATATCTGCTGTCCAAGATAAACGTACGTATCTGTTATCTCCAGCTTTTCTCCATCAATCGATAAATCTTCCATTCTTGTAAAAGCATTGAACATCACTTTTGTCTTCTGAAAGTTCATTTTTAATCCCACTTCTTTACTCTTGTCAGCAAGTTCCTGGATCATATTCTGCAGCTCTGATGGGCTAGTTGCAAAAATGACTACGTCATCAGCAAAACGAAGGTGGGTTAGATAATCTCCATTAATCTTTATCCCCTTGTTTTCCCAGTTCAGTGACTGAAAAACACCCTCCAATGTGGCATTAAAGAGCTTCGGAGATATGGTGTCACCTTGTCTCACTCCCTTTCCAATTTTTATGTGTGTTGTATTTTCAAACAGCCTAATCTTTGCACTTGCATTTTCATAGATGTTATTAATAATATTAATGTATGCATCTTCAATACCGCAGGTTTTCAGAGCCATTGTAACTGCTGATGGTTTCACCGAATCAAAGGCTTTTTCATAATCGATAAAAGCCATGCACAATGGAAGTTCATATTCCCTCGCTCTTTCAATTAGTTCTCTCAGCACATGGATATGATCTATTGTGCTGTAGCCACTCCTGAATCCAGCTTGTTCTCTCGGTTGAGCCATGTCCAGTGTTACCTTCAAGCCGTGTGAAAGAACTTTAGTGAAGATTTTATAAACTACTGATAGGAGGCTGATAGGTCTGTAGTTTCCGAGATCCTCAATGTCACCTTTCTTATGTAGCAGGATCATTGTAGCGGTGTTCTTGGGAAATTTCCTTCTCAAATCCGGAAAAACGCCCGCTGCATCAGGGTAACACCGAAATCACGACTGCTTGTTTGCGAAGCGGACGATTTAGCCACTACACTAATTTGCCACGTGTTAACGCTTCCTTGAAGGTGAGCCTCTTTTCCTGCACGATGTAAAACGAAGGGTTTTCTTTTTTAATTTTACAATATTGCGAGTTTGTTTTCGTACATGTCCGTTTCATATATTTCATAAATTTATTTTTTCAACGTAACGATTTTTTTTATTTACCTTAAGGGAACTTCACTCATTTTCAACCATGCAGTGAACCAACTTAAAGACGCTTTCCAAAGTTTTGTACTGTCCTTGTGGTCGTGGAAGGCGATTGTTTAATTAACATATTTACCCGTTCATATCACATTCTATTACATTTTTAACGGGTTTTTTTCCCCACGGTCCGAAGCTACATTTGTTCTAAATAGGAAAGATATTTTATTTTACTCCCGGTTACTTTTAGCAGCGAATTCCTCCAACCTTGTGTATTCAACCCGTGGACGAGCACATTATATTCACCTAGCGTTGCTTTTTTTTTTTTTTTTTTTCAAATACTTGTTCAAATACTTGTTCATTTTGTAGTGAAAATACCCATTTTGTACGCGTATAATTCTTATTTTTTTCAACACAGCGATTTTTAGTGTCTTTCCGGGACTTCTGTTTGAAGCGGTTTAGTGTATAATGATTATATAGAAATTACATTGATGAGCCACTCCATTATGACAACCCGCAGCCTAGAGAAATGGGTGCGCCTGGAGACCGAAATGTGACGCAGGTGAAGTTCACAGAGCAGTATATATACAACCAGAGAACCGGCTTTCGGTTAGTAGAGTGTTTGGAGTCAGAATGGGAAAAGCTGCCAATTTATCGCAGTTAGATAAAGGACAAATTGGATGACACGGCGCCCCAGAACTTCAATCTCGGAATCGGCGCGGCTTGTGGATTATTCACGTGCCGCTGTAGTGAGTACGTAGTAAAAGTGGTGCACAGATGCCCAAACGACGAACCGTCGTCCAGGCGTGTGTCGTCCGCAGCTCATTGATGCCAGAGGGGAGCGGAGACTGTCGCGCATTGTTCACAGCGACCGTAGGGCCACAGTGCGATAATTCGTCCGCAGCTACAGCAGGGGTGATCAGGGCAATGTGTCAAAGCACACAGTTCAGCGCAACTTTCTGCGTATGGGCCTGCGTAGCCGAAGACCCAACTAGGTCCCCATGCTCACTGAACGTCATCGCCATCAACGCATGAAATGGGCCCAAGATCAACGAGATTGGACCGTGGATGATTGGAAGAAAGTGGCCAGGTCTGACGAATCAAGATTCCTTACGCATCACGTATAGACGGCCGAGAGCGGATACGCCGATTACCAAAAGAGGCTGTGGCACTTGGATGCATTGTTGGGCGGAAGCAGACCGCCGGCGGCGGTGTTATGCTGTGGGCGATGTTTTCTTGGGATATTTTAAGCCCCATTATTCCAAAAGCACAATCAATCCCTGATAGCTGTCAGGTATCTGAACATCGTTGCGGACCAAGTTCACCCATTCATGGCAACTGTGTTTCCTGCTGGTGATGGTCATTACCAAGAGGATAATGCACCATGCCACACGACCAGAATAGTCAAGGAGTGGTTCGAGGAACATGCTGTTGACTTTCTGTTACTGCCTTGGCCTCCAAATTCACCTGACACGAACCCAATCGAACATTTGTGGTACGACTTGGGAAAGCGAGTTCGAGCTAAATCACCACCACCCCGAAATGTACTGGAAGTGGAGGAACTGTTGTTGACATTATGGTACCAGATACCTCAGGATACCTATCGCCACCTGATCGAATCGATGCCTGGTCGAGTTGCCAGGGTTTTGCGAGTTAAAGAGGGTCATACAGCTTATTAGGTAGGTGGTCGTAATATAATGGCTCTCCAGTGTATTTCTTGTTATTCATGGGAATGGAGTGAGTGCGTTTCATGGCTGTTTGTATTCTCAATTCTTCGTGTGTTTGTGCAGAAATTTTGCTACAAAATGAGTTTCTAGAAATACATGAGAGTAATTGACTATTTCTTACAGTTCATTAATTATATTTATATAATTTACCTCCGACGGTAATCTTCGTCGACGTGGCATTTCATTAGGAAATTTATTGGCCTCTCTACGTATGGTTTTCTCTTTCTTAACATCCACTAAAATAGCACGATGGCGATGGCGTCGTCTTCAACTAACTAGTACCACGAGAAACGCTGCACGTGTTGTTTTTCCGCATGCGCAGTCCCGTTGCTTCCACCTCGCGTCGGAGTTGCTTCGGTTGCCAGCTACAGGCCACTAATGGTGCTTGCTTCGAGGCCCGTAATTCACGGTTATGCTTCAGGGACATCAATGGCTGCTAACTGATGACCCTGTCACCAACAGATCGCTACCGTAACCGTGAGCTGCAGATTTCAGTCAGCAGTGACCCATCACTGCCAGCCTTGGCCAGCAGTTTCCCAAAACTTGAGTTTTTGCTGGATAGTATTGTTGAAGCTAATGGCATAGTACGCAATGAATAATAATGAAGATTGGAAATATTTCCAAATCAACATTTCAACAGGATTATTTATAGAAGTTTTTGCACTAGTACAAATCGTTGTTTCTGCGTTTGCAAAACTCACAGCACATTATTTCCAACCTATTCAGGGACATCCTGCTTCTCTGAAACACTTGCAGCAATTACGTGGTTTAGGGAAATCTTAAGGTTGAGATGAAACATCTTTTGTGGAATTAAAGCGCCCAATTCTCCATGGATCCACAGTTTAATGGATTGATGCAGCCGCAGTGGTCTAAGCGGTGGCTTCTGAGTATTCGTCCAAGATGGGTACGAATCCCGGTGAGGCATGGATGTTGTGTTTTTCTTTCGGCACCGGCTCCTTCCCTTCCCTGTAACCAGTGCCCTAAATTAGGGGCAGGCGACTGCTTATAGCCAATCGAGTTGCTCACGGTGGTCATTAAACTTCCAAACAAACAAAACAATGGATTAAGCTTTGCAGACGCCTCTAAAGCATGGATTCATTTGTAATTTTTCTCATAATACCTTTTGAGTTGTTTCTGTAACTGAATGAGTTAATATGAAAACGAAAATGAATGATGTCATTCATATTCCAATAGCTCTTTCCTTTGCTATCTTATTATTTATTTGTGGTTAATAGTCGTTTTTAGAGGGTGATGTTGCTTATGAATTCTAGCTTGTAAATACAGTTTCACGGCATGAATTACCGGTGTTATTTTTAGTTGAAAAAATTGAATGGTGCCATCAAAAAACACCTGAAAGAAAATAAAGTCAGAAATATTAAGCAGCTATTTCTTACAGGGGCCTCGGGTGGCCTAGTGGGCAACGTTCGTGACTACCACGGAGAAGACCTCGGTTTCGATCCCAGGCAGGTACGAACGCTCGAACCACTAAACATCCGCCGTTCGTCGGATGGACACGTTAAACCTTCGGACCCCGGGTACTGACCCACCGTAATAAATAAGGACGTCTTCCTCCCCCCTTTCTACCTCGCTTCCGTGTCACTTTCCTATCGGGCACTCTAGCCCAAATCTCCTAGCTTCCTATTTCTAAGGGTTGTTTAAGACCTGGGATCAGACACTCCCTTCCTAAATTCTCTACATCTGATCTGATCTGATCTGCTATTTCTTACAGAAGAATGTTCCTGAAAAAAGCATAAATAAATGGACCAATAAAGCCGAAACGTGCTGGAAAGAAGAAATAAAGATAAAATGTTTTAAATTTCAAGTACTTTTACTGCCTGTGTATAAAATTCCCTGCCAGTGTATAAAATGTCAAGTACTTTTACTGCTGTGTGTTAAATTTTAAATACTTTTACTGCCTGTGTAATGTAATTTTTGATAACAGCTTCTCAGAAGTGGTGCAGATTGTAATATGACAGAAACGTGTGATCACTTTTACAAATTATTGTTATTTACATTAAGAATTTATGTTGTTGCTGCCCACGTATAAGAGAAATGTTTTCCAACTCAATCATGAACGGTAGTCGTTGTCCTTGGCTTAAAGAGAAAATCATCAAAGGATCATGAACGTGGCAGGACAGTGAGGAAGAAAACACCCATAAAAACAGAAATAGCCAAATTTAGCCCTTATTCCCCAAGGATAAAGGGGGCAAGAGAGAAGGCGAAGAACAAACACAGCGAAACAATTGAAGACATATTGGTACAAAGTTTACGCGCCCGGGAACCGACTGCAGTGTCGAAATTTCTGAGATTTGCTATCGTTAAATAAAAATACATATATTATTTAAAATTAAGTACAGGGTTGTTGCAAATGAAATAGACAGTTTCAACGTTTTATAAAACCAAAACTATGTAAGAAAATGACATGACGCTCACGATGTACTGTTCTATCCTCAATAGCAACGATTTTATCAGATAGATGGCGTCACTAAAAGATTATGCGTTTTTACCGTCACGTGACCAGTCAGGTAAGATGGCCACAAATGCTGTGGAGAAAGCGTTCTGTGTGCTTGAATTAAGCTAAACGAATTCTGTTACTGTTGTCCAGAGGTGTTTTAGAACACGCTTCAAGAAATCACCGCCGAATAGACAATACATCTACGACTGGTACAAGAAATTTGAAACAACAGGATATTTGTGTAAAGATAAAATTCCAGGAAGAGCACGTGTATCTTATGAACAAGTGGAGAGTTTTCGTACCATTTACCAACGAAGTCCAAGAAAATCCATAGCGATGGCGAGTCGGGAGAATTCTACAAGCGACTGTTTAAAAAATTTTGATGAAGCAACTGAAAATGACTCCCTATAAACTGCAGTATTGCAGAATCTGAGTGGAAGTGACAGAACCACACGTCGCGATTTCTGTACAGAAATGCAGGAGCATTTTGAAGCAAATTGTTTTATAGAGCGTCTATATAATTTTCAGAGACGAATCGATATTCCACATAACTGGGAAGTTAACAAAAATAATATTCGCATAAGGAGGACTGAAAATCCTAGAGCAACAGTGGAGAATGTGAGGGATTCCCCGAAGGGTAATGTGTTATGCGCTACATGTATATCCCATGAAAAAGTGTATGGCCCGTTCTTTTCCCAAGAAAACACTGTAATGAGAAGTTCTTGTCTCGATACGTTAATTAGTTGGGTCATGCCTCAACTGCACAAACACAGTGACTTCATTTTCCAATAAGATGGAGCACCACACCACTGGAATTGGGAAGTTAGAAATTACCTCAATGACATTCTTCCACAGCACTGGATTGGCAGCGCAAGAGGTGACAACATGTCAGTCACATGTTAGCCCCCACAAAGTCCGGATCTAACACCGTGTCTTTTTTTATGGGGCTATATCAAAGACAAGGTTTTCGTCCCTCACCTTCCTATTAATTTAGCTGTTCTGAAACAACGTATCACAACTGTTGGTGAAGATATATTAACGCGTGTTTGGCGTGTTTATGCTACGTCATCATCAACACTCTGCAACACACCGTTCACAGTTGCTGTTCCAATGTTCACAGTTGCAGTTTCATTGTTCTTTATACAATTTTCACTATAACAAAACTGTGCACTCCAATTCTCTTCTTAGCAGAAAATGCACAAATTAATATCCTTTCCATCACCCATAGACATCAAGCTCAGCTCCATTGAGTCACTCACGTTGTTTCACTCCAGCTTCATTGGATAACCTGCAACAATACAGAAATAACTTTTATTAAACTATTTATTATCCTGAAAATGCAGTGAGATTACTCTAAATTCCTTTGCGAGTAGAAAATTCAAAAGCCTTAGAACATCTCAAAAATTTCTAGGTTTAACAAAATGTTTGTAACAACAAAATTTATTTGCCTTTTAAAAAGCAGTAAAACGAGCTTTAAAAAAAATCGGACAACTATTTAAGAGGACACTGAAGTGAAAGTCAAACAATATGGTGGCCAAACAACCATGATTTGAATCATGAGACTAATTTTTAAGCACTCCTATAAATGTTTCATAAGGCTCAGCAATGAAGCTTCGTACGTGAGGTGAGCTAACTCCTGTGCTATTTTGATAAAACTGGTGTTTTAGCACAAGAATTCCCTGTACTTTGGAAGAAAAAGCAAAACTTTTTCTTGACGTGACGAAAGTTTACCTGAAAGTTGTTGATGAATTTCGTATCGGCAAAGATTAATACTTTGCACATTACAATTTTTTTGTTAAAAGTATAAAGACGAAACATGAAGGCAAACATTATTTTTTCGAGTTTTACTTTATTTTTCGAGTTTAACGATCTCCATGAGAAACTCTAAGGGTTTATAAGCACTGTCCTGTCCCTAATTTAGGGCCGGGGCCGAATTAAGGAGGGTCTACAGGGGCCATGCGTGCGCAAATAATAGATAGATACATACAGGGCTGTAGTTAGGACCCAGACCCAGGGGGGCTGAAGGTTCATAAGGGGCGCAAATAATAGATAGATAGATAGATAGATAGATACAGGGCCGTAGCTAGGACCCAGACTCAGGGGGCTAAAGGTTTATAAGGGGACGCAAATAATAGATAGATAGATAGATACAGGGTCGTAGCTATAGGACCCAGACCCTGGAGGGCTGAAGGTTCATCAGGGGGCGCAAATAATAGATAGATAGATACGGGGCCGTAGCTAAGACCCAGATACAGGGGGCTCGGTGTTACACCCCAAACTAACCTTTTCCAGGAATACAGACGCAAGTTTGCCCTAGCCTTGGGGCCCTCCATGACCAAGGGCTCAGGAGGCATGCCTGCGCGAATAATAGATAGATAAATACAGGGCTGTAGCTAGGACATAGAACAAGGGGGACTGAAGGTTCATCCGGGAGGCTCGGTGTTACACCACAAACTAACCTTTTCCAGGACACAGAACAAGGAGGACTGAAGGTTCATCCGGGAGGCTCGGTGTTACACCACAAACTAACCTTTTCCAGGACACAGAACAAGGAGGACTGAAGGTTCATCCGGGAGGCTCGGTGTTACACCACAAACTAACCTTTTCCAGGACACAGAACAAGGAGGACTGAAGGTTCATCCGGGAGGCTCGGTGTTACACCACAAACTAACCTTTTCCAGGACACAGAACAAGGAGGACTGAAGGTTCATCCGGGAGGCTCGGTGTTACACCACAAACTAACCTTTTCCAGGACACAGAACAAGGAGGACTGAAGGTTCATCCGGGAGGCTCGGTGTTACACCACAAACTAACCTTTTCCAGGACACAGAACAAGGAGGACTGAAGGTTCATCCGGGAGGCTCGGTGTTACACCACAAACTAACCTTTTCCAGGAATACAAGGAGGACTGCAAGTTCATCCGGGAGGCTTGGGTGTTACACCACAAACTAACCTTTTCCAGGACACAGAACAAGGAGGACTGAAGGTTCATGCCGGGAGGCTCGGTGTTACAATAAATACAGGGCTGTAGCTAGGACATAGAACAAGGAGGACTGAAGGTTCATCAGGGAGGCTCGGTGTTACACCACAAACTAACCTTTTCCAGGACACAGAACAAGGAGGACTGAAGGTTCATCCGGGAGGCTCGGTGTTACACCACAAACTAACCTTTTCCAGGACACAGAACAAGGAGGACTGAAGGTTCATCCGGGAGGCTCGGTGTTACACCACAAACTAACCTTTTCCAGGACACAGAACAAGGAGGACTGAAGGTTCATCCGGGAGGCTCGGTGTTACACCACAAACTAACCTTTTCCAGGACACAGAACAAGGAGGACTGAAGGTTCATCCGGGAGGCTCGGTGTTACACCACAAACTAACCTTTTCCAGGACACAGAACAAGGAGGACTGAAGGTTCATCCGGGAGGCTCGGTGTTACACCACAAACTAACCTTTTCCAGGACACAGAACAAGGAGGACTGAAGGTTCATCCGGGAGGCTCGGTGTTACACCACAAACTAACCTTTTCCAGGACACAGAACAAGGAGGACTGAAGGTTCATCCGGGAGGCTCGGTGTTACACCACAAACTAACCTTTTCCAGGACACAGAACAAGGAGGACTGAAGGTTCATCCGGGAGGCTCGGTGTTACACCACAAACTAACCTTTTCCAGGACACAGAACAAGGAGGACTGAAGGTTCATCCGGGAGGCTCGGTGTTACACCACAAACTAACCTTTTCCAGGACACAGAACAAGGAGGACTGAAGGTTCATCCGGGAGGCTCGGTGTTACACCACAAACTAACCTTTTCCAGGACACAGAACAAGGAGGACTGAAGGTTCATCCGGGAGGCTCGGTGTTACACCACAAACTAACCTTTTCCAGGACACAGAACAAGGAGGACTGAAGGTTCATCCGGGAGGCTCGGTGTTACACCACAAACTAACCTTTTCCAGGACACAGAACAAGGAGGACTGAAGGTTCATCCGGGAGGCTCGGTGTTACACCACAAACTAACCTTTTCCAGGACACAGAACAAGGAGGACTGAAGGTTCATCCGGGAGGCTCGGTGTTACACCACAAACTAACCTTTTCCAGGACACAGAACAAGGAGGACTGAAGGTTCATCCGGGAGGCTCGGTGTTACACCACAAACTAACCTTTTCCAGGACACAGAACAAGGAGGACTGAAGGTTCATCCGGGAGGCTCGGTGTTACACCACAAACTAACCTTTTCCAGGACACAGAACAAGGAGGACTGAAGGTTCATCCGGGAGGCTCGGTGTTACACCACAAACTAACCTTTTCCAGGACACAGACGCAAGTTTGCCCTAGCCTTGGGGCCCTCCATGACCAAGGGCTCAGGAGGCATGCCTGCGCGAATAATAGATAAATAAATACAGGGCTGTAGCTAGGACACAGAACAAGGAGGACTGAAGGTTCATCAGGGAGGCTCGGTGTTACACCACAAACTAACCTTTTCCAGGACACAGAACAAGGAGGACTGAAGGTTCATCCGGGAGGCTCGGTGTTACACCACAAACTAACCTTTTCCAGGACACAGAACAAGGAGGACTGAAGGTTCATCCGGGAGGCTCGGTGTTACACCACAAACTAACCTTTTCCAGGACACAGAACAAGGAGGACTGAAGGTTCATCCGGGAGGCTCGGTGTTACACCACAAACTAACCTTTTCCAGGGAATACAGACGCAAGTTTGCCCTAGCCTTGGGGCCCTCCATGACCAAGGGCTCAGGAGGCATGCCTGCGCGAATAATAGATAAATAAATACAGGGCTGTAGCTAGGACATAGAACAAGGGGGACTGAAGGTTCATCAGGGAGGCTCGGTGTTACACCACAAACTAACCTTTTCCAGGACACAGAACAAGGAGGACTGAAGGTTCATCCGGGAGGCTCGGTGTTACACCACAAACTAACCTTTTCCAGGACACAGAACAAGGAGGACTGAAGGTTCATCCGGGAGGCTCGGTGTTACACCACAAACTAACCTTTTCCAGGACACAGAACAAGGAGGACTGAAGGTTCATCCGGGAGGCTCGGTGTTACACCACAAACTAACCTTTTCCAGGACACAGAACAAGGAGGACTGAAGGTTCATCCGGGAGGCTCGGTGTTACACCACAAACTAACCTTTTCCAGGACACAGAACAAGGAGGACTGAAGGTTCATCCGGGAGGCTCGGTGTTACACCACAAACTAACCTTTTCCAGGACACAGAACAAGGAGGACTGAAGGTTCATCCGGGAGGCTCGGTGTTACACCACAAACTAACCTTTTCCAGGACACAGAACAAGGAGGACTGAAGGTTCATCCGGGAGGCTCGGTGTTACACCACAAACTAACCTTTTCCAGGA
Source organism: Macrothele yani (assembly GCA_039090855.1). NCBI lineage: Eukaryota > Metazoa > Arthropoda > Arachnida > Araneae > Macrothelidae > Macrothele > Macrothele yani. Next base: position 5,320,369 of record CM076997.1, read on the forward strand.
CACAGAACAAGGAGGACTGAAGGTTCATCCGGGAGGCTCGGTGTTACACCACAAACTAACCTTTTCCAGGACACAGAACAAGGAGGACTGAAGGTTCATCCGGGAGGCTCGGTGTTACACCACAAACTAACCTTTTCCAGGACACAGAACAAGGAGGACTGAAGGTTCATCCGGGAGGCTCGGTGTTACACCACAAACTAACCTTTTCCAGGACACAGAACAAGGAGGACTGAAGGTTCATCCGGGAGGCTCGGTGTTACACCACAAACTAACCTTTTCCAGGACACAGAACAAGGAGGACTGAAGGTTCATCCGGGAGGCTCGGTGTTACACCACAAACTAACCTTTTCCAGGACACAGAACAAGGAGGACTGAAGGTTCATCCGGGAGGCTCGGTGTTACACCACAAACTAACCTTTTCCAGGACACAGAACAAGGAGGACTGAAGGTTCATCCGGGAGGCTCGGTGTTACACCACAAACTAACCTTTTCCAGGACACAGAACAAGGAGGACTGAAGGTTCATCCGGGAGGCTCGGTGTTACACCACAAACTAACCTTTTCCAGGACACAGAACAAGGAGGACTGAAGGTTCATCCGGGAGGCTCGGTGTTACACCACAAACTAACCTTTTCCAGGACACAGAACAAGGAGGACTGAAGGTTCATCCGGGAGGCTCGGTGTTACACCACAAACTAACCTTTTCCAGGACACAGAACAAGGAGGACTGAAGGTTCATCCGGGAGGCTCGGTGTTACACCACAAACTAACCTTTTCCAGGACACAGAACAAGGAGGACTGAAGGTTCATCCGGGAGGCTCGGTGTTACACCACAAACTAACCTTTTCCAGGACACAGAACAAGGAGGACTGAAGGTTCATCCGGGAGGCTCGGTGTTACACCACAAACTAACCTTTTCCAGGACACAGAACAAGGAGGACTGAAGGTTCATCCGGGAGGCTCGGTGTTACACCACAAACTAACCTTTTCCAGGACACAGAACAAGGAGGACTGAAGGTTCATCCGGGAGGCTCGGTGTTACACCACAAACTAACCTTTTCCAGGACACAGAACAAGGAGGACTGAAGGTTCATCCGGGAGGCTCGGTGTTACACCACAAACTAACCTTTTCCAGGACACAGAACAAGGAGGACTGAAGGTTCATCCGGGAGGCTCGGTGTTACACCACAAACTAACCTTTTCCAGGACACAGAACAAGGAGGACTGAAGGTTCATCCGGGAGGCTCGGTGTTACACCACAAACTAACCTTTTCCAGGACACAGAACAAGGAGGACTGAAGGTTCATCCGGGAGGCTCGGTGTTACACCACAAACTAACCTTTTCCAGGACACAGAACAAGGAGGACTGAAGGTTCATCCGGGAGGCTCGGTGTTACACCACAAACTAACCTTTTCCAGGACACAGAACAAGGAGGACTGAAGGTTCATCCGGGAGGCTCGGTGTTACACCACAAACTAACCTTTTCCAGGAATACAGACGCAAGTTTGCCCTAGCCTTGGGGCCCTCCATGACCAAGGGCTCAGGAGGCATGCCTGCGCGAATAATAGATAAATAAATACAGGGCTGTAGCTAGGACATAGAACAAGGGGGACTGAAGGTTCATCAGGGAGGCTCGGTGTTACACCACAAACTAACCTTTTCCAGGACACAGAACAAGGAGGACTGAAGGTTCATCCGGGAGGCTCGGTGTTACACCACAAACTAACCTTTTCCAGGAATACAGACGCAAGTTTGCCCTAGCCTTGGGGCCCTCCATGACCAAGGGCTCAGGAGGCATGCCTGCGCGAATAATAGATAAATAAATACAGGGCTGTAGCTAGGACACAGAACAAGGGGGACTGAAGGTTCATCAGAGAGGCTCGGTGTTACACCACAAACTAACCTTTTCCAGGACACAGAACAAGGAGGACTGAAGGTTCATCCGGGAGGCTCGGTGTTACACCACAAACTAACCTTTTCCAGGACACAGAACAAGGAGGACTGAAGGTTCATCCGGGAGGCTCGGTGTTACACCACAAACTAACCTTTTCCAGGACACAGAACAAGGAGGACTGAAGGTTCATCCGGGAGGCTCGGTGTTACACCACAAACTAACCTTTTCCAGGACACAGAACAAGGAGGACTGAAGGTTCATCCGGGAGGCTCGGTGTTACACCACAAACTAACCTTTTCCAGGACACAGAACAAGGAGGACTGAAGGTTCATCCGGGAGGCTCGGTGTTACACCACAAACTAACCTTTTCCAGGACACAGAACAAGGAGGACTGAAGGTTCATCCGGGAGGCTCGGTGTTACACCACAAACTAACCTTTTCCAGGACACAGAACAAGGAGGACTGAAGGTTCATCCGGGAGGCTCGGTGTTACACCACAAACTAACCTTTTCCAGGACACAGAACAAGGAGGACTGAAGGTTCATCCGGGAGGCTCGGTGTTACACCACAAACTAACCTTTTCCAGGACACAGAACAAGGAGGACTGAAGGTTCATCCGGGAGGCTCGGTGTTACACCACAAACTAACCTTTTCCAGGACACAGAACAAGGAGGACTGAAGGTTCATCCGGGAGGCTCGGTGTTACACCACAAACTAACCTTTTCCAGGACACAGAACAAGGAGGACTGAAGGTTCATCCGGGAGGCTCGGTGTTACACCACAAACTAACCTTTTCCAGGACACAGAACAAGGAGGACTGAAGGTTCATCCGGGAGGCTCGGTGTTACACCACAAACTAACCTTTTCCAGGACACAGAACAAGGAGGACTGAAGGTTCATCCGGGAGGCTCGGTGTTACACCACAAACTAACCTTTTCCAGGACACAGAACAAGGAGGACTGAAGGTTCATCCGGGAGGCTCGGTGTTACACCACAAACTAACCTTTTCCAGGACACAGAACAAGGAGGACTGAAGGTTCATCCGGGAGGCTCGGTGTTACACCACAAACTAACCTTTTCCAGGACACAGAACAAGGAGGACTGAAGGTTCATCCGGGAGGCTCGGTGTTACACCACAAACTAACCTTTTCCAGGACACAGAACAAGGAGGACTGAAGGTTCATCCGGGAGGCTCGGTGTTACACCACAAACTAACCTTTTCCAGGACACAGAACAAGGAGGACTGAAGGTTCATCCGGGAGGCTCGGTGTTACACCACAAACTAACCTTTTCCAGGACACAGAACAAGGAGGACTGAAGGTTCATCCGGGAGGCTCGGTGTTACACCACAAACTAACCTTTTCCAGGAATACAGACGCAAGTTTGCCCTAGCCTTGGGGCCCTCCATGACCAAGGGCTCAGGAGGCATGCCTGCGCGAATAATAGATAAATAAATACAGGGCTGTAGCTAGGACATAGAACAAGGGGGACTGAAGGTTCATCAGAGAGGCTCGGTGTTACACCACAAACTAACCTTTTCCAGGACACAGAACAAGGAGGACTGAAGGTTCATCCGGGAGGCTCGGTGTTACACCACAAACTAACCTTTTCCAGGACACAGAACAAGGAGGACTGAAGGTTCATCCGGGAGGCTCGGTGTTACACCACAAACTAACCTTTTCCAGGAATACAGACGCAAGTTTGCCCTAGCCTTGGGGCCCTCCATGACCAAGGGCTCAGGAGGCATGCCTGCGCGAATAATAGATAGATAAATACAGGGCTGTAGCTAGGACATAGAACAAGGGGGACTGAAGGTTCATCAGAGAGGCTCGGTGTTACACCACAAACTAACCTTTTCCAGGACACAGAACAAGGAGGACTGAAGGTTCATCCGGGAGGCTCGGTGTTACACCACAAACTAACCTTTTCCAGGACACAGAACAAGGAGGACTGAAGGTTCATCCGGGAGGCTCGGTGTTACACCACAAACTAACCTTTTCCAGGACACAGAACAAGGAGGACTGAAGGTTCATCCGGGAGGCTCGGTGTTACACCACAAACTAACCTTTTCCAGGACACAGAACAAGGAGGACTGAAGGTTCATCCGGGAGGCTCGGTGTTACACCACAAACTAACCTTTTCCAGGACACAGAACAAGGAGGACTGAAGGTTCATCCGGGAGGCTCGGTGTTACACCACAAACTAACCTTTTCCAGGACACAGAACAAGGAGGACTGAAGGTTCATCCGGGAGGCTCGGTGTTACACCACAAACTAACCTTTTCCAGGACACAGAACAAGGAGGACTGAAGGTTCATCCGGGAGGCTCGGTGTTACACCACAAACTAACCTTTTCCAGGAATACAGACGCAAGTTTGCCCTAGCCTTGGGGCCCTCCATGACCAAGGGCTCAGGAGGCATGCCTGCGCGAATAATAGATAAATAAATACAGGGCTGTAGCTAGGACATAGAACAAGGGGGACTGAAGGTTCATCAGGGAGGCTCGGTGTTACACCACAAACTAACCTTTTCCAGGACACAGAACAAGGAGGACTGAAGGTTCATCCGGGAGGCTCGGTGTTACACCACAAACTAACCTTTTCCAGGACACAGAACAAGGAGGACTGAAGGTTCATCCGGGAGGCTCGGTGTTACACCACAAACTAACCTTTTCCAGGACACAGAACAAGGAGGACTGAAGGTTCATCCGGGAGGCTCGGTGTTACACCACAAACTAACCTTTTCCAGGACACAGAACAAGGAGGACTGAAGGTTCATCCGGGAGGCTCGGTGTTACACCACAAACTAACCTTTTCCAGGACACAGAACAAGGAGGACTGAAGGTTCATCCGGGAGGCTCGGTGTTACACCACAAACTAACCTTTTCCAGGACACAGAACAAGGAGGACTGAAGGTTCATCCGGGAGGCTCGGTGTTACACCACAAACTAACCTTTTCCAGGACACAGAACAAGGAGGACTGAAGGTTCATCCGGGAGGCTCGGTGTTACACCACAAACTAACCTTTTCCAGGACACAGAACAAGGAGGACTGAAGGTTCATCCGGGAGGCTCGGTGTTACACCACAAACTAACCTTTTCCAGGACACAGAACAAGGAGGACTGAAGGTTCATCCAGGGAGGCTCGGTGTTACACCACAAACTAACCTTTTCCAGGACACAGAACAAGGAGGACTGAAGGTTCATCCGGGAGGCTCGGTGTTACACCACAAACTAACCTTTTCCAGGACACAGAACAAGGAGGACTGAAGGTTCATCCGGGAGGCTCGGTGTTACACCACAAACTAACCTTTTCCAGGACACAGAACAAGGAGGACTGAAGGTTCATCCGGGAGGCTCGGTGTTACACCACAAACTAACCTTTTCCAGGACACAGAACAAGGAGGACTGAAGGTTCATCCGGGAGGCTCGGTGTTACACCACAAACTAACCTTTTCCAGGACACAGAACAAGGAGGACTGAAGGTTCATCCGGGAGGCTCGGTGTTACACCACAAACTAACCTTTTCCAGGACACAGAACAAGGAGGACTGAAGGTTCATCCGGGAGGCTCGGTGTTACACCACAAACTAACCTTTTCCAGGACACAGAACAAGGAGGACTGAAGGTTCATCCGGGAGGCTCGGTGTTACACCACAAACTAACCTTTTCCAGGACACAGAACAAGGAGGACTGAAGGTTCATCCGGGAGGCTCGGTGTTACACCACAAACTAACCTTTTCCAGGACACAGAACAAGGAGGACTGAAGGTTCATCCGGGAGGCTCGGTGTTACACCACAAACTAACCTTTTCCAGGACACAGAACAAGGAGGACTGAAGGTTCATCCGGGAGGCTCGGTGTTACACCACAAACTAACCTTTTCCAGGACACAGAACAAGGAGGACTGAAGGTTCATCCGGGAGGCTCGGTGTTACACCACAAACTAACCTTTTCCAGGACACAGAACAAGGAGGACTGAAGGTTCATCCGGGAGGCTCGGTGTTACACCACAAACTAACCTTTTCCAGGACACAGAACAAGGAGGACTGAAGGTTCATCCGGGAGGCTCGGTGTTACACCACAAACTAACCTTTTCCAGGACACAGAACAAGGAGGACTGAAGGTTCATCCGGGAGGCTCGGTGTTACACCACAAACTAACCTTTTCCAGGACACAGAACAAGGAGGACTGAAGGTTCATCCGGGAGGCTCGGTGTTACACCACAAACTAACCTTTTCCAGGACACAGAACAAGGAGGACTGAAGGTTCATCCGGGAGGCTCGGTGTTACACCACAAACTAACCTTTTCCAGGACACAGAACAAGGAGGACTGAAGGTTCATCCGGGAGGCTCGGTGTTACACCACAAACTAACCTTTTCCAGGACACAGAACAAGGAGGACTGAAGGTTCATCCGGGAGGCTCGGTGTTACACCACAAACTAACCTTTTCCAGGAATACAGACGCAAGTTTGCCCTAGCCTTGGGGCCCTCCATGACCAAGGGCTCAGGAGGCATGCCTGCGCGAATAATAGATAAATAATTACAGGGCTGTAGCTAGGACATAGAACAAGGGGGACTGAAGGTTCATCAGGGAGGCTCGGTGTTACACCACAAACTAACCTTTTCCAGGACACAGAACAAGGAGGACTGAAGGTTCATCCGGGAGGCTCGGTGTTACACCACAAACTAACCTTTTCCAGGAATACAGACGCAAGTTTGCCCTAGCCTTGGGGCCCTCCATGACCAAGGGCTCAGGAGGCATGCCTGCGCGAATAATAGATAAATAAATACAGGGCTGTAGCTAGGACATAGAACAAGGGGGACTGAAGGTTCATCAGAGAGGCTCGGTGTTACACCACAAACTAACCTTTTCCAGGACACAGAACAAGGAGGACTGAAGGTTCATCCGGGAGGCTCGGTGTTACACCACAAACTAACCTTTTCCAGGACACAGAACAAGGAGGACTGAAGGTTCATCCGGGAGGCTCGGTGTTACACCACAAACTAACCTTTTCCAGGACACAGAACAAGGAGGACTGAAGGTTCATCCGGGAGGCTCGGTGTTACACCACAAACTAACCTTTTCCAGGACACAGAACAAGGAGGACTGAAGGTTCATCCGGGAGGCTCGGTGTTACACCACAAACTAACCTTTTCCAGGACACAGAACAAGGAGGACTGAAGGTTCATCCGGGAGGCTCGGTGTTACACCACAAACTAACCTTTTCCAGGACACAGAACAAGGAGGACTGAAGGTTCATCCGGGAGGCTCGGTGTTACACCACAAACTAACCTTTTCCAGGACACAGAACAAGGAGGACTGAAGGTTCATCCGGGAGGCTCGGTGTTACACCACAAACTAACCTTTTCCAGGACACAGAACAAGGAGGACTGAAGGTTCATCCGGGAGGCTCGGTGTTACACCACAAACTAACCTTTTCCAGGACACAGAACAAGGAGGACTGAAGGTTCATCCGGGAGGCTCGGTGTTACACCACAAACTAACCTTTTCCAGGACACAGAACAAGGAGGACTGAAGGTTCATCCGGGAGGCTCGGTGTTACACCACAAACTAACCTTTTCCAGGACACAGAACAAGGAGGACTGAAGGTTCATCCGGGAGGCTCGGTGTTACACCACAAACTAACCTTTTCCAGGACACAGAACAAGGAGGACTGAAGGTTCATCCGGGAGGCTCGGTGTTACACCACAAACTAACCTTTTCCAGGACACAGAACAAGGAGGACTGAAGGTTCATCCGGGAGGCTCGGTGTTACACCACAAACTAACCTTTTCCAGGACACAGAACAAGGAGGACTGAAGGTTCATCCGGGAGGCTCGGTGTTACACCACAAACTAACCTTTTCCAGGACACAGAACAAGGAGGACTGAAGGTTCATCCGGGAGGCTCGGTGTTACACCACAAACTAACCTTTTCCAGGACACAGAACAAGGAGGACTGAAGGTTCATCCGGGAGGCTCGGTGTTACACCACAAACTAACCTTTTCCAGGACACAGAACAAGGAGGACTGAAGGTTCATCCGGGAGGCTCGGTGTTACACCACAAACTAACCTTTTCCAGGACACAGAACAAGGAGGACTGAAGGTTCATCCGGGAGGCTCGGTGTTACACCACAAACTAACCTTTTCCAGGACACAGAACAAGGAGGACTGAAGGTTCATCCGGGAGGCTCGGTGTTACACCACAAACTAACCTTTTCCAGGACACAGAACAAGGAGGACTGAAGGTTCATCCGGGAGGCTCGGTGTTACACCACAAACTAACCTTTTCCAGGAATACAGACGCAAGTTTTTCTTCGCTTTTTTCGCTGCCATTGTTAATTAATTTAACGAACGAATAATTTTCCACACCAAAGAGTAAAAACAATAAAATGAAATACAAAATATGAAAAACGAGGGGCTGAAAGAAAAGTGAACTCTCTTGAAATAAACTATTTGCAAAAAAAAAAAAAAAAATCCGAAGCGTGCCTAGAAAGTCGTTTGATCCTGATGAAACTCCGAATGCAAGGACCTGAGGGCCGAATGCGCAAATAATTAAAAAAAAAAACGACCAACGACGAAATAATGGCCTGCCACAGCACATAGGAACCGCGCATCGATAAGGGTATATCAAGAGCAAAGCTGGCATGCAGGGACAATAGTGACAGCGGATTGCTGTTGTATTAACCTCCACAGACTGTGAGGATGCCTCGACGTCGGATCCGTGCACAATACGAGCAACTGAGCGAGTTTGAGAGAGGTAGTATAATTGGGCTGAGAGGCTGCTCGGTCAAGTCACGTATCTCCAGGCATTTGGGTCGGAGCTGCGTAACGATAGGACGATGTTGGCGCTAATGGGCCGTGGAGGGTACACAACCCAGCAGAATGGGTGCTGTAAACGACCGACGTCAATGGCAGAAAGCGAGAATCAAGCGATTCTAAGAACCGCACAAACAGAACCGATTTCGTCGCTCTCAATCATCTGAGGCCATGTTGCGTCTTCTACAAGTACGGAAGTGGTCATCCGGACCGTTTGTAGACGACTTGAGGCACAAGGACTGCATTCGAGGAGGCCACTCTGCCGCTTACCACTGGCAGGCGAGCGTCGCTGGCACCGGTTGCAGTGATGTCGGGTCCGATCAACGTGGGATAGTGTCCAGGGGCGTCGTGTTGTCTTCAGTGATGAGTCACAGTTTGCACTTGGCGGAGATCAGCGCATATGTGTCTGAAGACGTGCTGGCCAGCTCACGGATCCCCTCCGTAATGTCGTCATCCTTCCCCGGTCAGCCCGATCGCCGGATATCACCTATTGAACATGTTTGGGACATGCTGGGACGCCACTTACGCATATCGCGGAATGTCGGCGAAATGACCCACAATTTCGACACCATCTGGCATGTTATACCTCAGGACAGTATTCGTGAACTGCATTCGAGGAGGCCACTCTGCCGCTTACCACTGGCAGGCGAGCGTCGCTGGCACCGGTTGCAGTGATGTCGGGTCCGATCAACGTGGGATAGTGTCCAGGGGCGTCGTGTTGTCTTCAGTGATGAGTCACAGTTTGCACTTGGCGGAGATCAGCGCATATGTGTCTGAAGACGTGCTGGCCAGCTCACGGATCCCCTCCGTAATGTCGTCATCCTTCCCCGGTCAGCCCGATCGCCGGATATCACCTATTGAACATGTTTGGGACATGCTGGGACGCCACTTACGCATATCGCGGAATGTCGGCGAAATGACCCACAATTTCGACACCATCTGGCATGTTATACCTCAGGACAGTATTCGTGAACTGCATTCGAGGAGGCCACTCTGCCGCTTACCACTGGCAGGCGAGCGTCGCTGGCACCGGTTGCAGTGATGTCGGGTCCGATCAACGTGGGATAGTGTCCAGGGGCGTCGTGTTGTCTTCAGTGATGAGTCACAGTTTGCACTTGGCGGAGATCAGCGCATATGTGTCTGAAGACGTGCTGGCCAGCTCACGGATCCCCTCCGTAATGTCGTCATCCTTCCCCGGTCAGCCCGATCGCCGGATATCACCTATTGAACATGTTTGGGACATGCTGGGACGCCACTTACGCATATCGCGGAATGTCGGCGAAATGACCCACAATTTCGACACCATCTGGCATGTTATACCTCAGGACAGTATTCGTGAACTGTATGCTTATATGCCAGGCCGAGTAACTGTTTGTATCCTATCCAGAGGTGGCGCTACAGCTTACTGACTTGTTCCACTCGTGTGGCTTTTTTATCCGAATAAATGGACCAACTGTTCTGGAATTGTAACAATTTTTTTCCTTATACATACATGTACATACATTGCACATACCAATTCAGCTCCATTGGATGCACCCCCCTTTCCCCAACTTCTAAGTGCGTCGTTTTTTTTGGGGGGGGGCAGGGGGTGCAGAAAATGTTTATAGAAAAAACAAATTCTCTGAATTTACAGAGAGTGAGAAAGTTTTGCATCATACGTACCTAATTTACAACAAAAGCTGATTAGCATTCAAAGTCTAGGCCATCGTGTTGCACCATCTTTAGCCATCTGTCTGCCAGCTCTTCGAATCCGCGGTGGTACCAGTTCTCTTGTCCTTCGAGGCGAAGAACTCCTTCACCTCAGCTGACACATCCTCCTGGTTGTTGAAGTGCCGCCCGCGCGGGAAGTGGGCCATGGGCCAAAACAAGTAATAATCCGGCGGGGCAAGGTCCTGACTGAGTGTGGCATCAGTTCGATGCCCTCAAGTTCCTAGAGTTTCGCCCGGGTCGTTCGCGCGGTATGAGGCCGAGCGTTGTCCTGCTGTAGGAGAGCGTGCTTTCTGTTGATGAGTGACGGGCAGTACTTCTCCTCCAAAACAGCATAATCTGCTCCAGCTGTTCAGAGTAGAGGTTGGCGTTGATGGTACGACCGTCTGGAACAAATTCGTAATCGATTATCCCCTCCAAATCCCACCAGACGCAGAGCATCACCTTGTGCTCGAAGCACCCACGTTTGGCAACAGGTTCAGGAAGCTGGTCCGAGCTCAACCACTGCCGTTGTGTGTAAGGATTACGGAAATAGACCCACTTTTCATCGCACGTAACAGTTCTCTTGATGAAACGTACATCGCGCGGGTTTTCAAGGAGTTTCGTGCACACCTTCGCTCAGCGGTTTTCTTCAGCTGGCGTCAGTTCGAGAGGGACAATGAGGCAGCTCCTGTAAACCTTGTCAAGATCCTGAAGGTGACGAACTACAGTGGTCTGTAATATGCCCAGCTCGCCTGATAATCTCCGAGTGCTGCGTGTCGAATTTGCCTCTAAGGCCTGGCGCACAACCTCCGAAACCACGGTTCGCGGTCTACCTGACCTTGGCTGATCGTCGACGTTTCTGTCACCTGATCGAAATTTGTTGCACCATCTGGTCGCGGTGCTGTGGTCCACGGAACCTGCCCCTTTCGCATGACAAATGATTCGTGCTGCTTGAGCAGCGTTATAGCCGAGTTCAAACTCCTAAAGCAAAAGTTCCATAATTAGCCAGCCAGTTGTTGTTGTTCATTTTTTAGGCGTACCAACCACAGACAGAACGACGACATGCAATGCTGTTCACAGCAACGGCTACCACTTTGTATCCCTTTCGACTGACGCGACTTGAACTACACTGACGGAAAAAAATCCCAACACCACGAAAATATAGTTGTAGAGGAATGAAATGGCTGCAATACATTTGTATAGGTAACATATTTAATTGATTAAGGTTTCAAGATCACAGCTTAACCAAAAAAGAACCAAAAATAGTGTATAAAATTAAATAAATTCCTGCAAACGGCAGTGGTTTGGAGTAAGTGTAGCACGAGAAGAGCCATTATAAATATGAAATGCTGGTACATTAATAAACGGTGTAACCGCCAGAATGTTGAATGCAAGCACGAAAAAGTTCATGCATTGTGTCGTACAGGTGCTGGATGTCAGTTTGTGGGATGGAGTTCCATGCTTGTTGCACTTGGTCGGTCAATACAGGGACGGTTAATGCTGGTTGGGGGTGACGCTGGAGTTGTCGTCCAATGATGTCCCATACGTGCTCTATTGGTGAAAGATCTGGTGATCTAGCAGGCCACGGCAACATGTCGACACTCTGTAGAGCATGTTGGGTTACAACAGCGGTATGCGGACGAGCGTTATCCTGTTGGAAAACACCCCCTGGAATGCTGTTCATGAATGGCAGCACAACAGGTTTAATCACCAGACCGACGTGCAACTGTGCCGTCAGGGTGCGTGGGATAACCACGAGAGCGCTCCTGCTGTCATAGGAAATTGCTCCCCAGACCATAACTCCAGGTGTAGGTCCAGTGTGTCTCGGCGGCAGACAGGTTGGTTGCAGGCGCTCACCTGGCCTCCTTCTAACCAACACACGGCTATCACTGGCACCCAGGCAGAACCGGCTTTCACCAGAAAACACAACAGATCTCCACTCCGTCCTCCAATGAGCTCTAGCTTGACACCACTGACGTCGCAAACGGCAGTGGTTTGGAGTAAGTGGAACGCACGCTACAGGACTTCTGGCTCGGAGCTGTCCTTCAAGTAACCGATTTGTAACAGTTCGTTGTGTCACTGTGGTGGCAACTGCAGCTCGAATTGCTGCCGCAGACGCGGTACGATGCGCCACGGCCATACGCCGTACACGGCGGTCTTCCCTCTCAGTAGTGCCACGTGGCCGGCCGGAACCCGGTCTTCTTGAGGCAGTACCTTTCCTTGACCACCGCTGCCAACAATCATGCACAGTGGCTACATTCCTGCCAAGTCGTTCTGCAATATTGCGGAAAGAAAATCCACCTTCTCGTAGCCCTATTACACGACCTCGTTCAAACTCCGTGAGCTGTTAATAATGGCTTCTTCGTCTTCTTAAAGGCATTCTTGACTAACATCAACACCCTATACGTCGAATCTCAACGATAACTAACGCTCACGAACGTTACAGCGCGTATTTACAGCAAACCTGCTTTGCACGTTCCGAGGGGCGCTACTAGCGCCACACGTATGCGCTGAGCGCGAAATTTGCATAGACGTCCTCTAACAGATGTACTCTTGCCGCCTACCAACTGTCGTTTATCTAACACAACCCCTTCTTGGTGTTGGGATTTTTTTTTCCGTCAGTGTAGTTTAAACACGTGACATATACCCGCCCGCAGAAGACGCTTCTATGCAAATATTACAAAACTTTTGACTCACCCTGTATATTTGATTGTGGTTGAGTTAAATATTCCTATTTTTGGAGAAACTGTACTGCTCAAAATAATTAGGGAAGCATGTGACTTTGGCGACATTATGTAAGCCAATCGTGTGATATCTTGCTGAAATGTGGAAACGCGAGTGTGACGTAGACGCTGAATCATGCATATCCTTATGCAAATTAGCGTCTGTGACGTCAGAATGCACAAATAACAGATTGGGATAAAAACGAAGGTTTTCCAAGAGATCCTTTATTCTGTCGCGTTTGTCATGATATTTCATTTCTTGAAACCTTCGGTTCGAACAATGTCACAGCAGCATGATTTACCGGAATCAACGGCGTGGAGAGCTATTGGCAGGCTGGAAGCAGGTCAGACACAGCGAGTGATAGCAGAAGCCATTGGAGTGTCACGACGTGTCATTTTCTGACTATGTACAAGATTCCAGAATACGAGAAGTGTTAGAAGGCAAGGTCAAGCCCGTCCTCGAGAAACTCCATTTAAGGGACTCAGAAAAAAACAGTCTTGCTGGGCCAGCACAGGGCCATTGTTGGCAGCCAGCACTATGTTGCCGCTGCTGAACCGTCAATAAAATGTCCGGGTGGCCAACAGAAGGGCCAGCAGTTCAGGTCAACAACAGGCCAACAGTTGGCACCCCATCAGTTGTCATATGCCACAACAGGGCCATCAGTTGTCCATCACAGGCAGTAGCTGCCACAAGTGGCACTTCAGCGGTCCTGCAAGCACGTGCCAGAAATGATGGCTAGCCTAACGTGGTCCGCTAGTTTGCCGGTAGTGGCAGCCGGCAACCACGTGACGTAACTGGTGGCTTGCGGAATCTTGTCCACCAATTTCCCAGCAGTAGCCATAAAAAAAAAAGAAAAAAATATATATCTTCGTCGACGTCGAATTTCATTATATTTTATTTTACTTCTGGTGTGCTTGAAGATGTCTGTTTCGTGCGGAATGTGTTATCGAATGGCTCCCTCTTTCATTTTACAATATTGCGAGGTATTTTTCATAAAAGTTAGTTTCATATAATTCATAAATTTATTTTTTCAACGTAACGATAGTTTTTTTGTTTTGTTTTTACCTTAAGGGAATCACTCATTTTCAAGGAGTTTACATACTTAGAGTCGCTTTCCAAAGTTTTGTACTGTCCTTGTCGTCTTGAAAGGAGATTCTTGAATTAATATATATTTACCCGGGTTCATGTCACATTCTGTTACATTTTTAACGTTGTATCTTTCCTTTCCGTTGTCCGGAGCTACATTTGTTTTAAAGAGGAAATATATTTTATTTTACTTCTCGTTATTTTTAGAAGCGAATTCCTCCCAGTCTTGTGTATTCAACCCATGGATGAGTACATTATATACACATAGCGTTGCTTTTTTTTCACTTTCAAATAATTAATAAATTTTGTACGCGTATAATCCTTTTTTTTTTTTTTCAACAAGTGGTTTTTTTAATGGTTTTCCAGGACATTTGTTTCAAGCGGTTTCAAATTTGTTCTTGTTATTCACCCACTTCATTCCATGAATTGTTATTCATGGGAATGGAGAGGGTGTATTTTATGGCTGTAATCTAGTATTTCATGGCTTAATCTGATATCTTCGTCGACGTCGAATTTCATTAGGAAATTAATTCGCCACTCTACATATGGATTTTTTTTCTTAACATCCACTAAAATAACACATTGGCGATAGCGTCGTCTTCAACTAGCTGGTACCATGTCAGACACAGCAAGTGTTGCTTCTGCGCATGCGCAGTCCCGTTGCTTCCACCTGCTGTTGGGGGTTGCATTGGTTGCCAGCAACGGGCCACTAGTGGCACTTGCTTGGAGGCCCGCAATTCACGGCGATGCTACAGGCCCATCAATGGCTCGCCAACTGATAGCGCTGCCACCAACGGACCGCTACCGGGCCGTGAGCGGCAGATTTCAGCCAGCAGTGACCCATCACTGCCAGCTGGTGGCCAGCAGTTTCCCAGCACTAGTGCTTTTGCTGGGGACGACCGTTATCTATTCAGAACAGGTAGGAAAATGCTGCTCATCTCCAGCTAGAGCGTCTCGTGTCAACAGGACGCAAGTTGTCAACTCAAACTATCCGTGATCGTCTTCACCAAGGTGTCATTTACGACAATGGTGTGTGTCTCTTTAATCTCAAGAATGAAAACAAAAAATTTTGCTTACTACACATACGTATATAATGCAATACATATACACCCAACTGAGGATTTCTTACAGAAAGAGCTTGATTTTCTTAAACGAATTGCAGTACACAGAAGATGTAGCCCTTCCGTTATAGAAAAAGATGTCCAAAAATTTAGGAACCTGAAGCCTGTCTGCTCGCTCACGCTACTAGAAAACCCAGTACGAACGAATTGGGCTGTTATCCCCTTTGCTCCTCAGATTTGCATCGGAATCTCAAAAACTCTGAAAAGTTTTAATTTCAAAGTTACTTTTAAACTCATAAACAAGGTGAATTTTTACGGAACAAAAGATTACGTCGAAAACATAAATTCCTGGGGAATTACAAAAACACCATCAGATACCTTGTGAATGTGGACTTTCATATATAGGACAGACCTGCAAGGCTTTAAGTTTTCGTGTGAAGGAACACAAGACTTCCAAGCAAAAACAGTCTTGCTGGGCCAACACTGGGCCATTGCTGGCAGCCAGCAATGGCCCGGCACTATGTTGCCGCTGCCGAACCGTCAATAAAATGTCCGGGCGGCCAACAGAAGGGCCAGAAGTTCAGGCCAACAGCTGCCCAACAGTTGGCACCCCATCAGTTGTCATATGCCACAACAGGGCCATCAGTGGTCCATCACAAGCAGTAGCTGCCACAAGTGGCCCTTCAGTGGCCCTGCAAGCACGTGCCAGAAATTATGGCTAGCTTAATGTGGTCCGCTAGTGTGCCGTTAGTGGCAGCCGGCAAACACGTGACGTAACTGGTGGTTTGCCGAATCTTGTCCGCCAATTTCTCAGTAGTAGCCATAATAATAAAAAAAAAAAAAAATGCAAAGATAACCGCAAGTCCCCAAGGTTACAATTTTTTTTCTACCCTTACGAAGCTTGCGAATTAATGCACTGCGCTGGGGAAATTTTCTCAACAGATCGGAAAAACACCCGTTTGTACCTGGGCCGTTGGTGTGATAGCTGAGCTCTCTACCGACCGGACTGATTTGCCACACTCGAGCACATGCTGAAAGCTATCTGTTTGGTATGCAATGTGTAATCGAATGCTTCCCTCTTTCAATTTACAATATTGCGAGGTATTTTTCATGAAAGTCAGTTTCATATAATTGATAAATTAATTTTTTCAACGTAACGACAGTTTTTTTTTTTTTTTTTCTTACCTTAAGGGAACTTCACTCATTTTCAAGGCCTGTAGAGTCGCTTTCCAAAGTTTTGTACTGTCCTTTCCGTCTTGAAAAGAGATTGTTGAATAAATATATATTTACCCGGGTTCATGTCACATTCTCTTACATTTTTAACGTTGTGTCTTTCCTTTCCGTTGTCCGAAGCTACATTTGTTTTAAAGAGTAAAATATATTTTATACTTCTCGTTATTTTTAGAAGCGAATTCCTCCCAGTCTTGTGTATTCAACCCATGGATGAGTACACCACATAGCGTTGCTTTTTTTTTCTTTCAAATAATTAATAAATTTTGTACGTGTATAATTTTTTTTTTCTCCAACAAACGTTGTTTTAATGGTTTTCCAGGATATTTGTTTCAAGTGGTTTCAAATTTTTTCTTGTTATTCATTCACTCCATTCCATGAATTGTTATTCATGGGAACGGAGTGGGTGTATTTCATGGCTGTAATCTAGTATTTCACGGCTTAATCTGATATCTTCGTCGACGTAAAATTTCATTAGGAAATTAATTCGCCTCTCCACATATGGATTTTTTTCTTAACATCCACTAAAATAACATGACGGCGATAGCTACTTTCTTTTTTTTTTTTTTTTTTTTGATTCGAGGTTTAACGACCACCGTGAGCAACTCAGCTGTCGCCCGTCCCTAATTTAGGGTCACTGGCTCCAGGGAAGGGAGAGAGCCAGTGCCGTAAGACAAACACAACATCCATGCCTCAACGGGATTCGAACATAGACCACTTTCGGACGAATGATCAGAGGCCATCGCCTAAGACCACTGCGCCACCGGGGGCGATAGCTTCGTCTTCAACTAACTGGTACCATGACAGACACAGCAAGTGTTGCTTCTGCGCATGCGCAGTCCCGTTTTTCCCACCTGCTGTCGGGGGGTTGCATTGGTTGCCAGCAACGGGCCACTAGTGGCACTTGCTTGGAGGCCCACAATTCACGGCGATGCTGCAGGGGCTATCAATGGCTCGCCAACTGATAGCGCTGCCACCAACGGACCACTACCGGGCCGTGAGCGGCAGATTTCAGCCAGCAGTGACCCATCACTGGCAGCTGGTGGCCAGCAGTATACCAGCACTTGTGTTTTTGCTGGGTTACGGAACTATGATCTAACTGAAGAAGTCATCAATAGCCCAACATTGTCATGAAAATAACCATACAATTTTGTTTGGAAATGCTACGCTTATTGATAAACCTGATTCGATTATTAAGCTTAATATATTAAAAGCTTTCCACTTTCCACATATCCCGCAATTCTTCACGTCTTGTCAACGACATGACGTCTATGCCATTTCTTTCAAGCGCATGGAAACAACTCATTAAAATGCATGACCGTCAGAACTCTGATGATGTCACAATGATTGGAATGCTTACGCTCCATTCGTCGTGAGGATGCCGAGCCAAACGCTCTGCGCGAAACTATGGTCGATGTTAATAAAACATTTAATTGTGAATGAACGTCGATAATTTATTTTAATGAAATATTCTTTTGTTTGGAGGTGAGCAAAAGTTACAATCGTATTTTTTAATTACCGACTATATTTTCCGAGTGTGAGTTTGTAGATCTGAATTTTATTTTTAACAGCGAACATGAAGAAACGATTTGGTTTAATAAATGGATGTGACTTAATATGCAGTTTACTTCACGGTTACTTCTCCTGCATTATTTGAAAGCACTCATTTCTTGCGGATCCATTTTTGCCTCCAACGCCGCAGGCGTCCTTTCTCTCTCTCTTTTTTTTTTACTTTATTTTTTACCTGAGTCCAAAGCATTACGGTTAGCAGGGTTGGCCCAACTTCCACTGTTGCCAATGACCTTGTCCTTGACACTGGAGGAACCTTCTTCTCCAAACCTGTTTCTTTTGAACCCTAAGGACAGCTGCCTGCCTGACTGATTGCCTGCAGTACAACGCTGAACGACCAAAAGCTCTCTCTCGCTTTCCTTCCTTCCTTGCCATCAAAATTTAAAAACTAGCTTTTATTAGTAATGATTTGTTTAGACTCACCGCTTCGTAGGGTAATACACTTTTTTCCTGGGCTTTCAAATCACGTTAAGCTGTCATTTTCTTTTTTCTGCTGTTATTTAGAAGCAGTATATATGTTGTTTCATAATTACACGCAATTTAAGAATTCTAGAATGATATCGGAGCGGTTATACAGCCGGGCAAACTCGTGTGATTCAGAATTCAAAACACCATACACGGTCGTATCAGAATAACATGACAACCTACATAATAATGAAAGTAACCATCCTTGGCCCCGGATGACAGAGGCGAGACGGCGTGGCGTGTCTGTCATGGAACCAATGAGGCCCTGGAAGATTGCCCGAGGCAAACGTGCTCATTCGGACTGCAGCAGAGCACGAAAGTCCCGCAGATGACGTGATCGACACGTCGCGTCGTACCTGTCGACCCAAATAGTCCTACAAGCGCTCTATGGGATTGAGGTCGGGCGATTTCACCGGTTCACTGTAAACCGTCACATAGGAAAACTGCCACATGTTTTTCATTAAGGGCACAAATGGCTGTTCCTCCGAGGAACACATGCCGGTTCATACGAGTTTAGGGCACTGACCACAAAGGCTCGGGGGGGGGGGGGGAGATAAAGATTGCCGTTTCTTGGCCTGTATTGAGAAATGAATTGGGAACTATAAAACAAATTTCGAGAAAACGAAGCCAAGTCATAACTGTACTTTAATTTGAAGAAACAACTTTTTCCGTGGCTTAGTACATTTCTTGAAACTACAGTGTTCGATCAATCAGCTAGAATTACAGCATGGCTCATGCTGTATTCAGAAAAGGATGATAAAGTGGAATTTCTTAATAACACTGCACTTTTACTTAGGCACTAAATATTTAAATAACATGTCAAATTTGTAAAGTTTTTCTTTTACTTAATTAATTTATAGGCCCTACACCTTGGCCTTTTTAACAGATTTTAATCCGCCGACTTTATATTCATAACGTTTACCTTCCCTATCAAGTCAAGTTAATAATATTGCGCGTTTACTTCCCAGCAGAAACACAAGTATTGGGAAATTGCTGGCCACCAGCTGGCAGTGATGGGTCACTGCCGGCTGAAATCTGCCGCTCACGGCCCGGTAGCGGTCCGTTGGTGGCAGCGTCATCAGTTAGTAGCAGTTGATGGCACTGCAGCATCGCCGTGAATTGCGGGCCTCCAAGCAAGTGCCACTAGTGGCCCGTAGCTGGCAACCGATGCAACCCCAACACCAGGTGGAAGCAACGGGACCCCGCATGCGCAGAAGCAACACGTGCTGTGTCTCTCGTGGTACCAGTTAGTTGAAGACGACGCTTTCGTAATTGTGTTATTTTAGTGGATGGTAAGGGGGAAAAAAAAACATGTAGAGAGGCGAATTAATTTCCTATAATGAAATGCCACGTCGACGAAGATATCAGATTACGCCATGAAATACTATATTACAGCCATGAAATACACCCACTCCATTCCCATGAATAACAAGAAATAATTTCTGTGTAATTTTTCGTTTTAACATATACTAAACCGCTTGAAACAAAAGTCCTGGAAAAACATTAAAAAAACGTTATGTTGGAAAAAATAATAATAATTATACGCCTACAAAATTTATGTTGTTTGAAAAAAAAAAAAAAAAAAAGCAACGCTATGTGGATATAATGTACTCATCCCTGGGTTAAATACACAAAATTGGAGGAATTCACTTCTAAAAATAACGAGAAGTAAAATAAAATATCTTTCCTCTTTAAAACAAATGTAGCTTGAACAGCGGAAAGAAAAGATACAACGTTAAAAATGTAATACAATGTGACATGAACGGGTAAATATATCAATTCAACAATCGCCTTTCAAGACGACAGGGACAGCACGAAACTTTGAAAAGAGCCTTAAAGTTGGTACACTCGTTGAAAATGAGTGTTCTCTTAAGGTAAAAAACAAAACAAAACAAAAATCGTTGCATTGAAAAAATAAATTTATGAATTATATCAAACTGACATTTATGGAAAATACCTCGCAATATTGTAAAATTAAAAACAGAACCATTCGTTACACATTCCGCAAGAAAGGGGCTCAGCTTCAAGCAGGTGCCCGTGCGCTGCAAATCAGGCTCGTTAGTAGAGCGCCCACTTCCCACGCAGTCAGTCCTTGGTTCGTTTCCACACAGATCGAAACGAGCCTTTTCCCGGACCTGTTGAGAAAATTTCCCCAGCGCAGTACTGTAATACAGAAGTTTCGTAAAGCGAAAAAAAAAAAAAGTAGTTGTGGCTTTGGTTATCCTTTATTTTATTTTATTTTTTATGGCTACTACTGGGAAATTGGCGGACAAGAGTCGACACGCCATCAGTTACGTTACGTGATTGCCGGTTGCCACTGCCGGGAAACTAGCGGACCACATTAGGCTAACCATCATTTATGACACGTGCTTGCAGGGACGCTGAAGGGCCACTTGTGGCAGCTAATGCCTGTGATGGATAACTATAATGGCCCTGTTCGGGCATATGACAACAGATGGGGTTGCCACTGTTGGCCCGAACCGCTGGTCCATGTGATGGCCGCCCGGGGCATTTTATTGGTGGTTGGGTGGCGTCACCATAGTGCTGGGCCACCGCTGGCACTGCTGGCCCAGCAAGACTGTTTTTGGCTGGGTTAGGCACGAAATATTAATTTACAGGCCCTAGGCCTAGGCCCTTTCACCAGTCTATATCCTACCAATGTCATATTCATAACGTTTACATATCAAGTTAAGTTAATAGTATTGTGCTTTCCCTTTGGCAGTAAATATAATAATTCATGGGCGACAGGCTTAGGCCTTTTTAATAGCTTTTATTCTACCAATGTCACATTCAAAACGTTTACACATCAAATCAAGTTAATAGCATTGCTCTTTTACTTAACCTCTAAATATTAATTCATAAGCCCTAGACATAGGCCTTTTTGATCGTTTTTAATCCATCGACTTCATATTCATAACGTTTAACTACGTATCAACTCAAATTAATGCTTTTACTTAGGCACTAAATATTAATTTATAGGTGCTAGGCCTAGGCCTTTTTAGAAAACTTCAATAAGCGCAACATATTAACTTGTGCCGATATGTAAAGGTTATGAATATGATACAGTCAGAGTAAAAACTCGTAAAAGGGCCTAGGCCTGGGCCTGTAAATTAATATTTCGTGCCTAAGTAAAAGCGCAATATAATTAATTTGGCTGGTTGTTTCAACATTGTGAATATGACATTACCCAGCAAAAACACAAGTGCTGGGAAACTGCTGGCTGAAATCTGCCGCTCACGGCGCGGTAGTGGTCCGTTGGTGGCAGCGCTATCAGTTGTCGAGCCATTGATGGCCCTGCAGCATCGCCGTGAATTGTGGGCCTCCAAGCAAGTGCCATTAGTGGCCCGTTGCTGGCAACCAATGCAACCCCAACAGCAGGTGGGGAAAACGGGACTGCGCATGCGCAGAAGCAACACTTGCTGTGTCTGTCATGGTACCAGTTAGTTGAAGACGACGCTATCGCCATCGTATTATTTTATTGGATGTTAAGAAAAAATCCATATGTGGAGAGGCGAATTAATTTCCTAATGAAATTTTACGTCGACGAAGATATCAGATTAAGCCGTGAAATACTAGATTACAGCCATGAAATACACCCACTCCATTCCCATGAATAACAATTCATGGAATGGAGTTAATGAATAACAAGAAAAAATTTGAAACCGCTTGAAACAAATATCCTAGAAAACCATTAAAACAACGTTTGTTGGGAAAAAAAAATTATACGCGTACAAAATTTATTAATTATTTGAAAGAAAAAGAAAGCAACGCTATGTGGGGTACTCATCCATGGGTTAAATACACAAGACTGGGAGGAATTCGCTTCTAAAAATAACGAGAAGTAAAATAAAATATCTTTTACTCTTTAAAAAAAATGTAGCTTCGGACAACGGAAAGGAAAGACACAACGTTAAAAATGTAACAGAATGGGACATGAACCCGGGTAAATATAATCTCTTTTCAAGGCGGCAAGGAGAGTACAAAACTTTGGTAAGCGACTCTGAATCCCGGTAAACTCCCCCACCGGTAAATTCCCCCGCATTTAGTCAATTCTCCCACCTCGGAAACTACCCCACCGGAAAATTTCCCCACCGGTAAATTCCCCACCTTTTTGAGTCGTATTTTGAGTAAAATTCATTTGTGCACGGTCCCTGATTGAAAAAGGTGGGGGAATTTACCGGTGGGGGAGTTTACCGTTTACCGATGTACACGGGTACCCGATGTACACCCGCCGAAATTTAAATTTGTATGCAGTGTGACACAACGCACGTTTTGAATTTCTTGGTAAGTTTAATACCAACTTTACTTGCGAAACACTGAAAAACAATTTTTAGAGCTTTTTTTACTACCGGCTCCAAAGAAAGTCGGCGCTAACCTTCTCCCCCCCCCCCCCCGGTCTCTCTCTCTCTCTCTCTCTCAGAAACATACGTTACGCCACTGGTAAACCAACAAGATGAGACGAAAACGACTAGTGGGTAGTGGTAACAGTTGCTAGAATGTCGCCTTAAACTTTTTTCCCTTGCTTTGAATGAGTTGTCTTATTTGTTTTACAAAATTTTGCATTTCTGCTTGTGAAAATAATACTGTATGTTAACAATTTTTTAAAAACGATGTTCTATTTATTTGCCTTAATCAAATTTTAACGTCCTAACTCGCGGACGTAAGACTCTCCCTGCGTAACCTCCATTTTTCAAGCCAGTGGCCTTGGCTGGAATGCAACTCGAAAAATTTTCAATTTTCTCAGCGCATTTGCACTCTTTGGAAACCTGTCTGCGAAGGGGAGGGGATGGGGGGTGTTAATACCAAAAGTGCAAAATATGAAGAATTGCTCGTCCGATCGGGAGATTTTTAGTATTTACAGGCTGCAATTCGACAAATTTTCTGAGCGCATGTCCCTACTCAGCAAACCCGTCAGGAGGGGAGGGGGGGGGGGGGGCATTTTCAAAAGTGGAAAATATGAAGAATTTCTCGTCCGATCGGCAGATTTTTGGCATTTACAACAAGCTACAACTCGACACATTATTTGAGGGAATGTGCCTACTCAGCAAACCTGTGTGTAGATGGGAGGGGGTGGGGCATACCAAAAGTGTAAAATATGAAGATTTCTCGTCCGATCGGGGGATTTTCAGCATTTTTTTTTTTTTTTTTGATTGGAGGTTTAACGACCACCGTGAGCAACTCAAATGGGCTATAAGCAGTCGCCCGTCCCTAATTTTGGGTCACTGGTTCCAGGGAAGGGAGAGAGACAGTGCCGTAAGACAAACACAACATCCATGCCTCACCGGGATTCGAACCCGGACCCCTTCGGACGAATGATCAGAGGCCAACGCCTTAGACCACTGCGCCACCGGGGCGGCAATTTTCATCATTTAGCAGCTACAACTCGACACATTATCTGAAGGCATGTGAATGATGAAAATCTCCGGGTCGGAAGAGAAATTCTTCATATTTTACACTTTTGGCATTCCCCCTCCCCCTACAGGTTTGCAGAGTAAGCACATGCCGTCAAAAAATGTTTCGAGTTGTAGTGCTGAAAATCTCCCGATTAAACGAAAACATTTTCATATTTTACACTTTTGTTATTTGCCCCCCCCCCCCCATCGGGTTTACTGAGTAAGCACATGCCCTGAGTTAATGTCTCGAGTTGTAGTTTGTATATGATGAAATCTCCCGGTAGGAAGATATATATATATTAGTTTAGGTTTGGGGGTAACCCCCGTACATTTTAACATTTACAAAACAAAAAGCAATTTTTATACAATCCATAAATATTTATGGGATCAGTTTTCCTACACTTGATCGGAAACGTCCTCCGAAGTTACGTATTATCGACAAATCATCCATAGTGGGCAAGTGGGTAAACGGTAAAAATACCCCCGGGAAAAAATACCCCCGAAAACTGAAAAGCGGAAAAAATGCCCCCGGAAAAAATACCCCCAGAACAAACGGTTGACTGTAAACTGCCACACAGGAACACTGATGTGTGGCAGTGTTCCGGTGTGGCAATTTACCGGCAACCCTGCCACACATCTTTCAGCAACTTGGCCACAAAAGTTCGGGAAGGGGGAGGGTATAAAGATTGCCCCGTTTCTGGGCCTGTATTGAGAACTGAATTGGGAACTCCAAGCGAATTTCGCGAAAACGTTCCATGTAAGCCAAGCGAGAATTGTACTTTAATTTGAAGAAATAAATTGCCGAGGATCCGAGGTACACTTGGTTGGGGGGGGGGCGACTCAACCCCGAACTTCCGTAATATTAGATTCTGGGCCGCTGGAGTCTGTCAGTGTATCCAGGCTGTTCCCCTTGAAACGCCCGCAAGGTCCGTGAGCTTTGGGTGGGGTCCCCCAAAATGTTGAAATGGCCGTAGAGCTGTGAACATTAGAACCATGCTTTACATAATGATTAATGGTACTAATGTTTACAGCTCTACGTCCATTTTAACATTTTAGGGAGAAAGCCCCCCCAGCTCATGGACCTCGCGGACACTTCAAGGGGAACTTCCTGGATACACTGGCAGGATCCAGTGGCCCAGAATATAATATTACGGAAGTTCAGGGTAGAGGACTCCCCCCCCCCAACCAAGTGTACCTCGGATCCTCGGCAATTTATTTCTTCAAATTAAAGTACAATTCTCGCTTGGCTTACATGGAACGTTTTCGCGAAATTCGTTTGTAGTTCCCAATTCAGTTCTCAATATAGGCCCAGAAACGGGGCAATCTTTATACCCCCCCCTTTCCCGAACTTTTGTGGCCAAGTTGCTGAAAGATGTGAGGCAGGGTTGCCGGTAAATTGCCACACCGGAACACTGCCACACATCAGTGTTCCTGTGTGGCAGTTTACAGTGAACCGTTTGTTCTGGGGGTATTTCTTCCGGGGGCATTTTTTCCGCTTTTCAGTTTTCGGGGGTATTTTCTCCGGGGGTATTTTTTCCCGGGGGTATTTTTACCTACATCTGTCTTCATAATCTTTGAGAAATGAGCACTTTTTCTTTTTTTTTTTTTTTTTTTTTTTTGTACGTCATACCACTTTCCAACTGTCGTTATTTGTAATACAAGGGTAGGCAAAGTATGGTTATAAAAAAATTATGAACTTCATATCAAGTTATACTATAAAAATGGATTTGGATGTGTGAATTAATATGAACTAAAATCCACGAAAAAAGCCAGGAAATTTTTATATGACCCCTAAGTTTCCTAATGGTTAGCCAACATGAAAGTAGCCGTTGGATTTTTTTTCCCTTGGCTTTTCTTTGCTTTGTTTTTTTTTTCCCTGGCTTTTTTTTCCGTGGATCTTTTTTCCGATAACCGTGTGGCAATTTTCCTGTGTGGCGGTTTTTCGGCAACCTAAAAAATCGATGCCAAAAATAATTAAAACAACTAAAAATCAGTTAAATTTTTCGTCAGACAACCAGATTTTTCAACCATCAACGAAATCAGAATTTTATCAAAGAGGTGTTGAGCAAAACCAAGTAAATTAGCAACCCTGGTGAGCACAGTGGCCAAAATGTAGCAGTCTTGTTTTCTCAGTGCGAAATCTTCTGCTTTCACTTTCTTTTCCTAGTTTCCGGTAGTTGTTTTGACCACTCCCGTTCCATAACTGGGTTAAGTTTCGGCTTTCTGAGCTGGTTTCTGGAGCTGCTGGTAGAACGGCGCCATACCAGAAAGCCCATTTAACAAAAATCGCTTGTTGGTTGTAGTCCAGTTGGGGAGGGGACGACAAGAAGATTACTGGAGCCATCTGGACTCACTGAACTCAGTCCCCACTCCACCCCCAGACCTTTCTTTCTAATGCTTAGAGACTGCTTCTGGATACGATGTTCCCAGCAGATGCGTCGTTCTAAATTTAGCATCGGCTTACCAACCTCCCTATTCCGTCAACGACGACATGATGAATGAAAAAACCCACTATTCAGGAATCAAGGAGTGATGTTGAAGAGAGTTGGAAGGTAAGTATGGAGGGAGAATGCTTGGGGGATAGGTGGTCCAGGGGAGAGTTTTGGCGGGAATTTGGAGGACAACGCAGAAAACCGTTGAACCACTTTCGGCCACAGCGACGCCAGTTAGGCAGTAGTCACCGCATGCTTTACAATACTTCATTGAAATCCTGAAAGGTACCCTCTTCACGAGGGGGGCGAAAATCCGGGAGGGCAGAGAGGTCGGCGGGGGTAGGAGCGGAGCCATCGGTAGGAGACGCCACTGCTGATAGACCCGGCAAGCTGCGTGACCTTGGGCAACGCCCCTTCGTACATTCTGGTGATCACGCTGAAGAATGAATTTGGAGGGGGGCAAGCAGAGGGTAGAAGTTTTCTGCACCTGAGATTCCCATTTTTCAGGTATGGGTTGGTATCCTTCCTTTATGGGTTGGTATAATGCAGAGCACTGTTCTCCAAGATGCACTGTGGACACGATGTCTGCGGATTTTTTGTTCTGGAGAACAAAGACGTTCATCTTAATAAAGAACCTTGATCTTAATGGATCGACATTTTCTTTTCACTATTACAGGGAAAAGTTTTATTCTCTCTTTGCAGCTTTTAAGAGCTGCTCAATAATTAATTAATTAATAAAGCGAATTTTCAGTTGTTTTACCTACAATGGACAACAGCATTCTGATTAGTAATTGCATGATTATTATTGCTTCATCTTAGAAAGGGCTACGAATTTTCCAATTTTCCCAAAATTCCTTATTGGCGAAGGGGGTAACATTTGATCTGGGGGTGTAACTTTTTCGAAGCCTGAGACGCGCTGAAATTGTAATTCGGTGCCACTTTTCAACACAGTATTTCATTTTACACCTATTTAAAATGATTTTCGCATTCTGATTATTTAAACATGTATTTAATTAAGTGATTATAAAGATAAATGTTTGCCAAATGAATTTTTTGTGCAGCACAGAAAGAAGCAAAACTTTCGATCATTAACATACACTGAAGAGCAACTGAATTAGAGATACCTGTCTAGTAACGTGTAGCACCACCTTTCGCCCTGATGACGGCGGCGATTCGTCTCGGCATAGACTCGACAAGACACCGGAAGCGTTGGGAAGCCATACGGATCCACGACCCCTGAACAAGCTCCCACAGTTCACGAAGATTTGATGGAGGGGGTCAGAGCCTCGAACATCTCTCTCGATGGCATCCCAGATGTGCTCGACGGGATTGAGGTCATGTGACCTAGCTGGCCAAGGAAGCGAGGTCACGTCGGTGGAGTGTTCATCCAAACATTCGGATACAATTCGGGAGCGATGGCACGGTGCATTGTCTTGTTGCAGGATGAGGTCCCCAGTGGGATGTTGAAGACGCGCAAATGGTCGTCCAGGATATCCCGGTAACGTTGACCTGTGAGGGACGATGTCACACGTACCAGGGGTCCCATTTCAGTCCACGTAAACAGTCCTCAGACGAGAATGCCACCCCTACCAGCTTGAAGAGTACCCTGCTGGCAAGAAGGATCCATCGCTTCATGTGGGTTGCGCCGTACTCCTATCCTGCCATCCGCATGTATCAACGTGAATCTCGACTCATCAGTCCAGGCAACATTTTTCCACATGTCTAGGGTCCAGTGGCGATGTTCCCACGCCCGGTTGGCAGAAGACCGCCACACAGGAAAACTGCCACACATCTTTCAGCAACTTAGAAAACTGCCACACATCGGAAAACCACCACACAAGAAAACTGCCACACGCTTTTCATTAAGGGGCTGGGCACAAATTGCTATTCCTCCGAGGAACGCTCTGAATGTGTGGCAGTTTTCTGGTGTGGCAGTTTTCTGGTGTGGCAGTTTTCCAAGTTTCCGAATTATGTGTGGCAGTTTCCCAAGGTGTCTAACGATGGGAAGGAGCTCTTTTGTTTGTCGGAATTTTCATGTCGGTTCATACTTACCCAGCAAAAACACAAGTGCTGGGAATGTGCTGGCCACCAGCTGGCAGTGCTGGGTCACTGCTGGCTGAAATCTGCCGCTCACGGCCCGGTAGTGGTCCGTTGGTGCCAGCGCCATCAGTTGGCGAGCCATTGATGGCCCTGCAGCATCGCCGTGAATTGTGGGCCTACAAGCAAGTGCTACTAGTGGCCCGTTGCTGGCAACCAATGCAACCCCAACAGTAGGTGGAAGCAACGGGACTGTGCAGAAGCAACACTTGCTGTGTCTCTCATGGTTGAAGACGACGCTATCGCCATCGTGTTATTTTAGTGGATGTTAAGAAAAAAATCCATATGTGGGGAGGTGAATTAATTTCCTAATGAAATTTTACGTCGACGAAGATATCAGATTAAGCCGTGAAATACTAGATTACAGCCATGAAATACACCCACTCCGTTCCCATGAATAACAATTCATGGAATGGAGTGAATGAATAACAAGAAAAAATTTGAAACCGCTTGAAACAAATATCCTGGAAAACCATTGAAACAACGTTTGTTGGAAAAAAAAAAAAAAAGAATTATACGTGTACAAAATTTATTAATTATTTGAAAGGAGAAAAAGCAACGCTATGTGGTGTACTCATCCATGGGTTGAATACACAAGACTATTATTAATTATTATTAATTATTTGAAAGAAAAAAAAAGAATTATACGCGTACAAAATTTATTAATTATTTGAAAGAAAGAAAAAAGCAACGCTATGTGGTGTACTCATCCATGGGTTGAAGACACAAGACTGGGAGGAATTCGCTTCTGAAAATAACGAGAAGTAAAATATATCTTTACTCTTTAAAACAAATGTAGCTTCGGACAACGGAAAGGAAAGACACAACGTTAAAAATGTAAGAGAATGTGACATGAACCCGGGTAAATATATATTTATTCAACAATCTCTTTTCAAGATGGCAAGGACAGTACAAAACGACTGTAAGTATGTACACTCCTTGAAAATGAGTGAAGTTCCCGTAAGGTAAAAAACCTACCGTTACGTTCAAAAAATTAATTTATCAATTATACGAAACTGACTTTTATGAAAAATACCTCGCAGTATTGTAAAATGAAAGAGGGAAGCATTCGATTACACATTACATACCAAGCAGACAGCTTTAAGCATATTCCAAAGAGTGGCAAGTTTGTCCGGTCAGTATGGAGCGCAGCTTAGCATGCAAACGGCCCAGGTTCAAATCAACTCTAATGCAAATTGGAAGTTTTTCCGGTCTGGTGAGACAATTTCCCCAGCGCAGTGTGTTGTTTCACAAACTTCGTAAGGGTAGAAAAAAAAATTGTAGCTTTGGGAAACTGCGGTTGTCCTTGCTTTTTTTTTTATTATTATTATGGCTACTACGGGGAAATTGGCGGACAAGATTCGGCAAGCCACCAGTTACGTCACGTGGTTGCTGGTTGCCACTAACGGCACACTAGCGGACAATATTAGGCTAGCCATCATTTCTGGCACGTGCTTGCAGGGCCACTGAAGGGCCACTTGTGGCAGCTACTGCCTGTGATGGACCACTGATGGCCCTGTTGTGGCATATGACAACTGATGGGGTGCCAACTGTTGGGCAGCTGTTGGCCTGAACTGCTGGCCCTTCTGTTGGCCGCCCGGACATTTTATTGACGGTTTGGCAGCGGCAACATAGTGCTGGCCCAGCAAAACTGTTTTTGCTGGGGAAGGGCTGCTAGCCACAGAAGTTCGAGGGGTGGCTGTGGGGGGTATAAAGATTACCGTTTCCTAGCCTATATTGAGAATTGAATTGGGAACTCCAAACAAATTTCGAGAAAACGTTTTATGTAAGCCAAGCGAAAATTGCTGTGGTCAGGAAAGGACAATAAGGTGGGATTTTTTAATAACGCTGCACTTTTACTTAGGCACTAAATATTTACATAATATGTCAAACTTGTAATATTTTTCTTTTACTTAATTAATTCATAGGCCCTACACCTCGGACTTTATAACAGCTTTTAATCCACCGACTTCATATTCATAACGCTTACGTATCAAATCAAGTCAATAATAGCATTGCTCTTTTACTTAGGCACTATGGACCTTTTCAACACTTTTTATTCCACCAGTGTCATATTCACAACGTTTACACATCAAATGAAGTTAATAATATTGCGCTTTTATTTAGGCACCAAATATTTATTCACAGACCCTAGGCTCAGCCCATTTTACCAGTTTTTATTCTACCAATGCCATATTCACAAGGTTTACACAGCGAATCATGTTAATAATATTGGGCGTTTACTTAGGCCCGAAATATTAATTCATAGGCCCTATGCCTTTTTAATAGTGTTGACTCTGTCAATGCCATATTCACAACGTTTATACAACAAATCAATTTAATAATATTACGCTTTTACTTGGGCACGAAATATTAATTTATAGGGCCTATGAACGAATATTTCGTGCCTCTAAGTAAAAGAGCAATATTATTACAATAATTATTTTTGTGTAAACGTTGTGAATATGGCATTGATAGACTAAAAACTATTAACAAGGCCTAGGCCTAGGGCCAATGAATTAATATTTCGTGCCTAAGTAATAGCACAATATTATTACATGTATTTGTTGTGTAAACGTTGTGAATATGGCATTGATAAAGTAAAAACTACTAAAAAGGCCTAGGGTCTATGAATTTAATATTTTTCGTGCCTAAGTAAACGCCCAATATTATTAACTTGATTTTCTGTGTATACGTTGTGAATATGACACTGGTACAATAAAAACTGGTAAAAGGGCCTAAGCCTAGGCCTAGCGCCTGTTAATAAATATTTCGTGCCTAAATAAAAGCGCAATATTATTAACTTGATTTGATGTGTAAACGTTGTGAATATGACACTGGTAGAATAAAAACTGTCAAAAAGGCCTGTGCCTGTGGCCTATGACTTTAATATTTAGTGCCTAGGTAAAAGAGCAATGCTATTGACTTGATTTGATACGTAAGAGTTATGAATATAAAGTCGGCAGATTAAAAGCTGTTAAAAAGTCCGAGGTGTAGGGCCTATGAATTAATTAAGTAAAAGAAAAATATTACAAATGTGACATGTTATGTAAATATTTAGTGCCTAAGTAAAAGTGCAGCGTTATTCAGAAATCCCACCTTATTGTCCTTTCCTGAACTCAGCAATTTTCGCTCGGCTTACACAGAACGTTTTCTCGAAGTTTGTTTGGAGTTCCCAACTCAATTTTCAATATAGGCCAGGAAACGGTAATCTTTATACCCCCCCCCCCCCTCGAACTTATGTGGCCAGTTGCCCTAAGTATGAACCGACATGAAAATTCCGACAAACAAAAGAGCTCCTTCCCATCGTTAGGCACTTTGGGAAACTGCCACACATAATTCGGAAACTTGGAAAACTGCCACACATTCAAAGTGTTCTTCGGAGGAATAGCAATCTGTACTTGAAAAGCGTGTGGCAGTTTTCCTGTGTGGCAATCTTCCGGTGCTGCAGTTTTCTTGTGTGGCAATCTTCCGGTGTGGCAGTTTTCTTGGGTGGCAGTTTTCCTGTGTGGCGGTTTACAGTGAACCCCCGCGCCCATGCTAATCTTTGCATCCTGTGATGTGCGGTCAGCAGCGGTACCCTCGTGGGACGATGGCTTCTGTACCCCATAGCGAGGAGATGGTGTGACTGCTTACACGTTTTTGTGCACCAGCGTTAAATTGCCGAGTGATTTCTTGCACTGTGAACCGTCTATCCGCTGTTACAATGCGAGCTAGCCGACGATGACCCCGCTCATGGACACGCTGTTGTCCACGGCAGTTGGCCCTTGCAAGGATGGTTTTACCGGATTCGATGTACTCACGGTGCATCCGTGACACAGTGGCTCGTGAAAATCCCAGTGCCTGCACGACTTCCGAGATGGAGTGACCCATTCGTCGGGCACCGACAATTTGCCCACAATCAAATGCGCTTAGATCCTTCGTCTTACCAATACTGCGTCCGACTCTTACTGATTCCCATTGCATCGCTCCTTATATTGTCGGATCGCTGCATACGTCACGTCGTTTCCGTTTACAGGGCCGCACACAGCGCCACATTTGCATAACGCCAGCTGTCTCTAATTCAATTGCTCTTCAGTGCACATTATTGTAGTTTCACTGTGTATGCCAAAGCACGTAAGCATTCAATTAGTGTCTTGCTTTTCCGTTTCGAAATCATGAACCGTTTTCTAAATTATTTTATCCAAGGTTATATATATATATACACTGACGGAAAAAAATCCCAACACCACGAAAAAAAGTTGTAGAGGAATGAAATGGCAGCAATACATTTGTATAGGTAACATATTTAATCGATTAAGGTTTCAAGAACACAGCTTAACTAAAAAAGAACCAAAAATAGTGTATAAAATTAAATAAATTCCTGCAAACGGCAGTGGTTTGGAGTAAGTTTAAGCGCGAGAAGAGCCATTATAAATATGAAATGCTGGTACTTTAAAACACAGTGTAACCGCCAGAATGTTGAATGCAAGCACGCAAACGTTCATGCATTGTGTCGTACAGGTGCTGGATGTCAGTTTCTGGGATGGAGTTCCATGCCTGTTGCACTTGGTCGGTCAATACAGGGACGGTTAATGCTGGTTGGGGGTGACGCTGGAGTTGTCGTCCAATGATGTCCCATACGTGCTCGATTGGTGAAAGATCTGGTGATCTAGCAGGCCACGGCAACATGTCTACACTCTGTAGAGCATGTTGGGTTACAACAGCGGTATGCGGGCGAGCGTTATCCTGTTGGAAAACACCCCCTGGAATGCTGTTCATGAATGGCAGCACAACAGGTTGAATCACCAGACCGACGTACAACTGTGCCGTCAGGGTGCGTGGGATAACCACGAGAGTGCTCCTGCTGCCATAGGAAATTGCTCCCCAGACCATAACTCCAGGTGTAGGTCTAGTGTGACTCGGCCGCAGACAGGTTGGTTGCAGGCGCTCACCTGGCCTCCTTCCAACCAACACACGGCCATCACTGGCACCCAGGCAGAACCGGCTTTCATCAGAAAACACAACCGATCTCCACTCCCTCCTCCAATGAGCTCTAGCTTGACACCCCTGACGTCGCAAACGGCAGTGGTTTGGAGTAAGTGGAATGCACGCTACAGGGCGTCTGGCTCGGAGCTGTCCTTCAAGTAACCGATTTGTAACAGTTCGTTGTGTCACTGTGGTGGCAACTGCAGCTCGAATTGGTGCCGCAGACGCAGTACGATGCGCCATGGCCATACGCCGTACACGGTGGTCTTCCCTCTCAGTAGTGCCACGTGACCGGCCGGAACCCGGTCTTCTTGAGGCAGTACCTTCCCTTGACCACCGCTGCCAACAATCATGCACAGTGGCTACATTCCTGCCAAGTCGTTCTGCAATATTGCGGAAAGAAAATCCACCTTCTCGTAGCCCTATTACACGACCTCGTTCAAACTCCGTGAGCTGTTGATAATGGCTTCTTCGTCTTCTTAAAGGCATTCTTGACTAACATCAACACCCTACTACGTCGAATCTCAACGATAACTAACGCTCACGAACGTTACAGCGCGTATTTACAGCAAAGCTGCTTTGCATGTTCCGAGGGGCGCTACTAGCGCCACACGTATGCGCCGAGCGCGAAATTTGCATAGACGTCATCTTACAGATGTACTCTCACCGCCTTCCAACTGTCGTTTATCTAACACAACCCCTTCTTGGTGTTGGGGTTTTTTTTCTGTCAGTGTATTAAACAAAAGGGGAAAGGATGAATCGGCATCTACTCAACCATACTAACTTGAACATATCCCCTCAATCCTAATCCACGAAACATTTGCTTTAAGACCTTTCTACTAGGCATGACATTTTCTTTTAATCAGAGCGTGTTACTGGTGCTATGTTAGCAGTGTGTCATGTTTATTATACGGTCGGGTATGTAACTCCTTAGGATCTACTAATTTCATTAAAAACGGATGGACGGAACATTAGCGAAAAATGGTTCACTGTAAACCGCCACACAAGAAAACTGCCACACCGGAAAACTGCCACACCGAAAGATTGCCACACAGGAAAATTGCCACACGCTTTTCATTAAAGGGCAGGGTACAAATTGCTATTCCTCCGAGGATCATTTTGAATGTGTGGCAGTTTTCCAAGTTTCCGAATTATGTGTGGCAGTTTCCCAAAGTGCCTTACGATGGGAAGGAGCTCTTTTGTTTGTCTGAATTTTCATGTCGGTTCATACTTTGGGCAACTGTCCACAGAAGTTCGAGGAGGGGGGTATAAAGATTGCCGTTTGCTGGCCTATATTAAGAATTTAATTGGGAACTCCAAACAAATTTCGAGAAAACGTTCTATGTAAGCCAAGCGAAAATTGCTGTGAAAGGACAATAAGGTGGGATTTTTTAATAACGCTGCGCTTTTACTTAGGCACTAAATATTTGCATAACATGTCAAATTTTTAATATTTTTCTTTTACTTAATTAATTCATAGGCCCTACACCTCGACCTTTTTATTAGCTTTTAACCCGTTGACTTCACATTCATAACGTTTACGTATCAAATCAAGTCAATAGCATTGCGCTTTTACTTAGGCATTAAATATGAAAGTCATAGACCTTTTTTACAGTTTTTATTCTACCAGTGTCATATTCACAACGTTTACACATCAAATCAAGTTAATAATATTGCGCTTTTATTTAGGCACGAAATATTTATTCACAGGCCCTAGGCCTAGGCTTAGGCACTTTTACCGGTTTTTATTCTACCAATGCCATATTCACAACGTTTACACAGAAAATCAAGTTAATAATATTGGGGGTTTTCTTAGGCACGAAACATTTATTTATAGGCTCTAGGCCTAGGCCTTTTTAATAGTTTTTACTTTGTCATTGTAATATTCACAACGTTTACACAACAAGTAAATGTAATAATATTGCACTTTTACTTAGGCAGGAAATATTAATTCATAGGCCTAGGCCTTTTTGACAGTTTTTATTCTACTAATGCTATATTCACAACGTTTAGACAGCAAATCAAGTTAATAATATTTGGGTTTAACTTAGGCACGAAATATTAATTCATAGGCCCTAGGCCTTTTTAGTACTTTTTACTTTATCAATGCGATATTCACAATGTTTACACAACAAGTAAATGTAATAACATTGCGCTTTTTACTTAGGCACGAAATATTGATTCATTGGCCTTAGGCCTAGGCCTTGTTAATAGTTTTTACTCTATCAATGCATGCTCACAAAGTTTACACACAAAAAAAACGTAATAACATTGCTCTTTTACTTAGGCACGAAATATTCGGCCCTAGGTCTGGTACTATGAATTAATATTTCCTGCCTACGTAAAAGCGCAATATTATTACATTTATTTGTTGTATAAACGTTGTGAATATGGCATTGATAAAGTAAAAACTATTAAAAAGGCTTAGGCCTAAGGCCTATGAGTTAGTATTTCGTGCCTAAGGAAACGCCCAATATTATTAACTTGATTTTCTGTGTAAACGTTGTGAATATGGCATTGGTAGAATAAAAACTGGTGAAAGGGGCTAAGCCTAGGCCCAGGGCCTGTGAATAAATATTTCGTGCCTAAATAAAAGCGCAATATTATTAATTGATTTGATGTGTAAACGTTGTGAATATGACACTGATAGAATAAAACTGTTAAAGAGGCATATGACTTTAATATTTAGTGCCTAAGTAAAAGTGCAATGCTATTGACTTGATTTGATACGTAAGCGTTATGAATATAAAGTCGGCTGATTAAAAGCTGTTAAAAAGGCCGAGGTGGCCTATGAATTAATAAAGTAAAAGAAAAATATTAAAAATTTGACATGTTATGTAAATATTTAGTGCCTAAGTAAAAGTGCAGCGTTATTAAAAATCCCACCTTATTGTCCTTTCACAGCAATTTTCGCTTGGCTTACATAAAACGTTTTCTCGAAATTTGTTTGGAGTTCCCAATTCAATTCTCAATATAGGCCGCAGGAAACGGCAATCTTTATCTCCCTCCCCCTCGAACTTTTGTGGCCAGTTGCCCAAAGTATGAACCGAAATGAAAATTCAGACAAACAAAAGAGCTCCTTCCCATCTTTAGGCACTTTGGGAAACTGCCACACATAATTCGGAAACTTGGAAAACTGCCACACATTCAAAGTGTTCCTCGGAGGAATAGAAATTTGTGCCTGGCCCCTTAATGAAAAGCGTGTGGCAGTTTTCCTGTGTGACAGTTTTCCGCCTACCCCAAAGGTTGACTCAAAACTTTAGATTCTTTTGTATTCCAAAAAGTGCAAAAACTTCAAGATAGTTCCAAAATTATTAATGAGTATGTATCCAGGAGAGAGAAGGGGGTACGAATACCTTTGCTCCCTGTAGAAAAAGGAAAACAAATAGTTTCTTTCAGTGTTTTATAAATAAAGTAGCTATCAAACTTGCCCTAGCTAAAGCAATACTCGCCCATCCGTTGCCCATCCTGATTTCGAAGCCTAGTGACAGGCCTTTCTTCTTGTTAATTATCGCAAATCCAATGCATATTGCTAGATTTTCACGTGCTACTGGACTTCATAATCATTCTCCATCATCAGTTCTTTGGAAGCCCATTCAAACGTCTTAGGCTAGGGGCCCAGTAGGCATTAATTTTGCCCTGACCAATAAAATTTCACTCAAGTTGAGGCAAACCTTTTCAGCCCACCTACGTAATATCTTCTTCAGATCCAATATAATTTATGGCGCAGTGTTCTAAGCGATGGCCTCTGATCATTCGTCCGAAAGGGGTCCGGGTTCGAATCCCGTGAGGCATGGATGTTGTCTTTGTCTTACGGCACTGGCTCTCTCTCCCTTCCCTGGAACCAGTGGCCCTAAATTAGAGACGGGCGACTGCTTATAGCCCATTGAGTTGCTCACGGTGGTCGTTAAACCTCCAATAAAAAAAATATACATAATTTAACCTGAGGAAGGAGCATTCCTTTTTAAATTAGTTTAAATGAAGATGTTGTGCTAAATGTTTTGCAGAAATGTAAAAGAAGGTTTTACATTATTTTGTAATATTCTGTGGGCATTACATGGTTACAGGTATTTCGTTAAGCTCTATCGTTTACACAAAATCCCAGTTTGGTGTTGATAATGCATTTATTTCATCAAAGAGTTTCTATTCTTATCATTCTTTTGTTCTTAATTCCGCAGAAAAACAAAACAGGAAATTTTTCTTTTAAAAAATTCAGTACGTACTGATTTTTCGCGTTATCAGATGTCTGAGACTGAAAACCCTTGAGCGTTATTTACATAAGAATGCACTTGAAATTCCATTTAACTTTACTGCGATTCGGATTCCAATTACATTTCACCTTTTTTTTTTTTCGCATTGCAATACCCCCTTTGAAATAAGGTTTTTTTTATAGAATAACCAGTATTTTTCTATTACAAAGCTTTATAACATTTAATTTTTTTTTTCTGGGTACGTCTCACAGTTGATTGGTTCTCAGTGTTGTTTTCATCACTCTAAATCCTCTGGTTTCCCGGAACAAAATATCAATGTTGTGTTCTGATGAAACAACGGGGAAAAAAAAACAAAAAAACTCAGTATACAACTGGCAAATGCCTGTTACGGTGCCTTTCACCAGAACGTCGAAGTTGATAAACGGTTTCACCGAACGGTTGTAATGTTAGCAAACGGTTTCTGCGAACCGGCTGCATAGCATTCCTGCTGTAAGGGATTAGGGATGTAATAAATGTCCGTTACTTTCGCCTGTAGGTACATACAGTAGTGGTGGCTCGTCTGTAGGAGCGCATGAGCATGTGCTGTACCCACCATTTTTCAAGAAATTTTGTTAGATTAACCAAAAAAATTACGATTAGAAAAGCTCTATGAACACATTGAATAAATATGTGCTCTGCCCACCATTTTTCAAGAAAATGTTGTGAATTTTCTTGAAAAATGATGGGTAGATACCATAGAGCACATATAAAATTAATATGTTATTATGTGTTCTGAAAAACGCCATTACGACAGTGAAATCACCTTACGTTTCCTAGCAGTTAAATATTCAAAGTTATCCATCCACAGCTCATGTACAACCTTGAATTCTGCCTACCATGAGGGCAATCTCAAATACCCGCGCATGCTCAAATACCCCGCGGCCCGCTTCAGGGGTATTTGAGCATGCGTGGTTAAGCCTCTTACTGGAAGCTAACCATCGCTTCATAGAAAAGCGTTAGAACACAATTCCACGTTGCCCATTCTCGTTTTGTTTCCGAGGGAAATCGCAATCGCCGGGAGCTGTTACTGGATTATTTTAATGCTACTAGCTCATAGAGAGTACCATGCCCAAGGCCGGATTAAGGCCTTAGTGAGCCCCTAGGCTAAGACATTTGACTGGGCCACCAATGCTAAGACATCTGAGTGGGCCCTCAAAGAATTATGACAGGGAATCATTACGAACTCTGTTAAAACACGAAACTGTAGCAATATGCTTGTACTAATAAATACGTAGTGCATTCTTCAAACTAATAAAGTATCTGCAGAGTTTTCATAATAAATCACAGTATTTCCCTTGTTCTCACTAGCGGAGATACCCGGCGTTGCCCGGGATAGACATAAAGTTTGTTTTCAAGTAACAATGTAAATCGCACTATAAAAAAATCCTACCATGATGAACAACGCTCAAGTCGGGCCTCACGCTGTTTCAAGGTCTCTAGCGCTCTAGATACACTGGCTTTTCCCCGCTGATCTATAAGTCTTCGATCACGTTGTTCGGTTGTCTCACGCTCTGGAAGTAATTTTACTTTCTTTGCTTTCGGCTGAACTTGTCCGATGGGTTTGAGTTTTTTTAGAGGCATTTCACCACACTTGATGAAAATTTTATTATAAAAATCACAATTTATAATGGCCGTTCTGAGCCCTAAAAACTCGAAATAGCAAACATGCACAATAATGCAATTCCTGCACTCCGCATTCAGCTTTCTAGAGTGTAGATATACAACCTGATCACACCCAACGTGAAAGAAAGTAGTTCACGATAATACACGGAATTTCTTTTACTAATCTCGAAAACTAAACCGATTCGGATAATTCTTTCACCGTTGAGAAGCTTTCCGGAGGACATAGGTTATTTCGTTTATTTATTATTTAGGGTGGAATTTTTTATTATTTTTGGCTGTACTACCGAATAACATCGCTTTCAAGTACATGTAGTTTCCAATTTCCCATGTGTCGTTCCGCTTTGTTTATATACAACCTGATCACACCCAACGTGAAAGAAAGTAGTTCACGATAATATACGGAATTGTTTTGACTGATCTCGAAAACTAAACCCATTCGGATAATTCTTTCACCGTTGGGAAGCTTACTTCTTTCCGGTGGACATAGGCTATTTCTTTTATCTATACTAATACCAATACTAATCTTGTATTTAAATTTTATGTATGAAAAAGACTGTCGGTTTTAAACCCATACTTGAAACTCCTGCACCAATTGTTGGGAGTCTAATGAAACCTAATCCTTACAAAGAAAATGCCATGGTAACATAAACAAAAAAATACTTATGACAATATGTTCCGCCGGTGCGTTGTGTTTTCAAAAATCGGACTCTTCCCCGTATGCCTGAACCGCGGAAGTTTGCGAGGAGTGAGGCGTCAACTGACGGTCGTTGCTCTGCACGCGGAGTAATACCTCTGCAGCCGACTTGCACCCTGTCTATAGAGGGCCCCGTAAAAACACATTTGACCCATTTAGGGATGGAATTTCTAAAAATCGTCCCGCCTATATTTAAATCTGGGTGATGAAGAGTATATATGCCAATTTTGGTGAAAATCCATCAAACCGTTTAGGAATGTATGCGGAACAAACATACAAACTTTCACTTTTCTATATAGAGAGATAAGAACATGAGTTAAAAACTTAAGATTCCTAGATTTTGTCTTGGATTTTCTAATGATTTAGCATTGTATACTGTTCTTAGTGCGCCGTTTTTTGTTAAGCAAAATGTAAAACTACAGGGGAATTCGACCATTAACGGTTCCAAGTACAATTATATTTGGAATTAACGCCGAAAGACGTAAGGGATACTACATTAAATGCCACTCAACCCGTTTACACTTCTGTTTCACTTACCACTTCGTCGAGTGTTTCGTACACTATAGGACAATTCGAGGTGTGGGTGGATTCTAGTGAAAAAGATGAAACTGTCGCACCCGGCTGTACACAGCAACACGAAACCTTTACCCTTGGTGAGAAACTGCCTTGAAATCTGTTCCTCTTGCAGCCTCTGAGTTTCTCATTAACTGGAAATCATACGAGAAAAGTACAAAACTATTTTACAAATCTCTCTTTCTCTCTATCTGTTATTGTATTTGCCCAGGAATGTCTCCTGGGCCCTTGGTCATGGTGGGCCCCAAGGCTATAGACCCCACCTTAATCCGCCCTGACCATGCCCAGGTGAAAAAGCTGCGACTGTAATTTTTATAACACGAATCGTAAAATACATATATGTATAACTGTAATAAACGGTTGAATTATTAATGGGCAGTATATAAGATAGGTCACCGACAACAAAATTTTCGTAATATTCCCATTCAATATTCCGATAACAGAAGCGTATTATATAGGATAATAGATTTAAACCCGTCATATGAGGTCACAGTACGTTAAAAATCATATAATGTAAAAATTTAGGTAATAAATTGCAGCACGTCGAGCCTGAAGTTCTTCTGGAGTTCCTCGCTGCCGGTGAATTGCGTCTGAGAGAGCAGCTGCATTACGACGAGCTTGTAGTTAGTTCAGGAGTTTCTTGCTGTCGGCGTTCAGCATGCACAAGAGCATCAGTAATATATCTGGCATGTGTTTCTTCAAAAGTTTCATTTCGTCTGCGATTAGCTCTACCTTCGTTCAAGTTATGCAAAATATTAGAAGATAGGTTCGCACGCCATCGCCGTTGTCGTTTTCTATTTAAGCGACGTTTTCTTTCAACGTTATCTTCTTCCATCTTGTAAAGAAAAATTCCACGGAACCAATTATTTCTTAAATTTCCATCACAGTGAATCAAAAGTACGCCTGCGGTTACTTTCATACAATTTTACTTGTTCCTTTTTATGAAATAAAATAACGCTGTGTCCTTTTTATGAATTCCCTTTTGTGAAATAAAATAACGCTGATTCCTTTTAATGAAATTACTCTGCAATGCGAAGAAAATTAAATAAAACACGGCATAACACCTACGTAACATAAACGTCACATACAGTTTTTTGTTCGAGCACGCGCGTGTTGCCACACATTAAATCGTTTGTCTTTTTAACTTTATTTTATTTTTCGGTATTTCTTCTTGATTTTACGTATCATGCGATAGCGATGAGCTTAGTTCCAATTTCGGCCACCGGATAAAAGCAGATGGCGCTACAAGTACTGAATGACATCAGAGCGTTAGGGACAGACGTAGCCTGTTATATTGGTTTTATTCTTCTGTGTATTTAACTGGTGGAACAATGTCAGTGATAGCTTAATATTTTTACATAAATAATGAAATGAGAAGATAAATGCTTATCCTTTTAGTCATGAATATTGTTGATAATTTGCTGAAACATCTGTTCTCCTTGTATTCATTGGAACAGAAACTGGAAATTAAAAGACTGGGTAGATCTACGCCAGATTTTAAATTACAGTAAAATTTTAAAGATAAAAATACTGAGCGAATCAGGAAGTTCAGTTCCGACATATTGAATGAGAATGAATGGATATATGGGTGTGACATAAAAAACAACAACTGTACTTTGCTTCCCGTTTTATTGTTTACGGGCGAAATTTCATGTTTTACAACTGGTGTAAAAGATTTTCGACATTTGCCGACAAAATTCAGGAGCATGACGTGTCCTCTGCACACAAGAATACTGTACTGAATTTACCTGCACTTAGTAGGGCAAACATAAGGTTACAACTAAATTCTAGTTATAGGTAGAAATACAGCAGTAAAACGATAAAAGTAAAAAAAACAATCGACATATTGGATTGGGGGTTTTACACCTGTGTGATATTTCAAATAAGCCATTTATGTAAGTTTATTACACCATTAAAACACTTCGTTTTAATGGTGTAATAAACTTTACAAACGCCAAGCTTTTGTTTTCCGAACGGGAGGCTTTCTCAAGGCAAAAACTGAGTACGTTAGAATAAAAAATAAAACAAGAATAATATGAAAGTAGGTAAAATATTCAAAGATATCATGGTCGCTAAAGGAGCGCGCGCTCGTGGGCAGGGCCGGAATAAGACCTTAGTGGGCCCCCAGGCTAAGACATTTGAGTGGGGCCCCAGGCTAAGACATTTGAGTGGGCCCCAGGCTAAGATATTTGAGTGGGCCCCAAGGCCAAGACATCTGAGAGGGCCCCCAAAGAACTTATGACGGGGAATTATTATGAAGTCCGTTAAAACACGAAACTGCAACTTATAAATTATCTGCAAAGTTTTCAAAATAAGTCACTATTTTTCATTGTTCTCCCATGAACATGGGTTAAAAGCTCAAGATTAGATTTTGTCTTGGATTTTCTAGTGATTTAGTATCGTGTACTTTCCTTAATGCATCTTTTTGTTATGTAATGCGAAGTCACAGGGGACTTCGACTATTAACGGTTCGAAGTGCAAATTGGGAGATGTAGGTAAATAGTAGTGAAAAAGTTGAAACTTCCTCACCGACCCCGCTGTACACAGAGACATAAAATCGTTACTCTTGGTGAGTCGCTGCCTTGAAATCTGTTAGTCTGTTAGCCTCTGTTTCTGACAGTGGAAATCATACGAGACGAAAGTAAAACTACCTTATAAAACTTCTCGCTCTCTCTCTTTCTTTCTCACTCACTCACTCACTCACTCTCATTCTCTCTCTCTCTCTTTATCTCTCTTATTTGCCCAGGCATGCCTCCTGGGCCCTTGGCCATGGTGGGCTCCAAGGCTAAAGCCCCTATAGACCCCACCTTAATCCGGCCCTGCTCGTGGGATGTGGTTAATCCCTCATGTTTTGTCATCTTCCGGTCGTGGCGCTGGAAAGGAGATTCTTCCACGCAACTGATATCTCTAGCGACTGGTTTTCATTGCAGGCTCTGGGGTGGGTCATTATTTCGATCGCCTCTTGAATCATGGAACTTTGTGGTTTGTAAAGTCGCAAGCTTCTTGATGTTATTCCACGAGGGGAGAGCTGCGAATTTAGCGACCTCTCTACAAAGAGCAGTTTCGGTTTTTCTATTCTTTTCGTCTCTTACATGTTCCTTGATTCTCACTGCGAAAAACCTTTTTGTCATTCCGACGTAGCTTTTCGTTGAGCCGTCGGGTTATTTAAAGGGAATGTCGTATACTCCTGCCTCCGAACCTTGGTCTGATTGCGGTTTTACGTTCATTACAACAACTGAAATTGGTTCGGGTGATTTTATTGCAACTCCAACATTGTATTGTTTCATAAAGTTCTTGAAAGTAAACAACAATCTATGGATGTACAATATAGATCTCACGTAACGTAAAGGCTCTTTTCCGTCAGGAACATTGGAGGTCTGGTGTCTATTGGACCTAGTTTTGCGTAAAATGGAGCGCAAGGTTTCTTCTTTGAAGCTCTCGCTTCTGCGGTTGAGAACACCGTTAGCGTTGGGTTGAACCAAGTCCTGAAAACGTTCATTTTGTAGGGTTCAGGGAACGTTGATTTGTGGTACGATGGAATTCGGTACCGGTGACGGTTAGTAATATACTGTGGAGTCGAGGTGGGTACCAAACCCTTGATTTTAAGTTAAAAGCCTTGTGTCTCAAGGCCACCTGCTCCCACCCTACACTCGCCCGTAACCATATTAGCGTCTACCGCGAAAAGGTTTCAAGGCGGCGAACTCTCTTTCTCCGCTTTAGTTTAGGATACGCTTGAGTACGAACAACTCCCGTTTGGTCTCAGATAAAACCAGTTTTCCTTCCTAAAGTGAAGTGGGGACAAGAGAGTTCGGCATCCCGATCGCAGCAGACGCTACCATGGTTACGAGCGAGGGTAGGGAGGGAGCGGGTGAACCGCCGATTAAAAATAATGGACTATAGCAGAACTCATACATGCCGTTTTGGTGAACTCGGAAAACTCCCACACTTCGACAAGATCTCCGAACGAAACGCAATTTGTATGCATCCCTTTACAGTATGAGAAGGTGCAGGAGTTTACCTGGATCCCCTTCATCAGCCATTATCCATCCACTGCTGGAAGAAAGTCTCCCCAAGCCCCTTCCACAGCTTTGCGTCTTGAGCCAGTCTCCCCTGTGTCATTCCGGCAGACTCTCGAATTTCATTCACCCATCTCCCTCGTGGTCTTTTTCTGGGTATTTTCCTGCCCCTTAGAAACCAGTCCAACGTTTCATTTGTCCAATGGAGGTCAATTCTAGCAATTTCC
This sequence comes from Macrothele yani, assembly GCA_039090855.1. Lineage (NCBI taxonomy): Eukaryota > Metazoa > Arthropoda > Arachnida > Araneae > Macrothelidae > Macrothele > Macrothele yani. The sequence continues at coordinate 5,365,179 of CM076997.1, forward strand.
TGATCGATGAGTTCCTGTTCTTATCTGAAAAATGACAAGAGTTGATGACATTCATGTATGTATGTATGTATAAGATAAAAAGACACATGAGGGGTGCAATATTTTGTGATTTGCTCTGGGCGCAGAAATACTTAGTTACGCCTCTGCCAAGCATGCATCTCTCTGTTCTGCTTTCAGTTGCCTGCAGCCTCTGTAGTCGTTTTTAATTAAGGCTCACGTCTCTGATCCATACGTGAGAACTGGAAGGATGTACTGTATTGATTACATGTCTTAAAAGAAAAGGGCTTAAATTGCACTGCTTCTCTGTTAGCTTTGTACAGATCTGAGTACTAAAACGAAAGAAAAGTGCTTAAATTGCACTGCTTCTCTGTTAGCTTTGTACAGATCTGAGTACTAAAACGAAGTATGGTGGGAAATGCTGCGGGTAGGGTTTTAAGTTTCTTTCATAGTGCATTGCGCTCCTAAAAATGTAATTTTCCCTATACTTATTTTTAGCACAGTTATTGTTCAACAAGATAGATGACACTGAATTTTCGTTTGTAATGAGCATATTTTTTGAATCGGTTCTGACGCGAATTAAATTTATCATAATTATTCAAAGTCAATGGAACCGGTTAGGAAGATAATCAACCGGTTTCTACAGCGTTGTCGAGAAATCCCCTACGGGTTTCGATTGTCAACTGTATAAAAACGGACAGATCTACAGCAGTGCGGTTTGCGGAATTTGAAAGAGTAAATATTCTAGTTTAATAATCTTACCTTAATACACCTCTGCATGTGCGTCTTTGGTGGCACGTAACACATCCAGTCGGTATTCAATTTCTTGCCATGTGCGCTCCAACATATCAGGATCGATTCTATCAAACACTGCTGTAATGCGCTGTTTGAGCTCCTGAATGCTGCTTAATCTTTCCCGGTAAACCATGTCCTTGACATAGCCCCAGAGGAAGAAGTCTAAAGGAGTGATACTTGGGGAAGGTGGTGGCCAAGGAATGGGACCATCTCTGCCAATCCATCTATCGGGAAACTCAAGGTTCAGGTATTCACGAACATCAAGTCCCCAATGTGGGGGAGCGCCATCTTGTTGCATTGTGACGTTTGGTTGCAAATCCTGTAGTTGAGGAACCGCAAAGTTCTGAAGCATGTCCAGGTAATTATTCATTTGTACTGTGGGCTCGGAGAAGAAGAATGGCCCAGTTACACGATTATGCATGAGCTCACACCAAACATTCACCTTTGGACTGTGCGCTACGTGCTCCCTGAATGAATGTGGCTTTTCCCTACCCCATATACGAACGTTCTGAGTGTTGACTTTTCCGTGCACGTAAAAGGTTGCCTCATCCGACAGCATTATACGGAGTAGGAAACTTTCATCAACTTCCAGCCGTTTCAACATATCCCGCGCGAATGCTAAGCGCTGAGGTCCATCGTTCAGTTTATTCTGGTGTAGAAGTCGCACTTTGTATGCGGCTAGTTTCAGGCGTTTGTGAAACACTCCCATCAATGAAGATCCTGGAACATTCAGTTGCAAAGAGGCCCTTCTCGTGGACTTGCTAGGACTGCGAACGATAACCTCCTGTTTGCTCTGCACAGTTTCTTCACTGACAGGGGATCTGCCACTTCTTTGCCGGTCCAGGACGCTACCAGTACCCAATAATTTCTTCTGCCACGCTCTGATACTGAAATCACTCGGTGGATCTTTCCCATATGTCCGACGGTAATTTCTTTGTACCGTCATCACAGACTTCGTCTCAAAAAACCAACGCACGCACATTGCTTTCTCCTGCGGCGACGACGTTTTCAGTTGTTTTGCAGTCGGCGTTGGCATTTGCGAGGATGTAAGGGCATCTGTTGGAACAAGATGGCTTTAAAAACTCGAATATTTACTCTTTCAAATGCCGCAAACCGCATTGCTGTAGATCTGTTCGTTTTTGTACAGTTGTCAATCGAAACCCCTAGGTGACTTTTCGATCACCCTGTGCAATCGATAAAACACCCAGAAATAGAAACATCTGCTTAGTTCCACCAGCGGCTAAAAAGCATCTTACGAAAATTAACAAATGGCGCGCTAAAAGTTTCTCATAGCACAAGGAAGGTATCAGAGACAGAGATTTTCAGATCAAACAGTTAAAAGGTAAAATATAGAAGGAAACATATATCTACGTCTGCTAGCAGAAGAACTTTGCATAATGGAAAAGTTGACAATACGCGAAAAATATTCTTAATGGAAAAAGCTATGCTAAGGATGAACTTTTCTAACTCTTCTCCCGGAAGTAGAGATAGCGAAATAAAAAAAGGTTTCGACTTTTACGCAGCTAGCGGGGTCTCTGCATTATTCAAAGAAGATAATTCTCCACATCTCTATTGTAGCGAATGACATACAGTAAAGAAAAAAATTTCAATAGAGTTTTTAGAAGCGGAGATAAGCCTCAAATTGAAGTACAAAAACACCACCTACCGACAGAACTGTGAACTACAAAATTCCTCATATACTAGCCTAAAGTGTTCTACAGGGCATCCGGTGTTGAAAGAATATTTTAAATCGCACATGTAGAAATAGAGATATTGAGAAAAACAGATTAAGCATTTGCACCCCATAGCGGCGAAATTGTGCATTATTTTGGGAAGAAAATACAAACACTGAATTCGCATAGCTAGTAGTATCTGACCAAAGAAAGAAGTTTTTGAATCGTATTTTTAGTCCCGCAGATATTGCTTTAAACGGAAACGGAAACTTACGCACTATAGGGGCAGACGTGTACTTTAAGAAAAATTTGAAATTATGTGAGAAACATTTCGCAGCGGAAACGCTCCCCGACAAAGAAATAATTTTTCAAATCAGACTCTTAAAAGCAGAGATATCGACAAAATAAGATATTAATCTACGCCCCCAGGCGGAAAAACTATGCATTTTAAGAAGAAAATATTCTCGAAAGGTTTTTCGATGTAAGTGGTATCGGCCCATGAAATAATTTTTTCAATCAAGATTTCAGGAGCTCAGGTTTTGCTGCAAGTACATCAGAAACAGAAAGTAACTCTTACGCCCCCTGGTGGCCAAACCATTCTTTAACAAATACTAGAAATTATATGTAACACATTTACCACCAGGAGCTGTATGCGATGTAAGAAGAATTTTTCAAATCGGAGTTTTAAAAGCAGAGATATCGGGGAAAACGCAATTTACCTTTACGCCCCGCCCCCTAGCGGAAAGTGTATGAATTATTTAAAAATATATGAAAAACATTTCGCACTTAAAACACTATCCAACAAAAAAAGAATTTTCGAAATCGGATCATTAGAAGCAGAGTTATTGACAAAAATAAGATATACACCTGCGCCCCTGGCGGAGAAACCATGCATTATTTAAAGAAAAAAATATTCCGGAAAGCTTTATTGACGTGAATGGTATCGATCCACGAATGAATTTTTTCAATCGAGATTTTAGAAGCTTAGATTTTGCTGCAAAAATCAACGCTTACACCCCTGGTGGCCAAACAATTTTTTACCAAAAATTTGAAATATATGCAAAACATTTCCAAACAGGAGCTGTGTCCTCTGCAGAAATAATTTTTCAAATCGGAGTTTTGAAAGCATAGGTATCGAGTAAAACGCAGTTTAATTTACGCCCCTAGCGAAAAATCTATGCGTAACTCGAAAAAGTGAGTATACCTAAATTAGTCTTCGACATAAATGGAATCGAAAGGTAAAAAAAAAAAAAAATTCAATCGGATGTTTAGAAGCAAATATGAGGAATAAAATGTATTTTGAATTCGATGTCATCTGTTTATGTCCTGCGGCGGCGGAATTGTGCATCGTAAAAAAAAAAAAAAAAAAACGAAATGAAGATCATTATTCGCACATTTCAAGCTTCCCAATGCAAAAGTATTTTTTTAAATCGGACTAATAGTTGCAGAGTCATAGTGTTCACAGACAGACGGACAGACGGACAAACTGGTAACATAAGCACGATCTTTTTTACAAAAAACGTGTTATAAAGTATGCGCATGTGGCATCACTTTGTCCGTCCGTCTGTCTGTATACATTATATCTCTGCAGCTATTAATCCAATTTGAAAAATTCTTTTATTTGGAAAGGTGGAGTTACACAAAGTTGGTAACCCCGTAAGACCTCTTGTGTCTTCATATGCTAATCCAACAAGACCGCTTGAACAAGCCTTGGCAGCATACTTATTACGGGGTCTGACGAGCTCATCTCAATACTCAGTTGCGAGCTGAATGCAAGCTCTTGATAAAATCAATACTTTCAGTAAGAACAATACCACCGCCTTCATTATGGCCTCTCTGGATGTTGTTTCGCTTTTCCCTAATGTACCAGTACCTGTGGTTCATGAACTTATAGAATCCAAACTGATTGTTCGAGGTACTACCCCTCTTCTCGAAATTCAAGCTATAATGTCAGCTCTTAGATTGATTCATCAATGTACTTACTTTAAATTTAATCGCCTTATCTACCGCCAATGTGATGGAGCTCCTATGGGTTCTCCCTTTCCTTGCAGAATTATTTCTTCAAGAACTGAAAAATAAAATATTGGAATCATACTCAATAAAACCACTTCTTTACACAAGGTAAGTAGATGATGCCCTCATCTTTTGGCCTTCATCGTGTGAAGAACAAAACAAGTTTGCCGAAAGTCTATATGCTCAGTGTCCTAGTCTTAAATTCACAGTTGAATCTGAAGAAAATCTGACACTGCCAATTTTAGATTTTCTCCTACAATGTGCTCCTGATTTGTCAGAAATCACCTATTCTGTTTATAGGAAACCGACTTCTCCAACTCTAATACCAGCTACCTCGGCACACCCTTTGCATCATAAACTTTTCATCCATTTATTCTCATGTTCGAAGAGTTTTTAACAATTCTTCAAGCCTAAAACTACGCAGAACAGAAATTCAACGGATAAAGGTCATATTTAAAACCTATGGATACTCCCTGTCAACTGTTGACAACATTGTTAAAAAAGTGAAGAGATCGACATCCACTACATTATCGAAAGACCATACTTCTGCCAGACTTGATGGCTCCATGGATTTCATTCCTAGACTGTCTCGTCCTCTTAATAATATTTGTGGACGTCATATCCTGAACTTTGGTCTAAAGACAACGTGTGAAGGAGCACAATAAACACGGAATTTACAGTGTCCCCCAAAAAGCAATGCACCCGGAGCATACAAACCTATGTTATATTGGTTCAACGGTTCGGACATCAAAAACTAGATTGACGGAACATAAATATAATGTAAAAACTGGTGCCATGGCTACAGCTCTGTCTCGCCTGGTTCACTGAGGTACCCACTTCCCTATACGGGACGAAGCAACAATTCTTGCTACTCCTTCAAAATCACCAATGATATTATCTAAAAGTATTTTCATCCACAAATTTGCGCATGCATGCTGTAATGAGGGTAGTCGATTAATAATTTCTCATCCTTGCAAGTTATTTCTTAATAATGACTAATCTACACGATAAATCCAACCCAACTTCACTATTTGTTGTTCATCCAAAACTTTTCACCCAATCCTGATGAACACTTTAGATTACTTTATGAAAAAGGTGAGCGCGTGCATTAACACGTTGTATGTCATTTCCATTACGTTGTTATATTTAAATTGTGATATTTTCTATTCGCAGTCAATGTTTTTCTGAAGATGATTCCATTGTGAATCCGAAAGATCTTGAAGTTTTATTTACTTCTAATTTGTCATTTGCTTTTCTTAACTTGGAGATATTTTATCACAAGTTTAAATCGTTCAAAGACGGTTCGATATCAGTATAATCAATTCTTTTTGCATTGGGAAGCTTGAAATGCGAGAACGATGATCCTTGCATTTCGGGGTTCTTTTCTTGTTTTGCTTTCTTTTTACGATGCATAACTTCGCCGCTAAAAAGCGTAAATGCAGATGCTATCGAATTCAAAATATATTTTATTCCTTATAATTACTTCTAAATATCCAATTGAAACAATTCTTTCTATCATGCCGTACCGTTTATGATGAAGATTATTTTGGGTACAGTTTCTTTTTCAAATAACGCATAGTGCTTCCGCCTGGAGGCGTAAAGTTAAATTTTAATTTCCCTGATATCTCTGCTTCTAAAAGTCTGATTTGAAAAATTCTTTTTATAAAGGATAGAGCTCCTGGTGAGAAATGTTCTGCATGTAATTTCTAATTTTTTGTATCGAATAATTTTGTCACTAGGGGGCACAAATGTATTTTTGTTTTTTATGTATTTGCAGCAATATCTGAACTTCTGAAAACTCGATTTAAAAAAAAATATTTTGTGGCCAAATACCGCTCATCACGGAAAACATTTTGAGAATCACTTGTACTTTAATAGTGCATATTGTTTCTTCCGGGGGCGTTGTTGTTCAAGGGTAAATCAAAAGTAAGGTCAACATTGTCGTATATTGAAGACTCTAAGAGGCATACAGATAACAATTACCTTATTCCTCAATATAGTCCTCATGTCGTTCAACGCATATTTTATTTATATTTGTCTGCATACTTTTAGATTCTTGCAGAGAAGAATGTTTTGGGTTGTTCCTGCAGCCACGAATGCACTGCCTCTTGTACCTGGACATCACTTTCAAAACGGCGGCCTCGCAAAGCGTCTTTCAGAGGCCCGAAGACATGAAAGTCGCACGTCGCCAGATCGGGCTGTAAGCAAGATGTGGTAACACCTCAAACTTCAACTCGGTAATTTTTTGTTGAGTTGCCAATGCCGCATGTGGTCGAGCGTTGTCGTGCAGCAACAGCACTTTTTTGGATAACATTCCCTGTCGTTTTGTGCGAATTGCTGGTTTCAAATTGTCTTTCAGCAAGTCACAATATGACCGACTGTTAATTGAGCACCCGTGCTTGATAGTGTTCAACGATGGGTCTTTTCATGTCAAGAAAGAGAGTCAGCATTAATTTTCCTGCCGAAGGGACAACTTTGAACTTCTTTTTGCATGGGAAGCTTGGATGTTTTCATTCCATTCTTTGCCTTTTGCTCTCGGGATCGTAATGATGGACCCATGTTTTGTCCCCAGTAACAATCCTCTTCAGAATACTGGGATGACTCATACCGCTGCAAAACATTTCTGCCAACTTCCGGTGCTGCCGCTTGTGCGCATCAGACAACTGCAGTGGCACCCATCTGGCACACACTTCATGATATCAGAGATCGTCATGCACTATTGAGAATACAGAACCATAGCGAATGTTTACTTTTTGGGCGATCTCAGACAGAGTAACCCGGCGATCTTCTTTAATGAGCCATCGATGCGATCCAGGTGGTCCTTTGTGCGAGAGGTCGACGGGCGGCCCGAGCGAGCTTCATCAAACACATTAGCTCTACAGGCTTGAAACTTTTCTATCCACTTGTAGACATGTCTCTGGCTCATATACTTGTCCTCCCCATATTGCGCAAGCATCCTACGATAAATTTTAGCGGGTTGCACATACTCAGCCCATAAAAATCCCACTACACTTCGCTGCTTGAAGATGGACCCAGCAAAAACACAAGTGTTGGGAAACTGCTAGCCACCAGCTGGCAGTGATGCGTCACTGCTGGCTGAAATCTGCCACTTACGGTACGGTAGCGATCCGTTGGTGGCAGCGCCATCAGTTAGCAGCCACTGATGGCCCACCAGCATCGCCGTAAACTACGGGCCTCCACGCAAGTGCCACTAGTGGCCCGTAGCTGGCAACCGAAGTGACCCCAACAGTAGGTGGAAGCAGCGGAACTGTGCATGCATTGAAGCAACACGTACACAGTCTTTCGTGGTACCAGTTAGTTGAAGACGACGCCCTCGCCATCATGTTGCTTAGTGGATGTTAAAAAAGCCATATGTAGAGAGACGGATTAATTTCCTAATGAAATGTAGCTTGGACGAAGATTACTGTCGGAGGAAAATTATATAAATAATTAATGAACTGTAAGAAATAATAAATTAATCTCATGTATTTATAGAAACTCATTTCCTAGCAAAATTTCTGTACTAACACACGAAAAATCGAGAATACAAACAGCCATGAAACACACTCACTCCATTCCCATGAATAACAAAAAATAATTTCTGTATAATCTTCATACACTAAACCGCTTCAAACAGAAGTCCCGAAAAGACATTAAAAAATCTTTGTGTTGCAAAAAAAATAAGAATTATACGAGTATAAAACTGACATTTTCGTTACAAAATTACCTGGTATTCGAAAAAAAAAAAAAAAAAAAAAAAAAAAAGCAACGCTATGTGAATGTAATCCATGCGTTGAATACACAAGATTGGAGGAATTCGCTGCTAAAAATAACCGGAAGTAAAATAAAATATCATTCCTATTTAGAACAAATGTAGTTTCGGACCGCGGAAAAAAAAGATATAACGTTAAAAATGTAACAGAATGTGACATGAATGTGTAAATATATTAGTTAAACAATCGCCTTTCAAGACCACAAGGACAGCACAAAACTTTGGAAAACCTCTTTAAGTTGGTACACTCATTGAAAGTGAGTGAAGTTCCCTTAAAGTAAATATAAAAAAAATCGTTACGTTGAACAAATAAATTTATGAATTATATGAAACGTACATTTACGAAAACGAACTCGCAAATTGCGAAATCAAAAAGAGAGCCCTTGTTTCACATCACGCAGGAGAGAGGCTCACCTCCAAGCGAACGGTCACGCGTGGCAAACTAGTGTAGTGTTCAGAGTATTCGCTTCGCACACAAGCAGTCCTTGATTCGATGTTAGTCAGATCTATCGAGCGATTTGTCGGATCTGTTGAGAAAATTTCCTCAGCGCCATGGCATCATGTAGGAGTTTCGTTGGGGGAAAAAGCACTTGTGTGTGTGTGTGTGCCTTTGGCGAACTATGGTTAGCTATTTTCTTTAACTACTACTGGGAAATTGACGGACAAAATTCTGCAAGCCATCAGTTACGTCACGTGATTGCCGGCTGCCATTGCCGAGACACTGACGGACCACATTAGACTAACCATCATTTATGACACGTACTTGCAGGGCCTCTTGTGGCAGCAACAGCCTGTGATGGATAACTGATGGCCTTATTCTGGCATATAGCAACTGATGGGGTGCCAACTGTTGGCCAGCTGCTGGCCCTTCTGGTGGCCGCCGGGACATTTTATTGACGGTTCATGTAACGGCAACATACTGCTGGGCCAGTGCTGGCCCAACAAGTCTGTTTTTGCTGGGAGAGCATTCCGACAAACGAGCGGCTATGTTTACGCCCTTACAGATGCTGGGTAACTGCGGTTAGAAGATTGGCGATTGCATCCGCCATGTGTCAAGGTCATGTGCCCTTCCCTTCCCAAATAGCAATCTGCTGCAGCTCTATTTGCCTACGCAACGAGATTATTGACCTTACTTTTTGATTCACCCTCGCATATCTTATTTTTGTCGATATCTCTTCTTCTAACAGTATGACTTGACAAATTCTTTCTTTGTCGGAGAGCGTTTCTCGTGCGAAATGTTTTGCATATAATTTAAAAATTTTCGTGTGCCATAAATTCACGTCATTCGCGGCATTCCGATTTTTTCGTCAGCATTTGGATTATTCTCGAGAGTACAGGCAAAGTGTTCCACAAGATAAATGATATCCGGCGTTGAAAGAATGATTTAAATCGGACTTTTAGAAGCAGAGAGATTAAACATTAGCGCCCCACATTCGCGCCCCATTTGAAAAAATCGTTTTTCGGTCAGATACTAACTACGAAAACATTTTGTGAGCATTTCCTGCCTAAAATAAGGTACAATTTCCCCGTTAGGGGCGCTAATGTTTAATCTCTCTGCTTCTAAAAGTCCGATTTAAGTAACTCTTTCAACGCCGGATATCATTTATCTTATGGAACACTTTGCCTGTACTCTAAAGAATAATCCAAATGATGACGAAAAATCGGAATGCCGCGAAAGTAGTATAAAAGGACGGGTCCGGCCTCAAGGATGCATCCTTCTAGAGAAGGATGGGGGCGTGGCTTGCGGCAGAAGGATGGGGCGTGGCGTGTGACCGAAGGATGTGGGGGCGTGGCAGATGACGCTAGTGTGTTGGGTCGATGTGCTGCCCCCTAGCGGTGCTTCTTGGAACTTTATTATTATGTTAGATCTTTGTTTTTGAGTGATGGCAGCGACCGAGTGGGGGAAAGGGAAATGTGCTGCCCCTAGCGGTGCTTCTTGGAACTTTATTATTATGTTAGATCTTTGTTTTTGAGTGATGGCAACGACCGAGTGGGGAAAGGAAATGTGCTGCCCTAGCGGTGCTTCTTGGAACTTTATTATTATGTTAGATCTTTGTTTTTGAGTGATGGCAACGACCGAGTGGGGGAAAGGAGATGTGCTGCCCCCTAGCGGTGCTTCTTGGAACTTTTAATGGACCTTTGAGAGATGGCAACGACCGAGTGGGAGAAAGGGGGTGGATATAGGGGGATGTCAACTCGATGTGCTGCTAGCGGTGCTTTTTGGAACTTTTAATGGATCTTTGAGAGATGGCAACGACCGAGTGGGGGAAAGGGGGGTGTACGTCGCCCCCCTAGCAGTGCTTCTGGGAACTTTCGATGTATCTTTGAGAGATGGCAACGACCGAGTGGGGGAAAGGGGATGTGTGCGTTGCCCCCTAGCAGTGCTTTTTCGAACTTTTCTCGGGAGATTTATTGGACGTTGACAAATTTTGGGGAAGTCTTTCCAATATTTATTTATTTTTTTATTTTCTCGGGAGATTTACTGGACTTTGTCAAATTTTGAAGGAAGTTTTTTTGTCGTTTCCAATTTTTTTTACTCATATTTTTTTTGTCCTATTTTTTCTCTCTAATTTATTTTATTAAATTTATATTTTCAGGAATTCCTGAGGTATTATAATTTTTATAGACGTTGCAGTATTTTTTTTATTTTCTCGGGAGATTTACTGGACTTCGTCAAATTTTTGAAGGAAGTTTTTTCAATCGAAGCATTTCCTCAAATTTGTTTTATTAAATTTATATTTTTAGAACTCCGTGAGATGTTATAATTTTTATAGACGTTGCATTATTTTTTTCATTCTTATATTTTTCTTCCCTACAATTTTAATTTAGACGAGGAAAGGCTTTGTTTGAAAAGATTTCGTTCCTGTTGATTCATGTTCCGCTATCTTTTGTCCGACATGTGTTTTGGGATGACTCACCATTTTCTCTTTGACTCAGAAAACTTTGTATGACACGTGTTTTGAGAAGAGTGACTATGATGTGTGACGCATGTCGTGATAGCAGATATGACATCAGCCAACGCCATTTCCTCCGCGGGGTCGGCGGTTGACGTCATTTGAGATTCTGTAGCCACATTAAGTTCCAAGACTGATTTTTTTCAATAACTTGATCATTTTGCAACGAATTTATTCCTTATTTTTTCCTCATAATTTCCCATTTTATATTCATAATTTTTCAACGTAACGACTTTTTTATTTTCTTTGAGGAGACTTCACGCATTTTCAACGGACGTTCCAACATAAAAACGTTTTCCAAAGTTTTGTGCTGCAGACATAATCTTAAAACACGATTGTTTATTAACGTATTTACGTGTTCATGACATTTTCTGTTACATTTTTTTATGCATAGTTAAAATGTTTATTTTTTATTTCTTCATGATTATTCAGTGAAATGTACCCTTTAATGCATTATCTTAATCTTTTTGTACTAAATGCTTGCATACTCGTTAAACTTCTCGATGTACCAACATTACTTTATTTTCAAACTAACAACTACTTTTATCGAGGCTTTATTTTTTCTGTCTACGAAGAATTTTTTAGTTTATTCTCTCAAGATATGAAAATTAATTATAACGAAATCCTTTCACTTTTCTATCGCTAAGAATTTTCCTTAAAATAAGTCCTGAGCTATAGTTCGCTTTGTCTGGTTAGAGGTGATTCATCAATAGTATGTTTGTGACCAGATAACGTCTCCGTGCAGTTACTGCCTGAAGCGATGACGCATGGGTGACGGGTACGTCGTGATGTCATCCTTGTGAACTTGGAATGTCATCATACTGCTTGAAGCGATGACGCACGGTGACGGGTTTTTCGTGATGTCATCTTTGTGAACAGATCCCAGAAGAATTTCAGAAACTGTTTCAACTTCGAACCAATGACGTTTCTTCCAATGTCGGGGGGTCAAAAGGGCATCCTGTTTGCTATAACAAAATTTCATACTTTCACCAAAAATCATATTTTTAAACGCGCTTTTTTTTCATGTATAACTAAATTTTTATTGTTTACTCACATCATCAAAGTCAATCTCATTCCTTTTCTTCATTTAGTTCGCTTTAAATTGAGATGTTTCAAAACTTCGCGTATATTTCATTCACTCAATGTCCGGTTCTCAAGTGTCTGTCCCTTCATTTTCAACTTCTGTGCATGCTGCATTTTTTCTTTAGACGTTTAGTTTCATTGACCTTTTTTTCGTTTTAATTAGGTTTTCATTATCATATTTTTTTATTCATTGTCTCAGCAGAAAAAGCTTTCATTCTGGAGACATAGCGACTAAGTCCGTACTTCCTCTAAACATTTTTATTTCACGTTTTACTAATTCGTCAGAAAAGCAGGTGTTTCCAAACTCCCATAGTGAAAATATTATATTCTCCTTATTTTACTTATTATATTTTCCCTTCTATTCAGTGTTATATGATTCTTCAAACTTTGGTTTATTTTTATGAAACTTCTTTTTTTCTTAGTTTTTTTTTCTGATCCAGACTATCAATCTTTTCCTATCGATTTAATTACTCTTATTTTCCCATTCGACTTTACTTTTGAACAGAAATGTATCTAAAATGTTCAGGAGTATTTTAGTCTATAAGGCCGATTCTTCCCTGTTGCAAATAAAGTCATGTAGGATTTTAGTGTAAATGCCCCCAAATCTTTAGAACTTACTTTTCATAGTTAGATACTAATTCCTCGAGGTTTAAATTAAAACATGAAAGAAGAGTGTTTTTACGCTCTCTCCAGTGTGTGAGCTTTCCCCAAGAAATTAACTTTGAATTTCCCCATGTTTCTGTCGGAAACTGAAAATCTCCTGCGACTGTTTTCACGCGTCTCTTGCTTACAGGAAAACCTCATATGGCATGAAATCACTTTGCTTGACAGATTAAACTAAATTCTGGTTTTGAACTTTGAATGCAAACTCAAGCTCGCAAAAGCATAGTTTTCTGAGTGAACTTAAACTGTCTAAGATGACAAAAATCTAAAACTGCTGACTCAATGGGACAGAGCGTTTGAACTTTGCCCTTCATTCTCCATTTACGAGATCCGTCGTGAACCACTAGAAGGGAAGTAAGCAGACCCTGATTTAGTCCACTGTTTCCAAGGAAGGTAGAAAGCTAGTGTCGTAATTCAAAAGCTCATAACTCAAGCCTCCCCAGGATTCAATTTCGGACGAACGAATACTCAGATGTCAATGCTTAGACATTGAAAAATTACTTCAGACAAATATTTTCTTACTTAAAGTGCTTCAATTCAGAATTTGTACTACTTAAGATTTCCCTTAGTCAATATTTTTTCTATCTTAAAAACTTCTAAAGGGTTGATTTTGAAAAAAAAATTAAAAAAAAAAAACGAGTTCCCACAAAAATGTAAAATTACCTCAGATTGTATGAGGAACCAAAAAATTGATGAAGCTTGAATGTTAACCATTTCTTTCTCTTCATGTTTCATTCCATAAACTTTCTTCAAATTCCTATATATCCAAGAATTTTCTTAAATGTCCAAGTTCGACTCCCCCAGAAATTTTCTGAAAATGATAGTTTCTCTTTTAAAAAAAATTCCAGAATAAGAATCCCTTCACTGAAACAAGAAATTCCTATTCAAAGCATTCCATCCCTCTTTCTACTTCAAATACTCTATTTGTAAATCTAAGGAAGTTTTTTTTAATATTCATATACTTTTCCCTCTAACTTTAGAAGATATTGTCTTAAAATGTATGTACATATTACAATAGTAAAATATCTTACTACTGCTTGATGTTCAATTCACTTCACATTGTCTTAAGGAAATTCGTTCATTTTCTCATAACACATAGACATGGTATTTTTCTTCCCATTCACTTCAAAGACTTGAGATCAACTTAATGGAGTCCTTTGAGAAAAACTTTCATAGGAAAGCATAAATTTGCCCAAAAAGTACATTAAAAATAAACAAATGTTGAAAGTTCCTGTATAAGAAGGAAATTCTGTTGTAACTTCTAAACGAAAAAGACAAATTCTAAGAAAATATGTAAAAATGTTTATTGGATTCCATATTATAAAAAATTTAGTTGAACAAAAGTGTCATTCTTTTTTTCTTTTTTAAATGTATGCACTTTCGGAACAGTTCATTCTTTCTTAGGGTTAAAAATGGAACACTTCATTTTTTTCTTAGTGGACAGCTTTGAGAAAACACATTTCATTAAAAGCAGGGAAATTCTCATAGAATAACATGGGAAAACTAGTATACATAAAAAGACTGTTTCGAAACGAGTAAAAATCTGTTGAAGTTCGTTTTCGAAAAAGTTGGAAATAGAATATAGTAAAAACAGTCACAGCAAGTTCCTGAAAGTTGAAAATTGGATGTACTAAAAATGTCTAAGGAAAGAATTTTTATAAAACACAACTGCTTTAGTTTTCCCAGGCTAGAGGGGTCTTCAGTGAGAGCGCTTTTTCTTTTTCAACACAAAGAATGAAGCGAGTCAGTTTGAAACATTTCAAACTCCCCGAAAATAAGCCGTGTACTCTGGTTTCGGCTCAATACTTTAAAGCATTGCTCTCAGACCAGTCGGAAATCCCCCGATTGGCCGCCAGATAGAAAACATCAGGCCCATTTCCCTTAATAAATACCCAAATATCCTTAAGAAAAGTCTTTAGCAAAAAAATACTAGTTCCCCATTAAATCAATTCATTCTGTTACTATTTTAAAAAAGAAATTTCTTTTACTTTTAAAATTCTTGAAAGTTTATTATTTTGATTCATTTCAATAAAAAAACATAATTTCACTTAAATTTAGGTTAATAAAAAAATAATTTCACAAAATTTATATCTTAGAATGAATAAAATACTTACACTTAAATTTAGGCTCTGGAAATAGAAAAAAAAATTACTTTAAACATTTCCAAAAAAATATTTACTTTTCTTTTTCAGTAATTTACCTACCTCCTCCCCCTTCCCTTACCCAAATTTTTAGGAGCCCTAAAAAGGACTTTTTTCAACAGCTGCTGTTTCCTCCAACTCAATACAAGTCGTATTGGGCTACGTGCATGTCGTGAACCGTTTTCAACAAGTTCGTAATGTCCAGAGATTCTAAAAATTCTTTGGAGATGAGTCCCTTCGAAGCAGCAACGAAAGATTCCGCTACAACCACAGGCTGCAGCATAGCAACGGCGCAGGCAAAGTGAGTGCTAAACTTAATATCCATGGAATCAGAGCAGGCATGCTCC
The DNA here is from genome assembly GCA_039090855.1 of Macrothele yani. Lineage (NCBI taxonomy): Eukaryota > Metazoa > Arthropoda > Arachnida > Araneae > Macrothelidae > Macrothele > Macrothele yani. The sequence continues at coordinate 5,380,617 of CM076997.1, forward strand.
ATGATGTTGTTAGGCAATTCACGATAGGGCAAGAGACATTCCGGACATCGAAACAGTAGGTTTACCTTTTCTTCTATTTGTGTCGTGAGCACCTCGGTCAAGATGAAAATCAACTCTTCATCAGAAATGTTCGTTCCTGGACGATTCGTACTCTGCAGCTCTAACACAGCTTTTCTAAAAATGGATCCAAATTGCAGCTGAGTAATGCTTTTCCATATGTCATCGCATTTCTCCAACAGTTCATCAAATTCTTCCCACTTTAGTGTGACGGAAATGGGGTTTAATCGACGGAAACCATGAACTCTAGGAGAGATCTGTTCAAAGGAATACACACAACTGTCCCCCACTTCTCCGGCAGGAGAGGAAGAAACAATCAGTTCACTGTTGACAATCACTTCGGCAATCCTAGCTCGGAAACTATATGAACGTTCCATAAACTTTCGGAAAGTTAGAGCTGACATAGTAATTCCATTTTTGGTGGGCTGGAAAGTTTGTCCGTCATAACGATAACTCCGGAGATGGACTCTGACTGAGTTTGTGAAATCAGTAACTTTCACCACAACTTTTCCTCCCAAAGGAAAATGATGGGGGTGAAGATCATTTGTAGTTGGAGAACGATTCATAATGTTCGGCTCAGCTACGCAGGCTTTCTTAGCTACACACGAGGAAGTAGTCGACGAACGCTTCATCATGATTCGGGAAATTGAATCGTTAGCACACAACAAGGAGGAAGAAGGCACAAGTGACTCGGACGAATGCACAAGACGAATTGACGGTGAAAGAGCACTGTCTTTATCTGGTTTGTTATCAGCAGACAAACAAACGGTGGGCCTTGGAACTGATAACAGAGGTTGGTAGTCATCCTGTTTACTGCGTGAGCGCGTGAATGAGTCATGAGACAATGGCGTCTGTGCTATCATCTTTCTGAAGGTTAAATTTAGCCTAATATTTGGAGCGTTCTTTTGACGCGGTAGACCATGACTCCAATAAGAATTCGTTGGCGGAAGCATCTGGAGTAGAGAACCTGATCTCAGAGTTAATGAAACTGGTTTAAATCCGTTCCTCTTAAAAACAAAATCTCTTTCTTGCCCGAGAGATACAGAAGCAATGCACGACAAAGGTTCTAAATCTGATTCATTGTCCATGTGAAATCCGATGCTATCTTTTCCAGTTCGGTATTTGTTTATTAAAACAAAGTTGAAAGTCTCCTCGCATTCTTTCTCAACAGCGAGCTTGATTTCTTGAAGCAATGGGGTCCAAGGGTGAGGTCCTAAAGTCAAACCGCTAAAAGTGTATTTCAGATTGGGGTCCCCAAAGGCAACATGCTGTCTTGGAATGTTATAACACTTTCCGAAAATTTTTATTTTTGAGAATTCACCACTCAAATTTCCACTTCATCTTCCAAACGAGAATAGTAATGAATCGCTTGAGCAAGGGAGAAGAGCTGAGAGTAACGAAAATTCAGATTTTCCTTGTTATGACGAAGAGACAACATTTTTCAGATCAACACACTCACACCAAGCACCGAATCGATAATGAGTCAGGCAGGCAGGCAGGCAGGCAGGCAGGCAGGCAGGCAGGCAGGCAGGCAGGCAGGCAGGCAGGCAGGCTTGCGATAAGGCGTATGACGTCAGGTTTCCGAGAGATGAGTAAGCAGCTTTCCCCCTTTCCCCACCTGCTTGTTCTGTCAGAAGGTCCTACCCTTTTGAAATGTTGGGGAAAAATTAGTCCCCCCAATTACGTTGACAACGAAATTTTCTAGAAATGCGTACATGAAGACACAATATTAAAGTAACAACATTCCTCAATTTATATTAAAAAAAAAACCTCTACTGGTTTTAAAGTTCCTTCTCTTGTAATTTTTTTCTCGCTAAATGCATCTTTGACAACCCCGAAAGCTGAACTTCTGTTCTTTTCAAAATGATTTGTTCCGAAAGGGGTTCACTCCCTGAGGAATGCAGATTCAAAGCAACGTGATCACTTGTTATTTTTGTACAGTCAGTTAAAACTATGATCAGCAACAAATTTGAAAAAAAAAAAAAAAAAAAAAACATTGGACTGTCTCCACACATTTTTAAAGTGACGTCATTTGAGAGGAGGTTTTTCATGACAAATTTCTTCCAACAGGAAAAGAATGTATGCGAGCAGAGTAAAAAATTTTCGTCTCAAAATGTTTGTTTTGCTCACGTGAAGATATTTCGTCTCGATTTGCTCACGCGAAGACTCAAAATTTTTACTCTGCTCGCATACATTCTTTTCCTGTTGGAAGAAATTTGTCATGAAAAACCTCCTCTCAAATGACGTCACTTTAAAAATGTGTGGAGACAGTCCAATGCTTGTTTTTTTTGTTTTTTTTTTAATTTGTTGCTGATCATAGTTTTAACTGTCTGTACAAAAATAACGAGTGATCACGTTGCTTTGAATCTGCATTCCTCAGGGAGTGAACCCCTTTCGGAACAAATCATTTTGAAAAGAACAGAAGTTCAGCTTTCGGGGTTGTCAAAGATGCATTTAGCGAGAAAAAAATTACAAGAGAAGGAACTTTAAAACCAGTAGAGGTTTTTTTTTTTAATATAAATTGAGGAATGTTGTTACTTTAATATTGTGTCTTCATGTACGCATTTCTAGAAAATTTCGTAGTCAACGTAATTGGGGGAGTAATTTTTCCCCAACATTTCAAAAGGGTAGGACCTTCTGACAGAATAAGCAGGTGGGGAAAGGGGGAAAAGCTGCTTACTCATCTCTCGGAAACCTGACGTCATACGCCTTATCGCAAGCCTGCCTGCCTGCCTGCCTGCCTGCCTGACTCATTATCGATTCGGTGCTTGGTGTGAGTGTGTTGATCTGAAAAAAATGTTGTCTCTTCGTCATAACAAGGAAAATCTGAATTTTCGTTACTCTCAGCTCTTCTCCCTTGCTCAAGCGATTCATTACTATTCTCGTTTGGAAGATGAAGTGGAAATTTGAGTGGTGAATTCTCAAAAATAAAAATTTTCGGAAAGTGTTATAACATTCCAAGACAGCATGTTGCCTTTGGGGACCCCAATCTGAAATACACTTTTAGCGGTTTGACTTTAGGACCTCACCCTTGGACCCCATTGCTTCAAGAAATCAAGCTCGCTGTTGAGAAAGAATGCGAGGAGACTTTCAACTTTGTTTTAATAAACAAATACCGAACTGGAAAAGATAGCATCGGATTTCACATGGACAATGAATCAGATTTAGAACCTTTGTCGTGCATTGCTTCTGTATCTCTCGGGCAAGAAAGAGATTTTGTTTTTAAGAGGAACGGATTTAAACCAGTTTCATTAACTCTGAGATCAGGTTCTCTACTCCAGATGCTTCCGCCAACGAATTCTTATTGGAGTCATGGTCTACCGCGTCAAAAGAACGCTCCAAATATTAGGCTAAATTTAACCTTCAGAAAGATGATAGCACAGACGCCATTGTCTCATGACTCATTCACGCGCTCACGCAGTAAACAGGATGACTACCAACCTCTGTTATCAGTTCCAAGGCCCACCGTTTGTTTGTCTGCTGATAACAAACCAGATAAAGACAGTGCTCTTTCACCGTCAATTCGTCTTGTGCATTCGTCCGAGTCACTTGTGCCTTCTTCCTCCTTGTTGTGTGCTAACGATTCAATTTCCCGAATCATGATGAAGCGTTCGTCGACTACTTCCTCGTGTGTAGCTAAGAAAGCCTGCGTAGCTGAGCCGAACATTATGAATCGATCTCCAACTACAAATGATCTTCACCCCCATCATTTTCCTTTGGGAGGAAAAGTTGTGGTGAAAGTTACTGATTTCACAAACTCAGTCAGAGTCCATCTCCGGAGTTATCGTTATGACGGACAAACTTTCCAGCCCACCAAAAATGGAATTACTATGTCAGCTCTAACTTTCCGAAAGTTTATGGAACGTTCATATAGTTTCCGAGCTAGGATTGGCGAAGTGATTGTCAACAGTGAACTGATTGTTTCTTCCTCTCCTGCCGGAGAAGTGGGGGACAGTTGTGTGTATTCCTTTGAACAGATCTCTCCTAGAGTTCATGGTTTCCGTCGATTAAACCCCATTTCCGTCACACTAAAGTGGGAAGAATTTGATGAACTGTTGGAGAAATGCGATGACATATGGAAAAGCATTACTCAGCTGCAATTTGGATCCATTTTTAGAAAAGCTGTGTTAGAGCTGCAGAGTACGAATCGTCCAGGAACGAACATTTCTGATGAAGAGTTGATTTTCATCTTGACCGAGGTGCTCACGACACAAATAGAAGAAAAGGTAAACCTACTGTTTCGATGTCCGGAATGTCTCTTGCCCTATCGTGAATTGCCTAACAACATCATGGAGCATGCCTGCTCTGATTCCATGGATATTAAGTTTAGCACTCACTTTGCCTGCGCCGTTGCTATGCTGCAGCCTGTGGTTGTAGCGGAATCTTTCGTTGCTGCTTCGAAGGGACTCATCTCCAAAGAATTTTTAGAATCTCTGAACATTACGAACTTGTTGAAAACGGTTCACGACATGCACGTAGCCCAATACGACTTGTATTGAGTTGGAGGAAACAGCAGCTGTTGAAAAAAGTCCTTTTTAGGGCTCCTAAAAATTTGGGTAAGGGAAGGGGGAGGAGGTAGGTAAATTACTGAAAAAGAAAAGTAAATATTTTTTTGGAAATGTTTAAAGTAATTTTTTTTTCTATTTCCAGAGCCTAAATTTAAGTGTAAGTATTTTATTCATTCTAAGATATAAATTTTGTGAAATTATTTTTTATCAACCTAAATTTAAGTGAAATTATGTTTTTTTATTGAAATGAATCAAAATAATAAGCTTTCAAGAATTTTAAAAGTAAAAGATATTTCTTTTTTTTGAAATAGTAACAGAATGAATTGATTTAATGGGGAACTAGTATTTTTTTGCTAAAGACTTTTCTTAAGGATATTTAGGTATTTATTAAGGGTAATGGGCCTGATGTTTTCTATCTGGCGGCCAATCGGGGGATTTCCGACTGGTCTGAGAGCAATGCTTTACAGTATTGAGCCGAAACCAGAGTACACGGCTTATTTTCGCGGAGTTTGAAATGTTTCAAACTGACTCGCTTCATTCTTTGTGTTGAAAAAGAAGAAGCGCTCTCACTGAAGACCCTCTAGCCTGGGAAAACTAAAGCAGTTGTGTTTTATAAAAAATTCTTTCCTTAGACATTTTTAGTACATCCAATTTTCAACTTTCAGGAACTTGCTGTGACTGTTTTTACTATATTCTATTTCCAACTTTTCGAAAACGAACTTCAACAGATTTTTACTCGTTTCGAAACAGTCTTTTTATGTATACTAGTTTCCCATGTTATTCTATGAGAATTTCCCTGCTCTTAATGAAATGTGTTTTCTCAAAGCTGTCCACTAAGAAAAAATGAAGTGTTCCATTTTTAACCCTAAGAAAGAATGAACTGTTCCGAAAGTGCATACATTTAAAAAAGAAAAAAGAATGACACTTTTGTTCAACTAAATTTTTTAATATGGAATCCAATAAACATTTTTACATATTTTCTTAGAATTTGTCTTTTTTCGTTTAGAAGTTACAACAGAATTTCTTTCTTATACAGGAACTTTCAACATTTGTTTATTTTTAATGTACTTTTTGGGCAAATTTATGCTTTCCTATGAAAGTTTTTCTCAAAGGACTCCATTAAGTTGATCTCAAGTCTTTGAAGTGAATGGGAAGAAAAATACCATGTCTATGTGTTATGAGAAAATGAACGAATTTCCTTAAGACAATGTGAAGTGAATTGAACATCAAGCAGTAGTAAGATATTTTACTATTGTAATATGTACATACATTTTAAGACAATATCTTCTAAAGTTAGAGGGAAAAGTATATGAATATTAAAAAAAAAACTTCCTTAGATTTACAAATAGAGTATTTGAAGTAGAAAGAGGGATGGAATGCTTTGAATAGGAATTTCTTGTTTCAGTGAAGGGATTCTTATTCTGGAATTTTTTTTAAAAGAGAAACTATCATTTTCAGAAAATTTCTGGGGGAGTCGAACTTGGACATTTAACAAAATTCTTGGATATATAGGAATTTGAAGAAAGTTTATGGAATGAAACATGAAGAGAAAGAAATGGTTAACATTCAAGCTTCATCAATTTTTTTGGTTCCTCATACAATCTGAGGAAATTTTACATTTTTGTGGGAACTCGTTTTTTTTTTTTTTTTTTAATTTTTTTTTCAAAATCAACCCTTTAGAAGTTTTTAAGATAGAAAAAATATTGACTAAGGGAAATCTTAAGTAGTACAAATTCTGAATTGAAGCACTTTAAGTAAGAAAATATTTGTCTGAAGTAATTTTTCAATGTCTAAGCATTGACATCTGAGTATTCGTTCGTCCGAAATTGAATCCTGGGGAGGCTTGAGTTATGAGCTTTTGAATTACGACACTAGCTTTCTACCTTCCTTGGAAACAGTGGACTAAATCAGGGTCTGCTTACTTCCCTTCTAGTGGTTCACGACGGATCTCGTAAATGGAGAATGAAGGGCAAAGTTCAAACGCTCTGTCCCATTGAGTCAGCAGTTTTAGATTTTTGTCATCTTAGACAGTTTAAGTTCACTCAGAAAACTATGCTTTTGCGAGCTTGAGTTTGCATTCAAAGTTCAAAACCAGAATTTAGTTTAATCTGTCAAGCAAAGTGATTTCATGCCATATGAGGTTTTCCTGTAAGCAAGAGACGCGTGAAAACAGTCGCAGGAGATTTTCAGTTTCCGACAGAAACATGGGGAAATTCAAAGTTAATTTCTTGGGGAAAGCTCACACACTGGAGAGAGCGTAAAAACACTCTTCTTTCATGTTTTAATTTAAACCTCGAGGAATTAGTATCTAACTATGAAAAGTAAGTTCTAAAGATTTGGGGGCATTTACACTAAAATCCTACATGACTTTATTTGCAACAGGGAAGAATCGGCCTTATAGACTAAAATACTCCTGAACATTTTAGATACATTTCTGTTCAAAAGTAAAGTCGAATGGGAAAATAAGAGTAATTAAATCGATAGGAAAAGATTGATAGTCTGGATCAGAAAAAAAAACTAAGAAAAAAAGAAGTTTCATAAAAATAAACCAAAGTTTGAAGAATCATATAACACTGAATAGAAGGAAAAATATAATAAGTAAAATAAGGAGAATACAATATTTTCACTATGGGAGTTTGGAAACACCTGCTTTTCTGACGAATTAGTAAAACGTGAAATAAAAATGTTTAGAGGAAGTACGGACTTAGTCGCTATGTCTCCAGAATGAAAGCTTTTTCTGCTGAGACAATGAATAAAAAAATATGATAATGAAAACCTAATTAAAACGAAAAAAAGGTCAATGAAACTAAACGTCTAAAGAAAAAATGCAGCATGCACAGAAGTTGAAAATGAAGGGACAGACACTTGAGAACCGGACATTGAGTGAATGAAATGTACGCGAAGTTTTGAAACATCTCAATTTAAAGCGAACTAAATGAAGAAAAGGAATGAGATTGACTTTGATGATGTGAGTAAACAATAAAAATTTAGTTATACATGAAAAAAAGCGCGTTTAAAAATATGATTTTTGGTGAAAGTATGAAATTTTGTTATAGCAAACAGGATGCCCTTTTGACCCCCCGACATTGGAAGAAACGTCATTGGTTCGAAGTTGAAACAGTTTCTGAAATTCTTCTGGGATCTGTTCACAAAGATGACATCACGAAAAACCCGTCACCGTGCGTCATCGCTTCAAGCAGTATGATGACATTCCAAGTTCACAAGGATGACATCACGACGTACCCGTCACCCATGCGTCATCGCTTCAGGCAGTAACTGCACGGAGACGTTATCTGGTCACAAACATACTATTGATGAATCACCTCTAACCAGACAAAGCGAACTATAGCTCAGGACTTATTTTAAGGAAAATTCTTAGCGATAGAAAAGTGAAAGGATTTCGTTATAATTAATTTTCATATCTTGAGAGAATAAACTAAAAAATTCTTCGTAGACAGAAAAAATAAAGCCTCGATAAAAGTAGTTGTTAGTTTGAAAATAAAGTAATGTTGGTACATCGAGAAGTTTAACGAGTATGCAAGCATTTAGTACAAAAAGATTAAGATAATGCATTAAAGGGTACATTTCACTGAATAATCATGAAGAAATAAAAAATAAACATTTTAACTATGCATAAAAAAATGTAACAGAAAATGTCATGAACACGTAAATACGTTAATAAACAATCGTGTTTTAAGATTATGTCTGCAGCACAAAACTTTGGAAAACGTTTTTATGTTGGAACGTCCGTTGAAAATGCGTGAAGTCTCCTCAAAGAAAATAAAAAAGTCGTTACGTTGAAAAATTATGAATATAAAATGGGAAATTATGAGGAAAAAATAAGGAATAAATTCGTTGCAAAATGATCAAGTTATTGAAAAAAAATCAGTCTTGGAACTTAATGTGGCTACAGAATCTCAAATGACGTCAACCGCCGACCCCGCGGAGGAAATGGCGTTGGCTGATGTCATATCTGCTATCACGACATGCGTCACACATCATAGTCACTCTTCTCAAAACACGTGTCATACAAAGTTTTCTGAGTCAAAGAGAAAATGGTGAGTCATCCCAAAACACATGTCGGACAAAAGATAGCGGAACATGAATCAACAGGAACGAAATCTTTTCAAACAAAGCCTTTCCTCGTCTAAATTAAAATTGTAGGGAAGAAAAATATAAGAATGAAAAATAATGCAACGTCTATAAAAATTATAACATCTCACGGAGTTCTAAAAATATAAATTTAATAAAACAAATTTGAGGAAATGCTTCGATTGAAAAAACTTCCTTCAAAAATTTGACGAAGTCCAGTAAATCTCCCGAGAAAATAAAAAATACTGCAACGTCTATAAAAATTATAATACCTCAGGGAATTCCTGAAAATATAAATTTAATAAAATAAATTAGAGAGAAAAAATAGGACAAAAAAAAAATATGAGTAAAAAAATTGGAAACGACAAAAAAACTTCCTTCAAAAATTTGACAAAGTCCAGTAAATCTCCCGAGAAAATAAAAAAATAAATAAATATTGGAAAGACTTCCCAAAATTTGTCAACGTCCAATAAATCTCCCGAGAAAAGTTCGAAAAAGCACTGCTAGGGGGCAACGCACACATCCCCTTTCCCCCACTCGGTCGTTGCCATCTCTCAAAGATACATCGAAAGTTCCAAGAAGCACTGCTAGGGGGCGACGTACACCCCCTTTCCCCCACTCGGTCGTTGCCATCTCTCAAAGATCCATTAAAAGTTCCAAAAAGCACCGCTAGGGGGCAGCACATCGAGTTGACATCCCCCTATATCCACCCCCTTTCTCCCACTCGGTCGTTGCCATCTCTCAAAGGTCCATTAAAAGTTCCAAGAAGTACCGCTAGGGGGCAGCACATCTCCTTTCCCCCACTCGGTCGTTGCCACCCCCAAAAACAAAGATCTAACATAATAATAAAGTTCCAAGAAGCACCGCTAGGGGCAGCACATTTCCTTTCCCCCACTCGGTCGTTGCCATCACTCAAAAACAAAGATCTAACATAATAATAAAGTTCCAAGAAGCACCGCTAGGGGCAGCACATTTCCTTTCCCCACTCGGTCGTTGCCATCACTCAAAAACAAAGATCTAACATAATAATAAAGTTCCAAGAAGCACCGCTAGGGGCAGCACATTTCCTTTCCCCCACTCGGTCGTTGCCATCACTCAAAAACAAAGATCTAACATAATAATAAAGTTCCAAGAAGCACCGCTAGGGGCAGCACATTTCCTTTCCCCCCTCGGTCGTTGCCATCACTCAAAAACAAAGATCTAACATAATAATAAAGTTCCAAGAAGCACCGCTAGGGGGCAGCACATCGACCCAACGCACTAGCGTCATCTGCCACGCCCCCACATCATTCGGTCACACGCCACGCCCCCACATCCTTCTGCCGCAGGCCACGCCCCCCATCCTTCTCTAGAAGGATGCATCCTTGAGGCCGGACCCGTCCTTTTATACTACTCGCGAATCTACGGAATAATTTCATGTCTGGTCCTGGTACAGCTGCACCACCAATACCGCTTAATAACACGCCTCTGATCTCATGCAGCAGTCGGTATATCGCACGAATATATGGCTGTCTGAAGTGTTTAACATTCTAATCGAAGTCCTAAGTTGCTCTAATGTTTGGAGAAATATTAATAGTTCAATTATTTAATATGATATCATTCAGTGATACCATTTCGTCGGTAATTATAGTATGAGTTGGAATTTCACGAGTTTTAGATAAGTTGCGGATTCCACTGGAGAGCAAATTTTATATGAAACATTGTTATGCTAAAGCTTAATCTTAAGAGTTCCTCCGTAAGAACTTTACCCTATCCTCATCTATTATCGGATTTTTTTAATTCTCACTAGTTCATAGTTTTTGCTGGGAAATAAACCCGCACGCACACGTACACACACACGCGCACACACGGAAACACACGCACACAAATACACATCATCATCGACCGTTTTTTATACACTGCTGGATGGAAGCCTCCCCAAGTCTCCCACAACTTTCTGTCTTGAGCATATCTCTTCCAAGTGTGCTTTCAGATCAGGTGGTCTTCTTCCGTAGGTCTTATGCCGCTTGGTATCCATTCCAATATTTCAGTTGTCCATCGGTGATCAGTTCGATTCACTGTAAACCGCCACACATCTTTCAACAACTTGGAAAACTGCCACACACTGGAAAACTGCCACACCGGAAGATTACCACACAGGAAAACTGCCACATGTTTTTCATTAAGAGGCCGGGCACAAATGACTGTTCCTCCGAGGAACACTTTGAATGTGTGGCAGTTTTCCAAGGTGCCTAACGACGGGAAGGAGCTCTTTTGTTTGTCTGAATTTCCATGCCGGTTCAAACGAGTGTAGAGCAACTGGCCACCACAAAAGTTCAAGGGTGTGTGTGCCGGTGAGGTAAATACACATTACCGTTTCTTGGCCTATATTGAGTATTGAATTGAATTGGGAACTCCAAACAAATTTCGAGAAAACGTTCTACGTGAGCCAAGCTAGAATTACAGCATAATTCATGCCGTGTTCAGAAAAAGACCCTAAGGTGGGATTTTTTAATAACGCTGCACTTTTACTTAGGCACTAAATATTTACATAACATGTCAAGTTTGTAATATTTTTTATCTTTTACTTAATTAATTCATAGGCCTTACACCTTCACCTTTTTAATAGCTTTTAATCCGCCGACTTCATATTCATAATGTTTACGTATCAAATCAAGGCAACAGCATTGCGGTTTTACTGAAGCACTTAATATTAAAGTCATAGGCCCTAGGCCTTTTAAACAGTTTTTATGCTATTAATGCCATATTCATAGTGTTTACACATCAAATCAAGTTAATAATATTGCGCTTTTACCAGTTTTTATTCTATATTATTCTAGTTTTTATTCAATGTCATATTCACAACGTTTACACAGAAAATCAAGTTAATAATATTGGGCGTTTACTTAAGCACGAAATATTAATTTATAGGCTCTAGGCCTAAACCTTTTTAATAGTTTTTGCTCCACCGATATCATATTTACAACGTTTACACATCAAATAAAGTTAATAATATAGCGCTTTTATTTAGGCACAAGATATTAATTCATAGGCCCTAGGCCTAGGCCTTGTTGACATTTTTAATCCGTCGACTTCATATCATAACGTTTATGTATCAACTCAAATTAAAATCATTACGCTTTTACTTAGGCAGTAAATATTATGTCATAGGCCCTAGGCCTAGGCCTTTTCGACAGTTTTTATTTTAACGATGTTATATTCATAATGTTTATGCGTGAACTGAAGTTAATCATATTGTACTTTTAATCAGACACTAATTATTAATTCATAGGCCCTAGGCCTAGGGCCTATGAATTAATATTCAGTGCCTAAGTAAAACCGCAATGCTGTTGACTTAATTTGATACGTAAACATTATGAATATGAAGTCGGCGGATTAAAAGCTGTTAAAAGGGCGAAGGTGTAGGGCCTATGAATTAATTAAGTAAAAGAAAAATATTACAAAATTGACATGTTATGTTAATAGTGCAGCGTTTTGAAACAATCCCACCTTATCATGCTTTTCTGAACACAGCGATTCCCGCTTGGCTTACATAGAACGTTTTCCTGAAATTTGTTTGGAGTTCCCAATTCAATTCCCAATATAGGCGAAGAAACTGTAATCTTTATACCTCCCCCTCCCCCCGTTGAGCTGTGGCCAGTTGACTTAAGTATGAACCGGCATGAAAATTCAGACAAATAAAAGAGCTCCTTCCCGTCGTTAGGCACCTTGGAAAACTGCCACACATAATTCGGAAACTTGGAAAACTGCCCCATTGGAAAACAGCCACACATCCAAAATGTTCCTCGGTGGAACAGCAATTTGTGCCCGGTCCCTTAATGAAAAATATGTGGCAGTTTTCCTGTGTGGCGGTTTTCCGATGTGTGGCAGTTTTCCTGCGTGGCAGTTTTCCGGCAACCGATCAGGGTTGATGAGTAAATAAATCCATCGCTCTTTCCAGGTTAAGCAACGCACAGCATCCGAAAAATTGTTGTACGGCCACCGTCGGGGAAACGAATCCCGAATCTCTCGATATCTAGCCGAGCGCGTCAACCTTACACCACAGCGGCCAACAATTCACGGCGCTATGTGTGTTTTTCTTTTTCAGTCAGCATCTTACATCATAAATCCGTAAGATGGGCTCAGCTACTGAGACGTCTCCATCTGGTGGGCATTAACGGCACTGGCTATACATAATTATAGCAATAATCCAAAGGGTAATCCAAGGTGAAAATCATCTAAATACGTTGCTTCAGTTGAGTAAATAAATCCATCGCTCTTTCCACGTTAAGCAACGCACAGCAACCGAAAAATTGTTATACGGGCAGCGGCTGTATAACAATTTATTCCCCGACGGCGGCCGTATAACAATTTTTCAGTTGCTGTGCGTTGCTTAACGTGGAAAGAGCGATGGGTTTATTTACTCAACTGACGCCACGTATTAAGATGATTTTCACAAGGGTTGATCAGTTCTAGAAATATATCCATCCTATTGCCAATTGAAAATTCTTTAACGACCTTTTTGTAAAAAAAGATGGTTAAAGATCGATCGTTGATCTTTTTCTAAAGCGAAAAACAGAACTTTGAGTTAACTTTTCAATTTATTTCTGTCAAATCAATTTTCAAAAGTGTACTTGAAGCGTTCTCCAGAAAACTCCGAAACGTAGTGACGGTCTTCAGGAAATCTTCAAAAAAAAAAATATATATATATATATTAAATAGCATGTGAACCGCAAAGTTTTAAGACGTTTCGTTAGAAGGCTCTTTCCCCCAGTAAGGGGGGATCATGAAATTCCTGGGAGGGGGCGTATGGACGGAACCGAGTGTCCCCTACATTTCGCCGCTCGTGCGTGGAATGGTTATAGAAACGCGTCACTTTCTACACCAGTTATCGTCTTCGGAAGAATAATTACCTACACCACCTTGCCACAACTAATATGAACACTACAGGGGTAAAAGCAAAAAGGCGTTTAGTGTTTGAGACAGGTCTGTTCCACGGGAGACAGCTAACAGGCCATTTTTCGCTCGTTCGTTCGAATCAGACGGCGGAAGACAAGAAATATCGTTAAGCCAGCTCGCCAAACTGGTTGTTGCCCTAAGAATGACCTTCACGTGCTGCTGCCTGAGAACCGAGGGTCGTCGCCTTCGTGTAGGATCCAACCAGTGAGGGAGCAACTATTCCAATCGTGCACTTACTCAACCGACTTACGTGGAAGGAGGTCCACTGAGAAGAAAAGAAAACACACTTCGGCTTCTCAACCTGCGTGCGTTATATAATTATTGCGAATCTGGCAACCACCTTTCATTTTTATTCTGCAGGTTGTTTTTGAAGTTCGGCGGCTTTTACTTGCGGGTTGAACGTTCTCAACGGCGAATGGCCTCCAAATTGAGTGACGTGGAAGTTACTTTCCCCAAAACACAGGGCCAATGAAAACAGCCGATCGCTTTAGCCCTTCAAAATTTAAAAAACAAAGAGAAAATAAAAAGGCTCCCATTTCTCGCAGAGTTAACAAATATCGAAGTGCAACTGAATAATGAATACCGTATCAAGATTCTTACGTTTCTTTCATAAGTTTTACGAAAGTATATTGGTTCTTAAAGTTTTTGAAGCTGTTTAAGTTTCTTCTAGGAAGTGTCTTTTCGCGAACATTCTTACAAAAGAAAGGGAAATACATAGTCCGTCCAGTGCGAAAGAAGAACCGCAGATCTCAAGACTTCTGGTTCTTTTTTAGTTGAGCAGGCGATACTTCGTGTAGCGCTCAGAGCAATTTTTTACATCTTTTGACATAAAAGTGTGTAAAAGTTCTTGCTGTTAGTATCGATCAGTTGTGGGTACCGTGTCTCTGCACCTATTAGTGCGATTTGAAAAGTTCTCTTTCCCCTTGGACAGGCAGTTTTGAACTTTGAAATCTATGACATGCTTTTTTTAGCACATCTTTTGTAAAAATCATCGTGCTTATTTATCGGTTAGTCCGTCCGTCCGTCTGTGGACACCATATTTCCGCAACTATTAGTCCGATTCGAAAAATACTTTTTGCATTGGGAAGCTTGAAATGTGCGAATGATGATCTTCATTTCGTCTTTTTTTTTTTTTTTTTTGATACTCAATTTCGCCCCTAGAAGGCGTAAATGCAGATGGTATCGAATTCAAAATACATTTTATTCTATATATTTGCTTCTAAACATCCGATTAAAAAAAAAAATTTACCTTTCGATTCCATTTATGTCCAAGAGTATTTTAGGCATAGTTACTTTTTCAAGCTACGCATAGATTTTCCTTCCCCTAGCGGGTGTAAAAGTAAATTGCGTTTTTTTTATGTTGAGGTTTAACGACCACCGTGAGCAACTCAATGGGCTATAAGCAGTCGCCCGTCCCTAATTTAGGGTCACTGTTCTAGGAAAGAGAGAGATCCAGTGCCGTAAGACAAACACAACATCCATGCCTCACCGGGATTCGAACCCGGACCCCTTACAAACGAATGATCAGAGGCCATCGCTTAGACCACTGCGCCACCGGGACGGCAAATTGCGTTTACCCCGATATCTCTGTTTCTAAAACTCCGATTTTAAATTTTTTTTTCTTTAGCGGATACAGCTCCTGATGGGAAATCTTTTGCATATAATTCCTGACTTTTGGTGAAAATGGTTTGGCTACCAGGGGGCGTAAGTGTTAATTTCCGCTACTGACGTATTTACAGCAAAATCTGAGCTTCTAAAATCTCGATTGAAAAAATTCTTTCGTGGACCGATACTACCCACGTAGATAAACCGTTTCGGAATGTTTTCTTCTTAAAATAATGCATGGTTTCTCCGCCAGAGGGCGAGATGTATATCACATTTTTGTAAATATCTTTACTTCTAAGAGTCCGATTTGGAAAATTCCTTCTTTGTTGAATAGCGTTTCCGGTGCAAAATATTTTTCATATATTTTGAAATTTTCAAGTAATTCGGGAATTATTTTCATCTTGAAGTGAATTACTTTGAAATGAAAACAATACCCTTTTGCACGGATTTTGGCTGTATAAAACTACACAAGGAAGGGCATCCCATCCCTCCTCTGGTTGCAGTCTATACTAGCCCTACCAGACTCATTGAAAAAGCCCTAGCCCAATATTTAGCCAAATTTATTATGGACTCACCATATTCAATCAAGAATTCCACTAGGGCATAGAAAGGCTTAAAATGTTTCAACCACACAATGAGCCTTTCATTTTGGCATCCCTTGATGTAGTTTCATTGTATACTAATGTACCAGTGGAAGCTACCTACCAAATTATTGAGGCCAAGCTTGCTGATTCCCAAATTCCAGATTGTGAAATTGCAGCAGTAATGAACGCTCTTCGTTTAGTAAAACGGCGATCTTACTTCAGGTTTCAAGGTTGTATTTTTCACCAGTTGGAGGGCTCAGCTATTTATTCTCCGCTGTCAGCAGTGCTTGCAGAAATTCTGCTTCAGTACATTGAGAACAAAGTTCTCAGTGAGTTCACCCTTTCACCTAGTTTATACATTTAAGATACGTCGACGACATCTTGGTAATTTGGCCTCACACGCAAAATGACTTAAGGTGGTTCCACCTAAAATCTCTGCCTTATGTTTTCAATGGTAAAACTTTTTTACATGTTTTCTTCGCAATTAATGTGTTCCTAAGGATGACAATTTGCACATCGATAAAACTAACTTTAAGTTATATGTAGTATGGGATACTTAATACTTGCCAAAACATAACCATAACTAAGCAATCCAAGTTTGTCTACTGTCATCATCAATGTACAGGTCACGCCATCTATTAATAGGTCTGAAAATTACTCAAAGAAAATTGATTGATTTTTAATATAATTATGGTAATGTTTCAGCAAGTTTTAAGTATCCCATGCTATAACTTAAAGTTAGTTTTATCGATGTGCACATTTTCATCCTTGGGATACATTAATTGCAAAGAAAATAAGTAAAGAAGTTTTACCATTGGAAACATAAGGTAGAGATTTAAGGTGGTTCACTTTAGCTAAGTTCGCCGACTCACATTCACCAGTTTTTCCTACTATCAGACTCACGGTTGAACTGGAGTGTAATTTTATTTTACCTTATTTGGATTTTTGTATTCACCGTAATCCATCCTCTAATTCTTTATCCCTTTCTGTCTATCGAAAACCAACCGCCGCTTGTTCTTTGATTCCTTTCAACTCTTCACACCCTTTTCAACATAAAGTTTCAGCAATCAACTTTCTTTTAGAAGGACTTTCTCGCACTCATCTACACGGCAATTTTTCGATCAAGAGGTTCGTTATGTGTTTGACTTAACAAGTAATTACGGATATCCTATACACATAACTAGACGCATTTTCAACAAAATTAAAGCAACTTCATCTACCGCGTTAGTTAGAGAGCCTGAACGTAATAAGAGGTTTGTGGGGTCTCTGGAATACCATCCTTTCATTACGAATGTGTTATCCCGCATTTGCTCTCACCACAACTTACAATTTGGCATTCGTTCAAAAAATCTGCTCTCCCACATTAAAAAAGATCGAGAAAAACGGAGATACTTCAAAAGTGGGGTGTTTATGACATTCAACTTTTAGACTCAGCCTCAAATGAACATATTAGTAATTATATGGAATCAACGAGAAGGAATCTGGAATTGACTTGCAAGAACATAAATATATCGTAAAGGGGGACCTACATACTACAACACTTGCAAGAAATGTTAATGCAGGTATAAGCGTGTATATCCTGATTGGTCTGGCGCCAAGATTTTAGTAACTCCCGCCTCTGTCTACTCATTAATGCTTGCCGAGAGCTTATTTATTTCAGCCTTTGGCAATAAGTGCTGCAATGATCCCAGTCCATATGAATTACCTGGACTTTGGAAGCATTTTATTGATTCGTTGAACTTTAATGCTAATCATTAGTTATTCCGATCGGTATATTTGAACTTTACATGCGATTTATTAATGTATCGCACTCTGAAGGTGATATTCATGTTTAACTAATTTCAGCATTATATATATACACTGAAGAGCAATTGAATTAGAGATACCTGTCTAGTAACGTGTAGCACCACCTTTCGTCCTGATGACGGCAGTGATTCGTCTCGACATGGACTCAACAAGACACCGGAAGCGTTGGGAAGCCATACGGATCCACAACCCCTGAACAAGCTCCCACAGTTCACGAAGATTTGATGGAGGGGGTCAGAGCCTCGAACATATCTCTCGATGGCATCCCAGATGTGCTCGATGGGATTGAGGTCAGGGGAACCTAGCTGGCCAAGCAAGCGAGGTCACGTCGGTGGAGTGTTCATCCAACCATTCCGATACGATTCGGGAACGATGGCACGGTACATTGTCTTGTTGCAGGATGAGGTCCCCAGTGGGATGTTGAAGACGCACAAACGGGAGCAAATGGTCGTCCAGGATATCCCGGTAACGTTGACCTGTGAGGGATGATGTCGCAAGTACCAGAGGTCCCATTTCAGTCCACGTAAACAGTCCCCAGACGAGAATGCCATCCCCACCAGCTTGAAGAGTACCCTGCTGGCAAGAAGGATCCATCGCTTCATGTGGTTTGCGCTGTACTCGTATCCTGCGATCCGCATGTACCAACGTGAATCTCGACTCATCAGTCCAGGCAACATTTTCCCACATGTCTAGGTACCAGTGGCGATGTTCCCGCGCCCATGCTAATCTTTGCACCCTGTGATGTGCGGTCAGCAGCGGTACCCTCATGAGACGATGGCTTCTGTACCCCATAGCGAGGAGATGGTTCTGGATGGTGTGGCTGCTTACACATTTTTGTGCACCAGCGTTAAATTGCCGAGTGATTTCTTGCACTGTGAACCGTCTATCCGCTGTTACAATGCGAGCTAGCCGACGATGACCCCGCTCATCCATACGCTGTTGTCCACGGCAGTTGGCCCTTGCAGGGATGGATTTACCGTATTCGATGTACTCATGGTTCACCCGTGACACAGTGGCTCGTGAAAATCCCAGTGCCTGCACGACTTCCGAGATGGAGTGACTCATTCGTTGGGCCCCGACAATATGCCCACGATCAAATGCGCTTAGATCCTTCATCTTACCCATACTGCGTTCGACTCTTACTGATTCCCGTCGCATCACTCCTTATATTGTCGGATCGCTGCATACGTCATGTCGTTTCCGTTTACAGCGCCGCCGCCCACAGCGCCACATTTGCATAACGCCAGCTGTCTCTAATTCAATCGCTCTTCAGTGTATAAAAAGAAACCTTTTGATCAGCTAGTTTTGTAACATGTGACCAACAGATTACTAATTGCACCCACAATGCACCGCATGTCTTCTTGTATATAAGAGCGTTGAAATGAACAACGATGACTTAGTGGTAAACGTTCGTGTCTGCCACGGGGAAACCTCAGGCTCGATCCCGGGCAGGTACGACAGCTCGAACCACTATCCGCCTTGCGTCGGATGAGCACTTTAAGCCGTCGGATCCCGGGCGTAACGTGCTCATCCGACGCACTTAAGTAGCAATTTGCCAGTTATATCGGACAAATTGCTACTTAAGACAAATTTTCGAAATGGCAAAACAAATTTTTGAAATGGACAAATAATTAGAAATAGATTTGACTTGAGAAGTTATTTAATCAAGAGAATTTCACTCTTTCGGCCGCTTACTGTTCAGCTGGGAAGCAGGTACGGAGAAGTGGTCACCGGAGAACTAGCCACATTGCAATCTCAGTGCCATAAAATTGTTCTGAATGAACAATTATTGTGCAGCTATATTTCCCATTATTTGAGCAACTATTGTACATAACACATTTTTTTAATATTTAATTTTCAATAAAAAATTTAGACATTTCCATGATTTTCGGAACAAAGACAAAACGGAGAACTGGCCACAGAAATTTTAAGAGGCCGTATAAAAATTGCGTTCTTGTCTTCTCCGTTACCAACGAGCCGCGGATGGCCTAGTGTTCAATGTTCGTGACTGCCACGGAGAAACCTCGGGTTTGATCCCAGGCCGGTACGAACGCTCGAACAACTAAATAGCCTATTCGCCGTGCGTCGGATGGGCACGTTAAGGCGTCGGACACCGGGAACTGGCCCCCGCTAATAAATAAGGGCGTCTTCCTCCCCCTTTCTACCTCACTTCCGTGTCACTTTCTTATCAGGCACTCTAGCCCAAATCGCCGCCCCGGTGGCGCAGTGGTCTAAGGCGCTGGCCTCTGATCATTCGTCCGTAAGGGGTCCGGGTTCGAATCCCGGTCAGGCATGGATGTTGTGTTTGTCTTACGGCACTGGCTCTCTCCCTTCCCTGGAACCAGTGACCCTAAATTAGGGACAGGCGACTGCTTATAGCCCATTGAGTTGCTCACGGTGGTCGTTAAACCTCCAATCAACAACAACTCTAGCCCAAATCTCCTAGCTTCCTATTTCTAAGGGTTGTTTAAGACTTGGGGTCAGACACTCCCTTCCTAAAATCCTCTACATATGACCTGATCTGATATCTTACATCTGAAAGTGGGGTGATTGTCAACCCCGAAAGTACTCATGCGTTTTTAGCTGTAAACATTTATCGTATTTTAACATTAAATCGTGCCAAGACGGTAATTGACGACTTAGTTTTTTCAAGTAATTCATAGAATTTCCGCTAGGGGGCGTATACGTAAAGTGCGTTTTCCCCGACATCTCTGCTCCTAAAACTCCGATTTGAAAAATGCTTCCTGTATCGCATACAGCTCCTGATGGAAAATGTTTTACATGTAATACCTAATATTTGGTAAAGAAGGATTTGGGCACCAGGAGGCGTGTTACTTTCTGCTTCTGATGCATTTGCAGCAAAATCTGAGCTTCTGAAAACTTGACTGAAAAAATTCTTTGGTGGACCGATATCGCTCACATCGAAAAACTTTTAGAAAATACTTTCTTCTTAAAATAATGCATGGTTTTTTCGCCAGGGGGCGTAGATGCATATCTTATATTTGTTGATATCTCTGCTTTTAAGAGTCGGATTTGAAAAATTCTTTCTTTTGTTTAGAGCGTATTCGCTGCTAAATGTTTCTCATATATTTTTAAAATTTCTCTTAACATCCAAGTCTTCCCCCAGAGGGCGTAAGTTCAGATTTCCGTTTCCAGCAATATCTACTGGATTAAAAACCCGATTGATAAACTCCTTTCTTCGATCAGATACTACCGATTCTCCATGGTTCCCGGAAAAAAATCCAAGGAAAAAAGATCCACGGAAAAAAAAGCCAGGAAAAAAAAAATCCAACAGAAAAATAATCCAGGGGAAAAAAAAAAAAAAAAGCCAAAGGAAAGAAAAGCCAAGAAAAAAAGTCCATGGAAATAAAATCCAACCGCTACTTTCATGTAGGCTAACCAGTAAGAAACTTAGGGGGTCATAAAAAATTTACATAACAAAAAAAAGTTCTCACTTCTCAAAGATTACAAGGACACCATAATTTGTTTCCATGGAGGTTCGAGCAACTGGGGGCCGTATAAAAATTGCATTTTTGTTTCTTGTGTCCACTTCCATGTTGGTTGACCTTGTAAGAAATGTAGGGGTCGTACAAAAATTGCACTTTTGATTTTCTTGTGTCCCCTTCCATGTTGGGTGACCTTGTAGGAAATTTAGGGGTCGTATAAAAATTGCCTTTCTGATTTCTTTGTGTCACTTCTATGTAGGAAGCTTAAGGGATCGTATAAAAATTTCTTTTCTGATTTCTTTGCGTCACTTCTATGTAAGAAGCTTAGAGGGTCGTGTAAAAATTGTCATTGGATTTTTTCCCTGCCTCTGTTTTTTTCCTGTGGATCTTTTTTCCTAGATTGACGCCACAGGGGCAGCAGAGTTTGATTAATTAATGACCTACGACTTATATAATAATAAATATTTATAATCTTACAATTGGTAAAGAAAAACTGATTGCGACTTTGAAGTTTGGTAGCAATTTAATAGAAAATTGAATATTGAAACTGCTCCTTTTATGAATGCATTGCAGATTGGCCAATAAGAAGGGTGCAATAAAAACCAACATAAATTAATACCTTCACAGTATTAATAATACTGAAAATAATTTCAATAATGATTAGGTCATTTCTAAAAAAAAATTAAAAACGGAGGCCTTGTTAAACTATGGGCCGAAGGCCCGGGCCCTGCAGTTGCCGGAAAACCGCCACACACTTTTCATTAAGGGGCCCGGCACAAATTGCTGTTCTGAATGTGTGACAATTTTTCCAGTGGGGCAATTTTCCAAATTTCCGAAATATGTGAGGCAGTTTTCCAAGGTGCCTAACGTGGTGAAGGAACTCTTTTGTTTGTCTTGAATTTTCATGCCGGTTCATTCGAGTTTAGGGCAACTGGCCACAAAAGTTCAAGATGGGTGGGGGCCATAAAATTACCGTTTCTAGGCTTATATTGAGAACTGAATTAGGAGGTGCTTGTCTTAGCTGGCTAAACACATAACATTTTTACAAGGTTATTTCAAATCACAAATTCTGAACGTATTTTAATGTATTTAAAATAATCCAGTTTTTATATGCTTTGCAAACTTCGTTACATGCAAAAACCGTTTTCACTCTAATTGAAATTGTCTTTAAACACTCAATCAAAAAACTCACTGAAAATTTTGAGACATAATGGAAAATAAAAACGCGTAAAATTTTACCGCTTCGCATTACTCATCCAGCAATATTTTTCGTTTTAACTAAAATAATCTCTTCAATTTTCAAATATTATAAACTTTCGAATTCCAGAGCTCCTAGCAAAAAAATTATGAATTATATTAGAAATCAGATTCGTCTAGTTTCAGATGCATTATGTAAATATGATTTTGCAAAATTTCACAAAATGAAGAAACATGTTCAGTGTTTACCAAGGAGGTTAGAATAAGATATCTAGAGATGCCCTCGTTAATGGAGCAGTGCCATTTTGAGTGAAGCCTATAACCGCGAGCGACGGCCATTAAAGTGTGGGAAAGTTGGTGATTTTTAAGATTACTGCGACGCATTTTGTGTCGGCCGAATCGCATTCTTTCGTCCCAAATGTTTCTAGTTTTGCATCGTAAATTGCTGGCGATGTGTGAGAAAATGCTAGATTTATAAAATCCTTAATTATTTTGAGTCACATTTCCATTTTTATTTTAAATTGAAATATATGAATGTTCGTGTGAATTTACAATTAACTTGACTCCTGTATGAAGTATAATTCATTCCGGTTTGATATTAACACGATCTCTTCAGCCAAAAGCCGCGCAATTCCAAAATAGGCACTGCTGAAACTACATGGGCATCATGTAAACATCAACAAACTCTTACGCTTTGCGCCTTCACGGTTAATAATCTCGGGGTATCTCCAGTATTATTCCAACCTCCTTGATGTTCACATACAACTAACATAAAAAACAACTGCATCAGATTTTTTTACTACTAAAAAAAATTAAAAAAATTTAATACTTAATCAAATAGCAACACGCTAAAGGAAATTTTGTAGGTATTTTTTCTTTTTTATTTCTTTTCAAGGAAAATAAAAGCCTGTAAGGAAACGGGGAGCGTTATCGCAATCAGAGCCTTGGGCGGTTAAAAAAAAAAAAAAAAGAGGCCAGTTCCATCTTTTTCTACATGACAAGATTTTGATTCATCCATAAGCAACGGCACCACTCCACTACCCTGCATTTTTTTTCTTTCACTTTTTTTTTTTGTATTTTAGATTAGATATTTGTTTTTTTTGCCTTATCTTCTGGAATGTTGTCCGAAATCAAATACCATACATCCTCTTCCGCTCAAAAACACCTCATTTTGAACTCTCCAAACCGATAATTTAAATTACTCAGTTTCACGAGGTAAATCAGTGAGTTATTTAAGGAAGTTATTTTTATTTGTCTGAGTTAAACTTCTGTTTGATGAATTATGTTTTTCAGTGAATGACTTTTATGTTTTATATTAAAATTGTAATTAGTACTTACGTAAATACAAGAACTTTACGTAAATTTCAAATTATACCAGACCGTGCACACTCAAGAAACCATTATAGCATAGTAAAGCCGTTTATTCACTGGGATAAATACGCATAAAGTTTCGCCAAGCTTTCGCACTTCACTGGGAGGCTTTTGCAAGGACGTTTTATGTCTACCATTGTCTTGAAAAAGCCTCCCAGTGAAGTGCGAAACTTTATGCGTATTTACACTAGTGAACAAACGGATTTACTACGCTATAAGCGTTTCTTGAGTGTGTTCAGGTGCTTTACGTGCTGGAAAATTTGACCTCACTATATGTTGGGAACTATTTTCTGTCATAATGCGTTTCGACGGAAAGAAAAAGAATGCATGGCTTTCATTTTACATGTTTTTAATTGCAGATAATTTATTATTAAGTTTTATAATCGATAACAGGAAATTTTAAAGGTTATACACTGGTGAGCAAACCTTAAGGACAACGTGGAAAAAGTGAAATAATGAGGGGAAATAGCAGTAGCACCCAAACAAAAATTAACTCAGAATCGTGAGCAACAGCGCATGCTCAATAATGCAATATGACGCGTGGTTTGCGTGACGTTCTGAGAATAAAATGCGCTCACGCAATCCAATAGCATCAGTTGAACGTAAGTCACTGGATGGTGGGCAATTGTTACAGATGTTCGATTGTGTTTGTTGTGTGCAGGAGACGACGAAATGACCCGTTGAGAGAGAGCATCTTGATTTTACACGTGGTCGAATAATTGGGAGGCTCGAAGGGGGACGAACTGTGATGAGTGTGGCTCAAGACTTCGGCATCGACCATAGTATCGTATGGTCGAATAATTGCGAGGCTCGAAGGGGGACGAACTGTGAAGAGTGTGGCCCAAGAGTTCGGTATCGCCCATAGTATCGTATTACTCATGGTCGAATAATTGGGAGGCTCGAAGGGGGACGAACTGTGAAGACTGGCCCAAGAGTTCGGCATCGCCCATAGTATTGTATCCCAGCAAAAACACAAGTGCTGGGAAACTGCTGGCCACCAGCTGGCAGTGATGGGTCACTGCTGGCTGAAATCTGCCGCTCACGACCCGGTAGTGGTCCGTTGGTGGCAGCGCTATCAGTTGGCGAGCCATTGATGGCCCTGCAGCATCGCCGTGAATTGTGGGCCTCCAAGCGAGTGCCACTAGTGGCCCGTTGCTGGCAACCAATGCAACCCCAACAGCAGGTGGAAACAACGGGACTGCGCATGCGCAGAAGCAACACTTGCTGTGTCTCTCATGGTACCAGTTAGTTGAAGACGACGCTATTGCCATCGTGTTATTTTAGTGGATGTCAAGAAAAAATCCATATGTAGAGAGGCGAATTAATTTCCTAATGAAATTTGACGTCGACGAAGATATCAGATTAAGCCATGAAATACTAGATTACAGCCATGAAATACACCCACTCCATTCCCATGAATAACAATTCATGGAATGGAGTGGATGAATAACAAGAAAAAATTTGAAACCGCTTGAAACAAATGTCCTGGAAAACCATTAAAACAACGTTGGAATAAAAAAAGAATTATACGCGTGCAAAATTTATTAATTATTTGAAAGAAAAAAAGCAACGCTATGTGGTGTACTCATCCATGGGTTGAATACACAAGACTGGGAGGAATTCGCTTCTAAAAATAAGGAGAAATAAAATAAAATATCTTTCCTCTTTAAAACAAATGTAGCTTCGGACAACGGAAAGGAAAGACGCAACGTTAAAAATGTAACAGAATGTGACATGAACCCCGGTAAATATGTATTTATTCAACAATCTTTTCAAGACGACAAGGACAGTACAAAACGTTGGAAAGCGACTCTAAGCATGTACACTCCTTGAAAATGAGTGAAGTTCCCTTAAGGTGAAAAAAACTATCGTTACGTTGAAAAAAATAATTTATTAATTATATGAAACTGACTTTTATGAAAAATACCTCGCAATATTGTAAAATGAAAGAGGGAAGCATTCGATCACACATTACGTACGAAACAGATAGCTTCAAGCATACACTCGAGCGTGGTAAATTAGGCCGGTCAGAAAGAAAGCTCATCTACCAAGCCAATGGCCCTGGTTCAAATCCACTCAGATGCAAGCGGGCGTTATCCCGGTCTGTTGAGAAAATTTCCCCAGCGCAGTGTGATAATTCACAAGTTTCGTAATGGTAGAAAAACAAATTGTAGCTTTGGGAAACTGCGGTTATGGATGTTGTGTTTGTCTTACGGCACTGGCTCTCTCCCTTCCCTGGAACCAGTGACTCTAAATTAGGGACGGGCGACTGCTTATAGCCCATTGAGTTGCTCACGGTGGTCGTTAAACCTCCAATAATAAAAAAACAAAAAAACAACTGCGGTTATCCTTGATTTCTTTTTATTATTATTATTATGGCTACTACTGGGAAATTGGCGGACAAGATTCGGCAAGCAATCAGTTACGTCACGTGATTGCCGGTTGCAACTACCGGCAAACTAGAGGACCACATTATGCTAGCCATCATTTCTGGCACGTGCTTGCAGGACCACTGAAGGGCCACTTGTGGCAGCTACTGCCTGTGATGGACAACTGATGGCCCTGTTGTGGCATATGCCAACTGATGGGGTGCCAAATGTTGGACAGCTGTTAGGCTGAACTGCTGGCCCTTCTGTTGGCCGCCCGGACATTATATTGACGGTTCGGCAGCGGCAACATAGTGCTGGCCCAGCAAGACTGTCATAGTGCTGGCCCAGCAAGATTACTCGTGGTCCGTGCTCGTGGTCGAATAATTGTGAGGCTCGAAGGGGGACGAGCCGTGAAGAGTGTGGCCCAAGAGTTCGGCATCGCCCATAGTATCGTATTACTCATGGTCGAATAATTGGGAGACTCGAAGGGTGATGAACTGCGATGAGTGTGGCCCAAGAGTTAGGTATCGCCGATAGCACCTTATCTCGTGCGTGATCAGCCTTCAGGATTACAGGTACAGCTGCGTTACAGACCGGTGGTGTTTCCACCAAAAACCACCAGCAGTAAAGGCCGCTATCTTCTCCTATAGACCAAGAGGGATTGACACCAGAAAGCAAGTAACCTTGCAAAACAACTCAACATGAGCACAGAAAGCCCAATATCGCTGTTTACAGTGGTCAAGCGACTACACAAAGGTGGTCTGTTTGTCCAACAACCAGTACGCTGTGTTCAATTAACAACGGCTCACCGGAGGCTCCGTTTACAATGGCCCAGAGAACATAAGGACTGGACAGCAGAACAGTGGGGTACGGTACTCTTTACTGATGAGAATAGATTTAGTCTCTCTAGCGATTCTGGACGTCAGCTAATCTCGCGTGAGGTAGGCTCTCGGTACTGCTCAGAAAATATTAATGGAAGGGACCGACAAATATGGTGGCCGCGATGTTCTCGTATGGAGTCTTTCTGATCAATGGATGTGCGGAGCTCCAGATACTGGAAGGAGGTACTGTAAGCAGAGCGCGCCACTTTAATGGGGGTAATCCTTCCCCGTGTGCGTCTGTTCCGAGGTGCCATTGGCTCGCAGTCCGTTTTAATGGACAATAATGCCACACCCCATTGTATGGTGGCTTTTGGAAAGTGAAGACATTCAGCGAATGGATTGGCCAGCACGTTGGTCCGACTTCAATCCCATAGAACACGTATGGGATGCTCTAGGGAGATGCGTTTAAGCACGTCAACGCATCTCCCTACACACACCGAAAACTTCCCAACAGCTGAAGATGGCGCTAGCAGAAGAATTGATTATATTATAGCAAGAACTCATTAACAGCCTAGTGCGAAGTATGCACAGACGGTGCAAATCCTGCACCGCCGTAAGGGGTGTTCAAATCCCCTACTGACGACCTTCTCTCCCGTTGTACCGTCTTTGGCAGTGATGTAGCCAACTCTGAATAAAGTTCCACTACACCGATGAGCCACTACATTATGACCACCCCTAGCCTACAGAAATGAGCTCACCTGGAGACCGAACGATGGCGCAGGTAAATTTTACAGAGCAGTATATATACAACCCGAGGACCGGTTTTCGGTTAGTAGAGTGTTCAGAGTCAGAATGAGAAAAGCTACCGATTTATCGGAGTTTGATAAAGGACAAATTCTGATGGCAAGGTGCCTGGGAACTACGATCTCGGAAACGGCGCGGCTTGTGGGTTGTTCACATGCCGATGTGGTGAGTACGTATCAAAAGTGGTGCACAGATGGCCAAACGACGAACCGTCGTCCAGGCGTGTGTCGTCGGCAGCTCACTGATGCCAGAGAGGAACGGAGACTTTCGCGCATTGTTCGCAGCGACTGCAGGGCCACAGCGCGAGAAATCACCCGCAGCTACAACAGTGGTGATCAGGGCAATGTGATACAGCACACAGATCATCGCAGCCGAAGACTCATCCGGGTTCCCATGCTCACTGTACGTCATTGCTAACAACGCATGAAATGGGCCCAAGATCATTCAGATAGGATCGTGAATGATTGGAAGAAAGTGGCCTGGTCTGACGAATCAAGATTCCTGGTGCATCACGTAGACGGCCGAGTGCAGATACGCCGATTGCTAACGGAGGCTATGGTACTTGGATGCACCGTTGGGAAGAAACACGCCTGCGGCGGTGGCGTTGTGCTGTGGGCGATGCTTTCTTGGGACACTCTAAGCCCCATTATCCCAATCCCTGACAGCTGTCAGGTATCTGAACATCGTTGCTGACCAAGTTCACCCATTCATGGCAATTATGTTCCCTGCTGGTGATGGCCATTACCAACAAGATAATACGCCATGCCGCACTGCCAGAATCATGAAGGAGTGGTTCGAGGAACATGTTGGTGACTTTCTGTTAATGCCCTAGCCTCCAAATTCACCCGACATGAACCCAATCGAACATTTGTGATTCGACTTGAAAATGCGGGTTCGCGTTAAATCACCACCACCCCAAAATGTACGGGAACTGGAGGACCCGCTGTTGACATTATGGTACCAGATACCGCAGGATACCTATCGCCACCTCATCGAATCGATGCCTCGCTGAGTGGCCGCTGTTTTGTGGGCTAAAAGGGGTCCTACAGCTTATTAGGTAGGTGGTCATAATGTAATGGCTTATCGGTCTATATCCTGTATTATCTGCAGCTGTGTCGGTGTTGTTTTCGTCATCATTCCGGTAAGTAATGGAGTTCCTATGATTTCAATATCACATATCCAGGATGGTCCTCCTGTGCGACGCTACAGGTCAAAACTTGGCTCGTCCTTAAGTTTTGCACACCGGTGTATGAATAGTCTTTGTTAAATGATAGTAGATTTTCGAAAGTGAGTGCATAAGAAAATGACTTTAATATATCCGCATACAAACGTATTATACTGTACACACACACACACAATTTTCAACAAATATTTACTGAGCACAGACACAAATGTAATATACTGAAAATGGAACTACGTATTTTTCTAAAAATATGAAGGAAACCAATGATTATCTTCAGAAATAATTCTAAATTCAAGCTGTTGCGGAAGAATTTCTTTTAGTAAACATATCTTCTGTTTGATTTTTCATTCATTTCTTCGGCGCTGATTAATCCTCTGCGGTGTTGTCAATAAATAACACAGCCACTTTTGTAAATCAAACACGTTTACTTAAATTCCATCTCTGTCGAATATTTCTGGTTACTTCCTCCCTCTCTGTGGGGTCAAATGAGAACTGGATGAAAAAAGGCTGTTTCGGTTTTAAAATGAATTGATGTCTCTGTCTCCCTTCTACCAGATTCATCCCCATCATTTTGTCTTCTGTTCGCCTTCTCAACGAAAGAAACGGCATACTAATATCTCAATAGCAACGGGTGAAATTATGACAAGTATTACACATCTCGTCTTTCAACGGGTGAAATATAACAAGTATTACACATCTCGTCTTTCAGATTTGCGATGGCATGTTCCAAAGAGGAATTAGAAAGACAGTGTTAATACAACTACTCCACATGAACCCCTTGAGCGGGTACGGACGGACAAGCTTACCTGTGCTGACGCAAGGAAGGGTTACCTCACAGCTTTAGCTGCTGAATTTTCAGCACTTGAACAAAGAAGTTTGTGGTCATGCATTATGAAAACCTATCATGTGACTTATGCAAACTTGAATCTAATCGTCAGATGCAAAGTCGTCAAGAATTTTCCCCGCAATGAAACGGGCGATCAATGATCTCAGAGATGGAATGGACTCTGATATTATGGACTTCGGATTGCATTTTTTTTTTTGTAGGTTTAATGGCCACCGTGAGCAACTCAATGGGCTATAAGCAGTTGTCCGACCCTAATTTAGGGTCACTGGTTCGAGGGAAGGGAGAGAACCAGTGCCGTAAGACAAACGCAATATCCATGCCTCACCGGGATTCGAACCCGGACCCATCTCGGGCGAAGGATCAGAAGCCATCGCTTAGACCACTGCGCCACCGGGGCGGCCGGGTTGCATTAAAATGATCTAAAATGGAAACTTTTGACTGTGTGTGTGTGTGTGTGTGTGTGTGTATGTTTTTAGCAGAAACCAAATTTTTTTTTAATGCATAGCCATGAGCAGGGGTGATATGCCAAATGGATAACAACTGGTTCGCATGAGCCGCAACATGAATGATGGTGATGGAAGAGAACAACCGGCATTTACTAAGAGAAATTAATTGCAGTTCCTAAAGAATTGTACGTTTTGTCATAAATTGAATCATTTTTTTTTTTTAAGTTTAGTTTCAGCTGTAGACAAAGCTTTGTTTATGCACGGGCCAACTGGACCCAGTCGCCGGTGCACCCTTTTTAAGGAGTCCCAAAATTTCTTCAAAGTGCATTGGTTCGAAGAAAAACAAACAGTTCTGGGTGGTTCCGTAAAATGTAAAAGCTCCGATTTGCGGGTAGGCCAAGGGGATTCTCATGTCCTAGTTGGGCTCTGGCTCTAGATATTCAAGGTATTTAAATAGGATCCATTGAATATAGCATTAGAGCTTAATTTTTTATGAATACTTTGTAAATGTCATTCTGTATTTCAATCTACAAATTTAAGCTCATGGGTAATCTCGTTGCGTCAAACAATAGAAAAGCCCACACACAAGCAATAAACACCCTTAAATCTCTGGGTAGAAAAATGATGTTGGAGCTATGGGCGGGAGAGGGAGTCGTATCTCATGGAGTTCTCCTTGCTGTCACTCACGAACCATGTTAAACCTGTAAAAAAAAAAAAAAAATTCCACGTTATTTTCATGAATCAGACAGTACAACAGAGTTAGCCCCCATTGTCCCAGATTAGCTAATCTCCCCCAAGCTTTAAACGCTGGCGTTACCACAGGATTTCTCTGCTAAAATATACTGGAAGCTCATGCC
The DNA here is from genome assembly GCA_039090855.1 of Macrothele yani. NCBI lineage: Eukaryota > Metazoa > Arthropoda > Arachnida > Araneae > Macrothelidae > Macrothele > Macrothele yani. The sequence goes on from CM076997.1 coordinate 5,411,548, forward strand.
ATTTTTCTAGAATAATCCCAAACTTCATTTCCCCTTCTTCCGCCAGCGTCCTGCAGGTAGCCTTACGAAGCGAATTGCAGGTTATCCTTGCTAGTTGTGAACTCAGAAGTCCCCCTCTGTAAGTTTCTCCACGGGCTGCAGGCGGTGACAATGACTCAAAAGTGTGAACCAGCGTCCCTCCTTTCATGGGGTGTTTGTGAATGTGTGTTTTTGGTGTAGAACATATACTAACAATTGATCTGAGATAGAGAAAAAATAAAATAAAAACAGGAAAGGACAAGCAGACTTCAGTAATAAAGTGAAAAATATTTGCCTTCATGCATCCCATCCGGAGAACAGTCTTGATTTTAACAAAACAGTTAACTCGAATCGGACCGAACCGTTTACGTACGAGGCGTGTTAAATAAGTGTTGTTTCCACGTAACTGTCTCGTGTCTGACTTGTTGCTAGCAACCAGTCAGACGCTAACTATCGTTACACCATCTGTTCCACTACCATGAAGAAGGTGAAGATTTGCTACGCATTATTGTTGGAGACGAAAGCTGGAGTCATCATTTCGAGGAACAGTCGAAACGCAAGAGCATGCAGTGGGAAAATCCATCATCGCCACTGCCAAGGAAATCACAGTCCATCATTTCCGCAGGCAAGGTAATGTTAGCTCTGTTATTTGACCATCGAGGACCATTGCTTCTTGAGTGGCTACCAAGAAGATCAACCATCAATGCTAAACGATATCGTCAAACCTTAATGAAACTTCGACAAGCCATCAAAAACAAGAGACCTGGCAACCTCGCTCTGGATATCGTGCTTCTGCATGATAACACCCGACCTCATATGGCAGTTACCAAGCAAAGGATACGGCAGTGCTTTCGTTGGAAAATCTTTCAACATCCGGTGTGCAGTCCTGACCTATCGCTCTGCGATTTTCGCATCTTTGGACCTATTAAAAAATTTCTCAAAGGCAAACGTTTCACTTCTTATGATCAGGTGCGTGAAGCTGTAGATAACTGGTTACAACAGCTGCAGCCTTTTGCAATCAGTTGTTGGGTTGTTGCACCACAGAATGGTGTATGTTTTTTCAGAAAGTGGTGCAGCTGGTATAGTACCACTTTTTTTGGCAACCTACCACAAAATTTTTAACAGTGTAGATTCAAATCCTTTCTCGAGCTTGGCAATGTACTGTGAGTATTGTGTATGTCAGCATTTTCTACTTCCTTCTATGCAGGCTTTGAAGTGTTTAAGTTCATTTTTTTGATGAATCGTTTTATCACGGGCCAGAAAAATTGCGATCGTGGGCCGCCAGTTGGACCACTTGGGTCTACAATATAAACTGTGGACATGGGAAGAAAAGTGAAAACCAGCGTGGACAAAGCAGCTATAAAAAAGTAGCCGACGAGACTGTTTTTTTTCAGGCAATCGGACACTTTATGAATGGGGGACTCGGTCAAAATAATTTCCCGCCAGCAACATGGTTTACAGAGAAAACTAGAGAAAAAAATAAACATAATTGGAAGAAGAGGAGCTACATTAAATGGTGGTTGGTCACGAGGTCCTACAGTAGTGCATTATAGCATACATTTACTGTTATGGTGGCTAATGTCGAAAACCGGGGAAAGACAGTGAACTATCAGTAGCAGCAAAGAACGGAATGCCTGCATTTTCCCATCCTCCCTTAAAGTTCTCTCGTTCTCACTTTTCAGAATTCTGTAAGAAGTTGCAACAACATTGTGTGATATAGGAAGATATTAAATGAAACATATGTATTTCTGTGCAATATTTGCATGAGCTAGCTATGTCGTGAGCTGTAGGCTTTGTAGTGATGTGGACCTTACACTTAACATTGTATTGTGTCATTGTCAATGGCAATTTGGTGTAGTTTCACTAACAAATAATAAAGAACTTGTAGAAGTAATCGTTGAGTAATGGAGCTTAATAATGAATAGCACATATGGGGGCAGAGGAATTGTTAGGAGAATCGAATTATCACATTTTAGCTTATAAAGTATAATTACGTACTTTTATTTGAAGACCTAACATATATGTTGTTAGGTATCACTATCGGAGGTTTCGCTATCGTTTATTGGTACACAAAGTTGCGGATGATAATTATCATAAAAACAATGAAAACATAACACTTCTCTACAACGCGAGCATTTGATAAAAGAACTGTTCGAGCATTTACATTTCGTTTGTCGAACGTCGTCCGGAAAACACATTTCGTTCACATTTCCAAAAATATTTCTTTCATTTATTAACTTTGCAGAAAACTAAGCGTACTGCAACATATTCTTGAAAATCGGCGCAGGAAGTTGATGACGTATAAGTGAATGGATCTTCACTACGTTTTCTCGCTTGTTTAAATGCCTATCTTTTTTTAAAAGTTGGACAGAGTTTTGTAATTATTTAAGAAAAATTTTTACTTGACGGAAAAGGTACACATCACAAGGTTGACAGCATAGGGTACAATGAGGGGGAATGATTACATCAGTAGAAGAACAAGTGCCGTTGTCCTTTGTGAAGACACTATTAAAAAGTGCTGGATCTGTTTGACCTCCCCATGAATCCATGATGAATAGAAACTTCTCTTTTTCACAAAATGGTCAGATAATGTTTTTCACGAAACTGCTGAAATGCTCTTTCGTTAATTTCCCTGATTTCGGCAGTGTCACGAATACATTTCCATATTCCGCAGTTAGTCACTTTCCTATCGGGCGCTCTGGCCCAAATCTTCTAGTTTCCTATTTCTAAGGGTTGTTTAAGACCTGGAGTCAAACAATCCCTTACTAAAATCCTCTACATATGATCATGAAAATTTTTGTCTCTCGGACATTCAGAAAAGGAATTGTGGTCGCAAATAGAAAAAAAATGTAGCCCTTTAGTAAAAACAGTCTGTCCATTGTTGGAAGCCGGAACTGTACGTAAATGTTTTTCACCTGTACTGGTATCCTACGATGAAGAAATTCTTCCAATCGATATTATAGATGAGAGCTATGACTTCAGATGCACATATGCATTTTCGCCTCTTAACGTCACATTAGCTCATTATAGAACAAGTAAAAAGTGTAAGCGAATTATTTCCTATAACATATTCTTTTCGGCACAAAAGAAATGTTTTTTAAATCAAACTTTTAGAAAATGAGGTAATTAGAGGGGAAAAAAATTGCATTCATGCCCGTCAAAACTGAGCGTTATTGCCCAGAGTTCTTCATATAATATCCGGTACGAAAATAATTTTTCGGTTCGTTTTGTATAAGTGATGATACTGTCGAAAATAAAAAATATACACTTACGCCACCTAGTGGCAAAACTGTTCTTGTGGCAAATAAGAAAATATACGCAGAATGTTCTTCATAGTGGAAGATATTCGACCCAAAAAAGGACTTCTTAATAAAAATCGAATTTTCAGAAGAAGATACATAGAGGAAAACATAATACAATATCACATCTCGTCCCCTTATGGAAAAGTCGGACTGAAAAAAAAAATTCTGTGCGTTATTTGTAGAAGAAATCAAAATGCGAGCAAAATCTTCATTGTCAAGTGCATCCTATCTAAAAAGGATTATTTCAGTCGGATTTTTCGGTACGGGGATACATACCATTGCAAATAGGTTTCCCAAATACACACTAACGCACTTGGATGCAAAATCGGGTATTATAAAAGCGCAAAGTGTTTGATAGCTATGTGATGGATTTTTTTTTCTTTCAAATGCGTCTTTTGAAGCAGACAACAAGGAAAGCGAAATTAACTTATATATCCCCTAGCAGGCCGATTTTCGGAAGCAACACAAAAAATCTTCCGCCACCTAGCAACAGAACTGCATTGTGAAAAATTGGAAAATACACTGATGAGCCTTTACATTATGACCATCTACCTGATAAGCTGTAGGACCACCTTTAGCCCACAAAACAGCGGTCACTCGGCGAGGCATCGATTCGATGAGGTGGCGATAGGTATCCTGGGGTATCTCGTACCATAATGCCAACAGCAGGTCCTTTAGTTCCCGTACATTTAGGAGTGGTGGTGATCCAGCGCGAACACGCTTTTCCAAGTCGAACCACAAATGTTCGATTGGGTTCATGTCAGGTGAATTTGGAGGCCAGGGCATTAACAGAAAATCACCAGCATGTTCCTCGAACAACTCCTTCACGATTCTGACGGTGTGGTATGGCGCATTATCTTGTTGGTAAAGACCATCACCAGCAGGGAACACAGTTGCCATGAATGGGTGAACTTGGTCCGCAACGATGTTCAGATACCTCACAGCTGTCAGGGATTGTGCTATTGGGATAGCGGGGTCTAAAGTGTCACAAGAAAGCATCACCCACAGCACAACACCGCCGCCGGCAGCCTGTTTCCGCGCAACACTGCATTCAGGTGCCACAGCCTCCGTTAGTAATCAGCGTATCCGCGGTCGGCGGTCTACGTGATGCACCAGAAAACTTGATTCGTCAGACCAGGCCACTTTCTTCCAATCATCCACGGTCCAATCTCGATGATCTTGGGCCCATTCCATGCGTTGTTTGCGATGACGTGCAGTGAGCATTGGGATTCGGCTGGGTCTTCGGCTACGCAGGCCATGCGCAGAAGACTGTGATGAGCTGTGTGCTGTGACACATTACCCTGATCACCACTGTTGTAGCTGCGTTTTTTTGTCGCACTGTGGCCCTACGATCGCTGTGAACAATGAGCGAAAGTCTTCCCCCCCCTTTGGCATTAATGAGCTGCAGACGACGGTTCGTCGTTTGGGCATCTGTGCACCATTTTTAATACGTACTCACTACAGCTGCACGTGAACAATCCACAAGCCGCGCCGGTTCCGATATCGTAGTCCCGAGGCACCGTGCCATCACAATTTGTCCTTTTTCAAACTCCGATAAATCGGCAGCTTTTCCCATTCTGACTCCGAACAGTCTACTAACCGAAAGCCGGTCCTCGTGCTGTATATATACTGCTTTGTGAACTTTTCCTGCGCCACCGTTCGGTCTCCAGGAGCGCCTATTTCTCTATGCTGAGGGTGGTCAAATTGTAATGGCCCATTGGTGTATATGTACAATAATCTCGGTACCAAAAGGTGTTACCCCCGGTGGTGCAGTGGTGTAAGTGTTAGCTTCTGACCCAGTGGAGACGCCAGCAACTGAGAATCGGGGGCTATTACGGAGTCTGAGTATCATATGGGGCGGCACAAATTTTATTTTGAAATACTTGAGAAATTTTGCCCTAAAAAAATCCATTCATGTAGATTTTACTCGACGCTGATGATGTTATCCGCAGTAAATAAAAAAAAAAATAAAAAAAAAATTTCGGGCACGTACTGCATGTAATATTTATTCAATGTGTATAATACCATGGATACGAACTTCCACAGCCTTTTCTTAAGAAGTTACAATTTCTTTGTAGTTTCAGCTTACTTAACCCATATTTTCATCACGCCTTTTGTAAAAAAGATCGCGCTTCTGCTATACTTTGTCCGTCCGTCTGTCTATCTGTGGACTCCATATCTCTACAACTATTAAGGCGATTTGAGAAATTCTTTTTGCATTGGGAAACTTGAAATGTGAGAATGATGATCCTGGCATTCCGGTTTTTTTCCGATGCGCAGCTTCGCCGGTAGAGGATGTAAATGCAGATAATATCGAATTCAAAATACACTTTATCCGTTCAAGCATATAGTATGGAAGGAATATTCTTCTCACAATACGTGGAAAATACGTCATGATAATTAACACAGCAATCAGACATCTCTGAATTGACTGTATTTGCTGTTCCTCACGTAATATCAATCACATCAGAAAACTTCCCGCTCAATGGCTGATGTGATTCATATCACGTGAAGAACAGTAAATACAGTCAATTCAGAGATGTCCGATTGCTGTGTTAATTATTATCATACATTTTATTCCATATCCGATTCAAAAAATTCTTCCTTCTTTCTATGCCAGTTACATCGAATACTATCTTAGAGACAGTCTCTTTTTTAAGTAATGCATGGAGTTTTCGTTAAGGGGCGTAAAGGTAAATTAAGTTTCCCCCGATATCTCTGCTTCTAAAACTCCGATTTGAAAAGTTCTTCCTGCATCGGATACAACTCCTCATTGAAAAAGTTTTGCGTATAATTTTTTATTTTTGGTAAAGAAAGGTTTGATGTATTTCTGCTGTTGATGTATTTTCAGCAAAATCTGAGTTTCTGAAAACTCGATTTAAAAAATTCTTTCCTGGACCGATAGCGCTCACCTCTGAAAAAATTTTCAGAATACTTTCTTCTTAAAATGGTGCATAGTTTTTCCGCCAGGAGGCGTAGATTTATATCTTATTTTTGTTGATATCTCTGCTTTTAAGAGTTCGACTTGAAAAATTCTTTCTTTGTTGGAGAGCGTTTCCGATGCGAAATTTTACTCATTTAGTTTCAAATTTTTCAAATAATTTATAGATTTTCCGCTGGGGAGCGAAAAAGTAAATTCCGTTTTTCCCGGTATCTGTGCTTCTAAAACTCCGATTAAAAAAAATTCTTCCTGCACCGGACACGGCTCCTGATGGGAAATATTTTGCATGTAAAATTGTAATTTCGAATTTTTGGTAAAGAATGGTTTGGCTACCAGGGTGCATACTTCTGCTTCTGATGTATTTGCTGCAAAATCTGAGCTTCTGAAACTCGACTGAAAAATTCTTCTGTGAACCCATATCACTCAAATTGGAAGACATTTTCAGAGTGCTTTCTTTTTAAAATAATACATTGTTTTTCCGCCAGGGGCGTAGATGTATATCTTATTTTTGTCGATATCTCAGATTCTAAGAGTCCGATTTAAAAAATTCTTCCTTTGCTGGAGAGTGCTTCCGGTACGAAATGTTTCTCATATCATTTCAAATTTTTCTTAACGCACAAGTGTGCCATTAGAGGGTGAAAATTCACGTTTCCGTTTATAGCAATCTGCGGGACTCAAAACCAGATTGAAAAAATTCGTTTTCTTTCAGATATACTAATTATAAAAACTCTTGGTGTATATTTTCGTTCCAAACTAATGCACAATTTCGCCGCTAGGTGGCGCGAATGTTTAATCTGCGTTTCTCAATATCTCTGCTGCTACATGTGTGATTTAAAAAAATAATTCGACACGGGATGCTATTTACCTTGTGGAACACTTTGGGATTGTATTTTAGGAGTTTTGTAGTTTACAGTTCTGTCGCTAGGTAGTGTTTGTGTACTTCTGTTTGCAGCTGTATCTCTGCTTATAAAAACCCTATTGAGAAATTTTTTTTTCTTTTTTTACTGTAGGCCATTCGCCACAATAAAGATGGGGAGCATTATCCACTTTAAATAATGCACAGGTTTTCCGCTAGGGGTGTAAAGGTCAAAACCTTTTCCTCGCTATCTCAGCTTCCGGGAGACGTATTTGAAAAGTCCTTTTTTCCTTAGGATAGCTTTTGACATGAAAAATATTTTTTGCCTATTCTTAATATTTCCACAAAGGAAAGTTATTTCGCTAGAAGGCGTAGAGTTAGCCTTCTATATTTCTTCTTTTAACAGTTCCATTTGAAAATCCCTTTGTCTCCGATATTCCTCCTGCTATGAGAAACTTTTTGCGAGCCATTTGTTAATTTCTGTTATATACTTAGTAGCCGCTGATGGAAGTAAACACCTGTTTCTATTTCTAGATGTTTCATCGATTGCAGATATCCGGTTGATTTTTTTTCTGACTGGTTCCATTGAGTTTGAACAATTTGATAAATTATATTCGCGTCAGAAAGGATTCAAAAGACGTGCTCACTACAACCGAAAATTCGATGTCATCTTTCTAGTTTATCTATTTTCAATATTTGTTCTCACAATGTTGCTTATGAATTTGAATTTGTAACCTGACAAAGAATATATCTCTCTCTCTCTCTCTCTCTCACTAGTCATTTTAAACTATAATAACGAAAACGGCGACTTTCTATTACCCTTTTGGATATTCGCTCAGAGTACCTCCCTCAATTTCATAGAATATTATACCAAATTTAACAAAACTTTCATTTTATATAAAAATAAATTCTGTGAATTCAAAAAATTCACATACGTTTATCCAAGTTCCCTGAAATCTTAGATAGTTGCAGTCGCCATGTATTCCTACTGTATACATATTTTGTGGGGGCTAAAGTATCTGCCCAAAGAAAAGTTGGGTGGGCTCCACCCTAGCCCACCCGTAGCGTCGCACTTGTTCTTATCGTTTGTACGAGGTTCCCGGGTCCGAGCCCCGGATGAGGTATGGGTGGCGCGCTTGCTTTGGTTCCCTTCCCCGGAACCAGGGGAGGGAAGAGGTATCCGAGCAAAAAAGAATTTTTTAGTAGAGTTTCAAAAGCGGAGATACCTTTGCAAATAGAAATATGTACTTACGCTCCATAGTTGCAAAACTGTGCGTTATGAAAATTCAGAAAAAAAAAATGCAAAATGCAGCTCATAATGGAGCTGTGCGACGCGAAAAGAATGTCTGAAATTGAACTTGCCGGAGCAGAGATGGCGAGAATAATAGAGTATTCATTTTCGCCAACATAGGTGAAAAACTGCATTATTTGTGTCAGTGTGATCAAAAATATTCTTAGTGGTGAACGGTATCCTAAGGGAGAAAAAAAGGATTTTAGAAGAAAAAATATTTTTTTTCGGGCGGATTTTTAAAAGCAATGATGTGGAGTAAAATATATTTCGATGCTTATAGCATGTGACTTGCGTCCCACACTCTAGCGGCAAAAAATATGGATCTTTGTTTTCACAGTTCAGACTTTACAATGCAAAAACATGTTTTCAAATCGACTTGAGGTGCACATAGACAGGACGGACGGGTATAGTGATACTATAAGAACGTTCTTTTTTCTAAAAGATGTGCTGAAAAATATGCTGTGCCTTACAGCAGACAGAAATCCATTGGACATGGAGTTGTGATATACGTAGATGATAAGACAATGTTCACTTTGAGCAACAATAACTTAATCGCAGCTAACCATTGACATCGTGCTAGCAGAATTTCCATCAGTCTCTTCCTTGTGATTTTACTTAATTGACTTTTGCTGTATCTTATTTTTAACAACTATTATCTTTTTTTTTTTTTCAATGATTAAAATTTTGATGGTTTCGTTTTGAAGCAGGTTTTTAAACTCTGATCCTTTTATCTCTATAAAATTCAATTTAATTCATATACGCATTTGTTAATTTTCCCCATATCACAATTTCACATTTTGTTACTTTAATTTTCATTTTATGAGTAAATTTTCTTGATATGCCTCCGATTTTCATGCCTTTTCTCAAAATTTTAACTAAAAATTTTAAAGAGAAACATGAAAAGAGGCAATGATTTTGCCTGTTTTCTTTTATATTTTACATAAAGACTTGGTTTAATATTTTAACAGGATTGTCATTTTTGCTGTATAAATACGCAAATACAATTTTTTCTCTAACTTTCCCCAAATTTTAAGCAATCAATCATCTTCAGGAAATTACCTCAAATTTTGTTAGTAGTCGTTAAGTTGCCGCCCCCAAGAGCAATGACTAAGAAATAAGGAATGCGCACTACCACCAAAGCGATAGCTTTCATGAGAGGATCCGTTGAGGTTCTTATGAACTACCCTAGGGCATGCAACACGATGGCGTCTGTACTAATCTCCCACCGGTTTGGAACAAGCTCCTGGAGATTTCACCTCCCCAGTCCCCAGGCATGCGCTCTTCACATCCCACGAGATCCTGCTTCCCGTCAAGTAGATTTAGAATCAACTTTCATTATCTAGCCAAGTCATCACTTTCCTTTTGAATTGTTTAGAATAATCTTTGTTTTCAGTCTGTTCTAGGTTACTGGCCATGAGAGAGCCCGCCTTATTGATGAGCGAAAGCTTGGCACCTGTTACATTTTTTTCTTACACCAATAAATGTATTACATTACAGGGTCGTAGTATTGAATTGAATACGCAGCTAGTGCTCAATTCTAGGGGAGGCTACAAAAATTTTAGGTACGTTCATAAATTAACATATATTATAGGTTAAAATATTTTATTATAGCAGTATTTATTGAAAAAATAATAAACACAGCAATACTGTTTCTAGGACGAAAATGTATATCGCGACTTCCTCTTTTGATGCCCCCCATAAGTAGAGGTACCTTGGAATTTTTCTTTTTAGAATGAAATGACTCAAAAAGCGTTTAACCGATAGAGACAAAATTTGACATTTCGAGCGTTGTTAAAAAAATGTTTACAATCGATTTGTTTGAAAGTGGACAAAAGTAGCCTTTATATCAGGAGTGGCCAACCTTTTTGAAATTAGGCCAATAAATTCTTAGAAATCATTCGAAGGACCACCGTAACCAACTTAAATATTGACAACTATTATCGGCTAAAAATGCGGTTATTTTATGTTTTTGTAAAGTATTGAAACCGATATACATTTTTAAACAGTCATTTTATTAAACCATTAACATAATATTAAAATTATTATTATGCACAAAAATCTGAATTGTTCTAATAAAACTTTCTTTTTTACTAGAAATTAAAGAGACAAAATTAATTAAAAAAATAAACTTCCTATGAACTTTACACACCTGTAAGACTAATGTAATTTTTGACCCTGCTTTTCACGCAACAATTTGTCAATGTTGGGTGTAAATCTCGATGTACTTAAAAGAAGCATATATCCAAGGTGTGCATCTGTGATAGTTGAACGAAATTTACTTTTTACAACATTCATGGATGAAAATGTTTGTTCACAAATGTATGTGGATCCGAATCAGCAAATGAACCTCAGAGCTAGGCCATGCAGTTCGGGAAACTGTTCTTTAGGGAACGTATTTCCAGAACTCAATCGAATTAGGAGCAGTGGGTGATTCACATTGTTCTTTAAACTTAACACTAAGTCCTGAGTGGCTTTGGATTTCTAATATTTCGATTTGCATTGATGGGGAATACGTATTTATGTTCATCAGACTCTGAAATAAAAAATGGATTTATGAATAAGTCTATGTTACTCCTTTCAGATTCAAAAGCAGAAAATCGAGTTAAGAATGACTCGTACAAAGACGTAACAGCTGATTTGTATTTTAAATGATCCACGGTAAAATTACTGTAGTTACTTAAGATTTGCTGACTGGTTGGGAAATGGTTGAAATCGCGACCAATTTCACATCGGCATAATTTATAAAATCCCAATAAATACTGTCAAAAATAAAATAAAATAAAAAGAATAAAATAAAATGAATAAAACGAATCCAGAATAAAATAAAATGAATAAAACGAATCCAGAATAAAATAAAATAAAAATAATTATTATTGTCCGTAAGAGTTAAATTAGAAAAACAAAGTTAGTGCTTGGGCTGCTGGGGTCTATTCAAAATGTCCTGGCGGACCACCCCTGTTTTATATAATGCGAAATCGTTGTTCGTTTCGAGTAGGCTAGGCGATTTAATAAAACATTCGGACGAAATGTTTCTAAGAACTCCAAAGAAAAACCATTCAAGGACGACCAAAGATAGCACACTGATTAATTTTTATACGATGAATAGTTAATTAACTACCAACTGAAAGCTGTATTAACCGTAAGCTCTACAAAATGTAATTTATTCAACGGCGAAACGTGTTTACGATCTGATACAGGAGTCTGCAAATATCATAGGTATCTAGTAATGGTATGTTTTGCATTACGTTTTTGTTGTGTCTAAACTTTTGAGACTTGTAGATTCTCCTCCTTTCACGCCATGTTTAGGTATAATTATATCGATTGCATTTACTGGTTTCCCACTGCGTAGTTTAAAGCAGTTTAAAATGTCTGACTTGCTTTTCAATGTTTGTGCTCTTTTGATTCGTATTTTTGCGTTTAAATGTCGATATTTATTCGGCCCTAAACTTTTTCAACGGATCTCGCTGAATACAAAGTGTTTCAAAAATGAGTAATCCTAATAAATACGGGGAATGGACTGGCATACTGGGTACGATTGCAACAGTTTATAGAGGAACAAATTGATCTGCGAAATACAAATTTGGATGATGTGAATCCGTTTATTTATCTAAATATGACATGGATGTTAAGTCAGATAATATCCAAAATCTTGAAAATTTCGTTGTTTTGTAGCGGGAATCGAACCCGCGTCTCCTGGATAGTGTCCGAGTATGCTAACCACCCAGATCGACCAAGTTTCCGATTAATATGAATATAACCATCACAGGGTCCGCTAGTCAAAGCAACCGGCATTGTGATGGTTATATTCAAATAAAAAACTTGGTCGTTCTGGGTGGTGTAGTGGTTAGCATACTGGGACGCTATCCGGGAGACGTGGGTTCGATTCCCGCTCCAGGACAACGAAATGTTCAAGATTTCTGATATTATCAGACTTGACATCCATGTCATATTTACACCAATAAACGGATTCACATCTTCCAGATTTGTATGATACAATGGTGTAATCCCGTATTTCATTCACTATATTGTTGTATATTAAATAAGCTTCTGTACGGGCATGTTCTTGAATCAGCTGACTGACAGCTTTTTCTCTCAGTCAGATCAATATATAGCGGTGTACCACCTATCTCTCACGCAGTGGTGGATGGTACAGTAGCACGCAAAAATTTGGAATTACGATTCGTATAAAAATAATGCGAATCGCAATTAAAATTTTTTTTTAGCGGAAAGTACATACATATGTACTATTTGCTGCCAGCCGAAAATCTTATTTTTAAGCCAAAGAAAGCTCTTTTAAGCCAAAGAAAGCTCTTTTAAGCCAAAGAAAGCCCTTTTTCGCCAATCGGTCTTCCATGCTGTGTGTGTGGGACAGCACAGACATAAGTGTGACTGGAACTGCAGCCTACGCCACACCCATTTGGACCCCCAAAAGGAATTTGCAGCGTGCTGAACTTCTCTGAGCACGTGTAAAACAGTTTAAAATGCCAGCAGCAACCTGCAGTGAGATCTTCCATCCCCTCTTTCTCCTATTGGAACTGGGGGCAAAGCAAAACATTACCCACATTTCCTCCAGGATGCGGTAGTTGACCAAAACAGAAGAAAAGCTTATCTGATTGATACCGTGCTCTCAAGAAATCTCCGGGATCAGTTAAATTCTTTTTATGCTCTTCTATTTTTTGTTCTTTGTAGTGACATTTTCGTAATGTTTTAATTTCTTGAATGGCGACTGCAATTAATTCCGTACATTCCTTGTCGAAACGACCATTTTCTTCAAGAACTTTAGAGGGGAAAATAGAAGTAAAATCCCTAGGATTCATAATTTATTGGGAGGACCTAAAAATGAAGCTTGATATATGTACAACTATTTATTTATACTTTTTTGCATTTCTTAAAGTCGGCTTGGTATAATACGTAGAGTAATTTAGTTGATTCATATATACGTCTATTCGGTTGATGCATAAGTTCATTCCGTTTTATTTCACGAGTGTTTCCCAGGTCAATAGTGATGGTGCAGATGGCCAGTTGTACATCAAAATCTAGCCAGTAATATCGTGTATCTAAATCATAATGCGTTTTGTGATTGTGGCTAATGGCTGTTTGGTTTTCAGGCCCGGAAACGTATGAAGTGTCAAGTAGAGAAGAATGAAAATTTCCGACATCTGCTCCTCTACGAGTTTAACAAGGGATCCACAGCCACCGAGGCTACTCGACAAATTTGTGTTATGTATTGGGAGGATGCTATTGCTCCGAGGACAACCCGCAAATTGTTTGAACGGTTCCGAGGTGGCAATTTTGACCTCAACGACTCTCCACGCGCAGGTCGTCCATCTCACTTTGATGAAGATCGTTTGAACCATCTCATCCACTTGGATCCGCGTCAAACCACACGCGAATTGGCCACTGACATGGACTGTGATCAGGCCACAGTGGTGCAACACCTGGAACGTATAGGAAAAGGTCCAGAAATTTGGGACTCGTGTGCCTCACACTCTCACCGAAGACAACAAGAATCAGAGTGTTGGCATATGTGGTTCCTTGCTCGTCCGTTATCGCGAATGTTCTCAGCAACACAAACCTTTTCTGTCACGTATTGTTATTGGAGATGAAAAGTGGTGCCTGTACGTGAATTTCAGGCATCGGAGGGAATAGTTAAGCTCAAACAAGACGTCCACACCACGTCCAAAACATAACCATCACCCTGCGAAGATCATGTTGTGTGTCTGGTGGGACATGGAAGGCATTATTCACAGGGAAATGCTGCCGAGAAATCGGACCATCAACTCTGCACTCTCTTGTGAACAACGCCGTGTGGAGGGAGCAATTCAGCAGAAACGGCCACATCGGCGCCATGGTGTCCTTCTCCAACATGATAACGCATGCCCTCACAATGCAAACATGACCAAAATGGCCATTCAGGACTTGAAATGGGAGATCCTTCCACATCCGGCCTATTTCCCAGATGTCGCCCCTTCAGACTATCACCTGGTCCAATCTCTGTCGAATGCACTCCGTGGCAGAACGTTCAACAATGATGTTGATCTTCAGAATTTCCTTGATGATTTCTTCGCAGCAAAACCTGCACGATTTTTCAAGAATGGCATTGCAGACCTATCCAGACATTGGGACACCATCGTAAACAATGGGGGGGGGGGATACATAGTTGATTGATTCCGATTTCCCTTCTGATGTAATACATTCCTGTAGTGCGGTGAAAAAAACCAACGGCATGAACTTATGCATCAACCCAATAATTAATTCATATTTAAGATCTTCCAAAGTGCATTGAAAATCGTAAATAATATTGCAAGGTTGATTGTTGATTGTACATTGAAAAAAGACACCGCAAAACTATTTCTCATTGAAAATACGAAAATAAATAGAAACTTGTTTTTCTAAAAACTTGAGTAAATAAATAATTTTTTTAGATGATCCGCAGCGGAATATGTTTTCTCGACAATTGAGGTCGTCGTAGATTAATAAATCCGTATATTCTTCAAAATATTAGGCTTAATATTTTATCGAATATACAGGGTGTCCGAGAATTATTGGACACATTACAAAATTATGAAAAACAAAACATTAAACAGATAGGAAGAAATTGACTGTACTAACTTAAAATGTAACTACAGTTAATAAATTTCAATGTGAGATCCTTTGGTTGCTCGTAGTATGTCCAAGCGATACTCGATTTCATGCCATGTATTGGCAAGCATCTGAGGAGTTATGGAATCAATAGCAGCTGTGATACACTGCTTCAGTTCCTACAAATCAGTACAAGGAGTCTGATAGACACGATCCTGCACATAACCCCATATGAAATAATCCAATGGAGTTAGATCTGGAGAGCGAGGAGGCCACGGAATGGGACCACCACACCCAATATATCTGTTGGAGAAATGCTCATTTAGGCACTTCGTACACACGTTGACCAATGCGGAGGCACGCCGTCATGTTGGAAAACGACATTGTCATATTTTTTGATCTGGGGTATAACGAAATTTTCTAGCATATCCAAGTAAATGTCACCATTTATAGTTTTTTCGCAGAAGAAAAGGCCAATCACTTCTCTTTTTGATAGGGCGCACCACACATTAACTTTTGGAGAATCACGTTTCAGTTCAATAGCAGCATGAGGCGGTTCACTGCCCCATATCCTACAGTTGTGACGATTCACAATACCTGATACATGAAATGTGGATTCATCACTAAAAATTACAGTACTGAGAAAGTTTTCGTCGTTTTCCACTCGATTCTGCATATCCACAGCGAAATCGTATCGCAGAGTGCGATCATTTACATGCATCTTTTGCACTATTTGAATTTTATAAGCATGAAACTTTAATTTCTTGTGGAAGATATCGTGAACTGTCGATTTCGGAATGCACAGTTCTCTGCTCGCTTTACGAACGGATTTCCTTGGGCTTCGTCGGAAACTTTCATTAACTTGGTCAACCGTCTCACCGCTGACGCTAGGCCTACCGGCTGCTCCACGATGTTCCACATTGCTAGTTTCTTTAAACTGTTTCATCCACCGCTTAATTGAATTCGTTGACGGAGGATTACA
This sequence comes from Macrothele yani, assembly GCA_039090855.1. NCBI lineage: Eukaryota > Metazoa > Arthropoda > Arachnida > Araneae > Macrothelidae > Macrothele > Macrothele yani. The sequence goes on from CM076997.1 coordinate 5,427,520, forward strand.
ACCATGCATACTCTAAACGGTACCGTCTTTTAACTTTAATGACAGACTTTTTTCCCGCAAGCCATAACACACACATCGCCTTCTGCTGTACGGATGACATGACTACTGATTACGCATTTCTCATACATTCCTCATCGGGTTACACCTGGCGCCATCTATCGGATTCTGGGAATAACAATTCTGGAAAACAAAAATATAGAAGCCGTGTTAGTAATACGTGACATAAAAAAACAGACAATGCTCATAGATTTTTTTGAACATAATTTTGTAACGTGTCCAATAATTCTCGGACACCCTGTACATTGAGTACAGATATACTTACTGCACAAGGAAGATACCACTAACACTAAAAAGACGACTAATGTAAGTACTGATGCTAAAAAGGGGAAGAAAAAATGTTCAACAATTAATTTAAATTTTTATAGAATTATGGAAAACATCTGGAAGTTGCATTTAATTTTCTTTTATTTATTTATTTATTTTTACGGCGGATGGTGGAGGCTAAACCCGTTGAATCCCAACTCCAAGGTCTTTAATGGAAAGGAGAGGGGGAGGGGTAAGTCGTAGAACGCACATTTTCAGCGGCACGAGCCGCCACTGCTCCCATGTTTTTTTGTCCTTTGTTATCCAGTCTAGTAATTCAGTTGTCCAACGGTTTAAGTGTGATACCGAAATTATTTTCGTTTTTTTCTAAATATGGCATGTGCTAATTACACTGGCGAGCAAAAATTAAGGACGAGACGGTTTTTCGAATGCAACGTGGTGCAGAAGTGCTTCACATCGACACATGTCATACCATAAGATCCCCAAGATGTAAGAATATGGGACAAGTGAGCAAAACCGTCCAAACAAGGAATCCAAAGGCACTTTATTGAAAAGGTAGCTTCGAGCACAACTGGACAGAAGACAGAAACGTCCATGTGACAGGCGGCTGCCAAGAAAAATACAGTATTTAGCAGGGGATATGATCACCCCTGACTGCGTTGCAGGATTTACACTGTCTGTCCATGCTGAGGACGAGGTTGTCAAGGAGCTGTTGAGGCATCGCGGCCCATTCCTCTTGTAGCGCCAATCGCAGATGCGGAATCGTTGCTGGAGGCTGGTGACGTTGCCAAGCGTCTCCCGAGAAGGTCACACACGTGTTCGATTGGATTTAGGTCCGGGGACCTTACAGGCCAATCCATGCGTTGAATATCTTCACTCTCCAACAGCTACTGTACGATGAGGTGTAACGTTGTCGTCCATGAAGAGGAACTCGGGACCCACAGCACCTCTAAACAGACGCAGGTGAGGCAGGAGAACCTCGGTACAATAGCGGACACCAGTGACTGAACCTCCTTGGAAGATGTGGAGGTCAGTACGGCTACCAAGCATGATACCGCCCCAAACGAGAACTCCGCCACCTCCAAACCGGTCCCTTTCGATGATGTTGGAGGTGTGATTGCGTGTTCCCTGCTCTCTCCAGATGTTTATACGTCCAGAATCGTTCGTCAGACTAAATCGGCTCTCATCCGTAAAGAGAACTCGACCCCATTGCTGATGTGTCCAGTTGTTGTGTTCCTGGCACCACAGAAACCGCCGTCTCCGATGAGCAGGCGTTAATGGCACACACCGTACTGGTCGTCGTGCAAATAGACCATCTTTGTGCAGCCTCCTGGCCACGGTAAAACGCGATAACGGACGTCAAGTTGTCTGTTGCATGTGCCTTGCGATTGCTCCCGCTGTCTGTCTCTTCTCGCCTGTAGGACAATATACCGGTCGTCCGCCGCCGTGGTTGCTCGTGGGAGACCACTGCTAAACTCTCGGACAGCTGTTCCTGTCGTTTGAAATGCTCTCCAAACTCGTGAAACGATGCTGTGAGCGATCCCGAACTCCTCGGCCACACTTCGACCTTCTTCCAACTTCCCAATTACGTCACCTCGGGTAAAGTCATCCAGATGTCGTCTACTGGATTGCCTGTTGGCCATATCACACGGTGGCAGCAACTCGACGTCGTTCAAACCGATGCACACCGTGCAGCTTTATACCCTTACGACACTCCCCCCCCTACGTCATGCTGCATATATGCGCATGCCCTACCGTACCAGACCCTAGTCTATCTCCTGAGTGGTCTTTCAGTCCGTTCTGCCTGCTCGTTCCGCTGTTATGCTAATTTCTCCTCTTCGTCCTTAATTTTTGCACACCAGTGTATTATTACATTCGAAGAGTCTTTCCTAGGGGAGGCTGAGCATCCCTTGGTAGCTCTCAACCTACTACCCTGATTTACATAACTCCGTATCTTTGTTCATCAATCAATAACGACTTAGAATTCATTACAGTTTCGTTCCCAACTAACAAAACTCTGGGCGCGTTGGGCTTGGCGTGTTTTTAGCACGTCTTTTGAGAAAAAAACTACTTTTTTTATAGTATCACCGTGTCTATTCGTCCGTCCGTCCGTCCGTCTGAGGACACCACATCTTTTTTTTTTGTTTTTGTTTTGGAGGTTTAACGACCACCGTGAGCAACTCAATGGGTTATAAGCAGTCGCCCGTCCCTAATTTAGGGTCACTGGTTCCAGGGAAGGGAGAGAGCCAGTGCCGTAAGACAAACACAACATCCATGCCTCACCGGAATTCGAACCCGGACCCCGTTCGGACGAATGATCAGAGGCCATCGCTTAGACCACTGCGCCACCGGGGCGGCTTTTCGAATATTATCTGACTTACCATCCTCGTCATATTTACACCGAAAAACGGATTGTCATCTTCAAAATTTGTAATTATATCTATATTTTTTATTTAATAGCATGACCGCCCCGGTGGCGCAGTGGTCTAAGGCGTTGGCCTTTGATCATTCGTCCGTAAGGGGTCCGGGTTCGAATCCCGGTCAGGCATGGATGTTGTGTTTGTCTTACGGCACTGGCTCTCTCCCTTCCCTGGAACCAGTGACCCTAAATTCGGGACGGGCGACTGCTTATAGCCCATTGAGTTGCTCACGGTGGTCGTTAAACCTCCAATAAAAAAAAAAAAAAAATATTCGAAAACTTGAAAATTATTTAATATTTACACCAAAAAAATGATTGTCATCTTCAAAATTTGTATTGTATGGTGTAATCCCGTATTCCATTCATGACAGATATAATTACTTTAAAAATCTTCTGATACTTGTTACCACGAAAGCCATTTTACGCACAGTTTCTGCTTGAAATAAGATATTGTTAATAACAATAAATTGTGTCACCACGGGGAAGGGCAAGGGGGTAAATACGTATTGTACTTTTTCTTAAATAAGTAGTGATACTTTCTGCCTGAAAGAGTCAAAACATGACAATCCTAAAAATAATCGCCGCCAGTATTCACACAGCGGTACCATCGTTGCACAAGACCTCGTATTCCTGTGGCATAAAAGGAGGCAGGCTGCTGCTGCAACAAGTTATCTACAGCTTCACGTACCTGATCATCTAAAGTGAAACGTTTGCCTTTCAGAAATTTTCTCACAAGTCCTAAGATGTGAAAATCGCAGGGTGAGAAGTCAGGATTGTACGCCTGATGTTGAAGGACTTCCCAGCGAAAGCGCTGCTGTGTCCTTTGCGTGGTAACTGCCGTATGCGGCCGGGCGGTATCATGCAGAAGCACAATACCCTGAGTGAGGTTGCCAGGTCTCTTGTTTTTGATGGCTTTGAAGCGTCATTAAAGTTTGACGATATCGTTTGGCATTGATGGCTGATCCTTTTGGTAGCCCACTCAGGAAGCAATGGTCCTCGATGGTAAAAGAACAGGGTTTAACATCACCTTTCCTGCGGAAATGGTGGACCGTGATTTCCTCGGCGGTGGCGATGATAGATGTTTCCACTGCATGCTCTGGCTCGAAATGATGACACCAGCTTTCGTCTCCAGCAATAATGCATAGCAGGAAATTTTCACCTGTCCCATTCTTTGATTCATTTGTTCATCGGACAGATGTTTCGGCACCCACGTGACACAGACCTTACGATATTCAAGGTGCGAATGCAGGATCGGATTGACAGTTCCGATGCTCACACCCGCACTGTTCGCCAGTTCTCGGGTCATTTTCCGGATTCTTTTTGGTTTGTATCTTTTAGTTTCTTATAATATTCTAATAAGTGGCATTATTCTTGCTTATTCCGTACTGATCGTTAACTTTTCCTTTGCAAATTTCATAACTTCGTTAACTTTTCCTTTGCAAATTTCATAACTTAGGTTCCTACGTGTCTTTGCTGTAAATTTCTTTCACGCATATTTTGTCACTGTTTTCTTCACCAATTAAACTGTGACTGGGCTCTACTTTCAATTTTGATTTGTATTCCATTGTCATCTGTTTCGATATCTACGTTTTTGGCTTCGATTTCTATATTACGTTACTGTCATCTTTCCGATGCCTCACTTGGCTTAGAATGTGACAGGAGTTGAGGACAAAGGTCATGAGGGGGGGGCGCAGAGCAGCTGCTCCTCAACCTCCACCGAGCACTGGATTGCCATAGCAACCATTGTCGACGGGACGGGTCACGTCACATTTAGCTTCTGTTGCAAGTCGATGGGAGTGCCACTTTCTATGGGAGGAGTTTCCACAGGCTTCAGTGTCTGTTTCCACTTACCTTATGCAAGCACCTATGTCTCATGGGACTATTGTGCTACGTATCAGAGCGAAGTTGCCTTGTATTGATACCAGTACACCTTGGAGGCGGAGGGTGCTGGGGTTCCGTACTGTGGCATCAAGGTTAGTAGACAGTAAGGTTTGCTCATCCCGTCTTTCTCGTAGACAAATAATCGTGACGTCGCTGAATGACATCACCGTCCTAACATGAATCGTGGATCTGAACTGTAGCAATAGATGTCTAGTCAACAATCTTTATAACTCGAACACAGGACAAAAGCTTATGCAAAAGCACATTTACATTAAATACAGAAGAAAATCAGTCATGTGAATATTTCATTAACGGAGATTTCAAACATTAATTTCGTGAAAAAGGTATTGCATTTACTTTATCGGAATTATGATGAATAAATCTGCAATATGAAAATAAATGTGTTATTATTTTTCATAATAAAATAACTACCTATAATTATTTTCATTACAATAAGATTTATTTTCGTGAAAATAGTAAAAAAAAATTCTGTATATTGTCGTGAACTACTTTCTTTCACGTTGGGTGTGATCAGGTTGTATGTACACAGGGCGGAAAGATACACGGGGAATCGGGAACTACTTGAAAGCGTTCTGATTAGGTAGTACAGCGGAATTCTTTATGAGGAGTAGGAAAAGCGTCTCGGCAACATTCCCGACATTTTTTTAATTAAAAATTGAAAACGGTATGCATTAAAAAATCTGGTAGAATTTGGGAAGCTTATTCCAGCTGGTTTACAAATGGTAATTCCGACACGCTGCTATGGTACAGATGCAAAGAAACGTGGCTATTAGGAAGTCTTACGGTGACGATTTGGACAGGGACGTCACAAAGCAATCACCGGAAGTGCAGGATGAGCATAACCTTGTTATCTACTGACATTGCTGTGGCATAGCAGAGGAACTTCGGGGAGGGGCGGATGGTCTTGCTTGTGGCAGGGGCCGAATGTCCCGGGGCTGGCAGCTTAGAGTGCCCATCCGGCGGATGTTTAGTAGTTCTTTTTTTTTTTTTTTTTTTTTTTGGTTGGAGGTTTAACGACCACCGTGAGCAACTCAATGGGCTATAAGCAGTCGCCCGTCCTGAATTTAGGGTCCTGGCCTCTGATCATTCGTCCGTAAGGGGTCCGGGTTCGAATCCCGGTCAGGCATGGATGTTGTGTTTGTCTTACGGCACTGGCTCTCTCCCTTCCCTGGAACCAGTGACCCTAAATTAGGGACGGGCGACTGCTTATAGCCCATTGAGTTGCTCACGGTGGTCGTTAAACCTCCAATCAAAAAAAAAAAAAAAAAAAAGAATTTAGGGTCACTGGTTCCAGGGAAGGGAGAGAGCCAGTGCCGTAAGACAAACACAACATCCATGCCTCCCCGGGATTCGAACCCGGACCCCTTTCGGACGAATGATCAAAGGCCATCGCTTAGACCACTGCGCCACCGGGGCGGCGTTTAGTAGTTCGGAGAGCTCAGTGGATCGCGTGAAGCAGTGTACGTGGTCGAAGAGTGGTTGCTGCAGTCACTAGGCCCCCCACCAAACTCTCGTGAGAAGAGCCGCGGGTTGCCTAGTGGGTAACGTTCGTTACTGCCGCGAAAAGGACCTCAGGTTCGATTCCAGCAGATACGAACGCTCGATTCACTAAATATCCGCGGTGCGTCGGATGGGCACGTTAAGCCGTCGGACATCGGGCACTGGCCCCACGGTAATAAATAAGGGCGTCTTCCTCCCCCTTTCTACATCGCTTCCGTGTCACTTTCATATCAGGCACTCTAGCCCAAATCTCCTAGCTTCCTGTTTTTAAGGGTTGTTTAAGACCTGGGGTCAGACACTCCCTTCCTAAAATCCTCTACATATGATCATTTGATCTCGTGAGGTAACTGCCGTTTCTGTCCGCTGTTAGGGACTCTAGATTTCCGTAGATCTTTCGAGATGCCCCGCGCCACTCCCAAGTCAGAAACTAGCTAGCGCTTTATTGGCTGAAGCTCGCAGCATGTGACCTGAGCGACATTTCTGGAAGAGCGGTAGAAGCGCGCGTTAATCCCAAAGTCAGCGCCAAAAAACAACCCAAGTAGCACAGCCTTGCTATTTAACGTAGGACTAGAACTAAGCCACCGTCTTTTATTCCTAAAACACGGTGGCTTACTGCTGAGCCTGTTATTTTTTGAAGGGTTAACGACCACCGTAAAGCAATTCAATGGGCTATAAGCAGTCACCCATCCCTAATTTAGGGACACTGGTTCCAGGGAAGGGAGAGAGCCAGCGCCGTAAGACAAACACAACATCCATGCTTCACCGGGGTTCGAACCCGGACCCTTCAAGAACGAATGATCATATGTAAAATTGCAAGGCTGTGCTATCTGGGAATGGTCGTTATTATTATTATTTTTTTTTTGATTGTAGGTTTAACGACCACCGTGAGCAACTCAATGGGCTATAAGCAGTCGCCGGCCCTAATTTAGGGTCACTGGTTCCAAGGAAGGGAGAGAGCCAGTGCCGTAAGACAAACACAACATCCATGCCTCACGGGATTCGAACCCGGACCCCGTTCGGACGAATGATCAGAGGCATTCGCTTAGACCACTGCGCCACCCGGCAGTCGTTATTTTGCATCTAACTTTAACAATACTCTGTTGTGATGATTTCGATTTTTATCCAATCATCATCGCTCATCGTCTCGAATTACAATATTTGCTGGATATTATATATAGAGATATATACACTATATTGACAAAAGTCACCGGACACCTAGAAGAGAAACACAACATAGCATTTATTGGCATACATTAGTACGGTGTCGGTTAACCTTTGGTCTTAATGCATGCACTGACCCTTCGAGACATACTTTCGACAAGGTTTTGGAACACAGCGATAGGTATGCGCTTCTATTCAGTACGTAATGCTGCCGCTAACTGTTGCTCAGAAGTAGGCCTTGGTTCCAAACTTCTTATGCGGCGCTCTAATTCATACCATAGGTGCTCTATGGGATTAAGATCAGGGCTCTGTGCTGGCCAGTCCACACACGATACGGAATTATCGTCAAATCACGCCGTAACAGTTCTTGTTTTATGGCTCGGTGTATTATCCTGCTGGTACCAACAAGGATCGGTTCCACAGTACTGCCACAGAGTTGGTAGGGCATAATTGTCCAGAATATTGAGGTAGACGTGTTGGTTAACAGGCCGGGACCATACCACGAAAAACACCCCCACACGAGGCACTGTTAGCTCCAAACTTGACCATAGGAAGATAACACTGTGGTAAATAGCGTTCCCCTGGTTGCCGCCATACCCACACACTGATGGATCGTGTATTTGGATTCTTCAGTCCATAGGACCCGTTTCCATTGATCTACGGTCCACGATAAATGTTCTTTACACCATGCTAAACGACGAGTAGCATTCCGCGTGGAGATGAAAGGCTTATGAGCAGACGCACGACCACGGTTACCCATGGAATGAAGTTCTCTGCGAATGGTACGTGTACATATCGAGGTTCTAGCATTTTTACTCACCTGTACACTGAGGTCTTGTGCAGTACTCCGTCGATTAGCCGTAATGACCCTCCTAAAGCTTCAACACCCTCTATCACTGATTTTCTTTGGTCTGCCGGTACGTTTTGCTGCTTCAGTTACGCCATGCGTCTTCCACTTATTCAGTACATCCAAAACAGTTGACTTTGGTATGTTTAAACACCTCTTGGTTTCTCTTATGGACAACCCACTAATATAACACAGTTACGCCATGTGTCTTCCACTTATTCAGTACATCCAAAACAGTTGACTTTGGTATGTTTAAACACCTCTTGGTTTCTCTTATGGACAACCCACTAATATAACACCTAACAATCTTTCCTTTCTCAACGTCAGTTCTCTCCCGCCACATTTTCACTCAACCTCACAGTGCAATATGATAGCGGTCATCTGCAGGCGTGTTTTTATACCGTTTGCAGCTGTACCGCGCATCTTAACAACGCAGCGTATCCGTCCATTTGCTTTTGAAGGGGTGTCCGGTGACTTTTGTCAATGTAGTGTATATATTCTGACATTTTACAAATAAAAAAAAAGCTTTCTCGGCGACCCCTGAGCTTGGCGTCCTAAAGCCGGCCCTGCTTACATTTGAGTACGCGAGTGGTCGTTTGTTCAGCACACCCCGTTTACCATTACGACTTATTTTTTTTTTTTTTTTGATTGGAGGTTTAACGACCACCGTGAGCAACTCAATGGGCTATAAGCAGTCGCCCGTCCCTAATTTAGGGTAACTGGTTCCAGGGAAGGGAGAGAGCCAGTGCCGTAAGACAAACACAACATCCATGCCTGACCGGGATTCGAACCCGGACCCCTTACGGACGAATGATCAGAGGCCAGCGCCTTAGACCACTGCGCCACCGGGGCGGCCCATTACGACTTAAGAGAATAGTATTTAGACAATGTATTCTTCCAGTTGCTTAAGGAGCAGGGACATGGCCCTTATTAACAAGCAACTCAAAGAAAAATATGGAGAGATGCATGGTTGGTATAACCAACAAGGTAACAAAGATTCTTAAGAAAAGGAATCCACAGATCTGGAAAACGAGTACAGTGGATTTTGGGCTGCCCCCCCCCCCACCAGACCTGCCCACCCAGAATGGTCCCACCGGGGACGTGAAAATTCATGCTTGCTCTGAAGGGAGTAAAAGATAGAAACGCACAATGAGTGTGTGTGAATAAATTTACTGAACAAAAAGAAAGTTATACATTTCAGTATTTTTTTTTAAAAGACTGCCGCATATAGGAATCAGTATTGCTAATTAGGATACAGTACAGAGTAATCTGCTCTATGAGGCCCTCATATGAATGAAAGGGCCTGTCCGAAACAGCGAAGAGAGGCATAGAAAACAATAAGCGGATATGCCAAACTTCCGAAACCTTTCCGAATACGCCGTACGAATCCAGAGCTAATGAGTCACATCTGCTCTGTCGAAAAAATCCGCTCCGAGTGTTTAAACTTGAATGGAATTCTTCCTAGCCTTACACCAAAAGCATCTTCTTACTATCACGCTCACTATCTGACACTCATTTGTTCTGTGCTGGTCCATTTTCATTCTAAATTTCTGCTTAGTGCTTAGTCGGCGCTCTCATACATTTTTCGTGTCACTTGGTATTTACAACCATTGTCTCTTGGACGTTAACCTAGTTTCATACACGAGACATGAAGAAAAAAGCTGAACTTTTTAACCAGGTGAAAAATCAAAACGCGCGGCAAAACACTATGAGCAGGACGGAATAGTTCACTGCTATTTATTTATGGAAATACTAAAATTGGAGCATATTTCTGCATCCAAAATTATTGACATTTAACAACAACACAGGTTAGGTAGGGGAAACATCGCTGGAAAAAATTACGATTATGGGCGAAATCTTCGTTCCCTCCGACTTCCGTTTTCGGAAATTTTCCCTCTATTTTGAAGCTAAAACACAAATTTCCATGGAATAAAATGGTGTTTAATAACAACACTGGTTAGAAGGAACACTACTAGAAAACAAATTACGATTACGGAAGAAATCACACCATCTAACTTCTGTTTTCGAAAGTCGGAATTCCGTCCTCAGATGGAAAACTCCTCTCCCCTTCCCAATCCGTTCAGTTATGCCTCGATCTCGAAAACCAGACAAATAGAAGAAACTCATGCCTGAAGAATACAGGCAAATTTTCGCGCCATTTAACACCGTTTTTCAGAAAACCTTTCTCCATTTTCAAGCTGAAATACAAATATTTATGGAATACAATTATATTTAGCTGCAATACCGGAAGAACAAACGTCGCAAAAAAAAAAAAAAAAAATTAAAATATTTTCCCCTTAACTTCAGTTTTGAGGATGAAATACTGTCCCCAGTCGGAAAATACCCCCCCCCCTTCCAAAAAAAGAAATAACTCTTCGGTTTTGCATAGATCTCGAGAATGACCCAAATGATGACAGAAAAAAAAAAATACACGGAATTCCGCGAATTCACGGAAGAATCTCACGTATGTAATTTGCTTTAGTACCGGAAGTGCGAGTTTTGAACGATCATAATACTTTACTGCAACAGAAGTATATGAGAAAGAGAAAACTGCGTACTCTTCGAGTGGAAATGGAGAGCATTTGAACTCGAAAGGGCGTAATTTCAAGTGCCCCCAGATAAGAAAAGCTTGCTCCAGCCCTGAGTGGAGGACATAATTATCAAATACCCTCAAGTAGCAATCCTATGGACATGTTGCTAGAATTAACCACCAGGAACAAGAGGGTAAGGAACCAGAAGACTACGTGGAAGATGCGTAGATGAAAGGCTCAAGACAGAGTGCGGAAGATACTTGGGTGACCGTCATCCAGCAATGCACTGAGGATGGTTGATGTGATGTTTTACTTAAAAAAAAAAAAAAAAAAACGCGCAAAAACTTGCCCCCTCCCCCATGATTTTTTTTTTTTTTTTTTGATTGGAGGTTTAACGACCACCGTGAGCAACTCAATGGGCTATAAGCAGTCGCCCGTCCCTAATTTAGGGTCACTGGTTCCAGGGAAGGGAGAGAGCCAGTGCCGTAAGACAAACACAACATCCATGCCTCACCGGGATTCGAACCCGGACCCCTTACGGACGAATGATCAGAGGCCAGCGCCTTAGACCACTGCGCCATCGGGGCGGCCTTCCCTCCCCCATGATGAGAGTTTTTGTTTTAAACAGATCCGCGCAAAACTCTCTTTCTTAACAAATCCTAAGTCCAGCAATGCCTCGTCTTATGTGACTGGAAAGGATCATTTATAGTCACACATCTTAAATAACAATTTTGTAATAACAGAATGCATTAAACTGATTTAACTTGAGACAATCTTTCTAAAACATCGAAATATGACATTAGCTCTAGTACGAATTTGGGGCTCAAACTTTTAACGTTAATTTTTCTAGAACTGAGGTATTTACCTAAGATATTTTCACACTTAAATAAAATGTTCAACCACACTTTTACATGGGAATAAAATCAGACAATAACTCCATTCTTCCCATTTTGATCCAATTTAGGAACAGTCCATGTTCCACTATTGAGCATACTTAAATTCTCTCAAAATAAATTACCAATAATAAATTTGAGTGGTTTTTGATTTTGTCTAACTTTATACACTATTCCTTAAACACAATTAACATGCAACTGTTATTTAAAATGAACAGTATTAGTATTTGAGTGGTTTGAGTATTTGAGTGATTTTTGATTTTGTCTAACTTTATACGCTATTCCTTAAACACAATTAACATGCAACTGTTATTTAAAATGAACAGTATTAGTCTTTTCTGAGAGTATAAGGATGTAAGTGGTCACGCGGCGTACATGTACTTTTACACGGAGTAAAAGGCACCCACAGCGTATGAAATAATTTCTTGGGACGACCACATCATGGCAGAAGTAAATTTCATCCTCCGAACTTCCTTCCTTCGTCATCTACAGAACTTACGGTAGGTGCCAACGCGCACGCATACACACAACTAAGGAACCTTTTCCGGTAGAACTCCTTCAATGGAAAACTTCCTTTACAACGTTACGACATATTAACCAGACATCTGTTGAGTCACGCCTAACGTCATTTCCGCCGTTTCTGTAATGGTTTACGTCACCAACCGCTCTCTGACATCGCGCACGTCATTATTCATTATCTTTCCCACAGCTAAAGAAATTACATCACCAGCTGAAAGAAAGACGGATCTGCTCAACTTAGATAGATCGGTACGACTTTACGTAACACTAAGAGAAACTCGTAGTTGAATTACGTTCATTGAATTTGCACAATCTGATGATGAAAATCTTTTACAAGAATTTCAAAAACGCGTTTTTCTCCGAAACATTTTTAAAAAAAAAAGGAATTTCACAAGAGCGTTTCTATTTTTCATTGTTCTTTTTTTTTTTTTTTAAATTTAATTTATACTGTGGAATTTTCTCATCAAATGGCGTTTAGCAAAATTTCTAAAACATTTTCAGTTTTAACACAATGAAAACGTCTCCGAAGTTTTATTTTTTACTGTGCGTTATTAGAATGCTTTCAGATTTTTCTTTTCTGTGATCAAGAGCGGACTGGGCAGCAGGGATACCGGGAGATTTCCCGGTGGGCCGTCATATTCTGGGCCATCAAGAAAAAAAAAAACATGCTTATGAACTAGTACTTCACTATTCTTGGAGGGGAAAACCAAGTTATGCTAAAGCAGCAAAGTTTCGCACTTTCATAGCTTCAGCGGAAAAAAAAAAAAAAAAAAAAAAAGAAAGAAAAGAAAAAAATGAAATGTAGCAAATGTTCTGTTGAGCCAAACGCTGTCTTTGATGCATACAACTCCTCACCCTCTTCTCGACTTTCATATTTAAGCTCTGTTCCTTTCACAGCCGATTTCCTTTACATAATATATGATCAGTAACGGGAATAGAAACTGAAACTTCGTTATGTGTGTTAATGCATTGAGCTTCATCAACGGCAAAATTTTGGGGTTGCTTTATAGCTGTATGTATACATACAGCTATAAAGTAATCAATTTCACTTGTCGTTGGGACGACAAGTGAAATTGATTTTATTATGTGTAACAAAAAATTCGTCATCGAAGACTGCAGTGTGCTGAACAAGTTCAACACAGGTAGTGACCATAGATTGGTGAGATGTAAGATGCACCTCAACACTAAACTGGAACGTGGCAAGCTCATAAGACAAACAAAATGTATTGACATAACCAACCTTAAAAAACACCATAATACTTTCAAGTTGGAACTGAAGAACAGATTCTCTGCTTTAGAAGGCCTAACATCGGAAGAAGTGGATATTTCGGAAGTTAACAGAAAAGTAACCAAAGCTCTTATGGAAACAGCAACAAAATTAGCTGGGTCTAAGAACAAGTTGCATGTAAACAAATTATCAGGAAAAACCAAAATGTTGATGCAAAAAAGAAGAGAGATGAGGACAACTAAAGAAGATGTGACTTCCAAAGTGGAATATATAGAGCTATGCAAGACAGCACGAAAAGTATCACTGAAGACGTAAGGAAATTCAACTGTGAGCTGGTGAGGAAAGCAATTGAAAACAACCAAAGCCTAAAGATAGCAAAGGGACATCTCAGTAAGGGAAGAAAACAGATTATGGCACTGAGAAAAGAAGATGGTTCTGTAACAAGAAATAGAGGCGAAATTTTGACAAGAGTGAAAGATTTCTACTCCAAATTATATGAAAGGGATGATACATGTACTCCAGACATCATGAAAGGTACCAGAGTTCTTCCAGTCCTCCCAACAGAAGTTGCTCATGCAATCAAGAACATGAAGCGGGGAAAGCTCCAGGAGAAGATGGAATTACTATAGACATCATACAAGAAGCAAGTGGAGAAATTGAAACAGTACTCGCCCAAATTTTCACTCGATGCCTTAATGAAGGGAAGATTCCTGAGGATTGGAACAATGCTACAATGATCCTGCTACATAAAAAGGTGACATTGAGGATCTCAGGAACTACAGACCTATCAGCCTCCTATCAGTGGTTTATAAAATCTTCACTAAAGTTCTTTCACACCGCTTGGAAGGTAACACTGGACATGGCTCAACCGAGAGAACAAGCTGGATTCAGGAGTGGCTACAGCACAATAGATCATATCCACGTACTGAGAGAACTAATTGAAAGAGCGAGGGAATATGAACTTCCATTGTGCATGGCTTTTATCGATTATGAAAAAGCCTTTGATTCGGTGAAACCATCAGCAGTTGCAATGGCTCTGAAATCCTGCGGTATTGAAGATGCATACATTAATATTATTAATAACATCTATGAAAATGCAAGTGCAAAGATTCGGCTGTTTGAAAATACAACACACATAAAAATTGGAAAGGGAGTGAGACAAGGTGACACCATATCTCCGAAGCTCTTTAATGCCACATTGGAAAATGTCTTTCAATCACTGGACTGGGAAAACAAAGGGATAAAGATTAATGGAGATTATCTAACCCACCTTCGTTTTGCTGATGACGTAGTCATTTTTGCAACTACCCCATCAGAGCTGCAGAGTATGATCCAGGAACTTGCTGACAAGAGTAAAGAAGTGGGATTAAAAATGAACTTTCAGAAGACAAAAGTGATGTTCAATGCTTTTACAAGAAATGAAGATTTATCGATTGATGGAGAAAAACTGGAGATAACAGATACGTATGTTTATCTTGGACAGCAGATATCAAGTGAGGGTCACATTGATGAAGAAATTAATCGGCGTACAAAACTTGCCTGGAGAGCTTTTGGAAGAAACAGCATAATTTTCAAGAGCAATATGCCATTATGTCTTAAAAGAAAAGTGTTTGATCAATGCATCCTTCCAGTGCTTACGTATGGTGCAGAGACGTGGACCTTAACTAAAAGAGACATACAAAGGCTGCAGACAACTCAAAGAAGCATGGAGAGGTGCATGCTTGGTATAACCAGGAGAGATAAGAAGAGGAACTCGTGGATCCGAAAAATGACGAGAGTGGAAGACATCATGATCAGAGTTAAATCCCTGAAATGGCAATGGGCTGGACATACTGCCAGAAGGACAGACCATAGATGGACAGCCGAAATTTTAGATTGGATTCCAAGGGACAGGAAAAGACCCAGAAGAAGACCACATGGGAGATGGGTGGATGAAATTCGTAAATATGCGGGAGTGACATGGAGGAGACTGGCACAAGACAGACCGTTGTGGAGGAAACTTGGGGAGACCTTCGTCCAGCAGTGGATTGATAATGGTTGACAATGATGATGATGATGATACATACCTACAAGTTTTTTTTTTTCTTTTTTTTTGAACGAAATCTGCGTTAGGTTTACTAATTTTTGTTCCTTACAGTTACACGAATTCTTGAACTGCAGTTCAGGAAAGTCTGTTTCAACGAGAGCAAAAATGCATTTTCCACTTGAAAGCAATTCAATAAAATTTTAGCATTCTTTAATTTTTCTTTTATAAATTTGCGCTAACATTCTTGAAAGTCTGGACATTTTCAGTTTTTTCAAGATATTTTTCGTAATTATTTTGTTTATGATATGTTAGTCGGGAAAAATAAAATAAATTTTTTGCCCATTTGGACCTGACTAAAAACAGACTGAATTCAACTATTGCAGTAAAATTTATAACAATGGAATAAAATCGTCAATAGTCTCTCTCAAAGAATGTACCTTGACTATTGCTTCTCAGCAACAGAAGTAATTTTCCCACATTAAATTTCACTAGGGATCTGCGGCCCAAAAACATGGGGCAAAATGTTGTAAATTAATTTTTTGTCACTACAAAAATAGCAATGCTGACATACCCTTTTTTTTTTTTTTTTCAGGGATGGGGCACCTTGATAATTTTTCCCAAAGGTGGAACACACAAAATTAGCTTCCAGGGCAATTTATGGATTGCCAGTCTGCGATTTAGAACAACTTTACCAAGAAGTGTTACACTGAATTATTGGGTGTAATATAAGCACATCTTTTGATAAAAGCTATCTAGTATGATATGGGTACTTCTCAGCTTTTTTGTCCTTAATTTTAAATTGTCTAATTAGCAGTTCAGTTTGTGAACTGTTTGTGTGCTGCTGCGGTTAAAGTGTATCATGTTTGGAGAAATGGCACCATTGTGAATAAGCGAGTGGAAACTGCGAAGCACCACATACCATTGATGTGAGAGTAGAACGTTGGCTTCTAAGGTGTGCGAGGGCTGATCGACACACAACAGTGAAGCGACTCACTGGCCGAATGAACCAGGGGGCTACCGGAAGTGTGTCTAAAACGACAGTTCAGCGAACCCTGCTGCGTATGGGGCTCCAATGCAGACAGATGGTCACTGCACCTATCCTAACGAAGGTGCATCGGCTGGAAAAGCTTACATTTGCAAGTCAGTATCGGAACTGGACCTCTGCTGATTGGCAAAGGATTGCCTTCTCTGATGAGCAACGCTTTCTGCTTCATCGAACAGATGGATGCTGGCGTATAAGGCGAGAAACATCGGAGAACAAACACTCTTCAACCATTGCTGGAAAAACACAAGCTGGTGGGGGGCAGCATTATGGTCTCGGGAATGTTTTCGTGGCATTCCCTGGGTCCAATCATACCTGTGGAAGGCACTATGGACCAAAACCATTACGAATCCATCCTTGCTGACCAAGTACACCCACACATGCTGATTGTCTTCCTTGGGGAGAAGGGGATCTTACGGCACGGCAATGCCACATGTTTCACAGCTAGTAATATCCGAGAGAAGAGCATGATGAAGACTTCGAAGTACTTCCCTGGTTTCCCAATTCCCCACATTTAAACCCAATTGAGTATCAGTGGGATTACCTCGATCGTGTTGTTTGCTCTATGGATCCTCTAGCATGCAACCTCCAGCAGCTGTCAGATGCACTGCAGTCAGCATGGCTCCGCATACCTGTGAACACCTTCCAGCACCTTATTGAGTTAATTCCATCCTGTCTAGCTGCTGTCTGCACTGCACACGGTGGTTACTCTGGATATTAGCTGGTCACAATAATGTGACTCAACTGTGTACAATGAACACATACACGCAGACATACCAACCTTCAAAATCTGAAAATCGGGAGATCTTTACAGCTCATAAAATCCCATGAGTGCTATTTTTTATCAACATTTTCCAGATGTAGGAACAATTTCCCAGAAGTAGTATTATTGGCCCTCTAAAAGTTCTGTAGAAAAAAAAGCAGCACGAAAATCAACACCCCTTCCCCTTACTGAAATTCGTTTTCAGGTACATTGATTCTGCAAGATAATGAAAACGTAAAATGGCCTGCATGTTGCTGTTTTTTATGAATAAAATAGCAGCCAACTGTTTTCATTTCTTCTTTCGGTTGTGCACCAAGATGACAAAAAGCATCGCATTCGTTACAAGATGAGGCCAACTGTAACTACTCCCTTTTGTCGTTAAGTGAATTCAGCACAACTCAACTGTTTATCAGCACTTTGAATGTGCACGGCTATGCTGATGCGAGGGGTTGAAAGAATGAATTGCAAGGAGAAGGCAGGGCAGCTCCCATCTGTCAATCAATTACTGACATTCCACGGTATTCTAGTGCCAGAGTGGATGAGCTCTTTGCTGAAGGTGTCGCATGCCACTCCGACTGGGAGAAATTTTTCTGAAGCAAATTTTGGCGACCCATCTCAGACGATTGGTCAGAAGCCAGTGCTTAAACCACTGCACCACAAGGGTGGCTTCCTTTTTGCAGATTGGAGGCGAGAAAAAGCACAAAACTGATTACTGTAATGCCACCTTGCATCGATGCAGAAATAAAAGAAATAAAAGATTTCACAAGTGTTTCGAAATGATGGTGGTTGATGGAATTTCAACCATCCTAAAGGCTAATTCTCGGTGAAAATCAGGAGAATTTGACATTCATCCAGAGGGAAGGAGGAAGGGCTGAAAACCCAGTCTCGTGCCTAAATCCAGAGAGTTGGCGCGTCTGTACATGTGTTTCAAACCAATGAATGCTATTATAACCAATCATTCATTTTCAAACTAAATTTTATTCTGATATGTAAATCTTAAAAAAATAAATGTATTACAAAATAACTGAAACAAAAACAAACTTTTACATGCACATACAAAACCAGTTCAGAAAGCATGCCTGTTCATTTAAAAAAAAACAGAAATTTAGACTTTTTTCTTTTCGAACTTGGGACAACTATTAATTACTCTTGGCAGTCTTGACCAGTAATAACTCTGAGCTGGGTTCAAATTGCAGGGATGGTATAGACATTTTTTAACCTACTGTGCCAACCCTTCACCCCCAAATTATCATCCACGTTTTCAGGAGCAGGTCCAACATGCTTGAGACATGGTGAGTTGAGTAGAGGTTGCTTAGCCACAAAGTTCTTTACACCATGTAAGTATATTGCTAATTAGCAAGACTGATTTGCTATGCAAAATTTTTCAGCAATTAAATTCATGTGATTTACAATTGGCTTTATGAAAAATTGTAAATCATCAGTAAACACGTAGATTATTTGTAATATAGTTTAGCATATAGTAATATGTAGCTATATGTCTCTAAGTACAAGTGTTCATTATGTAAATCAATTGCTCAAAGTATCAACATTTTTATCCACTGCTAATATGGATGGGATGAGTTTAATTAGTTATTTAAACTTTCCAAATAGGTCAAAAAGTTGCTTTACCAGTTTCTTCATAACACCTTTCTCAGGTTGTTCTCCAGTGAAGTCAGTTTTCCGTAATCTCTTGTGATAGTTAGAAATCAACAAATCAATGTCAAAGAAAATTGCCGTGAATGCCAAAAAGAAAAGTAAAAAAATTATAACTGTCAAAGGATCCAAAGGTAGCGTCATTATAAAATATTTGAGCAAACAATGCAGCTAAAGAGGGAAATGTTGTTTATACTTAAAATTTAAACTGGAGGACTGGTCTCAATAAGAAACCAAGACAACGATAAATCCTTGTTCCCAAAAAATGTTAGTGGCTGTAATAAGGTATAGATTCACTAGGGTGACTGGCGACACCCTAGTGAGCGGACCGATCCTGGTTTCATTCACGACCACCACACTGCCCGTCACACAGGCATCATGGTATGGGGTGCAATTGTGCATGACAGCAGGTCACCTCTTGTCCACATCATGAGCACACTGACAGCTGCACAATACATGAACGAGGTTCTGCAGACCATTTTGATGCTGTTCCTGAATGGCCTACAGCACCTGATTCT
This sequence comes from Macrothele yani, assembly GCA_039090855.1. Taxonomy (NCBI): domain Eukaryota; kingdom Metazoa; phylum Arthropoda; class Arachnida; order Araneae; family Macrothelidae; genus Macrothele; species Macrothele yani. The sequence continues at coordinate 5,446,846 of CM076997.1, forward strand.
CCAGCAAGATAATGCCCGTGTACACACTGCTCGGGTCTCCAATGTTTGCAACATGCTCATACACTGCCATGGCCAGCGAGATCACTTGATTTATCCCCAATTGAAAACCTGTGGGACCACATTGGAGGGCGTCTGCAATCGAATTGCACTGTACATGATCTCGATGAAATGGGAGTAAGTCAACCGTGCTTGGTGTTCCATTCCTCAGGATGATATCCGTCGACTGCATGACTCATTGTCATGCTGTATTGCTGTTTGCAGTCATGCAACCACTTACTGAGCTGTACCTGTTGTGCTGCATTATCTCATCTGATAAACACTATACGTAGCTGAAAATAGAATCAAGGTAAACCCTTATGCATTCCTACTTGCATGTTCAATTTCACCCTTCTATCCTCACTCCTTCTGGGTGGGGCAATTTCTATGTCAAACAGTGTATAATCTTGTAAGGGAAAGTGACTATGTGATAACTGCTTGAACAGGTAGTTCTAGTATCAGCAGTAACTAATGATTTGCTGTTAATATCTAACTGTTGTTCGTAGCTTGCAAAATACAGTAAATGTCGAGGAATCTGAACCTGTGATTAAGTCAAAGGGGCTAAGGACATTGGGCAATTTATTACAAGGTTTTTGAAAAAAAAACAAATGGTTTTAACTATTTGGTTGCAGTAATGGATAAGGCAGGAAAGCTTGCTAAGGAATTAGAAAACACAATCAGCAAAGCAAGGAAAAGTCTCATATCAGATGTGTGTAATTTTCTCCAAGAAGGTAGTTGAACAAACTTGTCTGCAAACAATGTAGAATTTAAAGCCACCATCTTCTAAGGCAGTGAGAGCTGGTTATGAAGTATGGTCAGGGTTTGAAAAATTCTGTGCACGAGATGCCCAGGGCATATAAATTATTGGCCTCTGCAGGTAAATAAAACATCTACTTGCCTGGTCCGGGCAACAAAATTTTAAAATAAAGTTTAGAATAGAATTTCCTACTACAAGAAAAAAGACAGTTGTCAAATGTTTTGTTTCATTTTACTGCTAACCACAGGCAGTTGTATTACTGTTCTGAATGCAAAGGACAGAAGAATATCACTCCTTTAATATTATATTATGCTCTAGTTCCAGAAATTGAAACCATATGCAGTTTTGCTCCAAATGTTGTTTATAGTCAGCGACAGGATGCATGCCTCTGATTGAACTAGCTTCCAGTGTTTAGTGACAAAAAGCAAAAACTTGAACGAAAAGAACATGGCAGGATCACTGAATTTCTCAAATACCAACTTCATCATTGTATCATTTCATACCAATTCAGCTTAAAAATTAAGATATGCACTCTTGTGCATTGAACATTTTGATTACAGACCCTTAAAATGGGAGTGTGAAACATAAAAAATATGATCAACTTTTATTACAACTTAAAAAAATGAGGGTTCTGGTTTGTTTCTTAAAAGATAAACTTTCCTGGACATCCAGCTTTTATTACCTGAGCAGGTAAATAATTTCTGTACATGACCAGCTGGGCATATAACGTTTCAGATATTTTTCAAGCCTTGATGAGTCTCTTTAGGTAGTAAGAAGTGGCTGATATGAGGAGAGTAGTGAGAGGAATATGGTATCATATTCCTCTCACTAATGCTTGAGTAGTAGTGAGAGGAATATGGTATCAGGGGTCATGGATCAAATTAGGGGTATGACAGGATCAGAAATGCACACAAAAGACCCGAGTTGGCTTTTCCTGCTGAAAGATGAAATAAACTTAGGTGATTTTGACATGTTAATCATTTGGGATAAGAGAGATTACCATAACACCATGAATGATTACCATATGCTGCACTCTAAAGCATTTGGTCATGATGCAGAAAATCTTGAAACGGACAAATCACAAGAAATGAGTACCCACTTTTATTTGTAACTGGTAACATTTGTAAACTTCTGTTCTTGGTAAACAGGCTTGAAAAGATATTGATGCACTGGATTTATAAGTCAGAATTATGGTAGTGAAGCAGCTTAGTTTCCGAATCATTCAATACCAACATGCCACTTAGCACAGTAGTAGGTAATAAGGTACAGATTCATTTTTGATATAGACCTTAACAATCTGACCACAAGTATAATGATGTCATAAAACAAAACCACCACTAGTACCTGCAGTGATAAAGATTTCATTTTTAGGCTTTTAGCATGTCATTTTTCAGGTGAAGGATTTTAAAAATAGTATCAGTTTTGCATTTTAATTGACCAAAAACACACTAAAATAGATTTTTTAGGAAAATAATGACTTTTATACAGAAATTTGACCACTTTTAGCCTATATGGGTAGGCAACACCCAAAATGGTGGCTTATCTTCAGAGATAGGAACAAAAGTGAGTGATACAGCTTGTGGGACATTGATATACATCTTTCCAGTTAAAAAAATTGACTTTATTTTTGATGCACACTCAACTCCTAAAGCACGGTGAAGAATTTCTTCGTGTGTACCCTGGGAAAAGAAACAACATTCTTAAATCTGAACTTGTTAGCATCAATGAAGAATTTATATACAGTGGACAAAATGTTGGTACTACAATTAACTGGAACCTTAGTGCAAAGTGAAAGATGGGTGCTTCTCTTGTGACAAAACTGTGTCAGCACCTAAGAGCAAACATCCTGACAAAGTTTATGTGAAGATCTCTAAGTTTTCAAAGAAGCAAGAGTACTTCCCATCAAGCATTAAGACCCAATAATTTAAATATAGCAGTGTGATGTAACAATCACTTATTAAACACGGCGCAAAGTTAAATAGAAATTGCAAGAACAAATATGATAGATTTAAACTTTCACGACTGAAATCATATAAAAAAAATTAAGTAACTGAGGAAAACAATCAAGAAAGCACTTTCAGAATTACATGTACCACATTTCTGGTTGGCAAAGCAAAAGATGGGTGCTTCTCTTGTGACAAAGAATTGGGTGTGGAGCTTGTGAGTGTTAGTAGACTGAAACTGAATGAGTTCATGATGCTGCAGTTGCAGTCAGCGACTCAAAATGTCTTGCCACATTAAGCAGTGGTGATATGGTTGCAATCAAAGAAAAATACTGCAATAATTTTCTTGCCAGCTTTTATAACCAATTTCAGTAAATGCAGAGAGATGAGAAATCTCAAGGGAAAAGCAGCATTGATCTATAGTAGCGGTTCAGGTGAACTTGAGAACTATTAAAAGAAACATTTGACTTCTGAGGCATCACCTTTGTATTATCCAACATCAAATCACTTCTAGTCAGGACTTGAACCGAACTATGTGTTGAACACACAGAGGTAAATAGTACATAGCACAATGTTAAAAGAGAAGATTCTTGCATACATGCAAGAACCACAAAGCCACGCCAGAACTTACAGCTAAGCAAATGGAAGAGAATTTCTTCAAGTTTACAAAGATGATGCGGGAGAAAATATCTTCAGCAAGTGTGAAGAAAATGCATTTCAAGATATGTACCTTGCTGTTACAGCTGCTGTTGTTCAAATAGAAATATTTTAACTTGGAAGTCAATGATTTAGTGAAAAGTTTGAGAAAAATTGCCAAGAAAAATAAGTAGTCTTAGTTATTATAGAAGGTTGTAGAATTAAAAATGAAGGTAATACAGATGAGAAGAGTGTTGCAGCCTTGTCACTCTCACAACCAATTCGATATCATAGCAGCAAGAGTTAAAAATCAAATAGTCAATGTTACGAATGCCACGAAAAGGATAATGAAACTGCACCACTCCTTTACATTGGACTAATGATATATGCTAAGACTCAAAAGGAAGAAATTGCCAATAGGCTACACAAATTGGGTATAAGCTTATCACATGAAAAAGATTGAGAGGTCTCAGCCAAAATAAAAAAAAGTGCCAGCAATACAGTAGCGTGGGGGTTGTGTGTACATCAGACTTTAAACCAGTAATGTTTACTTGCGTGACAATGTAGATCAAAATCCCCCATCATCTTCATCCACACAGTCATTCCATGGAGCAGCCATATCCTTGATCTAGAGAAAATCGAATGATGTGTCATCAACATTATATGTAGAGAAAAATGAGTGGATAAAGAAATGCACTGGCAAATCACTTGTAGCCTGGCAACCAGCCTGATTGGTATTTACAGCTGCAAAGTACATCAAAGAAAAAGCTAAATGTTTCTGTGAGTACTGTCAGTGCCCTCCCACCTCTTTCAATTGATGCTGATTCATTATCATATGAATGGCTACAGATGATTGAAACTCTTGATCTTTATAATCCAAGAAACATAAGCCACATTACTTGGGTCATCTTCCACTACCAGCAAATGATTTTCTGCCTCTGTTAAGTCTATCGGTTCTCCTTCAGTGGTTCACCATTGCTTTGATATTCTCAAGCACACACTAGCCTCACTTAAACCCCGTCAGACACAAGCAGTGACATGTTATCAACCTGTGTATGCTATAGCAAAACCACTACGGTGGTCAATTCCAGATCATACGGAAAAGATAAAATAATAATCATGATGAGAGGATTACACACTGAAATGGCATTCCTTGCAATGTTAGGTGATTGGCTGGCTGGAAGCGGCTGGGACAATCTGCTCGTTAAGGCGAGTGTTACTGCTGTTGTAAATGTTGGACAGTGCTTAACAGGATCTCAAGTAAAATGAGCCCACTACCTACTATAGTATTACATCACTGCATATCCTTTTGAAGAAAGCCTACAGTGACTTTTCTGACTAGCAGGTATCTATGATGGAATAGATAACCCAAGAGACTCACACTGTGTGGGCAATTCAAATTTTGATAAGTAACACTGCAGCTCAAATTGCTACTTTTCTAGTTCCTTCACAGTACTACTTTTCACAAAAAAAATATGATCAGCTCATCTAGTTTAAATTATTTTTACCATTATAAAATGATTAGACTATAAAATAATGGAATGAAGACACTTCAAGCTTATTATCATACTGTTTTCACATTGTATTTTAAGAGATATTCGACAGCCTGTAACATGAAAATCAGTGTGAACCCCAAAATGAAACTCATCAGGTTTCACTACGTACTACAGATGGTAGGAGTATCCATGGCTAAAATCTCTAATTTTTGCAGGTCCCCTTTTGAGATACCAGACCTTAAAATTCACAACTTTTGGAAATTTTCCATTTTCGGAGCTAAAAATTGGCTGCAAGGTCTTCCAACCCAGGTTTTCACTGTGGCTGGAAACCCTTCCAGTCATAGTTCTTGTACAAACACTTCCATCCTGTGGTTTCAAGCCCTTTTAATTTTACAGACCTTTAGAATAGGCAAAACTGCTCTTTATGAGCACTAAATTTATGCCCATTAAAATCTCAGTTTTATCAGTCTTATCTTACATGTCTATACATTTTCTGAAAGTCCAGGATCTCTACTTTAAAGCAGTGGAAACCAGAACTTTCTATCTTTAATGGAAACCACACAGTAGCCTTTGTTCAAACCAGCTGCAAACATCCCATTTTTGCCTGCCAAGGTGAAGAAAAATGAGACTAAATCCAAGATGGCAGCAGACAAAAAAATAGCAAAAATAGTTTGAGCAGGTTACTAGCAAGGCACCTACGGTGAAAATGTAAAAACATTAACAAGATGGTCAAGCAGCCACTCCCTGGGTGATTTTTGACATCGAATGGCCCTATAGAAAAGTCTCCCAAGCCTTGGTGCTTCAAGAAATTTGCATCACTTCCAGGAGCGTAGATACCGGGCGGACGGTTGCCCTCCCAGAATGGTCATTCCAGGGGTGTGTAAAAAATAGGAATTCTAGCTAAAAAAGAAAGCTAACACCCTTCAGTATTTTCTTTTTAAAGACTTTAGTTAGTCTTATACAGTATTCCATGAAGCTAACCAGGATACAGAGTAACATACACTATGAGGTGTGAACATCTTATATCCATGAAGGGAATTTTCCAAAAAAAAAAAAAAAAAAAAAAAAAGAAAAAAAAAAAAAGAATGGAGGCATAGAAAACAATATGCTGATATGCATAACTTCCATGACCATTCCGAATGTCATTTGGATGAAGGGCTAATTAATCATGCATGCTCTGTCGCAGAAAGTTCTTTAAGTGTTTAACCTTGAACAGAATTTTTCCAAGCCTTAACCTTGTAAAGCTTCTTACTATTGTTACGTTCACTATCTAAAACTCATTCGTTCTACGCTGGTTTGTTTTTCGTTTTGCATTTCTGTGGAGTGTTGTGCTGTCACCGTTCACAAAACGTTTATGCTTTAATTGGTATTTACAACCTGCGGTTCTTGGGTATCTTTCTAGTTTTTGCATACATGCATACATATCACTAAGCTGTTCTCTGAAATTCAGATGCTAGCTCCAAAAAGAAATACAAACTACCAGATAGTTTTTACTTAATGTTACCGTATCAAACTTCTCCATTTACGGCGATCTTGACATACAACTCGGGCTTCACTGACATCCATTACATGCCGTACGCAAGATCTTCTATACTATACTTCATACTCATAATTTGTTTCTCATGCAGACACTCCTGAATCTGATCCTCCCACGACTTCCTTGGCCTTCTTCTGCCTTTCCTTCCTGCCACTTGGGCTAAAAATATTTTGTTAGTAAGCATCTCATCACTCATTTTTTCAACATGGCAAAACCACCGAAGCATATTAGTCTCCACCTTGCTAACAACATTTTGCTTCACATCGTACAATTGCAACACATTTTTGTTCCTCACACAATCATAACGTGTCTTGCCACAAACCCCCATAAGTAACGCATTTCTCCAGCACACAAACGACTCGTATGTTTCTTCTGCAGTACCCAGGTTTCACTGCCATACATCAGAGTAGGAACAATTACACTCTCATACACAGCCATGTGGGACTCTCTTCAGAACCCATCATTCCTGTGAAAACCTCCCAGAGCAGCCATGACTTCCAATTAAGAATTCACTCGCCTACTAATTTCACCATCCAATTTATTCTCTCTGTCGAATATGCTTCCTAAATACACAAACTCACTCACCTGGTCAATCACTGTGCCATTTACACTTATATAACATTCAGTGCTACCAGTTCCTCTCTCAAAAACCATAACTTTGGTTTTTCTCTTATTTATACTCAGTTTGAATTTCATGCAAACTTTGTACATCCGTTCTCTGTGAACAGGACAGTGTCATCAGCATACAGCAATCTGCACACATGGGTATCACCAAGACATAAACCAGTATTATCTATTTTAGCATCAAACATGCATGCATCAATAAATATATTAAACAGCCATGGTGACATTACACAACCTTGCTTGATTACTGCACCAACAGAAAACCATTTTGATAACGCACCATTCACTCGTACACAGGCTTTACTGACAGCATACATGGCTTTTACACTATTAAGTAGATTCCCAGTAACACCATATTCATTCAACACCTTCCACAAAAGGGTCCTATTTACTCGGTCGTAAGCTTTCTCTAAATCTATGAAGACAGCAAAAATTTTCTTACCAACAGCAAGATACTTTTCAATCGTCATGCGTAATGCAAAAATCTGGTGAGTGCAGCCTTTACCAGGCATAAAAACACTCTGAACATTCCACACTTTCTCTGATGTAAGACCCCGTACTTTTCCAATAACGACTTTACCAAACACTTTTCCTGGCACACTTAATAGGCTAATACCACGATAGTTCTTGCTGTCAGTCTGATCACTTTTCCCCTTATACAAGGGAACAATGACAGCATCCTTCCAATCCCGAGGGACCATTCCCAGCACAACTGGCAAAGTTCAGTTAACCAATCAATTACAGAGTCGCCACATTTCAACATCACGGCAGTTATGCCATCAACTCCCGGAGCCTTACCATTCTGAAGAGATTTTAGAGCTTTACACACTTCTTCTCTTGAGATCTCTCCTGTGCTTTCTTCCTTCACTGTGCCATCATCTGCATCTGTCTTAGAATCATCTTTGCTTTCCTGATCTAATAACTCACAAAAGTATTCACACCATCTTTCACTTAACTCATTGGGCTTCCATATCATTTTCCCAACCCTATTCTTCACACAACCTAACACTTTGTTTCCCCTATTTTTCTTGAGTCTCATGTACTTCCAGGAAGACTTCCTATCTTTCCAAAAAGCCAATTCATGCCTTTACACCTTCTCCTTCCTGTCTTTTGCCTAACTCCGGTGAATCAGCTTAGCTGCTTCACGCTTCTTACAGCGATATTCATCCACAGAAACTCTACCTTGCAACATCTCCAAATATGTTTTCTTCTTTCTCTTTACTGCCACTTTAAGCTCACTATTCCATGAAGCATCATTTTCCATTGTTACACACTATTGTGGTGACACAGATATCTTTAGCAGCAGTGACAACACAGTTCTTAAAACATGTCTACTTCTTTTTTACATCCCTCTCACATGACTTCTTCTCCTTCAGTCGTTCTCTGAGCAAGTTAGAGTAACACTGATGACCTTATCTTCAGGTAGCCTTTCAACCTTTTATTCTTTCCATCCTAGGCCTCTTCCTATTCCTCCAAACAACATTCAGCTTCACTCATGACACTACCAAGTGATGATCAGAGCCAACATCCTCACCTTTCATCACACGAGTGTCAACAAGTAAGTGTTTCAGACGTTGATAGCAGACAACAAAATCTATCACACTTTTTTGACCGAGAGTATGATTTTCCCAAGTATATGTGTGGATGTACTTGTGGTTGAAAAATGTATTAGATACATACAAACCATTCTCAATGCAGAGTTCAATTAATCTTTCACCATTATCATTTACACAAGGATCATTAAACTTACCCAGAACATTGTCAGAAATTGTATTCTGCACACTTACTCTAGCATTGAAATCCCCTGCTATTATAACTTTCTCTTTAGCACCAAACTAGTTCAAAACAGTTTTCCATTAATCTTCCTTCCTATCAGAGTGTTCAGAGTCACAAGGAGCATACACTACAACAATTATTATTTTCTAAAGTTTTACTTTCAAATGAATCCAAAGAATTCTCTCACCTATGCAACTAAAGTGAATCAAGTTGTTGTTCATCTTTTCACTTAAAATCACACCTACACCAACCTGTCCTCTCACATTTATCCAATACTCTAGACCACACACTTACCGTTCCATTCACTTCTTCTATACCAATTTCCTTCTTTTTGGTTTCACTTACACACAGCACATCCAATCTATACTTATTCATCTCTTCACTCACCTCATTAATCGTGCCATTTATACCTCTAGTATTCCATACACCAATCTTACACTCACTCAGCAGAGATCTTTTTTATTTTCCTTTTCCCAGTTCCAGGTCAATACTGTGGTGGACCATCCTTCTCAAGTGTGGTAGGCCCAGCATCCTACACATGAGTCCATTTTTGCATTTCTTTTTGCATTTTTAATAAAATTATATCAAAAACCTGAAGTGTGATTTTTGAACGATAATAATACTTTCCTATAACAGCGGTGTGTGAGAAAGTAAAAATCACATAATATTTGAGTGGAATGCGAAGGGTCATAATCTCAAGTCATGCCCTCCCATATAAGAAAAGCTTGCAAAGGTCCTGGTCACTTCCATGCCTGTACGAAAACAATAGCTGATCACGGATGACTGAAACTATCTTTTCAAAATGGATAAAGGAACTGAATAACAAAATGCAGAAAATGAAAAGAAACATGGTTTAATTGGTCAATAACTGTTCAACACATCGAGTTGAAGCAAGATTCGGTAACGTAACAGTAGAATTTCTACCACCTAACTGCACATTCATCCACCTGACCAAGGCATTATAAAAAATGTAGTTTCATTTCTATCATAGTCTTTTTGAAAAAACACTTGTAAATTTGAAAACTGTGGAATTATTGGAAATAAAAAAAATCGATCTTAGACAAGCCATAGAGATGATTTCTGCAGCTTGGAATAATGTATCATCTACCACAATACAGAATTGCTGGCGTAAATGTGGTATTTTTACTTCTTACGATTGCTTTCAGCAGATACCGAAGATAAGAAGTGATAAATTTCCTCCACATTTATGGAAACAGCATCTCAGGAAGTTAATTTTATTTGACTTTATCTCTTACTGACTATGTCAAATGTGACAATGAAGTTAAACATGTGCTTACTTAACAACAGAAGCAATAGCAGAAAGTAAAATGCCCTCTTCTACCTCTTTGGAAAATGAGGAAAGAAGAGATGATGATCCTTGCACAGAAGTCTCTCTGTCTCATTGCAGCTAGTCTGCAAAATGAGGAAAGAGGAGATGATGATCCTTGCATAAAGGTCCCCCCCCCCCGTCTCATCGCAGCTAGCTCTGGAAAATGAGGAAAGCGGAGATGATGATCCTTGCACAGAGGTCCCCCTCTCTCATCGCAGCTAGTCTAGAAAATGAGTAAAGAGATGATGATCCCTGCACAGAGGTCCCACTGTCTCATCGCAGCTAGCTCCGGAAAATGAGGAGAGGAAATGACGATCCTTGCACAGAGGTCCCGGTCTCATTGCAGCTAGCTCTGGAAAATGAGGAAAGAGATGATGATCCTTGCAAAGAGGTCCCGGTCTCATCGCAGCTAGCTCTGGAAAATGAGGAAAGAGATGATGATCCTTGCACAGAGGCCCCCTGCCTCATCATAGCTAGCTCTGGAAAATGAGGAAAGAGGAGATGATGATCCTTGCACAGAGGTCTCCGTCTCATCACAGCTAGCTCTGACGAGCAGCAAAAATGTGCGCAAATATTTATCACAACAGAAAACAGTGCCTGAAAAAATATTTAGACTCTATTTTTGTTTGTTTGGAGGTTTAACGACCATGGTGAGCAACTCAATGGGCTATAAGCAGTCACACGTCCCTAATTTAGGGTCACTGGTTCCAGGGAAGGGAGAGAGCCACTGCCGTAAGACAAACACAGCATCCACGCCTCACTGGATTTGAACCCGGACACCTTTCGGACGAATGATCAGAAGCCAAATTATACTCTATGACAAATACTTTATAATTATCTGGTCAGTCTAAAATTTCACTTTTTCTATAACAAGTAACTATTTGCACTTGTCAAGTATATTTTTTCAATGCGGAATGTATCGGCATAAGTTATTTTCATTCATAGATGAGGTTAAAAAAATATGAAGTGCAATGTCATTTAATAATTTTTTTTTCATTATTAAATATTCTATATTACCTGCCATATTATTGTATTTATCATACATTTTATTATTAATTATAGTTCTTATATTTAATAATACAAAATGTGTTGTCAGTTTAAATTTTGATTTAGTGCTGCCATCTTGGAATTTCAGTTTAGTGAATATTTCAGAATAACGAATAAAATCTGTAGTCCCTTCAAATTCGTTATAACAAGATTTTACTGTACAGTGACCAACTGGTGCATGGTAGCCTTGATCACAAAAAGAGCCCACTTAGCAAGGATACTGCTGCAAATAATTTCTTCATTGGAATACTGCTGAAAGATAGATGGTGGTCACTGAAGTACACTGGTGTTCAAAATTAAGAGAATTTGCACATTTTGTTGATTTTCACAAAAAGTACAGAAGAAAAGGTACAAATTATGGCGAATAAGAATGCAAATTTACAGTGTCGAATACGTAAGTGTGCATGTGGGCATGAAAAGCACACGTGGCTTTTTCTGCAATTAGTTCGCTCATACTCCTTGGTGACATTCGTTGTGTTTCTTGCAGGAGTTGGTTCAATTTCATAAGCAATCAGGTAAAATGAGTTGCCACGAATGTATTGATGACGGAATGAGGTGGAGAATCGTCGGTAGATCAGAGGCAGAGCAATCGCAAGTGCAGGTTGCTACAGAGCCCAATGTAACACCCAGTGTCGTCTACAATATGTGGAAACAGTTTAAGGACACCAGATCCATATCGAGAAGGCCTGGGCAAGGTCGTCCAATGAAGATCGTTATTTGGCACTTTCAGCAAGGCGCCACAGGACTGCTACAGCTGCACAGCTATCTCGTGAGCTGCATGCCGCCACTGGAACCCGAGTTTCAAGGGTTACTGTTTCCTGAAGGCTTCATGAGAGAGGGCTTTTGGCCATAAGACCTGCTGTTTACGCCCCACTCACTTCAGCACACAAGAGAGTACGTTTAGCATGGTGTAGACAACATCAGCCTTGGACTAGACTTCAGTGGGGTAACGTTCTCTTCACAGACGAGTAGTGATTCAGCCTGGACACTGATTTTCGATGTACCTTCATCTGGAGAGAACCTGGGACCAATACCTTTTCCTCCAACATCTGAGAAAGGGACCGCTATGGCAGCGGAGGTGTCATGGTCTGGGCAGGCATCATGTTGGATGGCCGCACACCTCTCCATGCGTTTGACAGAGGCTCTCTGACTGCTGAGAGGTATAGGGATGAGATCTTACAGCCCTATGTTAGACTTTTCAGGTGTGCAGTTGGCCCTCAGTTCCTTTTTATGGATGACAATGCTCGTCCACATAGGGGTCACCTGGTCGACGATTATCTCGAAAGTGAGGATATTCGCCGGATGGATTGACCAGTTAGATCGCCAGACCTAAACCCTATAGAACATGTCTGGGACACTCTTGGGAGGGCAACTGCAGCTCGCCACCCCTCCGAGAACTGCGTTGCTGCAGGAGTGGGACCGACTGCCACAGGGACTCATCAACTGCCTCGTTTCCAGTATGACTGTGAGAGGGGACCATACCCCATATTAGAGTCATTTTATGTTCGATCTTGCAACATGGATTTTTGACATTCCTGCGCTGATGAGCTTTACTGACGATCATGAGTCGACAAAATGTGCAAATTCTCTTAATTTTGAACATCAGTGTATTTCAACATTGCACATACAGTGAAAGATATAACTAATTTCTACTGCATGCATCAGGCTAAGTAAGGGCTTACTTATCTACTTATGAGATGTGTAACTGCACCTCCCCCACACACAGGTCATTGTTTATTTTTATTAATAAAATAAGCACTAGCTACTGCATATGCAGTGCTCTTTTATCACTGCTCTGCTGAATTTGGTAGCATGTTTAAATGAATACCTATGAACCACACAGTTAAGCCACACTGCTTTACTCCCTAAAAATTTTTAAACTGTGTATGGTTGTAACACACACTGGACACTGAATTAGACACTTTTATGTAGATATACATAAACATCATTTATGCAGCATATAATTACCATATTTACTGGCGTATAAGTCTAGGTCATAAAACAGGAAAAGTATTAAAAAACAACAACAAAAAACCAGGTTGACTTATACGACGAGGATTAAATACCACCCGAAAAATTTTGGTACATCGATTTTTCATATTATTATCACTCATTTTTATATTTAATGCAAAAAGTTCATATACAAACTACTAAAACAAATTTAAAATCCAGAAAATTCTTCATCGCTATCGCTTTTGTAAATTTTTTTCAACAGATCGCTTGACTCAGTATCGGATTCACTGATATCGTATGGGTCCCACTCATTATCACTGTTCATGTCAGTGTCACTATCGGATTGTCACAGATTGTCATCTTCTGTTCCATCAATATTGTTCAATAATCCACATTTTTTAAAAAACTTAATTACAGACTTGGTCTTTACCACATTCTAAGCTTCAATAATGAAGCTGCATAATGTTTCCAATGGCACGGCACGGATTTCTCCTTTTCCGTGACAGTTTTTCACCATTAATCATCCACTCAGTCAACTTGTTTCTAAGAGCATCTTTAGAAGGTTTATTCAAGCTTACGTCTAGCGGTTGCAGAACAGAAGCTAAGCCACCTGGAATAACAGCAATATCTGTGTCCATACTTCTTAAACACCTCTTGGTTGCATCTGTTGTAATTTGTATGAGACCCAAGCAGTTTACAGCGTGATTCACAATAGACTGAGCAGCGTTGCAGGGGAATGTGAATGTACTGAACGACTAGTTGACCTCACGATACTGCGAGAAACAGCAGCGGAGGGGATGGGAAAGTGGTGAGACCAGTTTTTTAGATGTGGCCAATCGCCTACCAGCTTCATAACACATCTGATGCACCAGCACACCTTTCTATGCGTTTCCTCCTCTCTTTTCCAAGGAGGATTTCATTCACGGCGGGGAGCACGTGATTTTAATGAAGGGATATGTTCGGCAAAACTGGGAAGTAGGGTGGTTGACTTATACTACAAATATAGCTGAAATCTAACATTTGTGCTCTAAAAGTCCACATCGACTTATACACCGGTAAATATGGTATGTAAAATGCATGGTAACAAGCGTCACCACATGACCAAAGCAACTATTTAAAACTGCTGCTCATCAATAGTGCTGATCACAATGAGAAAAAAGCAAAGGATCTTTCGGAGTTCGATAAAGGGCTTATTGTGGGTGGCAGTCTGGCTGGAGCAACATTTTTGAAAACAGCAGAGCTGACTGGTTTCTCAAAAGGTGAGATGTCTCAGGTCTTTAATCGGTGGAACAATAATGCACATTGCTTGTCTAAGAGGCGTAACTGTGGCGTGATTACAATCTCTAAGGAATGAAATTGCAGTTCTCCGAGAAGGCTTGCACGGAAAAACAGAGCTTCCTGTATGCAGCAATGGACCGAAGCATTCAATGCAGTATGTTCCCGGTCAATATCTCAATGAACTATGAGCAGGGAATTGAAGAGGATCAGTATTGGCAGCTGCATACTTATACGGAAAGCGGAAACCACCGATTTCTGTGAGGAACTGGAAAGTTTGTCTACAGTGGTGACTGGAAAGAAGTCGTGTGGCCGAGTCGCTGTACACCTTGTTCTGTACCGACAGTAGGCAAAGAGTTTGGTGGGATCCCCATGAAGCAATGGATCCAGCTTGCCTTGTAAACACAACTCAAGGTTTTGGACATTCTGCAGGTACGGGACAGGTCTCAGGTCGGGTGTCCTCCAAAGATTTGATGACCAAGTCCATCCGGCAATGTTGCTTCTTATCCAGAAGGTGACGGCTGTTTCATGGACAATAATGCTGCTGCCCATCCTGCAAGCAAGCACGACAGCGACATCCACCATCTTTCCTGGCCACCACAAAGCCCAGATCAGGAAACAAAGTCCTCTTCCATCAAACCTAAGCCAGTTAAAGTACTGTATGGTGAATTTGTGGTATGAGGTAGATGTGCTCTAACAACTTGTGGAATCTATACCAAATCGCACTGAGAACAGGCCTAGACAAAAATCTAGAGGCCAGAAACATCCGAGAAAATAAAAGAACTCAGAGAAAGTGAAGACAAAGTAAAGTTATTCAATTAATACACACAATTGACATGGGTTAGGAACATCAAACAGAAGTCATCGCTCTTTCCACGTTTATAAGTGAGTCATGGAAAAATTCTCATTGGCCACCACCGAGAATCGAACCCAGGGTCTTCCAGTTCGCGTTGGACATGCTACCACTGAACCACAGCGCGTAACTGGAAGACCCTGGGTTCGATTCCCGGTGGTGGCCAATGAGAATTTTTCCGCGACTCACTTATAAACGTGGAAAGAGCGATGACTTCTGTTTGATGTTTCTACTCCACGTCAATTGTGTGTATTAATTATTCATTTGCCTCCTAGTTATTTGTTCAGTTGTTGCTGTTCATCTTTGGTGAATTCCCAGCATTGTGCAGGGCTCCAAAAAACAACCTGCCACATGGTTTGGCAGTTAGTAGTATGTGAGTCTGGAGAATTCGAGGCCGCTGCGGTGCAGTGGTAGCATGTCTGGTGCATAATTGGAAGACCCTGGGTTCAATTCCCGGTGGCGGCCGATGAAAATTTTTCTGTGGCTCACTTATAAATATGGAAAAAGCGATGACTTCTGTTTAAAGTTCTTCAAGATAGAAGAGAATTAAATATGTGCTGTAATTTGGGCTACACAGTTCTTCAATAAAAGTTTCTAATTCACTGACAGGTATGTGTAATTATTACACAATTGTCTATATACTTTTATGTGTACTCAAAATTAGTAAACAACCCAATAAAACAGATTCACTTCACCAGAATATACCCTTCTTCCCTAAGATGTGTAATGCTGCAGGCACACAATATTTGTGCTTAAAAAAAATGGTTTTAACATATTCAGTTATAAACAGCACTAATCTAAATTACTTCTGGCAAATAACAACAGTTAACAAATTTTACCAAGTCTTCTTTACTTTAATTCAAAACGGAAAAGAAGATTTTTAGAATACTTTTATTATCGCACAAACACAACATATTTAAAATACAAATGTGAAGCTATACACTTCTGTTTTTGGAGCACACTAACTATACCATTATTTACAATTTTACACATTTCTGAAAACTTCCCCAGTATGTGATGAAATAATACAAAAAAAAAAAAAAAAAAAAAAAAGTAGTGAGATGCAGTATATGTATATGAATGCAGAGACAAACTGTTAATTAAAACACAAATTTCAATTTAAAGTAGTAATCACAAACACGGAGTGATGAACATTCTTTCATGCACCCATGTATTTAAAACCAATCATTCCAAACCTATTAGATGCTTAAGTGAATGCCATGATACATCTGAATATGTCACACTTGTAGTTCAGTTCTGAATTAGTTATAAAAATAACCACTCAGTGAGAAAACTTTTACATCAAGATTTTTGACAAGCCAACTGAACTGCACAGAATCAAGTTTCCACAGCACTTACTTAAGAATAATAAGCATACAATTATTATTCTTTTACAAATATGAAATACAAGAAAAATAAACATCATGAAGAGTAAATAGCTCTTAAATGATATGATTTTCTTAAAATGAACTGAAGCATGATGACTTTTTGACTTAGGAAGTACAGCTGCCAAACTGAAATGATACCGTTACACGTGGACCCAAATTTTAAAGTACTAAGGCACAACCAGTTACTGGTTCATGTTTCCAACTTTCTTAGGTAAGTATGGATATAAAAGAAATGTGATAGATAAGATGGCATCTGCATATTATTCTCAGGTAATGCCGAGAACTTAAGTCTTTCCTTTTTCAGAATCAATCGAAATGAAAATGCGAAATTTTGTTTGCAACAATTATTCATTCACACACACACACACACACACACACACACACACACACACACACACACACACACACCAGAATTTTTTTCTTTTTTTCTGTCTCCATAACACATTTAAAGACATGTCCCCTCTTGTATTATAGCATGTGTTGCAATTGGTCACAATACACATTGAAGCTGTACAGA
Organism: Macrothele yani; assembly: GCA_039090855.1. Classification (NCBI taxonomy): domain Eukaryota; kingdom Metazoa; phylum Arthropoda; class Arachnida; order Araneae; family Macrothelidae; genus Macrothele; species Macrothele yani. Next base: position 5,464,014 of record CM076997.1, read on the forward strand.
AAAAAAAAAAAAAGATTTCATAGTAAAAGTTTGGCAACAGTACATTTTCATTTTGTCTGTTAAAGCTTGACAATATCTTTTCTAAACTCCAAGCAGTTACATTCCATATCTTCCAGCAATTGCATTTGAATTAATGTGTGCAAAACTAATGTACCTTCTCTCCAATAACTAATATACTAGGGCAGAATTTACAAGGTAACTTGCTGTTACTTATCAAACTATTTACAAACATTGTCTTCACCCTCAGGAATTTATTATATAAAAAATCCCAGCATGTTCCATTAGTGAAATAATCATACCATTGGAATTCTTGAAAAAGATATACACAACCAAATGACTATCTTGGATTATTTTTGCATTCTTTTTTCATCCTGGGCAAGCATAAATATATGGAGTCACCCAGTCCTGATTTTCAACAACAGGGAAGAGTAAGAACAGAACTAACCAAACGGCCTCTGGTGTGGGTTACAAAAACAATTATTGGCGCTAACATATTCTTACATCTGTACTGGAATAAACTTAAGTGGATTTCAATAAAAGTTAAGTTTCAAAACTGGAGATCAATCATTGTTTTGGGTGGACTAGATGCTAATGTTAGTAAATGCTATGTGGCATAGGACAATACTAGCCATGAAAATATGTTAATGCATCCATTTTCTCATGGTTTTATCACATATGTTTTTCTCTCAAACTTCTGATTAATAATAAGTCTCACACAATATTACAGTTGGCAACAAACACCCAACCTGTCTCATTAATAAGAACATGGTTGGCATGTGAACTCTTCATGGAAGCAGCTAATGACCATGTGACACCATCAAGGAAGCAGCTAATGACCACCTCTTGTGGTCACTTCTTGACCAGCATTATCTCTTCAAATTTTTTCTTAAAGAATTGCTCTAGTCAATCTGTTACTTGAGTCTTGTAAATCTAAGCACTATTTGCTGCATACCTAATATATCTCTGACAAAACTGCTAATAAGCTACCTTATAAAGGTATGATAGCCACGTTCAAAACACCAGACATGGAATAAACAAACTTACTGCAACTAATAAATCATCATCAGTGCTACTGCAAAAGAAAATTTGAAGACAAACTTGATGTACAAAGAAGAGATGACTTTGGATATTATCTTCTGAATAAACAAACAGATGACTCTGGATATTATCTTCTGAATAAACACAAACAGATGACTCTGGAAATTATCTTCTGTGTGGCAACAGTTACTTCTTTGATAGTGTTCCAGTGACATCTTAGCATATAACCAGAAAATTAAGCAGTGAATTGTAACAAATGTTATTTCATAACAAACCCTGTAAACCTAAAAGCTTTGTTTTAGTCTTTATAGTAAACTTGAAATTGCTGTACATTCTCATGCTATTTAAGCAAGTTAATAAAGAAAATTCTGAAAAATTCTTACCCAAAATGTTGACAGATAAATCATATCTATGAAATTAACTTAAGAATATACAAAAACATCAATTACTTGCTGTTTATGATGTTTAATGATACAAGAATCAGTCAAATAGGACAAAAGGTGGAAGGCATTTATTTATATTTTCTGAACACCTGCCTGGTGGTTATACAATGTAAAATGGTTAGTTTCTTCTCCTTTATACAATACGCTCTCTGAGTAAACAGCTGTTAAATAGCAATTAAACCCATAGGCTAGCTTACAAGAAACTTCCATCTGTTCTGGAAGTATTGCATAGTGACCATCAAACAACCATTGTCCACTTGGAAACTGAAAGATCTAGGGACTTGAATAGTCATACACTGCATACACTGGTCACAAGATAACAGAGCTGTAAAAAGGTGCATCAAACAATCATAACTGTTTTTACGATCCTTTAATTTTTAAGTTGTCATCCCTTTTAATTCCTTAAAACACTTTTATGTGACAATGCATTGAAACGTAACAGCTTTGTTTTTCATGTTCACTGATTTGCTAGAATTAAATTCAAAACTAGTATTACATGGGCTGCACGAAAATTGTTATATAATTATTTTCAACATGTATTCAGATCATGCTATAGGGGGATGGGGGGGGGATCAGTAATGAAAAATGTACATAGAAAACAAACCCATTTTTTCACGAAAAACAAATTATATTTCCCATTGCTCAATGATGCTAGCTATATTCCCTTATTCATGAAATAATACTAACCAAAAGATGCAAATTAAGGCAAGTTGCAATTTGCACATCAGTAGTTTACACGCTTTCTTGGACACGTCAAGTACAAATATAAAAACAATGAGTAACAAAAATATTCAAATAAATAAGAATGAAAAATTACAGAAGTACAAATTAAATTGTTTGAATGAATAAAAAAAATTTCAATGCATAAATAATTATAACACAGCTCTTCATAATGGATTAGGTTCAGTGGTTATTTCATTTTGACTTCTTCAGCATTTGAGATTACAAAAAAATCACTTTACAAAACAAGACACTTACAGAACCCAGAAAAGATCATTTATAGTTTAAGCATGAAGAGTAAAGTGCTAAGAACTTCTTACATGTGGTGAAGAAATATATCAGAACTTTAAAAAATTAGGATAAATGAAAAAATAGGACTATTTGTCATTAAATAACCAAACCACATTTTTCAAAATAAAATGGGCTCCCATTGAAATTATTTTAATTAGTTTCTCCTAGACAGAAAAAGGTAGTGATAATCATATTATGATAATGTGTTTGCATTCTGTCTATTCAAATAAAAACTCTGGCACTAACATAATGATAAACACATTCCAAACTTAGCAGATGAATATTTACACCTGTACAATAGCCCTTGGGTGAGATTGTCTTCATTTTTTTTATGACTGTTAGTCAGTATATTCATCATTTTCTAAAACAGAGTATCTGAACAAACAGACTGCTAACACATGCTATGTCTGAGCTTGCAGACAGAGGAATGAACCAGCAAAGAAACACTTTTGTGGATCTGACTCCTGCTACACAAGAACAAAGGATGTTGACCAATATGTACTGATAACGAAGTGGTTAGTTGACATGAATAGCATTTGTAGACATATACACTAAACCAACAAACAGATGCTTCATGACAGTCTCATTAGTTCACTTCCAGTGTACCAAATCTTTGCAACACAGGAACAAAAATATTGCAGATGTTAAAAGCAGCCTCCTGATACCACAAAATGAAAGACAAATATAAATGGTGGTAAAAAAAGTTGCATGGGTACGTGGAATTATGTGCGACACCGTCTGAAAAGCATACTGTCTATGGCATGATTCCCCAGAATGTTGTAGTTAAGTAGTGTGGAAGAAATATTCTTCTCATAATACTTGGAAAATATGTCATGATAATTAACAAAGCAATCAGACTTCTCTGAATTGACTGTATTTACTGTTCTAACGTAACATCAGAAAACTTAAAAATTTCATCACCATGGATGGGAATCGAACCAGCATCTTCCGATTACTGTTCAAGCATGCAAACCGTTTATTACACCACACAGGACGACAAAGTCCCAAGTATCTGAGTGGTAAGAACATCAGAATATTTTCCGACTCAAATGGTAATCGGGAGATAAGGGTTCGATTCCTACCCCAGGGCAATGAAATCTTCAAGTTTTCTGATGTGATTGATATTACGTGAGAACAGTAAATACAGTCAATTCAGAGATGTCTGAATGCCGTGCGCTACTTTTTTTTTTTTTTTTTTTTGAGCTGCAAAGGTAAAATCCCACAGCAAGAAACTGTCTTTTTCACACATCAAATAACATGGCAGAGTCAGTACAGGAGCACATGTGCTTTCATAACTAAATAATGATAAACGTAAAGCGCGCAATATTTAATTACCTCAGCTTCCATAATATCATATTCAATTTATTTTGCATTCTATGTCATCCCAGTACCTAAAATTACATCCTTTTATCTGAAACAATGCTTTTGTCAGCACCAAGTCAATTGAAGTAACAGACATTGGAATGTTACCATTCATATTAAAAAAAATGCTGAAATTTACCATAATTTATAAACTAAGTGCACAGCTCTTAGGGAAAAAAAAAGTTTGGTTTTCCACCCTGTGGTTCTTATGCCAATGCAGTGCCTTTCCTGCCCCCCCCCACACACACTGCTCCTAGCATCATATGTATTTTATTTGCACTCCATGGTTTTTTGGCCTTCTCTATCTTGCCCACTTTTTCCCTCGGGGAGTGGTAGGCTACACCTAGCTCTCTGGCTCCATTTTTGTGGCTACTTTATCTTTTACAGCCCACTAACACACGACATTGCTGATCCAGGAGTGACTCTCATTCGTAGTTGCAAGGTTAAAGCCATGGCCAATGACAACACGAAGTCGGGGGACATTTCCCTAATACATGTCAAAATCTACAGCATCTCTGAGAATTTAGCATTGTTCCAGAAAACAGGGTTGAAATTTTTTATCAAAAATAGCAGTTGTAGTTTCCACATAGGCAGCAAAAGTACTTGAAACTAAAAACAGAAGTGACTTCTGTTTCTTCTTGCCAGCACATTTCTGTTTCATTCATCCATTTGTTAGAGCTTTTTCATGAACATTCTTCTATAAGAAATGGTTATTTAATACTTGCTCACTTAATTTTTGTTCAGATATCTTTTGCTAGCAAAACCCCATTTTTTCCCCGACTAAACATAACAATAGTGATTCATAAAGTGAAAACTGTATTTACAAGTTGGAATTCATAATCAAATTAAATTAGACAATAAATGAAAAAACATTTAGGATTTCCAATGCCTTTACCCATCTAATTCTTATATTAACTCATTAAATTAACAAAAATAACTTAAAAGATATTATGAAATTATGGGAAAATTACTTTAAAAATACGCAGGTAGTTCAGATAGTGATCCAAATGTGTTACAATGTTATTTGTTGAAGCTCTTACATACAATTGGTTTTCTAAATGTTGTGATTTTTATGAGGTGCACCTCTTAGCCTGAACATTACAGTACGTTACCTGATGAAGAAAATAAAGATGTCCACACAGCTTAAAAAGTAGCTGCTTATAAAATTTTCTTACCTTGTCTGTAACCCTCCCTCCTAAATTTTAAGTCCCAACTGAGAGCCAAGCAAATTATTCTGAAGGTAACTAAACTATTAATATGTTCTGCACTACAACCTGATAAATATATCTACCTAGTACGTGTAAACAGACCCAAGAACTTTCTAATGACTTCTCTCTTTCTCACATGCACAATCTCAGTGATTGCTATAGAGAATCTCAACTCCACATGGCACTTAAAATCACTGGTCCTACATTTATTATTATTTTGTTTTTGTACAGATGTAGCCAAGTCATGGTACCACTACACATGGAGGGCCAAACTTCTAAAATACTCATGGGTGGACACAACATAAAATAATTTGTGTATATGCTTCATCATAAAAAGTTTTGTATGCAAAATATTTTAGTAAATTACCTCATCATTATGATGGAAAATAAAATCACAAAAATTACCCTTGTATTTAATGCAATCTCCAATGTTAGATTCCACCACAGAGAGGGCACTAAAACATCAAAACTGAGTTCTGGTAGCACACAAAGTTGCCAATATGTTATGCAAATGTTGGTAAGTCTGGATCTGAAGAATTCCAGCTTCAAAATATCATATGGGGGGGGGGGGGTTAATGGATGTTTGAAACTCTTATAAATAAATACTGTAAGAATGGTTATTCACTTTTGTTCTCACTCCTCGTGATAAAAGATTATCAAGAGCTTTGTCTGTAAAAGAGCTGCACCCTTGTAACATCAACTTCGATTACAATTTAATTTCTACTAATAAAAGTTAAGGATTACAAAAAGGTGTTAGGATCCAATAGAAATCTCTGTTTAGGCACTTCCATCTTTACTATTTTTTCTGTATGCAGTGTAATGTAATAGACAAGGTTCTGATAATGATAAATAGATTTTGGACCACACATACTAAAATTCTCAGTAGTTATTTTATTAAAAAGGGTTGAAGCCTCTAACAGAACCCAGAGGGGATACATGCAGCCCTTAAAAATTATATTGGAAACCAGTGCTTTAAATAAATTTCAATTAAATAAATGAATTTCAATCAATTCAAAGTTGCTTTTAAATTTCACTTATGAATTATACTAGAGGACATTACTATGCAGTCAGTGCTGATTTTGCCCTACAAATTCTATGGTCTTTAATGGCATTTCTGGAAAGAATGGAGTTCTGGAATGATTATCAGGATTTGACAAATTCTTAAACAGGGTTATTCATGGCCACTCATTTGTTCAGATCTTTTCTTGATATTCACTTCTCTATCAAATCAAAATGAACTATACTTTCAGCAGTAGGTAAGCTATGTTTACTTTAACCACTCTACGCGAAATTGCATTATTCAACATATGTTGGCTCGTGATCAGTGTTTCTTTCAGGCATACATCCAGGGAGGCGAAGCCCTCCCAGAAACGACCCCCCAAGTTCAAATGGTACTAGTTATAATAGTTTATTTTATTAAAAAGTGTATTACAACGCATGGTATTCTTCAAAATATAATAAGTAGACTAATCATACCTAATTGATTGGGAATCGTGATTCAGGAACAAGAGTGCGTTGAATGCATTTTAATACATAAAAAATTCCAAGCCTGCGGAACCCCCCTCCTTTAGCTGGAAAAAGTATGTTATTCCTGAAATGCTTGAAGAAGTAATTATTATATCAGGGATGTATATAGAGCTTTTCTTCAGGGGGTAGGAAGTTTCTGAAATCCACCATCTTGAACAAAATTAAAGATAATGAAAAATTGAAGAAAAACTAAAGCATTTTTTTCTAATGTAAGTTGATACATTTCTTATTATATTAAGGCATTTTTTTCTAATGTAAGTCGCATTTTAACCAAAAACAAAAAAATAAACATTTTCCGGGGGGGTCCCCCTAAATGCGCCCCCGTGCTAGATATATAGTAATTACTTCTATATATATAAATATAGTAGTTAAAATTATATATATAGCAAATCGAAAACTTGCCCCCTCTAAGGTTCCACCCCCCCCGGCCAAAAAAAAAGTCCTGAAAGAAACACTGCTCGTGATCTGTCTTTTCACAATTATACTGATGTCACATGCTTTTGGTGTGAATTCCAATACTTAAATATTCCCTCAAATAAGAGAAGAAACTGCTTTGAAAACGTTTATCAACCACGCATGAAATTTGTGATGTATTCACATGTACACTAGAATTTTTTTGTTTTATTTTGATTGGAATGATCAGTAAAGAACTCATCTAAAAATTTTTTGCATTCAACAGAACATGTAATCCTCCCCCCTGGAAATATTCCTATGTTTCAGGGTTGATAAGCACATGGTGCTAATCTTACACAGTGAATGAATGAACAATGAGAAAATGTAGCACTGAAGGCTGCCACGAAAGTATATGGCATGATGTGAGGAGCTTCCAGTAAACATACAGTTTCTACAACATTCTGGTAGTTTTAGGCTACCTTTGTGGGACAGCAACCAGTGCTAATATCATAAACTCTAGGTGGAGGTAATATGACCTATATAATCTTAACTAAAATTTCTCATAGGAAATTTTTTAAAAATTAGAACCTTCTTTGTTAACAGTCGCAGACTGAAACACACTAGGAGTGACACAAAAGCTGGGAAAAGATAGCACACACACAATAAAATTTAAAGTTTAACAAAAATTGTGTCAGGGAAAGAATGAAAGAAAAATTAATTACATAAAAATTAATTTATTAACTGTTTTATGTCATTAAAGCACATATCAAAGAACTACAGGGCACTATTCTTAGAAAATAGTACCCCCTTTTTTTTGTTGCAATCATTCAAAGAAAGGAAAAAAAAAGCTAGTCAAGTGTATATTTTCACAGAGAAATAATTCCACTGGAGAAATGACAATGAATTAAAGATGTGAACAATGAACAATCAGTTTGGTATGATTTTTTGTTCTCACACATTATCAGTTTCACCCACCTTAAAACATAAATTTAAGCAGTGTGACTGCTTTAAATTGTCCATGTGGTTGAAGCATCCCTTTATAACAGTGCATGAGAATGCCATCACAAATTCCAACCTGAGGAGCAACGGCAACCAATATAAATGGAGAGAGAAAGAGACTAACAGTTCATAAACTGATATGTATGTACAAAAGAACATAGCACGCACAATGGAAAAGGCAAGATTTTCAGAATTAACACATGGCATGTATACCAATGGACATTTCATTATGAAACAGAGACACAGTAATGCATAAAAGAAAATATGCAAAATACATTTTTAAACTAGAAAAAAAAAAAAATCAGTATCAGCAGAGTCCACTTAAATTAGAAGCAATCATCAGTCTGTGTGTGTGTGTGTGTGTGGAGGGTAATAGTATTGAATGTCCAGTATTATTATACTGCTTGCTTTCTTCCTTTTTCTCTGTCCTTCACACATGCAATTATAAACATTAGCTTCTAGCCTGCTGAAGAAGTCTCAAAAATTTAAGAAGTTTCTGTTTGTTTAATGATGCTGCTGCTGCCCAGAGGCTGACTGATGTCCATGTCTGGCTGATGATGGTTGCCATCTATAATTATCTATCTGATGGAAAAGTATTTCTGTAGTAACAGGTTTCACTATACTGTTGCACACTCCTGAAAGAGATAAACATACCAAGCAATCAAGTGATGAGAAAAAGAAATTCAAAATGTGCAAAATTATAACATTAGAAGCTACATGCAAGAAGAAAACTAACAACCTCCCACCACACATATGTAAAAGCATACATATCACTGAGCTACTCTCAAATCCGGATGTTAACTCTTCAGGGAAAGACAAGCTGATAAATCCTAATTACTGATTATGTGTAGAAATGTCATCACCAGAGTTGCCAAGCTTTAGAAAACCACATCAGGTGCAATATGGTAACACACTTTGTGCAATTCGTTAATTACTAGAGTCCAGATTATATGCAATTGCATATTTCAGCCATTTTTGAAGTTAGTGCATATAAATGCATAAAACACACATTTTACCACTAAAAATGTGTAGTTCGAGTGAAACAATTTCATTTTATTTGATCTTTTAACGTACAATTACCTAACAAGTTTACTTAAAAAAATAAAACAAACACACACACACACACACAAAAAACAGGCTTTAATTTCCTGAGGCCTAAAAATGCAAGCAATAGCCCTAACTCAAAGAACTTCTAAGCTTAGAGGTAGATCAAAGAATCAGCAAGCGACTGAATCCAGTGAATGAAAAAATAATGACCTTCCTTTCTTCACTTGTGGGCAGCGAGAAATGCAACATTAGAAATGTCCTCTGCCAATAGGGGTGCTTTGATGTTTGACACACCTCACTGAAATTTCCTTTCAATTACCACAAAAGCTAAGGCAAAATCCATATGGACCTGCACACAAACACAGCTTGTTACATTTAGTTTTGTGAACTAATTTTCAAACCTAATGACTTTGTCATACCAAATGTAACCCATTTCAAATCAACATGACAGATCATTATGAACGTATGTTATGTTTGATCTGTGAGCAATTGAGTGTTGTGGGAAACACAGTTTTGATAGTACCCATTAGCAGCCAAAATAACTAAAATTAAGGCAAATAAGGAAGTTTTAATCAAAGTGAGGATTTAACAACTCATGAAAAAAATAAGTGATTGTTTTCATACATACATACATATCACTAAGCTGTTCTCTGAGATTCAGAGGTTAGCTCCACAAAGAAATACAAACTACCAGATAATTTTTTCTTACTGTTGCAGTATCAAACTTCTCCATGTACAGCGATCTTGACATACAACTCGGACTTCACTGACATCCATCATACGCCATACACAAGATCTTTTATACTTCATACTCATAATCTTTTTCTCATGCACACTCCTGAATCTGATCCTCCCATGACTTCCTTGGCCTTCCTCTGCCTTTCCTTCCTGCCACTTGGCCTAAAAAGATTTTCTTAGTAAGCATCTCATCACTCATTCTTTCAACATGGCCAAACCATGGAAGCATATTAGTCTCCACCTTGCTAACAACATTTTGCTTCACATCATACAACTGCAACACATCTTCATTCCTCACACAATCATAACATGTCTTGCCACAAACTCCCCGTAAGTAACGCATTTCTCCAGCACACACAACGACTCCTATGTTTCTTCTGCAGTACCCAGGTTTCACTGCCATACACCAGAGTAGGAACAATTACACTTTCACACACAGCCATACGGGACTCTCTTGAGAACCCATCATTCCTGTGAAACCCTCCCAAAGCAGCCCTGACTTTCAATGAAGAATTCACTCGCCTACTAATTTCACCACCCAATTTGTTCTCTCTGTCAAACACGCTTCCTAAATACACAAACTCATTCACCTGGTCAATCACTGTGCCATTTAGACATATATTACATACAGTACTACTAGTTCCTCTCTCAAAAACCATAACTTTGGTTTTTCCCTTATTTATACTCAGTTTGAATTTCATGCAAACTTCGTACATTCGGCACAACATACTCTGCAACTCACTTTTGCTCTCTGCGAACAGGACAGTGTCATCAGCATACAGTAATCTGCACACACGGATATCACCAAGACATAAACCAATATTATCTATTTTGGCATCACGCATCCAAAAATATATTAAACAGCCATGGTGTCATTACGCAACCTTGTCTGACTCCTGCACCAATAGAAAACCATTTTGATAAAACACCACTTACTCGTACACAAGCGGTACTGCCAGCATACATGGCTTTTACATTATTAAGTAGATTCCCAATAACACCATATTCATTCAATACCTTCCACAAAAGTGTCCTATTTACTCGGTCATAAGCTTTCTCTAAATCTATGATGGCAGCAAAAACTTTCCTACCGACAGCCAGATACTTTTCAATCATTATGCGTAATGCAAAAATTTGGTTAATGCAGCCTTTACCAGGCATAAAACCACTCTGAACATCCCACACTTTCTCTGATGTAAGACCCCATACTTTTTTTTTTTTTTTTTTTTGATTGGAGGTTTAACGACCACTGTGAGCAACTCAATGGGCTATAAGCAGTCGCCCGTCCCTAATTTAGGGTCACTGGTTCCAGGGAAGGGAGAGAGCCAGTGCCGTAAGACAAACACAACATCCATGCCTCACCGGGATTCGAACCCGGACCCCTTACGGACGAATGATCATAGGCAAGCGCCTTAGACCACTGCGCCACCGGGGCGGCCATACTTTTTCAGTAACAACCTTACCAAACACTTTCCCTGGCACACTCAGTAGGCTAATACCACGATAGTTCTTGCAGTCAGTCTGATCACCTTTTCCCTTATACAAGGGAACAATGATAGCATCCTTCCAATCTCAAGGGACCATTCCTAACTCCCAGCACAACTAGTAAATTTCAGTTAACCAGTCAATTACAGGGTAACCACCATATTTCAATATCTCGGCAGTTATGCCATCAACTCCTGGAGCCTTACCATTTTGAAGATATTTTAGAGCTTTACACACTTCTTCTCTTGAGATCCCTCCTGTGCTTCCATCATTCACTGTGACATCATCTGCTTCTGCCTCTGAATTACCTTTGCTTTCCTGATATAATAACTTACAGAAGTATTCACCCCATCTTTCACTTAACTCATTGGGCTCCCATATCATTTCCCAGATCCTATTCTTTACACAGCTTACAACTTTTGCTTCCCTTATTTTTTCTTGATTCTCATGTACTTCCAAGAAAGTCTTCCTATCTTTCCAAAAAGCTAATTCATGCTTTTCCACCTTCTCCTTCCTATCTTTTGCCTTACTCTGGTGAACCAGCTTAGCGGCTTCACGCTTCTTACAGCGATATTCATCCACAGAAACTCTACCTTGCAATATCCCCAAATAGGCTTCTTTCTTTCTCTTTACTGCCTCTTCAATCTCACTATTCCACCAAGCATCACCTCTATTGTGATGCCACAGACCTCTTCAGCAGCAGTGACAACACAGTTCTTAAAACATTCTCACTTCTTTTCTACATTCCTCTCACAAGTTTTCAGCTCCTTCAGCCGTTCTCTGAGTACACCAGAATAACGCTGATGATATTCAGGGAGCCTTTCAACCTTTATTCTTTCCATCCTGGGCCTCTTCCTATTCCTTTTCCTCCAACCAACATTCAGTTTCACTCGTGACACTACCAAGCAATGATCAGAACCAACATCCGCACCTCTCATCACACGAGTGTCAACAATTAAGTGTTTCAGACGCTGATCATAGACAACAAAATCTATCACACTCTTTTGACCAAGAGTACGATTTTTTCAAGTATATGTGTGGATATACTTGTGGTTGAAAAACATATTAGATACACACAAACCATTCTCAATGCAGAGTTCAATTAATCTTTCACCATTATCATTCACACAAGAATCATTAAACTTACCCAGAACATTGTCAGAAATTGCATTCTGCACACCTATATTAACGAGAAATTCTTTAATGGGTAGACTTAAATTGTTTAGATCAGGCAGACTTTCTTGGAAGTCAATGTTTAACTAAGTACAAAATCTTTCACATTAGAATGAGTCACATCTAGAAATGCCCTTTATGCATCCCTACACTTTTTCAATTTTGCATGGCTTGCAATTGCATTTTCACCCATGTCCAACACAAAAATACTTTTTTCCATCATGCACAATGTGCATTGAACTTATTTTCATCTGCCTCTAAGCCAGCAAGCATATTCTGACTTTTTCAGCCCAGTAGAAAATTATGCAACATAACAGATCACCCACCCCCTCCCACAAGCACTTCTGACAGTACAAGTACACACGCTTCTCTTCCTTACAGGTTATGGACAGTGACTTATGAACCTAAAAGATTCATAAAGGATTTTGGGGACCCAGGTGTGCCAAACATAGCTTTGTTCTGGACACCCACTTTAAAATTCCAGTTCCTTGGAAGAGATCCAGTTGTCCAGCCAATTTTTGATGTCTTTATGTGTTCTTATGAAGACATAAAAAATTGGCTGGACAACTGGATCTCTTCCAAGGAAACAGAATTCTTCCTTTGGGGCATACGTTCACTGCCCGAAAGATGGGGTAAAGTTGTAGCTTCAGAGGGAGCATTCTTCGATTAATATTAAAACATTGTTTCTGTTCTCTAACAACGTATTTTATTCACCTCAAATCCCTCAACAGGGCAAAGTCTGGAGAATATGCCGGGTGGGGAAAAAAATCTCCCATCCCAGGGCGGTGATCGTGTTTAAAGTCGTTTTCGAGGTGTAAGGACGCGCGTTATCCTGAAGCAACAAAACCGACCTTTTGCCCTTGCCGGTGTATGGCCTTTTTGCTTCCAGTGCGTCACTCATACGAATGAGTTGCTGACTATAACGCTCAGCATTAACTGTTTCACCAGGTTCGAGCAACTCATAGTGTACGACACCGCACTGATCCCACCACATGCACAGCAACAAATTCCAGGCATGGATATTTGGTTTGGCGGTACTGGTAGTAGGCTGACCTGGATAAACCCATAATTTGCACCACTTAGGATTATTGTACAGGATCCACTTCTCATCACAGGTCAAAATCTTGTGGAGGAAATCCTTTCTTGAATCTGCACAGCAAGGACACAGCAACACCGTAGCGCCTAGACTTGTTCGCAGCTGTGAGTTGGTGGGGCACCCAACAGCCCTCCTTGCGACTCCAAGTTGCTGGGCAAGCTCAGACTGTGTGTGACAGGGATCCATGCCCAACAGTTGTTCCAGTTCCTCATCGTCAACTTTCTGTGGCTGTCCCGGACGTTCTGCATCACGGAGATCGACATTTCCCTGCTTAAACTGCTGGAACCACTTTTTGCACGTACTGTAGGACACAGCAGCTTCACCCAAAGCAGCACAGATCATTTGCTGGGCTTTCGCGGCACTTTTTTTCAGCTGAAACGCTAACAGGAGGCAGTGCCTCAAATGTTGCTTCTTGAACGACATTGCTTTCACCGTTAGCTTTCGTCCTTTCTGTCACTACAGCTGTGAGCGGTTAAGTTTGCCTGGAAAGCTGTTGGATGCGCTGCAATCAGCCATTATTGCACACATCAATTTGCATTTGCAGACGTTCTATGATCGCTTGCGGTTAGGGGCCGAGAATTAAGTTGCACACCTAATACATGACACTGACAAAGAAAAAAAGCTGAACTTCTTAACTGCATGAAAAATCGGAATGTATAGCAAATGTGAACTATAATGCTACATGAGCAAGACAGAATTGTTCACTGTAATTCATTTGTATAAATATTAAATTGGACTACATCACTGTTTATTCACAATATAAAATTACTAAATTCAAAACAAATAAAGTGATATTAAAAGAACTTGCTGCCAACAGTTTTTTTCTTGTTTTGTTTCATTGTAATTACTAAAACATAAACTCAAGTTTCCTCTTGCAAGAAAGTCCTGCTTTCTTTTCAACAACACAGCCATATTTGTCGTTTGCGCACTCTGCAGCTGCACAACATTTACTGCTTAACTTTTCTTTCTGCTGATATCTTCACTTCACACTTCATAATTGCTTTTCTTTATTTTTCCTCCTTTTTATGCCCTCAGTTGACTATAACTTCATCCATCATGCCAGAAAAACTTTCAGCCTAAAGACAATGAATGCATGATATCAAAGCTTTCACTATTTTAGATAATGGTGTAACTTGGAGAATATGAATACTTTTAACAACATGCATCAAATTCTCACAAACTTGCAAACTTTGTTCGCCACTTAATATTTTTTAATTTTCCTGAAATTTTCCCTTTCCTATCAAGCTTAGATGCAAACATTTATGGGGGAAACAACATTCAACAACAACACAAGACTGTAAGAACATCGTGAGGAAAAGTTTTTTGATTAAATTACTGAAATATATTGATTAAATGTAGTGAACATATCCATTAAAAACGATATGTTACCAAAATCAAGTGTCAACTTTCAATCAATATGAATACAATGTTTGAATTTATCAGCACATTTACATTTATAACGATTAAAATAGAATCTATACATAGTTTCTCATTACTATGCTATCATTAGTTATTTACAAAGAGATATAAAAGTTTTATTAAATCAGACCCCTTTAGTGGCATCCTTTATACTTCCAAATGGCACTGATTTTATAGTTCTGTCTTCTCTTCCTGCCTCCCCCCACCTAACCGAATAAAGGTTCTCTAGTTATTCTTTTATGAAAACAATCTGGGCCCACCACCCTCTGGACAACATCCCCTCCCCTCTCTCCTCTCTCCTGTAGTAAACCAAAACACTGTATTTTGCTGGGATAAAACAAGCGCTGCCTTTTACATCAGGCATCATGGGAAATGATACATCCACTTCGTCAGCAATTCCCTCCCTTTGTGGCACAACCATGACACAAAACGTTGGAACTGGGGTTTTAATTCCAATCTTATATATCTTCAAAATAAAAAGAAATTAAAAAAAAAAAAGGACCTAGCATTATAAAATTTAGAATATACATATTTTGTTTTAGAAAATGAAAGCTTCTAAATAACATGCAATTCGATTTGATAGAATAGAAGTTATGAAACGAATAGTGTGGTAATTTTTTCAGTTATTTATACAAATAAAGTTCCAAAAAAGTCTATTCCCTCCCTAGATTAAAATCCTCTACAATACTTTGTTGTTTCTTTACGAATTAGTGCACCCAAATTTCATTGCAATCATGCTTTTATTTTACGTAAGTCATCACGTAAAAAGGCGGAAGAATGAATTCCACTCTTATGTCATGACCTTTGACCATTTTCACTATGGATTCGACGAATTTGTATGTACTCCAACATACTAATTTCGTCGAACGAATCTAAGACATTATGCTAGTTATTGTGCGGAAAACGGACAAAGCTGGAGCAATACAAATTTTGAGGTTGTGAATCCGTTTATTGGTGTAAATATAACATGAGGGTAAGTCAGATGATATCTGAAAACTGGAAAATTTCGCCGTCGTGGAGCAAGAACCGAATCTGCATCTCTCGGTTGGAGCATTTCACACTTCCTCAACCTACAGTTGGAAAGCGTAGAAAACTTACAGACTAATTGACCAGCAAAATCAATCACTGCTGGAGGAGCATGGAGTCGAGTGAACACTGGATTTTTTTTTTTTTTTAAACTTCCTGTTATATATATATATATACCATTCTTTTGTTAGGTCAAATCTATTGCCGGAGAAAACGTACAAAACCATGCTACACATGCTACAAATACATTTTTAATTTCACAAAACTGGCAGATTTTGTTTAATTTCATCCTGCTGGATATCGATTTCAGCTAAAAAATTCTGCAGATTTAAAATCTGTTTGAATATTTTTTCTACGATAAATACGTTCGGAGATAGCATTTGAACGGAGAGTAATAAAGACAGGCGCTCCATTGCCGGACACTCCACATTGGCCTACTTGAGAAGTTGCTACTTGGGGGACGAACAAAACATTATCGGAAAAGGGGAAGGAGGTAAACATAGCAAGAGATAGACAAGCCCAGACGGGGTAGTTCAGTTTATGCATGGTGCAAGCTTTAGCTCTCGAAATAATTCAAAACGATCAAAGTAAAACATGGGAAAACTATGAACATATGTTTCCCACAAAAACCCAAGTAACTTAAAAATTTATTCGTAACTTACACCAGTGCTTTATTTTAAATGGATGAAGTTAAATAAAAGAAGTTCTAATGGTGGGTACAAAATCATTAGAAAAAAATAAAAAAAATCTGCAGAATCACTAAATCCGTAAAATTATTGTTTTGCCTGAAAAACAATTTGCATTTCTGTAAATGTTACGGGTAAATCATAAAACCTGGCAGGTCTGAATTTATGATCACAGGAGAAATCTTCGCTCTGACTGACTCCTGTTTTCGGACCCCCACCCCAGGTTGAAGCCGAAATACACGTATTTATGGAATAAATGATATATGGTATTCAACAATACTAGATAGAAGAAACATTGAGAAAAAAATTTTTACAATTCCAGAAGAAATCTTCACTGTGTACCTTAAAATTTCGCGAAAGATGGAATTCAGTCCTCACAGCCACTACCCCCCCCCAAAAAAAATATGTTCTGTTGTGCATAGATCTCTAGCATGCCCCCAAATGACAGCCGAAAAGGCAGCATTCCTCGAACCCACAGAAAAATATTGTGCCCGAAGAATACAGGGAAATTTTTGTACTGTCTAACTTCCATTTTCTAATATCGTTGTGGGCCACCGCTTCAAGCTGAAACACAAAAATTTATACAATGAAATGATATTCAACAATACTGGGTGGAGGAAACAACTCCAGAAAAAAAAAAAAAAAAAAATTACGATTACAGGAAAAATCTTCACTCCCTTTAACTTCTGTTTCCAAAAGTTTTAAAGTTTTGAAAGACAAAATACTGTATCCACCAATCCCCTAAATGTTCTCTTCAGTTTTGCATTGATCAAAAAAAAAAAAAAAAAAAATAGAAAAAAAAAAAGTGGAATTCCGTGAATCCACGGGAGAATCTCATTTACACATTTATGAACATAATGCTGAACATCTCCCCCCTCCATTTCACTAAAGTGTGCTCAGCAGTACTTATATAAAACATAAAGATTTCAAAATTTTCACATAATGTTTTGTTAACTAAAGACTACAACCCAATGTTGCTTACTTTTTTAGGGGAACAAAAGTATTATTTTTATTTTATTTCCAACACTTATGCTGTTCAACTCATATGTTCAGTACAGCTTCAACTGAATTACTTTTAGAAATCAACATTCCTACAGATTTAACACACTTGTTACAATTAATTCACAGTTTGACTTTATTATAAATATTCTTAATAGAAACAACAATTCTACTGGCAAGGGACATGTAGATAGCACGCATGTGATGCGACTTACCTAGAGCAGTGGTGTAAGCATTTGGGAATGATTTATCTGTCCTTTGTCGTAGAAACACCCATTCACCATTGTCACATCTGCATTCAATTATTTTCTTATCCATTTCTCTTAGTGCCTTGGTGACCTAGATAATATAATAACCAATGCAAGAAGATTGTTAGCTAATGCAGAAAGAACAGTGAAAACATTCACACATTAATCGCCTGCTAGCAGCAGAATATGTAGGGATGCTGAGAAGTCTTTGGCTTTTTCCATTTCACATACTCTTGCACTGATAATACTTTTGTTGTATCAAAATTGATTTTTATGTATGTGTCTGACCAAATATCATAATTGTAGCCTGATTATTTCATTTTGTTTTGTAGGTATGAAATGACAATGATGCAAAACAGCACATATTTCACAACAAAGCAGCAAAACATTGCCAAGCAATGATGAAATATCTTTTTCTAAAAGGGAACTTGGCCAAACAAATTTATGATGAAATGTTGGTTACATTAGGTGAAAAGGGCCCTTCCTACTCCACAGTCAAGAACTAGGTTGCTAGCTTTAAAAGAGGACATTTCAGCACCGACGATGAAAAACATTCTGGGAGACCAATTCAAGTGACAATTCCAGAAAACACAGATATCATCCATCCCATGATCTTGGACGATCAAAGAATATCCTATAAAAAGATATCAGAAACCCTGGCAATATTCCGAGAATGAGTAGGCTATATTATTCACGAGTTTTTAGACATGAGAAAGCTCTCAGCCAAATGGGTTCTCAAATGTCTCAATACTTACCAGAAGTGTGATCAAGTGATTGCTTAACAAGCCGTTTTGGACCAATTTCTGTGGGATCCTGTGGAATTTTTGAACAGTCTCGTAACTATGGATGAAATGCGGATCCATGTATATGATTCAGAGACCATAAAACAATCCAAAGAATAGACACAGTGGTTACCCATGCCCAAAGAAATTCAAGACACGGAAGTCATCAAGAAAGTTGTTGGTTGAATCATAGCATTGCATTGTCTTCTGGGACAAAGATGGTATTTTGCTTGTACATTATCAGGAAAAGGGTGCAAACATCATGGCAAAGTACTGTGTTGCACTTCTCGAAAAACTGAAGCAGCAACTGTTCTGCAGATGTCAAGACAAGCTCTCGAAAAGCATCTCGTTCTTCAAGACAATGCCTCTTCTCACAAAGCAGCCATTACGGCCTACTCATTTGACTTGGCCCCTTCGGACTACTACCTTTTCCCTAACATGAAAAAACACTTCAAAGGAAAAATATTTTTAAGCATTGAGGAGGCAGGCCACAGCAGCTGCGGACAAGTGGTTTGCAAAGATTTTTTTTTTTTTTTTTTTTTTTTTTGACAGGTTAAAAAGTTACAACAGTGAAGTCATAAGTGTGTGGAGCTCAGGGGAGAATATGTAGGGAAAATAATTGTTTTTCTCAATCCTGTAGCTTGTTGTTTTCTTTACAAAGCCAAAGACTTACCAGCACTCCCTCGTACACATAAGATGCAATATCTTTAATTTCACAGTGCATGGCAAAAAAAAAAAAAAAAAATAAATAAATAAAGGTACCCATTTAAAATCACTTTGTCTTGCATCTCAACCACAAAACTTTACAAGTGGTGAACATGCGGCATCACATTTAAAATTCTGCTAACATCAGATTATTTTTCTGATTAAACATGTAAATCCACGTGATATGAAAACATGTTATAAGAGCACTCAAAATTTAAGTAGCTCTTGAAGTCCATTAATGTATATATTATAATCTTTCACAGTATCACAAAAATTGTATTATTATGTGGATAGAGTGAAAGCCTATATCTGTACACCATTATGATTCTTAAGCATGTTTTTCAAGCAGATAATAAAAAACCAGTCACTGCTCTGCAGAATCAGTCCAATTCTTCAACAGGCTTTCCTGTTTCATTAATCTTCTTTTTCTCGACCTTGATCAATCCACTGCAGAATAAAAACCTCTCCCAAAGTTGTCTCTCTCAATAATTCCTTAGTTCTCCTCTTCCATGGCCCACTTGCACCATTACTATTTCACAAAACAAGGTTCTCCTCTGTTTTCCTTTTAGTCTTTTGCCACTAAATGGTAGCCTGTCATGTCTCATCAATAACTACAACTAAATACTTAAAATATGTTACCTGATCCAGTCCAGACGCCTACCGGGAACTTTATTTTATACTATGTACAGATGAAGTGGTAAAGTTTCCCCATATAAAAATGGCTCTCTATAAAACTTACACAAAACAATCTGGAACTTAATGATAATAATACAAAACAATTTTACCACGGCACTCAAGATTCCCCATTCTATAGTCATCTAATCCCATGCACATTGGCAATACGAAGGCCAGATATCAATTTCCTTCAATGAAGAAACAATCTCATTCAGTGAACTTGTGAGAAAGTTTCCACATGCTGATGCGACTTCAATTGCACACAACTGCTATACCACAAACCAAGGTCACTGATGCAGTGTCACACAAAATAAAAGAGATGACATTTTCCTTCTCCGTAGAAATGCTATCAACATAGCATCCGCAGGGATATGAAAATTCATTTGTTCTTCACTCATCCAAATCCGATTTAAGCCTTTTTTCCAAGTTAGTATGATCAGGGGCAAATGAAGAGGGTGAATAGGAATTCACTGAGGTCATTAGCAATTACTCTGCTGTTTGTTTGAGCTACTAAGCAGAGGTTTCCAACACGGAAAGGGGAGACTAAAGCTATACCAGAGCTTTTAAGGCTGCCCTAGGGCAGTGAGAGGCTGACAACTGCTTTGGAAAAGATGAGTGCAAGACAAGGTTGCTGGCTTGAAGGAAAGGAGTTAAAGAAGAGAAGGTATTGTCTGCATGTTGGAATCATACTAACTTGAACTGTTGAGGGGAAATGTGCAAGTTAATTATATTAACTTGAATGTTACCCTTCAACACTAATCCACGAAAACATTTTCTTTAAGACCTTTTTCCTAGGCGTGAAATTTTGTTTTAATCAGCGCATTTTACTGGTGCTGGAGGCAGTGTGTCATGTTTATTATACGGGTACATAACCCTTTTGGTTTTACTAATTTCATTAAAAACGGATGGATAGAACATTAGCATAAAATGACTTCAAACTTTAGATTCTTTTGTATTCCAAAAAGTGCAAAAACTTCAAGACAGTTCCAAAATTAATGAGAGTGTATGTATCCAGGATAGGCAGGATATATTGCACAAATACCTTTGTGGCCTGTAGAAAAAGCGAAACAAATTCTTTCTTTCAGTGTTTTGTAAATAAAGTTGGTATCAGACTTGCCCCAGCAAAAATAATACTCTCACACCCGTTGCCCATCCTAATTTTGAAGTCTAGCAAAGTCCCCGTTTCTCAGTATTATGTCAAAAAGCCTTTTCAAAGTTAATGAACATCATATACACTGACGGAAAAAAAAAATCCCAACGCCACGAAAAAATAGTTGTAGAGGAATGAAATGGCGGCAATACATTTGTATAGGTAACATATTCAGGGATCATAGCATACTTCTGAAAAATTTTAGGTAAGCATTTTAGGAATTTTAGGAATTTTTAGAAAAATTTTAGGAGTGTATTTCAATAAAAACTAGATGTATATTTGTATACATCTAGTAAAACAACTTTGTATACATTGTAAAGAGTTTGCTTCACACCCTTCAACCATATACCCTGATAGACTGCGCATGACATCAAAATTTCTGGCTCCAACATAAAATCACATGACATCAGTCAAAAAGATGGGTTACACCTGCTGTGCTTATGGTTGCTCTGAGCGATATAGTAAAGGAAGTTCTATGATTTTTCATGGGTAAGAAACGAAATAAATACCTAAGTCAACAAAGTTCAATTACTTAACCAGAAACTTGCAGCTATTGATATAAAAATATAGTAACTTAAGGGGAAAAAAAAATGGAATGCATGTTCCAAATTCTTCGCAAATGTTCATCACATTATAAATCACGAAATGTAAACAACCCGATCATGCATGTATATAGCTCATAAGTAAACTTACCTGAAGAGTTTTCATTATATATGAGGCGCATTCACAGAATACACCGAAAACACTGAAGTTCTGCAGCGTAAATTAGTAATCATAACAGCATTTTTACACGAAATTTGGAGTCTGATGATGACGTGCCCAATGTTGGAGCCATGGCGGCTTTGATGCAGCTATTGCCAATGCGCAGTCCATTAGTATATATGGTCGAAGTTCACACCCAAATTTTTTGAATAACGTGTAATGTCTAAAGTTCAAGTATGATTTACTTCTAATGTTCAGTTCTTATCTTTTCACGTGTTATTATCATATTCAAGTATATTTACCACATTCAAGTTTCACTTTGAACATTAATATGCTGTTGAACCAGAAGCAATTCACGATTTTCACAGTAAAGTTTTCAGGTTTCACATTAAATTATAATATCCTAAAAAGGTAATTGAAAACCAAGAACTATGTACAATTGTTTACTGAATTACTTTTTTCATATTATTGTTTTAACCTTTTCCTGATAAGCCTATCTTTTTCTGCTTCCACCACAACTAATTTACTTTCAGTTTTCTTTATTTCAGCTGAACCTTGTATGATCAAGTTAGAGGCAACTGCTATTTCAACAGTATTTTGTTTTTCTACAGCTTTTCTCATTCTTTCTGTTCCCTCTTGAATTACTGCTAGGGAGGCTTCTTTATCTTTTTTAAGCCTATTTATTTCTGCATAATTTTCTTTTATTTTGTCATCAAACTCAGCTTTTCTTTTTTCTCTAGCTGCTTTTCCTTATTTTCCCTCTCTTTCTGCTTCCTTTCTTTTACCTTTTGTGATTCTTCTTCCTTCAGCTTATCAACATACTCTTTATAAAATTTATGTGAATCACAAACACTATTTAACAAATTTCTTGTTATGGGAACTTTACTTACACATCCATAGTGTTTAATGGCCCCTTTAACTATTCTTAATGATGTTATAGTTGAGTCTTTTAAGTTAGCCTTGTCCTTCCTTAACAGAGCAGTGTTAACCGAAAATCCCCTTTCTGCATCAGCATTACCATGAGGTAAAACTAAAATTGACTTGATGAGTTTAGCAAGATTTGAGTATTTTTCTTTTCCGCTAGAGTCTTTAATACTAAATATATTACGCCAGTAATGATCAATCCGCACTGGAATATGCCCTTCCTCTGAAAATTTCACTAGTTCATCTAGAGTTGGCTTATCGCAATTTAAAAGTTTCCACTCTTCTCTTACTCTATCAATTTGTTCCTCAGAAAGATGCAAAACACTTGAAATTCTGGTTATTTCTGAAAGTCCTTCAGTGACTGAAAGTTGAGTTGACTCTTTCTTTGGTTCTTTTACCTTTAAAACTTCTATGTCTCTTAGCTTTTGATTGCAGAATGGCAAATTTGACTTTAAATATTTTGTGGTTGCAATTAGTGATGATCTTACATCTAAGAGAAATAATTTCTGCCTGGTCTCCTGAACATTCCTGAGGAGATTTTTTGTCTTCATACCAACTTCTAACTCCCCTAGTTTTTTCCATGAATTTTTGTTTTCAAAATCTACATTCTTTAGGTCTTCTCCAAATTTCCCTGCAATAACATCATCTTGGATAAACTGAGCCATAACATTTCTCATTAAAGTATTTAAATCAGAATATAACTGGTGTATTTTTGGTTCTTCACTCTGATAACATAATGAAAACTTTTCAAAACTTTGGTGTGAAAATGAAATTAATGCTAAATAGCAAGGAGTTAGCTCATTTTTCAGGAAACAGTGAATTCTTTTATACCTTGCTGAATTGCGTAGTTGTTTTTCAAATATTTTTTGAGATGGCAAGAAGTTTAAAAAATATTCTGTAATATTTAGCCATTAATCTAAGAGCCTCTGGGCTACAGAACCAACGGTTAACCATCTGTTGCTGACATGACGCAAAAGAAATTTGGCTGTGACCAATGTTATATCCTCGACAGATTTATAATCCTCTCGTCTTGCAGCACTACTCTTTAAAAAGTAATGCATATCAGTAGCAAATTTGTCAAAATCTATATTTAAGCTTGTCAAAAAATTTTTAAATGCATTACTAACAACATGCAGGTTGCAAAACCTAGTTCCAAAGATTTCTGGCCTGTTTCTTGTTTTACAACTTCATTGAATTTGCGTAAAAAGCACTTATTTACATTTGGGCTGTCCATGGATACACAAATAATTCTGTTCAACGAAATATTGAAGGATGATAACACATCAAGAATTTCTTTTAGCAAAATATCTGCTGTTGCATGACTCAGAAAAACGCTTGTTAGGTATCGGCAAGAAACTGAATTTATTTCTGAAGACCAGTACCTGAGATACACATCCAACTGCCGTTTCACTTGTGTATTTGTAGTTTCATCAAATGCTATAGTAACCTTTCCTGGGCTACTAGATGCAATGTCTTTTTTCAAATCCTTTTCAAAATATTTTGACAATCCATGTGATATCACATAAGCAACTTTTTTCTTTAAGTTGCATTTTGGCTGCAATAGCAGAATCAGGAAACATTTCTTTGAAAAGTTCAACTGTTTCAGTGCATGAAACAAAAGACATATTGTCCTTAGCAACTTTCATGGCCCATAATGCTTCGGCTTTAGCCAACTGTAAATCATGACTCAGTAACTAATATTTGTTTTGGGCTGAAGAACCCGTCCTCCAAAGGCTTTCACAGGATGGACTTATTTTGAAATTTACTTTGAAATTTCTGCAAATGTTTTTTCCCTTTATGATGCGCTTTTACTTGTGAAAAGCCACTATTAGAAATATTGAAAATTTCTGAACACAATATACACTTAGCAGAAAATATTGTTTCAGTTGCAGAACACCATTCTTTCAACTTCACTCCGTCCAATTCTTTGGCGAGCCACGCATCTTGAAATTTCGTTTTCGATTTAGGCATCTTAAACACTTGTATTACTAACCAGAAAATGAAAGGGAAGTACAAAAACACGTTCCAATATTGCAAAACCAGACAACTTCCCGAAGTTTGGCTGCGAGGATGTCAGAAGATAGAAAAAAAAAAAAAAAAAAAAAAGGAAGTCACCACTAGAGAACTGAACCTGCACACAGCACAGAGAACACCATAAAAGACGCAAAACCAGAAACTATCATACGCATCTCACGCAAGTTCAGTCAAAGCGAGTCGGAGCCGAGATATATTGCGCATCGAAGGTCGCTGTCGCCGACGCACGACCGAAGGTTAATGATCACGTGCTCTACTGCCTGCCACGATAACACTCAGCTACTATCCCATCGTCATTACCGGAGGTTACGGAAGGAGACCACATGTTTCCTCTTTGCTTCCACCCACCTGCGGTTTACAATAACAAAACATCAGCAGAAAGAGGAGGTTCCACGAGGCATGTCCAAAAATAAAGTACGATCTTCTGCGTGCCACGGAGTTCGTCTGCAAAGTGCAAACCAGGGGTGAAAATGACCCCTTCCCTTTTCCCTTAGATCTCTTGTTACTCTCGAAAACTGCTCGAAGGCACAAAAGTGGAGCGCCCGCCCCGAAGCAAGTGCATCTCGATGGCGTCATTTCCCCTCCCTTCAGCAGCACAGCATATAGGCTGTGTTTCTACAATAACAGGTCTTTTTACCTTACCGTAATGGTAAATTTATTGGCGTTAATAACGGTTGTATTTTTAATAAATAAGCTTACGAAAATTTTAGGAAGAATAGCAAATTTTAGGTATAATTTTAGGAATTTAAGGAGGGTCACAAAATATTAGGAATTTTAGGAATTTTAGGAGGAATGCGATCCCTGCATATTTAATCGATTAAGGTTTCAAGATCACAGCTTATTGTAAGCCCGAGAAGAGCCATTTTAAATGTGAAAAGCTGGTACATTAATAACCGGTGTAACCGCCAGAATGTTGAATTCAAGCACGCAAACATTCATGCATTGTGTCGTACAGGTGCTGGATGTCAGTTTGTGGGATGGAGTTCCATGCCTGTTGCACTTGGTCGGTCAATACAGAGACGGTTAATGCTGGTTGGGGGTGACGCTGGAGTTGTCGTCCAATGATGTCCATTACGTGCTCGATTGGTGAAAGATCTGGTGATCTAGCAGGCCACGACAACATGTCAACACTCTGTAGAGCAGGTTGGGTTACAACAGCGGTATGTGGACAAGCGTTATCCTGTGGGAAAACAACCCCTTGAATGCTGTTCATGAATGGCAGCACAACAGGTTGAATCACCAAACCGACGTACAACTGTGCCGTCAGGGTGCGTGGGATAACCACGAGAGTGCTCCTGCTGTCATAGGAAATTACTCCCCAGACCATAACTCCAGGTGTAGGTCCAGTGTGTCTCGGCCGCAGACAGGTTGGTTGCAGGCACTCACCTGGACTCCTTCTAACCAACACACGGCCATCACTGGCACCCAGGCAGAACCGGCTTTCATCAGAAAACACAACAGATCTCCACTCCGTCCTCCAATGAGCTCTAGCTTGACACCACTGAAGTCGCAAACGGCAGTGGTTTGGAGTAAGTGGAATGCACGCTACAGGGCGCCTGGCTCGGAGCTGTCCTTCAAGTAACCGATTTGTAACAGTTCGTTGTGTCACTGTGGTGGCAACTGCAGCTCGAATTGCTGCCGCAGACGCGGTACGATGCGCCACGGCCATACGCCGTACACAGCGGTCTTCCCTCTCAGTAGTGCCGCGTGGCCGGCCAGAACCCGGTCTTCTTGAGGCAGTACCTTCCCTTGACCACCGCTGCCAACAATCATGCACAGTGGCTACATTTTTGCCAAGTCGTTCTGCAATATTGCGGAAAGAAAATCCACCTTCTCGTAGCCCTATTACACGACCTCGTTCAAACTCCGTGAGCTGTTGATAATGGCTTCTTCGTTTTCTTGAAGGCATTCTTGACTAACATCAACACCCTACGTCAAATCTCAACGATAACTAACGCTCACGAACGTTACAGCGCATATTTACAGCAAATCTGCTTTGCATGTTCCGAGGCGCTACTAGCGCCACACGTATGCGCCTAGCGCGAAATTGGCATAGATGTCATCTTAGAGATGTACTCTCACCGCCTACCAACTGTCGTTTATCTAACACAACCCCTTCTTGGTGTTGGGATGTTTTTTCCGTCAGTGTGTATATATAGGTGTGAGTCAAAATTATATATATATATATATGCTTAGGTATATATATATATATATATATATATATATATATAAACTTTTTAAAAGCTGCCAGAGCACAAATATACTATCTTGACATGCCATACCCCTTCTGAGGACAGTGGTTAATGCAACTGATTTTCCATTAATTTTCTGAGCTCCTTACTCAATATGCTTGAGTCACCTCTGCAAGGAACAGCAGTGAAACATGTGCCACTGTAATTACTACAATGCACCTTGTTCTCTTTCTCGTAAATTATTGGCACAGAGACTGATTTCTGCCTGTCGTCCAGAAGCAAGCTGGTTTCCTTATGCTATCTAATAAATAGGTGTATGTAAGCAAAGAATGCACTGAACTTAAGCAATTCCAGATTAATTTCATCATAACATGCAGGGAAAAAATTGCTTCTTAAACATCTTTGTTTTCATTGCACATAGTGCACGGCTAACATTTTTGCAACCGCTGAGTGATACGTTGCAGCAAGTGTGTGATTATGAGGTATGCCATAGGAAACTATCAGTTTAATGAAAAGCAAACTCTTGACACAATTACTAAACACTAAAGCTAAAATTTTAGATGCTGAAATTTATTTAAAATTGTCATTAGTAAATTTTAGAGTTGCATGTTTATATATATTCATAGAAACATTTGTTTCTTTCATAGTTCAAATGAATAAAATAATTTACAAACCATGAGAATACCTTATTGCAGTTGCTACACTGTCTATCATTCATTATATCCTCCACCAGCCTCACAGTTGCTTCTGCAGCAATCTGAACAGAACAACCAGGTCGGTCTTCATCAGCAACTTTTCGAGCATCCCGAGATAATTTATCGACCCAGTTGCATACCACTTTATGCGACTAACATTTCTCACCATAAACAGGAAGCATTTTTGTATTAATATCATTAGCAGGAAGTCCTTTTGCCCAAATCAGACACACACTCCATTTTGCGATCTGAGCTGAGCATGTGATACCTAGCGTCCGCTACGGTGAACTAGGAGTAAACTGGATCGTGCTGCCATCTAACGACACCTTTAGAAACTAATAACTACCATTATCAGCTATCTCGTAACTGTTTCTTACTTATTTACTTGTATTTAATGCTCATTAACTTTTTCATTTGTGGACATTCCCAAATCTAGTCCTCACGTGATTTCCTTGGCCTTCCTCCACTTTCTTTTTCTGCCACTTAAGCTGAATAAATGCTCTCAATAAGCATCTTTCTTTCAATAGGGACAAACTACCTCAGAACATGTCTCCACCTCACCAACATTCTGCTTCACATTACACATCTTCATTTCCCACATGATTGGAACAAATCTTGCCACAATCCCCATGTAACTAACACATCTGTCCAGCACAGAAATGACTCCAGTGTCTATTCTGCAGCACCCATGTTTCACTACAATATATCAGAATAAAAACAATTTTACCTTTATAAACAGCCCTTCAGGATCTTTTTGAGAACCTATCAGTCCTGTGAAATCCCCCTGAAGCAGCTATGATTTTCAAAGATGAATTCCCTTACCCACTAATTTCACCATCTTCTAATTTCACTGTGAAACATATTTCTTAGATACATAAAATTTATTTACTTGGTCTAACTCTGTACCATTCAGACTGATCTTTTACTATGTATTAATACTTCCTAACTCAAAAACAATGACTTTGGCTTTTCCTTATTTATACTCTTCTTTGAATTGCATACAAACTTCAATTATCCTAGACAACAACTTTTGCCCTCGGACAACAGGACTGTGTTGTCAGCATACAGCAACCTACACATGCTGAAAATTCCAAGACATAAACCAGTGTCGTCTATTTTAGCATCACACATGCATGCACCTATAAATACACTGAATACCTAAGGTGCCACTGCAACAACCTTGCCCGACTATAAGTTTTTTTTTTTTGTTTCTTTGCAACAAATTCGACAAAAAACTGTTTATGTGCATACACATGCTACTGCCAGCCTATATAGCTTTCACACATTTAATTGATTCCCAATTACACCACAATTTTTCAATACCTTCCACAAAAACACCTAGTTCACTTGGTCATAAGGTTTCTCTAATTCTACAAAGTCAGCAAAAACTACCTCACCATCAGAAGATACTTTTCAATCATCACATGCAAAGCAAAAAAATTGGTTAGGGCAGCACTTACCTGCCATAAAAGCACTCTGTACATCCCACACCTTCTCCGCTAACAAGTCGCATATCTTATAATTAATGACCTTCCCAAACACTCTTTCTGGTGCACTCAGCAGACTGACAACATAATAGTTCTTACATTAAGTCTAATCACCTCTTCCCTAATGAAAAAGAACAATGGTAGCATCCCTCTAACCTTGAGGTAAGATTCCCAAATCCTAATGCAACCGGCAAATTTCAACTACACAATCAATAACAGAGTTGCTCAAAACAAGTTTTAGTTCATTTCAGCAATCATCCATTTTATCAGATGTGGTTCAGAATTACTAGTTTTTGAAGCTTCACTTTCAAGCACACCAATAAAATGTCCTCACTTATGCAATTGTAGTGAACCTCCTTCATCTATTCACTTAAATCTAACAACAGTGCTTTCATTAAAGAATAGAATACCTGAATCAGTTTTACTAATACAATTGCATTGCATGCTTCTCCAGGTAGCATGTGCTTCAAGGAAATACAATGTTATGTAACCAGCACTGCAATAATGAATCACTCTTAACCGGGACAGAACTGTCATATTACACTGAAGAGCAATTGAATTAAGAGACAGCTGGCGTTATGCAAATGTGGAGCTGTGGGCGGCCCTGGAAACGGAAATGACATGACGTATGCAGCAATTCGACAATATAAGAAGTGATGCGACAGGAATCAGTAAGAGTCGGAAGCAGTATGGATCTAAGCGCATTTGATCGTGGGAAAATTGTCCGGGCCCGACGAATGGGTCACTCCATCTCGGAAGTCGTGCAGGCACTGGGATTTTCACGAGCCACTGTGTCACGGGTGCACCGCAAGTACATTGAATCCGGTAAAACCATCCTTGCAAGGGCCAACTGACATAGGCAACAGCATGTGAATGAGCAGGGTCATCGTCGGCTAGCTGGCATTGTAACAGTGGATAGACGGGCCACAGTGCAAGAAATCACTCGGCAATTTAACGCTGGTGCCCCAAAACATGCAAGCAGCCACACCATCCAGAACCATCTCCTCACTATGGGGTACAGAAGCCAACGTCCCACGAGGGTACCGCTGCTGACCGCAATATCACAAGGTGCAAAGATTAGCATGGGCACGGGAACATTGCCACTGGACCCTAGACATGTGGGAAAATGTTGCCTAGACTGATGAGTCGAGATTCACGTTGGTACATGCAGATGGCAGGATACGAGTACTGCGCAAACCACATGAAGTGATGGATCCTTTTTGCTAGCAGGGTACTCTTCAAGCTGGTGGGGGCTGCATTCTCGTCTGGGAACTGTTTACGTGGACTGAAATGGGACCTGTGGTACGTGTGACATTGTCCCTCACAAGTCAACGTTACCGGGATATCCTGGACGACCATTTGCTCCCATTTGTGCGTCTTCAACACCCCACTGGGGACCTCATCCTGCAACAAGACAATGCACCGTGCCATCGCTCCCGAATTGTATCCGAATGGTTGGATGAACACTCCACCGACGTGACTTCGCTTAATTGGCCAGCTAGGTCACCTGACCTCAATCCCATCAAGCACACCTGGGATGCCATCGAGAGAGATGTTCGAGCTCCGACTCCCCTCCATCAAATCTTCGCGAACTGTGGGAGCTTGTTCAGAGGTCATGAATCCGCATGGTTTTCCAACGCTTCCGGTGACCGGTCGAGTCCATGCCGAGACGAATCGCCGCCGTCATCAGGGCGAAAGGTGGTGCTACACGTTACTAGATGGGTATCTCTAATTCAATTGCTCTTCAGTGTATAAAGTTTTAAGGAAACTAGAAATTACATGAATACATATAACTACTGCATGATGCTAATGTTAAGCTAATGCATACTGCATTCTTAATAGCAAGCATATTTTAAAAAAGCTGGATAATATGCATACAGAAAATCATAAAAATCAATTGCCTAGGAAATTATGTCAAATCTGGATACAGTGAAGTTTGAAAACTAAGAATTTGTTCAAATGTATGTGACTAATTCTATCCTTTTTTTGTTGCACACACAAACTGCATTATATTAGGTGTACAAATAAGTTTTAAAGTGTTTTTTGAGTGATGTATATGGCTAATTTACATATCTGACATTCCCCCGTGTTGTTGTCACGTGACCACAACTGGTCCAGAGTATAAAATGTGACACAGAAGTTTCCCAACAGTAAACGCACCTGCACACCAGTAAGTGAAAGATGGCAAGCGATACTGCATTTATTTGACGCATTCGTTACGACTTTTCATCAAAGAAAAAGTGCTGCAAAAGCATGTGCCTCAATCTGTTCTGTTCTGTTCTGGGGTAGAATATTGTATCAAAAAGCATGTGTGAGTTTTGGTTTAGACGGTTTAAAGCAGGTGATTTTGATATTAGCGATTGAGAACGTAGCGGTGCCCAGCATAAGGTTGCACACGAAGAACTGCGAGCATTGCTGGGTGAAGATTCGTCTCAAATGCAAAAAGAACTAGCTGAACAACTGGGGTAACTCAACAAACCATTTCCAATCATTTATGCACAACGGGAAAGATTTAGGAGGAAGGAAAATGGGTGCCACGTGACCTGAGCCAGAGGAACAAGGATGAGCGTGCCACGAAGAGTTTGAATCTGTTGAATAAACAACACAGAAAGTCTTCCCCGTGGAAAATCATTACAGGTGATGAAAAGTGGATATGGCACGACAATCCCGAATGCAAAAAACACTGGGTAGATCCCGGTGAAGCAACGACTGACATCGAAACACAATATTCACTCCAAGAAAGTTCTATTGTGCATCTGGTGGGATGTGAAGGGTGTTCTCTATTATGAACAATTGGAATAGGGTAAAACTGTTACTGCTGATCGCTACAAGCAACAATTGCTGTGACTGAACCACGAAATTTGTCGGAAACGTCCATTCACAGGCAAAGGATTGCGTCCCGTGAAATTACTGCACAACAACGCTAGGCCATATGTTGCAAAATCGGTTAAGGAAATGCTATTGACATTTGGCTGGGAAGTTTTGGAGCACCTGGCGTATAGTCCCAACATAGCCCCTTCAGACTATCAGTTGTTCCAATCGACGCAACATGGTTTGTCTGTTGTACGGTTTCGGAAATGTGACGAAGTGCAAAAATGGGTTGACAACTTCATCACGCCACACAACGAAGCATTCTTCATGGCTGGAATCCGCCAGCTGCCCGACCAATGGCGGAAGGCGATAGATAATGATGCCACAATTTTGATTCATAAAGGTATTGTTGTTTTCTCTCAAATTGCATGTTGCATTGTCTTAAAACTTATTTGTGCACCTAATAACATCTAATCAAAACTAGTGACAGTTCTTCTCTAATGACTGTACTACTAAAAATGAAGTTAAAAAACTAATCCTTTGAAAAGTAGTTGAAGGATAATGTGGTCAAATGTTATGTTTACAGACAGATCTGATGAAAGAGTTTGACGGGTTTTAGGTAAGGCTGTGCAGCAAATTTGTGGAAAGTGACAGTGGGAAACACAAACAATCTCTCAATAACCTTCAAGAAAGTGGAAATGATATGTGGATAGACAGTGGTAAAACTGTTGAAGTATGAAAACAATTAAAGGTGAACACAAATCATTCAAAATGTTATTAACATATCAAAAACTGCAGAAAATTGTGAAAAAGGCAATACAATTCAAGAGGGTGAAAGCACTTTCTGGAATACTGATCAGAAATGGTCACAAATGAATCAAATTTATGAAACAAACTTCAAGTTTTACTTAATCGGAAGTTTCACAGACTTGTACTTTGTAAAACTTGATTATGAAGATCTTACATATCATTGGGAAACAAATTTTCCTGGAGAAATAATTCTTAACAAATACATAGAAATGTCATATTGTCTGAAGAAATGGCTACATGGGAAACTGTGAAAATATGGCATCTTGTGCCAATAATGACATTCATGATTATTAAGGAAAAGGAGACACTTCAAAACACTGATACTGGAACTCACTCAAAGCCAGTATGTGCCTCCTAAACAGTTGTGAATAATCAATTTTTACATCTGTTGTTGCTGACATCTCAGGGAAATAATTAGAAAATACCACATCTAAGACAGCTGAAGAGCAGTACACC
Source organism: Macrothele yani (assembly GCA_039090855.1). Lineage (NCBI taxonomy): Eukaryota > Metazoa > Arthropoda > Arachnida > Araneae > Macrothelidae > Macrothele > Macrothele yani. The sequence continues at coordinate 5,497,335 of CM076997.1, forward strand.
TTACGATGTTGAATAAATATGAGAGCATAACTTTAGAATACATGCAGTTACAATTATTGTGAACCCAAGTTCACAGTTTTTATCCCTTATTATTTACATACATGTCTTACTACAGATTTTATAATTTCTGTGCATATTACACATCAAAACTACTTACTAGAAGGTGCCTCTTTTGCCAAAAGGTCATTTTGATCCACACAATTAAGAAATTATTACACCTGCATGGATGTTTTAGTAATAACAGAATGGTCATTTTTTTAAAGTACTATTTTTTGTGTTTGTATTTTACTCCCACAAGACATCAAAAATGAAACAAAGGCAATCTATTAAAACATTCAGTACAGATTGTTAACATGTACCTTTATTGTACCAAATGGTTCAGATAAGCCTCCTACGTATAGAAAACCAACTTTTCGAGGGAGCATGCTACACAAAAATGAGAAAGATTTATATTAGAAGCAGAAAACAAGTTCTGACAAATTTAACAAACATTTTACTAAATAAGCACTTTTGTGTATATAAATAAATAAGTATATCTAACATATTCATTGTATACAGTAAACCAGCTACTCAAATAACAGATCTCTAAAGGGTGTAATCACATTACTTTATAAGAGTGCAACTCTAAATGGGTTGAAAAGGACTCCACAGATTTTTGTGTGTAGAAATCTATGCAGATAATCTAGGGTAAAATGAAGTATTTTATAAACCCATAAAATATCTAAATAACAAAATGTACACCACAGATGATATACAATATTTGTTAAATAAAATATAATCACTTTTTTAATGCATAAAATCATTCTCTTCCAATAATCTAATTAGCATGTTTTATCAAATAAACATTCAAAATGTTAAAAACAGATTTTTTTTAAGAAATATTTTTTAACTTTTTAGAGCAGCATTCCTCTGCTAGTTGGGGCATACATAAGTCTTGCTTTGTTAAATCACTGCAAAAGGACTTCTTCAACATCATCACATTCCCCTTCATGTTTTTCTTTTTGTCCCCTGTTCAAATTTCCACATGATGTGAACTCAACAAAGATTTCATTTCTTGCTTTCAAAGTAGTGTCCCTTTGACTGCATTTTAGAATAATCACTAATGGTTCTCAGATAAATTTAAGGTTTTCTTCAACATATTAAACATTGCTACGAAATGTGCTCTGGATTGGCCACAAACAAGAACTCTTACTGTAATGTCCATGAATTCCTGCTCCCTCCCTTAAGCACAGAGATAACCTTTATGCTCCAATGTCTCAAATTTGTCATTCTGTTTCCAGGAATTAAGAAGTGACAGAACAATTTTTTATGAATTTATCTCATTCCATATCTTCCACAGAGATCTTCTTCTTGGCAGGGTAACCCTCTGCAGCAAAAGGTTTCCAAATGTAATAAATTTATCTTTTAAGCATAAGTTAAAAATGTGTCTTTAGGAAAAACTAATTGAATGTGCTGGAAACAGTTTTCCTCACTAAAACCTCCAAATGTCGAAAAATGATTTCATGTAGAAACGCTTTATCTTAGCAACAAGCCACCTCTGCCGAGCCATATACAGTATCTGGCAAAAAGCAACTCTTCAAAGTGGTAGTTTTGACATGTAACAGCTAATCTGTAGGCATTTTAAATCTTAGAAATGCTTCTAAGTCTTACAACCAGGGAGCCTTTAAAAGTGACAGTAACTGGCACTCAAAAATACACACCTTGAAAAATAGTTGCAACATCTGGGATCTCTGACAGAATGTGTGAGCAATGGTATGGATGAACTGGGACATGAAAGCAATGACAATGTGGTGCCAGAAACATTTATTGAACAGAAAATTGCACTTTCACAGGAACCTCAGATGGTAGTTTCAAGAAACTCAACGCTGCAAGTTTGGGTTATCCATAGCAAGAAGAGCCATTGTGCTATTCTATTCATGTTACAATGTTACTCGAGTCCCCAAGCAAATAGTGACACTTGAGTGGGTTACTTGCAGCAAATCAGACAAACTCTCCATATTATGTTTTTCATTTCTTCTATCCTTTCCGCCAACACCACACATTGGTTTCTTCGTGTTGCTTTGCTATTCGCCAACACAGACCCTTGCGTATGACACCCAACATTATTACTAGTCATCAAAGGCTGCAGGCAATTTTAATCATGTGGATTTTGTCACTTTGTGTTTCCCACCAGAAGCCGGCATCTTTTGTCCTTTTATTTTATGCTGAACTCCTTATTTTCTCATTGCAGCAATTTTTATGAATGAATAGTGTCTTTGTGTGCAATTCTGATTTCGTTTATTTTCTTTTATCCCAATGACTGATAAAGTCATCCTGTTCACAGCGGCAAATTGAAAGAGAAAACACATAATGTTTACTTATAAGAAATCTTCATGGATACTTCCCCAACACAAGATTGTTCATGATCTGGTCGTCTAGGAATTATAAAAGGATGAAATGGCAAAATTAACTTCAGTTCAGAGCATTGTTCCAAAGAGTTTAGTAAGCATTTATGATCAGTGACTTTGAAGTTAGTGTCAAAAAGTGCAATTCTAGTTTAACTGTACGAGACATTTAATTTTTTTGGACACTTTGGATAAAATGAATGGCACTGAAGTTGTTAAGAGTAATATTAGTTTAGTTGGGTAATCATGAACATTGACAACAACTGTCAAATTAAAAGAAATGTTAATCTTTTTGAAAAAAAAAATGCTCTATCATTCACATTATTTAAAAGAAATGCTTACTTCTAGTTGCATTAACATGGCTATTTATTAATTTATTTTTATGTAAATAAATTACTATGCCGCATAGAAAATTGGGTAATAAATTAATTTTCTATGCGACATAAAATACGTATCATGTAATTTACTCGGCCAACCCTGTCCTGGCAGTGATTCTAAGTCTATGAAACGAAGCCAAAGTTCACCCCCACACTGCTGTCCAACTTCTCATCATGATAGCCCTTGTTGGTGTAATGCAACAATATGAGTGTGGTCAGATTTGACACTGCCTTTGTGGTGCCTTTTTTGTAAAATTCTATCATTAGTATGCTGTCAATCGCAGCAAAACAGCTCACAGGGGAAGCCAGCAGTGGCTGGACAGAAACCAGTGCTGACCTTTCTACACAATAAAAAAGTAATGGCCTTTACCAGCCCACTTATTTATTACTCATAGGGTTGTTCCAAGGACACACAAACTCAGGTGCCATGCAAGGAAGACAACAATACACAAGAATGCATTGCAATACAGTAGACTCTAGCTAATCCGGCCTCCATCTTCTCCTTGCATAGTTTTTGGTTGCAGAGATCGTGTTAATATCAGACCAGAATGAATTATACTTCATACACGAGTGAAGTTTTCAATTTTAATGTTTTAACGTTATGTTTTGTTTTGAATTGGCACTAACGTTCATGTAATTCAATTTAAAATAAAGGTAGGAAGGATCCTCATAATAATTAAGAATATTACAAATCCAGCATTTTCTCACACATTGGCAGCAAGTTGCGATGAAAAATTAGAAACATTTGCGACCAACACAAAATCATACATGAGACTGATGAAGGGGAAAAAATGCTGAACTTTTTAACCGCACGGGTGAAAAATAAGAACGTGTTGCAAAACAGCGTGAATATAACATGGTGTGAGCAAGACAAAACTGTTCACTGAAATTTATTATGTAAATATTAAACTGGAGCACATCACCGTATTCAATATATATATATATATATATATATTTACATACATTTAAAAGCGATACAGGATAAAAGAAACATCGCGGAGAAAAAAATTACGACTACCGGCGCAATCTACGCTCTGTCCGACTTCTGTTTTAAGAAAGTTTTCCTCCATTTTGAAGCTGTGTGGATGTGGATTGGAGGTTTAACGACCACCATGAGCAACTCAATGGGCTATAAGCAGTAGCCAGTCCCTAATTTAGGGTCACTGGTTCCAGGGAAGGGAGAGAGAGCCAGTGCCGTAAGACAAACACAACATCCATGACTCACGGGATTCAAACCCAGACCCCTATCGGACGAATGATCAGAGGCAATCGCTTAAACCACTGCGCCACCGGGGCGGCATTTCGAATCTGAAAAACAAGTATTTATGGAATGAAACTATATTTAACAACACTACTGGGTAGAAGAAACATCGCCATGAAAAAAGGATTACGCTTACGGGAGAAACCTTCACTCCACCTAACTTCAGTTTCCGAAAGTTTTGAAAGTCGAAATTATGCCCACTGACGGAAAACAACCCGACCACCATCACTACCACACCACCACTTCCTCCCAAATTTCTGTTCAGTTCTGCATCGCTCTCGAAAACCATCGAAATGACGAAGGAAAAGGCGGAATTCTTCGGATCCGCTAAAGAATCTCGTGCCTGAATATCACAGGGAAATTTTCGTGCCAACTTCCGTTTTCAAGCTGAAATGCAAATATTTATGGAATAAAATTACATTTAACAATAATACTGCGCAGAAGAAACATCGCGAGAAAAAGAAATCACGATTACGGGGGAAAATTTCACTTCTTTAACTTCTGTTTTCGAAAGTTTTGAAAAACAGAATACCATCCCCCAGACTAAAAAACGACCCCCCAACTAATCCTTCAAAATTTCTCTTTAGTTTTGCATCGATCACGAGAATAACACAAATGATGACAAAAAAAAAAAAAAAAAAAAAAAAACGGAATTCCGCGAATCCGCAGTCACGAGCGTGGGTTAGTTTTATACCATTTGTTGGTACCCAGGCGGCGCTGTGACGGCACACATGAAAGGTTTTACTTTACATTTAGGAGCGTGGGACAAGTGGTTGACGCGGCGTGGTGGCCTTCAAAAAGAAAACATGTTAAGTTAGATCTGGCACAGAAATTTGAAATTTTTGAGAAGTCAAAGCGGAGTCATTCCCAAAAAGTTATCGCTGCCGAGCACAATGTTGGATGTTTACGACATAAAAACGAAAGAGAATGAACTTCGACAGTACGCAAGCCAAATGGACAGTGAGTTGAGAGAATGAAAGGTTATGCGAAAGAGTGAAAATGATCAACTTGATGCAGTCGTTTACGGATGGTTCATACAGCAACGCAGTAAAGGACTACCTGTTAGTGGCCCGGTAATAAAAGAAAAAGCACTGGCATTTAACAAAAAATTTGGCGGCAGTGAACAGTTTGCAGTAAGTGATGGCTGGATATCAAAGTGGAAGAAAAGACACGGTGTGTGACAGCTGACAGTCACCGGGGAAAGTCGCTCAGAAAACAAAAAATATGCATAAGAGTTTCAAAAAAAGTTGGTGAAGATGATAAAGGAAGAACTAACTCCTGCTGCAGTGTAAAACACTGATGAGACCGGCCTCTTCTTTAAAATGCTCCCTTCAAAAACCCTTGCTGCCAAGAACGAAAAGGAAGCTTGCGGATAAACAACAAAAACAACGTGTCACATTGATGGCATGTTGTAATGCCGATGGGAGTCATAAACTTCCCCTCTTGGCAAAGTATGAACTTGCTTTTGAAAACCTTTAGCATTTTAGCATTTTGAAATTTATTTCAGCATTTTCTATAAACAATTTAGCATTTATTTAGAGACCAATAAAAACACTAGAGTTAAAAAAAATTATTATAATGTTTTCATTAATTTACAATGCGACGATGTTTTTTATTTAACAATTTTTCATATGCAATTCTAAAATCAAATTTCCTGTAACCTGGCCCTTCTATGTTTATGCTTAATATGTGCTTTACATTTTCTGTTGATAAACAATTTCTAATAAGAAAATTCCGTACGAAAAACATCAGAAATGTAAAGGCAAAACAAAAGAAAAATAAATAAAATAAAATCACTTTGAATGCAAACAACGAAAACCAAAAGCTTGACCTGTTCTGTAAATGTCAAACATAAAATTCTCCTCTTCGCTGAGATGAGCAGCAAAAAAAAAAAAAAAAAAAAAAAGTGAAAAAGTACTTCGCAGATCTTTCGAATTAACATAAACAACACACTCGGAGCTCCCGCTAGAGTGTGTTTGTTTATGTTACGGAGCGTGAGAAAATGTATCATTACAGCTGGCGCACAAGCGCAGTAATGACAAACAGGAAGTAAACGCAGGTGTTCTTCGCCAATCTTTGCAAACAAAACAGTACAAAAAAGAAAGGAAGTCACTATGTGCTTTAACCTTTAACTGAAAGAAAAGGAGACACATAATGTATATACACTGAGTGGCCACTTTATTATGACCACCCCCTCAGTACTTCATTGGGCCACCTTTTGCCTTTAATACTGAGTCAATTCTTTGTGGTATGAACTCCATGAGATGTTGATAGGTGGCTTGTGGAATCTGAGACCATGCTTGATGAATAGCACTTTTCAGGGTTGTGGATCCAGCTGTCTGATGGCTTGCTCAACTTCATCCCACAAATTCTCAATGGGGTTGAGATCTGGAGATTGTAGGGGCCACCTAAACAAAGTAAACTCACCGGCATGTTCCTGAAATAAATCCTGTACAATACGAGCACTATGGCAGGATGCATTATCTTGTTGAAAGTCATTGGGATAAACCATCCACATGACAAGATGAACTTGGTCCGCAACAATGTTTAGATATGATGTGCTAGTCAGACGTTGATAAACATGAATTAAAGGGCTCAAAGCATTCCAAGAAAACATTCCCAAACCATAATGTTACCTCCACCAGCTTGAAGGGTTGTAGCAATGCATTTGGGGGTCCATGCTTTCGTGCTGTTTCCGCCAAATTTTCACTCGGCCATCGGCATGGCGCAACTGAAAACGTGATTCACCGGACCACATAATTTGTTTCCAATTATCGACTGTCGAATCCTTCTGCTCTTGTGCGAACTGGAGACGTTTTCTCTTGTTAACTGCAGACAGCGAAGGTGTTCGAACAGGCCTTCGGCTGCCATATCCCATCCAATGCAGTATACGGCGAACAGTTTGTGCAGAGATCATTTGAGGGGATCCTTGATTAAGATGGTCTGTAATTTGCTGCACTGTGGCCCTTCTGTTGTCTGTTACCAGTCTGGACACTCTCCGTTCCGCCCGAGCAGTCACTAGTCAATGACGACCACATGTTGCACGTGGAGATCCCAGTTTTTTGGCTGACAGTCCAGTCTTTAAACACTTTAACAACAACTGCTCTGGAACATTTCAAGAATGCGGCGGTTTCGGTGATACTCGCTCTATGGCTCCGAGCTCCTACAATCATCCCACGTCGAAAGTCCGTCAAATCGCATTTTTTACACATCTCGTCACCCAAAAATCACTTCTACTACTGTCGCAAGCCCTAAGCTTTCCCTTTTTACACTAGCCTCGCCCTCTGGTGGCAACAGCATGCAGCCATAGCTCATTTGCTTAAAACTGTCAAGTGGTCATAATAAAGTGGCCACTCAGTGTATATCAGCCATGAGAACCGACAAACATTTCGTTAAGTCAGCGGGAAAATAAGTGCACAGCGCTCGTAAGGTCTGGTAGAACGGAGTGGATGGTTGCCGGAGATTGAAATATTTTGATTGAGCAATTGAAATATTAAAAATTCCGCAAAAAAAAAAAAAAAAAAAAAAAGACCTTTATCCGTAAATCAGTAAAATTAAGCAGAAATCCATAAAAGTTGGCATGTTACATACTTTAAAATTTGTACGTCTCACTTTTTCGAAATCCTTCAACATTTGCGGCAAAATAATTTAGGACACTAAACTACACATTTACCCTATGTAAACAAAAACAAAAAATAATTCAGATTTGAAAGTAAATTTGTGGAATTTATTCCGAAATTTGTAAACATGGCAATGTTTTGAAATTCGTCTTCGTAGATTGATCGTTAAATGCGAGTGCTCATCTTGGATACACTGTTTTTGAACGCCGATCAAGCGTGACAAAAAAAAAAAAAAAAAATTAACCAAAAGAAAATAAAATAAATAAAGAGGAAAAAAACTTACCTTCAGCAGTTGCAAGGATGTTTTTCTTTTTGGATTTCTGGCATAGCTCACACGAAATGTAAGGTTGACCGTCATACCATTTTACTTTGGCCCAATTATAAAGTGAAAGATTTGGATACATTTAGCCCACTTATAACTAAAGATTTGGATAACTTAGGTTTTGTAGCTGGCTGTTGTGTAGTAGTAACATTTTCAATATTGTTTTTTCGTTTGCAACTTATTCCTAACCACTTACCCATATTTAGACTACAAAAAATGTTCAACACACACACAAATAAAGGCACGTGAAAAAAGACTACTGTGAAAGTGAACACGTGAGAGAGAGATGGCCACGTTTGGCGACTAGGTGGTGCCAATTTTCAAAAATCCAAAGCGGGAAGAAGGTAAGGAATAGCTCGGTTTATGACATCATAGAAACTGGATTGGCTACTAGTTTCTATGCATTATATGATGTCACATGATGAAAGAAGAGAAATTCCACCACGACGATATTTCGTATGCGCTCGATGGAATCGCGGAATTTTAATGGCGCTCACTAAGAAACAGCACCATTTAAATGTTTTCGCATTTATTCGAAAGAAATATAAACATTTTAGCAAAATTGCATTCATTTTCGCAAAATGCGACCGCAGTTTAAACCCTGCCTCCTGGTGATTGGAAAAGCCAAACAGCCACAATGTTTTCAACACAACGAGATGAGTATACTACCGGTAGATTTATCGTGCTCAAAAGAAGGCGTGGATGGACTCAGAAAATTTCTCTTGGTGGTTCTATGATAAATTCGTACCAGATGTGAAGGAAGAACTCAAGAAAAAGAAACTTCCGTTAAAAGCCATCCTCCAAATTGATAGCGCTCCCAGTCATCCCTCTGACTTGTCTCTGAAGTCTGGTGATATACGAGCTTGTCTTTCTTCCACCCAATGTGACAGCTCTGATCCAACCTATGGACCAGGGAATTTTGAAATCATTTAAGCGCTGCTACCGACATGCGCTTCTTACCTCTTTGTTGGAAGAATGTGAAAACAATTCCACTGAGGCTATGCTGAAGGCATGGAAAGCGATCAACATGCGTGTTGTTGTTTTCCAAACAGCAGAAGCATGGGACATTGTGGAGAGCACTACCATATGAAAGTGTTGGGAAAAAATGTGGCCATCAATTGACACTGAGTTGGAGTCAGCATCAAGCGACAGTGACGAGCCAGTCAATTCAGAATCATCAATTCCAGATGCTGTGTAGATTGACATGTTCCACAAGCTTCCAGGAGGAGAAGTTGACGAAGAGGATGTTATAAGTGGCTGAATGAGGAAAAAAATCATTAAAAGCATGCAGGAAGAAAAAGATGAAAGTGATAAGGAAGAGGGCACAGCAGAGACAGGGAGCATGAAGATTTCTCACACTGCCGGCACTGAAGCAGCCAACATCTCCCTGCAGTACATAATGCAACAACCAGGTGCAGTGAGTAGAAAATGCAAGATTTCATCTGTGCTGTATTGCAATTGTATGTTTCTTTTACTGTGTATAGTACGTACACATACATATTGTGCTTTCCTGTGCTGATAATATGAAAATATAATTTCATTGTTGCAAATGAGACAGAATAGTACGTACTGATCGTGTTCTTTTACCATTATCACATGCTTGTCTCTTATTTATGTTTTTTAAATACATATGATGTACTACACATAGTAAACTTGTAATTGTAACATTAAATTTAATGAAGAATTAAACTGAATTTGTATGCACTCTCAGTAATCCAGCATTCTTGCTAATCCTGCACCCCTCTGTGCAAGGAATGGCCGGATTAGCAACAGTCTACTGTACTTTTATTTTAAGAGGTACTTGTAAGTTAAAAAAAATCCCAATTTTTTTTAATGAATCCTATAAATTATGAATTCTTGCACCTCACAGCCTCGTATTCTTTGTGTAATTTGTTATATGTCTGTAATATTCCCTCCATAAGTAGGACTAGAGGTGTAGTCTGGAACGAGCATGATATATTAGCAAGCCTCGACAATCTTGAGATACGGTTATCCAGGGATGATGAATTTCTCCCAGAAGTGGTGCAAGATATAAGGAGAGCCCCAAACCTGACTGTGAACAACAATTTCTTTCATTACCAAGGAACTATATACAAACAGACCAGAGGCGTTCCTATGGGTTCTCCGCTGTCAAGCATATTAGCAGAAGCAATATTACGCCCACTAGAAGAAAGAATTTTTTCCTGCACCGTCAAAAAGCCACATATATGGTTCTGATATGTCGACGACATATTTTTCATATGGCAGTATTCTGACACAGACCTTCAAGAATTGAAGAAATCATCAATTTCTTCATTCTAACGCAGACCTTCAGAAGAATTCTGGGGACAAGTCAATACCTTGCATCCAACACTCAAATTCACCCTAGAAAAGGAAACTGAAAGAAGACTACCATTCCTAGATGTTATGTTGCATAAAAATCAGAATGGCCGACTTGACACGGCGGTTTACTACAAACCAATAACAGTTCCCAACTTTATCACACCTAAATCTGTATCTCCAAATTCATATAAAATGGCAGCATTTAGAACGCATTTTGAAAGAGTTTTCAACGTCTGTTCCAGCATAGAAACAAGGAACAAAGAGATATCAGATATCATTAATAAAGGCATTGCAGCTGGTTTCCTTGAGCATGATTTAAGAAAAGTCCTACAATAAGTCCAGTCAAGGTATCGTACAACCCCCAAGGTGAAAGGAGATAATTTACATTACGCCGGATCTGTGCCGTATATCCCAAAATTCTCTTACTCATTCAAAAGTCTAATGAGACGCCATGGCCATCACATCGGCATCAGATCCCCGAACAGCATACACAGAGCAGTGGCAAACACGTGCAGAAACCCAGACAGGAAATCGGAAGCAGGAGTGTACACGATACCTCTGATGTACCCGAACGGTTCGTCGAAAGTTTACATCAGATTGGGAAAGACCTTAACAGCCTTGTCTAAAGAAGTAGCACAGAAAAACGCAGTCCCGTTATGGGATAAAGTAAAGATAATTGTGCCGTATACTGGCTACAAAGGTACACTGATCAGAGAGAGTATTGAAATCTCCACACATCCCTACGCATGCAACGATACCCAATCTGTTGATATTCCGCCCGCGTGGAGGAACATGACCGAGATGATTCTCCGCATGAAAGAAACCCGTGTATCACCTCGTGCATCAAGTTTCAAAATACGATGTTCCCGACCACCAGTGTTTTGAAATCTTTTGATTATACTCGCCAGACTTGTTAGTAATGTCTGCAACACTTGAGAAAGCCTCCCGGTTGGAGAGCGAAAGCTCGGGAGATACAATTTTCCCTTGTATTCCTTCTTTAATTATACTTTCACACCAATAAACGGAGTTTGTATAGATTTGTTTATTGTATTCCCTCCATTGTTTATGACGAACCACCAGGAGGTAAATTGTAAAATTTTGTGCGAGTACACACAAAATGCGCTGGTTCAATTACATTGTTACAAACGAATGTTTGTGTTAACGTCTTAAAAAACATACAATGTTTCCATTACTTTGCCCACCTCCAGCAAAAATACAAACGTCATACTAACCATTTTTTTTAAAACAAAAAACTGTATTCTATATTTGAAAAGGATTTAGAATAAGAGCAAACAATTTTAATAAATTACTTACCCTTCACCACTCTCCTGCCTGATTTCTAGCTTAAAATCAACAGAATTTAAACTTGGGGGTTTCCACTTCAAAACAACAGGACACCGACCACAAACGTAAGGCTAGGAAGACAAAATTTGAGAATAAATAATTTTTTGAACAACACCATGCGATTCAAGTGTCCATATAATTACATATCAGCATAGGCATGCATTTATAAAATTCATTATTCTAAACTTGAGACCAATATTCAAGACAAAACAGTGCTACACAGAAATAGGTCGCTTTGGAAAATAAACGCTGATTTTCTGAGGTGCCACATTCAACTTGTCCACAATGCTTGCAGACCAACCTGCTCGCAGCCCCATTGGTACAAGCTGAACGGCGACTCAGACGCAACATACACCTCATAATCGGTTGAGCCGCAGTTGTTGCTATTAGTGCGAGAATGGTCTGTCCATGTCAGGAAGAATTGAGGGGTGGGTGGGGATTTTTGCTTCACAAGTTCAAATTGGGTTGTAATGCAGCACAAACCTACTGTAGTGTGGTTGAGGCATGGGGCAAGGATGCAGCAGCTGAATGTATTGTTCGTCAGTGGCTTGAAAAGTTCCGTTCCAGTGACATGGGCCTACAAGATGAGGAGGGCTGAAGATGGCATTCGGTCATTGATAACGACGATCTGAAGGCAAATGTGGAGAGAAATTTTCACGTGACAGAACTGGTCAAACAGTACAATGTGTTGGTGTCAACCATTTCTGAACATTATAAACTTGGTAAGATGAAAAAAGCTTGATATGTGGGTCCCACACAAGCTGACAGAGCATCAGAAACAACAGCAGTTTTAAATGTGCAGTAATCTTCTGCTTCACAACAAAACGGAGCCCCCAATCGATCGCATTGTAACCTGCAATGAAAAGTGGGTGTTATACGACAACCGTAAACAATCTGGACAGTGGCTGAAACACCAAAACAACATCCTAAACCCAAAGTTGAAGCCAAAGAAGGTTCTGTTGACAATGTGGTGGACTATTCACAGTGTCATATACTACAAGTTCTTCAATGCGGGGAAAGCATTACTTCAGTCACATACTGTGGAAAAATTGACCGAATGCACCAGAAGTTGTCCTACACAGCCATCTTTGGTTAACAGGGTTGTCCTCAACAGACATCTTTGGTGAACTCTATGATAATGCGAGATCACACGTCATAAACAGATAAACAGGCATGAAAGTGGGCAGTGATAAATAAAAAAGCCAGCCAAACTTCCACACACGGGGTGGGGGTGGGGTTGAATCTTGCATTTCACTCTCCAACATACATATACAACCATGACATTTATTGGTCACATGCCTGCCAACTAAATAGATTTAATGTATGTACTATGTTTTTTCAAGAAAATTAAATATACAGTACAATATAATGCAAGGGGAAAAATTGCTGATGAGGTCATATGCATAGAAAATCACTCACCTTAGTATAGAACAATGTCTTTAATCAAATGAGGAAATTAATTGTCTTTAAAAGATAACAATGTTGTATGGAAATGAAATCTTGAAGGTTTGAAAAACTTCAGACATGTTTGTTGATAAGTAATAAAAGTTTGATGAAAAATAAATGTTCATTCTCGATTTGGCACAAAATTATTAATGAAGAAATACGATAAATGCTTGCGAAAACGTTAGGCATTTTGTAGATAAATAATAAAGTCATTCACAACTAATGAAATTTCATTTTATTAAGTTGTTTCTGTCTAACAATTTGTTCTAACCTTCTTTTATGAATTAGCCGGCTAGAGTTTTCTTTCTCTTGAACCAATTCATTTGATTTTAATTTGCTGTGTAAGTTATTAGAGATATTTAGCTCCTTTCATCTTCTTCCCTATCTTGTAATTCTTTCTTATATTCTGAATATGATGATTTCATATTTTGGTGTAATTCTCTATTGACAGGGTCATGAAATAATCGTTTTTCTTAAAAAATTCCAAGGCTGACTTATCCTAATTCAGTAGCTTATATTTCATGGTTTGAACAGATGAAAATGTTTCAATTTTCATGTTGCTGGATTCTTTATCATGTACATCCTCCCATCATACTAAAGGAATTTTCCACTTGAGAGCCAGGTAAACAACTTGATGAAGCATTCATTATTTTTGAGAGGGGCACTGAATTTGTTTAACTTAAAAAATGCATGTTTTGGGATTAACTGAAATTAATTTATGTAAATATTAAACTGGAGCACATCACTGCATCCAAAGTATAAAATTACTGAAATTTAACAACAACACAGGGTAGAGGGAACGGTGCGCAAGCGGGATTACGATTGCCGGCGAAATCTTTGCTCCGCCCGACTTTCATTTTCGGACATTTTCCCACCGTTTTTCAAACTAAAACACAAATATTTATGCATTAAAATGAAATTTAATAACAATACTGCGCAGGAGAAATATCGCGAGAAAAATAAATTAGGATTATGGAGGAAAATCTACACTCCATTTAACTTCCATTTTTGAAAAATTTGAAAGGTGAAATACTGTCCCCAGACAGAAAAGACCCCCCTTCTCTCCCCCAAAAAACAGCTTCTTTTCAGTTTTACATCGACATAAAGCATGACAGAAAAAGCTTAATTCCGCGAATCCATGAAATAATATCAGGTATAGGTAAGAAGTAACTAAGAAATGGAAAAACACGAATTTTATGGAAAATGAAAGTGAAAAATTGAGACTGCTTTGCTCACTCTGCGGTGAAAGAATTTTATGGGACATAGAAACAGTGCGGATTCCACCACGGACGGATGATTAAATACCGATCTAGAAATTAATTTTTGTTTAATAAAAGGGAAAGGGGCAAAAAGATTGTTCTCTGATTGATTAGTTTTGAAGAAGTATGCATTAGAAATAGGGTAACATGCATTTCATTAGAAAAAAATCTTAAAAAATACGAAGTCTCTCCTTTCACTATTACCGAAGATTTTAAAAACAAGGAACATGACAAGAAAACATCAAAAATAAAAATATAATCAGGCAGAGAGAGAGAGAGAGAGAGAGAGAGAGAGAGAGAGAGATGAGAGAAATGGGGGGGGGGACTTGGCCGAAAAAAATTTCATATGAGGAAACGGAAAACAACATGATATTCTCAGCAGCCAAGAAACATTCCCGAAAATATTCAACAAGTGTTAGAATCTTGAAAACACAAAAATAAACTTTACACAGATGTTTAATACCGTTATTTCACTGAGATTTTCGATTTCCGTTGCATACTGGATGCTTTCCGTCGTCCGTAGCAGACCGACGATTTCCATAGCATACTTTATGTTTTCTGTCGATGATTTCCATAGTAACTACGTAAAATTTCTAGTACTTGGAATAGCTGAATCATTCTTCCCACTGCAGGGACTTAAGTCAAGTGGAAGAGGGTGCACAGAGGTTCTGGCGCCCAACGGCGCAAAACCTGCCTTTTGCAGCAAGACTTTTTTTGGCACACTTTGGCGCAGAATTTCCATCCCTGGAAGAGGTGACATCATTCCCAGCCGTAACCATCCTGTCGTTCAAAGTCATCACGATTTTGCTTTCCGCAAGAAGGAGGCACCCACCCTCCCATAAAAATTGTATTGCATTTTGGAATAATATTGGTAACACTAAAAACTAAACAGAAAAAAGTTGATTTCCGTGTTTTTGCGGAAGTCTTTCTGCCTGCATAAATGATGAAACAGAAACAACACGAACTGAGGTTCAAAACCCTCCCACATCCAACCAACTCGCCTGACTTGGTACCTACCGATTTCCACCTGTTCATGCATTTTAGCAATTACCTTAAGGATAGGACCTTCCGAAACCGAGGAGGTCGAAATTGCATTTCGGGACTTTCTTGCATCCAGGGCGCCAGATGTCTTTCGGACCGGCATTGAAGCACTTTTCATTCGCCGGCAGAGGTGTGTAGCTGCTAAAGGTGCCTATTTCAAGTGAAACAAGGTTGTGTGCTATGAGGTATGTCTCTTTCATTTTCACCCTCCAAATCAGCCATTATTTTCGTGATGACCTGGTATATTCTACTGCAACAACTGTTTGCTTCACACATCCAACATAAACTTACATTACATATAATATGCTAAAAATTTCACAAATAATTGTAAGCAAAGGGCTCATGTGAAATACACATTAACTTAAAAACATCCCAGTTCTGTGACAACCCAGTTGTAACTCCCCAGTAATTTTTATGACAGCTCAGCCACTGCAAGCAAACAAGATACAATGCCACACGTATTACAAATTACAGTAGATTCAGGTTAATTGGGACACATCTGGGACAGAACTTTTTGGCCCAATTAAGCGGTTACCCCCAATTATGTGAGCTAATTTGGGATGTTCTTCACGAATTGTCCCAAATAAATGGCTGCCCTGAATAACCGATGGCCCAAGTAGCAGGAATCTACTGTAGTGCATTTTACCATCCCTCAAATCCACCAAAATAAAGAAAATGACACAGCTGTTTCCAATTATTTTTGTTTCCTGTAATCAACTATTAAAAGTGTAAGTAATAGAACTGGATTAGATAGATCTGCCCCCTCTCCCCTCAAAACCCTGACCAAAAGATTAAGTGGAATTTAGTGAAATTCTTAAAATATCTACAAAAGAAAGGCTAGAAAGTGAGAAGAGACAATCAGCTAGGTTAGATCATTTCTTAAGAATGGGTGGTTAAGTGTAATGATAGCTGACCTGAAGACAAGATATTCCCAAAATTTTTCATGTTTTTCAGAAGCTTCTTTACCTAAAAGCAGAAGCAAGTTCATGAATTTTGTCTTGATAACAGTTTTGTGACACATACCAGTGGCAACAAAAAATCTCCTAGCCAAAACAGTAAAATTTTGGATCTCAGCTAAGTCTAACTGCAAGTTAAAAAGCTTAAGTTTAACATGCATGGTAATGAATATACACTCAGCAGACAATGCATTACAGATAGACAGTTGACACGGACATCCTCCGCGCAGAGTAAACAAATCCAAATCAAACGAGGTGATAAATAGGCTAACAGCAGGTCTTCCCAACAGTGTAGCGCAATCAATGAACATAGGTAAACATGGTGATCTGAGTGTCTTTGATGGTGGACATATTGGGTTGTCGGAAAAGTCATGACGCATTTTAGCCATGTTTTGCAAAGGTCATTTATTGATAGAAAGAACAAAGATCAGTCAATGATATAATGCCCGTTTCATTCGATAACCTTTTGCCATCTTTCAGTGAGCTGCAGAATGCATCGTTCATAGAAGGATCTGTCTTTCGTGACGAAAAACTGTACAAGGTGCTGATTTACAGCCTCATCTGAATTGAACGTTATAACACGCAAGGACTGTTGAAAGAGCGAAACAAGTGGAAGTCTGACGGCGCAAGGTCAGGTGAGTATGCTGGGTGTGGCAACACATCCCACCCAAGCTCCAATAATTTTTGGCGGGTGATCAAACTTGTGTGTGGTCTCGCGTTGTCGTGATGGAACACAACACCTTTACGATGAATGAGCTCTGGACGTTTCTGGATGATTGATTCGTTCAAACTGTCCAATTGCTGACAGTACACATTCGAATTGATTTTTTGGTTCCGTGGTAGGAGCTCGAAAAACCAGACACCTTTAAAATCCCACCACACTGAGACCAGAACCTTCCGCTGATGAATGTCTGCTTTGGATGTCGTTTGAGGCGAAGCAGCACGTCGGGTCCAAGACTGTTTGCGCAGCACATTTTTGCACACAATCCACTTTTCGTCACCAATTATCAGTCGCTTAAAAAAAGGATCGTTTTCCTCACGTTTAACGTGCATATTGCAGATGTTTATACGCGCTGTCAATTGAGCTTCTTTGAGCCCATGAGGAACCCACACATCGAGCTTGCTTACGTATCCCAGCTTCTTCAGGTGGTCGTGAACGCTTGAATGATGGATGTGCAATGTGTCCGCAATCTCTCGTGTCGTGTACTGTGGGTTTGGCTCGACCAATGCCTTGATTCGGTCGTCATCAACCTCAGTGGGCCTCCCGGACTGAGGAGCATCGTCGAGGTCAAAATCACTAGCACGGAATTTTGCGAACCACCGCTGGCACTGACATTCTTGTAGAGCATTACCACTGTACACTTTACGCACCTTTCCAGAAGCTTGATGCGCATTCTTCCCTTTATGGAAGTAAAACAGTAAAATATGGCAAAAATGCACAGTTTGGTCTTCCATCTTCAACTTGATGTCAAATCTCAGCAAATCAACCTAATCGCTCACTATTCCTTTTAGACTGCAGCTAGAACTGGCACCTGTCGAATGTCATAGCGATAACAGAGCTGCGCGTGCCTCTAGTACTTCCGAAACCGCCCAACCACCATCGGGTGCCAAAATACGTCATGACTTTTCCGACAACCCAATATTATCGGCACAAGACCAATGGGTCATTCCATCGCCCAAGTAATAAGAACCGGGGGGGGGCGCTCGGGGCTCCAGGGGCAACTATATCATGGGTGTATCACAAACATACTATAGATGGATGTACCAGTGGTGGCTTACCAAGATCCAATGACAGAGCTAATCACATTGAGGTTAAATGTCAGAGGCCCAAACAGCATCAGTGAGAAAACGGTACGGCACACGCTTCATACCCTGAGCTACAGGAGCCAACACTTTACTGCTGTGCCCCTGTCAACTGCTTGTTGTCGAAAATCATGCCTTGCCTAGTGCATCTAAACTGGACCTCTACAGAATGGCACCATGCCGTGTGGCAAGACGAATCCCATTTCCAGCTGTACCAAGATGAGGGAGGGTGCGGGTGTGGCATCAACAGCACGAGGCCATGGACTAGTCCTACCACTGCCAGGTTGGCTCTTTTCAATGTGGTGGTGACACTGTTATGGCTTGGTGATTTTTTCATGGGATACATTAGATCCCTTAGAGTGTGTGGATAGGTCTTTAACCACTGCACGCTACCAGCACGTGCTGCCCGATCCCCCACACGCTTTCATGGCCTTTGCGCATCTTGCAGTTGATAGTCTTTTTTCAGAAGGACAATGTGCCACCCCATCAGGTCGCAACCATCCAGGCACAGCTCGAGGAACACTCTCATCTGAGTTTGGAACCATCCAAAGACCCCCAAGGTCCCTGGATTTAAACCCTGTGGAAGTTCTCTTGGATGCTTTCGTGTGGAACATCAGATCTGTGGATCCTGGACCTGCGTGTCGGGAGGAGTTGTGGACAATGTTGCAACAGGCACGACCGACAGGCATTACCTCTGGAAACCTACCAGCATCTGGTGGAGTCAATGCCTCGGTGTGTATAGGCTGTTATTTGCAATAGAGGAGGACAAACATGCTATTTGGTAGGCGTCTCGAATGTTTTGTCCACTGAGTGTATTCATATATGACAAACTTAGAAAACAAATTCATAAAAAAAACCTTAGCATATGTTTCATTTGAGAAAAATATACACTGGTGTGTAAAACTTAAGGACAAGCCAGGTTCTGATCTGTAGCATCACACAGCAGCAAACTGCATATATAAAATTCAAACCATAGAAACTCCATTACTCACAGAAATGATGATGGAAGCAATATCAACACAATTGCATATACTAAAGGATATAGTGAAACTTTATTCAGAATTGGATACATAGCACTCAATGCCATTATACAGAGGTACCACAGTCAAAGATGGTACAAAGGGAAGAGAAGGTCCTTAGTAGGGGATATTATCACCCCTAACATCGATGCATGATTTGTACAGTATGTCCATACTTTGTACTACATTGCTGACAAGTTCTTGCGGCAACATCATCCATTCATTTGCCAGCGCCGTCTTCAGGTGTTGGACAGTTTCCGGTGTGCATCAACATGCCGCAACATATCTCCCCAGAGCATCCCACACATGCTCTATGGGATTTAGGTCAGGGGAACATGCTGGCCAATCCATCTGTTTAATGTCTTCACTTTCCAACAGCTCATCAGCCACTATACGAAGGAGAGTGGCGTTATCGTCCATTAACACAAACGGTAGGCCAATGGCATCTCGGAAGAGACAAACATGAGGTAGAATTACCTCATTACAGTACCTCTTTCCAGTATCTGAACCTCGATATGCCCATCAATCAGAATGCCTCCCATAAGAGAACACAGCAGTCCCACATCTATATCCTTCATTGATGCTTTTGGGGTGATACAGAATGACTATTACAACACAGATTAGCTGACATCCAGAATCGCTAGAGACTAAATCTACTCTCATTGGTAAAGAGTACAGTACCCCACCATTCTTATGTTCAGTCCTTATTTTCTCTGGATATCTGTAAACACTCTGGTAAGCAGTTGTTAATGGAACACAGTGTACTGCTAGTCGTGGGAACAGTCCACCTTTGTGTAGTTGCCTTGCCTGGCCACTGTAAACCATGATATTGTGCGTCCTGTGCTCATGTTCAGTTGTTTTGCAAGGTTACTTGATGCCAATACCTCTTGGGCTGTAGGAGCAGATAGCAGCCCTCACTGCAGGTGGTTTCTGGTGGCCGGCCACCTCCGGTCTTCTTCAGAACTATACCTGTAATCCTGAGGTACAACTACGCATGTGATACAATGCTACGGGCAATACCGAACTCTTCAGCAAAACTCACTACAGTTCATCACTCCTCAAGCCTCCCAGTTATTCGACCACGAGTAAATTCATCAAGCTGTTCTGGACTGGCCATTTGGTCATATCTAGCACACAACAAACACAAAAGAATGTCTGTAACACTTATGCACACCTTCCAGTGACTTACATTCAACTGAAGCTATTGAATTGTATGAGCCCATTTTGTTCTCATGTCATGCAAACCACACATCATGCTCCATTATTACGCATGTGCTGTTGCTCCAGTTCCCAGACACAGTTCTGAGTTAATATGTGTTTGGGTGTTGCTGCTATTTATGACATATTTTACTTTTTCCACTTGATCCTTAAGTTTTGCATACCAATCAATGGACAAAACATTTTAGATAATTACCTAATAGAGTGCTGGTCCTCCTCTAGCGTGAATAACAGCATGTACACACGGATGCATCAACTCCACCATATGCTGGAGGGTTTCCAGAGGTAATGCCAACCATGCCTGGAGCAGCATTGTCCACAACTCCGCTCGAGACTTTGGTTCAGGATCCATGGCACTGATGTTCCACACCACGGCATCCAAGATAACTTCCAAAGGGTTTAAATTCAAGGGACCTTGGGGATCACTGGATGGTTCCAAACTCAGATGAGTGTTCCTCAAGCCATGCCTCGGAATGGTTGCGGTCTGGTGGGGTGGTGCACTGTCCTGCCAAAACAGACCATCTACTGCAGGATGTGCAAAGGCCAAGAAAGCGTGTGGATGATCAACCAGCACATGCTGGTAGCACACAGAGATTAAGGATCTCTCCAGACACACTAAGGGACCTAATGTGTCCCATGAGAAGGCTCCCCAAAGCATCACAAAGCCAACGTGACATTGGGGCCGTGGCCTCAAGTTGCTGAGACCACACCCCCACCCTCCTATCAGCTCAGAACAGCTGAAAACAGGATTCATCTGACCACCCCGACATGGCACAACTCTGCAGAGGGTTAGTTTTGATATTCCTGGGACCAGGCGAGGCGTAATGTCTGATGACGAGCAGGCAACAGTGGCACATGAGTAGGGCTCACGAAGCCCAGGGTACGCAGCATGCACCGTACAGTTACTCCGTTGATGCTGCTATGGGCTCCAACATCTAAATTAGATGTGAATTGCGCTGCTGTTGCAAAGCGGTCAGTCTGCACAAGCCTGGACAGCCTACATCGACCCGATCATAAATGGCGTATGGTCGACCAGCGCTTGCTATATAGGCACTGGTACATCCGTCAGTGGTATACTCAAGGTACACCCTTGATACAGTTACCCTCGAGAACCCAAGGGTTCTTACCACTTGGGCTATAGAATGGCCTACCTTTCCTGTGCCGATGATGCGCCCATGATAAAATTTCTCAGAACACCCCGTTTACCCATATTTGTCGACTGCGATTTACTGTTGAGAAGACCTGCCGCCTGCCTATTTATCGCCTGTGTTCAGTTTGGGCCTGTTCGACTCTGCATGGAGGATGCCCATGTGAACTGCCCATCACCCCTGTCTCTAATGCTTTGTCTTTACTGAGTGTATATTCTTTTGGCAAAAGCAGTGTCTATATTCCTCTTTAAAATTTTGGATTATTAAACTTTTATGCAACACACAGATTAATAATACTTCAACTTTTTAACTGACATCCATATTCAGAATAACAAGAATTATAGTTTTAGATTCTTTTTCACAATAACTATGTTGCAGTTCCACACATTTTGTAAACATATTCATCCTCAAATAACTTTTAACTCACACAAAGAAAGACAAAATTTTAGCATTAGGTGGCTACTTACATCTGGTACAGGCTGAAAGACAAGACCATCCACATCATGGGATAAATCTTTACGAAATTTTTCACCTAAAAGCTAAAATAAAAAGGGGGAGAGGGAAGGAAAAATGCCAATATATTAATAACAAAACACATGGCATATAATTCTCAGATGCATAAAACACAAATTATTATTAAAAGCAGAAATTTTGATACAATATGCCTCTATGGACATATAGTGCAATAATACTTCTCCAACTAAATTTCAGTGCTTTAAGTCATTTTTTTATCCATCCTTGTCACAAAATAGCACTAGTAGAAAATATTTATCAAGTGGATGAAAAAAAAGCAACTTACTTTGAACTCTCTCATAAACTGGACTGAAGCAATCCTCCATGACTTTTTCAGAAGAGTGTTAGGAGGAAGGTCACAAGTCACGACAGGAGAAAAATTTTCCCTTCTAATAAAAGCACATGCCCAAAAATAATCTCAGTAAGGTCCAGTATTTTTTGCAAATCTTATGTGACATTGATCAAGAGAATGGGCAGGGATAGCAAGTTTGCTGCTTAAGAATATTATTTCATGTCTCTTGTGAAGAGAGGAATAAGTAACTACTGTATTTAAAAATTTCAGTCACTGAAACCCCAAGTGTTACGATTTTCGAATACTTTTGCACATTTTTTCGTGGCGACAGTAATGGATACTTTAAAAAGTGAAGCAAAATAAATTAATGTGCATGAACTGGTGCTGCATGAATCATTTATATGGCACAGAACAAAACTTAAAGTTAACCCATAAATCCCTTAGGTTGAGCACCAGAAGTTTATAAATATCATGGAACAGTTTGTTATGATTAAGTACACTCCCAGGAGAAATTTTTTCAGCACATACAGTCATTTTGCTGATTCAGTTCAGGGCTTGAAAAATACCATGCCCAAGATGCCCGGGGCATGTAAATTATTGCCATGGGCAGGTAAATAACAAATCTGGTTGCCTGGTCCGGGCAGTGAATTAAAAAATAAAGTTTGGAATAGAATTTCCTACTGCAAGAAAAAAGACAGTCGCCACATGCTGTGTTTCATTTCACTGCTAATTACCGGAAGTTGTGTTATTGTTACGGAGTGCCAAGGACAGAAGAATATAATTTCTTTAACTATATTGTGCTCTAGGTCCAGAAATTGGAACCATATGTAGTTTTGCTCCAAATGCTGTCTATAGTCAGCAATGGGATGCATGCCTCTGATGTTTATAATCAGCGATGTAAGCATGGCCTTCTGGTGTTTAGTGACAAAGGGCAAAAACTTTAAACAAAAGGAACATAGCAGAATCACTAAATTTCTAAAATACCAATTTCTCATCATCATCTTATAATTAATACAGACATTTGACATCGACTAGGAACATCAAACAGAAGTCATCGCTCTTTCCACATTTATAAGTGAGTCACGGAAAAATTCGCATTGGCTGCCACTGGGAATCGAACCCAGGGTCTTCCAGTTACGCGCAGGACATGCTTCCACTGCACCACAGCGGCCTCGAATCCAATGCGAATTTTTCCGTGACTCAATTATAAACGTGGAAAGAGCGATGACTTCTGTTTGATGATCATCTTATAACTTGAGATACATGCTTTTGAGCATTGAACATTATGAACACAAACCAGAGGTATGCACAGGCCTTAATTTGCAAAGCCCAGCCTGGTCCAAGCCCCGGTTCATTTCAGATCTTTTAATTAAAGCCCGGACCGGACAGGCCCATAAATTTTCAACAATTACTAAAACACGAGTTTGACACCTGGTGCACTCGGTTATTCGACTCCTCAAAAGAGTTTTCGTTTTCTTAATTGCTACACGTATTCTATTACAGTAAACGTTAATTCAGAATATTTCTGTGACTCTGTATAAGTCACGTGACGTCTGAGGATGGGGGCTTGTATACTCAAAAATATTGCATGTAAACGACAATTTCCATACCTTCCAAATTTTCTGGGTTTTCAAATTATCATTGACTACCGCCGGACCCGGCATATCCTTGGGGATAAGGAGGGGGCGGGAGTTAATTCAAAAAGTATGAAATATACAGAATTATCAGTTTGATCGTTCTACTTTACATTGTCTACAAGCACATATTCTCAGGAAGCGATTTTTTCGTGAAAATCTTTCGCTTTTTTAAACTTCATAATAAGTATAGAAGATTATTTATCAGCAATACTGAACTGAGCATATGCTAGGGAAAACAACGACAGACTGCCCAGCTAACCAGTGTCACAGAAGTTTTGAAAACAGGTGGGCTCGGATACCTAATGTTCTTTTGCCATCTGCTGACTCCCTGAGAGCACAAATGGGAAAAATACGGCACAGATTTATACACAGAAGCAAGTTTCTCCCAGCTTATTTCTCCCGTGCCATTTAAGACAACTTAAAAGCTTTTCACGCATCTAGAGAACAAGGTGCCGCCTACCAGAACAATAAAAAAGATCGTCTGTGAGCGGGTGGCTCGGTTTATAAATGCTGCAGTTAACAGCGTGCCCTGAAGCATGAGTGAGTGAGTGAGTGAGTGAGTGAGAGAGAGAGAGAGAGAGAGAGAGAGAGAGAGAGAGAGAGAGAGAGAGAGAGAGAGAGAGAGAGAGAGAGAGAGTGTGTGTGTGTGTGTGTGTGTGTGGGTCAGCTCCCTTAGTTTTTCGAGGGGAGGATGTCGTGAAACTTCCATTTTTTCCAACAGCAGAAATTATTCAATCTTATCCTGCTGCTGTGTGTTGTGAGATTTCCAAACAAGAAAGGCACTGTGCAGCGATTGTTTTGCTCATAAAAAAAAAAAAAAAAATAAATAAAAAAAACCCTGCTTGGCACATGTCTGTTTTACACCAAATATTGATGGCCCAGGCACAGCCCATTTTCCCAACTTAGAAATGAGCAAAGGCCCGACCCTGCCCGGGCAGACTTCTAACACAAACCCTTACAAAAGAAATGCAAAACATAAAAAGTTCATCATATTTTTTAACTTAAAAAAAAATAAGGGTTCTGATTTGTTATCTTAAAAGTTAAATTTTCCTGGGCATTCAGCTTTTCAGATATTTTTCAAGCCCTGTAGTTTTTCGTCATTTGTAGACTAGTAGGTCAGCTCAAATTTGACCAACCAGTGAACTTTCCTGGCTTTAAGGTAATGAAAATGTGATTAATTTCATGTAAAATGAAAAGACTGAATTTTTGAAATTTTAGATTATTAATTTTTTATGCGACACAGGGATTAATGCTTCAGTTTTCAAACTGACATTCATATTCAGAATAACTATTTGATATAACCTGAATTTCGGATAGGACAACACATAATCCATAAAATCCATTATACTTAAACCTCTAAGTGACCTTAACTTCTATAAGAAAGGGAAGTCATAAAATAATTTGTGATTAACTTTAAAAATTATGCACACACACAAATTGACATTTTCATCCCAACTGATCCAAACAAACATTCAGATTGAATGCCACAAATACCAATATCTCCTGTCAGACACACAAAGACTACTGACATTTCTGGTGTAAACCACATCATGAACACCAGAAGTTTCAAATCTACCATGCTAAAGGTACTTCAAATTTTTTTTAAAGTGAGCACTAAATACATTTCTGAAAGTGAACAGAATTTTTTGTTTCCTAGTGGAAAAAACAACATTATATTAGAAAAGCTGGAAAATTTGAAGAAAATTAAGATCACAGTTACAGCAATCAGATGCAAGAACAACTTTCACAACAGGATGTTTAGAAGTGCAAATACTATTATGCTCCCTGGAGGGGGAGGGGGTGGGGGAGTGTAGCAAGAAATCAAATTTTTATTTTATTTTTATGTATCTTGCTGTTAGCACTACAAATTTTCCACTCTATTCAGAATAACCTCAGTTACCATCACATTAAAAACCTGTATTTTTGCCAGGTACCTAGGATATTTTGCATTACAAATGCAGGAAAATGAATGAACATTTGGAGACATGAATACAGAAAATGGATGTGAACAGAATTTTTCACACCTGGAATTTAACAGAAATGCACATATAGTTCTAAATTCAAATGCACTGTGATGTTCATTATCAGGAATACAGTCCATCTACAAAATCGGACAGCATGGGGATTATGCTGATTATAGCTTTAAAGAGAGTCAGTGTTCAACAATATGTCTTAAACACACATGCATAAGTTCAGATATCATTGAATAAGAAATCTAAGTTTGTAACTACCAAGACATTTAAAAAAGAAAACACACCTAAAAATTGCATGAAAATTTTTGGTGGTGAGAAAAGAAATTTTTCAAATCACAGTTTTAGAAGGGATATAAATAAAAAAATAACTGCATTTAAGTCAACTGGTAGTATTAGGTGTACAAATAAGTTTTAAAGTGTTTTTTGTGAGACATATACCGATAATTTACATATCCGACATTCCCCAGCATTGTTGTCATGTGACCGTAACTGGTCCAGAGTATAAAATGTGACACAGAAGTTTGCCCAACAGTCAAACACACTTTCATATCAGTAGGTGAAAGATGGCAAGTGATACTGCATTTATTTGACACTGCATTCGTTACGAATTTTATCAAGGAAAAAGTGCTGCAAAAGCATGTGCATCGACCTGTTCTGTTCTGGGGGAGAATATTGTATCAAAAAACATGTATGAGTTTTTGTTTAGATGGTTTAAAGCAGGTGATTTTGTTGTTAGCAATCGAGAATGTAACGGCACCCCGCAGAAGGTTGCCCATGAGGAGCTGCAAGCATTGCTGGATGAAGATTCATCTCAAATGCAAAAAAAAAACTGGATGAACAACTGGGGATAACTCAACAAACCATTTCCAATCGTTTACGCACAATGTGAAAGATTCAGAAGGAAGGAAAATGGGTGCCACATGACCTGAGCCAGAGGAACCAGGATGAGCATGTCACGAAGTGTTTGAATCTGCTGAATAAACAACACAGAAAGTCTTTCCTGTGGAAAATTGTTATGGGCGATGAAAAGTGGATATGGTACGACAATCCCAAAGGCAAAAAAAAAAAAAAAAAACACAGGGTAGACCCCGGTGAAGCAACGACTCCGACACCGAAATGTAATATCCACTCCAAGAAAGTTCTGATGTGCATCTGGTGGGGTATGAAGGGTGACTTTATTCCAATAGTTCATAATAAAGCACAAACTGTTACTGTTGATCGCTACAAGCAACAATTGCTGCGATGAACCAGGAAATCTGTCGGAATAGTCCATTCACAGGCAAAGGATTGCATCCTGTGAAATTACTGCACGACAATGCTATGCCGCATGTTGCCAAATCGGTTAAGGAAACGTTATCGACGCTTGGCTGGGAAGTTTTGGAGCACCCGGTGTATAGTCCCGATATAGCCCCTTCAGACATTTGTTCCGATCGATGGTTTGTCTGCTGTACAGTTCCAGACAAGTGATGAAGTGAAAAAATGGGTTGACGACTTCATCGCGTCACACGACGAACTATTCTTCATGGTTGGAATCCGTCAGCTGCCTAACTGATGGTAGAAGGTGATAGATAATGACGACGCACGTTTTGATTCGTAAAGGTATTGTTGTTTTCTCTCAAATTATTGGGTTGAGGAATAAGTAATGTCATTTTTTTCAAACATTTTAAAACTTTGTTTCGCAACAACAAAAAATACAATTTAATCAATAATGTATTCGTCACTGGTATTTACAACTGCTTCTCATCGTTCAAAAAGTTGTTCGATGCCTTGGCAATAGAAATCTGCCGGCCGTGACCTGAAGAAGTCGTCCAATCACGTGCGCAATTCCACATCATTATTGAACAACATGCAGTGCAAATTGTTGGAAAGTGATCGAAACAGATTAAAATCGGATGGAGCCAAGTCCGGAGAACAGGGAGGCTGCGGCAGAACTTCCCAATTGAGCGCTTGAATGGCGGTTTTGGTCATATTGGCGATGTGGGGCCTAGCGTTGTCGCGTTGCAGAAGAACACTGTATCGGCGATCGGGTTGCTTTTGTTGCATTGCGTCGTGGAGTCGATGCAGTTGTTGAGCATAGAGGTCCGCGCCAACCGTCTCATTGTTCCGAAAAAGTTCGTAGTGGACGATGCCCTGCTAATCCCACCAGACACACAACATCGTCTTCCGAGGATGCAACTCTCGTTTTGCTCATGGCGTTCCATGTTTTGTGGGACTGAGCCATTCTTTTCGCTGCTTCATGTTGACGTACAGACACCATTTTTTGTCGCTGGTAACGATGTGGCACAGAAATCTTTCCTTGTGATCGCGAGTAGCCCTGTGACAAGCAAGCAAACCGGCAGCAATTGTGGAACGTTGATTTCTGTTGCTGTCGTTCAAAATGCGCAGAACCCAAGCACCGAGCTTTTGAACTTTTCTCATTGAATGAAGGTGATTCCCGACTGTCTTCTGATCACAGTTCATTTGCTCAGCCAATTCTTTGGACGACTGATGCGGGTTTTTGTGCAGCATCTGGTTCAATTGCTCTTCATCGAACTCAACCGGGCGATCCATGTCCTTAAGGTGGAAATTGCCGGATTTAAAATGCGAAAACAACCATTGAGCCATCCTTTCAGTCACAGCATCTTCACCGTAGACAGCACAAACCTCGCGAGCGGCTTTCGTGGCTTTGGTCCCTCAATTAAACGCGAAGAGCAGTAGATGTTGGTAATGTTCCTTTTTGTCCACTGACATTCCATTTTAATGACCTGAAAACCAAATAAAATTAAATCAAATCACACACACTTGCATGTAGAGCAAACATGTATCTATCGCATAGTATATCACATGTTGCCACAATATTTTATTTTGGCACACAAATGGAACTGTGGAAAAAACCGATATTACTTATTCCTCAACCCAATACATGTTGCGTTGTCTTAAAGCGCTTTAAAACTTATTTGTACACCTAATAAAACAGTTCAATGTGCACAGCAAGAATTTCAAGAACAATTTTGCTTATAGTTACAGTTTTTAATAACTAAACAAATTTACCCAAACCAACTTTTACCAACATACCTATTATGCCCAAAACCAAAATACACCACTGGCCATTAAAAGTGCAATACCACAAAAGACGAGATATCAAAGCCATATTTATTGTACACAAAGCAGATGATACAAGGGTGAATCCATTACAAATACAGCATGGCGAGATCAGAGGAACACATAATGATCAGTATCTGGTGGATTATTCAAAGCAAACAGAATATAAATTCTGAATTTGCTTGTAACACTTACTTGGTCATCCATGTAACACCTCTCAGGAAACTTGAAAATTTCATCACCCTGGAGCAGGAACTGAACCAGCATCTCCCGATTTCTATTCGATTATGCGGAAATCAGGAGATGTGGGTTCGATTTCCATTCCAAGGCAATGAAATTTTCAAATTTTCTGAGAGGTGTTACATGGATGACCAATAAGTGTTAAAGCAAATTCAAAATTTATATTCTGTTTTCTTTGAATATCCCATCAATACGATGCCACAGTTCCTCCAGTGTAGCCGGGGTGGTCGCTGGCATGCCGGTCATCCAGCAATGATACACCACATGTGTTCAATAGGAGACATATCTGGGGACAACGTGGGCCAAGGATGACGTGGCACATGGTGGTGATCCAGGAAGTCTTGGACGTTGTGTACCACACGTGGTCCTGCACTATCCTGTTGGTAAATGGCACCAGAAAGTTTCTGAAGATATGGTACAACAACAGGCTCCAACACCTCAGTGATGCAGAGGTGCCAACCTTCAGATGCCTAGCAGTAATCACCATACGAAGCCTCATCGTTTACGCGTGGGAAGGGCATTTCATGAGAAATTAACGTGCAAAATGTGTAATAACCTTATAAAATCAAATACCTTACAACATGACCCTTCCTTCTATCAGGTAATCCCAAAAATACTGTCATTTTTTCAATGTGTGAAGAAAAGAAAGAAAAGCGTACCTGAAACATGTTTTAATCCATATAATAAGTGCCCCTG
The DNA here is from genome assembly GCA_039090855.1 of Macrothele yani. NCBI lineage: Eukaryota > Metazoa > Arthropoda > Arachnida > Araneae > Macrothelidae > Macrothele > Macrothele yani. The sequence continues at coordinate 5,527,287 of CM076997.1, forward strand.
GTAGTTACAACCTTCTCCTATCGATCGACAAGGTTTTGAATTCTAGACTTGTAGAATTCCATGGGTTTCGATGCAAAAAGGTTCGCCACACCTCCTTCACATTTTGAAGTGTAGTCCCAGCAAGATGGTTTTGCAGGCTGCGAAAGAGGTGGTAGTCGGATGGGGCGATGTCAAGGGAATACGCTGGATGCAAAAGTTTTCCCCATCCGAAGTCCTGCAACGCGGAACTGGTCATTTTTGCTGTGTGTGGTTTTGCGTTGTCCTGTTGCAGCAGCACGCTTTTACGATTCACAAGTGCTGGACGTTTATCCTGCAAAGCAGTGCATAGACACTGCAGCTGCTGACAGTAGACTTCCCCTGTAATGGTTTTGTTGGGTGGCAGCAGCTCGTAATGGATTATGATGGATTATGCTTTGCATATCCCACCACACAGACATCAAAACCTCTTGTGGAAAACGTCCTGGTTTCACCACTTCTGCAGGCACATTCCCTTTGGGAAGCTACTGCTGTTTACGCTTAATGTTGTGATAAACAATCCATTTTCCCTCCCCTGTGACAATTCTGTGCAAAAACGGCTCCCTTTTTTCACGGGAGAGCAAAGAAGTGCAAATGTCCACACGCTGTTACAGATATTGTGGAGTGAGATTATGGGGTACCCACTTATCCAGTTTCAACACATAACAGAGGTCCTGAAGATGCCGGTGAACAGTGGAATGGGTTGAATGAACAAGTTTGGCCAATTCCTCGACTGTTGCCTGCGGATTTCCCTCAACAGCAACTTTCAGCACGTCATTATCCAGCTCAACAGGCCATCCGAGTCACTGCATATCCTTGAGGCTGGTGTGCACCCCCCCATCAAAATTTCTGGGACCAGCATTGATATTTCCTGACCTCCAGGGTGCCTGGCCCATATATGGCATTGATGTTTCGTGTTGCTCCCGTCGCTGAATGTCGATGGTGGAACTCATACAGCATAAGTGCCTAATGTGGTCTTCTGACACTGCCATTTCCTATGCAATTTAAGTACAAAACAACTGCTCCTAGAACTCCCGCTTGAGATCTAAAGTGACTTGAAGGTCTGCTCGCATGACCCCTCTTATACTCACCGTGGTTGATGTCATAGTCTGGGCACCAGGGCGCTCACTACTGTTGGACTTGTGCAAAATGACATTACTTCTGAGATGACCTGATATTTTAATGGTTATAATTTTTTAATAACCCAAGTGGGAATGAATATCAGCTAGAGATCAAGCCGATATTGGTTATGACGGCTGAATGTTGGTTAATATAGGACACATACCTTTCAACCAAAATTTTCCTAAATAAAGATGATTGCTTGCAAAAAACAAGATTTACCATAAAATCAAGAAGATTTTCCCTAAAATTAAGATTTATCTTAAAATCAAGAAGATTTGCGACAGTACCAAACCTGTTAATTCACAAAAAACTGCGATTACGGGAGAAACCTTCACTGCATCTAACTTCTGTTTTCGAAAGTTTTGAAAGACGAAACTTCCATTTTTGAGTTACAGGCAAAAAAACATTCTCTCCTCCCCCACTACCAATTGCCCCAGAATTTCTGTTCAGTTATTCATTGATCTCAAGAATAACTCAAATTATGATGAAAAAGCAGAAATTCCTCAAAGCCGTTGCATGCTCATGCCTGAAGATTACAGGGGTATTCTTGCGTCATTGAATTTCTGTTTTCGGAAATATTTTCTCCACTTTTACCCTGAAATATAAATATTTTTGGAATAAAGTGATGTATAACAACAATACTGGACAGAGGCAACATCGCAGGAAAACAAAATTACGAGTACAGAAAACATCTTTATTTCATTTACTTCAGTTTTTGAAAGACAAAGTACCGTCCCGATGCATATTTTTACGCATTGGTAAAATTTCGATGCATAAACACACCTTTTGATGCATACTAGATGCATAATTACACATTTTGGTGAATTCTGCATGGCGCAGAATAAAAAAAAAATTCGAACTTCGGCGCAATTAGCGCAGGTATTCCAACACCGAGAGAGAGAGGGATTTTGGAAGGATTGGCGGAAGGGCGTGTGTGTGATCTATAAATAAATATCGCTCACTGCTAGAAACATGAGATTACATAAGGTTCAATCGCTATGAGATCATAATAAAACAAAAGCAGGAGTTTACACTAAGCAACAATAACAACGATAACAATTTCCATAAAAAAAAACATAATTCACGAGCTGTTTTGGTGAAAATCCGGAATACTTGGCAGGTAAGCAGACGTCATTGCACCAATATCAGCTTTTACGACATATTACGCAATATCGCCTTGCCATTCTTCACCTGATATCCGTCCGATATTGACTTTGCTGATGTATCCAATATCTGAATTTCAATGGCGCTTACTTAGAAACAGCACCAATTAAACGTTTTCGCATTTGTGCGAAAAGAACTATAAATGTATTTGCAAAATGTGATCACAGTTTAAACTGTGATTTTAACAAAAAAAAGAAAAAAAAAAACAAATTCAGAACTTTTACGAAATACACTGAAATTTGCAATTCTTCCAACCTGTCTGTAGTCAGGCAGCCGAAACCGTAATAATTATGGAAAATGCATAATGGTTGGCACCTGTGGTGATGCAATGATGGCTGTTCAACGTACTGGCAATGCGAACTATGCGCATGCGGGAGTGGAATCCAATAGCACCCCATATCATAACACCGGGTGCCAGGCTAGTATGGCTCAGCATAATGCAGGACCCACTCAGTCAGACACGGATTTGTCAACGTTCTTGACACCATTGCAGACGCCGGTGTTGTACAGTCAAAGGTAGCCAAAGCTATGGGCGCCGTGCAAAAATGACCAGCTGCTGCAGACGATAGTCGAACTGCCTGTGCAGAGACTGGGTTTTGTGTCACACACCCGAAATGTTGAGCTATGGTGGTCGATGTGGTGTGTGATCCATCAGAGCCATGCACACCAGATGTTTGACCTCTTGTTTCGTGGTGTGATGGGGCCGCTGAAATCCTTCACGTTAGTGTGTTTGTTCCTCTGCTAACCACCGATGCTATATTCACCCCACTGTAACCACATGATGCTCTACATGAGCACCAATGCGTTGGAGTGATAATCTGCAATTCCGATATGCCACATTTCTCCCACGATTGAAGTCTGAAACCTACCATTGTCAAACACACTTCTAATGCATGTAACACTGGAAAACTTCATATGCATGTAACACTGGAAAACAGTGTTGCATGCATATGGTGAAGAACTCGGAGAAGTTAATATCAAAAGAGGCATATTTCAAGGGGATTCTTTGTCGCCTTTATTGTTTAATATCTCTTTAATTCCATTGTCAATGATTTTGAACAAAACAAAAATGGGCTACCACATTTCGGACCAACATGGAAAAATAAACCATCTGCTGCACATGGATGACCTTAAATTGTATGCAAAAAGTTCCGCCGAACTTGAAACATTGCTGCATACAGTGCAAATATTTAGTGATGATATACAGATGGAATTTGGACTGGAAAAATGTGCAGTACTATCCATGCACCAGGGAAAAGTCCAGAATATAGATGGAATAGAACTAGAAAATGGTAATATAATGAAATCATTGTCAGATAATGAAAATGATAAATACCTTGGAATTCTTGAATCAGATAACATCTTACATACAAAAGTCAAAAGTCTGAATCAGAGTGAGTATATCAAGAGAGTAAGAAAAATATTGAAATCAAAACTAAATGGTGGAAATACAATCAAAGCCATAAATACATGGGCCATTCCAGTAATTAGATACCCAGCTGAAATAACTGATTGGACCCAAAGTGAATTAGAAATACTGGATCGGAAAACTCGAAAGTTATTGAACATGCATCACACACTCCATCCAAAAAGTGATGTTGACAGATTGTATTTACCTCGGAAAACTGGAGGCAGATGGCTACTACAAGTACAACAGGTAGTAGAGGAAGAAAAAAGAAGCCTGAATGATTACGTCAACAGAAGCAGAGAAAAGCTACTTCAGGCAGTGAATAATGAAAATATCTTTAAAACAACAGAAAACAAGGCTGAATACAAGAGGAAACAGTTTGAAAGCAGATTAGACGGCTGGAAGAACAAGCCACTGCATGGACAATTTCTAAAGAATATTGATGGGAAAAGTGACAACAACTTGACTTGGGCATGGCTGAAATCAGGTTCCATCAAGAAAGAAACAGAAGTTCTGATTTTTGCTGCACAAGAACAGGCATTGCAAACAAATGTGATGAAGGCTAAAATCCAGAAAGTCAGTGATAATCCAAAGTGTCGACTTTGTCAAGAAAAAGATGAAACTGTGTCTCATCTAATATGTGAATGTAGCAAAATTGCACAGACAGATTACAAAGTTAGACATGACAGGGTTGCAAAATTGATTCATTGGTCATTATGCAGAAAGCACAATCTGCCAGCATCGAAAAACTCATGGGAACACAAAGCTGAGAAAGTCATAGAAAATAATGAAGTCAAGATCTTGTGGGATTTCAGAATTCAAACCGATCGACACATAGAACATAATACACCAGACACAACAGTAATAGAAAATCGGAAAGTCTGGCTAATTGATATAGTGATCCCTGGAGATGCCAGAGTCAATGAAAAAGAATTGGAAAACATGACAAAATATAGAGACCTGGCCATAGAAGGTACCCGGTTATGGACTAAACACAGAACGGTAGTCCCCATTGTCATCGGGACACTTGGAACAATGTCAAAAAATTTTATGAATCATTTTGAAAAATTGCAGCTTTCTGATATGCCACCTACAGAACTGCAGAAGATAGCTTTACTTGGGACATCATATAAGTTCAACAATACCAGTCAATGATAATGTGCTGTTTATTTTGTTTGTCATAGGCTGTGATTCGTATATTTCGAATAAAGAAAATAATAATGATAATAATAATAATAATAATGCAGATATGAGTGAGGGTCAGTGAAAAGATCAGTTTCCAAAAGTATCAAAAATATGAAATCTCACCAGTTTTGCTGCAGATAAGTCCCAAAACTCTTTGGCTCTGACACTAAAAGGTTCTTTGCTCCTGTCAATGCGACCTTCAACCATTGCTTGTCGCCTAGGGGTTATTATTTCTTTGTTTATACACAACAACCTTCTATCAAAGTCAGTCTGACCAACTTCAATGTTCTACAAAAATAAAAAGAATAAAAACTAGTGTAAGTAAATACAACTCTAATGAAAAAGAAGTGAACTTTAGACACTTTTTATTTTTAAAGTACTAATTCAAATACATTTTTTGGTGATCAATACTTATTTAACAGTTTATAAAATATTAATGTGCATAAGGAATGGTTACACACCCAGAAACACCATCATGAGCCATGGGTAATATAAATTAAAACAAGAAAAACAAAACAAAAACCCCACAAATCTTTGAAATACAATACTTAATACAAAAAGGGCATGTACTGAAGTATACTATACTTCCTGCTTCGTAGTTAATTTAAACTTCCAATATTTGAATTTTAAATATTTTTAAAGAAAACGGTTATATAAACAGAGCCCACATCACAGTTCAAGGTTGGGACTTTTAACTTGGAGAAAATCTTTTTTTTTTTTTTTTTATATATATATATATACTGTATATTCACAAGCCTGAAGTAACAATTATCCTAATTACTACAGATACAGAAAGTCAAGATAGCAGAAGTCACAAACTAAATACAATACCAAAGGAACTTACTGTTAAAAAAAAAAAAAGAAAAAAAAAAAAGACAAATATCCATGCAGAAGACTGAAGCTAACCTAATTGGTTTCTACTGTAACTAAGCATTACCTGTTTTTGTATTCAGTGCATTACTGCAAGTATAAACATATTATTCACAGGCTGAAATTGTTTGCAGTGGCAAATCCCTGTTTTTAACATGTTTACAAAGAAACCAGACTCCCAAATATTACAAGTTTATTAGAATTTAATTACACTTCAGAAACCACATGAAACAAACCAAACTTTACATGAATTTTGATTATTTCAGGAAGCTGACTTTTCTCATTCAAATTTGTTCATTTCAATATGGATAAAAACTGACACAGCATAAGTCAATATTGAATGTTGCAAACCATGCATTTCTTCAATTAATAAAAGAAATCACACCCATGACTGACAACATATTTTGCATTCCAAACCACCTACTTACTTCCAGCTTTCTTTCTTAATGCAAGCGCTTTAAGGTTACATCTGAATAAGTTTGCCGCATGATTGTAATAGGATTTAGATATGTGCATATCACTAAGCTGTCCTGAGATTCAGAGTTAGCTCACCAAAGCAATATCGTCTACCAAGTCACAGTTAGTGATGTTGTTAAATTTTACTTACTTTCAATGTATCAAACATCCCCATTTATAACGATCTTGGAATACATCTTGAGCTTCACTGACATCCATCATACTTTTTACACAGTTTTCTCATGAACAAATTCTTGAATCTCATCCTCCCATGATTTCTTTAACCTTCCTCTACCATTCTTTCCTGCCACTTGAGCTGAATAAATTCCCTTAGCAAGCATCTCACCAATCATTCTTTGAACATGGCCAAACCACTTCAGAATATTTGTCTCCACCTTACCAACAACATTCTGCTTCTTGTTACACATGTACGACTCATCTTCCTCCCTCACACGATCAGAATGTGTCTTGCCACTAACTCCTTGAAAGTAATAAATCTCTCCAGCACAGAAACAACTCCTAGGTCTCTTCTGCAGAATCCAGGTTTCATTGCCATACATCAGATTAGGAACAAGTGCACTTTTAAAAAGAGCCATTTAGGACTTTCTTGTGAACCCATCATTCCTGTGAAATCTTTCTAAAGCAACTAGGACTCTCAAAGAAGAATTCACTCACCTACTAATGTCAACATCTAATTTGTTCTATCTATCAAATATGCTTTCTAAATATACAAACTCATTCACCTGGTCAATCTCTGTGCTACTTAGACTTATTTTACATCCAATAGTAACAAGTTCCTTCTCAAAAAGTATGACTTTGGGTTTTCTCTTATTTATACTATTTGAATTTCATACAAACTTTGTACGTCAGTGACAACATCCTGATGTCAATAGAAAAACCTCAACTACAAAACGTTGTGCAGGGACAAAAAAGACAGGAATGGCTAAAATTCCAGGACATATAACAGAATTTTAGGACATTTCCAGGACAACATGGAATTCTAGGACTATTCCAGGATGCGTGCAAACCATGTTCACAGTCAACAATAAAGACTGCTGATTTAAGTCAATTGTGCTAGAACAAGTGCAGATTTTGTTCATTTTTCTTTTAAATCCCTTTGTTTTGATAACTCGAATGTATTTCAATTTAATGTTTCCATGCAATATTATAACATATTCATAACTTCAGGAAAGCTTGGAAGACACTGGCTCAGAAGCTGATTCATGTTTTATTTTATTTTTTTCTGTTTTGTTAAACCTGGGCAACACTGAGTACCTTTGCTAATAAAAAAATATCATCATCATCATTGTCAACCATTATCAATCCACTACTGGACGAAGGTCTCCCCAAGTTTCCTCCACAACGGTCTGTCTTGTGCCAGTCTCCTCCATGTCACTCCCGCATATTTTCGAATTTCATCCACCCATCTCCCATGTGGTCTTTTTCTGGGTCTTTTCCTGTCCCTTGGAATCCAATCTAAAATTTCGGCTGTCCATCTATGGTCTGTCCTTCTGGCAGTATGTCCAGCCCATTGCCATTTCAGGGATTTAACTCTGATCATGATGTCTTCCACTCTTGTCATTTTTCGGATCCACAAGTTCCTCTTCTTATCTCTCCTGGTTATACCAAGCATGCACCTCTCCATGCTTCTTTGAGTTGTCTGCAGCCTTTGTATGTCTCTTTTAGTTAAGGTCCACGTCTCTGCACCATACGTAAGCACTGGAAGGATGCATTGATCAAACACTTTTCTTTAAGACATAATGGCATATTGCTCTTGAAAATTATGCTGTTTCTTCCAAAAAGCTCTCCAGGCAAGTTTTGTACGCCGATTAATTTCTTCATCAATGTGATCCTCACTTGATATCTGCTGTCCAAGATAAACATACGTATCTGTTATCTCCAGTTTTTCTCCATCAATCGATAAATCTTCATTTCTTGTAAAAGCATTGAACATCACTTTTGTCTTCTGAAAGTTCATTTTTAATCCCACTTCTTTACTCTTGTCAGCAAGTTCCTGGATCATACTCTGCAGCTCTGATGGGGTAGTTGCAAAAATGACTATGTCATCAGCAAAACGAAGCTCGGTTAGATAATCTCCATTAATCTTTATCCCTTTGTTTTCCCAGTTCAGTGATTGAAAGACATTTTCCAATGTGGCATTAAAGAGCTTCGGAGATATGGTGTCACCTTGTCTCACTCCCTTTCCAATTTTTATGTGTGTTGTATTTTCAAACAGCTGAATCTTTGCACTTGCATTTTCATAGATGTTATTAATAATATTAATGTATGCATCTTCAATACCGCAGGATTTCAGAGCCGTGGTAACTGCTGATGGTTTCACCGAATCAAAGGCTTTTTCATAATCGATAAAAGCCATGCACAATGGAAGTTCATATTCCTCGCTCTTTCAATTAGTTCTCTCAGTACGTGGATATGATCTATTGTGCTGTAGCCACTCCTGAATCCAGCTTGTTCTCTTGGTTGAGCCATGTCCAGTGTTACCTTCAAGCGGTGTGAAAGAACTTTAGTGAAGATTTTATAAACCACTGATAGGAGGCTGATAAGTCTGTAGTTCCTGAGATCCTCAATGTCACCTTTTTTATGTAGCAGGATCATTGTAGCATTGTTCCAATCCTCAGGAATCTTCCCTTCATTAAGGCATCGAGTGAAAATTTGGGCGAGTACTGTTTCAATTTCTCCACTTGCTTCTTGTATGATGTCTACAGTAATTCCATTTTCTCCTGGAGCTTTCCCCCGCTTCATGTTCTTGATTGCATGAGCAACTTCTGCTGGGAGGACTGGAAGAACTCTGGTACCTTTCATGATGTCTGGAGTACATGTATCATCCCTTTCATATAATTTGGAGTAGAAATCTTTCACTCTTGTCAAAATTTCGCCTCTATTTCTTGTTATAGAACCATCTTCTTTTCTCAGAGCCATAATCTGTTTTCTTCCCTTACTGAGATGTCCCTTTGCTATCTTAAGGCTTTGGTTGTTTTCAATTGCTTTCCTCGCTAGCTCACAGTTGAATTTCCTTATGTCTTCAGTGATACTTTTTCGTGCTGTCTTGCATAGCTCTATATATTCCACTTTGGAAGTCACATCTTCTTTAGTTGCCCTCATCTCTCTTCTTTTTTGCATGGACATTTTGGTTTTTCCTGATAATTTGTTCACACGCAACTTGTTCTTAGACCCAGCTAATTTTGTTGCTGTTTCCATAAGAGCTTTGGTTACTTTTCTGTTAACTTCCGAAATATCCACTTCTTCCGATGTTAGGCCTCTAAAGCAGAGAATCTGTTCTTCAGTTCCAACTTGAAAGTATTATGGTGTTTTTTAAGGTTGGTTATGTCAATACATTTTGTTTGTCTTATGAGCTTGCCACGTTCCAGTTTAGTGTTGAGGTGCACCTTACATCTCACCAATCTATGGTCACTACCTGTGTTGAACTTGTTCAGCACACTGCAGTCTTCGATGACAAATTTTTTGTTACACATAATAAAATCAATTTCACTTGTCGTCCCAATTGGATGTCTCCATGTCCATTTCCTGTGTGGCTTTTTCTTGAAAAAGGAGTTCAAGATGAAAAATCCTTCTGCCTCTGCAAACTCAACGAGAGTATTTCCACGCTGGTTTCTGTTGCCGTGACCGAATTTACCTACTGAAGTTTCATTCAGTTGCCGGTGCCCTATTTTTGCATTGAAATCTCCCATAATTATCTTCAAGTGCTGCTTACCTTTATTATTTAGATGACGAACTTCCTCATAAAATTCTTCAATTTCTTCTTCAGGATGACTTGTGGTGGGTGCATAAGTTTGAATAATCTGAGCCTGGTATCTTCTCGAGAGTTGGATAACGAGTCGTGCAGCTCTGTCAGAGGAACTTTCAACTTATACCACTTTATCCTTCAGTTTCTTGTTTATTATAAATCCAACACCACTAGTTCTGCCAGTATCTGTCCTACGATAATAGAAGAGATGTCACTTTTCAGTTCAATGAGATCTTCTCCTTTTCTCCTTACCTCACTTAGCCCGACGATGTCCCACTTGATCCTTTGTAGTTCCTCTTCCAATCCAAGAAGCCTTGAATCAGAAGATAGGGAGCGTCCATTATACGTAGCCAAGGTCAGCATTAAATGGCAGCCTAGTCCGGTCCTCCGGGGATTCTTAGCACCCTCTGCCTTCATGTCGCACTGGCCGCTGCCTTGGCCAGGTACATTCCAGCTGCCGGAGACTGAGGGCCAAGATTTAAGTTGTAGAGTCATTTTGGAGGTGTTTGGCCATAACTCACCATGCTGGCCAAGCGGGTTGGTGAGTGTGGGATAGCATTTCCTCTGATCCCGATGGTATAGTTATACCGCTATTGGCGGTCGTCAGAGCCCCTTTAGTGGGAACAGGATGCACCACGAGAAGGCGGGGTTGACATTTGTCAAGGAGAGGCTGTGATGTTATGCATCACCTGACCTTACATCAAAAAAAAAAAAAAAATATATATATATATATACACACACAAAAATGACTTATGTTTAAAATATCGCTAATACATACTTTGGTGTGGCAAAGCTTTTTTTTAGAATAATATGACACATTTTAGACATGAAAATCAAAAATCATACCTCGAATTTGATTATATCATACACAAGATAACGAGGAACGTCTTGACCATTTACTTTGTCAATTATCATTTCCTAAGAAAAGAGAGGGAAAATATTTTGCATTATCTGTGCACATATAAAATTTATTGATATAAATGTCACTCAGCAACAGATATAACAAGATATTATACCAATGATACAAATATTTGAGTAAAAAAACAAACAAACTCAAAACGCTAAAACGTGTGTAATAATGTGCGTATTTCTCGATGAATCAAGATCAAAAAACATGTTTACAAATGAATTCTTCTTTAGTCAAAATCCATTTTAATAATGGTTCAGCTGTTGAAACTTTTTACGTTTTAGTTCTTTTGTGTGAAATGCAATTTCCCGATTGAAAATTATTACCATGAACTGCGAACAAAAAAATAATAATAATAATAAAAATCATTTTAAGTTCCTTTCGGTTGCAACAGGTACTGTTCAAATGCATTTCGGCAAACTTGGTTGCCATCTTCTGGGACTTCTGGTCGCCTGTTCTCTTTGTAGTCCATATCGATTATGCTAAATACCAAGATCGTGAATCTTTGCCTTTACGTTTTATACTGAAGAGCAATTGAATTAGAGATACCTGTCTAGTAACGTGTAGCACCACCTTTCGCCCTGATGACGGCGGCGATTCGTCTCGGCATGGACTCGACAAGACACCGGCAACGTTGGGAAGCCATACGGTTCCAAGACACCTGAACAAGCTCCCACAGTTCACAAAGATTTGATGGAGGGGGGTCATCTCTCTCGATGGCATCACAGATGGGCTGAGGTCAGGTGACCTAGCTGGCCAAGGAAGCGAGGTGACGTCGGTGGATTGTTCATCCAACCATTCGGAAACAATTCGGGAGCGATGGCACACTGCATTGTCTTGTTGCAGGATGAGGTTCCCAGTGGGATGTTGAAGATGCACAAACAGGAGGAAATGGTCGTCCAGGATATCCCGGTAACGTTGACCTGTGAGGGACGATGTCACACGTACCATGGGTCCCATTTCAGTCCACGTAAACAGTCCCCAGACGAGAATGTCAGCCCCACCAGCTTGAAGAGTACCCTGCTGGCAAGAAGGAGCCATCGTTTCATGTGGTTTGCGCCATACTCGTATCCTGCCATCCGCATGTACCAACGTGTATCTCGACTCATCAGTCCAGGCAACATTTTCCCACATGTCTAGGGTCCAGTGGCGATGTTCCCGCACCCATGCTAATCTTTGCACCCTGTGATGTGCGGTCAGCAGCGGCACCTTAGGGACGATAGCTTCTGTACCCCATAGCGAGGAGATGGTTCTGGATGGTGTGGCTGCTTACACGTTTTTGTGCACCAGCATTAAATTGCCAAGTGATTTCTTGCACTGAGGCCCGTCTATCCACTGTTACCATACGAGCTAGCCGACGATGACCCCGCTCATCCACACGCTGTTGTCCCTTGCAGGGATGGTTTTACCAGATTTGATGTACTCACGGTGCACCCGTGACACAGTGGCTCGTGAAAATCCCAGTGCCTGCACGACTTCCGAGATGGAGTGACCCATTCGTCGGGCCCCGACAATTTGCCCATGATCAAATGTGCTTAAATCCTTCGTCTTACACATACTGCGTCCGACTCTTGTTGATTCCCGTCGCATCACTCCTTATATTGTCTGATCGCTGCATACATCATGTCGTTTCTGTTTACAGGGCCACCCACAGCGCTACATTTGCATAACGCCAGCTGTCTCCAATTCAATTGCTTTTCAGTGTATACGTCACTGAATATATTGTATTGCCACCTTCGGGATTCGAAGACTCAGTAATCTTCTCTTATAATTTTAAGTCTGTCTGTGGGTAGTGTTTCTGTTCTGTTTGCCTTCCCTTCTTTAGTTTTCTTCTTCTATATGTATTTTCCAGGGAATCAGCATTTCCATTCCACTATTGTTAGTTTTTTTTTTTTTTTAGTTTTTTCAATTACTATTGCTTCAACATAACGAATGCTTTTTTCGGTAGGTCGCTTGCAAACAATTTCAATATCTTCAAATTCTGGTACTGTTTTATTCTTTATGCAATACTGTATAAGTACCGTTTTTTCTTCCTTTTCCCCCTTAGTTTTTTATATGCTGTATTAATCATTTTTGTTATTTGTTTTTCATGCTTCCTATGTATTTAATTCTATTGCTGTTATTAGTTGGTTTAATTGGAATGCTATATACTCCTGCGCTGTCCAATAGTTTTGTTTTTTCTGTTATTGATTATTACATTCTTGTAGTCTTTTACTGCAATTCCAATGTCTAGATGTTTTTTGCATTCCTTTTTAACTACATTTGTAATTTGTTTTATTTATTGAAATTTACCACAATATTTTATATTTTGTTTAGTTTTATTGTTAGGATGATTATACATTCAAATTACTTACTTGACATCTGAGGAGGTGTATCCAAATTTTCTGGCTGTTTTTATTATCCACTGTAGTTCTTTTTCTTTGAAAAAAATATTACCGGAATAGGTGAAAGCTCCATGCACTAAACTTCGGATTGCCGATATTTTATATGTCTTGGGATGTTACGAATTTGCAGGTATGAGTATTGGTACATAAGTTGGTTTTCTATATACATATATGGTATTTGCAGGATGTTTGAATTTTTATTATTGTGATATCTAAGAAATTAATTGCATTATCATTTTCTAATTCCATTGTAAAGTTGATACTTGGATATTTTTCACAGAAATATTTTTTCAGCATGTCTAATTTCAAAACACCAGCATTCCAAAAGAGCAATGTGTCGTCGACATATCTTCCATAGAAAAGAACTTTGTCTTTATATTTGTTAAGAATGTCTTCTTCTATTTTCTGTAATACAATTTCTGCAAATAAAGAAGAAAGTGGAGAGACCATTGGTGCTCCGAACTTCTGTCTGTATATTCGACTGTTGAATTGGAAGAAATTGTTGTGATCTATGTATGTTAATAAGTCTACTATTTCTTGAACTTCTAATTTTTTTAAATTATTATTGTTGTAAAGTCTTTCTGCTATGATGTCAATTGCGGTCAGCACGGGAATACTCGGAAACCTTGGATTGGAGTCAAATTTTGTCTTTATTTTATTTATTAAATCAAATGAACTATGTATTGTATAGTTATTTTTCATAATCACTGGTGCAAGTATTTTATATAAAATTTTTTCTAGATTAATCAGTGGAGCATTAGTCTTGGAAACTATGACGCATATCGGTTCTTTAGGTTTGTGGGTTTTTAGCTTCCCAAAAATCTTTGGGATACCTGGTTGAATTGGTGGATATACTGAAGTTAGTCTTGTAGCCAGACAACTGTGATTTTTTAAATGTGACAGTTTTCTTAATAGTTTATTAGTTGGGTCTTTTTTGACTTTTTCTGTATTTAGTTCTTGTATTGCTGTCATCATTTTTCCATTATAAACTTTACTATCCAGAATATGCATTTGTTTGGTCTTATCTGCTTCAACAATTTTTAAGTTGGTGTTATTTTTTAAAGCCAACAGTTCTTTTCTTTCATATTTAAATATATTATCACCAGAACCTTTAGAAGACAAATCTTTGAATCTTTTAATTGAATGCATCAGTTTAAATCTGATAGAGTTTTGCTTCAAGGCCTCAAAAATTTGACACTATTTGTTCGTTCTAAATGTGGGATGTATTTTTCAGTAGTTTCTCTATTTAATGCCCTTTGTTGGAGTGGTGTCAATTCTTCAGATGAATTGTTTACATATTCTGGTTGGGATACTTGAAAATTGCTTCGTAGCCGAAGATTACGGGGAAATTTTTGAGTGGCCTAACTTCCGTTTTCGAAAATAATTGCCTACAATTTCAAGCTGAAATTATGCAATGAAATTATATTTAACAACAATACTGAACAGAAGCAACATCGCAAGAGATAAAATAAAATAAAATACGATTACGGGAAAAATCTGCACTCCGTTTAGCTTTCGTTTCCGAACATTTAAAAAGACAAAACAATGTCCCCAGACGGAATACGACCCCCCCCCCAACTAATACCTAAAAAATTTCTTTATTTTTGCAGCGATCTCGAATGCCATAAGATTACGCTAAAATATCAATGACAGGTAAGTTTTAACTTTTGCCCCAAAATTAGCGCAGATTTCGTCAAAATAGAAATTTTTTTTAGCAGAATGGTGCAAGAACAACGTTTTGGCACGGGCTGGCGAAATTGTCCAGGTCTGGCAGCCCTGAGATTAAGACTAGTAAGTTATTGCTGCGCTTTTCAACTTTTTTTTTTTTTTTTACTTACAAAAATTAATAAAACAGGTTATTTTTCGCAAAAAAAAAAAAAAAACCACAAACATTTTACATTTTTTGAACGGCAGAAGAACGCAAGTTTGGTCGGAAGATCAGAAGAATTTATAAAAAATTGGAAGAGTTGGCAGGTATGTAAAACATATTGGCTCACACTTCCATTGTGAGATAGGATGGGAAAGTTGATAATGAATGAATATGTTCTGTGCTCTGAAACATCTTTTCCCGTAGTGTCTTAAAAGGATATACCATGATGAACTTCCAAGGCTCAGAATGGCAGGCTGATTTCCATAACTCATTAAAGATGGAGGATCTGTTATGTAAAGCTGAAACTTGGTTAGTTCTGCACTAAATTCTATATTGACTATTACTTATTTTGGTGTTGGACTCCACTCTACCTTACATATGTACTTGATAAAACTGTACACAAATACAAATGCTTACAGTACAAAAGCAGCATTTATGTTACCAGGCTGCTGCATTTCCAAACTTGGAATGAAAAAGAAATACATCATTTAAAATTATGAAAGAATAACTTTGAATAAACTTGGAAAATAAATTTCATAAGTCAGAATACAGAAACAACTTACACCATCTAGCAGTGTACCAAATATATGCTTCTCTGGATCCTTTCTTCTTGGAAACCATAACCCTGTGATTTCAAAAACTGCATTGTCCCGATCAATAAAAAAGTTCCTATTTTCACCATCTATCAGCATCATATACCTAAGATATAATTAATTGAAAAATGTATATAATCTTTGCACACACACACACACACACACACACACACACACACACACACACACACACACAATTGAAAAAAAATATCATAGTAACACAAATGAAATTAAAAAAAATGTTTACTTATTCAAAAATCTTCTGAGCAACAAAAATGCCAGTAATAATAAGAAACTCTACAGGCCAGTCAAATTTTAATCCCAGGCTTTCAGTACAGAGTTTACTTCTATGGAAGCAAAATCTGAGAATGAAAGTCAGCAAGGAGGTAAAAACTTATATAAGACAGCAATATGTCCACATATTAAAACCTCCGCACGTATGAGGCTAAATTAAAATTATGTTTAAAAATCTCACATAACCAGAAATACACCAACTAGTTACGTCAACTTTATTACATACTGTGGTGATTATAGGTAAGGATATTGTTAGTTTTTCTGGTAGTATCAGCACAGTCAGCAATTTGGACCATTGCATTAAAATCTGGAGAAACTATCATAAAAAATGATCCACATGAAACTCTCCAACATGAACGTGATTCACCAAAAACTGAATGTTTTTTGCACGGTTTCTGTTAGAAAGGTTTATGGCTCTTTCTTTTTTGAGGACAACACGGTTACGGGCAAACTCCTATCTTGCAATGCTGAAGGACTGGCTACTTCCACAACTGCAGGATGACTCTGAAGATTACATTTTGCAGCAGGATGGCACACCGCCACATTGGAACCTTCAAGTTCTAAACGACACATTGCCTCAGCGTTGGATTGAATGCAGGGGACCCAGTGACTTGGCACTACACGCTTGGCTTCCGAGTTCACCAGACCTCACACCATGTGACTTTTTTTATGGGGATACGTAAAAAACAGTGTTTATGTTCCCCCTTTACCTGCTGACTCGGGAACGAGAATCACGGCGCGGTAAATTCTGTGACTGAAGACACTCTCCGACGCGTTTGTGATGAATTCAGCTATAGGCTTGGTGTTGTCCGTGCAGCATGTGGAGGGCACATTGAGCATTTGTAATTGTGGTGAGTGAAACTTTAGACCTTTCTTCATACTTGGCTGTTTGTTTTGTAACTATCCCACATCTGCCTTATTAAATATACTAACTTTGAAATCAGGTCATTCTTTTTGAAACACCCTGTATATTCCAACAGTAAATGCACAAAAATGTGATCTTGTTCTACAGAAAATACATGCACAGATTAAGACATTTTCCAGGTTTTTTCTTTCTTTCTTTCTTGTAATGTAATTTACATTCTTTTACATAAGTTTAGTGTAGTGACTGTTTTCCACAATTTTAATTATTTTTTGTTAAGAACATTTTTTATCACCTAAGATATCAATGGGAAATGAATCTCCTGAAGAAATAACTTGTCACAAATACAAGGGGCATCCTGAAAATAATGGCTCCTCCTTAATAACTTTTGAAATTTTGAAGTGATTTTAATGAAACTGCACTGACATGTACTATGACATGTTACCAATGAGGGCACAATTTTTTTCAGAATCGGAAATAAAAACCATGAATGCCAGAGAAAAGCAGCGAGCCTTAATTGAATTCCTGGAAAAAGAGGGATGTGAGGCTCCAGAAATCCACAGAAGACTCCTGGCGGTGTACAGAGCTGCCACAATCAATATCAGTAATCAGCAATGTCCGAAGATTGATGAAAAGGTTTTGAGAGGGAGAAAATGCAGTGTCAGACGAACAACAGAGTGGAAGACCTGCAACTGCAGTGTCAGATGCCAACAGGCAATGAGTGAAAGACCTCATCACAGCTGATCATCGTGTCACCATCCAGGAGTTGTGTGATGCAATTCTTTGTGGTTATAGTGCTAGCATGGAAACATTAATTAGGGATCTGGGCTACAGAAAAATGTGTTTAAAGTAGATCCCAAGAAACCTAATCCGTGAACAATGTGAGCAAAAAGTGGACATGTGCTGGAACCTCTTGGACTATTATGAGAGGGAGGGTGAGGCATTTTTCTCTAATCAGGGTTCGTACACTTTTGGGGGAAAAAATTCAAGGACTTTCCAGGCTTTTTCCAGGACATATACAAAAAAATTCCAGGATGATTATTACGCTTTACAGTATCATGTTCAAATTATTTTTTTAAAGTAATTTCAGTTTTAAGTAATAAAAATGATGAAAGATGCAAATGGATGAATGTGCTTTATGAAAATTGATCAAGTTGGATCATTTTCTACAAGGGTAGGTTTCTCCTCCCTGATAACATACCAAAACTTTGTTGCAATCAAACAGATTTTATGTGAGTTAACATTCCTAAGCTTGGAGAACAAATACTGCTCTTATGTCTTGGCCTTTAAATTTAATTTCGACCTTTTCAAGAGGGTAGGTTTCCAGGTTGTACCCAACAGCATACTAAAATTTCGCCGAAATTCAACCGCTTTCATGCGAATTATCCTACAGACAAACCCAAAGCATAAACGTTTCTGCAACCATAGTTCAAAAGTGTTAGGAATTTCGAAAATAAAAGCATAACGAACAGCGCGAAAACTAGCTCATAAATAGAATATTTGAAACTACAGTATGCACTCTCAATTATTAGGGATGGTAGAGGGGAAGGGAATAGAACTGTCCAAAATTAGCATGTTTTCGTTGCGCTAGGGCGTTTAAGCACGGCTGAATTCCTTCAGATATCCCCAATATTCAAATGATTGAAATGTGCTGATGTTCATGGAATGAAATTGTTGATCAGCTATGATGACCGCATAAAAGTTCGGGAAGGGGGGGGGGGGACTTTTTTTTTTTTAAAGTTTATGCAACATTTTACATCACTCCAGTATTTATCTTGTCATCATCAACAATCGCAATGCAACTACCGCTTACGATCGCGGATATCAGCAACCAAAAATCTGCCATATCACTAAGTGATATAACTCACAGTATCTTGTTACAGTGTATTGTAATTGAAAAAAAAAAAAGATGTGGAAAAAAGAAACTTTCAGAAATTAAGATCATCAAGTCATGCGTTTCAAAAATCCGTTTTCCTTTATAACGTTTAAAAACATGTTTTTGCTTTTTTACCTGTAGTGTAAATAAAAAATATGTTGATTTTTTTTTTTTTATGGAATCAGACGTCCGTATGTCTGATTGTCTTCATCTGAGTTCACACGTTAGCTACTGTGTACAAGTAGACCTATTTTTTCAGCTCAAAAATATGTAGTTTTGTATATATTCACAATATAAGTCATTCCTTATTCAAAGAGAACTGAATTCAGCATATGCAAAATGAAGAACATCAAGACCCGCCCAACACTATGTTTCTGATTGTCTGCTGTTTATATTCAAGAAATGCAAACATGGATCAATGGTGAATGCAGCAACTATGATTTTTATTTATTACCAAGAAAAAAAAAAAAAAAAAGAGCCGTGAAAGCTGTAAAGCTGAAACGGATATTTCTCTCACCCCCCCCCCATGCACAAAAACATTCCGATTAAGATCAAACAGCAGGCGGACGCGTCCACACACACACAACCTTTGGAATGACCTGATGGAATGGCTTCTTTTCATTTGGCACATCGCCATAAATCACCACCTGCAGCTCACTGAACTGTCAAGTTGCACCCTTCCTCCTTCACTTTAACTATAATAGAAAATGTAAAAAAAAAAAAAAATGCTCCCCAATTTTCGACAAAAATTAAATTACCAAATTTACGTCATGATGTTGCAATTTACTAAAATACGTTTGTTTATCTGCTGAATATTGCTTAAATCCATTGAAAACTTTTTAATTATAGATGATTTTTTTTTATTAAAACAGTAATTCAGACGTCTGAATAAAAACGTATGTTTGTAATTCAAATAGAGTCCATATCATCACAGAAAAAAAATTTAAGTATCACTCTGTTTAAATAAACCATGGCATCTAAAAAAAATAATTCACTTGCTTTTCCAGTAATTTATAATTACTGTTTCTTTTTTTTCAATCCGATTATGCAACGGATTTTTTTTTTTCATCTGCTAAAGTTCCTAACGGAATTTGGCGAAATTTGCACTAGAACTTTATTGTGATGTATCTTAACTACTGTAAAAATTTTACTGTGTTATTTTCAAAATTCGGAAAAAATGGATTTCTGAAAATATTCTCCTAGTCCTTTTGAGCTGTGGAAGTGATAAACAGGTGTTTGCTTTCTTCCCAACCAAGGGCTTCAGATCAGCGCTCCCAGCTGTCAATCAACCGTTGCTATGGTAACACCCTTTCTGCTGGAGGCTCACTCTGTCCAAAGAGGCACACACACTTGTCCATAATAAAATTACCAATGCTAACTTTTAAAGTTTTAAACCGATTCAATTGGAATTTTGGAAGTGAGCTTCTGTAATCCAATTACAGTGAATGTAAAAATTTCAGCCACTTTCGGGAAAAATTCGCAAAGATAGTTTTCTTATTTTTTTATCATAAGTAGCGGAAGTCTCTTGAGGGGGAGGGAGGGTGGCATGCACATAAACAAGAAGAAGATGAATGTGTTGTTCAGGCATACTCCTCACTGGTGGATGCCAGCTGACTTGGTACATACGCGACCCCCTGCAAATGCTAAATGCCTCTTCTTTCCCCTTCCGTTCTCAGTTGTCGGACGGACATCAAGCTCCCCTTCGACCTACTAGTAATCATCCAATTTTATTGCACTAGAAGTAGTGCCTTTTTTTTCTCCCCCCCCCCCAGCCAAATTAGGATTTGGTGCACGTCGGAAACCGCTGCCGGTGGTTTCTTTGAGAACAGAGAAATGGAACTTTAAAAAATGAAGGGGTAACAGTAACACGATTTCCTAAAAGGGCATTTTTTAAGCACTAATTTCAAATTTCAAGGCTTTTCAAAACAGCATTAAAAAAACACCGTTTTTCCAGGATATTCCAGGCCTTGAAAACGTAATCATGATTTTCCAGGACTTTCCAGGTTTTCAAGCACGCGTGTGCACCCTGTCTAATGTTGTGTCAGGGGATGAAACCTGGGTGTTCTTTCGTGACCCAGAAACAAAACATGCGTCAATGGAATGGCACCGCAACATCTTCACCTCGACAGAAAAAGGTGAAAACTCGTTCTGCAGGAAAAGTGATGGCGACAATTTTCTGGGACAAACGTGGTGTCATTTTGACTGATTTCCTTGAATGGGGTGCAACAATAAACAGTGCTCACTATGTGCCGACACTGAAGTAGCTAAAGGAAGCTATCAGAAGGAAATACGTGACATTTCACTTCATAGCGTTGTTTTACACCATGATAACACACGTGCCCACACTTCAATGGAGACTTCACAGGCTATTGCCAAAATGGGGTGGACGGTGATGTCCCTTTACTCAGTCTTGATTTGGCTCCCTCAGTTTTTTTCCTGTTTGCCCCTTTGAAAAACACCCTTCGTGGGGAACGTTTCAACGATGTGACAGATATTAAACTGGCTGTGAACTCATGGGTGAAATGACAGCCTGAGGATTTTTTCCAAAATGGATTTTACCAATGGGTTCAAAGATGGCAGAAATGAATAGAAAGTGTTGGACAATACTTTGAATTGGCTAGTATTATTAACAATATGCTCAAGTATTTTGCCACCAAGTTCCACATTTTTGCTGCTACAAATAAAAATCTTATGAGGGGACAAGGGATTCTGCAGTGATGATTTGGCCTCTTGCCAAGAAACTCCGAGGAATTATCCTGGCTGTGGACCACCAGACCAGGAACATCATCTTCTCGGTGTGTAGGGGTGCCTTAGGATGTCATCCAGCAGGCTGTGCCTTGCTTAACCATTGTGCAGATCAATTCCGATTAGCATAAAGAACCCATTTCTCGTTGCAGGCGACGATTTGATGCAGTAGAGGTTCCTGTTTATTCCTGGCAAGCAATGAAGTGCAGACGTCCAACTTTTTTACGTTACCCAGCAGATCCAGCCGCCAAACAACTGTCCTGTGGTGAACACCTACCTCTGCCGCTATCTCACGACACATTTTTCGGGGTCCACCTCAACCACACGTAACAGAACATCGTCAGAAACAGCAACGGGTCGGTGACCAGGTGCTTTGTTTTGTAGGTCCGTATCTCCGCTTCGAAAATTCACAAACCATTGCCGATTGGTTTGTTCATTGGTTGTATTCTCCCCAAACGCTTTGTTAATGCTTCGAGCAGCAATTCGCGCAGAGCGGCCCAGTTTAATTCATACGGGAAGATGACTCAAATCCGGCGCCTGCATGTTTCCTTTGCAAGCCAGGTTACGTTCAAACAAACCACGCCTGAACCTTGTTCTTCACAGACATGCTAGCTATTTATATTATCTCTATGACGTAATACCCGCAACACCTGTGGGCGGTTCCATTCCGCTGTGGTGGTGGTGGGGGGGGCTGTCTCCACTGCTCGTTCACGCCAACCCAATCAATACATTGATCTGGAGCAGGAAACGAAACTTCATCTCCTGATTTCCATTCAAGCATGTTACAGTTTCACCACAAAACACAATCTGAATGGCATTCAGATTTTTAAGCTACATCTGCTTAGCTTCCATGGCTCATGTTTGGGATTTTAATTTCACCTCTTTGGAGAGGGCTGTAGAGGCTCTACCGTCCTTAGCATCTCTTTTGTGTTTGCATTTCTGATCCTGAAAGAATGTTTAGTCATTCTGATGTAAACATTAGGGCATAGTAGTGATATGGCATAAACACAGAGGAAAGTCGTTTAGTTACACTAATAAACCCCCACCCCCAGCCCACTAAGTTTCGCTAATCCAGCTCACAGTGTTAAACTTGGGCACCTTAGCCAGTCTACTATTACAGAAAAAGAAAAAAAAAAAAAAAAGAAAAAGAAATGAATTTAAATACATTAAGCAATAATTCGCTAGTGGTAGCATTAAAAATGCTTTGTCTACAGGAAAAATCTAAAAGATTACGGAAGTAATCTTTTAGATTTTTTCTTTTCTCACTTTCTCTTTCTTTTAATGCCCTCAGATTTTGGCAGAGTTGGAATCAACGGCTTCTCTTCTACAACCCATTTTTCTGAAGAATTGAACGGTACCCTTACCCTGTGCTTTAAGTTTGTAGTTCTCAGTTTGTATACCTACATAGATTTCAATGTTCATTCTTCCTGACTTTATGACTATAATTTCATCCATTATGCTAAAAGAACTTTCAGCCTGAGGATCATGAAGACATAATAAAAAGCTTTCACAATTTTAGGTAAATGGTGTAACTTTGAGAACCCAAACACTTTTGAACACCATACATAAAAATTCTAACTTTGCCACTTTGTTTTTGGAAAACTTTTCCTCCCTTATCAAGCTGAAATGCATATATTCATAGGAAATAAATAATATTTGACAACAATACAGGGAAGTGGAAACATCGCAAAAAAAAAAAAAAAAAATTACAATTTATGGGAGAAATCTGCACTTCATTTGGACTTTTGTTTTTGGAAACTTTCCCTCCATTTAAAGCTGAAACACATAATATTTATGGAATAAAATGATATTTAACAACTAAGAGGGCAGAAGAAGGAGCATCACAAGAAACAGAATTTACAAATTACATGGAAATCTTTGCTCTGTCTAACTTACGATTTTGAAAATTGTTGCCTATATTTTTAAGCTTAAATACAAACTTGTATGCAAAAAGAAAAAAAAATGTATCTAACAACAATAATGGACAGAGGCAATGTCACAAGTAAAAGTAAAAGAAAAAAAAATCACAGTTTGACAAGAAATCTCCACTTCATCTAAATTCAATTTTTGAATGTTTTGATAGATGGAATTCTGCCTTCTCATGGAAAATGTCCCCCTTCCAACCCCCAATTGTGTACTGGGGAAATGCATTACTAAAGGGGCGTTCTGATTATGTGAGGAACAAAGATGTGTTGCAGATGTGTAATGTGAAGCATAATGTTGTTAGTAAAGGAGAAAATAAATACTGTTAGGTGGTTTGGTCATGTTGAAAGAATGAGTGGTGAGATGCTTTCTTAAGAGAATTTATTCAGCCCAAGTGGCAGGAAAGATAGGCAAGAGAAAAGCTAAGGAAATCATGGGAGGACCAGATTCAGGAATGGCTGCATAAGAAAAAGATAATGAGTATGAAGTACAAAGAAGTCGTGAGACGTCTGACAAATTTCAGTGACGTTTGAGTCAATTGAGGTAACCTTAGAAATTTTCTGTACTAATGAGCAGGGTGTGACAACTTATTTCTTGTCCACTTTGTTTGCTGGATGATGTTCTTCGGGGTTTATCTAGGATATTATTTATGGAATTAAGGTTCCAGAACAATGACAGGGTGTTCGCATCAAAATTTGGCAACACGATGACTTAAACACGAAAATCTTTCAGTTTTGCTTTAATGGGGCAAACCATTAACAAATATCTACATCTTTTTGAAATAAATTTTTGGAACTGTTTCTGTAATCGTGAAACACCCAGTACAGTACATTAAAGGTACACAGAAATTATTGAAAACTATGCTTAAACTCAAGAAGTACTTATCAATATGCAGAACAACCAGAAAGGATGAATGAAGGCAACACAATGTTTTAAGTCATGTGCCTCACCTATTGCCATCGGCTTTCCAGCTAACTTTGTACGGCTTCTGATGAAGAAGTTTTATGTTATTCTGGTCCATTGATACTGGCTGGGACCCAGGAAAGCCAGAGCTAGAAATTCAGAAAACAACGGTGAATTATTTTTTTACACATGTGAGCTTATACTTTTAATTTTAAATTATCTTGTCAAGTGAAACTTGTGTCTATATCACAACTTGATAACAGCAAAACAGATTACCTTAATTGAAAAATATTACATGACAAACTTGCATTAAATGAATTTGAATTAAACAAAATTAAGAAACATCTAACTTAATTAGGTTCATATAACATGCTACAAT
The DNA here is from genome assembly GCA_039090855.1 of Macrothele yani. NCBI lineage: Eukaryota > Metazoa > Arthropoda > Arachnida > Araneae > Macrothelidae > Macrothele > Macrothele yani. Next base: position 5,552,009 of record CM076997.1, read on the forward strand.
TTATTTAATATTATTTGTAAAGTCTGTGATTACATAAATAATCACTCTTATTCTACTTTATCGAAGGAAACCTGTCACCATTTTGCTGCATGTTTCCACCTTTCCGAAAGAGGCCTCTCACACTTAAAAACTCTATTTTAATTAATTCTCTGTGCAACTCAAAAAATTATTTCTCAAAGTTACAGTTAAAATGATTAAAAACACTAAAAATGATAATTTATATATAAAATTCCCAAACTGAACAGTAACTCTCATCATGTCACTATGAAAAGTCAATGTTGTGCAGGTTTTAACCTTATGTTTTCATACCAAAGACACACAAAATATACCATCTATAACCCTTTCCACTTGAATGACTTTTCACCCATACTCACCCAGCACTCGTATTTTGTTTCTGCAGCAGAGGCCCCAACTTAGCAGTGAAAGTTCAGTTTTGGCTCGCCCACCCTGACACGAGCTATAAAGGCATCATTGGTGTGGCAAAAGACACCCGACCTATTCGGTGAAAAAAAAAAAAAGTCTCGCGTGCACTGACGTGGGAGCTATTTGGCAAAAAAGAAATGTCTCACCAGCGCAGACATGCGAGCTATTCGGTGAAAAAGAAATGTTTCATGAGCACCGACATGCGAGCTATAGAGGCATCATCGACATAGCGGGTGACACCCGACATGCCGATGACATTTCTTTTTCTCTATTCGGCGAGAGAAAAAAAAAAAGTCTTGTGAGCCCCGACATACAAGCTATAGAGGCGTCATCAACATGGCGGGTGACACCCAACCTATTTGGTGAAAAAGAAAGGTCTCGCAAGCACCAAAATACAAGCTATAGAGGTGTCGTCAGTGCTGCGGGTGACACCTGCCACGTGAGCTATTTGCAGATTTCGTGATGCCAGGTGTCACCCAATAGTCGTGCAGAAATTTAAAAGCAGATCAGCATTCTCAAGTAGCACAGCACCTAGATAAACCCTTCTAGCAGTGGCAGTGCCAGACTTCTTTGTCTGGGTGGGCCACATTTTTTTAATTACATAAAGTAGCCATGAAAAAGTACTAACCTCATATAACAAAAACCAAGTGAAGTTAATATACACTGCATTTTATTTCGTTAGGTAGACTAACACTAGGTACTTCAAAATTAATTAAACAGCACAAAAGAAGGAAACATTCATTTGGGTGTAAAAAGCACAGTTTGCAAATTTTAACTCAGATAAGACTCCTTAAAGTTTAAAAAACTGGTTCCACACTTGGGAAGAATTGAATGCACTAGCAAAATCTTTGATGCCCACAACCTTAGAACAATTTGAATCTTCTGAATTTTTTACAGATGCCATAGCTTGGTCATATAAGGTTGCCTGCAAATTTCACATGAATTCAATAAGAAGTTACCGAGTTATTATGCACAGAAAAATTAGATTAGTTTAAACATTTAAAGAAACACCGCCTTAGCAATGTAGCCCATTATTGTTGTGAAGGAGAGGAAGTGGGAAGGGTTGCAAGCAGAAGACATAATACTCTAACTCAGAACAAGTTCATTATTTGCACTATTGCTGACTGCAGCAGCTACCGATAATAATAATAATAATAATAATAAAAAGCAGGTCAAATTTCAAAAACGAATTATTAACTTGGTCAATCTAAAGATGGCTTGAAATGTAACATCCAGATTACCACAGAATTTCTTGCATGACTACAAGTTACATATTTTTTAACATACTACACAGGGTGAACAGCTGCTGAGTGATATTTTCACAAGCTGCTATAAGGAATGATAATTGCTATAAAGTATGAGTGGACAATTAAAAACTATTGTGATTGTAATAAAAAACATTTAACACTAAAATAAACATAAAAAAAAAATTGGTATTCTTTCTCACGGTATTCATTTAAACTGATCACTTTGCACCAACCCTCTTTTATGGCAGTGGGAATTAGGGGCAAAGTAAGGGTTACTTTAGGAGGTCGAAAGTAGCTGACATGTGAGGGTTAGAAGAATATCACGGAAAAACAGATGGATTCATTGGCAAAACAGGCTTAACAGAGAAGATATTAGAACTGAATTGAGCAATTCTATGGTAGAAGAAAAATATCAGTGAAAATATACTGAAATGGTTTGGGCATGTAAGCCATGTGGGCGATGTAACATCACCATATGTTAAACTATTGTGATAGCAGGCTGAAGATTCAAGGGAAAAGATCTCGAACACAGCAGCCTGAAGATGTGAAGTCGGCAATTAACAAAAAGAGGTGGATATAATAGAGACAAACATCTTGAAATTGATAAAAAAAAGATGGAAAAAGTTTGCAATTAACCACCATTATCATCTTTTCTCTCTCTTAATTTTCTGTCTGTATTTTGTACCACTTTAATCTGAATTCCACTTTGGATAAAAAGATCCTGATCATGATAATAAAATGCAGATAAAAACATATAGCTAAAATAATCTGGTAAAAACGAAGATATATATATATATATATATGGATGTAAGGTCAGGTGATGCGTAACATCACAGCCTCTCCTTGACAAATGTCAACCCCGCCTTCTCGTGGTACATCCTGTTCTCACTAAAGGGGCTCTGACGACCGCCAATAGCGGTATAACTATACCATCGGGATTAGAGGAAATGCTATCCCACACTCACCAACCTGCTTGGCCAGCGTGATGAGTTATGGCCAAACCCCTCCAAAATGACTCCACAACTTAAATCTTGGCCCTCAGTCTCCGGCAGTTGGAATGTACCTGGCCAAGGCAGCGGCCAGTGTGACATGAAGGCAGAGGGTGCTTAGAATCCCAGGAGGACCGGACTAGGCTGCCATCTGATGCTAACCTTGGCTACGCATAATGGACGCTCCCTATCTTCTGATTCAAGGCTTCTTGAATTGGAAGAGGAACAACAAAGGATCAAGTGGGGCATCGTCGGGCTAAGTGAGGTAAGAGGAAAAGGAGATCTCATTGAACTAAAAGGTGGAAATCTCTTCTACTATCGTGGGACAGATAGTGGCAGAACTAGTGGTGTTGGATTTATAATAAACAAGAAACTGAAGGATAAAGTTGTAGAAGTTGAAAGTTCCTCTGACAGATCTGCACGACTCGTTATCCAACTCTCGAGAAGATACCAGGCTCAGATTATTCAAACTTATGCACCCACCACAAGTTATCCTAAAGAAGAAATTGAAGAATTTTATGAGGAAATTCGTCATCTAAATAATAAAAGCAGGCAGCACTTGAAAATAATTATGGGAGATTTCAATGCAAAAATAGGGCAACGGGAACAGAATGAAACTTCAGTAGGTAAGTTCGGTCACTGCAACAGAAACCAGCGTGGAAATACTCTCGTTGAGTTTGCAGAGGCAGAAGGGTTTTTCATCTTGAACTCCTTTTTCAAGAAAAAGCCACACAGGAAATGGACATGGAGACATCCAAATGGGATGACAAGTGAAATTGATTTTATTATGTGTAACAAAAAAATTGTCATAGAAGACTGCAGTGTGCTAAACAAGTTCAACACAGGTAGTGACCATAGATTGGCGAGATGTAAGATGCACCTCAACACTAAATTCGAACGTGGCAAGCTCATAAGACAAACAAAACGTATTGACATAACCAACCTTAAAAAACACCATAATACCTTCAAGTTGGAACTGAAGAACAGATTCTCTGCTTTAGAAGGCCTAACATCGGAAGAAGTGGATATTTCTGAAGTTAACAGAAAAGTAACCAAAGCTCTTATGGAAACAGCAACAAAATTAGCTGGGTCTAAGAACAAGTTGCATGTGAACAAATTATCAGGAAAAACCAAAATGTTGATGCAAAAAAGAAGAGAGACGAGGACAACTAAAAAAGATGTGACTTCCAAAGTGGAATATATAGAGCTATGCAAGACAGTACGAAAAAGTATCACTGAAGACGTAAGGAAATTGAACTGTGAACTAGTAAGGAAAGCAATTGGATAAAAAGATCACGATCATGATAATAAAATGCAGATAAAAACATATAGCTAAAATAATCTGGTAAAAACGAAGATATATATATATATATATATATATATGGGATGTAAGGTCAGGTGATGCGTAACATCACAGCCTCTCCTTGACAAATGTCAACCCCGCCTTCTCGTGGTGCATCCTGTTCCCACTAAAGGGGCTCTGACGACCGCCAATAGCGGTATAACTATACCATCGGGATCAGAGGAAATTCTATCCCACACTCACCAACCCGCTTGGCCAGCGTGGTGAGTTATGGCCAAACCCCTCCAAAATGACTCCACAACTTAAATCTTGGCCCTCAGTCTCCGGCAGCTGGAATGTACCTGGCCAAGGCAGCGGCCAGTGCGACATGAAGGCAGAGGGTGCTAAGAATCCCAGGAGGACCGGACTAGGCTGCCATCTGATGCTGACCTTGGCAACGTACAATGGACGCTCCCTATCTTCTGATTCAAGGCTTCTTGAATTGGAAGAGGAACTACAAAGGATCAAGTGGGACATCGTGGGGCTAAGTGAGGTAAGGAGAAAAGGAGAAGATCTCATCGAACTGAAAAGGTGGACATCTCTTCTACTATCGTGGGACAGATACTGGCAGAACTAGTGGTGTTGGATTTATAATAAACAAGAAACTGAAGGATAAAGTTGTAGAAGTTGAAAGTTCCTCTGACAGAGCTGCACGGCTTGTTATCCAACTCTCGAAAAGATACCAGGCTCAGATTATTCAAACTTATGCACCCACCACAAGTCATCCTGAAGAAGAAATTGAAGAATTTTATGAGGAAATTTGTCATCTAAATAATAAAGGTAAGCAGCACTTGAAAATAATTATGGGAGATTTCAATGCAAAAATAGGGCAACGGCAACAGAATGAAACTTCAGTTGGTAAATTCGGTCACGGCAACAGAAACCAGCGTGGAAATACTCTCGTAGAGTTTGCAGAGGCAGAAGGGTTTTTCATCTTGAACTCCTTTTTCAAGAAAAAGCCACACAGGAAATGGACATGGAGACATCCAAATGGGACAACAAGTGAAATTGATTTTATTATGTGTAACAAAAAATTTGTCATAGAAGACTGCAGTGTGCTAAACAAGTTCAACACAGGCAGTGACCATAGATTGGTGAGATGTAAGATGCACCTCAACACTAAACTTGAACGTGGCAAGCTCATAAGACAAACAAAATCTATTGACATAACCAACCTTAAAAAACACCATAATACCTTAAAGTTGGAACTGAAGAACAGGTTCTCTGCTTTAGAAGGCCTAACATCGGAAGAAGTGGACATCTCTGAAGTTAACAGAAAAGTAACCAAAGCTCTTATGGAAACAGCAACAAAATTAGCTGGGTCTAAGAACAAGTTGCATGTAAATAAATTATCAGGAAAAACGAAAATGTTGATGCAAAAAAGAAGAGAGATGAGGACAACTAAAGAAGATGTGACTTCCAAAGTGGAATATATAGAGCTATGCAAGACAGTACGAAAAAGTATCACTGAAGACGTAAGAAAATTCAACTGTGAACTAGTGAGGAAAGCAATTGAAAACAACCAAAGCCTAAAGATAGCAAAGGGACATCTCAGTAAGGGAAGAAAACAGATTATGGCACTGAGAAAAGAAGATGGTTCTGTAACAAGAAATAGAGGCGAAATTTTGACAAGAGTGAAAGATTTCTATTCCAAATTATATGAAAGGGATGATACATGCACTCCAGACATCATGAAAGATACCAGTACCAGAGTTCCTCCAGTCCTTCCAGCAGAAGTTGCACATGCAATCAAGAACATGAAGCGGGTGAAAGCTCCAGGAGAAGATGGAATTACTGTAGACATCATACAAGAAGCAAGTGAAGAAATCGAAACAGTACTCGCCCAAATTTTCACTCGATGCCTTAATGAAGGAAAGATTCCTGAGGATTGGAACACCGCTACAATGATCCTGCTACATAAGAAAGGTGACATTGAGGATCTCGGAAACTACAGACCTATCAGCCTCCTATCAGTAGTTTATAAAATCTTCACTAAAGTTCTTTCACACAGCTTGAAGGTAACACTGGACATGGCTCAACCGAGAGAACAAGCTGGATTCAGGAGTGGCTACAGCACAATAGATCATATCCATGTGCTGAGAGAACTAATTGAAAGAGCGAGGGAATATGAACTTCCATTGTGCATGGCTTTTATCGATTATGAAAAAGCCTTTGATTCGGTGAAACCATCAGCAGTTACAATGGCTCTGAAAACCTGCGGTATAGAAGATGCATACATTAATATTATTAATAACATCTATGAAAATGCAAGTGCAAAGATTAGGCTGTTTGAAAATACAACACACATAAAAATTGGAAAGGGAGTGAGACAAGGTGACACCATATCTCCGAAGCTCTTTAATGCCACATTGGAGGGTGTTTTTCAGTCACTGAGCTGGGAAAACAAGGGGATAAAGATTAATGGAGATTATCTAACCCACCTTCGTTTTGCTGATGACGTAGTCATTTTTGCAACTAGCCCATCAGAGCTGCAGAGTATGATCCAGGAACTTGCTGACAAGAGTAAAGAAGTGGGATTAAAAATGAACTTTCAGAAGACAAAAGTGATGTTCAATGCTTTTACAAGAAATGAAGATTTATCGATTGATGGAGAAAAGCTTGAGATAACAGATACGTACGTTTATCTTGGACAGCAGATATCAAGTGAGGGTCACATTGATGAAGAAATTAATCGGCGTACAAAACTTGCCTGGAGAGCTTTTGGAAGAAACAGCATAATTTTCAAGAGCAATATGCCATTATGTCTTAAAAGAAAAGTGTTTGATCAATGCATCCTTCCAGTGCTTACGTATGGTGCAGAGACGTGGACCTTAACTAAAAGAGACATACAAAGGCTGCAGACAACTCAAAGAAGCATGGAGAGGTGCATACTTGGTGTAACCAGGAGAGATAAGAAGAGGAACTCGTGGATCCGAAAAATGACAAGAGTGGAAGACATCATGATCAGAGTTAAATCCCTGAAATGGCAATGGGCTGGACATACTGCCAGAAGGACAGATCATCGATGGACAGCCGAAATTTTAGATTGGATCCCAAGGGACAGGAAGAGACCCAGAAGAAGACCACATGGGAGATGGGTGGATGAAATTCGAAAGTATGCAGGGGTGACATGGAGGAGACTGGCACAAGACAGACCGTTGTGGAGGAAACTTGGGGAGACCTTCGTCCAGCAGTGCATTGATAATGGTTGACAATGATGATGATGATGATGATATATATATAGGGATGTAAGGTCAGGTGATGCGTAACATCACAGCCTCTCCTTGACAAATGTCAACCCCGCCTTCTCGTGGTACATCCTGTTCTCACTAAAGGGGCTCTGACGACCGCCAATAGCGGTAAAACTATACCATCGGGATTAGAGGAAATGCTATCCCACACTCACCAACCTGCTTGGCCAGCGTGATGAGTTATGGCCAAACTCCTCCAAAATGACTCCACAACTTAAATCTTGGCCCTCAGTCTCCGGCAGTTGGAATGTACCTGGCCAAGGCAGCGGCCAGTGTGACATGAAGGCAGAGGGTGCTAAGAATCCCAGGAGGACCGGACTAGGCTGCCATCTGATGCTAACCTTGGCTACGCATAATGGACGCTCCCTATCTTCTGATTCAAGGCTTCTTGAATTGGAAGAGGAACAACAAAGGATGAAGTGGGGCATCGTCTGGCTAAGTGAGGTAAGAGGAAAAGGAGATCTCATTGAACTAAAAGGTGGAAATCTCTTCTACTATCGTGGGACAGATAGTGGCAGAACTAGTGGTGTTGGATTTATAATAAACAAGAAACTGAAGGATAAAGTTGTAGAAGTTGAAAGTTCCTCTGACAGAGCTGCACGACTCGTTATCCAACTCTCGAGAAGATACCAGGCTCAGATTATTCAAACTTATGCACCCACCACAAGTTATCCTAAAGAAGAAATTGAAGAATTTTATGAGGAAATTCGTCATCTAAATAATAAAAGCAGGCAGCACTTGAAAATAATTATGGGAGATTTCAATGCAAAAATAGGGCAACGGGAACAGAATGAAACTTCAGTAGGTAAGTTCGGTCACTGCAACAGAAACCAGCGTGGAAATACTCTCGTTGAGTTTGCAGAGGCAGAAGGGTTTTTCATATTGAACTCCTTTTTCAAGAAAAAGCCACACAGGAAATGGACATGGAGACATCCAAATGGGATGACAAGTGAAATTGATTTTATTATGTGTAACAAAAAATTTGTCATAGAAGACTGCAGTGTGCTAAACAAGTTCAACACAGGTAGTGACCATAGATTGGCGAGATGTAAGATGCACCTCAACACTAAATTCGAACGTGGCAAGCTCATAAGACAAACAAAACGCATTGACATAACCAACCTTAAAAAACACCATAATACCTTCAAGTTGGAACTGAAGAACAGATTCTCTGCTTTAGAAGGCCTAACATCGGAAGAAGTGGATATTTCTGAAGTTAACAGAAAAGTAACCAAAGCTCTTATGGAAACAGCAACAAAATTAGCTGGGTCTAAGAACAAGTTGCATGTGAACAAATTCATCAGGAAAAACCAAAATGTTGATGCAAAAAGAAGAGAGATGAGGACAACTAAAAAAGATGTGACTTCCAAAGTGGAATATATAGAGCTATGCAAGACAGTACGAAAAAGTATCACTGAAGACGTAAGGAAATTGAACTGTGAACTAGTAAGGAAAGCAATTGAAAACAACCAAAGCCTAAAGATAGCAAAGGGACATCTCAGTAAGGGAAGAAAACTGATTATGGCACTGAGAAAAGAAGATGGTTCTGTAACAAGAAATAGAGGCGAAATTTTGACAAGAGTGAAAGATTTCTAATCTAAATTATAAGAAAGGGATGATACATGTACTCCAGACATCATGAAAGGTACCAGTACCAGAGTTCTTCCAGTCCTCTCAGCAGAAGTTGCACATGCAATCAAGAACATGAAGTGGGGAAAAGCTCCAGGAGAAGATGGAATTACTGTAAACATCATACAAGAAGCAAGTGGAGAAATCGAAACAGTACTCGCCCAAATTTTCACTCGATGCCTTAATGAAGGGAAGATTCCTGAGGATTGGAACAACGCTACAATGATCCTGCTACATAAAAAAGGTGACATTGAGGATCTCAGGAACTACAGACCTATCAGCCTCCTATCAGTGGTTTATAAAATCTTCACTAAAGTTCTTTCACACCGCTTGAAGGTGACACTGGACATGGCTCAACCGAGAGAACAAGCTGGATTCAGGAGTGGCTACAGCACAATAGATCATATCCACGTACTGAGAGAACTAATTGAAAGAGCGAGGGAATATGAACTTCCATTGTGCATGGCTTTTATTGATTATGAAAAAGCCTTTGATTCGGTGAAACCATCAGCAGTTACAATGGCTCTGAAATCTTGTGGTATTGAAGATGCGTACATCAATATTATTAATAACATTTATGAAAATGCAAGTGCAAAGATTCGGCTGTTTGAAAATACAACACACATAAAAATTGGAAAAAAAGTGAGACAAGGTGACACCATATCTCCGAAGCTCTTTAATGCCACAATGGAAAACGTCTTTCAATCACTGAACTGGGAAAACAAGGGGATAAAGATTAATGGAGATTATCTAACCCAACTTCGTTTTGCTGATGACGTAGTCATTTTTGCAACTACCCCATCAGAGCTGCAGAGTATGATCCAGGAACTTGCTGACAAGAGTAAAGAAGTGGGATTAAAAATGAACTTTCAGAAGACAAAAGTGATGTTAAATGCTTTTACAAGTAATGAAGATTTATCGATTGATGGAGAAAAGCTGGAGATAACAGACACATACGTTTATCTTGGACAGCAGATATCAAGTGAGGGTCACATTGATGAAGAAATTAATTGGCGTACAAAACTTGCCTGGAGAGATTTTGGAAGAAACAGCATAATTTTCAAGAGCAATATGCCATTATGTCTTAAAAGAAAAGTGTTTGATCACTGCATCCTTCCAGTGCTTACGTATGGTGCAGAGACGTGGATCTTAACTAAAAGAGACATACAAAGGCTGCAGACAACTCAAAGTAGCATGGAGAGGTGCATGCTTGGTGTAACCAGGAGAGATAAGAAGAGGAACTCATGGATCCGAAAAATGACAAGAGTGGAAGACATCATGATCAGAGTTAAATCCATGAAATGGCAATGGGCTGGACATACTGCCAGAAGAACAGACCATCGATGGACAGCCGAAATTTTAGATTAGATTCCAAGGGACAGGAAAAGACCCAGAAGAAGACCACATGGAAGATGGGTGGATGAAATTCGAAAGTATGCGGGAGTGACATGGAGGAGACTGGCACAAGACAGACCGTTGTGGAGGAAACTTGGGGAGACCTTCGTCCAGCAGTGGATTGATAATGGTTGACAATGATGATTTTACTCACACAGGTAGATACATAACCTTTTCTATGTTGTACTAGGTGTGAGTCAAAATTATATTTGCATTTTTTTGCTTAGGTATCTTCTTTATAGAATATATATATATATATATATATATATATATATATATTTTTTTTTTTTTTTTTGCTTGGTAATTTAACAACCACAGCAAGCAAGGAGCAATTCAACGAGCTATAAGCAGTCACTTGCACCTAATTTGAGCCCACTGGTTCCAGGGAAGGGGGAGAGGCAGCACCATAAGACAAAAACACCATCCCTATCTCACCTGGGATTCGGACTAATCTTGAATGAATGCTTAGAAGCCAGGGCCTCATACTACCCAGCCAGCAGGGCAGACTTTTTTGCTTAAACAATAGAATAAAAATTATGCATAAAGGAATACTAAAGATACATCTCCGAGTCGATGGTTTAATACCCTATGCCCCATTTTGGCTGAAAAAAGGAAATCCAGGACTGACTGCTTGTGTTTTCATTTGGCAACTAAGTCCTGTAATTGCATGTATGTGTTGTGTGGGTGAATCAGTATTCTGAAAACAAAAGCTGAAGTACTAAACCATGTTGCAATACAGAACTTCTGGAAGAATCAAGTAATTGCCCTAATATTGTCTCACGGAAAAAAAAGAAAAAAAAAACTGTGCTGTCCTTCTGTGTACCTGAATTGCTTTTACTAATTAAAACACTGTCAGAAGAAACATTCAGACAGTAATCATTAGAAACATATAAGTAAAGTTTCAGCCATGCTGCTGTTAGTGCTACTTTAAATACAGCATAGCATAATTTGTAAACAAAACTCAAATATAAATTTTGTAAGAATTTTGATTGTCAAACTACATATTTTGCACATTGTGGTCCTGACCATGTTAAATGCTAATCAACAGCATTCACTTTTAGCACATCTTTAAATCCTTTTAATTTAGTTTTAAAATAAGATACCATTGACCCGTGATCTTCACAGCAACTTTACGCTATATGCTTCCTGAAATTGCTAACGTAATATATGATAAATAGCCCCAAAACATTACTGAATGATTTCTTTGTAGTTTCTAGTCTATAGAAAATGCTGTATTAAATTAAGGTTATAAGGCTTCATACCATACTTATTACAAAATAAAAATAAAATAAGTTTCATATCAATAAAACTTAAAACACACAACAATTGTATCTCAAGTAATTACATAACAATATACAATAAGACTTTGATTATTTTAAAGCAAAGTCTCATACTACCATATGCAAAGGAACAACACTAAGGAACTTTAGATGTTGTGAAGATGCACTTACTCTTTCCACCCACACATCTGCTGACACTTTCTTTGGACCTCGGACAACTTTGCTGGGTACGTCACTGGAGTTACTCCAGGCACACCATCCATAAATTCTGGATTCTTAAAATAAATAAAAGAAGAGGGAGGCATTTTTTCATTGTTATTTAAGCTGAAGTGGCATACATTCACGTTACAACATACATAACAAAGAAACAAATTAATGATTGTTGTCCCTCAACAAGGGCCAAAAATTCCCTGGATTCTCCATCTTTTTCTGATACAAAACTGCCCATGTGGTGGCATAAATTTTGACTTTTATGAGGAGGTGCTGATAAGTTCTTGGTTTTTCATAAAAAAGGGAATGGAGTTAGGGTAATGGTTTAATACATTATTCTACATATTTGCCTGCAAGATCAACACACACCTGACATTGGATTATTCAACTTCTTTAAAATATCCAAATAAAAAATCTTTAGAGTTGTGCCTGAAATCCCGTATCAACAGCAGATGAGGCATCAGAAATAGACTGGCATTTTGTTCCCTTCAAATGTTTCTTCAATTTGGAAAACAAATGATAGTGCCAAATCCAGTGAGTGAGTGGGATGTTTCAACAGTTCAAAGAGGATTTTATGAAACTTGCCACAGCTTAGTGGGCTAAAAGCAATGTCCAGCAAAAACAGAATCCCTTTTGAAAATTTACCCTGTTTTTGATTTCAGTTTAAACAAAAGGAATGTATAATGTGCAGCTGTGCTGGTGGCATTCTCTTCCAGGTAGTCCACTAGCAATGCCTCATCCTTGTAACAGAACAAACAGGCCATCACTTTTTCTTCAGACTTCTGCATTCAAAATTTTTTGGGGCAAGAAGATTAAGAAACTGTTGTGCGTCCATTATTTAGATCGTTCCTTGGACTCTGGATCACACAGATGTATGCATGTTTCATTCATGATTACCAGTTGAGCAGAGCAACTGTCCGAATCCTGCTGAAAACGCTGTAGCTACTGCAACACGATTACTCTTCTGATATGCAATCATGTATTTCAGCACCCAAATGGCCAAAAGCTTACTCATGTGGCACACCTCTTGGATGATGAATCCAATATGTTCACATGGGACCCCTTAGAACTCCCACTACCTTTTTTGCAGAGATTCTGTGGTCTTTCAAAATCATGTTGTGGATAACCATCCATATTTTGTGGAATGGTGACCACAACGTACCTTTTCTGGACAGTCTTCCTCCTCGGTATTAAAATGTCATACCTTAAATTCAGCAAGCCAATAACAGTAAAACTATAGTAGTAATCCGAATTGACTGATGTAAAAAAGAATTCAAAGTTTCAAGCTTCTGCACATCAACCAAATGGCTTTTTCAAGGAAGGTAGACAACAAACTGAATAAAAGAATGCTTCAACAATTTGAACATGGTGACTTTATTGTCAAGAATAGATGCAAATGTAATAATTCATTCAAAGACATGAGGCATCATATTGGTTTAGCACATGGTATTCTGGAAGGAAAACAAAAGGTATTCATTATTTGAAGAACTGGTTCAAAATTCACGGCAACTGTAGTGAGACACTTGAAACACTACCATTGCAAGACTCACTGCTGGTTAAGATCACCAAGGTTTCTCGAATGACAGTAGATTTAGGGGTGGTGTAGGAAGCTAATTTTTTTATCATCCCACATAAAAGCAGTGGACTTGAGCTTGACTTCTCTGGATAGGGCTGTGGTTACTTTACTGTTCTTGTGTCTCTTCCATGCTCGTTGACTCTAATGATAAATGAATGCTTGGTCATTTAAACGTAGTATTGCTTGGAATCATCCGGATACTGCACATATGATACAACACTGGAAGGTCCAAGAGTCTGTTTAGAATTAGAGTCAACAGCATAAAAGATTCACAAAGAATGGCAATGCAACCAAGTCCCTCCTATGTGAACAATACTGTTTCATGTTTTAAAAAATTTCTCTGCAAGACTGCGAAAGTAAGGAATATTTTTGCAGATTAGTTCTAGTTTGTCACGTGTTGGTTCAACCTATTTAAAAAAACTCTTGCACCCCCATGTATATGTGTTTCTTTTTCACTTCCACAATTATTTTACACAAACCATTATTAACTAATTTATTGGGTATATAAATAAGTTTTAAGGGATTTCCATTCGGTGTCATACTTATTACTGCTCTATGTATTTTAAGGTGGCAACACTGCAATATCGCAGTACGAGATGCCAGCTGTCAGAGTCAGAATACGACGTTCGATTGACGTGCGAAGACATACTTTTTTTACTCGATGAAAAATGGCAACTTTCCTCCTGACAAAACAGCATTTGCGGGAAGTGTTAGTGCATTACTTTATTGTCAAGAAAAGTGCTGCCGACAGCTATCGCTTAATGTCAGAAATCTATGGTGAACATTCCCCATCCATAAAAACATGCGAGTATTAGACGATTCAAAAGGAACGATTTTGATGTCAGTGATAAAGAACGTTCTGGACCACCCCAAAAAATTGCTGTTGCCGAATTGGAAGCTTTACTCGACGAGGATCCGTGCCAAACCCAAAAAGAACTAGCAGCAGCAATAAATGTTAGTCAACCATGCATTTCACAATGTTTAGCTGCCATGGGAATGGTGCAAAAAAAGAAAATTGGGTTCCACATGCTTTGCGGGAAAGAGACCTTGAAGGTCGAAAAACCATTTGCGAATTGCTGCTTCAAAGGCAAAAAAGAAAGTTTTTTTTGCATCGTATTATTACTGCCGACGAGAAATGGATATGGTACGATAACCCTAAACGGCAGAAAGCAGGGGTGAAGCCAGGTGAACCAGGTCCTTCAATGCCAAAATGCAATATCCATGGTTCAAAGGTAATCTGTGTATCTGGTGGGACCAGAAGGCTGTGACCCACTATGAACTGCTGAAACTGTCAGAAACTATTACTGGTGATTGTTATTGAACCCAATTAATGCGTTTAAAACAAGCTCTCACGAAAAAACGGCCGGAATGGGTGAATAGACACAACAAAGTCATCTTACAGCACGACAACGCAAGACCACATGTTTCTCGACCTGTGAAAAAGTACTTAGAAAGATCCGACTGGGAAGTTCTACCCCACCCGCCATATTCGCCAGATATTGCGCCATCGGATTACCATTTGTTCTAGTCGATGCAGTCAGCACTTTCTGGAGAACGGTTTAGTTCTTATGAAGACATCAAAAAATGGCTGGACAACTGGATCTCTTCCAAGGAACCGGAATTCTTCTTTCGGGGCATACGTTCACTGCCCAAAAGATGGGGTAAAGTTGTAGCTTCAGAGAGAGCATACTTCGATTAATATTAAACTATTGTTTCTGTTCTCCAATAACGTGTTTTGTTCACCTCAAATCCCTCAATACTTATTTATATACCCAATATTTTATCTTCATATTTTACTAATATTTATTATTGGCCACCCATAACTACTTGCACAGGTAGAAAATATGTTTAAAAGATTTTTCTTTTTTTTTTTTAAAAGGTTCTTTGGGAAATGTCACGCAGACAGTGACAGTTTTATTAGCTTAAACAACATGAAAATGTACTAACCTTTTTGAAAAATTCTCTTCTCCTTTTCCTATGTGGCATCTTTACTTCTGTGTGGTCATCATTTATTGAGAGGGGAGTGCCATCATCGGCAACATTGTCTTCTTCTAAAGTGTTATAACAGAAAATTTAGGTTTAATAATACTATTTGCAAAAGAAAATCTATTACTAAATGAATGCAGAAATACAGAAAAATTATTCAATTTACTTTCACAAGCATGTTTCCAAAGGAAAAAGTGTATATGACCACATACTTAAGTAAAAAAGTACCACACTTACAACAGTAATAAATGCGGATAAATAAATCTGGGCTAGTGTGATAAAAACTTCTGAAGTCTATTCATAACTTAAGAGAACACCAACTCATATCTTCAAACTGTTTAGGCATTCATATATCAAAAATATATTATGTGGTACATAAGCTCATGTCTTTATTGTCATATTGCCAAACATCTTAGAACTAAATCATTTCAGTGCTGCTTAAAAATGTGGGAACTCTTAAGGGACACAATTTCCCCATGTGTCTAGTCTAATATGTAAAATGCATGGATGAGAAATGGAAAATTTTTTATTTATTTGTACCGATTTAACTAAGGATGTTCAAGGTAAATGTACTGTAATTTTCACCGTATAATCTGCGGATCATCTGCTAAGAAAGTTTAAAATATACGTTCTGTGTATAATATGCCGATTTAAAATAATAATAATTTTTTTACGACCCTTCGATTTTTTAAAAATTTGCAGCGTGATTGTGCAGGGGAAGGAGTATAAATTGGAAAATGAACTCCCTCGGAAGAATTTTCCTCACTTCAGGAGTTTGTACGAAGCGGGGAGGTCGAGGAGCAAGGGGGAGGAATGTCGTAATGAAAGATCGGGAAAGTTGTGGGGAGGGACGGTAAGGTCATTTTGTATCATTGAGAAGATTGTGCTGTCTCTGTTTTTGGAAAAAAGCCAAAGAAATATACACAGCGCTTGCTACATGAACCTATGTGTTCCTCCTTTTGGATCTCGTGTGCGCTGCCTTGTGTTTAGTTCGTCTTTCGCCATTTTGACCATCGTCGTTGCTGCAATTTTTTTCATTGCTATTCATGCATGGTCTTTGAAAAAGAAACGTTTCAGTTACACTGCCGAATTTAAACTTGAAGTAGTGGACACAATTGTGAACTATCGCGCAGTGACATGATCATTTCATGTCACTGCACAATAGTTCTGAGGTCTGAAAATAATTGTGCTGTAACAGGCGGAAAGCCTTGTGCCACGGTTTAAAATGTAAACGTTTAAAATTCATAGGCAAATTCCGCCGGAGAATCCACAGAAGTTTTTTTATTGGCCACGTATAAGCTGATCCCCTGACACTGAAAGCAGGATTTCCTCCAAAAACTTTTGACTTATACGCGAGTACATACAGCCTTTCGTCATTGGCAAGGTGTAACACAATACTCTGGAGCTGCATCGACATGATCTATGGATGCCACACCCTTTATCTGTCCGGAGATAAAAATATGAAAAAGTAACCTTTAAAAATGAATTTCTTCATTTAGTAAAATCGTTTTTTTTTCTCTCTCTCTTACTTCTTCGGACTCATGGGTCATTATGTGACCGACTTTTCTGTTGGAAATTCCACTTTCGGCTCAACATTTATGATGTGCGGATTATACGAAGGAAATTTTTTTAATGTGAATTTCGCGGTCTGTGGATTATGTGCCGGTGTGGATAATACGACAAAAATTACGGTACATGTTTTTCAACCAGTGCATAGCTTCATTTGTAAGCTGTAGTACATGCATTCCACTCTTCAAAGTGACACCTTGGACACTTCTTGATGATATGCTCAACTGTTTGGACATCAAGGCAGATCTTGGATCACCTGTGATACCCCATTTATGGAGGAATGACCTGCTCATAGCATGTCCTGTCCTTATGCTGCTCAACTTGAACTACAGGTGTCAAAATCACAGAAGCCCGGTGGCCTAATATTTGGATCCTTGATAAGATGTAAGTTTTGTATGTTCTCCTTTCGCCAAAATTCTTTACCATAGCCCCTCCTCAATGCATTCAGGTTTGTTCATCACAAATAGTATGTAACATGAAACTAAAGCACCCCATTAATGTGTTTATTGGTATAGGAAAAGCAGAAACAAAGGGCAAGTCTTTGCATGTTTATGGAATAATTTTATGATATATATAGTAAACTTACAGTGGGATGTAGAATATGCATCCAATATAAAACAACAAACCAATTAATTAAAAAGCTTTGTCTGCATCATTTTTTTTAAGTTATCCATAGACCAGGTGAAAGCTTAGAATTTGTTTAAGATTTTTCTACATCAACAAACAGACTAACATGGCATTTTAGCTTTGTGTTGCTTACTTATCCTTCTGGCATATTTTAAAAGCTTTTATAGATAGTTTCCATCAGGACCCCTCAACTGAAACATATCAGTGTAGTTTGCAGAAAGTTTTCAACTTCTGCCTGTAAATATTCAGTTCTTAACATTCTTTAGTCATCACATGTTGGGTAACTATCTGCAGATGTACATCAGGCACCAATATTATACCTAAGATTAAGTCAGAAAATATAGTAACAAAATATTTCGTATAACAAAAGCAATTGCTTACCACTTGTCGTAACTTCACTAGCTAAAGAAAATTCTAATGCTATGTTCTAAAGAGGCAGTTCGTAAATCAGTAGTTAGTAGTTTTACTGTCCAATGATTCATGAACCACCTCTTCAGAATACAGCATTAGAATTTCTTTTAGCAAGTGAAATTATGATGAGTGATAAGCAGTTACTTTTATTATGTGATAATATATTTTCTGGTTTAATCTTGGATATAACATTGGTGCCTGATGTACGTCTACAGCTAATTATCCAACATGTGATAACTAAATAACATGAAGAACAAAATACTTACAAGACAGAAGTTGAAAACTTTCTAAAAACACTTCAGATAAATTCTCAACTTTTATGTTGCTTACATCCTGGTCTACCATTACAATTTAATCACAAGATACAGAATGAAGTTTGTAGCAGGGAGTAAACATAACACAACTCCTAGAAGTTCCAGGTAAGCATGACCAAGCAGACATTATCAATACAGTGTGAAAAACACAAAACAGATGAAAAAGAGGGAAGGTAAAGTACCGAATTCCAGAAGTTAACTAGTCAGCTATTCTGTCACATGTTACATGTTTTGCAGGATTAACAGGCTAATTATCATTGGTACTATTCTCGTGTAACATATGTTGATTGATAAAAGCTCACTTATGGGTTGTTCTAATTGGTTGTCCAACAAACACAGGAAATCACATTTTTATTCACACATGTGAAAAAAACAACAACTAAAAATTGCAAAACAATGAAACGAAAGACTATAATATCTGTGGAGAGACCTCATCCAATAATAATAATAGTAATAATAACCCCACCGAGGGTGCCACCTTGTCGCGGTGGTGGGGCTTGTGTGTCCCGATGAGGTTGAGAGCTATGCTGGCGGTAGCATTGCTACCAGCAGGGCCTCCCAAGCTAGACAGGTCTTTGACTGAGGAGCCAGACTAAGAGTACCCAACAACCATCAACCATGATGAGACAAAACAAAAAGAATTCCATAACGGATCGGTCGTCGCCCGAGTCAACAAGGCCTGCGTCAGGTGCTATGGCTCATGGACACCAGTCGACAAATGGGATTCAGGGCTAAGCAGATCTTGTTGAGGAACCAGCACAGGCTGCTGCAATGCTACTGGAACAAAAGAAATGGCAAAACTTGGACAGTTGCTGAAAATCGAAAAATCATGAAATGCTATTTATTACCAGGCAAATACATCAGCCTGTGGAATAACAGAACAAAGAATAATGAATCAAAGAAGGTTTATCATCAGGAAATAGGTATTTACAGAACTGGAATTGCAAAAGATAGGAGAAATTGGCAAAAGAAGGACCAACACAAAACAAGGACCATGTCGTGGAAAACTTTGTGCTAGTAAAGCCTGAAGATCAAGTAGCAGAGAATATTTTACCCGAAGAACAATCTGTGAAACAACATGACAACCATGAATTGACACAGCAGCAAAGCCTTTTGAAAGAGAAAATTTTAAACCATATGATACAAGGTAAGGAACGACAGACTTCCTGTAATTCGCCAAATACGAAGCAAACAGGTGAAACATTTGTTAAAAACTGCAAATGATGTTGTGGACAAAATTCCAACGCATACTTTAAAGGGAACAAACTAGCTCATGTACAGTACAGCTGCCATAGTAACCATGGAACTTGGTTACAAAATGCTAAAGAAGAAAATGCCTGAAAGATGGGAAGCTTAAAAGTAGAAAAATAAAAGATGGACTCTGCAAAAAAATACGATCTGGAAAGAAAAAGAATTGTTGAAATTATGGAAGAATTAAAACAACGAGTAACAGCTACTGCAAAGAAAATTGAAAGATATGACGGACGCATAAAACAGTACAAAGAAAATGTGCAATTTTGGAATCAGCAACAAGTATTTTACAAATCATTGAGACAAAAGGCAATCCAAATAAACATCAGCCCATGTAAGGAAGATGCCTTGAAATTTTGGAAAGAAATTTTGGAAAGCCCAGTTGAACATAATAAAAATGCCTTGTGGATCAACCATGTTTGTAAAGATTTGAAAGGAATACACAGGGATAATCTGATGATAACAACTGATATGATTACACAGCAAGTAAAGAATGTGAAAGTCTGGAGCGCATCTGGGCCAGATGAATTGCACTGATTTTGGTTGAAGTATCTAACAAGTTTTCATCAACAAATAGCTATGTAATTCAATATAATGCTACAGAATTCTGCGACAGAAGATTGGATGATAACAGGTTACACATTCCTTATAATGAAAGATCAAGAAAAAGGCAATGAACCTACTATCATCCAATTACATGCCTCCCAACAACATCCAAGCTTTTCACAAGAATACTAGCAAGATCAATATATGACAACTTATGGGAAAACAATTTGTACCCAATAGAACAGAAGTGGAACCTCAAAAGATCAAGAGGCACAAAAAACAAAAAAAAACCAGCTGCTAATTGACAAAATGGTACTAAAAAACTCCAAAAGAAGAGAAACGAATTTGAATATGGCATGGATAGATTATAAAAAGGTCTTTGACTCATTGCCCCACAGCTGGATTAACACATTTTTTGGAACTATTTGGAGTTATAGCAAGAACATCTGCCAATTACCTCAAAGAAAATATGAAATACTGGAAAACAGTGTTACATGCATATGGTGAAGAACTCTGAGAAGTTAATATCAAGAGAGGCATATTTCAAGATAATTCTTTGTCACCTTTATTGTTTAATATCTCTTTAGTTCCATTGTCAATGATTTTGAACAAACCAAAAATGGGCTACCACATTTTGGACCAACATGGAAAAATAAACCATCTGCTGTACATGGATGACCTTAAATTGTATGCAAAAAGTTCCGCCAAACTTGAAACATTGCTGCGTACAGTGCAAATATTTAGTGATGATATACAAATGGAATTTGGACTGGAAAAATGTGCAGTACTATCCATGTGCCGGGGAAAAAAGATGAAACTGTCTCTCATCTAATATGTGAATGCAGCAAAATTGCACAGACAGATTACAAAGCTAGACATGACAGAGTTGCAAAATTGATTCACTGGTCATTATGCAGAAAGCACAATCTGCCAGCATTGAAAAACTCTTGGGAACATCAGGCTGAGAAAGTTATAGAAAATAATCAAGTCAAGATTTGTGGGATTTCAGAATTCAAACCGATCGACACAAAGAACATAATACACCAGACATAACAGTAATAGAAAATCGGAAAGTCTGGATAATTGATATAACGATCCCTGGAGATGCCAGAGTCAATGAAAAAGAATTGGAAAACATTACTAAAATATAGAGACCTGGCCATAGAAGTTACCCGGTTATGGACTAAACACACAACGGCGGTCCCCATTGTTATCGGAGCACTTGAAACAATGTTAAAAAATTTTATGAATCCATTTTGAAAAATTGCAGCTTTCTGATATGCCACATACAGAACTGCAGAAGACAGCTTTACTTGGGACATCATATATTTTACGCCGATTCTTGACCGATACCTAGGCCTCCGGTGAAAACTCTTATCAGTTCAACAATACCAGTCAATGATAATTTGTTGTTTATTTTGTTTGTCATAGGCTGTGATTCGTATATTTCGAATAAAGAAAATAATAATAACCCTAGACCTCTCTACTCAGAACATTGAAATTAGAACGAGGGAGCCAAAAGAAGCTTGGGGCAAGAAAGTGTCCTACACGGAAGGCACTACAATGATCTGCAATCGGACCATGTGGATAAGACTGCCTCCAATGAATGGCTAACAAACAGATCACTCTTCCCTAAGACCGAAGGGTTCCTGATGGCCATACAAGATCAAGTTGCAAACACCAGAAACTACCGGAAGCATATCCTGAAGGACACGTTAGTGGAAAGCGACACATGTCGGCAATGCCACCAAGAGCCAGAGACCATCTAACATATCACAGCAGGGTGCAGAGTCCTCACACAAACAGAGTACATGAACAGGCACAATCAAGTTGCCAAGATGGTCCATCAGAAATTGGGAAGAAAGCACCACCTCATTACAACTGAGCCTGTCCCCTACTACAAGTATGAGCCAACAACGCTTCTAGAGAATAACACCCGCAAGATGTACTGGGACAGATCAATCAGAACAGATAAGACCATCCCCCACAATCGGCCAGACATTGCTCTTGTCGATAAGGAGAAGTCAACATACCTCATTGACACAGCTGTGCCCAACACGTGCAACATACAGAAGACGCATGGAAAGAAGCTGTCAAAGTATAACGACTTACATTACGAAATCAAGGAAATGTGGCATATGGAGAATGTCACCACTGTCCCCATAGTAATATCAGCCACAGGAGTTATACCTAAGACCATTCCCAGCTCTATACATACACTAGACCATCAATCTAACACCTACATGGAACTACAGAAGGCAACTATCCTGAACACTTGTAGGATAGTAAGGAAGTTCCTGGACAACTGAGAGAGTGAAATACCACTTCCCAGACTTGGTACGTCATACCCGTCCCGGAAGGAAGAGAAGAAAACCTCAGGAAGAGGTGGAATCTCAATAAATAATAATAATAATAATAATAATAATAATAATAATAATAATAATAAAGCTTTTCATTTTTATAAAAAGATGGCTTACCTAGTAGACAACCAATCAAGAACAACCCACAAATGAGCCAAACATCAACCAACAGGGGCTGTACAAGAACAGTATTAATGGGAAGTCAGCCTCTTAACCTTGCAAAACATAAAATCATCAGCCCCTCCGCTGCCTTCCCCCGAGCTGCGGGGCATACTGCGGCTGCCAGTTATAGTTTTATGAAAGAATCCGAACACAGACAAAAACAAACAAACAAATAATTAACCCAAAGTTCATATCTTCCTTTAAGATATATATTTAGCTTTGCCTAAATAAACGTCAAGTTTCACTTTTACACAACTCTAGACATTTTTATTGTCCAACTCAGTAATAGGGTTGAGGGAATGAGTGTTCTAGCAGACAGATTTGAATTTCTTATGCCTTCTACCTTGGCAGGAGCTATGGATAAATATCTTGTGATGTGTGCAAACCGATTAGTGAGCACATGGCCAAGTGACCTGACAAGCAAGTTAGCAGAGAAACTGCTAGGTTTCTGAACTGCACTCTGCAACCTCATAGCTGAGAAAATGACCATTTCGGAAATAGCAAATCTATTTGTTGTAGAAAATGCTACAATTATCAGTGGTTGCACTAACCTATTAACAGCTTTAATGATTTTTCTTAACACTACCAGTCACAGTAGCATCTTCAGAGAAGTTGTTTTCCAAATTAAAATGTATCAAAGTATATTTGAGAAGCACCATGTCACAAGACATACTGCAAAGATTGTCATTGTTAAGCATAAAGAGGAAGTTTGTGAAAAGAACGGTGATGCTGTGCTTGATGAGTTTAGCAAAATGAAGGCTAAAAAGAAACACTTAAATCTAAAAACATGAAAATTCCCCTTATTGTATAAAATAATATTTTTTTATTTGTATTGTACCCATGTAAATATAATTTATGTCATATCATATCTATATTAGTAGTTATATTGTACAGTATATTTCCCCACATCACATAGTACATGCACATTTGTATTTCCACACCCACCATTTTTCCTAGCCTGCACTGCTGAAGTTTTGTCCTACATGCAAAGAAATGCCTGTAACTACATAAGTCCATACTGCATTTTTAGAGTGTAGAACACTGAATTATCTATTTGAATGCAACCACATCCAGTAACAATCACTAAAGTCTTACAGTTATTAATCTTAACCATTTAAATGTATTTTACTAAATCTGTTTCTTGCAATAAAATGCATGTTCATGTATCTGTCAGCCCACCATGTTAATCCTGACTGGCCAATTGATAACCTTACATTCCGTACTTCTGTTCCAAAAATTACTTAGAAAGTTAAAACTACAGGGTTCTAGGTACCCCCTCTAATTTTCCAGACACTCTCTTCGACAGTGAAACACACATTCTCCCTTGCGTTTAAGGAGGCTGAAAAAATGGGGCGGGGGCACGGTTGTGCTAGGTTACGCCACTGTCAGCAGGACAGACTGAGATATAAACCTTGGTTTGGGGAAAAATGCAAAATAAAAACAGTTGAAACTGCTCGACAATGAGAAATTAATGCTGGAAATAGTTTTTAAAATCAAACTGTGTTTTTCAATTAATGTAATATCATTCCAAGAGCTACACTGAGGAAATTTAATGTAATGGAATCCAAAGTTTTTGATAATGGAATAACTAGAAGTATTATTAGAGTCACAATAAGAACATTTTAATCCTTTAGTTGCACGTTGAAATAATGAAAAAATACAACATAATTTTTCACACAGGTATAAAAAATGTAACCTATGCAGTATTTCTCCTGGATACCCAGCATCATTAGAGAACTTAAGAACCACTGGTAGCACAAATGGTAAAATACAATGTTATGTATCTTTTCAAAATTCATCAGGGGTAGGCAGGTGGGGGACAACATAAAGGTGATACATAGAATAAATATTTACACAGTATGTAACAATATTTATGAAAACAAAATATTCTAGTCATGGTTACAAAACCACTGAAAAAAAAAAAAAGACAATGATAATGTGGTAGGAATTAATCAAACTTGAACTGAAAATTTGACAGTTCATACCTCACTCATGATGTAACTGGAAAACTTAGAGCAGCTAATGCCTTGATCTCTTCAACAATTACATTTATAAGCAGAAAAGTTCAAAATATTCATGTTCAGAATGATCAACAGCACCCTTTTTCCAGGTGCACAATGGTGAATTTTAATGCTTGTTTCACCTGATAGTCTCAAAATTAAGGTACTCTATTAATAAGCAACTAAAACATATGCTTGTGACATGTTTTACTACCGCCATATCAAACTTTTACATTTACAACAATCTTGACACACAACTTGGGCTTCACTGACATCCATCACACAATGTACACAAGCCCTTCTATACTTCATACTCATGTTTCTCATGCAGACACTCCTGAATCTGATCCTCCCATGACTTCCTTGGCCTTCCTCTGCCTGCCTTTCCTTCCTGCCACTTGGACTGAAATTTTTTTCTTAGTAAGCACCTCATCACTCATTCTTTCAACATGGCCAAACCACTTAAGAATATTAGTGGTAGCACAAATGATAAACTTACTAAAAACATTCTGCCTCACATTACACAGCTGCAGGACATCTTCATTCCTCACACGATCAGAGAGTGTCTTGCCACAAACTTCCTCTCCAGCACACAAACAACTTCTATGCCTCTTTTGCAATACCCAGGCTTCACTGCTGTACACCAGAGTAGGAACAATAACATTTTTATACACAGCCATGTGGGATTTTCTTAAGAAGCCATCATTCCTGTGAAAGCCTCCTAAAGCCGCTATGACTTTCAATGAAGAATTCACTCACCTACTAATTTCACCATCTAATTTGTTCTATCTGCCAAACATGCTTCCTAAATACACAAACTCATTACTTGACAATCACTGTGCCATTTAGACTTATCTTGCATTCAGTACTAACAGTTCCTTGCTCAAAAACCATAACTTAGGTTTTTCACTTATTTATACTCAGTTTGAATTTTACACAAACTTCGTACATCTGGGACAACATACTCTGCAACTCACTTTTGCACTCTGCCAACAGGACTGTTTCATCAGCATACAGCAATCTACACACACAGATATTACCAAGACAAACCAGTACAGTAAAGTCTTTCAGCCTCTTACAATTGTAGCTACATACACTTTAAAATGGAAAATAATTATGGTGGGGTGGAAAATAAAAAAAATAAAACAGTACTTACCATCACACCAGTAAGGTAGAGAAGGAGCTGGAGGAGTATCTGCAGCATCTCCGTACCTTGTAAACAATTCGGTCAAGTAATCTTGTTTGTATATCCCTGGTGGACGGGCCTAAACATATTAAGAAAGATGTTAAATTTGCAAAGCAAAACATAAAGAAAAAATGTTGGATCTGTTGGCAAATGAAAATCTTTGGTGGAGTAATTTCAAATATAGTTATATCATCATCATTGTCAACCATTATCAATCCACTGCTGGACGAAGGTCTCCCCAAGTTTCCTCCACAACGGTCTGTCTTGTGCCAGTCTCCTCCATGTCACTCCCGCATACTTTCGAATTTCATCCACCCATCTTCCATGTGGTCTTCTTCTGGGTCTTTTCCTGTCCCTTGGAATCCAATCTAAAATTTCGCCTGTCCATCGATGGTCTGTCCTTCTGGCAGTATGTCCAGCCCATTGCCATTTCAGAGATTTAACTCTGATGGTTTCACCGAATCAAAGGCTTTTTCATAATCGATAAAAGCCATGCACAATGGAAGTTCATATTTCCTCGCTCTTTCAATTAGTTCTCTCAGTACGTGGATATGATCTATTGTGCTGTAGCCACTCCTGAATCCAGCTTGTTCTCTCGGTTGAGCCATGTCCAGTATCACCTTCAAGCGGTGTGAAAGAACTTTAGTGAAGATTTTATAAACCACTGATAGGAGGCTGATAGGTCTGTAGTTCCTGAGATCCTCAATGTCACCTTTCTTATGTAGCAGGATCATTGTAGCATTGTTCCAATCCTCAGGAATCTTCCCTTCATTAAGGCATCGAGTGAAAATTTGGGCGAGTACTGTTTCAATTTCTCCACTTGCTTCTTGTATGATGTCTACAGTAATTCCATCTTCTCCTGGAGCTTTCCCCCGCTTTATGTTCTTGATTGCATGAGCAACTTCTGCTGGGAGGACTGGAAGAACTCTGGTACCTTTCACGATGTCTGGAGTACATGCATCATCCCTTTCATATAATTTGGAGTAGAAATCTTTCACTCTTGTCAAAATTTCGCCTCTATTTCTTGTTATAGAACCATCTTCTTTTTCTCAGAGCCATAATCTGTTTTCTTCCCTTACTGAGATGTCCCTTTGCTATCTTAAGGCTTTGGTTGTTTTCAATTGCTTTCCTCACTAGCTCACAGTTGAATTTCCTTACGTCTTCAGTGATACTTTTTCGTACTGTCTTGCATAGCTCTATATATTCCACTTTGGAAGTCACATCTTCTTTAGTTGTCCTCATCTCTCTTCTTTTTTGCATCAACATTTTGGTTTTTCCTGATAATTTGTTCACATGCAATTTGTTCTTAGACCCAGCTAATTTTGTTGCTGTTTCCATAAGAGCTTTGGTTACTTTTCTGTTAACTTCCGAAATATCCACTTCTTTCGATGTTAGGCCTTCTAAAGCAGAGAATCTGTTCTTCAGTTCCAACTTGAAAGTATTATGGTGTTTTTTAAGGTTGGTTATGTCAATACATTTTGTTTGTCTTATGAGCTTGCCACGTTCCAGTTTAGTGTTGAGGTGCATCTTACATCTCACCAATCTATGGTCACTACCTGTGTTGAACTTGTTCAGCACACTGCAGTCTTCGATGACGAATTTTTTGTTACACATAATAAAATCAATTTCACTTGTCGTCCCAATTGGATGTCTCCATGTCCATTTCCCATGTGGCTTTTTCTTGAAAAAGGAGTTCAAGATGAAAAATCCTTCTGCCTCTGCAAACTCAACGAGAGTATTTCCACGCTGGTTTCTGTTGCCGTGACCGAATTTACCTACTGAAGTTTCATTCTGTTGCTGGTGCCCTATTTTTGCATTGAAATCTCTCATAATTATCTTCAAGTGCTGCTTACCTTTATTATTTAGATGACGAATTTCCTCATAAAATTCTTCAATTTCTTCTTCAGGATGACTTGTGGTGGGTGCATAAGTTTGAATAATCTGAGCCTGGTATCTTCTCGAGAGTTGGATAACGAGTCGTGCAGCTCTGTCAGAGGAACTTTCAACTTCTACCACTTTATCCTTCAGTTTCTTGTTTATTATAAATCCAACACCACTAGTTCTGCCAGTATCTGTCCCACGATAGTAGAAGAGATGTCCACTTTTCAGTTCAATGAGATCTTCTCCTTTTCTCCTTACCTCACTTAACCCCATGATGTCCCACTTGATCCTTTGTAGTTCCTCTTCCAATTCAAGAAGTCTTGAATCAGAAGATAGGGAGCGTCTATTATACGTAGCCAAGGTCAGCATCAAATGGCAGCCTAGTCCGGTCCTCCGGGGATTCTTAGCACCCTCTGCCTTCATGTCGCACTGGCCGCTGCCTTGGCCAGGTACATTCCAGCTGCCGGAGACTGAGGGCCAAGATTTAAGTTGTAGAGTCATTTTGGAGGTGTTTGGCCATAACTCACCACGCTGGCCAAGCGGGTTGGTGAGTGTGGGATAGCATTTCCTCTGATCCCGATGGTATAGTTATACCGCTATTGGCGGTCGTCAGAGCCCCTTTAGTGGGAACAGGATGCACCACGAGAAGGCGGGGCTGACATTTGTCAAGGAGAGGCTGTGATGTTACGCATCACCTGACCTTACATCCCATAGTTATATAAGCTCAAATAAGTAAATCATATTTAGTTTGCAAACCCGGTTTTGAGACCTTAGGGTAATGCTATTGTGTGTTCCAATATTATCTTCAACCTCCTTTCCCATTGTGGCAGTGTTGCTGCTACAGCTTTTGACTTTCTTTGTTAATGAAATATTAGCCAAATAAGAAAGATATATGCACTTCTACAAATGCTTGTTACCAACATGCAAAAACAATGTGGTGCATATTAAATGAAATATGACATCTCCAAAAATACTAATCTGATATATGCCCATGAATGGTAAAACATTAAGCTCTGTTCAGTTTTTTTTAACATTATGATGTAATATTAAATATGCATGCAAGATACATGAATTTACATACTAAAATTTTTGCATATCTGGAGATTTAAGACTGAACCTATGTGATTCTGTTGAAGAACTGAACAAATCATGCTGAAACATTACTTCTATGCAGCAATGCACTGTAACCTACTTGCAGTGCAAATGCTAACTTAATCTGTACAGAATCATTATTCTGGTCAAGAATCTACCAGTTACCTTTTGGTACACTTTAACTACTGGAATTCCTTAATATACATTATCTCATTTTCAATCTCAATTCTATGTTAGATATACATACTGAATATTCTAAGAACTAACTCTGCCAGCATTCATCTCAGTGCCAACATGGATTTATTGACACACTTCATTTCCGGATCCCCACAACATATGCGTGTGTAACTGGAAAACACATGCTGTTTTAAGACCTACTGTTTCACCCTGTAATACCACAGCGCAGCAACAGATGAGATAATTCTTTTTCCACTTTTTTGTATGCACTTCCAAACAAATCTGACAAACTTTTGAAACTGATTCATATGTAACCCAAGTTTCACATGAAAAAAAAAAAAAAACAGTTTTATAAGTTTAGCAAATAAAAAGTTACTACATGGGCAAAAGTTTCTTCCGTTTTCACCTACTTACAGTATAATTATAATATATCAAAAAGTTTTGGAGGTTGCATTTTTGTTCGTTTCCTTGGCTCTGATTCACACATTTAAAACTATACTTTGAAAAACCAAGACTTATTTGGTAATTAAAGGCATGAGAATAGACAGTTTGTAGAAAAAACAAACAAAAAAACCACATACACAAGTACAACATAATCCTTCTAGACAGATTTCCAAAAACAGTGTCTCACAACATTTCTCTGAATTTCACTACAAAAGGGAAGAAACACTCCTTGTTAATTTCCCATTCACTGGTTAATTTGTGAATGTTCACACCTCTTACAATAGCTTATGGTTTAACAGATATCAATCAAGCTGGTTAATGTATCCACATAAAAAATATTAATAGTGTACTCAATAAGGCTATCCTAAATACTTGTTCTAAATTTCAAGTTTATGTGTAGCAATTGAATTAATAGCAACTACTTGGAATTTCTGTTGAACTACGCTTCAAAAAAAAAAAAAAAAAAAAAAGTATTATGTTCATAGAAGTAACTTTAAAGGCAAATAAAGAAGGCTGTGGTTCTCCTTTCCTTACTTACAAACCCAAAATGTTATGACTATGGAAGGATAAAATATACTTTTACATGAAATGACAACATTCATGAAGTAACGACAACATTACATATATGATGAAACATCAATAATATTTTCTTGCCAGTTATTCAAAACTGCCTACTACAGTCTAAGCACTTTCTATTCCAGGAACTAATTTCATTTATACATTTTCTGGTTTATATAATTTTTTTAACTTCCACAATAAAGGTATGAATGAAATTTCACTTCATATTAAAATACAGAGAGTTAGCTTTGCATCAGGAACACCCCCTGTTTTACATATTCCGAGCGATAACGAAATACCACATGAAAGACTATTAGAAAGTACCAATCACTCACCCTAAAGATCATGGTAATCTCCATTGACAACACACTTCCAACACGTCAATCATCGTAATGTTTCTGGGCTTCCAAGGTTTACAGACATCTTGCTTATGATTCTTACTTCCGGGTGTAAAACATCGTATTTTTTTTTTTTTTTTTTTTTTTTTTTAGCCTTATAAGATGTAACTATAAAGCTTGTCATTCCATAAAAAACCTCACATACTACACATTCATACAATTCAATTAAAAACTATGTACATATTTACATAACCTTACATTCCTAGGTGGTTAAACCTTAGTCAACTGCAAGCACCAAACTGCTCCTTCCGCTTCAAAACCCCTGCAAGTGTCACACTCATTTAGCCCTTCACACACAATCCTCTAGTACTTTCAACAGACCACTGTCGTCATCAGGAGGCAGGTGTGTCTCACCCGCCCACCACAGCTCAAGTGAGCAGAGCCATCGAGGCACGGGCCCCAGTCACTATCTCTGAATCATTGTGTCTCTGGCGCCATCTATTGTCCTTGCTGCTCTTTTTCCTTTTTTTCCCCCCACAAGCTGCTGTTCTATTTTTATTAGGGCTTTCCATTGTTCGTTTAAGTTACTAGGCTCATTAATGTTGCATAATCTTGATGTTTTTTTCAATTAACACTGATTCTGCAATTCTTAACTGCCTTTCGTTTTTACAGCTCTTAATAATTTTAATATCCTCAAACCTTGGTTTTCCATACAGTATTGGGTTAATGCTGTCTTAGCTTCTTTTTTATTCCAATTATTTATATGCTGGTTCTTTTTTTTTTTTTTTTTTTATTGGAGGTTTAACGACCACCGTGAGCAACTCAATGGGCTATAAGCAGTCGCCCGTCCCTAATTTAGGGTCACTGGTTCCAGGGAAGGGATAGAGCCAGTGCCGTAAGACAAACACAACATCCATGCCTGACCGGGATTCGAACCCGGACCCCTTACGGACGAATGATCAGAGGGCAGCGCCTTAGACCACTGCGCCACCGGGGCGGCTATATGCTGGTTCAATCTATACTTCAATTTATTCTTGGTGTTACCTATATATGACACAGGAGGTTGCTGGTTTATAGGGATTTCATAATACCACATGGTACTCCTATAAATTGTGCACACCTATTCTCTGTACGTGATCAGTAAATGTTTGCCAGTAATGGGAAAACGCGATGTCGTAAGCCAATTTGATCACAGCCAGATAGTTGGGAGTCCAGAGGGCAGATGCCACAATTTTGGAAACAGTTGCACTTGTACACTGAAGAGCAATTGAATTAGAGACAGATGGCGTTATGCAAATGTGGCGCTGTGGGCGGCCCTGTAAACGGAAAGAACATGACGTATGCAGCGATCCGACAGGAATCAGTAAGAATCGGATGCAGTATGGGCAAAACGAAGGATCTAAGCGCATTTGATCGTGGGCAAATTGTCGGGGCCCGAAGAATGGGTCACTCCATCTCGGAAGTCCTGCAGGCACTGGGATTTTCACGAGCCATGTGTCATGGGTGCACCATGAATACATCGAATCAGGTAAAACCATCCCTGCAAGAGCCAACTGCCGTGGACAACAGCATGTGGATGAGCGGGGTCATCGTCGGCTAGCTCGCATTGTAACAGCGGATAGACAGGCCACAGTGCAAGAAATTACTCTGCAATTTAATGCTGGTGCACAAAAACGTGGAAGCAGCCACACCATCCAGAACCATCTCCTCGCTATGGGGTACAGAAGCCATCGTCCCACGAGGGTACCACTGCTGACCGCACATCACAGGGTGCAAATATTAGCATGGGCGCAGGGACATCGCCACTGGGCCCTAGACATGTGAGAAAATGTTGCCTGGACTGATGAGTCGAGATTCACGTTGGTACATGCGGATGGTAGGATATGAGTACGGCGCAAACCACATGAAGCGATGGATCCTTCTTGCCAGCAGGGTACTCTTCAAGCTGGTGGGGGTGGCATTCTCGTCTGGGGGCTGTTTATGTGGACTGAAACGGGACCCCCGGTGCGTGTGACCTCATCCCTCGCAGGTCAACATTACCGGGATATCCTGGACGACCATTTGCTCCCGTTTGTGCATCTTTAACAATCCACCGGTGACCTCATCCTGCAACAAGACAATGCACCGTGCCATCGCTCCCAAATTGTATTCGAATCGTTGGATGAACACTCCACCGACGTGATCGCGCTTCCTTGGCCATCTAGGTCACCCGACCTCAATCCCATCGAGCACATCTGGTATGCCATCGAGAGAGATGTTCGAGGCTCTGCCCCCCCCCCCCATCAAATCTTTGTGAACTGTGGGAGCTTGTTCAGGGGTCGTGGATCCGTATGGCATCCCAACGCTTCCGGTGTCCTGTCGAGTCCACGCCGATACGAATCGCCGCCGTCACCAGGGCAAAAGGTGGTGCTACACGATACTAGACAGGTATCTCTAATTCAATTGCTCTTCAGTGTACAACAGTGTACTAAGACTGGATTAACCATATGCAGACATCCAGCAAAAGAGCTCACATTGGTGAGCCATGCGCGTTTTGATCCTAGAAGTGAGCATCGACTGTCACAACTGGCATCTCAGCAACAATGCACAAAAGCCACCCAGCTCACCCGCCACTACAACAGCGGAGCAGTTTCACCTATTTCTATATATACTGTGCACTGTACCTTGCTATGCCTAGGGTTCCACAGCTGGAGAATTACCACGATGATGCCCAGTCTCGCAAACAACACCTTGCGTGGACCAAGGAACGTCAGCAATTAACCCTCGACAGATGGAAGAAAGTCATCTGGAATGATGAGTTCTGTTTCCTGCTGCACCATGCTGATGGCTAGGTTCGTTTATGGCGTAGGACTCTACAGGGACCTGTTAGCCGACCATCTTCATCCATATCTGCAGGAGACTTACCCGGACCACTGTGCCATCTTCCAACAAGAAAATGCACTGTGTTTATCAGGTTTGTATAACTACTGTGTGGCTGGAAGAACACAACAAATTCACCACATTGTCTTGGCCCCCAAACTCCCCAGACTGAAACCCACTTGAACATTTGTGGGATATGCTTAAACGGTGCGAGAACTGCAGATTCTCCTTCATGGAATGAGTGTGAACTGACGGAGCTGCTGAAGTGGGTCACGTTACACACTGAGGATGATTGACACCCTGTAGAATCTGTTCCTAGGCATCTGCGACCCATGACTGTACAGAAAGGTGGACCAACGCTTCATTAGGTAGCTGTTCCTAATGCAAAGCTAACTCAGTGTATGTACATGCAAGTACAATAACATACAAATTTTGTCTCTTTATCAGATAAGTCAGTGATATAGGATGAAACTGAGAGCAGCATAACAGATTTGCCTACTGTTTGTCAGAGCATATTTTCAGCTGGATCTTTTGTTTTGGCTTATTTATTAGCAGCCTAAAACCAGATTTGAAAGGTAAATTATCAGAAAAAGGAACAAAGAGACTTGATGCAACAAGCAGCGAGGTTCTGAAGCAGCTATGTTTAATTTTGGCTTATACTAATGAGCTATCTGGAAATTGGGGGTGGGGGTGTTGTAGTCCATGGGGGAGTTTACAAGAATGAGATAAGTAGGTTGGGGGTACCAAACGCTGCTTGCATTTAAAGAGGGGGTGGGAGGAAGGAACATTAGAAAAAAAAAAATGTGGAGCATCACCAGGAAAAAAAATTAAAGGTAATAATAGTGAAGAAGAGTGGCATAATTTTTTCTAATGAAATGCATATTTATTTTGTCCCTCTTAGTCTCTTCCTTTTTGCTATATTAATAAACTGAGTTTTTCTTTTTCTAAGTGAAATAAAGTTAAAACTGATATTTGCAGTGTCTGTACCGAAGGAACTTCTAATACCAATAATCATTCTCTTAGTGATGAGATGCTTATTCAGAGATTTTTTTAGTGGCAGGAAATAAAGGCCCAGGAAATAATGAGAGGACCACATTCAGGAATGTCTGCTTGAAAAAAAAACTATGAGTATGAAGTACAAAAGGTCTTGTGTGCGACATGTGATGGATGTCAATGAAGTTCAAGCCATGCGCTGTGATTGCAGTAAATGGAGATGTCTGATTCAGCAACAGTAAGTAAAATCTACGTAGTTCCAACAGTTAAACATTTATCTGGCATATTCTTTCTTTGAGGAGCTAACCTCTGAATCTTATAAGAGAATGTACAACTGAGCAAACAAAGCCAGCACCAATTTTTGACCTTGAATTTTACTTAATATGAATGTTTTCCCATTTCCTAATAGTTTCTCGATATATCAAGGGATAGATCAGGCATTTTTCTTTCCATTTATAGTGAAATTAAGGTTCAGAAACACTAATGTCTGTTTACTGTGTGCAGAAAACAGATTTATGGATTACATATTGTACAATTAGGGCCAGAAAGGGTTGGGGAAATGTTATGAGAGCCCAATGAGTTAAGTGACAGATGGGGTGAATACTTCTGTGAGTTATTAGATCAGGAAAGCAAAGGTTATTCTGACGCAGATGCAGGTGATGTCACAGTGAAGGATGGAAGCACAGGAGGGATCTTAAGAGAAAAGGTGTGTAAAGCTCTAAAATCTCTTCAGAATGGTAAGGCTCTGGAAGTTGATGGCACAACTGCCGAGATATTGAAATATGGTGGTGACTCTGCAATTGACTGATTAACTGAAATTTGCCAGTTGTGCTGGGAGTTAGGAGTGGTCCCTCAGAATTGGAAGGATGCTACCATTTTTCCCTTGTATAAGGGAAAAGGTGATCAGACTGACTGCAAGAACTATTGTGGTATTAGCCTACTGAGTGTGCCAGGGAAAGTGTTTGGTAAGGTCGTTACTGAAAAAGTATGGGGTCTTACATCAGAGAAATTGTAGGATGTTCAGAGTGGTTTTATGCCTGGTAAAGGCTGCACTAACCAAATTTTTGCATTACGCATGATGATTGAAAAGTATCTGGCTGTTGGTAAGAAAGTTTTTGCTGCCTTCATAGATTTAGAGAAAGCTTGTGACCGAGTAAATAGGACACTTTTGTGGAAGGTATTGAATGAATATGTTGTGACTCGCAATCAACTTAATAGTGTAAAAGCCATGTATGCTGGCAGTAGAGCTTGTGTACAAGTGAATGGTGTTTTATCAAAATGATTCTCTATTGGTGCAGGAGTCAGACAAGGTTGTGTAATGTCACTATGGCTGTTTAATATATTTATGGATGCGTGCATGCGGGATGCCAAAATAGATAATACTGGTTTATGTCTTGGTGATACTCGTGTGTGCAGATTGCTGTATGCTGATGACACTGTCCTGTTGGCAGAGAGTAAAAGTGAGTTGCAGAGTATGTTATCCCGGATGTATGAAGTTTGCATGAAATTCAAACTGAGCATAAATAAGGGAAAAACCAAAGCTATGATTTTTGAGAGAGACGAATTGGTAGCACTTAATGTAATGTAAATTTAAATGGCACAGTGATTAACCAGGTGAGTGAGTTTGTGTATTTAGGAAGCATGTTTGACAGAGAGAACAAATTGGATGGTGAAATTAGTAGGCGAGTGACTTCTTCATTGAGTCATGGCTGCTCTGGGAGGTTTTCACAGGAATGATGGTTTCTCTGGAGAGTCCCGCATGGCTGTGTATGAAAGTGTAATTGTTCCTACTCTGATGTACAGCAGTGAAACCTGGGTAATGCAGAAGAGACACAGGAGTCGCTTGTGTGCTGGAGAGATGTGTTACTTGGAAGGGGAGGGGGATGGCAAGACTTGCTCAGATTATGTGAAGAATGAATGAAGATGTTTTGCAGTTGTGTAATGTGAGGCAAAATGCTGTTAGTAGGATAGAGACTAATATTCTTAGGTGATTTGGCCATGTTGAAAGAATGAGTGGTGAGATGCTCACTAAGAACTTTTTTTTAGCCCAAGTGGCAGGAAGGAAAGGCAGAGGAAGGCCAAAGAAGCCATGGGAGGATCAGATTTAGGAGAGTCTGCAGGAGAAAAAGATTATGAGTATGAACTATAGTAGATCTTGTGCATGGTGTGTGATGGATGTCAGTGAAGCCCGAGTTGTATGTCATAAGGTCGCTGTAAATGGAGAAGTTTGATACGACAACAGTGAGTAAAAATTATCTGGTAGTTTGTATTTTTTTGTGGAGCTAACCACTGAATCTGAGACACAGCTTAGTGATATGTATGTATGTAGTGACAGAAAGGTTAAGCTCTGATTTCAAACAATTAGTGACAGATAAAGTTCTGATTTCAAACTTTATAATATTGCTTTAACCCCCCCCCCTCCCTCCCTTCACACAGAAATGAAAAATGTTTGCTTGGTTTCTTGTTATAGCCAGAAGTGACTAATGAATGGGAAAGCACATTTTAAGTGAAATTAACGTTCAAAAATTGGCACTAATTTTGCTCTCTCCGCTGTGGAGACAAACTTTTGAAGAAAAGGAAATGGTGCCAGCTGTAACACAGCAAAGAAAGCTCCAATATCAAATATTAATTTCACCAAGAAAAAACAAACAAAAAAACATGCTTGCACTGTCAATTGATATAGCAAGAAGGTATTGTAAAAGGAACAACAAAACAAATTTCATTAGGAAAATTTCCTAAAAAATAAATATGAAGCAGCTCATCTGCATTGGGAAGAGAACTAAAAAAAATAAGATGAGCAAATTTTGCAAAAGAAAAATGGAAAACTGCCAAACCTTCTCACCCCAATAATTATTTAAAATAAACGAATGCCAGAAAACTCCTAAAGAACAACCGACTCACTTTTTCCTTGTGGCAGAAGAAAACTTGAAAATATATCTAAATTTTTTGTCAAAAATGTGCCCTTCTGAAGAATAAAAATTTCACTATTGTCAGTCAGCATTTAAAGACTGCAATCCAGGAAGGCATCTCTACATCCTTTGGTGGTGGTAATTTCATACTGTCTTGTGTCAGAATGTAATTTCCTGTAGAATATGGAAGATAGATAAATGAACTTGAATTTTGTGTAAATCTCTTTTCTAAGCCTTTTAGTTCTCCAGCCCCACCCCTCAACACGAGAAGCTGTCGAAGTTGTAAGGGTATATAACTCAACTGTTTTCCTTAGTAGTAATAAAAACAGCACTTCTCATTTTCCCATTACATTTTTATTTATTATTATAATTTATTTCTGGTGGGCGATCTGAAATAATGAGAGATGGGTTTGCCTCCACGAGGCACACCGCTTGGCAACAATGGCACGCATCACAGCAACAAGGGCCTCTATGAATTTTGTAAGTTGACTCAAATTTAAACTTCAGTATAAATATTGTTAAGGTACCAGCTAGTTTCATGTGACATTGGCCAAAAGACTCCAACTCACTGGGTTATGCTCCAGACCCCTTAGATGAAATGACCAACTGAAACTGTCCGCCGTGGGCTAATCCCATACACTGATGTACTTTTCTGATAAAAAAAACCCAAAGAAAGTATTTAAAGGGCTCAAGTGTGGGATATGGTGGACCTACCACACTCAAGAAGAATGGTCCACCATGGAATCAAACTGGAATTTCTAAATTTCGCACGAGAAAGGGATCTAGACTGAGGGAGTGCAAGATTTGTGTATGGAATACTAGAGAAATAAATGGAAAGATGAACGAGATGATTGAAGAAATTAGTAAGTATAAATTGGATGTGCTGTGTGTAAGAAAAACTAAAAAGAAGGAAACTGAAATAGAAGAAGCAAATGGACCAGAGTGTGTGTCTGGAGTGTTGGATAATGTGAGGGGACAGGCTGGTGTAGGTGTGATTTTAAGTGAAAGCACAAAGAACAACTTGACTCACTTGCAGCTGCATAAAAGAGAGAATTCTTTGGATTCATTTGAAAGTGAAACCTCAGAGAATTGCAATTGTTGCAGCGTATGCTCCTTGTGACCCAGAACCTTCTGATATGAAGGAAGATTTCTAGAATAAGCTAAAAGCTGTTTTGAGCCAGTTTGGTGCTAAAGAGAAAGTTATTATAGCAGAGGATTTCAATGCTAGAGTAGGTGTTCAAAATGGGATTTCTGATAACGTTCTGGGCAAGTTTAATGATCCTTGTGTGAATGACAATGGTGAGAGGTTAATTGAAATCTGCACTGAGAATGGATTTTGTGAATCTAATACATTTTTCAACCACATGTATATCCATACATAAACTTGGGAAAATCGTACTCTGGGACAAAAGAATGCAATAGATTTTGTTGTTTACGAACGTCTGAAACACTTAGTTGTTGACATTCGTGTCATGAGGAATGCAGATGTTGGCTCTGATCATTACTTGGTTGCGTCACGAATGAAACTGAATGTTGACATTGGCAACATTCATGTAGACATAGGCAAAATAGGGGAAATAAAATACTAAGTTGTGTGAAGAATAGGATCCCAATGAGTTATGTGAAAGATGGAGTGAATACTTCTGTGAGTTATTAGATGATGAAAGCGAAAGCGATTCTGAGGCTGATGCAGACAATGTCACAGTGAGAGATGGAAGCACAATAGGGATCTTAAGAGAAGAGGTGTGGTGTGAAGCTATAAAATCTCTTCAAACTAGTAAGACTCCAGGAGCAGATGGTGGCACAACTGATGAGATGTTAAAATATGGTGGTGACTGTAACATATATGAGACCGGCCGATGACAAAAGAAGCCAAACTTTTTAACTGGGTGGAAAATTGGGACACGCGAACGTGCAATGTGAGCAAATTCAAATACAGCATATACAATATTTAAGATTGTACAAGCCATATGGAATTATTTTCTGTAAATTATGTAAGTAAATACTAAAGTGAAGCACACTATTATATTCACAATAGAAAAGTAGGGAATTAAGAACAAAATAAAATGAAATATTTAAAAAAATCATATTTAAAATGTACATGTAAATATTTACTTGCTAAATCCTGAGGTGAAAAGTATTTGTCTAGGAAAGTTTGTGCATTTAGTCAAGCAATTAGAAACTTGCAAGAATTGGAAACATATATCCACACATTAGTTTCGGTCAAACATCATAGTGCAAGAGATATTGGCTTAGTAGCACTCTAATGTACCAAATTTTTCAGAAATGAAATGTGTCTCAAGAGTCATGTGTGTGGAAATAAGTTAAATTGACAGATTCTTACTAAATGATAATTAGAATATGTATTGTAACATATATTTGAATATGTATAAATGTAAAAAAACATAACTAGAAGTTATGGTTTTTAAACAGGTTGCTTCAAAGATATTTTGCCCTTTTTTGTTGTACTTGCTTGCACAACAATTCGAATTTCCTCTTCTGAACAAGCCTGGCTTTCTTCTCAGCAAGCTGCACAGCCATATTTATTTTACGTTGACTCTGCAGCTGAACAGCATCCATTGCTAACTTTTTCTTTTTGCTGATAATTCTTTTTCTTTCAATTTCTTTGGTATAACTTGTTTTTGATGTCTTAAGATTTTGGCAGAGGTTGGAATCAACTGCTTCTTGCAAAAAAATTTCTTTACTGAAGAAATTAACTGCAGACTTACCCCGTGCTTTAAGTTTATACTACACAGTTTGTATAGCTGAATAGGTGTCAATGTTCATTCTTCCTGATTTTATATTTATGAATTCTGTTCAACCATCATGCTGAAAGAACTTTCAACCTGTGGACCATGAAAGCATGATATCAAGGCTTTTACTATTTTAGATAACATAGTGTAATTGTAGAGGTTAAACACCTTTGCCCACCATGCATCAATTTTTACAAAGTTTCCAACTTCATCAACAGGAGATGAAAGCCGTGAATCAAACTGATACTGGTGAATTTCTAGAGCATAACTTCCATTTCCTCTGAATTCAATATATTTGAAAGAAACTGGAAGTTTTTCAGTTTCTTTAAAGTTAGATTTATGTCCCTTTGTAGAAGGATCAATAGCTGATATGTACATTAAAAGATCACTACATAATGGTAGTGTCTTTTGCATGTATTTTGCACACTGAATATAAGCTTCAGCAGCCTGGCTTAAAAATTTCCCCCACAATGTCATTCGATTTGCTTTCCAAAATAATGTTCCTGATCCAAGAATCTGAAAGAATTAGCTGTGTCACGAACTTTTCAGATGCTTCAGGCCGACATAATCTCGGGCCACGGCGAAAGAAGCGCCGGGCTTATACAATCCTGGCGCCAGGCTTTTTTTCACACTTTCAAACAAGCAAAACAAATTCCGCCACCTCAGAAAGAAAGATACAAAGGGCTGTGTTACGAGCTTTGTTCAGAGGCTTTCACATTGATTATTTACAAAACCATTACATCGAAAATTACAAGAGAGAGAGTTCCTGGCGATGACTTCACGGATAGAATGCAGAGTGGCGATTTTTTGCAAGACACGGAACGGCTGTTCTCCTCATGGGCTGCGGCAGTTTCCCTAAAGCATGAAGTAGGCGGAGCTTCCACCCTTCGCGCTGCGATGCTCAAGTGACTAACATCTCCAGAGATGCCAACCTGTTTCAGATATTTACAGTAGTACTCGTACAAATTTTCAGTAGTTTTGGCCATTTTTCAGTAGTCATACCAAAAAGAATAATTTTAACTGAGGAAACAAACTCATTTTAATTTAATTAGTATTTTTTTTACTTTCTGATTCATTTATATACATGAAAATCTATATCAAAATATTCCAAATTTTTCACATGGAAAATAATATACACCATGACTGATACATTTTTTTACACAACAAACAATTGATTAAACAGCTTTCTTTAGTGATTTCGCTGTACAGTGTTTTACAGATTTGAGTTCCTCAGCAGAAAATCTTTTTTCATAACACACTTGCCCAGAGGAGAACATATTCATTTTTGCAACAAGAAGTGCTCTACAGTTTCTAAACCTAAATTAGGTTGGAAACGGGCTTGATTTTTTCGCACTAAATTAAAATCTCTCTTACTCACAGCATTCGAGCGTGGAACTACAAGTATTGCAAACGTTACATTCGAGAGAATAGTATACTTAACCGCTCCATTACAGCCTCTTAATTTTGAGATTTCTGACCAAGTTTAATCTATTCTATTTGTTACTGCTATGGTCTCTAATTTGTCAGCTTGATAACAAGGAATTCCGCTTCCAGTATTCAAGTTCATTTTCAGTTATTATAAATGGAAGCTGTTTGACCATGTGTAATACAGAAGTAAATGATGTTATGACTCTAAGTGAAGGATCTACTACTGCTGCATGTTTTAAGAATTCATCATAGATCAGTATCTTTTCTTGAATATAAGAACATTCTTCAATGTGAAATTTTCCGACAGATGTATAGAACTTAGAAAGTTCATTTTCGTTTAAAATGATTTCGCTTTAATACATTCTTGTTTTTACTCCAATTACCAGTTGTGTCCTTTCGGATTTTTCTTTTTTGAAAAACTGTTATTTGAAAAATTAAGCTCAACATCACCATCAGCTACGACAGTAGGCTTTACAAACCCTTTAGATGCCATAACAATTTTATCCATCATGCTGAAAAAACTTTCAGTTTGAGGACCATGAATGCATAGCTTTCACTATTTTAGATAAAAAGGTAGTGTAACTTGGAGAATATGAATGCTTTTGAATATCATGCATCAATTCTTACAAATTTTTCAGCTTCGTCACTTTCATTTTTGGATTCTTCCCCCTTTACAAGCTGAAATGCACACCTTTTTTGGGGGAATATGTAAGAACACAGGATACATGTTCGGAACATCGTTGGGGGGAGGATATACCAACGGTATAGAGTACACACCCGCCTTTTCTTTCTCAAACTGTCTATCCTTGCAGTTTGATATTATATGTGATAACGGGGTCGGGGACTTCATCGCTATTAATATGCTGTATTTGCGTAATAAATTCTTTAACCAATATGTAAAGCCTGGGATATATGTGATAGATCCTGCGTATCTCATTGTCCTACTAGGCGATTTTTCTATTGCTGATATTATACGATTTCTCACAGTCTTATGTACTCTGTCTATATCATCCTTCTTATATCCAGCCTTTAGACCTTT